>OX328277.1:15528396-18028396 GCA_946814005.1 Chamaenerion angustifolium | reverse complement strand
TACTAATACGAAACTAACTCCAACCTCGCTAATAATCAGATGAAGAAAGAGTTGTTTGCTGGGAATGGGCTTCGCCAAAGATTGAAGTGTTTGAAGGTGCTTCTTTAAGGATTGGAAGGCAGCCTCGCACTCCGGCGTCCACTCGAACTTGCGGTTGTCCCTGACAGTCTTGAAGAACAGGAGTGACCTGTCGCTCGCCCTGGAAAGAAAGCGATTGAGTGTGTCCAGGTGACCATTCAGACATTGGACCTACTTGTGGCAAGTTGGTGACTTCATCTCTTCAATGGCTTTGAGTTTCTCCGAGTTTGCCTCAATTCCGCATCCGCTTACCATAAAATCCAGAAATTTGTCCGACTTGACTCTGAAGGCACACTTTGCTGGGTTTAGGCGAACGTTGTGCCTCCCCGTGTACTCTAATTCTTCTCGAAGGTCTTCTGTGTGAGGAAACCCTTTATTGTCTTGACGAGCATGTTGTCCACATAAACCTCCATGTTACTGTTGGATTTAGGGATTTGGATGATAAAAGGGAACAACAATGAAGAACAACGAAGAACGGAAAGGGAAAAGAGAAGAAGACAATACGGATTTCCAGAGCAAAATATCTTAATTATGTTTTTTCAACAGTAGACAACATATAAAGGAAAATGCAACGAGAACAGACAAAACAGTAAGGACAGATAATTGCAACTTAGTCCATACGGCTAGACTAATTGATGCTTGGACCGCAAGCAACAATAATTACAGATTAATCCCTAAACATAAGTGTTAGACACACTTATATCCTAACATTCCCTATACTTGATCTTGCATTTTGGGGTCCAAACTTCTTTGATGAGCTGAGTTGCTAGTCTGAAGGAGATAGACCATATTTGAAGACAGATTACTTTCTTACCTTCTCAATGCATTCTGAGTAGTTATGCGATGCTTGATTGAGTTTAACAAAGATGCACCTTTAGCTTTTAATCTCAGTACTAGCCTTCACACAATTCTGAACACACCTATGATCATGATTTGATCAGGATATGAGATCTGAGGTAATGAAAATGTCATACTACTAGATTAGCAATACCAGGATATACCACATGTCATATGCATTAATCTCCCTATACCTGGTCAGATTCAGTTGCCAGAGTGCATCATAATCAGTCAATATTTGTGTAAGTATATCACTGCATAAATTTATTTATGTTTCTTTTTCTCTTTTTCTCTTTTCCTCTTTTTTGATTTTTGACATCACACAATGACAGAGGAGTTTGAGCTCCTATCTTACCAACATGACTGAAAGGTTTGAGCCTTGATCTTTTTGTCCTCAAGGGTGAAAACCGAAAGTATCTTGTCGTTTTCTTTACTGTATCACCCTATTTTTGGACTCAAGTCATGCCCTATGCCATATAGTAGTATGTTCACAGATAACAGACTTAAAGATAGACAGAATGATCAGGCATGAGAGGATAAACATATAACATGAGAATCTTGAGCAGTTGCTAATCTAGATAAGATGATCATAGACATACCAGAAATATCAGGGTGATCAAACCAATATGAGAGATGGTCAGATTTGACAAATGACAGACTGAAATGTAAAACTAAGGAGCACATAGCAGAAAAAAAAATCAAGCATACACAAAACTATTTTTCGAATGTAGAGAAAAGAAGAAGTTACCAGTCATCGAGGTATGGAAGATCTCACAGACTGTACTGAGAAGATCAAGTCGATCTGGAGGGAAGCTGGGGAAATGGTGAGAGACCCTGATCCTCCAGTTCTTCAAGTGAGAATACCCCAAGCTTTTTCCTGCATGGAATGAACTGTTTTTCAGTTAGAGGCTTAGTTAAAATATCAGCAGTTTGTTCCGAAGCTGGAATGAAGTTAACTAAGACATCCCCATTGTGAACTTTTTCCCTGATGAAGAAGAGATCAATCTCAACATGTTTCATCGTGGAGTGATGAATGGGATTTTCTGAGAGAGCAACTGCACTCGTGTTGTCTGTCCAAATGACAGGTGCAGTTGGAGTGTGAAGTCCAACTTCCTTGAGAAGGGATTGGACCCACATAATCTCACACATAACACTGGCAATGGCCCTGAATTCAGCCTCTCCACTCGACCTATACAATATTGTCTGCTTTTTGGAGCTCCATACTATGGGATTACCATTTAGGAGAAGGTAATGCCCTGAGATGGAGCGGCGATCAGTGTGATCACCACCCCAGTCAGCATAAGAGAATGAGGTAAGTGTAATATCTTTGACAGGTGAGGGAGTTGGTCTGAACAACAGACCGTGACTGAGAGTGCCTTTGAGGTAGCTTAGGATGTGAATAACAGCCTTCCAGTTGCTGTTATTGTGTGCTTGCATAAACTGACTCAGTTTGTTTACAGCAAAGTGAATGTCTGGTCGTGTGACACAGACATGTTGGAGACCACCTATTGTGCTTATGTATAGGGTTTCATCATGAAAAGGTTCAGAACAAGTGGACATACCTGATTTTGACAGACACGTACCTGTCATTGGAGTGGGGAAATCTGTTTCATCATTTAGACCTACCTTTTCCAGGAGTTCCTGAATGTACTTCTTATGATTCAGAAGAATAAAGTCATCACCTGAAACTACTTCCATACCAAGGAGGTAGTTCAGACTACCTAGATCTTTGAGTTGGAACTGAGCATTTATGGAATCAGAATGTTAGATACAAGATGAGAAGATGTACCAGTTATAACAATATCATCCACATACACAAGTAACAGTACGGATGAATCAGAAGTTGACTTAATAAACAAACAACTATCAGAGTTTGAGACATGAAAACCAAGAGAGTTCAGAAGAAAAAACTTCAATTTCTCAAACCAGGCTCTGGGAGCCTGCTTAAGCCCATACAGTTCTTTCTGAAGTTTGCAAACCAGATTAGGGGTGTTAGAGTGAACCTCAAAGCCTGGAGGCTGTGTCATGTAGACCTCCTCATGAAGGTCACCATGAAGGAAGGCATTATTTATGTCAACCTGTCTGATACACCATTTATGAGTCAGTGCTAGAGAAAGTACAATACGAACAGTAGCAGAATTAATGACAGGACTGAAGGTTTCCTGAAAATCAAAACCTGGTTTTTGGGAAAAACCTTTGGCAACAAGGCGAGCCTTGTACCTGACTACAGCCCCATCTACATTTCTTTTGATTCTGAATATTCACTTGCAACCAATAGGGATGCGACCTGTAGGTAAGGGAACAAGGGTCCAAGTGCTATTTGTAGAAAGAGTTGTAAGCTCTTCCTGAACAGCCTGAAGACAATGAGGTGACTGAAGAGCCTCGTGAATGTTACGAGGCTCAGAGTTGCTCAGATCTGTGGACAGGGCAAGGGAAGTAGACAACCCTTGAAGAGAAGTTTTTGATATGGTTTGCATGGGATGCACATTGGTGGTGGATTTGGGACGAGAAGGGTGAGAGGATGAGGAGGGTTGAGCTGGTGGTGAGGTGGGGAAGGACTGATCTGAGTGAGGTGGGGGTGGTGGTAAAGAGGAAACAAGATCAGAGGAGGTAATAGGAACAAGAGTTGAGCCAGAAGGGACATATCTACATACTTCAGTATGTGAGTTTAGATCAGGAGCAGAAACAGGTACTGAGGGAGGCTGAGTTGGAGTGGTGTTTTGAGTGGGTGTGGTGGAGGGTAAGCTAGACTCACCCGAAGTGTGAGCATGCACGGGAGGTCCTGAGGAATGAGAGACAGTGGAGGGAATAGAGGTAGGTTGTTGGAAAAGAGGATCACAGGGTATGAAGAATGGTTTGGAGGGAATGACTACTTTAGGTGTGTTGGAGGCATACATTGGCCCTGTGGTGTCACTGAAGGGAAATGTTGTCTCATGAAAGACAACATTTCGTGACACATTAACTCTTCCAGACGAAGAGAGACACCTGTAGCCATGGTGATCAGAACAGAACCCAATGAAGACACAGGGTTCTGATCTGAAGGACAGTTTGTGAGACCTATAAGGTCTCAAGTGTGGAAAGCATAAACAGCCAACAACTCTTAGAAAGGAGTAGTCAGGCTTGGAATTGAAGATGAGCTCATGAGGAGAACAGTTATTAAGGGCCTTGGAGGGCAATCGGTTAATAAGAAAGACAGCAGTGGAGAAAGGCATCCGTCCAGTAGTGTAAAGGGACGGATGACTGTGCGAGAAGTGTAAGTCCTAATTCAACAATGTGGCGGTGCTTACGCTCCACCATGCCATTTGTTTGGCTTGAATAAGGACAGGTAATCCTATGGACTATACCAAATTGAGCTAAGTAAGCAGTGAGAAAATGAAACTCACCTCCTCCATCAGATTGCACAGCTTTGAGCTTTGTGCCATTTTCGATTCAAGAAATAAATCCAAGTAAATCTAGAGAAAGCTTCAACAATACTGAGATAGTAATTGCTATTGCGAGAGGAGAAGGGGGCAGGACCCCAAAGATCTACCTGAACCATTTCTAGAGGATGAGAGTAGACTCTCTAATAATTGGTAAGGAAGGGCCTTACTTTTTCCTACTGCACAGGCAGCACACTCAGAAGATATGTGTTTAGTAGGCAGATTTCGAAGTCTCAAGAAATTAACAAGTATGTTCTTAGAAGGGTGGCCTAACCTCATGTGCCATAGGTGAGAAGTTTCATTAGTTTTCAGAGAGCTAAGAAAACAGCTAAATTCAAATTCAGGTAATGCAGTGGAGGATGCATTATTAAAACATGTGACAGTAGAGCATTCATCAGAATTGTCAGAGATAGAAGCAGAGGAAACATGAGGAAAAATAGAGGAATCATGATTAACCATAAACGTAGAATTATCATTATCAATAACCAAAAAGGCTGAGTTTTGAGCAGATAAAACTGCATTATTACAAAATGACTGAAAATTAGTTGAAAGATTCAAACACTGATCTGGACTAACAGTAGCAAACTCAACTAACTTATTTGACTTAGACTTAAAACTAGAGAAATCTAAGCGATAAAGACCCCCTGATTCATAACGCTTGAGCATCACCTTGTTGGAGAGGGAATCCTTGATCAGGCAGTGCGATGGGTGAAATTCAAAATAAACCTGATTATCCTTTGAAAACTGAGATACAGAAAGCAGGTTTTTAGTAAGAGCAGGTGTGTAAAGCAAATTATTAAGAAGAAGAGGTTTGCTAGTGGAAGGTAAATGAGAAGAACCAATGGCAGATATTTCAAGAGAATAACCATTTCCTACTAAAACCTTACCTGGACCAGAGTATGGAGAGGACATGTTCGGGGCAGGCTGAGCATTTGCCAGATGGTTCGTGGCTCCTTAGTCAGGGAACTAGCTACCATCAGAGGTTGCTGAGTTTGAGCTGCTGGCCATCAGGTGATTTGCTTGGGTGGGTAGTGGTGATGTAGGCTGGAATGGGGCAGGGGTGGGGTGAGGCTGAGGATTGGAAAACACTTGATATGGTTGAGCTGGATAACATGGAGGGGTCATCATGTACGGATAGATAGGAGGTATGGGTGAAGGACAAGGTGAGTACTGCATTACAGAGTGTGTTTGAGTATTGGGAGGAGTAATGGTGGTGTCTGAGGTGGTTGAGGTTGAGCTTGGGATTTATGCAGTTGAGGTGGTGGGTAATGCTGGTTTTGTGGTATTTGCTGGTATGGGTCAGGATCAATGTCATAGGCAGCAAGATTGGCTGAAGGTGCTGGAGAGGTGCACATTGAATATGTGGAAACATCTATGCACCAAGTGCCCAAATTTTCCACACAACTGACATTGCAGTCTATTGTTACCAAAACCCCTACCACGACCCCTACCCCTACCAGACTGTTGATTACCAAATGGTGGGGGACCAAAGGAGAATGACTGAGTGTTCTGGTTTGTGGGTTGGGGTGTGGGCAGGAGACCAGACATGGGTGACTGGGTAGGGTTAACAGACATGCTATCCTTGCTACCATAACTGTTTTCATCATACGACACAAAAGACTTGATGGGATTGGGAACCTTAGCAGAGGCTACGTTGACACTAGCACTAGCATCGAATAAAATGTCAGACTGTCTAGACTCAGCATCCAATAAAACAGAACTCACAGAGGCATTAGTATACGGATTTTGGCAAGCATGAATGACAGCAATAACATTATCATACTGACTATTGACCCCATTTAGGATAATCGAGATTTGTTGCATCTCTTCTATAGGGTGACCACAGCTAGCTAAGCTATCACAGGTGGTCTGGATTTCAGTAAGGTAATCTCTCATAGGCTGATGAACATGCTTTCTAACCTTAAGCCTATCATAAAGATGCATGATTCTAGTAGTGGAGGATGATGAGAAATCACGATGAAGCTTTTGCCAAATGGCAGCAGCTGACATACACCCTATTAACCCCCTACTAACCTGAGTAGAAACAGAAGCAAGAAGCCAGGATGCGAGGGAGCTATCCTGTTGGAGAAACTTTGCGTAGGCAGGATTTGGAACTGGAGCTCCAGTTTCATCTTCTAGAAACTGAGGTATGTTGGGTCCATGGAGGTGATTCTCGAGGTTGTACCCTCTGACTGAGAGTAGAACCCGCTGCTTCCACTATTGGAAGTTTTCTTCGCCAAGTAGCTGAGCTACTTTCTTGTTGGCGAAGGCAGGGGTTGATTCTTCCATGAATCAAGTAGAAAGAGTTTAGGAAGGTGATTTCAGGCTCGAATAAGCTCTGATACCATGTTGGATTTAGGGATTTGGATGATAAAAGGGAAGAACAATGAAGAACAACGAAGAACAGAAAGGGAAAAGAGTAGAAGGCAATACGGATTTCCAGTGCAAAATATCTTAATTATGTTTGTTCAACAGTAGACAACATGTAAAGGAAAATGCAATGAGAACAGACAAAACAGTAAGGACAGATAATTACAACTTAGTCCCTACAGCTAGACTAATTGATGCTTGGACCGCAAGCAACAATAATTACAGATTAATCCCTAAACATAAGTGTTAGACACACTTATATCCTAACAGTTACGACCCAACATGTCCTGAAACAGTCGGTTTACCATTCGCTGATAGGTTGCCCCTACATTGATTAGACCGAAGGGCATCACTTTGTAGCAATGTATGTTTCCGTCTGCATAGAAGGTTGTGTGGGCTTCATCGTCCGGGTACATTCAGATTTGATTGTAGCCTGAATAGGCATCCATGAAGCTCAGCATTTCAAGACCATAGGTTGCATCGACCAACTGATCAATTCGGGGAATAGGATATGAATCTTTCGAGCAAGCTCTGTTCAGGTCGCGAAAGTTGACGCACATTCTGCACTTGTCGTTTGATTTTTTCACGAGAACTGGGTTGGCGACCCATCTCTGAAATCTCACCTCCTTTACGAAGTCGGCTTCGATCAGCCTGCCTACTTCCTGCCTGATCGCCAAACACATGTCGGATCCAAATGACCTTCTTTTCTCAGCAATCGGCTTTATCGAGGGATCTATCCTTAGCTCATGAAAAATTATGTTGGTGCTTCTTCCTGGCATGTCACCGAGCTTCCATGCGAAGAGTTCTTTGAATTCTTTCAATAGGGAAGTCAAGTTGTCTTTTTGGTCGCCGTTTCAAAGTGGTCCCAATGCACACCTTCTTTTCTGGACCATCGATTTCAACCTCTACTAACTCCTCCATTGGCGTTGGCCGGGCTTGGTCCTAACGCGGGTCAGCCTCTGTCTTGATGGCGAGGGTTTCCCTTTGGTTCTTCCTGCGAAGGCAGTCCACATAGCATTGCAGTGAGGAGGGTTGGTCACCTAGAACTTCTCTGATCCCGTTTGATGTGGGGAACTTCATCTTTTGGTGGACTGTGGAGGCCACAATCTTATGAGGATTGATTGTGGTCCTCCCCAGGATGGCGTTATACGATGTAGGCGAGTCGACCACTAAGAAGGTGACTGACACGTTTATGCTCTTCCATCCTTCGCCCAGAATTACTGGCAGTGTTATGGCTCACAACGGATAAATTGTTCCCCTAGCAAAACCGATGAGGGGGAAGGTGAATCGCTTGAGGTCACGCTTGGGTTTTCCCGTCTTCTCCAAGGCGTCCAAAAACAGAATATCTGTCGAGCTTCCTCCGTCGATCAAAATTCTCTTCATATCGCAGCCGTCGACTTCAGTTGTGGCAAGGAAGGAGAGTGGAGTGGTGGCAAGGAAGGAGAGTGGCCAATTTGTGGAAGGACTAAACCGAAGACCTTGGAGTAACAAAATGGAGATTTTAGAGGCTTAAGCGGTATTGGAAGCCATCAAACTGGCAGTTGACAAAGGTTGACAGAATATAGAAGTAGAAACTGTTTCCTTAAGAGCCGTGGAGAAAATTCAAGGAAATGAGATCTACTAGATACTGGACATCGCATGCGAGAACATCAAGGTCATTGCGCAAAAAAATTCTGATGTTAGTTGGAAGGCAATCCCGCGTTCAACCAATGAGAACATAAATTGGATAGCTAGGCAAACGAGCTTGGGAGTGCATTTAGATAATTGATTCCTTTTTTGAATAAGAAATGTTGAAGTTGTTGACTAAATTAAATGAATACAGTTAGAGTATCGAAAATTGTACTCGTAATAATTATGATATATAGTTTAAATATATGGTATTATAATACTTATCATAGTATCTACTATAGTAGTATATATTTTGTATATTTTAGTAATTAGTAGTTATTGAATTAACATTTAAAACTATCATTATTTAATCACTCTCACCAACTAAAACTTGTCAATATCTCATGGTGAGTGTATTTCAGAAGTTTTTTTAAAAAGTAACCACTGTGCAAAAAATATTTGAAAAAGTATGTATAAGCGCTACTAGAGATATTTAGTAAGCGATACTAGAGATTTGAAAAATATTTAGCAAAATGTATATAAGTGCTACTAGAGATAGCGTTTTTCAAAAAACGCCACTACGGTTAGCGTTTTTCATAAAACGCTATCCCAGGTAGCTTTTTTATGAATTCCGCTACCCCTAGTGGCGTTTTGTTTTTACGTTTTATTGATGATCCGATGTTTAATTAAAAATAAAATTATGTATTTATTAAAAACATTTTATAAACTTATAGTAAGTAGATATTTTAATTGCGATTCAAATGATGCAAAAAATTGTAAATATGGACTTATGGATTGACTGTAGGCTCTGCCGTAAGTTGAGATATGAAAATTTGACTTAAATAAATGTAACTCATACCCTGTAATTCCAAACTGACGACGGTGAACGTCATTTATGTCGTAATTCAATTATATACCTAAGGTATTTTTTTTTTATTAGAAAGAATGTGATTTTGTAACCTAACATCTCTTGTCTTATAATTTGACCGAAATAATTAAATGCATTAGGTGAAAAAATTAATTCTCTACTTACTTAAAAAAAATCAAAAAAAATAAAGTGCGTAGATAATTTAATTACGAATTAAATGACACTAACTGGATGTTAATGTTTTACTTTTAGACTGACTCTATAATACGAAGTAAATTACGTATCCTATTATACGGTCAGTTTAATGTTTTTGAGTAAGTACATAATTAAATTTCTCACCTAATGCATTTAATTATTTTGGTCAAATTATAAGACAAGCGATGTTAGGTTACAAAATCACAGTATTTGTAATAAAAAAAAATACCCTAGGTAGATAATTGAATTATGACATAAATAACGTTCACCGTGGTCAGTTTGGACTTACAGGGTATGAGTTATATTTGTTTAAGTCAAATTTTCATATCTCAACTTACGGCAGAGCCTACAGTCAATCTGTAAGTCCAAATATAATATTGTTTCCATCATTTGAATCGAAATTAAAATGTCTACTTACTATAACTTTTTAGAATGTTTTTAATAAATAAATAATTTTATTTTTAATTAAAAATAGAATCGTCAAAAAAACGTTTCAAAAAACGCCACTAAGGGTAGCGAAATTCATAAAAACACTACCCCATGTAGCGTTTTATGAAAAACGCTTCCCCTAGTGGCGTTTTTTGAGAAACGTTACTCAAAGTAGCGCACGTTGTAAAAACCGCTACCCCGATTAGCGCTTATATATTTTGCTAAATATTTTTTTAGTATACTTACTTTTTCAATTTTTTTTTGCAGAGTGCCTACATTTTTAAAAAACTCTATATTTCAACGTGGCTTTATAAGGGCAAAACGTTTATGGAAGAGATTGAATGAGTCATTACACAACCATGTGGATGCCCCATGTGGGGTTTCCTTTCACTAAACGGCTAGTCGAATGTCTTCCTCACATAAGAAAAGCTTAAAAATTGAGTTCAAGTTCTCCCTTAAAAAAAATAGGATCTTGGTGGAGTACTGCAAAAATGAGGAAGAAAACAATTAAGTGTGTATAGTTCCTCACTTAATGCAATTTTGATATTTTTGTTCTTCCAAATCATACCTCATTTAAATATTAAATACCTAAATAACTACTTTAAAATGTGTACCAAATATTTGTGGCTTCTATTCACGGGTAGAAGTATTTACTCTTATCCGGTAGTTACAGATGAAACTTCCATTAAGTTCCTCCCGTGACTGCCTGTCGTGGATAAAGCAAAAAACTCTACCCGTGACTCTTAATCACGAGAGGCACACAAATGAAAATTGAGAACAACTTCCCCACAACATTCATCCAGGACATATGTGCCTCGTCAGCGCGACTCTGTGCTCATGTTGTGCCTCGTCACGTACCTTCATCTGTGCTCCTGAGGTGCCTCCTGCCATGCCCACACCGTGCTGAGTTTACCGAGGTCATGGCTTTTTTTTTAATTATTAAATTGATACAATTGCTATTTAGGATGTCTAATCTATCAAATTACCTATTTTGCTTGAATTAAAATGCATTACTAGATTAATATATAGATTATTTTTAAATAATGGGATAATTATAAAAGTGAGTATAATTAGTATATAGAATGCCTAAATATTAGCAATTACTCAATTTTAGTGTGTTTAGTTTGAATTAAAATGCATTATTTGATTAATATGTGAAACCCTATATTTTGAATTTGGGAGTAATTATTAAATGGGCTCTAATTGCCACTGATCCACTTCAACAATGTTGAGTGGCACATGATGAACAACATTTATTGCGAATTTAAGTCCCAACAGACTATCCCAGACCCAGATGATGACTTTCAAGAATGGGATAGGCTGCATAAACTTCAGTGGGATAAATCGTCCTATGTCCCATGGATCACCAAGAATGCTCAATACATAAAGTTGTGGGCAAACAAATCGGCCTTCCGTTACCGGAATAGTACCCACCTCTGAATATATGGCACATTACCTTAAGTATACGAAAACGATGATCCACGAGACCTCAACCTCCCTCGTTGACCTGAAAGCAGAAGCGCAATCATATCCCAGGTGAAGTTTAAACTACACGGAAACCAATCCATGTTAATAGTGAGTTACATTTTTAATTGTTTCATTTCCATAATTGGTTTGTTCTTTCATTAACTTTGAATTAATTTCACACTACGGATACCAGGGTGATTTCATGCAACCAAACTAGTCAAAAAGTGGTTGAATAAAGCAATATGTCATTTGAAGAAACGTGCATAGGGGTTGATCCAGACTTGTTGTTACACTCACGAACTCACTAGTGTGTTTGATTAGTTTGATCAACTCATGAAACACAACTAGTGACGTCTAATTCCGAAGATGATTAACCAGACTCACAATTTGACGTAACCATTCTTCAACTACCAGTGACTCAGTTTACTCAAGTAAAGGAGGAGGTAGCTGAAGCACCAAGATCCACTAAGATAAGAAATATTCAGCGTCAAGATAGAGGTTGTATTAAGCATGGTGGGAGAGAAGGTGATCCAGATAAAAGTGGTAGGGGTGGAGGTATTAAATTTAGATAATATTATTTGATTATGTATTTGGTTTACATGTTGAGTTAAGTTTGGAAAAAATACCAATGTTGGAAAACTTAATTTAAATTAAACCGTATAGCGATTCATTTAGACTTTTAAGTTATGTATACGTTCAATCTAATATTTTTAGAGATGATGCAAATAACTGATATTTTTTTATTATATGATTTAACGATATCCCGAATAGTATTTTTAAGATTAAATATTTATTTTTCATCACCTCCAAAAAAATTGAAAAAATTCCCGGTTGAATAGATAAATAAAGCAGAAGCATAAACAAACATATATTTTTAATAAACTAATTATATATATATATTTTAAAAGTTAAACTCTACCTATGACCGCCAATTGAAAGTAAAGTTCAGTTAGTTTAGGAATGGTAGTGTTAGCTCACGACTAAGAGCGAATTTCACTTCCACCCGTAACTGACAATCACGGGTAGAACTAAATTCTCCTAACCGTGAGTAACATTTATGAGTTCATATAGTTTGATAAATAATTTTGAAAATTGCTTATAAGGTATTTGGTTATGATTGTGTGCTCATTTTTTATTTTTATTTTTTATTTTCCGTGAAGAAACATTTTAATTAGTTATAAGAGGTTTGTGTACATGATTCGATTTTAACGAGTGATAAATTGGTGTTGTATTCCACGAGAACAACCTATGTAGGCAACCTAGTATATTACAGTAAATTCAAAGAGTTTGGGTAGCTTGTCGATGAAAATGTGATTAGAGTAAATAAATAAATACATTGACGTGAATAATGATAGTTTCACACTATTTTATCTGTCTGTGCAATCGACTATGTTCTTCTACATCTTGTCTCTAGTTATTTGTCTTTGTGTACCAAATAGATGGTTTGACTGCAATAGTACCAATTGTTCTAATGAACAGCAACACCTCAGTTTATAGGTCCATCCTAATTTCTCGATCCAACCTAGAAAATTTGCATCTCATTTGTAGGGCTGGAGCTGCACTGCTGCTGATTGAATCTGAATTGGATTTCAAATGGAACTGTATGTGAATAGAAATGGAGCTGAAATTGGTTGAGTAGGAGTTTTAGATGATGGTGAATAGAACCAAAATGAAGATGTATGTTGTAATTGAATGATCCATTGATGTATAACAACAATAAATCAATGAGGAAACTAAAGAACTAAGCTTAATTATTATGGATTAGTATAGATTTGATCTCTGATACCGTGAAAAGATTTAAAGAGCAATGTGGAGAGAATGAAGAAAACAAAACTTTGTATATGGAGAACGTTGTATTCTTAGATTATTAGCAATACAAGGGTACTACTCCACATATAGGAGTGTCTTAGGACTTAATTGGATACAAAGTGAGTAAACTTAGGAACAAATACATAACGACATAACTTCTAAACTTATCTAATGCAATTCTCTAACAGGATCGTCATACTTCTCTACATGCTCCTCCCGATTCTCCTGATGAACCCAAGCAGGGCAGACTTGTGCTCATTTCTCCAAGGGATCATTTGGACTGCATCATGCCACTCCGTTTTGGGCTACTTTGAAGACGCATGCTTACCGAAATCATGTAGAGACCATTGAATCACGGAAGTTCCTAGTTTCCAAACTAACTAATACCGCAACTCAATCACCTAACTCGAGCAGACTTTGTCTCCACATTTGCCAAACTAATTGGAGTGATAGATTTTACCACTGATTGGTAATATATTCTTATCTATTCAAATATATGGTGCATTCTAACCTCTTAATGTAGATTGATCATTGCTCAACTGTCACAACGTAGACAGGAAGAAACTAGATGGTGCATTCTAACATGTCAATGCAGATTGAGCATTGCACAATTGTCATAACATAGACAGGAAGAGATGCTCTTATCTTCCCATGTTAGTAAGTTTTTGCTTTAACAGTCAAAATGGTTTGTATCGTTTAACTGATTAGAATGATTTTCCCTTGAGGACAAGCAAACATAGAGGTGTGATATTCCTATTTGTTATGTATTTTTTTTCATGTTTTCTCATCCTTTCTATAAACCTATTATGCAGTTGAACTTTAAATATGATATTTTTGGATTAATTAGAAAACCTAACTTTTCTTTAGGTTGTGGATGCAATTCAAAGTCTTAATGTCCTTAATAAGTTTAATAACTTGCCTACATGATTGGAAGTTGTAGGGATTGCATTAGAGATTCTAAGAAGTATACATTTGTGGTCTCATGTAAAATTCAATGCAATGGTTGCTTGAAGATCTTAAAGAATTATTGAACTTACCGACATCAAATTGGATAGTACTATAACTAAACAAAGAACCTATCCACATCTAAATTCCAATATTGGACCAAATATTGAACCTAATGCGATAACTACGCCTAGAAATCAAAATATTCAACCAAATATTGAAAACTATATAACTAGTATTTTCATTAAATTAATTTTAGAGAGTCATGAATAGAAATCCAATCAATCAACAGTGTAGTACTTGAAACATAAAAAACAGTTAACTCTACAAGAGCTTAGTGCATCAACACTAAAGAGGATATCGTTTTTGCAACACCAATTTTGAATGATTACAAAGGGGAATAGTCTTTATATAGGAGTAGAGTAAGACTAATAATCAAATGTCCAAAACGTTAGAACTAAACTAAAACTATAGTATATCATACTCTATAACATTCCCTTTAATAGTCTTACCTCCTAAAATTTATAAAGCATCAAGCAAGGTCCTCAAATATTTGAAAGATAGGAGATAAGTTGTTGAACTTCCATTACAGTTATAGAGCACTATTTGTGTCACTGCATCTAACACTAGGCACGATAATGAGACTGCACTAGGAATGACATTGTGGTTTCACTTGAGGGAGCACTTTGCACGACCTTACAACTGCCAGTGTGTATGGTATGATGTTGGCATTGTGAATGCAATTGATGAGAACTTAACATTGCACATGTGAAGGCTTCACTAGAAAAAACACTTTAGGGTATCGTTTAACTAAGGAAGCATGGTTGTAGTCATGAGTTTGATTTTACTCAAGACAAATGAAGGAAACACTAAGTTCATTGACTTTATTTTTTGTTAAAAAATAAGCAAAAACTACTAAAGTTTCAACCAGTCACTACAAGTTCAAGCTTTGATTAATTTTTTTGATAAACCAGATTCAAAAAAGTATATGCAGCAGCTGAGTAAAATAATACGGCCATAGCATGATCAATTACAAGATCCACCGATGATAATTACTTCCTACACAAAACGTGTCATGACTGCAACCACACTTCTTTAGTTTAACAATGCCCTGAAGTGTTTTTCTAGCGCGACATCCAGAAGTGCCATGTTAAGTACTCATCATGTGTATTGACAGTGCCAACCTCACTCCATGTGTTGTGGCAGTTGTAGTGTCGTGCACAGTGCTCCCTCAAGTGCAATCACAATGTTACTCCTTGTGCAGTCTCATTACGTGCCTAGTGTTAAATGCATTAAGTTGAAAGTTTGCTTTTGGATTCAATATTTTTTAATTTGTCACGTCTTAGTACCATTTCCCCTAGTATTAATTGTTGAGCGTTGACTCAACAATTGAAATAGCGGGTCGTAGCCAACCTCTTACACCGCTGTATTTCTTCTGATGCCAAATGTAGTCTACTAGGTCTAGGCTCATTTTCCATTCAACAACATTCTCCGTTTCATCAAAGTACTTGTTTTTATATGAGGAAACAGCAATCTCCGTTGGAGCAACTCCTTTTGACCTGTATACCAAACTTAATCGTGTTTCTCACATAGATTTTTTGGGGGCTGTATGTAGCACCCATAAAACATTGTAGAGTTCTTCTGCCAGTTTCCTTTGAAGGCATTCACTCTTTTATTTAGTGCCCCGATAGGATCGTCTTTATTTTTTGGTTTTACTTAGTTGTTTGTCTGTGGATGATAAACCGACATGAATCAATGATCGATGTGCAGTTTCTTGAAGAACCATTTTAACTCGCAGAACTGCGGTACGTTGTTGCTTGTGAGGATCTTTGGAAGGCCATACCTCAAGAATATGTTTATCCTTAGAAAATTTATTACATAGAATTCAATGGCGGATGCGAGAGCTATGTCTTCGATCCAGTTGAAAAAGTAGTCAACTCTCAATGTGATCATGGTTCTTTGCCTGTGCTGATTAGGGAATATCCTAGTACGTAGATACCCCCATTGGGTGAAGGTCAAACACCTGCCATTGGTAGGTTTATTGTCCTATGTCTGGCAATAACGTTTGGTAGTTTCACATTTATATACCAATATTGTTGTTTCCTTATCATTATGGGTAAATAATAACCTACCATCAGTGCTTTCCATACTATCAACTAAGTTATTTCGTGCATGTGACGACAATGTCGTGTACTTCTCTTAACAATCTCTCTACTTTCGGGTGGGTAATGCACCTGTGGTATGGTGTTATGGGGTGGGTAGGGCACTTGAGGCTTATGTAGCTCATGACTGATGATGGAATAACTCTAAGATAATCATCAGATCTTCGTTGCCTCTACTTCATATTTAGGTAAGGTCCTAGTTGTTAGATAAATTAGGATTCCTGCCATCCAGTTGTGCCGCTTTTTGATGCTAAGGACTTGTGCGGTTTCAACCATTGAATAAAAGGATTTTCCTGTAAAATGGACTTGTTGATGATCTCTCTCAAAATGTGAGTTTGCTTAAAGAGTTCGCAAGCTAATTAGCTCACTTTGGTATGACCTGAATAGAGGAAGACCTTAATCCCTTTAATGATCTCCTGCCCAATACCCCAATATTTATGGGAAAAGTATGAAAAAGATGTAACATGTTTGCCCGAAGTGGTGAATGCGGCCCAATGTTTGTTTTTGATGAAATATGTTTATTGGTGTAGGTTTTTGATGAATTCCGTCAAATTATGTTTGTGTCCGTCAAAAAAGTCCGTTAGGTGCCTCCAGTCATGGCACGTGAGTTTCTGTCCGTTTGGAAAGACCAAAATGCCCCTTAGTACTTCACCTATTCTAACAGCCTTCTCCTTCGTTGAACCCGTTTGTTTCTTCTCCAACAATCCCCTCCAAGGTGGCGTCCGTAGCAGCGTTTCTTCCCGATTTCGTCGGCCATTCATTGTTGTATCTCCAAGCTGGTCGTCGAGGAAGAATGGGACCGCAGTACTCAGGCAGCAGTACACCAAGCTCGAACTCGAAGTCGGACGTAGAGTACCCGAGTTGGCATTGCTACTGTGGGTTCACGACACATGCTAAACCCGCATCGACATGGAAGAATTTCAGTCGCATGTTCTATGGGTGTCCCAATTACAAGGTTTGTTTGCCGATTCGTTTTATTTTGAAGCTTAATTTTGAATCCGTCATCTTGAAAATCAGTCATTTTCGAAGCCCTAATTTGGTGTATTTCTGTTGAAGAACCACGGTTGTAGCTACTTTGAGTGGTGTGATCCGCAAATGTGCATATACGGAAGGAGGGTCGGCCGTGAACAAATTTCGGGATATGCATGTGAAGATTGAAAGCGAAGTGGTTCTTGTACGAAGGAGGGAGAAGATGTTGATTACTGCTGTTGGTGTTCTTGCGATACTGCTGTTTGGTGTCAGCCTAAAGACTAATGTTTGTGGGTCGAGGTGTTTTAAAGTAACTATGTTTATGTTGTCTAAAGACCAGATGACCTATGTTTTGTAATTGTTGGTATTTGAAGAAACAAGTTTGGACACTTGTTGAGAATAGATGTACTATGTTTGGAGTGACAGGACAAAAATTGATCGACTAAATCCAAAAGAAACACACCTGCAATTAAATACCTGTCCCACAACACATACCCATTCCAGACAACTTCAACAGAACCAAGTACTTCCAGTATGCATATAACATACACAATCCAGACAACCAAGTAAGTCAACAAAACCAACCTAAACAATACCAAGTTCATCCTAAACATCCAATGAAACCTACTAATGTTCACAAAACTAAAGTTAACGCCTCAAATTCACAGCATAACCAACAGTATGCGTCAGTCCAAAATGGCATCCAAAATGGTCTTGAAATCACGGAATGTCTTCATTGAGTCGGATACTTTGTGTACTTGCTTGACTTGAAACGAGGGGAACTTCTCGGCGGCATTGTCGACTTCTTCGTTATGGTCTTCTTCTTCTATGTGATTGTCTGCAACGGCATATCAACAGGCACGAGAGCTCGGCAATCAGAAAGTTGTGGTGCACTTGAACTTACTCGGACACGTTCTGGCGATTCCAGGTTTACCACCTTTTCCGGAGCATTTTCAGCCTACGACAGTACAAAAGTTAGATTTCCTAACCTGTCAATGTGATAAGGGGGCAGTTAGATTTACAAACCGGAGTTTTTCTTCTCGTCGGCAGTTTTGCCCTTCGGCTTTTTGGAATCCTCTTGGTTGGTGGCTTCGGTACCGTGGGTCCTACTTCGGCTTCCTTTGGCACTTCTTAAGGTATGTTGGGAACGTCTTCACCTACTTCGTCCTGCAAACGTGTAAAATATTACTGAACAGTTAAACAATGTTTTTGAGGAAATACGTGTTCTTACCATCTGAGGTTGGGAATCTGGAACACACTCAGGAATGTCCGACTCTTCACCCACATCAGTTCTGTCTTCCTCAGTCTGGCATGTCTTGTTCTTCGGTTTAGCTCTACTCGGTCCTTCTTGTGAAACCCTAGGCCGTCTGACCCTTTTGGTGGGTGGCTGTGATGCGTCAACACCAGGCTGCGACTGTGGTTTCCTTCTAAGTCGCTGCGACCACTGCGACCGACCCGACTGGTGTGTAGGTTGCGACTGATGTGTAGGCTGCGATGGTTGGGTCGGCTGCGACGGTTGGGTCGGCTGTGTTGGCTGTGATAAGTTGGTCGGCTGTGTTGGCTGTGTAGGCTGGGATGGTGCACTGCTCTGCGACTGCCCGGGTGTTTGGCCTCTCTTGGGGCAAGCCCTCTTGTTATGACCAGTTTGTCGACAGAGGGAACAAAACTGTGGGAGACCATGCTTCGTCAATTTAGTTCATGTTTTGTTTACCGTCTCAGTTGGAGCTCTCGTCCGTTTCTTCTTGGGCCTGCCTCCTTGTTTACGGACCAATGGAGGATCAATGGGTAACGAATCCTACCTAATCCAATCGTCAACCCCCGGAATTGGATGTATGACAGGACCATAGATTTGTTGCATAGTCTCCTTGTGGTACACCGTGTCCACAAAATCCTGCACGTCCAGTCTAGATTTCAACAAGTCTGTCTTCAGGCGAGCGTGAACGCAGCAACAGCAGCTCCGATTGCAAAGATCCAACGCAGGAGCTCCGATTCTAGGGTTTGGGGATTTCTCTCTTCGGTTCTTCTGCACTGATGGGATGGGCACTTCTTCTTTTTTTAAAACTGAAGAGTTGCTAGAGAGGTGGTATGTTTTGGGGAGTGGGACCGGTTCGGTCTTATGGAGGGAAACGGTTCGGTTCGCAGAGTTTAAAGGAGGGAATGTCATCGAGGGTAGTTCGGGTATTATCGTTTTTTATTAATTCAACGTTAACTTTATTTGTCACGTGACAAGCACGTGATAACTTGTAACGGATAAAGTAACAGAAAACCTAACGTTTCTTCAAAAACCTACAGAAGTAAACGTTTTACATCATATACCTGCGACCCAAAACAAAGTTCATCGATTACCATTTTGGGCAAACATGTTACATACTTTTCCCAATATTTATTCCTTTATCCTCTTTTGTGGCGTAATTACTCTTATCTAGGTTTACCACTAACTGAGAGTCATATTTTGTCTTGAGCAATGCTTTTCCCAAACCTTTCTAAGTCAAAAGACAGTGATCAAGGCTTCATAATCGACTATGTTATTGGTTGCTTTTGATGTGAGAACGATTGCTTATTTTAGGGGCTCGCTTGTCGGTGGAGGTTAATAATAGCCTTTCTACATATCCTTCTTCATAAGATGACCCATTGACGTGCAATTGCTAGGTTTCTATTACATTTTGAGGCTCCTCTGACCTTTTTTTGGTCAGGCTGTTTGCTCAGCTGTCAATGTTGAAGTTCGCTAGTGACTATCCCTTAATTTGATTATGAATTCACTAAGTTATATTGCCCATTTACCATCCTTTCTGAAGCGTCCAATTTTTGTAGATAGTGCTTGAGTAGTTTATTTGTCTGGATTGTTATTTGATGAGCGTGGAAATAAGGGGCAACTTTCAAGCGACGATAATCAGGGCATAGAGATACTTCTCAATCTCATTATATTTCCTTTCTACGAAATTGAACATCATGTTACATAATAGATGGAGAGTTAAGCGCTCGTCTCCTCTTTTATAAGGATGGCACTAACCGCCACATTGCAAATACTTAAATATAAAAACAAAGGTTCAGTTGGGATAATCTTGGCGAGGGATGATATTGGGTGCATATGTTGGTTAAATGCTTTGAATATCTCGTCTCATTCACTTGTCCACTCAAACTTTATATTAGCCTGTAAAATTGAAAGAATGGACGATCTTGACAACTTGCCTCGGTAAGAAAGCGATTCGGTGTTGTACATTCAAGAATTGAACCTCTCTTTGGAAAGTTGGGGACTATATTTTTTCGATGGTCTTTATTTTTCCTAGTTTGGATTTGATTCCTCGCTCACTTACCATGAAGTTCAGCATCTCGTGACTTGGTTGTAACTTCAGTAGGCGTTCTTGAAGTTCAGCATCTCGTTACTTTTCTTCAACCACCTAATTAATGTGGGGAAATGGGTAGCTCACTACAAGAATATGCATCAACAACCACAAAAATAATGTGTTATCACTGAGGTTTTGACACTAAAAAGCTTATTTAGTTGCGACATTATATTTAGTAATTATATACTGTATTTAGTGTCGTAAAATTTACTAACGCTAAACCAAGTGTTTGGCATGTACTTTTCCGCAGCTATCTTGTAAACTTGAAGAAATTCTAGTGTCAAATACCTTTCTGATAGTAATATATACAATCAGTTATAGAAGACAACCTTATTGCACAAAACAATGTTTATTGTCTTAGTATATTGATACAATATCATGATTAACAGTGTCAATGTAATGACGTAGTTGTTACTCTATTTGTCGTCAATGTTCAATATTACTTTTCCGTTATTAAAGTTGGAATGGTAAAACCATTGTCCAGTGCCACAATATCTTGATGCAATTTCCCGATTAACAGTGTCAGCGCCATGTCGTAGTTATTACAGTATATTCGTCCTATTCAAAATTACGGTTCAAAATTACTGTTACCTAAATAAATAAAATCACTTTATCTCCCTCCACACACTGTATTCCTATTTTCTCCTCTGTCTTGCCATGGGTACTCACCCTCATCTATAATGGGCTCTCCTCCTCACCGACACGCGGAATCTTCTGGTTGTTTTTCGTTCTCGGATCTAGCGAGTGAAAGGGAATAAGCGACGCCGAACTCTCCGGAGGATCCTTCTCCGCCGACAAGGTATATGACGAGTATCGTGACTCATAGTGTGAGTACTGGTTCTTCTTTCACTGACCGAAGAAGATCGAGTCCAAGGAGTAGGTCCCCGACTTCGTTTCCAACAATGGCCTTAGGCAGTCAGCTAAGCTGTAGGGTTCTCAATCCAATGTTTCTCCTTGGCAATGAATTGGCCAAGCTCGTGCCCCTACCTTTGTCCACTCCCCTACCGTTAGGGCTGGGCATGAATCGGTTCGGGGCCGAACTAGTTCATAAACCGTACCTTTACAATATTTTAAAGAGGTACAATTTACCACTCCAGATTTTGGCTGAATTATCGAACTTGTTCTGAATCGGTTCGACCGAATCGGTTTATATATATAAAAAAAAATTATAAATCAGTAATACAAAATCCAGCCAACCATGAAGCCTTCACTGTTGCGCCTCCAACAACAATCCAACATGAAGACAATGGGAGGAACGAAGGAAGATTTTGTTGCATGCTTGTAGATGTAGTGGTCCTAGTGGAAGTATCCACTATTGTGCCTCCACGACTCCTGTTGCACCTCCACTGGTGCTGTTGCTGCCTGATGGTCCGCTACTGCTGCTACTGCGCTCCACTAGGCCGCGTGTGGTTCTTCTTATGGAGAGCCGAAGCCGATTGTCGAAGGGAAGTATCAAAGTGTCAAAGCCAGGCCAGAGTCTAAAAAGATAGAGAAGATGGAGAGCTACACGAGAGAAGTGGAGAGTCTGGGTCGCGAAGGAAGAAGATGAAGAAGAAAACTTGGTCCAATCATCCGATCTTGTTAAAGTATATATTTTATTAAATTAAATATAATAATATATTAAAACTAGTACAAGAAGTGGTACGGTTTACCGTTTGAGAACTGATTTTTTATACCTCTTCTAAACTGCTCCATATTTTTTTTTAAACGTTTGGTTTGTGAAACGGTTCGATCGAACCAGTTTTTTTTCCCAGCCCTGCTTGCTGTTTCAAGGTTTACAGATTCGCTCAGTGAAAGAGGTTTGCACATTTACAGTTTCCAGGTGGTGAAAATTGATGATTGTGATGTTTGCTATTCAGTTGATCTATCCATTGTATACTACAACATGTAAAATCACTGCATTCAGTCATTTTATGGAGACTTTGGGATAATCTCGACAATGCAAAGATAGTTCATCATCATTTTCATGATTGAATGAACAGGGTTAAGGCAATGGAAGTTGTTATAGACATCACTAATAGCCCCCCCCCCCCCCCCCCCCCCCCCCCTCATGTGATAGGCAAATTGTGATCATTTAGAAGTTGGATATTGCCTATACAAGTAGGAGGTCAACATGTTATGTATTTAGGTTGCATTCTTCTTGGCCTTCATCAAGATCAAGATATATATGGGGTAAAAGATTTGGTTGACTTACTTTTGCAGCTGGTTGATTTTATTGGCTCTATGATTGATTTCCTTCACTCTTCTATATAGGAAGAAGAAACAAATTTAATATAGTACTCTTTTATTTTAAACTGAAAAAGAGTGGTTATCAAATTTGGAGTGTTTATTTTCAGAATGTTACAGAGATTGGAGTTGGTGAATACATTTATGTCATCCATTTGGTGGATTTTTGGATTTTATTAGGTTTTTATTGGGGGGAAACTCTTATACATGATTCTCATCGTCTCTACTGGTACGTCTTGAAATTCACCAGTTGATATGGCTACTTACTTTCAATCAAACATTTTATGGCAAATTGCAAATGTAATTGTTATTAGGTTAACACTTGTGTTTCTAGCATTCAATGTGTTCTGTGTGAATAAGTAATTACATTACACGGTTGTTTGGTTATTTTCAACATTAACTCTCCTCATCTTTTAGGGTTCGCAAATCCAAATGCATGAGAACTGCTGCTCGTTGGTATGTATTTTTTGAATATAGTGATGTCCAATGGCATGAAGGTGGTAAGATACATTTTGTGCTGCATCTAAAACATGTTTTGTTAATGTCTCTATGCTATGTTTTAGAACTTTTGTATGATTGCCTGATATGTGGTCTTAGATGTATGGACGTATATTTTGTTGTTTGGACTTGAGACTATGTAGGAACCGGTGTTATATATATTAATGTTTGGGCATATGTTATATACACCAATTTTGGCAATGACATTTGTTGTGGCTAAAGAAACAGAATAACATCTATGACGATCAAACAATGCATATTTGGTCGAACGTACACCATGCATCGACCATTACCTTTGGCTGGTAATACAATGTTCTAGTAATAAAACAAGTCGATGATAATTACGCATGAACACCATTGACAATATGTTGATGCTAAAGGTAAAGGCAACTGTTTATTCCAACAATAGCAGGCCTTTAGTCGCGACATATTGTCTGTGCGGATACCTTTAGCATCGGGGCCTACGGGCACGAGTCTTAGCAGCGACTTGTGCCATTAGCAGCGACAAAATTACACCTAGCAATGATTGTACTCCGTTGTCTTTTGGGCACGCTTTGTTGAAGTTTCTAATGTCCATACAGATTCTTTATGTTCCGTTGTTCTTCTTTATCAGGACTCGGTTGGCTACCCAAGTCTAGATTTTGATTTCCTATAAAAATTCATCCTTTATGAACCACCCCACGTCTTTGCTCATTGCCAATCTTTTATCCCTACATAGAGTTCTTATTTCCTCATCAAGCCGTTTGAAAGAAAATTTTCGAGGTTTGGGAGATGAATTGGTTCAGAAGTGATTGAGAAGGACCTATCATATCTCTATTGATTGATCCGTCGACTGTTAGGAAACAAGATATATGGATGTCGAGACATGGATGGCCCCAATGAATGTAGGATGCACAAGGGATGAGGTTTGGAATTTTCCTGATGGGGGTTTCTCCCTCACCTATTTACGCTGATTTAATTTTGCGCGAGCTTGGTTGACTTTTTGCTGGATCCCACAGACGATAGCAAATGTTGGTACAAGGTACCTAGGGTTACATGTCAACTCATCGGCATTTGGCTACGATCGTCGGAGGTTGATCTAAACCGTTGTACGTTTGTCTAAACACTTGCAAAAGATGACTAGTGGATGTATTCCTCTGAGTCCCTCTTCGATGCTTAAATGAGTATGTGTACATATAGTTGACATTCAATATTGACTTAATAAATAATTAGAGATGTAGCATATTTATAGTAGAGAAATCCTAATACTCTATCTAGATTTATCTGCATGCTAGTCTGGTACTTTTTGTATATTTTGTCTTGGAGGAGTATTACGAAGAATTTCATTCATTGATAATAGGATTTATAATGAGTTTTATCCCTTAATAAGGGGATGTATCTTTATGACCTCTAATATTGTACTAAATTATGTGAAGTGTCATTATTCCTGGAGCAAAATTCGTGTATCAGACTTTTAGCTAGGCTCATGGTCTGAAGTCGACACCTTGCGCACTCACAAAATGCCCAAATATTCTGCAAATATTTCTAAGATCAACTTAATAAGCAGATGCTTAATATCCAACATAACGCATCATATGTTTCATCAGTTTAATATGTTTGAGTCAGTTTAATGCCAAGTAGTTACCTCTATTGTGATCAAATTCAACTAGAAAAACAACATAAACTTTTATAACACTACTACATTCTTGAGTATTATGCTTCAGATATTGTAACACCCACTATAGTTTAAAGGAACAAATACAAAGGTTAATGAAAACTAATAGTAACGCATAAGAACAAAACTAGATTTTATTGTGGTAAATTTTTAACAACGGTAAATCAATAAAGATGACGGGAGGAGATATTTTGTTATGTTGTTGCAGTTTAGAGTTGATGACATGCTAATTTCGTAGCCCAAACAAACCCTAGAGAGCAAAAAAACGAAGTCTAGAGAGGAAATCGACAAATATTATTTGTCGGACCAAACAACCATGGCAACCCCTAAAAGTTTTCCCCTGCTTCCAAATTCACTAGAATAAATCTTAATTACAACAAATTTCAGCTTATTTATTAGTGAATCAATTCAGGAATACCAGATTTAAAGGCTTTTTATGAACAAAATATCATCTCAAAGCAATGCAAATTTGAAGAACATAAGCAATACCAACTTAGAATGAGGACGGAGGACAGAGAACATACCGAGAAGGATGGAGTCCAACCGAAGAACATGAGGATAGAGGATGCAGGGAGACGAAGGCTGAGCAGAGACACATACCGATGCTGAAGAGATGCGACAGATAGACGAAGTTGAGGTGGACCGACGATGGCTGCTTCAGGGAGATAGAGGTTGGTCGAGGAATAGTTGTTGCAGGGAGACATGGACCTTGAGTAGAGAGACATACCGATGTTGACCATGCGACAAAGAGACAAAGTTGAGTAAATTCTTCAATGGTAGTTAACTGAGGAGGAGCTGCTGCAAGGAGACCGAGGTTGACCGAGTAGTAACTGCTGCAAGGAGAAGAAGGTTGAGAAAATAGACAAACTGATGTTAAGTGTAGAAATATATGGTCTTACTATATAGGTATAGAAACTAGAAGGACTAATGTGATAATGGTGGTAGTTAGTTCTGTTATTGTTCTGATGCTATAAATAACAGTTCAATTATTGTAGCCAGATTATCGATGAATGAAAGTTCCAGGCAATTATTGTGGAGATTTGCATTCGCGATGCTGTTTGTCACCGTTCTTGTTGTTTCGTTGGTTCATCTTTGAGTGAGTTGTTCGGCATTCATTTTGATGACGAATCCACTGGCGCAACAGAATCGTTGGCCACGACTGGAGGCACCAGCAGTTCCGGAATAAACCTGCAGATGACATCTTCTTGTTGCATGCATCTGATCATACAACAAGCTGACATGTTCAAATAATTACCAATCCTGGTAGTGTGCTGTTTTTGATGTGTTACTGGTGAAGAATACGATGTGCTTTGTTAATGGAATTTGCTTAAGAGAGTCTGTAGCTAAACTATTATAAATGAGATGGGATATATGTAATTTGATTGTTAAAGCTTGGCTCATCAATTCGATTGATAACGAATTGACACATGGAATGCAATATAGTTCTACTGCTCGTATTATTTGGGAATATCTACGTGAACAATTTAGCAAGGTGGATGGAACCCACATTTTTCATCTCTCGTGACGTTTATCATGTAAGACAAAAAACTCTGTCGATTTTGTACTATTTTGGAAAATTAAAAGAGCTTTGGGATGAATTCGCAGTAGTGGATGATGATTGTCTATGTGCTCATAGTTCGATTTCACCTTGAGTGATTACTACAATGAATAAATAGATGTTGATTCAAATTCTTATTGGGTTAAATGAGACATTTGCTGCAATTCGATCAAATTTGTTGGTAATGACACCACTATAAATTTAGAATTAAGCATATTCAGTCTAAATTTAGGAGGAGAATCAACGACAAAGTTTTAGCTTATTACTTCTAGCATTGATGAAGATGGTTTATATTCATCAATTGGTAATAATGTTAGTGGTTCTTGCAGCAATTTCAGTGGGAAGAAAGGTCTTGGTATAGACAAATGTTGGAACAAACACGGTGTACTAGCAGAGGTGCGCAAGATATCGAATCTGAACATGGTTGAGTATCCATAATCAACAAATAATTATGGTAATAATAATGTTGATGTGGCACCGTTCGTTGATAGCCCATACTAGACATTATCGAGTTTGCACGGGATTAGTCCACAACAAATAGAACAACTGTTGAAATTGCTGCTTCAGTACAATATACATGGAGGTTCCTACAATGTAGATGCAGCCATGGCAGGTACCTCACTTACCGTGTCTCATCCTCGAGCTTCACCCATAGCTCGGTGGATCATCGACAGTGGATCAACACACCACATTACATTTAACCACGAATGGTTTGTTGATATATGACCCAATCATACAGGTATTCGTCATGTTACTCTACCTACCGGGCAGTCGTTAGTGGTTACTCACATTGGGAATTGTCAATTGACTGATAGAATACTGCTCCGAGATGTTTCGCTCATTCCCAATTTTCGTTATAACTTGATCTCTGTATTTCAATTATGCATAGAACTCTTTTGTGCTGCTGTTTTTCATCACGGTTCTATGCAATTTCAGGACTGCTTCAATGGGAAAACAATAGGGATTAGTAGAACTATAGATGGCCTCTATGTCATTAAAGCCACACATGGATATATTCACAGTATTCGTATAGCTGCAGCAGTGGAGGTATATGACAGCAAGGAGTCTCTGTGGCATAAGAGACTAGATCACATACGATTTAATTAGTTGTCAAAAGATGTTGATAGAGGAAGTATTGATACCACATTACCTGATTGTATGATTTGTTCACTTGCTCGACAAACTATGTCTTTTGCTACAAGTAATACACGTGCAGACAATCCGTCCAGCATAGTGCACATGGATTTATGGGGACCATATAGAGTTGCTATCATTGATGGTTTTCGATACTCCTTAAGTATTGCCGATGATTGCACTCGTACTACATGGATTTACTTGTTGCGTTCTAAATCAGATGTCTTGCATGTTAAACGATTCTTTTCGACGATCAAAACTCAATTTGGTTGACTAATCAAAGTATGTCGGTCGGATAATGGATCAGAATTCTTAAACGTTGTTATGCATGAATATTTCCGTGGTTTAGGAGTATTGCATCAGACCAGCTTCGTCTACACACCGCAGAAAAATGGAGTGGTAGAATGCTAACAC
The DNA here is from genome assembly GCA_946814005.1 of Chamaenerion angustifolium. Lineage (NCBI taxonomy): Eukaryota > Viridiplantae > Streptophyta > Magnoliopsida > Myrtales > Onagraceae > Chamaenerion > Chamaenerion angustifolium. Next base: position 18,000,412 of record OX328277.1, on the reverse strand, counting down.
CGACATTTACTTGAGGTGGCATGAGCACTCGAATTACAAGCTACAGTTCCAGACGCTTGTTGAGGATTTTGTGTCCTTACGGTGTGTTACTTGATAAACATTATGCCTCTAAGTGTATTGAATGGGAAATCTCCTTTTGAGTTGCTACATAAAGGGAACTTTGATCCACATAACAAAGCTGATAAATGTGGAGCAAGGTCAATACCTGCGATTATGCTGGAATATTTGCCCTCACAAAAACTTTATATGCTGGAAAAAAAGCACCAGTTTGGACATCAAATTATGTTATGCAGTGTGATTCAGTGGATTATGGTGTTTTATCACCTTCATATAGGTGCTACTTTAGTGTGACTTCTCGAGTTTATGAGCATTTAACCTTCAAGGAGGGTGCAGCTTCCCCAGAATGGATGACAACAATGCAAGTAGAAATTACAACATTACAGAAGAATAATACATGGGTAATTGTTGATTTTCCCGATTCTATACAACCCATTTGATGCAAGTGGGCTTATCGTGCTAAGTATAATGCATATGGATCTTTAGATCGTTATAAGGTGTGTTTGGTTGCAAAGGGATACACTCAAAGAGCCGGAACATATTTATAAGAAACGTTTTCGTGGGTTGTTAAAATGGTTACCGTGAGTGCTTTATTAGCCATAGTTGCCACTCGATCATGACTATTACTCCAAATGGATGTGAATAACACATTTCTTCAAGGTGATCTTGATGAAGAAATGTTCATGGAATCGAACCGAAGAAATTATGAGTTCATGCCATGTCGATCTATATGGGGGTTCCTTCTTCACCGGTTTATGCTTGTTTATTGTTGTGCGAGTTTGATTGTCTTTTTGTTGACTTCCACAGAGGACACCAAATGTTGTTAAAAGGTTCCTAGGGGTACTTGCGAACTCGTCGAGAGTTGGCTTCGATCGTTGGAGGTTGATTTAAACCATTGTATGTTTGTCCAAACACTTGAAAAAGAGGACAAGTGGGGGTATCCTTCGAGTCCCTCTCCGATACTTCAATTAGCATGTGTTTATTGAGTTAACATTCAATTATGACTTAATAAATATTTGGAGATGTGGTGTATTTATAGTAGAGAAATCCTAATATTCTATCCAACTTTATCTACGTGTCATTCCAGTACTTTTTGTGTATTTCATATTGGAGGAGTATTATGAATAATTTTGTCCCTTGATAATAGGATGTATGATTGCGGATAATTTTATCAATTTATCCCTTTATAAGGTGATGTATGTTTATGAACCTGAAATTTTACTTAATGAATGAATTATGTGAAGTATCATTATTCTAGGGGCGAGATTCGTGTATTGTAGTGGTGTAGTGGAAAGAGATATCCAAGTGCTTTTAGTTCTAAGGCTTTTAATCTAGGCTCTCATGGTCTAAAGTTGTCAACTTGTGCACTCACAAAATGCTCAAATGTTCGTCAATATTTTTTAGATCAACTTAAAATGCGAATGCTTAATATCCAACATAACTCATCATATGTATCGTCAAAATAATAAATCACCTTGCCAAATAGAAGTTTCATGAAGTCTTCTCAGGCCTCAACTCAGACATGATAATGTAAACTTAAGAGACTGGAGCGAAAACACATCAACAATGTAGTCGATGGTGAGTATAAAGTTCTATTAATTAAGATTGGCTTCCCAGTAAGGTAAGCAAGAAGGCCTTGTAGTCACCGGAAGTGTCGTTTGCCACAGCCTGATTAAGAGGAACGATGTTCCTCTTGTAATATAGCTCCTTGATCGCCTCCAAGTTCTTCTCAGCCCTTGTCACAATCACACGAGTTAGACGATCCTCGTATGTACCAACATGCATATGGTACATCCCAATATAATGAAGTCATGATTAGAAATCCTTACTAGCGCGTGATTCATGAAGAATACAGAGGAGAGAGAATGAGAGAGAGAGAGAGAGAGAGAGAGAGAGAGAAAGATTGTATATTATTCTTAATTACCTTTTCAAAGTACTTGTTGGAGTTATCAAGGCACTTGATTGCGCTACGAAGTGCTTCTGAGAGCTCATCATTCTTGTCTTTTCCTAAGAGACTCTTGTTGATAGAGGATGTTTGAGCATCTCTCTAGCAATTGAAAGTTGCCATGAGCTGAGATTTGCTACGAGTGGTCAGGATTCGAATTACATCTTAAGGTTGAAGGCCTTGTCCTTAAACGCATTGTGTAAAATCTCAGCCTCCGACTTTGCTAACCTCGCATTGATTTCAGTGCCTTCGTACCTATATGCACTTACCAGACCCACCAACAGCTGCAAAATAGAGTGTATAGATGTATGTTAACTAGAATAGCGGAAATATGATACATTGAAGCTTGTTATGCATTCAACTTAACTTCAATTGATGAATTCTACATCTATTTGTAATACAATTCAGCTGTAAACATCCAGCTCTAACTATCACTAATCCTAGACAAGACATATGGAATCTAGGAAAGGTAAGTTAATAATACATAAAGCTAACAACATTTTAACTTATCTAATATGTATGTGGAGCATGTGCAGGTGCAAAATATTCTTCAAGGTGGTGCTCCATGTGTATGCTTCAACACTTCCCCTCAAGTTAAATAGTAGGATCTCAAATATTTAACTTGCACAACTCGTTTCTGAAACTTGTTCCGTTTACTGCTTTGGTGAGTATATCTGCAAGTTGATCTTCAGAACGAACAAACGGAATTACAATAATTCCATTCTCTAGCTTCTCCTTTATAAATTGCCGATCAATTTCAACATGTTTGGTACGATCATGTTGAACTGGATTCTCTGAAATGCTTATAGCTGCACGATTATCACACATTAACTTACATAGTTTCTGAATAAGAAAACCAATCTCAGTTAATAATTTGTATAGCCATAACACTTTTGTGAGACATCGAGCAATTCCCTTAAATTCTGCCTCAGCACTTGATAGTGCCACCACTTTCTGTTTTTTACTCTTCTAGGTCACCAAAATTTCCTCCCACCATGGCAAAGTAACCTGAAGTTGATCTTCAGTCTGTCGGATTCCCTGCCCTATCCACATCTGTGTATGCCTCTATTCTGAGATGTCCATTCTTCTGAAACAATACTCTACTTCCTGGTGAACCCTTTAAATATCGAAGGATTCTGAGAGCAGCTTCCATGCGATCTTCTTGAGGTTTATGCATGAACTGACTTACCCCACCTACTACATATGAAATATCTGGTTTGGTATGTGAGAGATAAATCAATTTCCCAACTAGATGTTGAAATCTCGCTTGATCTGTTGGTTCAGCTCCTTCTATTTTTCTCAATCCATGATTTAACATCATTGGTGTCTCAGCTGGTTTACAATCCATCAACCCAGTTTCTACCAACAAGTCTAAAATGTATTTTCTTTGTGAAATGAAAATACATATTTCAGACCGTAGTACTTCAATCCGCAAGAAATACTTGAGTTCCCCCAAATCCTTCATTTCAAATTCTTGAAACAGATTTTTCCTGAGCTGAACTATCTCCTCTTTATCATCTCCTGTAATAATCATATCATCCACATATACAATCAAACAGGTTACTCGACCTTCCCTTCTTTTAATGAATAAGGTATGATCCGAGTTGCTTTGTCGATAGCCATATTTCTTAATAGCTATTGTAAATCTCCCAAACCATGCCCTAGGTGCTTGTTTGAGCCCGTAGAGTGCCTTTTTTAATTTACATATATCTGATTGTTTGAATCCTGTGCTGAAACCTGGTGGTGGTTCCATGTAAACTTCTTCCTCTAAATCACCATGTAAGAATGCATTCTTAACATCAAACTGGCGTAGTGACCAATTCTTGTTTGCAACTATAGAAAACAAGACTCGAATAGTATCAATCTGAGCTACAGGAGAAACAGTTTCTGAATAATCTATACCATAGGTTTGAGTATATACTTTGGCTACCAATCTTGCTCTATAGCGCTCTACGGATCCATCAGCCCTATGTTTTACAGTAAATACCCATCTGCAACTAAACGCTTGTTTTCCATAGGGCAACTCACATTTCTCCCATGTTTGGCTCTTCTCCAGAGCCTCCCTCTCGACTCTCATGGCTTGCCTCCATTCAGGAACTTTTAAGGCTGACTCAACATTGTTGGGTATTCATTGAGTATATACTGGCTCCCCTTGCCAACTTTTAGGGCAGCAAATGCTTGAGCAGCAAGTGTCAGACTCCCCCTTGCCAAGTTTTCTACTGGATATCGGCTTTTTCTTGGGCTGTATTCCGGTTCATATCTGATAGGAGGCACCCCCCCTGTTTCTCCTGGTAGGCAGTACATATCTTTCATGTACTGGTGATTCTTCCAAGCCATTATTTTGAGATATAATAGAACCAGGAGTAACCTAATTAGAATTACTAACCTCCGGAATATTCGTCGGGATTGACGGGGTTGAAGCATCCGAGACCTGTAAAATGGGAGGTTATGCCTCGGTGGTTCCACCAATTTCCCTGTTGGAACTATCTGAGGAAACGCCGGAGTGATCACAGTAGTCTGTATCAACCAATCTAATGGAGTACGATCAAAATTCTCCCCCTGGACAGAAGAATGGGTAGTATAGTAGAACTCTGTTTCTAGAAATGTACAATCCATGGTAGCCTTTTTGATGAATCCCATATCCCACAAATACACATTTTACAGAACATGGATCAAATTTAGAAAGATCTGTTTTTGGAATATGTACAAAAATAGAACACCTAAAGACATATGGTTGTAGTGTCAAGGCTGTGGAGACACTCATATGGCTTGATAAGACTTGAAGAGGTGTTTGAAACTGAATCACAGTCGTGGGAAGATGATTCATAAGATAGACAGACGTAGCAACAGCCTCTGGCCAAAATGAAGTTGGATCATTTGACTCTAGCATTACAGCTCTAGTCATTTCTAGAATATGCCGTTTTTTCCGTTCTGCAACTCCATTTTGTTGAGGGGTATGCAGACAAGATCTTTGATGACTAATGCTTTTATCCTTAAGAAACTGTTGGAGAGCAGAATTAACAAACTCTCCACCATTATCAGACCGGAGTACTTGGATATTGGTGTTATACTGAGTTTTGACTAAGATGTGAAATTCTACAAACTTAGTGATAACTTCGGATTTGTTTTTGAGAAAGTATACCCATGTCATACGCGAATAATCATCGATAAAAAGCACAAAATATCTAAATCCATTACTTGACATACATGTACTACCATTTGGAGCTGGTCCCCAAACATCAGAATGTATAAGAGAAAAAACTGACTTGGCTCTACATTCAGATATATGGTACGGTTTTTTATGGATTTTAGCACGAATACAGGTTTCATACACGATTTCTTGATTTGAGGGAAATAAACTAGGAAATAATTTATGAAGGTACCCCCAGATGGATGACCCAACCTCTGGTGCCACAACCATTGTTGCCTCGTGACTGTTCCGTGGGCAAGCATTGCAGTTCCGTGTTGAGTCACTTCCTCCACATAATACAGACTTTGATGTTCAACTCCACGTCCGATAATTTCTCCCGACTGAATATCCTGTAGTAAAGATAAATTGGGATATATTAGTACCATACAGTTCAATTCTCTCGTGACATAGCTAATAGAGAGTAACTTGCATGCTAAGCTAGGCACATAAAGACAATTCTCCAGTTTAATATTTGAGGAAACGTTAACGGTTCCTGCTCCCTAAACTGGTACCAACTCTCCATTGGCTGTCTGTATCATTTCCCGACGTGGAATTGACCGACTTATAAAATCATCCCTGTCATAGCTCATACTATCTGTGGCTCCACAATCAAGTAACCATTTTCCACATTTCCCTTATACATCTTTTTGAGCAAAAAATGTACAAGCAATTTTGTTATCACATTCAGAATTATTTAGCCCAAAATACGAAAGCCCAATGAATTGATTTTGGCCAGAATCTGGACCCAATGAGTGGTCCAAATCTGAACCAACCCGGCCCAGCTCCTGGAACTAGCCCACTTCGCCCAACCGGTGGCCCAGCTCCCTTACCAATTTTACTTAAGGGGTGGGGGTAATTTCTGGTTTACCCCACAAAAATACCTGCACTCTGGTTTGGAGCTCCCGCTGCAAATGTCTCCTCTCCATTGGAAACCCTAGCGCCACCTCCTTCCCCTTCGTGGCCAAGGTTTCCGACCACGAATTAACGCCTAGCCTCTTCCTCTCGGGCCTCTCGAGTCTGTTCAATCCATACGCCTCTGTCGGAACCCTAGCCATGCCAGCCATGCCTCCATGGTTCGGTTGGCCTTGATACGCAGGCTGGTGGCCTTAGGAAGAAGGCTGGTGGATGATTGGACTCCTGGCGCCGATTCCGTCCTTCTGTTGGCTCCTCCATCCTTCGGGAAACCCTACTAAGAGGTAACACTCAAATTTTTTGTGTCTTTGTTTTCCACCGTGGCTGCATCGGACAAGTTTCCGGTCGACGCCTCCGATCCGACCTGCTTTGCCTTTTCCAGCGAGCTGCTGCGGTCTGGAGGTCTGGCCCGTACAACTCCTCCCGTGCTGGTCTCCGGAAAGAATCGAGCAACCAGCCCCGCTCCAACACCTGTTCCACCTGGTTCGGTCGTTAGGACAACTCCCATGACAGGTCTCCGATCACGCTCCGACCGGATTGTGGCATACGCCATCTCCACCTCCGGTAATGGGCTAATCCTGAGTAAATCACGTTTTTCAATATCAAATCATTGCTTACTGCGTTTAGAAATTGATAGAGTTTGGATTCGGCCCGCTTTGTGTTCCATATTTGTATATCTTCCGTCTACTTCATTGGATTTGGATCACGTTGCTCGATTTCCCTCCATAAACTTTGTAACTTGCTGTACAAGGATTCTAATGAATCCGTACCCTGTTTTGTGTTGTTAGTCCGAACTATGAGATAGAACAATTGGACTCTGTCTTTGGCTTTGCTGTATGTTGCAGGTAGTCCAATCCAGAGATCCTTTGCCGTGGGGAATTCAGCATATTGGTTGACAAGTTCCGGATTCATATTTTCGAGTATCCACGAGCATACTATGAAGTCATCTTGTGTCCCATTGCATGTATGTCGGGTCTTCGACCTTGGGTGGTGCCGGAACACCCATAAGATGGTGAAGCTTACCTTGGCCACCAATGTTCATTCGGATTAATCGTGCCCACAGGGAGTAATTCTTCTCGTTTAGCTTTACGCTTAAAGTGATGTTGGATAATGATATGGTTTTGTGGATGGTGTTGGATTGTGGCAGGTTCGAGAACATACTCGCCCACTGAGCTGCAAACGGATTGCTCGTTGGGGTAGTCTCAGTAGTGTGAGTGATGTCCCCTTCAGAATCTGCCATGGTTAAGGTATGTAGGATGGCTAAGGTAGATGATGATGCCAAGAAAGGTTCAATCGATCATTCTAATCGAACAATCCGGCTATGATACCATGTTAACTAGAATAGCGGAAATATCATTTATTGAAAGCTTGTTATGCATTCAACTTAACTTCAATTGATGAATTCTACATCTATTTGTAATACAATTCAGCTCTAAACATCCAGCTCTAACTATCACTAATCCTAGACAAGACATATGGAATCTAGGAAAGGTAAGTTAATAATACATAAAGCTAACAACATTTTAACTTATGTAATATGTATGTGGAGCATGTGCAGGTGCAGAATATTCTTCAAGGTGGTGCTCCATGTGTATACTTCGACAATGTATTCATATATATGTACAAAAAATAAGAGAGAAATATGAAATTCGTGAAAGACGGATGGATTGAGATGATGCCATGCCTTTCGGATATCTCCGGTGGTGTGAGTAGCTACATCTACCTCCAAGGAATGCTTGTAACGAAGCTTATATGCTCTCCTGACCTCTAAGAGCTCTTCCGGAGTTGATACGCATGCTATTTCCACAATCACTTCATAGTATGGCCTGCCTATCTTCTTTATGGCTGCATTCGCTAGAACAGCGTTACGATCAGCTGGATCCAGTATCCAACAATACACCTCTTTCTGATCATATGCATATATTTATTATAGGAAGACATATATATATATATATATATTACAAAGAACAAATAGTTTAAAATAATTTTCTGAACCTCTAATTCTCAAGATAACTCCGACTCAAGGCGTTTGAGAAGGTCATCTTGAAAGAGTTGGTTATAAGTTTGAATGATCTGCTTTCGTTGATCTGCATTTCTGTGACCCAATACTTAAATAATTGTCTTCTCATCCGTTCCCCACCCTACATATATGTAGAAAAGACAGGTCGGTGAAGGTGTGGAATTCGTCAGTATGGAATATATGCCTTCAAAAAGAAAAGCAGACATCTGCTCGATTGACATCGATCAGACTCATCTCTAAGACAACCAAGTTAAACTTGGTGGAGTAGGTATCTCGATCTAACCAAACCAACTGATGAGTTGAGTGAGGAACAAGAGTACATTACATAGACATGCATACTTTGTTTTCCCCGTCAGCGTCACATGCTCCATTTATATAATAAAACACAAACCAAACCACACAATCATCATGCAATAACAACATCAGCAGAAGAACAAGAAACTAAACTAGACAAGAATCATCATGCGGATCCATGTCCTTATCTTCACGGTTCTTCAGACTTCTCTAAAGATAAGATCAACCCATGTATTAATTAATTGAGAGAGCAAACCGATTAGGTAAAGATGATCACCTTTGAAAGTCTTGCGAAGAGCTTCAGCATCTTCTACTGCAGAGAAGTGCTCTGGAACAATGATGGAAGACATATTTTTTTTTTGTTTTTTTATCAAATTAGTCGCTTTACGTTAACGATGAACATACGTTAACGTTAAACAACCATTTTAGCAATGTCATTTCCAAGCTGCCTAATATTTTGAACAATGTCTAAAATATGGCCTGTTAAAAATGCTTATCTTTTATAAGATAATAGTTGAAACAAATCAACTAGTCTAACGTCCGACTTAAATTGTCACCATGCGTTGTATACGTTGATGGAAAACGTTTGTCTAACCAATGTGGGGTTTGTTGTCTAGTGTTGGTATTTACGTCTCTAAAGGACGATGGTTAGCTGTGTGTTTCATTTACAACAAAGTCCGCTGCAAATTTTTGCAAAAATCTGTTTTGATCATTTCAGTCCTCTATAGATTCGCAGAAAGAGTGTCTGAACTGATGGGTTATTAAATCTGTGCATCTGTTTAAGTATAGTCCACTGCTACAGCAGTGATTTTCAGTTTGGTTTTGCTGTTGTTTTCGTTCTTAGTTTGTCAAGTGTTTGCATGACCAACTTTTGTCGCTAAACAGTCGAAACAGTGTCCATAAATACCAAAGAAAGAAATTACCATTAACAATTCACAAAGTCCACAAACCAGGTAAAGCAGAACTGAATTACATGTGCGAGTACATAACATACAGATAGCCCTTCCAACCAACAACAAACAACAAAGACAAATGTTCACCATTGTTCAGACATAAGCAATTAAACAGAACCTACTTAAAGACAGCATAACATAACACATGAAGTTTTTCGGAAAATTCACAAAAAACCTACATGGAGTTTAAAACAGCGATCTGTTATAGCCAAAAATGTGTGCATCATCCCAGTATTCTGCCGAGCAAGAAAGGTCAAGCATTTGGATCTGAGAGAATAACGCAAAATAAGTGGTGTGCAATGAATTAGAGATGCAAATGGTCGAAGGGTTGTTTACCTTGAGTTTCGGAATCACCATCAAGGTGTCAAATATCTGCCAAAGCCCTTCGCATCATCTGCATGTCCCTTAGAAACGACAACATCATCTGCTGGATCTCCTCTAGCTGTCGAGTGGCTTCGTCCGCCTTACGCCGGCTCTTTTATGAAATGGCGCGGAACTCCTTTGCTTCATCCTGAACTTGTCTCAACTGAACACTCTCCATCGCTCTTGCATCCTTGGAGGTGCGAATTCTTCGGCGCTCCGGCTTTCTAACTTCTTCATACAATGCGTCTTTGTCGACGGGTGTATCTGGTTCCCTTTCAACACGGGCAGCCAACTCTTCCACTTGCTCGTACAAGACAACATTTCAGTATTTGTTTGTACAATCATACGTGACTACAGTTTGTTCATTATTGGTTTTTAATACCATTATGTGCTTCAATTTTGCATCAATAGGCAGCCCATTCTTGTCAAGGTGATTTTTCCTAAAGAGGTGATACTCCCTGGGATGAACCCCATTGTTCATCTCAATCTTTTACCATATGCAAAATTCATTATAAGAACACATTCAAACCCGGAAATATTTTAAAAATAGAGGATCATGATATTTACCTCATGCTGTTCACGCTTGGCAAATCTTACCGACCCGGATGTATGGCGCATAACCTGGTGAGACCTATTCTGCTTGGTCCTTTCGCTTATGATCTTCAACATGAGGAAAATCTGTCAGAATTTTTGATGGAGGGTCATGAATAAACAGTTAACGTGTACAGACAGCCATATACGACATTGCTTTAACCAACTTACCTTAAACTCGTCTGAACTAAACCAATTTACCAAATAGATCCAGTTTTCTTTGACAACATATGCAGGACAATGGAGCAAATGCTCTTCATTGGTGCTGTACTTATCGAAATGGTGGCGCTTGAGATTTGCCCTATAGTTTATGTACTTTTCTCATAGGACACAAACAATTAACTTCTTCAGGTTGTCATCATCTAGGACAACAAACGTTTCCTATCAACAAAGAAACACTGCATCTGAACGTATATTACCGCACTGATATGATAAAATTCACGAAGGCTAAAACATAATATGGACTGAACAAACTTACTGAGACCACTTCAATCATCTTCGCCTCATAGTCTATCGGTTCCTTCAGGATGCAAACGTTGAAGCATTTTTGCTACACACTCGGCCCTGGGATTTAAACTGAAGCTCCTCTTTCTCATTTATTCCATTTCTAGACAGCCGGATGCATCTTGTTCTACCACGTCATAGGGGAAGTGCCGGTGGAACGACATTCTCCATTTTTGGTATAGGAACTGCAATTTGGAAAACATGGTATAAACGCCATAGTAAGTGAGCTTTCCACGATGGATAAACACCAATAAAGGTTAGCAACTATCCACAACTTGAGTACCTTACATGTAGGACTCAAACTGCGTTTCCTCTCTAGTTTCCACCGGCGCAGGTTCTAGTTGTGTGTCCTCACTGAGTGTCTCCCCATAAGACGAATCCAAGCTCCTCTCTGCTGGTTCAAACCATAACATCAAGAACAACTGGTACTTTAAGGAAGCCTAAAACGGTCATTCATAAAAGTCACTCCAGTTTGAACCACCTTTGCTTACGAAAGATGTTTCGACCAAGTTTCCTCGGTGATCGACGTAGGGGAACTTGACTTCCCTTAGTCTTCCGACTATTGACACGCTTGGAACCGACCATGATTACCCAAAAACCTACGATGCAGTCGAGCTTGAAAACTTAAAGAAGATACTAATTAACAAATGGTAAGCATGGAAAAATCAGGACCTGCATTATCACTTTGTCCACACAGAACAACAACTTGACAGCATCAACACAAGTTGTTAGGTATATCAAATCAAGGAAAACCCACATCAAAGGAACCCTATTTCGGCTAAACAAAGCATGAACATAAATATTCGGAAGGAAAACTCGAATCTTCCATGCCAAATCAAGTTTAAACCCTACATTCATTAAAGGTTGCAACTTTACACCACAGACGTTTCACCTGCACAACCGTGGGATCCCATGGATGTCGGAATCGTCTGGAGGTTACCTTCTAAGTATAAAGGCAACCTTTCAGTGTGTAGAAGACATGCTCTTTCGTAAAAGTACACATTTTGAAGACCACGGAAATGGGGAGGAGGCCACGTACCTAGAACAGCTAACGTCATTCATACCTTCTTGGTATGCCTCAAGTTCAGAACCCGTAGATCGTCCAGACAGCACTACCTGTCGTTTTAAGACTGTTGTCAAGAAAATGCTCCAGTCCTGGTTGGTGTGGTCCTCCAAATAAAATACATGCACAGCTTGATAATGTAAGGCTCGTCGGTTTGGAGGAAATTGGTGTGGTTTACACACGTGAAACCGTACTCATCAACCTTAATCCCATTCCCGTCAGACATGACATTATACCATTGACAGTTAAACATGACAACCTTATGGTTATCTAAGTACTGAATTTTGAATTCCATCTAGGAGAACCCCGTAATAGTCAATATCGCTTGAGATTGGATTGTTATCTCTAGTGCCGCTATAACACGTTGTATCCGCTTTGCACATTACTCCACTATTGTTGAAGGTCTACATCATTGACCTATTTTTGCAGTGGAAGACAATGTCGTCGACTGTAGCCATGATACCTTTTCACACTATATATAGGGCCGTTTGATATGGCTCTCAACTGCTTGAACGACTCAGTGTCTGCAGCCCCATCTAGACGCGAGATCTGCTCATTAAACAGTTGTTATCGTTGTATACACTTTCTCTACACTTGTTAAAAAAAGTAGACTTACCCGTCCTTTGACCAGTTTCCAGTCGTCTTGTTGTGCATGCCATCAATTACTCTCCTATTAACTCTAGACCCCATTAACATTCTCTTATGCTCCCTGTAGAAACCATCAGCACATTAGATTAGAATATACACGCAAATTAAACCATGGAGATTGACCATACGTATTTGGCGCATACTCGATGTAGGGCAATGTCTCAATACACTAATTTAGTATGTACCGATGAGCTTGCTCCCATTCCTCATTCATTCATTCTCTTGATTGGGGCCCACCCAAAGGTGTTCCGTTGAGTTGAAAAATATTAAGGAGGGTCGGCCTTGAAACAGACTCTTCTGCTGCATCGTCATGTAGACCCCTTTGAAACTTGGTATGTGCATCGACTAAGTATCTTTAACAAAAGGTCAGACACTCTATCACAATATAGCCTTCCGCAATGGACCCTTCGGGGCGACTTCGATTGCGCACAAAATTTTTCATTATGCCCATTATTCTAATGGACCAAACGATGTTTGGGATGTAAGTAAGAAACCTTGACCTATTTCGTATAACAATAATGACAGCAGAACAAAAGGTAAGGCATAGTACATGTAAAAGCAACGGATTGTTATCGGCATACCTCTCAATGTTATACTTCTAACGGAATTGAACTGGAACCCCAGCTTGGCTTCCTCTACCATATGTACAAGTAGATGGACTATTATATTTAAGAAGGCCGGTGGGAACATGCGTTCTAGATAACACATTGTCATCGATAACGTTTTCCCCAAGTTTTCCAAATCACGAACGTCCAATTCTTTCGAACAAATCTGTCGAAAAGTATTTGACATGTCAATAAGGGCACTACACACTGGTTTTGGGTAGTAGTCCTATAATTGCAACTGCTAGAATACGCTGCATAAGGATGTCGTAGTCATGGCTTTTGAGTCCAACAAGTTTCCGGTCGTTCAAGTTCACACAACGAAAAATGTTTTACGAATATCCGCTTGGTAACCGCATATTTTTAAGAAATCTACAGAAAGTCGTTTTATTGACTTTCGACAGGGTATAGCTCGCCGGTGGTATGATCAGTTTGTTACCTCGAAGAACGGGATGTAGCGATGCCCTTATGCCCATGGCCTTCAAATCCAGCTGTGCTTTGACATTGTCATTGCTTTTACCCGGCAAACGTAACAGTATCCCAACCACATTAACAAACCTTCTTTTCAATGTGCATGACATCTAGGTTGTGTGGGAGTAACAGTTCTTTCCAGTAGGGTAGTTGGAAGAAACAGTCTTCTTCTTCTTCCAATTACCAGTCAACGAATCAACATCAACCTTTCTTGTTGGTTGTGTCTTTCCAAAGGGGATCTTCTTAAGAGTGGACAACTGATCAAGGACTTGCAGCCCTCATAACCTTTATGGAGGGGATCTGAAATCTTGTTTTCCATGAAAGGAAGATTTATTCCTACGCCATGAATGGTTGTCCGGTAAAAACCGACGGTTACCTAAAAAAGTAAACTTTTTCCCATTCTTGAGCCGACAATAATGAGTTTCCCTCTTACAGACCGGGCATCCTAGATTACCATATGTAGCCCAACCGGATAAGTTTGCATAGCATGCATACGAACGACTATCAGCTGGATGCATCATGACTCCGTCGTTGGTGTGTTCTTCAGAATGCCAACACATTGTTGCTGCAGTCTTAGGTGACATAAAAAAAGCGTTGAAGTCAGGTTGTTAGTGGGAAGTATCTTAACACTTTGACAGATACTTTGACAGCCCCATCCTCCACATTCCTCCCAGGTTGGGTTTCTTTCCACCTAGACTGTCCACATTTCGGGCAGAGATCCAAATCTTGGAACTCCTTTCTAAATAAGATGCAGTCGTTCCTACAGGCATGAATCAGTTTGTAGTCTAAGCCGAGATCCCTTATAAATTTTTTGGCTTCGTAATAAGACCTCAGGACAGTATTGCATTCTGGAAATACCTTCTGCAACAGTTATAGCAACTGATCTGTAAACTTGTTCGATACTTTGAACAGTGCCTTTAAGTGCAGCAGTTTAACGGTAAACAACATTTTCGAGCACGATGAACAACCGGGGTATAACTTCTGTTCACAGTTTACCATCCGTTTGTAGAACTTCTTTTCATCTTCATTTGGTTCGTCCATAGTTTCCATATTACCACCCCTGAATACGTCGTTCACCATTTTAAACATTTCGGCCCAGCTCCTAGTGTGTTCCCTATTGGTTACCACATGTTCGTACTCTTCTCCATGGTCGACCCATCTCGTGTAAGTTTGCACTATTCCAAACCTCTCTAAATGAAGTTGAACATCCATTCTTGACATTAACAAACAACCATTGAAATTCCTGCAAGGACAGTAAATTGTACCTCCCCAAGACGAATTCGTAAAGGCGAATTCCGAAAATTCCAAAACACCATTCTTGTCCATTGTTCACTCGGTATTCACCTACTGCAATTGCTGTTATATGAATAGCCATGTTATATCATACAATACATCTTCAATAAGGAAAGACTTAGAACACACAGTGATGACATGCAGTTCAAATAAGCTTTATGACAGCATAATATGCATACTTTTGACAACAATTTACCAGTAAGACGGCTGAATTCCAACAAGAACTAATGCATGAATTAACACAATAGACAATTTCATGGATGAATCGGCTTACAGTAGGCGATTTCATGGATAGACACAAAAAGAAAACACAACACAAACAACACAAATCAAGTTGTGACTTCACTTAGTACCATGTTGCAGCAACTCCACTATGACAGTGACCTAGTGATCAGGACCGACCTTACAACGCATAATTATTGTTTCAACGGTACTTACTTAGGGACTTACCTGATAATGTTTGGGGCGGGGTGGGAGAACTTCCAGGGGTAGGTGATGTTCATTTACTATGGGTGTCAATGAAAAGGATGGAGCTTCCTTGAATCAGACAATGGGGACAATAGGGTGGACTGTTATCTAAATGTGCGCAACTCATTTATGTTGGTGTTACTATTCAAGATTGAGGTTTTAGTGACGGCAACAAGCTTCTGAAACACCACTATTCCGTTGTGTTTGTAGCTACACCAGCGCCAACAAATTTCATTGTTTAATACTAATTATTTCTTCAGATTAAATCGCTGCGACTAATGGACTCTTTTAATATCAAAATTGTCTTGTTGTAAGACTTTCATTCATGTTAAACACTTAGTGATGGAAAAAGGTAACGGTAAATGTAACCTATACTGATGGAAAATAAGTAATAAGTAACAACTCAAAAAAATGGCGACACAAAAGTGAATTTTTAACTACAAATGTTAGAGTCAACACAAAAGTCTCGTCGCTGTTGCCTCAAATTCTTGTAGTTGCTATCCAATTAGCACATTCGTTGCTCGTCCTTGGAATAGCTCGCCATTGCACTTGCTCGACTCGTCTTGCTAGTGCTCGGATGTTCGGTATTATTGTTGATAGTCTACAATGTTTCGACCCCTCCATTATTTGTTGATGAACCACTTGTGAGTCTGTTTCTATAATGATGATTTGCCATACCGCTTCAAACGCTAAACGTACTTCTTCGTGTATCGCCAAGGCCTCCATTATTTCTATGTCGTCGCTAATTTTCCTCCGGTTTATCCCGCCCACTATTTTGTCGGGTTTATCTCGTGCGGCCACTCTTATGCCTGATGTTTGCCTTTCCTTACACCACGATGCATTACAATTTATCTTGATCGTGTCACTCGTCGGGGGTTGCCAAGGTTGGTTCGGCCGTTCCTCTCGTGTGGGCATTGGTTCGGCTGTTCGAGCTGCTCCTATTTGCTCCTCATAGGCTAGCTTGATCTCCGTTATGATGACCCTCGAATTTCGTTGTTCTGCTTCAAAGGCCGCCGCGCATCTCTTCTTCCAATTATGGAAGGCATGGCTTGTTCACTTTCTACACTTCTTCTCGGGATAACCAAACAAATGATGGGGGTGCCTTAATATAACCAGGCCTTAAAAGGATAAAGCCCAGAATGCTTATTGGGTCGAATGTTGATCATAGCCCAGTCCAATATTTATAACCCATCATCTGCCCCCGAAGTCTTAAATGAGCTTTATATTTCTCTGTAAGTCTCTTTCTTCATGTATTTTCTATAGGGCGACGCCTAATTGTGTTGATAGAAATCCTTTCTGTTTAGGGGACGCCTCCATTTGCATCTTTATAATCGTTATCCACTTGTCCATCATGCAAAGGGCGATTTTTCCGTTTTAATTCAAATTTCAAAATTTGAATTTAGGCGGAATCTTCTAAAAGCCTCGAGAAACGAAGTGACCGTTTCTGATTGGAGGGTAAAATAGTCATTTCAACTTTAGTAACCGCTATCCTTTTGTGTTCATAGGGGTATTTTCGTAACCTCATAGCCTATGAAACGGTTTGCCTTCCTCAAACCTCTATAAATACCCTCACCCCACCTTCATTTAATACTTTTACTCATTCTGAGATTTCTCTCTCTAAAATCCTCTGCCTTCTCTCTAGAATTCCGACCAAGCTCCGGTCAGTTTTCCGATCGCCTTTCTCGTTTTCAAACTCCTTCGCCTCTCTCAATTTTCCAGGTCGCCTTCGCCTTTTTCATCATAGCTCGGTGTTTTCCTCTCGCCTTAACATATAAAAGAATGGAGTCTGATTCTGACAAAGGTAACCATATCTTTCTTCCTTCTCCTTTTGTAGATCTCAAACCCAACCTTCTTACCTCCATTTGTTTTGAACAGTCGGTGGCTGAGGCTGGCTTAAGCGTCGCTCAAGCCCCCAGGTATCCCATCCTAGATAATGCGTATCCTGAGAACCCTCACCCCATTTGTCACCCTAGGGAAGGCGAGGAAATCATTTTCCCTCAACAAATTGCGGCGGGATTAAGATTTCCCTATTGCCTTCCCTTAATAGAGTTGTGTCGCCATTATGGCATTTCCCCCACCCAACTTTCTCCCAATGGTCTTCACACCTGGATAGGGTTTAGAGTCCTATGCTTTCGTCGTGGGTGGGAATATTCCTTAAACGTTTTTCGTAGCTTCTATAGATTAGAAAAGAATCGCTACGGCGTTCGCCTTTTTACAACGAGGGTGACTTCCCCTTTCAAAGATTGGACTTGGGATTTTTCTCGTCCCATAGTCACGGGTTTCAAATCTCGTAATAGCAATTGGAAGAACGCGTACTTCTTCTTCCAAGGAGGCGTTCCATGGTGTCTGGCGACGACTAAAGGCAGTACGGATATTGCTCCAGGCGTCGAGGATTTTTCCTCAGCCGACATGGACGCCTTGACAACCATTTATTTAGATCACAAAGGAGGGCGCCAGATAATCTCCAAAGAGATCTGTGAGTCTGACTTAGAGGATGCTGGCGTCTCCCTTGTAGATCGTCACCTTCTGCCTTTATTTCAGGTAAATAACTCTTCTTTCATTCTTTTCTTGCAGATAAGGATTTTGCCTTGTTTTCTCATCTTGTAATGACTGTCCAGAAAAAGGCGTCCAAGGCGAAGAAAACCAAAGAGAAGAAAGCCAAAGAACCCAAAGGCAATGCTCCTGATGGCAGCAAGAAACGTAAAAGCCATCATTCCTCCAAGGGCCAGAAGAAGGCGAAGCCTATGGAGGATTCCTTGGACCCTCTCAAGGCTCCAGCCGAGCTCATTAGCGACGACACTAACGATGCCGTCGAGGCTTTTAAAGGTGCGATCCCTAAATCTTACTGGGTTAATAACAGCGTCACTAGTAATAGGAATAACATTTTATCCACAAAAAAGTGGGGTCCCCCAATCTTAGCCTATGGCGGCATCATGTGGTCCTACACCGAATATCATTCGGCCGTCCTTAAGAAGGGACCATTTGACCCTTCTTTTGATCCGACAGGAGCGATATCTGCTGGGCCTTCAACACAGAAGACGCCAACCCCCACTCGCCATATTCCTTCCTCCTCTCAGGAGGTCATTCTGGTCGACCACTCTCCTGATGTCGATGCATTTTCATCACTTCCTCATCCTCCAACAGATCGCCAACGCCATGACGACCCTCTTCAATTCAAGGGGACCATCTTTGACCTAAGATGGGAGATGCTGGACAAGATACACTCGCCAAATCCACAAGCGCCATGGGATCCTTGGACCACTCTCAAGGAGACTTCTCTGATGGCGGGTCATTCCACCATTGACCCCAATCTCAGCCTTCACCTTTTGTCAGGCTCCTGCCCTCCTGCTGACAGAGGGGCTTTGAACTTGGCGACTGAGGCTATAGAGGGTTTGGTTCGTCATTCCTTCTCTTTAATACAGAGCCAGGTATGCGCCTTTTTTCCTTACAATTTTGTCCTTTCATACTTGTATTTTTCTAACGTTCTCCTTTTTTGATTACTCAAATCATTCCTGCTGCTCTGAAGATGGGCGCCACCCTTCTGGGTTTAACCGATGAAAGGGAGCGCAACCAATCCATACTTCGCCAGGCTGAGAAGGAGAAGTTTGAGTTGGAGAAGTTGCAGCGGCGCCTCGCCATTTATGAAGCAGCTCAAAAGGAAATGGAAGCTGACCTTGTCAATAAGGAATAGCTCGCCACCCAATTGAGGGATTCTCAAAAGAGGGAGAACGCCCTGAAGATTTCTCTCACTAAGAAGGATAATGAGGACGCCAAAAGGGAAACTGAGCAGGCTCTTAAAGAGGCGTCTCAGTCATCTTAAGAGGTGGATCACCTCAAGACTGAACTTCCCAAACGCCTGGAGGAAGCCGTAGAGTCCTTCCGTTCAATTCCAGACTTCGCCAAGGCTGCTGCTAAGTGGAATCGCACTGGCGTTTTGGTCATCTTCAAGAAGGCGGTCAAAGACACTCAAAAGGTTGACCCCAACTTTCCTTTGGATAAGTTGGACTTTTTTGAGGGGTACCTCGCCATGAAAGCCCAAGAAGAAGCTGAGGCGTTGGCAGAGAATCATGAAGAGTCTGAGGATGACAGCACCTCTTCTGGCGAATCAACTCCTACAGAGCCGCCTCCTGAATCAGTGCCTGATGAGACAAATTCTGGAACGCCTGCGACCAATGCTTCTCCTAAGCCAACACCTCCAGCCCTTTCATAATGATTTTTCTTTTTATTTCACTTTTTGTAAAGACTCTTTTGCAACGCCTCGTCATTGCTATTATGAAGCCTCTCTTTCCATATGTGATGTGTTTGTTTTTCATACTTAGCTTTATTTCGTACTTAGCCTCATACTTGTTATTTTTTAACAAGTCTCTATCTCATTATTCAAACTTAAACAAACGCCAATAAGCTTTGTTAAGCATCGCCAATATGTTCAACCTTAATCATTGCTTGTGAACATAAGCCATCGCTTTCAAACAATCGCTATTGATTAAGACGTCAACATTAAATTTATAATAAGCCATCACCATTTCAAGTAATCACCATTAATTTAAATTTCAGGCAATCGCCATTGAATCGACTGTTAAGCAATCGCCATTAAATCGAATGTCTAAGCAATCGCCATTAAATCGAATGTTAAGCAATCACCATTTCATCAAACTTTTAAGCAGTCGCCATTAATTCAAATATATTGCATCAATATAACTTTTAAACATAAGCTTTCGCCATTACGAATAAAACACTTCGACTTTAACAATACTTCATACAACACTTCGACATTAAGCATAAAACTTTTTCAAATGCTCAGCATTTAAAGTATTCTTCAACACTTTTCCTTCTAGGTCTTCTAACACATATGCGTTTGGATGAGTAATGGCAATGACCTTGTAGGGTCCTTCCCATTTGGGTGACAACTTGTTTACTCTATCTTGATGTGAGAATTCATGTCTTCGCCATACCTTTTCCCCCACAAAAAATTGGCGAGATGATACTTTTCTGTTGTAGTATCTCGTCGTAGCTAATCGCATACGTCCCTGGATTTCTTCTGAAGCCCATTGCTTTTCATCAACCATATCCAATTCCAAACGCCTTTGATCCTCATTGTTCAAAGTCTCATAATGCTTTACCTTGTGTGATTCGACTGCTATTTTTGTTGGAGCAACCGCTTCAGACCCATATACAAATCCAAATGGCATCTCTCCAGTTGCCTTTTTTGGTGTTGTTCTCAACGCCCATAAAACATTTTCTAATTCTTCTGTCCACTTTCCTCCCAAGGCGTCAAGTCTCTTCTTCAAACCATTCAAGACTGTTTTGTTTGCAGCCTCCACCTGTCCATTGGACTGCGCATGTTTAACTGAAGCATGCATATGGTCAATTTTCAATTCTTCACAAAACCATTTCAATTCCTTTCCAGCAAACTGCGGACCATTGTCACTGACCAACACACTTGGGATTCCATATCGAGAAACGATTCTCGATTTAATGAATTTAATGACTTGAAATTCAGTGGTTGATGACAACGCCTTTGCTTCAATCCACTTTGAAAAATAATCAATTGCCACTATTATATAAGTGCGTTTCTTGGACTTTGGTAACGGTCCCACCAAGTCAATTCCCCATTGTGCAAATGGCCATGCTGCACACACACTAGTAAGGTTTGCTGGTGGACGCACTATCTTTGGGCTATACTTTTGACATGATTCGCATTTCATAACCAAAGCAGTCGCCTCGTGGTTCATTGTAGGCCAGTAATATCCTTGGTTTAGAATTTTCCTCACAATTGACCTCGCACTTTCATGACAGGCTGCATATCCTTCATGTACTTCTTTTAAAATGGTTACTGTTTCTGGATGAGCAACGCATCTAAGATATGGCGTGGATAAACCCTTTTTATATAGTAAACCATCAATTATTCGAAAGCTGGGTGCCAATCGAATAATCTTTTTGGAATGTGCTTCATCTGTTAGGAGTATTCCTGACTCTAAATAAGCTCTGATAGGCGTCGCCCAATCAACAATAACATTTATGTTGGCACAATAAATGCTGACGCATCCTCCATGGTTTGTCTCTATAAAATGCACCTGTTTGGGGGTCGCCTGCCACGCATACTTGCTTAAAGCATCTGCTTCTTGATTCGCTTCTCGTGGAATAGCCTCAATTTGAAATTATTTAAATCCTGCTACCAACGCCATAGCCTCCTTCCAATACAACTTCATTTTTTCACCTTTAGCCATATATTCCCTCTTGATCTGATTCACCACCAATTGTGAATCACAGTATACATGTAGAGAGGCGACGCCTAATCCTTTAGTCAGTCGTAATCCCGTAACCAAGGCCTCATATTCTGCCTCATTATTCGTAGCTTTGAAAGTGAGGACTAGGGCGTATCTTAATGGTATTCCTCCATCTGGTGGAGTCAACACTAATCCTGCCCCCGAGCCTTCGAATGATGAGGATCCATCAGTATGAAGTATCCAAGGATTTTCTTCTTTCTTCTTTTCTTTAGGCGTCGCCAACTGAGGACATGTGGATTCCACAATGAAATCTGCCAATGCTTGACCCTTAATGTCGTCTATAAGAGCAAATTTAATTCTAAGTTCACTTAATTCAATAGCTCATTTCACCATTCTTCCTGAAGCATCTGGTTTTTGCAGAAAATGTTTTAACGGTTGATTTGTTAAAACTGTAATTGCATGCTCATGGAAATAAGGGCATAGCTTCCTTGCTGATACTACTAACGCATAAAGGTACTTCTCAACCTCCAAGTAGATTATTTCAGATTTTGCAAGTACTTTTGATACATAATACACTGGCACCTGGCCTTTTCCTACTTCTGTAACCAACACCGAACTTACAGCAACCGGTGTGATGCTTAAATATAAGGAACAGCGTCGCCTTTTCAAGGCTTCACCAAAGGTGGAAGTGTCTTGAGGTGCTTCTTTAGATCCTGAAAAGCCTGCTCACATTCGAGAGTCCATTCAAACTTCTTGTTGGCCCTCAACACCTGGAAGAAGGGGAGTGACTTGTCGCCTGCTTTTGCTAGAAAACGACATAGCGCTACTAGCCTTCCATTTAAGCTTTGTACCTCCTTATGGCAAGTCGGACTTCCAAGCGAATAATTCCTTGAACTCAATAAGAAGCATCGAAAGAGCAGCCGCTTCTTCTTCTCCAAGCGTCGCTCCAATTTGTACTTCTTTTCCTACGCCATCAATCTCCACCTTCTTCAACCCCTCCACGGGCTGAGGACGACTTCTTTCTTTCCTGGGATCCTCTTCTGTCTGAATCGCCAAGGATTCCTTTTTCTTGATATGACGACGCGTGGCCTGGACATAACAGCTTCGCGCCGCCGGTTGATCTCCCTTAAAAAAAACCTACACCATGGGGTTTAGGAAACTTCAACAACTGATAATACGTGGAGTGTACCATTTTGTTTGGGTTCAACGTTGAACGCCCCAAAATGGCGTTGTATGATGCAGGCGCGTCCACCACAATGAAAGTGATGTCGAAGGTTAATGCCTTCCATCCTTCGCAAAAGCTGACTGGCAAAGTTACTGCTCCTACTGGATAGGTGGTGTGTAAGGCGAAGCCCATCAGAGGAAAATTGACCATTTTCAAATCCTTTTCCTTTCTTCCCATTCGCTTGTATGCATCCAAGAATAGGATATCAGCTGAACTCCCCGATTCCACCAATATCGTCTTCATGTTGAACCTGTCAACGCTCATTGTGATCACCAAGGCGTCATCATGTGGGGAAGTGACATGTCCCATTTCTTTTTCTGAAAAGGAAATGATCATTTCCTCTTCTTCCCTAGAGCGCTTCCCTAGTCTGTCGGTCCCTGACATTTGAGAGGCGTATCCCTCCATTGCTGAACACGTCTCTCCTCCTGAGGTGAAACCTCCACTGATCATGTTTAAATCCTCCATCCTGTTGCTAGGTCCCGCTCCATTTGTACGTTTTTGGGCGACGCCTTCCTCGGACTCCTACTCCTTTGGCGTCGGGTCAAGAAGTTTTTTTAAGTGCCCCTGCTGGATCAACCTTTCAAGATATAGCAGTCAACCATGTGGTGGACCTTACATCGGTGGTATCTGCAATACTGGTATGACGCTCAAACTGTCATACAGAGTCAACCTCTTTAGGCCCAAGCCCCTTATGAAGGCGCGAATGGTCTCTCCTTGTGTGATGGTTTGATCAATTCCATCTAATTCCCTATTGAATCGAGAATAAAAGTCGCTCAGACTTTCCTCCCCTTTTTGCTTGATATGATCGAGCGTTCCCACACTTTTTAGTAGGCGACGCCCTCCCATGTATTGCATGATGAACTTGTCCTTCAATTCTCTCCATGATTTTATTGATGCCTTGGGGAGATTGAAAAACCAATGCGCAGGAACGTCACCCAAGGTAGCTGGAAAGAGCAATGCCAAATGCATCTCCTCACTTATTATTCCCAACAAATAATTTTCATGCCTTTGTATGTGGAAGACTGGATCAGTATATTCATTGTATGTATCTATTCGAAAAGTCGGTTGCACCTTGGTTGGTAGTGCAACAGATAATATCTCCAGAGTGAACGGATGCGTCGACCTATCTCGAAGGTGAGGCATGGTTCGATTCTTTTGCTCCTTTAGCGTTTCGACGATGAGTTCTTTAACCCTCTCTTCGCTCAACATTTGAGGAGCAACAGTTGTTGTAACAATAGCGCCTGACGCGACCGCACCCGCAGGAGGAAATACCTCTTGTGGGTTTCCTGGCGCGTCTCTTGGTCTTGATGAAGATTCATGCGCTGCCTGAGCGCTCGCTCTTTGGGCTGCCCGAGCAGATGTCCTTTGCTCCCTTCTGTCCAAGAGCTCATCGAGAGCCATCATGAACGCTGGTGTCAGAATGAACTCTGTAGCCACCTCCACACGTCGAGGAGGCGCCCTCACAACCGATGAGTCTATACGAGACTGCGCGGGCCTTGGTATGTCATTGTCATATCTTTGTCCTCAGGAGCGGCCTGTTCCTCAAGAACACCTTCTTGTTGAACAGATCTACGCGGCACCGTTTGTACCGGTATGTATGATGTTTGTCCCAAATGCTGCTGCAGGTTTTGGAGCGAATCCTCATCATTCACTTCACGAACGGTTTTTGCTTGTGTTGCAGGTGGAGCCATGGCTGACTTTGCTCAATGGTTCCCACAGACGGCGCCAATGTGTTGGATCACGTACACTGTATTCTCCTTCCAGATGTTTGCTCCGTAGACCTGCACAAAGGAAAGTCTGGGATGCCCCGTTGTTTCCCTTTCGATGATAAAGTAAGTCGGAGGTTCGTTTGTAATATGTGGATGTAAGGTTCTGTATCAGAGAATACTTAACTTCTAATGAAGGTAGCAATGAACTATTTATAACATTTCATACATGTAACCATAGTTAGGTCAGAGTTTACCCTGGTCATCCTAGCTGTCCTCAGGCGAGCTGACCATAGTTACTTTACTGAATATTCATTTTTAGTGGCTACTCCACTGTAGACCATCCTTTGTATTTATTTAATCCTAGGCATGCTAAAAGCAACCGTCCTAAGTCATACGTGCGCAGGCGCACCATCTAAGGTGGCTAGTGAATGCGGTGTCATCCACTGAAACTGGGACAAAATCACTTCTGGCGGATCTAATTTAGGCGACGCCTTAATGCATCTAGCCTCAAGGGCGGCGCCTCTGATTCACCTAATATAGGCGACGCCTTAATATAACCAGGCCTTAAAAGGATAAAGCCCAGAATGCTTATTGGGCCGAATGTTGATCATAGCCCAGTCCAATATTTATAACCCATCAGTATGGAAATTATTAATTATTAGGATGAAATAACAATATAATTCATAATTATATAAATAATATGATAGCAATTAGTTAATTTTTAATTAATAAATTTTTCATATCTAAAATATCAACCAGCAAAAATTGTTTGTACTTTAAAAGATTTACTAAAGACTTATTATTTAATCATTATATAAAAATATATAATATAAGTGCGAATTCTTCAAATAGTGCGCACCGAAACTTTTTCATTTAAAAGTATGATATAGTTTATTAAATCGTTTAAAAATAATAATTCATAAATTAAATTTTCAAGTAGCTTATTATTGTTAAGAAACACATTTTTTTTATTAGCATTATATATAAAAATATAATTTTTAAATTTTAGTGGTACAATTCATTCCTCAACTACTTTGTTTGCCCCAACAAACTAGAACGATAGAACCTATGTTCAGTCTAGGAAATTAGTTCACCAAGATAACTTCCCTTCACTAATATAATGAAAATCTTGAATACCCATGCATGTAACAGCCAAAATGAATACCCAACTGACAAGGGAGGTAACAGACTTGGAAATAAGATCGGCAACGTTGATGGTGGGTCACGAGCTCCCGGGCCGGACGGGTTACCAAGCCTGTTCTACCAGCGGAATTGGAACATTGTGGGGGCGGATGTCATCACTGCGGTCAAGACTTTCTTCAGAACAGGTATCATCCAAAACACCCTCAATAATACGAATATTGTACTCATACCTAAAATTCAAAACCCGACCACCCCTAGTGATTTTCGGCCCATAAGTTGTTGTAACTTCATGTATAAGATCATATCAAACGTGTTGGTGAATCGTTTGAAAGCATATTGATCATATCTCATCACTCCTTTCCATAGTGCATTTGTATCAATTAGAAACATTCAATACAACATCATGGTGGCACATGAAGTATGCCATCACTTACACTCGGGCCGGAGTGGAAATAAGATTGAATGTGCTCTAAAGATCGACATGCAGAAGGCGTATGACATAGTTGAATGAGATTTCCTACTAGAAACGCTTAGGCGAAGGGGGTTTGCGGAACAATGGGTGGAATGAATCAGGGCATGCGTATCAACAACTACATATCAGGTGGTGGTCAATGGTAACTGAACGGACACTATACGTCCAACACGAGGAATACGACAAGGTGACCCGTTATCTCCCTACCTATTTATACTACTTGCGGATGTGCTATCAAGGAGAATGTTAGGGACCGGTAGGGAGGGGAAATTGAAGGTATCACACTGCGAAGACAATGCCCGGAATTGCACCACCTGTTCTTCGCGGATCACTCCCTATTTTTCATAAAGGGGTCAACCGAAAATGCCAAGCAATTGAGTAGGATTCTGGACACATATTGCAAGGTATCAGGACAAAGAAATAATAGAGACAAATCAGTCTTATACTTTACCAAAGGGGCGAGTACAAATGAAAGACAACGACTGGAAGAAGAACTTAATATACAAGGTACAAGTGACCCCAGGAAGTATTTGGGGCTGCCCTCGATATGGGGTCGCTCGAAGAAGGAGGCTTTGGGTTTCCTCAAAACCAAGGTCAAGGAAAAACTCAATGGGTACCGACCGAAGACTTTGAACCAAGCGGGTAAGGAAATCCTCATCAAGGCGATCATTACCGCGATACTTACATATATAATGAGTGTATTCTGATTACCAAAAACATGGTGCTCGGAAATAAATGCTCTCATTGAGGATTTTTGGTGGGGTCAAACCGTGGATGGAAATAAAACACATTGGAGGAGTTGGGAGGTCATCACACGAGCAAAGGAGGCGGGGGGGATTAGGGTTCCGAGAATTGCAAGCTTTCAACACAGCCCTACTTTCGAAAATGGAAAACCGAATGCAAACCGAACCGAACAACCTATGTGTGCAGGTCCTAAAGGGACTATATTTCCCGAGGTGAAGTTTCCTAGAGGCTAAAAGAGGTGACCGAGCCTCATTGGGATGGAGTAGTCTAATCCATGACCGAGAGGAGTTAAAGAGAGAAGGGGTATGGATGATAGGATCGGGAGAAAGTGTATGTGTATTCGAGGATCCAGGGCTATACACGAAGGAATCCAAGCGGGTTAATGCCGATACGAGGGTGGAGAATGGGGAAAACCTACTAGTTCGGGACCTAATCAAACCAAATGAGACATGGAACAGGGAGCTTGTGCGAAGCTTAGTGGACCGAGAGGATGCCGAGCACATTCTAAACATGCCACTACCGCAGGACGGAGGGACGGATAACTACTAATGCCCACACACGAGGGATGGAGCACCCAAGGTCCGATCGATGTACCATAGAATATGCGAGACAACCAACCTAACCACAAACCAAGTACAACCAGCAATGCTGAATCTTGGAAGGGTATATGGGCATCCAAGGTAATACCAAAGGTAAAAAACTTCATTTGGCTCCTTAGTACAAATGCTTTAGCCGTGAAGGCGAACATGCTTAGAAAGGGGATGAATGTTAGTCACGAATGCCTTATATGTGGAGAAGTTGAAACGAGGGAACACATGATCCTAGGGTGTGAATGGACCGAACATGTATGGCATGGGATACTTGGATTACGAGTGAGTCGACCAAACAACATAAGCATGGTCGATTGGCTCAAGGAAAGAAGTACAGAACCTAGGGGACAAGGTACGGCGAGTGATAGAAGATGGATTCTCACGATGATCACATGTTGGCAAATATGGAAGACGAGATGCAAGACGGAATTTGACGCTAACCAACCGTTTCCTAGGGTAGCAATTGAAGAGATCAAGTGAGTATACGAAGATCAAAGGCAAAGCGACCGAGCTAGGCTAGCCGAGACCACCGAAGACAGGACCATAGGCGACTGACCGGAACAAGAGTGGAGACCACCTACATCGAGCACAATCGTGGTGCCAACGATCGAGAAACCATCAACCTAATAATCAGAAACTTCACAGTAGATGGTTAACACGGTAAGGCCCGCGAGATACATGTCACTCGATCATCGACCTTCATACAATCAAGAGAAATACCGCACCCTTGAAAGGATATTCCGTCTCTTTCTCAGACAAAGACATGACCCATGTGGTAGCACCTCCCGATGATACTCTGGTAATAACAACCAAGATCATAGGTTTTGATGTAAAATTGATAGTGGTGTACGAAGGTAGGTCATCAACTGGAAATATTAAAGAAACAGGGAAGAACAAGAAAGGACCTGAAGAGAATAGATTGCCTCCTTGGGTTCAGTGTGTGCAACTTTACCATAGGAGCAATCAACCTCCCCATGGTTTTGAGGCAAGGATAAAAGAGCATCAAAGCAGATGTTTCTCTTTACCATGGTGGACGTCCTTTCTTCCTACAATGCTATACTAAGGCAAACAATGATAAACCCAATGAGATTATTGCCTTCACTGCGTACCAAAAACTGAAATTCCCATCCTCTTATGGAATAGGTGAAGTGTTGCGTGACTAAGTCATGCTACCACACTATCTCTGTTGGATCGTGAAATCCTGGATGCTGATCTGGCAGTGGATTAAATGTCAGATAAGGACGGAAAGATGCTTCTGCTTCTGCTCCTACTCCGGTGAACCTGCAAGTAGGGGAGCGCAGCAGAGGGGATTTCTCTGGGTCCCTCTCCGATGCTTAAATGAGTATATGTTGGCGTATCTCAAAAATGTAAGGAACGTATGTAAAGCAAGGGTATTTATAGGGTAGGAGAGATCAAACCGTATAAGGCAGCTGAATATCTTAGTGTATATTGTGTTGCTGAAGATTCGGATCATGGGATATGGCAGTTACTGTGAGATATTGCAGTTACCATATTTAATCTTTAGTGAATACGTGACCGCGATACGCGGGATATCGTGGCCACTTCCTTATTGACGGTTTAGTGGGACCAGAGGAGAGATGTAAGGCTCTCTTCGGGGTAACCACTCTCATGGCGAGCAGTGAGAGGTCGCGGCCTAGTGAAGGATGGCGAGCAGTCTGGAGCCTTTGGCGTCCTCAGAGACTTTGGGCCCGGTTCTGGGCCACTCGATGGTGGGCCAAGTTTGACTCGTACTTAGGCCGATCTGGTTTGAATATCATGGGTTTACCCCCTCTATGGCTATTGGGCCTTCGAGGCCTTTTCTTTACTGGGTTGTCACTATCGATACCCAACATTTTCCCCGAAGCTTGATTGAAGTCTCTTCAGTCGAGCTTGATTTCTTGGTAGGGTTTTAGATAGTGACGTCTTAAATTCGGGTTTTTTCGTCTCTTGTAATGGTTCATGACCTTTGAGGCACTTCAAGCTCGTTTGGCGAGAAGTCCCTCCCCTGTTCAAAGCTGAAGGAAAATTCTTCCTTTTATTCCTTTTTGGCGATCACTCGAGGTAACCTTGGCCTGAGAAATTTTATCTTTCTTTGCTAGGCGATCATTACCTACCAAAAGTATTTCTGATAAAGCCTATTAATGCGTTGGCGACCACTTTGTCTGCTTAGTGGACTTTTAGCATTTAATGACTACACAGTTATTCGGAAATCGAACGGTCGGTTGGGGCACGCCTGTCATTTATTATTCCGTAAACCAAGGGCAGCCTAACAACTGTCTGTACTGGCCGACCGTTTGTCTCCCCGAGGTGTCTCTTGGAATTCTGACATTGCTTCGTTTGTTTCCAGAAAGGTGCAATTATTCCCCTGCATGTCTTCGATTCGGCCGTGGCGGTTACTCCTTTTGGGGTTTATATAAGAGACGTCAGTTTCTTTGTTTTGTTTTTTACGCACCTTCAATCCTTCAGATTTTCAGAGCCTCTTTGCGAACCTTTCCTCTTTCTTTTTCAATCTTCTTCAACCTTTCTTTCAACTATTTCCATGGCCACCCGAAGTCAGAGAGTCAAGCACACAGCCACCAAGGGGCCCAAGAATGCCCATGCCTCTAAGAATACCAAGGCCCCTTTAACCATTAGGGATGGCGCTGTGCCCCCCTCAGCGGGGGAACAGACTGACCTGGGGAGGTCTGTAACCACTCCGGTGGTGGTAGATGGGCCTGAGCTGCATACGCCTGTTTTTTCTCCAAAAGGTAAACCTTCGTCCTTTTACTGCTTTGTTTTGGGAATATCCTCTTTTTTTCTTTGTTTTTTATACTTGCTGTGCTATATTTGAACCGTTCTGAGTAGATGTCTAGCCCAACGAGTTGAAGCCAGCGTATTTCAAGACGATGGTGGTACTTGGTGGTCTTGGTGCGGGGGATGTCCCTAGATATCCGGGCACGGGTCTGCATTACCCTTGTCAAGGAGAGGTTTACTTGTATGCGGCCCAGATCGATGTTGGGTTACGTTTTCCTCTCTGCGAGGATTTGCAGGACTTGTGCTGGTTCTACATGATACATCCCACGCAGCTCGTTCCCAACGCCATTAGGATATGGGCGGGATTCAAGTTCATGTGCATACGTAAAGAATGGACGTATTCATTGGCCTTGTTCCGGTGCTTTTTCCGGTTGGCGGCTGGGACGAATCATCTCCACCATTTGCAGTCCCGATGGCCAAAGTTTGCTGAATGGAGGGTCCTTCAAGCATGGATTTGGAATGTCCATGTCCGTCTGATCGATGACTTCCGGGCCACCAACTCCAACTATAAGAAGTTCTACTTCTTTTATAAGGGGGGTGCCTTGGAAGTTATCTACCCCTGATAGGGACCTTCCTCCTAAGTTTGATGAGCTATCCGGGGCGACCGGAACGCTATCGATGATCTGTTCCGGATACATCGATCAAATTCATTCCGCTTTATCCACTCCGTGGCAGAGACCACAAAGAACATGCTCGAGATGGCGGATATCCATCAGGCCACGCCAATCTTTGATGATTGGGTAACCCCTTCTAACTCTTTCTTGTTTTATCGTTTGTAGGCAAGAGTCGAAAACTGATAGGTCTCTTTGATGACCAGAGATCGGCGGGGCTGTCCTCCGACCAGGCTCTACTAAATTCTACTCCTCCCCCCTCTAGGCGTTCATCCAAGAGGAAACCGGAAGAGGCCCTTCCTTCGGCCACCGCTGTCCCTTGCCAGCGAGGTATGTTGTTTCACACTGTATTGTTTCCATACTCTGCCTTATTTCCAAGTTTTCTGAACTTGTTTGACGTAACTTTTCCTTTTTGTTTTGCAGAGGAGTCCACGGTTGACGTGGCCCGAGACCCTCCTCCTCCTCCTGCCAAGAAGGTCAGGAGTGAGGAGCAGCCAGCTGTTGAACAGCATCCTCCTCCTCCCCCCCCCCCCCTAAGGGTCCTTCCGCTGGTAAGGGGAAGGCTCCAGCTTCGGCGGCCATTCCTCCTACTCCCTAGGGCCCTACGGTTGGCCAGGGGAAGGTTTTGACTTTGGCGCCCCCTCCTCCTACAGCATCCACGGTCCCTCCGAAGGAGTCTGGGACCCAGCAGAAGGGGCCTGATGCCTCCAGCTCCTCGAAGGTTCCTGGGGAGGAGTATTGCTCCATGGCGAGCTTGTTCCAGCCACCCAAGGCTGAGAACTCTCGGGGTGCTTTGTTCCCTTGTGGGGACCTTTCGAAGTAGGGGTGCCCCGCCCAGAAGAACCTCCGGGGTAGCCCGGACCTGTGCATGCGGCTCCTCAACGGGATAATTCTCACAAGGACCGCTCACCCATTCCCACAGAGCTACCTCAGATCGAGGGGTTCCTGCGGTCACACTACGAACGAGTCGCTCTGGTAAGACCTCGTCCCCTTTTCTTTTTTCCTAGTCGTTCCCTTTTGTTCGTGTCTTGACAATTCTCATTTTTCCTTTGTTGCCAGCTCGTTCGGGAGGAGGTGATGATTGGTCGTGTCTTTGGATAGCTCGTCGGCAAGCATTCAGAGTTGCTTGTCGAGCTGGAGCAATATCGAAGCACGGGGATCACCCCTGGGCAGCTGGAGGCTATCAAGACGACCGCTGACGCGGCGATCGCCTTGGTGGACAACGCCCGGTCGGAGTACTTCAGCAAGGAGCAGCGCCTTCTGGCTGATATCAAGCAGAGGGAGGCCGATGCGGCGGCCGCCCTTCAGGATTTTGAAGCCCTTCATCTATGCTTAGATGAAGGGGAGACTGTCAGAGCTCGCCTGGAGGCGGAGCTGAAGGAGGCTCAAGCCCAAGGGGCAGAGTCAGAAGCTCAGCGGGTCACCACTGAGGCGCAAAGGGCTGCTGCTGACGCCCAGAGGGATGCTGCGGAGGTCCAGAGGGCTGCTGCCGAGGCTAGGGGGATCGCCCTGGAGGAGGAGAGGGATCGACTAGCTGAACAGTTGAAAGTTGTCCCTTCGCCCCAAAGCGTAGTCGAGACATTCAAGGCCTCTAAGGATTTTGAGGACTGCGCTTTGAAGGTGATGAAGTCGGCGATTGCTGATTTTCTCCAAGTCCTGGTGGATGATGTCCAGGCGGTCGACCCCAACTTTCCCATTGGGGAAGTTGAGTCCTTGAAGGGCTTCCTCCGAAGTCGCACCCTTCAGCCTACTAATGCTGCTGAAGAGGTTGACCCAGCTGCGGCTGAAGAGGTTGCCCCCGAAGGCGAGCCAAGCCTTCCTGCCCCCGAAGGCGAGCCAAGCCTTCCTGCCCCCGAAGGCGAGCAAAGCACCCCTGCCCCCGAGGATCCAAAAGCTTGAAGTCTCCACCTCCCTTATCGACCATATTTTCTTTGTCTTCTTAGATAGCTGTTTTTCCTTTGTAATTTTTGTTTACTTTGTAATTATTTATTTGATTTAAGACTTGTTTTCCTTATATTGAATGTCTTTATATTCATGAGCCTTTACTCGACTTTGAACGTGTTTGGCTATTCATCCAATATCTTAATCATAATTACTCTCGACTTTTCTTGCTTTGTAATGGCTTCGACTCTTAAACTTCTAAGGACAATACTCTAACACTTAAAAGCATAAACTTCTAAGTTCAAAGAGATATTACCTTTTTGAAATTTAAACCTTTGAGGTGTTTGCATAATAACAGGGAATTTGTTAACTTCAGGCTTTATCATCCATAATGATCGCCTAAATCCCTTATCCGCTGTTTTAATTTGATGGCAGATCTCTTTGTCTGGCTTTGGCGTATGCTCTTCTGTTTTTACCTAATTCTATTGTTAGAACTTTTTGGCCTGACTTTGGCGTCAGAGCTTTTTATTTTGCCTAACTTTATTACTAGGTCTTTTGGCCTGACTTTGGCGTCAGGGCTTTTTGGCCTATCTTTGGCGATAGGGCCTTTGGCCTAACTTTGTTGCTAGGGCTTTTGGCCTAGCTTTGTTGCTAGGGCTTTTGGCCTATCTTTGGCAATAGGGCTTTTGGCCTATCTTTGGCGAAAGGGCTTTTGGCCTGACTTTGTTGTTAGGGCTTTTGGCCTAACTTTGTTGTTAGGGCTTTTTGGCCTGACTTTGGAGTCAGGGCTTTTGTGCCCGATTCGGTTATCAGGTCTTCGCCTGACTTTTGGCGTCAGGTCTTTTTTCTTCGACTTGCTTCGAGTGGACACGCTTTATGAAGGAATGGCTTTCTTTTATTAACATAACAGCTTGATTACAAGCTATGTATGAAATCTCCTTAGATGCTCAGAATTGAATGGACGGGGTAACCTTTCGCCTTCGGTGGTTTCCAAATAGTAGGATCCTGGTGCAGCGATCTCTATTACCTTGTACGGTCCTTCCCATTTGGCTGAAAGTTTATTTTTACTGTCCAGCCTTGTGAATTCATTCCTTCTCATAATCATCTCCCCCACGAAAAATTGGCGAGCGCTAACCTTTCTGTTGAAATATCGAGCGGTCACCAAGCGCATCTTTGCATGTACTTTTTCTGATAACCATCTCTTTTCTTCTGCCAAGTCGAGGTCAGTTCTGCGCTCGACCTCGTTTGCCTCAGCGTTAAAATGTAGGATTCTATGAGTAGGCACTGCTATTTCGGCGGGTGCTACTGCTTCTGATCCATACACTAAGCTAAAAGGTGTTTCTCATGTGGTTGACTTAGGCGTTGTTCTGATGGCCCATAATACATTTTCCAGCTCTTCTGCCCAATTCCCTTTGAATGCTCGAACCCTTTTCTTGAGTCCTGCTAAAACAACCTTGTTGGCTGCTTCAGCTTGCCCATTCGTTTGAGGATAATGCACCGAGCTGAAACGATGGTCGACATGATATTCTTCACAGAGCCATTTTAGCTCCTTTCCAATGAATTGCGGACCATTATCACTGATGAGTATTTTGGGAATTCCAAACCTGGAGAATATGTTGATCTTTAGGAATTTGATGACCTGAAATTCCGTTGTAGAAGCTAGAGATTTCGCTTCTATCCACTTTGTGAAGTAGTCGATCGCCACTATAATGTGGGTGCGTTGACCAGTGCTAATAGGGAAAGGACCTAATATATCGATCCCCCATTGAGCGAAAGGCCAAGCACCCGCCATTGGGGATAATAGTGTTGATGGTCGACCTGATCGTGGTGCAAACTGCTGGCAAGTCTCACACTTCTGCGTTAATTCAGCCGCATCCTTTCCTAAGGTTGGCCAATAGTATCCCAACCTGAAAATTTTTCTTGTCAACGATCGAGCACTTTCGTGACATGCTGCCACCCCTTCATGAGCTTCTCGAAGAACCCTTTCTGTTTCTGGATGAGCAACACATCTTAAGTAAGGAGTCGAATAACCTCTTCTGTAGAGTTCTCCATCTATAATTAAATAACTGGCCGTGAGTCGTCTTATCCTCGTGGATTCGCCTTCATCGTCCGGGAGGATCCCTTCTTTCAAATAATTCTGAAATGGAATCATCCATGTGACCAGTCCTTGAATGTTGAAGACTTCGACTCTGCTTTCAAGGACCGAACATAGGGCATTTTCCAGAAGTTGCACATCCTGGATTGTTGTCCCTCCGAATGCTAGTTTACTCAAAGAATCTGCCATCTGGTTTTCTTGGCGAGGAATAGACTCAATCGCGAAATTTGGGATTTCCGCAACGATCTTCTTGGCTATGCCGAGGTACTTCTTCATTTTTCCCCTTTTGCCTCATAATTGCCATTAACCTGATTAACAATAAGCTCCGAGTCACTTTTTACCTTGAGCGCGGATATTCCCATTCCTTTAGCCAGTCTGAGTCCAGTGATAAGAGCCTCGTATTCTGCTTCATTATTGGTCACCTGAAATGTTAAGGCGATCGCATACTTCAGAGGTTCGCCTGGAATTACCGACATGCTCTCGGGCCGTCCGCATGGAGACGGCATTGGCTCCAGCCTGGCTGGCAGGTTCTTAGTGAAACGGGAAAGCGGCAGCGGAATCAGAGCTATCTGAGGATCGCTCGCGAGTCTGGTTCCGACGGTTGTTTTGGGATCGAGTTCTCATGGCTGAATTTCTCGATTCCCACAGACGGCGCCAAATTTTGGATCGTGAAATCCTGGATGCTGATCTGGCAGTGGATTAAATGCCAGATAAGGACGGAAAGATGCTTCTGCTCCTACTCCGGTGAACCTGCAAGTAGGGGAGCGCAACAAATGGGGTGTCTCTGGGTCCCTCTCCGATGCTTAAATGAGTATATGTTGGTGTATCTCAAAAACGTAAGGAACGTATGTAAAGCAAGGGTATTTATAGGGTAGGAGAGATCAAACCGTATAAGGCAGCTGAATATCTTAGTGTATATTGTGTTGCTGAAGATTCGAATCATGGGATATGGCAGTTACTGCGAGATATTGCAGTTACCATATTTAATCTTTAGTGAATACGTGACCGCGATACGCGGGATATCGTGGCCACTTCCTTATTGACGGTTTAGTGGGACCAGAGGAGAGAGGCAAGGCTCTCTTCGGGGCAACCACTCTCATGGCGAGCAGTGAGAGGTCGCGGCCTAGTGAAGGATGGCGAGCAGTCTGGGAGCCTTTGGCGTCCTCAGAGACTTTGGGCCCGGTTCTGGGCCACTCGATGGTTGGCCAAGTTTGACTCGTACTTAGGCCGATCTGGTTTGAATATCATGGGTTTACCCCCTCTATGGCTATTGGGCCTTCGAGGCCTTTTC
Organism: Chamaenerion angustifolium; assembly: GCA_946814005.1. Taxonomy (NCBI): domain Eukaryota; kingdom Viridiplantae; phylum Streptophyta; class Magnoliopsida; order Myrtales; family Onagraceae; genus Chamaenerion; species Chamaenerion angustifolium. The sequence goes on along the minus strand of OX328277.1, from coordinate 17,964,257 downwards.
TTTACTGGACTATCACTATCGATACCCAACAATCTCCACTAGAGAAACAAAGAGGATACCATAGTCATCAATACAAAGTTGGACCCCACAAAAGATAACTTTCGTCCTTCACCAGTAGAGGAGGTGACCGAGGTTGAAATAGATGAACCAGAAAGAAGGATCCAAGTAGAAGTCACGCTGTCTGAGAGGAAAGAGTTTGCTCTAACGTAACTCCTGATTAAATATAAGTAATTGTTTTCGTGGTATCCTAGTCACACCTCAGGGATTAGCACAGACAAAAACTTCCACGAGTTGAAAATTGACGTTACGATAAAGTCGATTGCCCAAAAAAGAGATCGTTCGGTGATGAGGTTGGAAGTTCGCCAAACGGTCGAACAATTGCTAGATGGATGATTCATCAGATAAGTACGACTTCAAACTTATATTAATAAACCAATGCTGGTAAGAAAATTGAATGTCAAGTGACGAATGTGTGAGGATTTCAGAAATTTGATAAAGTCATGTTCTAAGGACTCGTCTCCCCTACCCATGATTGGATAGGCTCGACTATTCTCAAACAGTCCTATACCATCGCTCCTCAAAAGTAATGTGACAACACCATATTGAACAACACTCAACCTAAGTTTCAGGTGCAGTTGATGGGTTTTAGGCCTTTGGGCCAGGGTACCTCCATGTTTGGCCCAGACCCAAGGGATGTCGCTCACTTTCTTGATATGTCTACCCTTGTTCCTGCCCATGTTAAGTCTCCTCATCGAGGATTACTCGCCTTTTATGGCATGCCCAACGCCCTTGGCCTTTGGACCGTGCAGGGGACACAAAAGTACCGGCTACAGAAAGATGTCAGAGGACAAATGAGTACCCTAGCCTTCAGTACGGCGCCTCTATGTTGCGGGGCACCTAGCCTTCAGTACAACAGAGCACTTTGCGGGGCACCTTAGTCACACTAAATCGAGGACCACCCGCAAACTTGTGATCCAACAAGTGCTAAATAGAAGATGCAAAAAATATCATGTTGGCCATGACCATGGCCTTGAAAACTGTCAAGATCATGATTGTCACTACTACGATCACTACGATGAACTTAGTTATTTATACAGTTTGTCCCCATATTGTGCTACAGAATCTGAGTTTCTTAGTGAGTGACTGCAGTTTTGTCTCTTGTTACCGTTAAAAAGACTTGAGAACAAACAACCTGAGTGATGTACACCAAAATACTTGATAGGAACTGCACAGCGTTGCTCTTTTCTAGGAATTATCCCCAGTAGAAGATCTCCATTAACAAACTTACATGGACTCTCACCCAAGTCATTAGGAGGAAGAGAGGCTTCCTTGATTTCTTCTCAGTATAACTTATTTTTTGCATCAAATTCCGTCAATGGACAGTCAGATCCTTCTCGAAAGTATGCTCTTTCATTTTTGTTGGAAAATATAAAATGAAAAGATCAATTTTGTTGCACAATTTGATGAGATTCAATGAAATAACCTTTTCTCTTTTTTCATTTTAAATCCTGCTGCTTAGTCAAGTGGGTATCTGGATCAAAATCTTCAGATGCGCAAAGTAGATCTCTGTGAGATGAGTAAGGTACCCTAAAATAAAACTCATAACAATAATAATTAAATTCATTTAATGAGACTGGTACTCGTTATATCCGGTGTAAATACTTTAGGGGAAACTATACGAATAATTTTTAGTTTTTGAGATTTAGATTCATTCATTAAGTTACTTACTGATTAGGTGTGACTTGGTTATATGTGTTAGAGAATCTGCCTTCATGGCAGCTCCAGAAAAAAAAATTGAATATTGAGTTATGCAATTGTAGTGTTGATGTCTTGGTGGAATGAAATCTCTGCTATTGATGGATTTGGTTGTGTTCTTTTGATTTGTTCCTCTTCCTTTTATTTATCTTCGATCCTCCATACAATGGTGCTGCCTGAGACTATTTGTAGATACTGTGAAGGAGAGATGCCTGGTTCATTAGTCTAATCTACTAAGATTTTGGTTTATCATGATAAACAGAGCATCATGATCACCATGTCCATGACCACACACATGATCAATGAGTTTCTTTTGTTAGCATATTTTGTGAAGGCTCTTGCGATCTTGAGAAGATTTATTTTATTTTTGAGAACCTATATGTCTTTTGGCTTACAGGATTCATTTAACTTGTTGGGAAGATTTCAAGAACCAACTCCATCTATGATCATGTTCAACTTACTGATTGAACTCTCGAACACGTCATGCAAACATATGGCTTGGTACGCTGTTACTCGACCGTAGAGAGGATATATACCAAATCAAAAGCTTTCTCTCGGTAAAAGGAATGGTGAAAGATTTGTGTTTAAGGTGAGGAGATTCAAATTGTGTTTTCCTATCCAATCTTATCTATGTCGACTAAGTCCTTTTATTTACTTATTATTCATGGAAATTGATTTGAAGATATAATCCAATCATATGTCTGCCTTTGTTCAGAATTACTTATTCCATAAAAAACATGCTAAGTTGCATCAAATAAATTAGTCAAACATTTTTTTTCTCATAGTTAGTTGACACACGATATTTTCTCTTTTTGAAGAATGTAACGAAGGCAAGAACGACAAATAAAGAGAACAAAGATTTCTACTAATTATATATATATATTTCATAGCATGGTTGGACATAACGCCGGTCCATATATTCTTCTCATTTTTTTAAACTTGTAAGCTTATCTAACATGTACGTTTCTTTCTCATAATGGTATAAAAGTGATATAGGTATCTTAGAAACCACGATTTTACAAATATGTACTTTAGAAAAAAAAAAATATACTTTCGAGTACCTCAAAAATCATAAATATATCTATTGTAATATTTCGGTAAGTTGCCCGTCAAGCATGTGATATTTTGTTCAATTAAAGTATCTCTACTTTATTTTATTGTTGCCTTCTCGTATTTCTAATTTGTTTTGTTGTAGCAATCAAATATATTTAATTTGGATTTATTGATTTGTTTACTTTATTTCACTGTTGCTTTTACTTTATTTTACTGTTGTTTTTCACTTCCAGAAAAATTTCGGTTAACTTTCACTCGGATTGAAACTTTAACTTGACCTCTGTTTTGACCAGTCAACTGATCAGATCTCTTGACAAACAAGTTTCCCAAAGGAAATCAAAGCGACCCTTTTTCGCTTATTCCTCTAAAATCCCCGGGACCTGATGATATGCATCCCATATTTTATCAAAACCAACTGGGATATGGTGGGAGAGTCTACCTGGTTATTAATAAGGTCTTTTTGGGCAATCCGATCCCAAAGAACATAAATGATACTCCCATTTGTTTGATTCCTAATATCGATAATCCCGAACATGTTAATCAATTTCACTCGATCAACCTTTGTAACACTGTCTACGAAATTATCTCGAAAGTTGTTGTTCATAGGATGAGAACATTTATGAAACAACTTACTTCACCTTTTTAAAGCAGCTTGATTCTGGGTCGTAGGTCTGTAGATAATGTGGCCATCCTAAGAGAAGCGTTGAAATCCCTAAAAAGGAAAAAAGACAAATCGAGTTGCATGATATTAATATTGGACTAGAAAAAACTTATGATAGACTCGAATGGAACTTCATTTACAAATCTCTTTTGCTCTTCAAATTTTTGTTGTCTCTTATTAAAGTCATTATGGAATGCGCCTCATCCAAATCGATTGCCATTCCTCTAAATGGTGCAAAATTGGAAACTTTCTACCCTTCGTGTGGTATCCGTCAAGATGATCGTCTTTCTCCGTACTTGTTCATCCTCTGCATGGACTACGAAAGTTTGCTTATTGAGAAAGAAACAAATCAGGGGAGGAGGATACCCTTATAGTTAGGAATAGGTTCTATTACTCTTTTTCGCCTATTGTTAAATAATGATTTGATCCTTATAGCTGCTTCAGCTAAAATCGGTGAGATCATTTTAAGCAAGTTGAACACCATATGTGCTATGTCGGGTCAGAAAGTAAACTTGGGTAAATCTCAAGTCATATTTTCAAAAAACATTCTTGAATCTAGCTCCAATCAAATGGCCTTCCTTGTTGGTCTGAAGAAAGTGGATAATCTATCTACTTACTTGTGTCTTCCTATGAATTTGCCCAATAAAAATTGTTTTTCTTTCAAGTTTGTTTTGGATAAAGTTAGAGCTAAACTTGCATGGTAGAGGACAAACCTTTTGTCCATGGCGGGACGAACTGTGCTTATTAACTCTGTGATGTCCTTTATACCTACTCATATTATGCAATGTACGTATGTTCCCTCAGCTATTTGCAAGAATTTGGATAAAATTAACAGAAGCTTCTTCTAAGGATCAACTGATGAAAATAGGAAACTCCACACTTTGAACTGGAACACCATTACTCTACCAAAACATTAGGGAGGCTTAAACATTTCAACTTCGAGATAAAGAAATCTTTCCATGCTTGCAAACTTCGCTTGGAGAAGTCAACACTCAACATCCCCTTGGGTGGACATCTTGTGCTTTAGATACTTGAAACCTGATGCAAGAACTCACACCTTGAGAATGACCACGGGAAAAGCCCTAAACCGTGGGAATAAACTTTGGAGAAAGGTATGGGGTGGGTAATAGGGGAATGATCCAATATTAAATTCTGGTTGGACAACTGGTTGAGGATATCTCCCCTCAGATCTTTGATAAGTGGGGCAATTATCCTTGAGGAAAACAATCTTCATGTCAAAGACATGGTTTTGGCTAATGGGGAATGAGATTTATCCAGAGTATCCTTCCAAATACATGATATCTTAAAAGAACAAATATTGGTATTACCGAGAAGTAAATTCATGGACATGCAATATAGGAATATTTGGATGGGATCACCAAAAGGAGTCGTCAGCGGTACCCTAGATCTAGGAATTCAGACTAGGTTTGGAAGTGTGAAACGATTTCAATAATTAAATTCTTCTTATGGTTATGAAACCATGATATAATAGTGTTAGCTAACACACTGCACAAGAGGTGTTTGAACATAAATCCGTTGTGTCAAATTTGTGGAAATGACGACGAAAACACCATTCATATGCTTCAGGATTGTAAGGTGGCCAAAAACGCTTGGACAGATACGGGTCTTCCGCATAACTTGGTTAACTTCTTTTCGAATAATATTATCAATTGGTCGAGTTCAAATTGAAGGAATGAGGAGACCCATACAAATGGGATTGAGTCACTTCTACCATCTGGTTCATTTGGAAAAACAAACACTCTTATATCTTTAGTTCCCTCCCTACTAACATTGACATCACTAGCCTTATCGTGTTACAGGCTAAAGATATCAAGAATGCTTACTCAATAAATAGAGAAACTCGGAAGCGTAATTCCATCCAACTGAGATGGAAATCACATGACCGAGAGTGGATCAAATTAAACACGTACGGATTGCTCGACTCTTGGATAATCGGGACATGGAGGATGTGCAGGGGTACTTAAGAACGAATGGGGAGAATGGATAAAAGGGTTCCAAAGATGCATTGACATCACAAACAACTAAGTTACATAACTCTTGGGAATCAGGGATGGATTAATGGTGGCCAAGAATATGTGAATTTAAGCAATTCACGTGGAATCAGCTGTAGAAGAAGCGATCAATTTGATCGTAGATGATGAGAATACTGATAGACCTCTGATGCCTTTAATTATTGATTGCAGGAAGCTGATCTCAAATTTAAGAGATTCAAGATATGACACGTATTCCGTGAAATAAATGGAGTAGCGGACGCTCTCGCTAAGGATGCGGTCAAAATGGACGAACAATTTACCATTTCGCTTTAAACGCTTCCAGGGGTGCTTCATATGTCTTTTGTTCGATGGATTAGGGAGAACTCATTCTAGAGCTATCTCCAGTTGTAATACTTAGTCTGTACTCAGTACTTTGTTTTTCTACCCAAAACAATAAATAACTCAACTTATAATTTTACTGTAACACTAACTTTTAAAAGGAGTACGACTACATACTTAATGTTTTTGATAAATCATCAGTTGAATTACATGGGTTCTCTATGCTCCATTATTAGGCTTGTTCATGAATCGGTTCGACACCGAACTGGTTCATAACTGAACTGGCCTGGTTTCTAAAATATCAGCATTTTTCCTGTTTCTAAAAAAATTGGTCTGGTTTAGGTAAACAAATTTGGTATGGTTCGAACTGGTCTCGTCTGGTCTTTTAAATAACAATTTTGGTTAGTAAATAATCTGGTTCAAACCGAAACTGAACCGACTGAAAATCTTGTCCAACACATTGAACCGGAAGAAAAAACACTAAACCAACTAAAAACACAATGAACTGACTGAAAAAACACTGAACCAACTAAAAACACACACTGAACCGGCTAAAACACACACTGAACCGACTAAAAAAAACACTGAACCGACTGAAAATCTGTTCCACAACCATCTGAAATTCTGTTCAACATCAACATATACATCTCTAGGTTTGGTTTATTGAAGACATCTCTAGGTTTGGTTTATTTCAGGTTGGTTTGGTTTATTTTGCTTCAAAACGGTTCTAAAATTATCTAGGTTTAAAGTGGTTTGATTTAAATTTAAGTATAAACCAGTATAAAAAACGAGTCTATTCGAACCGATTCGAACTGAATCTTTGGTACTACTTTGAACTGGTCTACTTGAAATCTAAAAAAACTGGTTTGGTTTTGAAACTAGTTCGGCCAAACCGGTTCAAACCAGACCAGATCAGACCAATTTGGTCGAATCGGTTTAAAAGACCAAGCCTATCCAATATGGTTGCGCATTATTTTGAAAAATTCAGATTTGCAGTTACAATAGATGAAGTTTCTTGTACATTTACAAATTTGTTCTTATTCTCCTACTCATTAGTATGGTGTTGTGTTCATTTTCGAAAAAATAAATATGTGCTGCTTTATATATATATACTCACGCATTATTTGAACAAATTGTTTCCGCAATTTTACTTTCGTTTGAACTGCCATTTAATTTTTTTTTTTTTATTATTTTGTTCGAAAAAATAGTATTGTTGTTAACTCATTCAATAAATTTTGTGCTAAATAGCGAAAGAAAACACTCAATGCACCACGATACATGAATAACATAATACATGTGATTTTGTCAATTACGATTGTTTAAATATTTTCACAATGATTAAGTTTCAGGAGCAGTAGAGGGTAGTATTAATCCATGTCTCAAATGTCAAACTTTATCTCTATGTCAGCATTAGACATATAATGTTATACATAACACGGATCTCTTTTCATTTTGTTATTTGTAGTGTTCATTTTGATTTTCAAGGTAATTAATCGATGGCGACTATCTTAAACGAATGTTAAGTAGGAGAAATATTTGTATTTGATTGTTTGGAAGAGTATTGAGTTCTTTAGTTACTAACTTTCTGAAATGCATTGAATTTTTCAAGTACAACTTATTAGAATATATATAATGTTTTTACAATACATAAAAGTCTCTATTTTGTTTGTAATATGAAATTGTCTAAGTTAGATAGATGCACATGAAACTCATCTGCCATTCCTCTCTAGTGTATATAAAAGTAAATTTAGAACCTATCAAATACAATAAGTTTCTTGTTAGACTTGGAATTCCAATTAGGTAATGGCTACACCATATATTAGGTGGACAGATCCGTGTCTGCATCTATTTTGTGGATATAGATCTAGCATCAAACATACACTCTTATATATAAATTCATACCCTTATTAATTACTGTGCAAATTTCACTTTGAGGATAGTATTTCCTATTAAATTATAGATTCTTATAAATATTTCCATTACATTAATGTTGAAGTTGCAGGTGGTTCAAATTGGGCTAGTATTGTTGTTTTCTTATTGGGCTCGGTTCTTTTATTCGGTATGTGCTTCTTTATCTTGGCCCAGAGCTTTATTGTATTTGTTTGTGGCGTTTTTTGAATATTCTGTTAGTTAGAGGTGTAATTGAACATTAGTTTTCTCTAGGGATTTATTTGTATTTAAGGGTGATAGTCTATCCAATGAAGGAACCTGACTAAGTGATCCCCAAGTGTTTTCTCGAATCCTCTCGGTCGTTTTCTAGGGTTTCCTTCATCCTTCTCATGGTTTCCCCAATTTTATCATGGTATCAGAGCGTTATGCGATTTTGCCTCATCAGTTACCCTCTCCTTGAGAGACTATCTTCCTGGTGGAGGTTGAGTTGCAGTCTTGCCCCGTTTTCGTCACGACGATTCATATTCTTCACGATTTTCTTGATCGTGAACTTGCTGATCCATCTTCTTGAGGACTACCAGATCGTTCTCTTGTTCGTGGTTGCATTGTGGTGGCATCTTTGTCCCGACGTTCCAGTGACGATTTGTCTTTTCGATTAGACGATTTCGCTTCACCTACAACCTTCTCTCTGCCGGATTCAGTCCTTGGTGGTGGTTGAGTTGCAGTCTTGCCCCCTAATCGGTCTTGATGCTTCAATTGACGGTTTATCTTTTCTTCGATCTTTCGATCGTAAGGTAACCATCTCTGCTACTGGTTCCTTATATTCTTTCGCATGGTTGAGGAAATATTTGTTTAGGAGGCAGCGAAATATGCCAGCGATGATATTGACGATGATGTCATGGCAATGGTAGGGTCTCATCACTCTTTGTTTTTACCTGCCAGTGATAACCAAGGATTAAACATGATTTCTATTGCCCTAACTGGACCCGAAAATTACAATATGTAGAGTCGTTCTATTCAGTCTATGTTGCTAGGATGGAACAAGTTAGGGTTTATTACTGGGGCTTGCATGCGTGAAAAATATGACCCTACTTTTCATCACATGTGAGATAGATGTAACGATGTGGTGTTAGGATGGATGATGAACTCAATTTGCAAAGAACTTGCTAGTGGCTTGATGTATAGTGAAGGTGCATTTTTAGTATGGAAAGACCTTAACGAGTGATTCAATAAGATTAGTGGGTCAAGAACTTACCAACACCATTTGGACATAATCATGACTCGTTAAGGTCTTGACTTAATTTCCACCTTTTTTACTAAACTAAGACTCCTTTGGGCTGAGTATGAGGCTACATGTACTTTGCCTCATATCGAGAGTGAGAAGTTTTAAGAGTACATTGAGCACAAGGAAAATTAGCGTTTACTCCAATTTTTTATGGGATTAAACGAGAACTATTCAGGAGTAAAGAGACATTTGCTCCTTTGGAACCCTCTACCATCTGTAAATCAGGCTTATAGTCTACTTATTCAGGAAGAGATTCAGAGCGGAATAACATCTGCGATGAATGCTAGTTTGAATCATGCATTTGTGAATGTGTCTTTGAGTTCGGATAGGCCTAAGGGCAATCAGAATTTAGAATGTACTCATTGTCGAAATAAGGGGCATACTATTAAGCGGTGTTTTTCCCGAGGATGTGACTTCTGTAAAAGGAAGGGACACACCAAGGACAACTATTTCAAATACAAAGAATTAATGAAAACAAAAGGAAACAGTTCGAAAGCTAATGTTGCCTCTTCTCAGACTAGTGACATTAATTTAGATTTTTCAAAATTGTTTACTAATGACCTCCCTTTGAGTTCTGATGTGCAAGATACTATTACCCTCACATGTGGTCAGTTCGAGAAACGTTTATAAACTGTTGGACATGATGGAGGCACTGCAACAACAGCAGGTGCTACCCCTGTCGAAGATCATTGTGCACAGCAGATATTACTGTTAATTCTGTAGTTTTATGTGATAGAGACTGTTGGATTCTAGACACTGGGGCAACTAACCATATGGCCAACAGAAATGATTGGTTACATGTAGTGTTATTAGAACTGGACCGACCCTCGAACCGGCGAGGGGGCCGATTCTCGGTTCATCCGGTCCAACTCGGTTGCACCTGATTCGACATGCGGTTTACTGTTCACAAGCAAAAAAAAAAAATTAAAATACAATTAGAAACTACATAGTCTCAAATACACACATAATTACCTCAAACACACACAAACTACATAGTCTAAAACATACACATTACTCTCAAACACAATATAACACAACAGAATTACCTCAAACTTTGAACATACATAACACAATAGTCTCTAAATCAACACAATAGGTCTAAACTTTAAACATAACTTCTAAACTGAAGAAATTAGTTTAAACCAAAGAGAACCACCCAAAAAATTTAAACCACCCCCAAAAAAATAGAACCAGAAACCGATCGATTTTCCAAAAAATGGTCGGTCCAACCAGGTTCAAACACTGTTCATATGCATTTCGGTCTTTTAGTTAAACCAAACCGGACAGGGGTCCAGTTCTCGGTCGGACCGCTGGTTTAGTTCCCGATCGGACCGCAGTCTGATCCGGTTTTGATAACGCTGGTTATATGAGAACAAGTTGATTCCAGGGACTATCGTTCAACTGCCTGATGGGGGTTATTAGCCTGTTAAAAGTGTTGGAAATTTTCTCTTTAATAAGGACAAGAAACTGATGAATTGTTCTGTGATGTTTTATCATGACTTTGGTGTCTTACAAGACCTCTCAAATGGGAGGGTCTTGGGGACTAGTGAGCATATATCATGTATATACTTCATTAGGATTTCTTGTAATAAGGCCCCATGTAGTTTCTAGTCCCATGTTATGGCATAAGCGTCTTGGGCATATTTCGTTGAAGGCATTAGAACATTTACGGGGCGTTTCTTACACGGAATTCGGAATAAGGAATACGGAATAGAGAATAGGAATAAGGAATAAGGAATAAGGAATAGGAGATTGAATTAAATGGAATATGGAATTTTGTTGTTTATTTGGTGGAATTGTATATGGAAAAATAATAGAATGTGATGAAATGACATATTTGCCCCTCATGGTATATGTATAGTATATAATACATATAATTTGTATTAATTAATTTTAAAAATTAATAATAATAAAAACTTAAATATAATTAACAAATAATAAAAAAACTTTTTAAAATATTTTATTTAATTATTTAATTTTAAAGGACAATACCTAACATTTTTATTAGTAAATATGACTTTGAATCAAATACAGAACAACATCGTATTTTAATCAACATGACTTCAAATGGATCATCGTATATACGTTACATACTACAACATTTCCAATTACAACATTATAATATTCCATACAACATGACAATATAATTACATTAGATGAAGTAGAACGACTCGAACCCACAACGGATGAGCGGTCAATCAAGTAATTATAGAGGCTTGTCATACCAAATCAAGTAATCAAGGTATACATTGATGATGTTGTAAATTCGAAGAACTTTGTCAATCAAGTAATTATAGAGGCTTCCTAGGAGGCCTCCGATAGCTCCAAGAAGCAGCACGACAAGTATATCTGGAGTAGAATATGTAACACTTGCAGAAGACATCATACATTATGAGACCACCTCTCCTAAACAATCCACAGTTTCCCATATTACAGTATTGTATGAAATCTCTAAGAACTATCGCTACAACTGTTGTTGTGAAGAGTGTCCTCCATAAAAGAGCATTTCTCCACCTGCAAAATGCAACAACAATAAAAGTTCATTTTTTAAAAGAAACAAACAAATTTTGAGATTGTCTGGTGATGGAGAGGGAGGACGCCCGCCCATTAAGCAGACTTTTCAAGGGAGAATAAGACGCCACCAACTAGAGCACGGAAAGCAGCAGCAACACCATTTGTGGCTCCACAAGTGATAAGGTCTCGTCTGTCTCGGTCGTTCTTGAAGAATCTAAGCCATTTCCATGTCAAATGGTATTTGCGGGAACCACCCTAACCAAGTAATGCAGCTACATATGCACCAATATGTACCATTGACCCTTCTTTACCCATAACGAATCCAGCAGACACTCCAAAAACCGAACCGAATATCTGACACATACAAATGTAATATATGAAACAAGATTTGTTTCAGTCTCAATAGAAGATCAATGAATCTCCAAGAAATTCTAGTACATCAGATAAACATGTGAAGGTTAATGTGAAAGTAGCATACTTTACTATATTAAGAAGTTGTTGGTTATCTCATCAAATTGCCTTTTTCCCAGGAAAGCTAAGCTTTTCACTTTCTCATAAGCTTAAGCAATGTTGATTCATAGTTCAATTCCGTTCTATCCTGTTAAGGTAGGCCTTAAGCTCGCGAATCCCAGAACCTGCAGCAACTGGAGCAATGAAAGCACAAAGAGAAGCAGATGCCAACACCCGATATGTTTTCCACAACAATGTTATTGAATAAACCAACAAGTCCAGTTACCAACCCTATAAGGACAACAAATCCCCACTTGAGAAAAACATACTTAAATATCTGAACCTTCTACCTTGACCTCCAATCCTGCTTAAATAATTCATTCTCAATTATCCTGAAAGAAATATCAAACTAAGTAAAAACCCAGAGTATGTATTTCTTGAACATTTGGATTTTGCTGGAAAAGTGGAAACACAGGATTCTAGGTTCGTGATGAACCCAGAATCGCGATTTATGGGTTCGTCAACCAGAATCACAACGGAGGTTCGAAGAAATGAAGGAGATGTACCTGGAATTGAAGAAGAATTGAAGGAGACATACCTGTAATTGAAGAGGAGTCTGAGAAGAGCAGGAGATCCGGTAGAGTAGATAATTTGAAGGAGCTAAGGGTAGTTTTGGCAATATGAATATACTATGAGGGCGGATTCGTAATTTAAGCACCTATTCCTGATTCCGAGCGAGGTAGGCATAGGAAATCCGAGTATTTTGCCTGGAATGTCTAACACTAGAGGACTAGGATTCCATAAGCCAAAATTGTTCAATTCCGCGAAAAGAACAACTTCTTGCGAAATCCGTAACACCTATTCCATTTCTATTCCGCGAAAAGAACATGCCATTAGACTATTTTGATATAGTTGATTGTTCTATATTCCCTAAAGCGAAGATTGTAAGAAAACCCTTTCCTATTTCTACTTCTAGAGTTGATGCTATATTTGATCTTATTCATGCTGATATTTGGGGACCTTTTTATACTCCCACACGCGACAACAAAATATTTTTCTTGACATTGATGGATGACTTTTCTAAAGTAACCTGAATTCATTTAATGCAATTCAAATATGATACTGTTGTTGTTCTGAAACAGTTCACGTACTTCTTATATTATTATGTCATGGCTTTCCATATTCAGGCAATTTCGACTGTGGGGGGTCTAGATGGCCTTGGTGCGAGGACAGTGGTTTGTCTGCTTCATCCTTACCAAAGATGATGTGTGAACCGTCCTAAGGATACAAGAGAGAATGAACAGAACTTACATTTTCTTAGAAAAGTGCAATGCAAGTGCGCGAAAGTAAACGTCACAACTAAGTTATTACATTTATAGACGTTTACGGAAATAGAACAAACACGAAACTGGTAGAAGGTTAAGCGCGGTGTGGAGGTTTTGTTCTAAGGGGATGGAATTTCTAGGTCCTCTAAATCGGTGGAACCTTACCCCCTGTAGAGGATCACATGCCCATTCTGATAATCGAGTTGAGTTGTTTGGGTGTGTGCCGGAGGTCCAAACATCTCTGGGCGTATTCCCCTACTAAACTCCCTAAGCTCTTAATGTGCTCCAGGTTCGAGCGGGTAATGTTAACCAGCGTGGTGTGTGCAAAACGAGGATTTACATCATTTTTGCAATATTACATTTACATTGATTTTTGGACAAAATTTAAAACTTTAAGCATGAGCAAACAGTCAAAACAAATTGGTAAAATATAACATGGAAAAGCAAACATGACAAAACTTAAACCCTCTAAATTCATCCCCAGCAGAGTCGCCAAATTGTCGGGTGTCGGATCCGACTTTCCCTGAGCCTTTTTGGAAAATATTGTTATTTTGTTCGCTCGAACAAATGTCGGGTATTGGCGAGCGACGAGTCCGGTCGAGCAGGGTTATCAACCAGACCGAAAAATGAAAGAGTCGCCATCGATTACTTAAAGGCTAATCAAAATCCTAAATTTTGCCTAGGGTACATAGATTTAACATCCTAGGGCTTGGAATGGTTTACGTCCAGATAAGCGAGTTCAGGCGTTTGATTATGTCATAAGGGCTCGCGAGCCCATAATCTGCACTTTTGGTACTTTAGTTTGCTTTTGAAATTATTTTTTACCGATTTACCCGTTTTGATCATGCTTCGCCCTAAAGATTACATGTGTTTTCTTTAAATTAAACAAACCATAAACATACATGTTTTTTAGGAATTAATTTCAAATAAAGAAAATAAATTAATCGTGCTCGGAAAAAAGTGGTTTAACTTTGGAGTCACTTGAAACGTGTCAAAAATACATGAATGATTTGAAAATATTAAACACGTTGGACCAATTTGTAACACTTTGACAAGTCATGAGATGTCTAAAAAAGTCTGTGGACCAAAATGCAATTTTTTAAAATTTGAGCTGAATTGGATTTTTTTTTTAATGGCAGAATTGACCCTAAACTATTCTGGACTTATTTGTAACACTTTGTGAAGTTCCAAATAACCCAAAAATTATCCAGGACTTATTAATAACACTTTGAGAAGTCATGGAATGTCCATAAAAATTTAGGAATCAAAAATGTAATTTTTAAAAAATTATAACTGAACTGAAAATATTTTTAAAAATATTTACAGAATTGACCCTAAACTATTCTGGACTTATTTCTTATACATGGTAAAGTTCCAAAAATAACCCGAAAATCATTCTAGACTTATTTGTAACATTTTGAAAAGTGATGGGATGTCCAGAAAGGTTCAAGGAACAACATGTAAATTTTAAAAATTTCGAGCTGATTGTTTTTAAAAAAATATTTCAAAAATTGCATAAATGGCCCAAAACATATTTGGTTTGGTTTATAACACTCGGTAAAGTCCCAAAATGACCCAAGAGTCCAAGAACCGAGATGTAACCTTCATCAAAGTTTGGGAATGACCTAAGTCATTTTTGAAAATATTTTTTTCACATATACATATAGTATCACATATATATTATACATATATCACATATACATAATATATATATATATATATATATATATATATTATATAAATATAGATATATATAGTATCACATATACATAATAAATATATATTTTACATATAGATATAGTATTACATAAATATTAACAAGTATATTATACACAAATATATAATATATGTATTTAAAAAAAAAAAAATTATAACATAAACTTCAACAACATTAGGAAATACAAATACAATATTAAATAGAAAAAAGATATATCTAAATCGTTCGGAGCTTAAATACTGCACGAGAAACTAAGAAAGATAAATACCGATATTTTTATTTTCACAATGTTTTCTATTTTTTTCCACTCTTTCTCTTTTATTCTCTCCTTTCTTTGTTCTTCACTTTCCTTTCACTTCTACCTCCCGGAGCTCACGTATCCTCCCCCATTTATAGAACAAATTACTACTTATTTAATTAATAAATTTTATTTTATTTTAATAATTAAAAAAAGAAAAACGGTGGAAAAGAGTAAACATGGCCATGTTCCGCATTGGAATATGTGTATATATATATATATGCATGTATGTATGTATGTATGTATGTATACTGTGTATATTTTTTCAATCTCAATTTATGTCGGCTTGATTCCTCGCGTACGGTATTTTGACCCCGAGTCAAAATCAGGTGTTTACAGATAGCTCAGTCCCAAAAGGGACTGGTACTCTGTCAAAGGAAGTATGCTTTGAAATTTATTTCTCATGTTGCTTTATCGGGTGCTAAAATTGCTAGATCTCCTATTGAGTATGATAAGCACCTGAATGTGAATGCTGAGGATGAACCCCTAGGTGATGTTACCCTTTATAGAAGACTGGCACAGAAGCTTTTGTATGTCACTTTTACTCGGCCGCATATCTCTTTTGTTGTGCAACATCTTAGTCAGTATATGCAGAAACTGAAAGTCTCCCATCTAGGAGCTACCCTCAGAATTGTCAGGTATGTGAAGAGAGAACCAAGTAAAGGGATTAAATTGTCATCTGATTCGGTACCTACGCTTGTAGCATATTGTGATTCGGATTCGACCAATTGCATTTGCATTATGTTGGGAAAATCATTGATAAGGTGGAAAGTTAAGAAACAGACTATTGTATATGGGTCATCTACTGAATCTGAGTATAGAAGCATGGGTGCATGTTTATCTAAGACAGTATGTCTTAGGGGTTTAATGCATGATTTACGATTCAACCAAGATGCTCCTGTTGTTTTACATTTTGATAACAAATCTGCAATTCATATTGCTAATAACCCTATTTTTCACGAACGAACTAAACATATAGAGATAGATCGTCATTATATATGTGAAAAATTGCTTGAAAAGGTTGTGCAGCTTGAACATGTGAGGACAGATGATCAATTGGTTGATCTGTTACCAAGGCCCTTGGGACTTAGCAGTATTTTTCATTGTCTGGTAAGTTGAGAATGAAGAACATATTTGCTGGACAAGGGAGCTACCGTAAGGAGTCTGGACAAGGTGGTTCGAGCATGTGGGGAACTCTTGAAGTTATAGGTTGTTCATATTTGGCTAATGCTATTGTTTTTACTTATCGGGCTTGGTTTTTTTATTCGGTTTGTGTTTCTTTATCTTGGGTCGGAGGTTTATTGTATTTGTTTGTGGTGTTTTTCTAATATTATGTTAGTTAGAGGTGTAATTGAACATTAGTTTTCTATAGGGTTTTGTATTTAAGGGTGATATTCTGCCAAATGAAGGAACCAGACAAAGTGATCCCCAAGTGTTTTCTCGAATCCTCTCAGTCGTTTTTCTAGGGTATCCTTCATCCTTCTCCTGTTTGTCCTCGATTTTATCAATTAATGTATCTTTTGTTTTCTTTTAAAATAATATAATTTTGTTTAAAGAACCATAATAGTTTGTCAAAACACATATATCGTTGTTTTCCATACTGTAAACTGTTCTTATTTGGTGATGCGAAAGCTGTCCTCTATCCCTTTTGTCTTGGAATTCACATACTGCAGTAATGATGAATATATAGGAGGTTCAGTACTTGATAAACATTAAATTATGATGATGATTTGCGTATGCAGAAACTAAAACAATCACCTCTAACTTGAGTTCTGCCTTCGTAGCATAACCTCTTAAATACCCAAACTTCGCGATCCTTATCAAACTCCAATCACTCACCTGTAAAATATGAAGCGACCACCGAACAGTTAATAAGTTAAAACTGAAACAAAAGTATAATTAAAGAAACTTGAGATGAATTAATCAATCTTCTCACAGTATTGGGGAATTGATCTAGACTGAATCCAGCCATGCCAATCACTGCATGCACAGGTGAGCTATAGTTCCTATGATCGTAAGTGTCGACTCCTTTACTATCTTTTACAGGGAAGGCAGTACACTGACTTTGGTAAACCGAACATGTTCTTTCGTAGTTATGTACGTGGCCGACTAGAACAAGATCAACCTGGTGTGTGATGTATGTTGTTTAACAAATCAAACTTGCATCTAGATGAAGATAAAGAAAAAAAATGATTTGATTGCCTTCTTACCTTGTTTTTGAGTAATAAAGGTTCCACAACATTGCGAAAGTAATCATCATGTCCGGAGCAGGAAGTATACATGGGTCTGTGTCTACAAAATCATCATTCATTTATTGTATCATTGTTAGTGTAAATTAAATAATTAATGAATAGTTGATTTGGATGTAGATAGCTAGCTAGGGTTTACATTACTTCCTTACCCTGTGAAAACTAGCCAAGGAGTTGTTAACCGATCTATTGAAGCCATGTCGTTTTGCATCCATTGATACTATATATTATCGTAGCACGTATGAGGGCATTAAATTAGAAAAAATAAATCAAGGGTCAAATACCAAGTAGCTACCTGAACTTTGGACATTTTGCAACGAGCTACCCGAACTTTGAAAATTCAAAACGGGCTACCTCAACTTTGAAGAAGGTGCAAATAGCTACCTCCGTCCAATTTTCCGTCAACTTTCGTCGAAAAGTCATTGGAAACTCGTTGGAAAGTCGTTGGAAATTCGTCAGAAATTGGACGGAGGTAGCTATTTGCACATTCTTCAAAGTTGGGGTAGCCCGTTTTGAATTTTCAAAGTTCGGGTAGCTCGTTGCAAAACGTCCAAAGTTCAGGTAGCTACTTGGTATTTTACCCATAAATCAATGGATTGAAAAGCAATTCCATAATGCCGTATTTAACTAGTGCTGACCTGCTCCGAGTCTTGTGACCAATCATGTTCAGTAGACATGATCGTGATGTGAACCCCTGCATATTCCATGGAGTACCATGGCTTATCATTTGATGGGGTTGGCATAGGGAAGTACGTCTCATAGGCAACGCCACATTCTCCTCCTGAGTCTGGGGTTATGTAGTGTGAACCAGAACCAATGTAATCCCTATATACATATGAAGTTTGATTGAAAGGGGATATTTTATTAAAAAATTTCAATATAAAACACTACACATATAAGAATTCAACTCAATGATACCTTTCATGATTTCCGATTGCAGTCATGTAAGGAACCTTGGATGCAATGGGAGTAACAAGATGAAGAAAGAAATCCCACTCCACCAAGAATCCTGTAGCGTAGCTTATATCTCCAATATGAAATATGACATCTACATTACCTAAGCTTAATTCTTGAGACATGGCATCCACTACCGAAATCGAACCAGGCTGCATGCAGGCATATATATATATATATATTCATTACACTATAAGCTATTGTTTTACTACTTGAAGACAATAATGACCACTTACTTGAATATAGTGCTCAATGGAAGCGTCTTTAGGCGCTTTACCCATATCACCAAATGCAAGAAATTTCACCTTCTCTGATCCTCTTGTAGGTGGTGTTCTAAACTCTATTTCCTTGCTCCAACCGGCTGAATCACTGTACACAATAAAAATAAAACACATGCAATTCAATGAAAGTATATAGTTAATTGATCCCACCTTCCATATTTGTAAGAATAGTTGGTGGAGGGTTGTAGTCCTGTCATAACTGCTGAATGAATATAGCCTGGGTCGTGCCAACCAAAATCCTGTGCCGGGTTTGGTAAAACAGATCCTATACGTACATTTGAATGGGAATCAAATTGTATATATATATATATATATATTATATTCATGTACAACCGTGACTTACTGCACATGTCATCCTGTGTAAATGTATTGACTTTTGATGCCTCTGACACTCCATCTTTATATACCACCTGCTGAGGGGATTCATCTCCACTAACCCATGTCACTTTCAGCTGCACCATTTACCCGTCACTTTCATTGTCTCATACCTCATAATTGTATGAGAATAATGTACTTTTTCTTTCTTTCTTTCACTTACTGATGTTCCAGTGGAATCCATACTGGATAAATGTGCATACAGAGGTTGCTTTGGATTGGCAAATGTGAGAGTGTTATTTGTTCTCTTCAAAATGCAAGGAGTAGTGAAACCGCCAGAAAAGAAGACGAACTCGATGTCTGTTCTGATGTTGATAACATGAAAGGATAAAGAACCACTACAAGTCGTAACCAGACAACTTCCATCGGAATTGAAGTGCTTACATTCCTTTTTGCTACAACTTAGATACCCACGGTCAGTGCTCATGTATTGTGCCTGAAATGCATTAAAAAAAAGGGTAATATCTCAATCATCTCTCTATATCTATACCATTAAATGATTCTAAAAAAACTAGATAAACGATTAGCTTTCAAATCGTATCAATATTGATTTAAAAATAAAATGGAAAATTATATTCCACAAGTTCAAATAATAAAATGTTGGTACAATTCAAATAATATTAAGTTATAATAAATATTAGACGACACCGTTTTCTGGTTTACAAGAAAATTAATAACACCGTTTAAAAGTTATAAGTATCCATCATTTAATGAAGTTTGATGGGATAGCGTACAACGTATTCTTAGTGGATCACCCCACACAGGTATATACCCAACCAACCCTATAGAGAGTGACTCGACTTTAAACTATTATTACATCCGCGTAAGTTAAAGTGTTCATTCAACTACACGTGGAGTCATCTGAAAATTATAACTAATCTCAAAATAGTTTATTAAAATATCAATTGCCTTTTATTCGAAAATATATAATATCAAAAAATAGTTTAAGAATGTTCATGCCTTTTTTCAAGAAATATTTGGTCATAATATTTTTTTCATTCCTATGCCTCAAATTCAAAACTTGTAATTAATAAATAAAACTTCTAATTAAGAAATGAAATGTTGAATTGCTATGACCATATACTACATGGTTTGAAATAATAATTGATAAGCAGACTCTATCTATCTATCTATCTATCTATCTATCTATCTATCTATCTATCTATCTATCTATCTATCTATATATTCATGTGATATTTTATGATGATATATTTATTTTCTACTACTTAATTTAAATACTCTTCCTTAAATTAGGACATCCATTATATAGATTATTTTACATACCTTAACACCTATAAATCTGCCTCAAAGGCCAAAACTCCAAACATTTCCTATTTCATTCATTAGATATAAATAGATTACTTTCTACTGATATCATAAATCTCATTTAATATTATCGAAGAATATATAAATTTTTATTTTTTTATTTTTTTTAAAACTATACCTTTATTAGTTTTCTTATATTCCACAATATATATTATGCATTAACTTTTCACATTTTTAATATATATTTTTTCGCTAAATGTTTATTTATCTGGAAATGTGTCTTTATTATTGCTTTTTAAATTTAGGACGACTAATTTCTACAATTACATTTAGTGGCGTTTAGATTGCAGAAATGCAATATTTCCCAAGAATGAAGGATTTGTTAGATATCTGAATATAGGAATGAGTAGAAATAATTTCGTGTTAATGTGTTTGATATCTTAAGGAGGAGGAAGAGTAATGTCAGGTTACATTACTTAATTAGTTTTCATATAATGTTAAAGGTAGTGAGAATATTAAACTTTTAGCAAATCACAGAACGGTGAGATAACGGTTCAAATGGACGTCTCAAATACTATTGAGCCATGAATAATTTATTTATCAGATTATTCACGACTCAACCATTATTGAGTCACCATTTTATTAAAAACAAATACATATTTTTCGCAGCTCAAAATGTCAGAGCTGCGAAATAAAAAATATATTTTTGACGACTCCTTTTTTTGAGCTGTCATTTTTTTTAAGAAATTATTTTTTTTATTTTTACTATTTTTCACTGCTCAATAACTATTGACCCGCCATTTTATTAAAAAAATAATTTATTTTTCGCGCCTCAAATGTCAGAGACGCGAAATTAAAAATAAAAATAAAATTTGACCAAATATATTGTTTCAGACAAAAAATAATTTCAGACAAATGTGGTTTAGAGTTCAAACTTTGTTGAAACTTTTTTTATATGTGGTTTCCTATTACTTATAAAAAGGCTACCACAAAGTATAAACCTAAGACCTCAAACTACTAAAGCATTAGCTCTTCCACTAAGCCAAATGTACTTTATCGAATGTTAACTTATACCCGTGAATAAGATTTAACAGACACTGTACACGCAAATGACATTATCATGTATAATTTAATTAAGTCTTACCCACAAATGCAATCACGAGTATATATATATATATTGGTAATTAGTTTTTATAAATAAATATTTGAGTATTTGGTTTTGAAATAGAGTATATTTTACAACAAATTTTGACAAGAATTGTTTTGTTAAGAGTAAGGTAATCTGGGCTTACCTCCCAAATTCCCGCATATTAAGGTATTTAATATACTTTTTTTAAAAATAAAATTATTTAATATTTTGTAGTTGATGAGTCTCTAATTAACTTAAAGAATACACAATTGGAGAGTTTTCTTTTGAAAAAAAAACATATGGTAAAAAAAAATAAGAAAAGTACATTTTTTTTATAGAAAAATGTTAATAGATGCATGCGAGTGAAACGTGAGTTCTAAATCAGCCGCGAGTTCTAAATCAGCCCCACGCTCTCAGAGGAGGCGAATTGCTGCCAAAATGGTGATGGGCTGCAAAACTTTTCTGATGTCCCTCACCTATTTTTTTAATAATGCATTAATTAAAATTATGTATTTATTAAAAAACAGTTAGTGTATAAATAATGGAATTATAATATAAATATTATAAACAATAGTAAGTTCAAACTTTCGAATTGACTATACGATTCACTCTACATTGAAATTCATATATTTGACGAAAATAAAAAAAATCAAACTTAGACCCTTGAATTCGGAATTCAAGCTCTGTTATTGATATTTAAGTCATAATTTAATTCTATATATAGTATAACTTTATAGTAATTATACAGTTAAATTTTTAACCTAATGTTGTTTGCTCATTATTTTTAACGGGAAATAAAAATATGAAATGTTATATTAAAAATAAAAATAACGGACAAACAACGTTAAATTAGAAATCTAATTGTATACGTTATATTAAAAATAAAAATGTAAGTGAAGATAGTTTATTAGTTTAAATATGAACTGTTATGGTGATGATACGAGAGAAGTAATTCATACTAATCTTTAATTATTTATTATGTAATATATTTATTTATTTTTAACTCTCAAGGTGTGGTATTCCATTTTTGAATGTTTCTTATTGCCATAATATTTGTTGATTAATAGGGAAACGTATCCTAATCAATGTTACATCCATAATTGAGAATCTTCTTAATTGTAATGTAGGGAATGGATTAAAAATATATATATATATACTAGTTGGTTGATTCACACTTAGTGCAGTAAGTTGTTAATTTAATATTTTATTTTTATCAATTTAATCTTAATTTATCATTAATACTTCACGATTTAAAACTTATTCAAAATAATATTTGAGTGAATATACATATATGTTTTCAAAAAATATTTTTACTGTAGTTTTAAAGTTAAGTTGGTATTGATTTATGAGATAGTTTTATCTATGAGTACTTATTTATAGGTCAATATCTATCTATAAAATATTTGTCAATTATTTTAATATTTTTTTTATTATAATTGTACATACTTGTAAACCTGTATAGATTAATCTACTAAATTTTATTATATTGTGATAATTATAAAAAGAATTTAAATCTCTTTATCAAATATATATTTATATTAAAATTATACACTCAATTTATAATTTGTTTTATTTTATATGAGATGATTTACATATAAATATATTTTTTATTAAACTTTGTTCAAAATATCATTTATTAATAGAGATTGTTTACCAAATATAAAATGATAAATTAGAGAACTAAGCTTGAAAAAAAAACATGTTAACAAATATATTTTTTAAAAGTTAAATAAGTGATAAATTAATATAAGACAAAACGTTTTTTTTAAGATTGAACGAGAAGTTTTGAAGCAATTTAAACTTTTCTGACTAAACAAAAATGTGATGTCATACAAGAATTTGTAACATACGGTAGTGTTGTACCAATCAAATTGAAGAAAAAAAACTAACTTTGCTTACTTGTCAATATACCGTGTCTCTTAGCCAAATATATATATATATATATATATATATATATATATAAACTTTAAAAAAGAAAAATGGTTTAATTTAAGAGAAAAATGGAAACAAATTGATTTAAGAGAAAATGGAAAGAAATTAATTTAATAGAAAATGGTAACAAATTGATTTAACAGAAAATGAATCCAACCATTCTATAAAGTAATTTATTTGTCAATAAATGTGGAACATCCTCCTTTTGCATGGGTACATGAAATGACAATTGTCGACCACTTTTGAAAGTGAAGAAGAATACTTAGCTTGTATTTCTTTTTGCATATGGGAGATACCGTGTTCACACATTTCAATTATTAATTCAAAAAATAATCCATTTTTATCTGTAAACTTTACGTCCATCTCAGGCACAGCTATGATTTAATGGAAAGCAAGTTTAGAGTTTGGAAGGAGGAAGAAGCATGCATATGCTAATGCATGCACATGTTGTCAGATATATCTATGTAAAACCCATGCATGCATGGTAGCACATCTCGTACCTTTACTGGGTAGTGGCAGAGGAGGGGAAGATCGCTCAAGTCACCAGTTTGAACATAGAGAGCCTTAGCTAATGGACAATTTGAGATACTGCGCCATGGATGCATAAAAAATTTAATGTTTATTATTATAAGGGTAGTAGTAATAAGGTGGAGAAGAAATTCCTTGTTCCACTTACTCTGAATTGGAGGGTGAGATCATGGCAACCCAGTCATCTTCCGATGGAATCAATACACCGCTAACCGTGATGTTCAAAACTTCATCATCTCCAATCCCTCTGGAAGAGTCCTGTTTGTCTACTGTGATTCGTATGTAGGAGGAGTTCACATGAGGACACTCGAATAGACTTCTCCTATTGAGTAACCTGAATTCTGATATCCCTGTGTAGTTCCGATGTTGGATCTCTGACTTGATTGCCAATGGATGAAGACTTGATAGACAAGTAAAAAAGAAGGAGGAGGAAGAGATGAGTAGGAAGAAATGAAGGACAGCAGAGACCTCCATACAATTCATCAATGGAGATGGAAGATGAGTGAACATGAGATCGAAACGGATCTAGAGAAGGATTGGTTTTTCGTGATCCACTAAACCTTGCATTGGAACATGAATGAACAAGGTGTGGACGATTATTATATATAGATATATATTGACAGACAGACAGATTGATTCGCAGGGATATATATACGAGAAGTTATATGTTGATGAGAAATTAGGATGGAATAATAGTGGTCGGCATGGGATAATAAACCCAACTGTAATGTGATAACCATTTATAATATATAAATACACTCTAAATTAAGGTTAGAAAGAAATCAAAAGACAATAAATACCCTTGACCTCCATTTTTATAGGTCCGCTAGTGTCACTACTACATTGCAACTACCAAGACGTGACACCTCCTAGACTCAGGAACCGACCACTTTGTCCTTGACATCGGCATTTCACAACACCCAACGAGAATACCTCCCAAGGACAATTACTATAACATTAATATCCACAGGAGAACACCTATCGAAACCATTAACCCCGTGAGATGAGAAATATTCCGGGTTTCACCTGTGCTTCGCTAGACGATCAAACCCATGAAAAACAAAAATAGGAGTGGGGGGCATGTAAGATTTTCTATACCCATAGATAGAGAAAGACTGCCCACTACAGGAGAGGTTTGTAAAGAAACAAAGTGTTAGCACACTTACCTTGTTCATCAGGACCTTAATTTACTAACTAGAAAAAAATTCGTATATATATAGCACTATCATTCTAAATATGATATCTTGAAAACTCTTGTACAAGTGACTTGGTTGGTGATCCTTATTGTGGTTATTTTGTGCATGACACACTAGTCCTATTTATAGTAACCTAGAAAAAAAAATTCTAGATCCTATGAAGGCTCTAAATCCTAAAGTATCTAGAAATATATAGAACAATTCTAGATTATCCTTAGAATATATACAAGTTTCCTACTCCTAGAACCATCTAGATACTAGATAAACTCTTATTCTCTTAGGTTATTTTTCTTGGTCCAATCTGTTTAAATCTTTACCCATAATACTTTATCTTAACCCATGAATGTCAATGTTTATTTTAACACTCCCCTTCAACATTAACTTACATCCACGTTTCTTCTCTTTAATGTTTTGTTCTGATACACGCTGCTATGTATTCTTACTTTTCCATTTCGATAACATCTTCTATTGTCATTGATTTTGGAAAAAATTTCATTCCTCAACTCGAGTTGTCATTGATAACATCTTCTGTATGCATATTTTCGCATTTTGAATATCTTGTGTGTTCTTATTGTGATTGTAAGTTTAAGTATGTCAAAGTGAATAATTTGATCACCCTCCCACATGGGCGATGGATTCTATACCTTTGTGTCTATGTGAGTCCATTGATGGTTTCGGGTTTCAGAAGTCCGTAGGGATGATCGAAAGGACTAAGTGTTTGAAACAATCTATTTTGGCACTACAACAGGAGTGTGATGCACTAGAAAAATTATTATATGTCAATCTACTTAGGGATAAGATGAGAGTCACTAGACTCTTAGTTCAGGTACTTTGTGTTCCTGATGAACATCTGTACAACATTGGGACAAACGCTCTTTGGGTAAAGAGACACGTGGTATCACTTGAGCTTTATGCTCCGTAAGCTTTCGGGTAATTAATTCTTCTACTTTCTCTAAGGTAATCATCAGAGGCAGAGCTAGAAGTGGAAGACTCAGAATTTAGTCAGTTCCATGAGTGCAAATGCTTATGCGTGCTGGTGGAAGGGCACGTATATCCCCATGCGTATCCCTTGCACTATGTGACTTATTTTGATTCTCTACGCAAAAGGCTTCTCGTGGGGCGTATTAAGTAGGTTTGTTGGCGTGATGAACTCAACGATGTGCCATTCTGTCTAAGAATTCCTCCAAGGTTGCCAGTATAACTGGACTGAAAAACCCTTTCACGGGTGTTCCTCATGGGAGTCGACACTTGGTTTGAGGATGTGTACTACAAAATTGCCTTTGGTGGCAAATCTCAAGCTCTAGATTTTGCTTGGACACAACTTGAGGAGGCAAAGACAAGTCTTCTTCATGCATAGAGTTGGTAGGCGGGGGCCTGGAAGGTCCCTTTTCGAATGTTGGTTCACTTGGGTTTGGCACAATAAGATGTGTTAGTTCTAAAAGTTGAGGTGAGTCGCCAATTTCATTCTCAGGGAATGCTTTGTTAACCTTAGGGGTCTAGTCATAACTTGTTTGCTAGATTCTCCCATACTATGTCAATGTGGGATTCTACTACTTCAGGTTGGACTAGATTTCGAATGTTGTGCAAGATTTACAAGAAGAAAAGTTCATGTTTTTCATATACTTACCCTCCGAATATAAAATTGCTGCAAAACATTAAAATTAATATGCAAATAATGTACGGAGTAATGAAAACAAAATAGTGAATGTACTAAAACTACTCCATTTATAAGAGAGTTTAACTCATTAACTGGATTAAGTTGTTGTTGTGATAAGGTTTGGTCTAAGTGATGACTGTTAACCATGGTAACTTAATATTGTATTGAAGTGGTTGAATGTCACCTCATCCATGAAAGATGGTCATATAATGGGATGAGTATTAGTCAAAATCAACTGATTTTGAAAGGAAGGAATTGAAGGATTGATAGCTTGGAGAAGAAGATTAGAAACTTAAAACTATGGCAAGCTAGCTTGTATAAGCCTCCAGATTCTTCAGGATGCAGCAAAACCTCATGAGTAGCTGAATCACGGATGACACAGTAGGTAGGATGAAACTCAAATTACACACTGTTATCCTTGGAAAACTTAGAAGCGGAAACTAAGTTCTTAGTGATTTTAGGAGTATAAAGTAAATTGGTAAGGAATAAAGACTTAGTATTTCTACCTATAACTGATGTACCGATATGAGAAATGGATAAATGGGAATCATTACCAACTCGAATTGTACCTGCTCTTTTGAATAAATTGGCTTCTACAAGTTGACCATTTGTGAGATGGTTTGAAGCCCCGAAATCAGGGTACCAGGCCTGATCTACACGGACCTGTTGACGATGAGAAAGAGATACAAAGTTCACTTGCGAAGTGTAACTTTGATCTTGATTGGGTAAAGGAGCAGCACCAGTGGGAAGAGCAGGTATGGCAGTGTTTGTATAGCCATACAAAAATCCATATGGAAACATGAAAGGATATTGTCCAACAGGTGGAGTTGTAGGGAGAAAGCCAACAGGATTAACAGGAGCAGAAGCAAAGTGTGGAACTATATTAGCAGCATTGGAAGGATGTTGTGGTAGGGAGGTTGTAACCGATCTGAAGTTTCATACCAAGAATTCTGACAAACATTTACAGACACCTGACTATTCGGATCATTCGAGGAGTTGATCCCATGGAAGTTCACATGAAATCGTATGTAGCATTTGTTTACTAGGTGACCTATTTTGCCACAAAGTTGGCATTGTAGCTTGTTACCTATTCTGCCTCTGCCTCTTCCTCAAGCTCCTTTTCCACGATCAAACACCGGAAAAGCATTTTGAGTTGGTGAAGGAACATACTTGTTTTGAACATTTCAAGACTGGTTTTGATTACCAGAAGTGCTGCCATTTTGAACATACTCAGATGTTGTTATGTTTGGTGTGTTGATGCTGCATTTTTGGATAATTCTTCAGAGTTGTGCACCATTGCTTGAGGAATTAGCATATGATCAAACAACTGATCACGACTTCTAGTTTTAGCATCCAGTAAAACCAAACTGATAGATGCTAAATCATACAGATTCTACTTGAGTGAATCACATCAACTACATTATCGAATTGACCCTTTACTCCATCAAAAATTATCGAAATCTATTGCATCCCATTTATTGGATGACTGCAACTCGCACGACTATCACAGGTGGATTGTATATCAACCAGATAATTAAGAACACACTGTTTTATGAACTTTATAGCCTTCAATCTGCCATAGAGACTCATAACTCGAGTGCAGGATGATGATGAAAACAGTTGATGCAATTTGGACCAAATTGCACTAATTGTCATACATCGTAGCAAATAACTCTTGACCTAAGGAAAAATTGAGACTTCTAGCCACGAAGCTAAAGCACTATCACGTTGCTGATATGTGGCATAGATAGGATTATGCATGTTTTCACAATTTTCAGTTACTATATGCATTGGAATGTCACGAACAACATAAAGATGTGATTCCAGATTAAATCCACAAACAACCAGGAGTACATGTTGTTTTCAATACTGTAAGTTGTCATCTCCAGTGAGCAATCAGACTCTCTTGTTCAAGAATGCTGAAGGAAGCAAATCGTCCATTGTAGAAGTCGACAGGGAAATCAAACCAAATTTTGAGATTGGAATGCAGAAATCACTGCTTGAAGATGAATCACTTGTTAAAATCTCCATATTCTTGCAGCTCTGATACCATATTAGTCAAAATCAACTGATTTTGAAAGGAAGGAATTGAAGGATTGATAGCTTGGAGAAGAAGATTAGAAACTTGCAGGAGAAGATACTAGAATTTAGTTGAAACAGAATTAATAGAAAACAGAGTATGACATTCTACTATTTCAGAAAGTTAAACACGACAAGATGACATCCACTTATTTATACTCTAATCTAAAGACTAAGAAGAAGATTACACAAGATGGCCTAGAACACTCATGAAGCATACTAGAAGACTCAAGAAATCATTAGTAGAAGACACAAACATTAATAAGAGAGATTACAACACTTGGCCTTCAATATACTAAACACAAAACCAATGAACAAATACTTTTCATAACCTCTAACAATGAGGAGATAGATACTTTTAGAAATGCCACGCCTAGTGGCGTTGCAAACTAATTGAAGCCTCCTTGTGCCAATTGAGTTTTGGAGACATTACTCTCCTTGATTCATACTAAATGGCATCTATGGGTGTCACAAATCGTCTTAGGTTGTATCACTCTTAATTAAGGGTTTGACCGTTCATTTTAGTGATTGCACTATTGCCCCAAGTCTAAAAATCTGGTCAATAACCCATCGCCTCACTTTTACCTATGTCTTCAATCTGCTTATGTGCCATGGCAGAAGACACGAAGAATCAGGTGCGAATGTTATACTTTTGAAAACGATTCACTTTGGAAGTTTGGCCTACTAAAACAAAAGTAGAAAAGGATGTAGTATATTTGATCAAAGTGGTAAGAGCATAGACCGTGTTTGTTTTAGATGTAATATAATTTGTTTTGTTAGTTTTAAATTAGTTCTGTTAAATAAGATTAATGACTAATGATGTGACAGGTGTAATGATGATGTGACTCATAAATAATTTACTTTTATAAAAAAACAAATTATAAAAAAATTAAAAAAAATACCCACAATCAAGAAAAAATCTAAATATTTTGTACTAACTAAAAATACTTTTAAAAAATAACTATACAAATATAAAATACATTATTATAAATAAAAAACACAAAAATACTTCAAAAATCTATTTTTTCATAAATAATAACAAATATAAAATAAAGTAAAGTATACTTAAAATGTAGAAATATATTTTAAAGAAACTATTTGTTTAGGTATTATACTTCATATTTTTCATGAAATATAAAATATGAAAATATTGGAAAAAAATCAGCAAATCTATTTTCTTCTTATAAATAGTTTTCATTAAAATAGATTTATTTTTGAAAACCATTATTTTATTTATAGCATATATTATAAAAATATCGAATAAACTAAATTATATTTTTAAGTACTATTTATTGTCTATTCTATTTCAAATTTTAATAAAATCTAAGATCTAAAAAAAATATTTTCCCAATTGTTTAGAATAATTTTAAATTATTTGTATTAATACTGTACAAATAAAGTTGGACTATTTATTTTTCATATTATTTATTTTATTTTATGTTTTGTTTTTGATAAAATATGATATATATATATACATATAAAATTTTAGTATTTGTTTCTGATTTTTCTAAAAAGCAAAATCTATTTTTTTTTTAATGTATTCATTCATGTTTTATATAATATATTAGTATTTTTAAAATATGATCCAATCATATGTCGCCATGTCTACAAAACTTGTATTGTCATCAAAGTTAACGGAATATTTTGACGAAAAGTTAACGTTTCATCTAAAACAAACAAAATGAAACATAATTTATCATAATTCAGGAGTTATAAACAAGTTGCATTCAGTAATGATTTGGCCAAACATATTAAATATTTTTCCCATTAAAATCCCTAAATGAATTCAAATATATCTTTTCACTTGATTTCTCTCACCGACTATATTAACATATATATATTATTCCTATTGATTGTAACTAAGCATAATGCTGAAGATGTTATTCATGATAGAAGAGACCTAGCAAAAATAAATAATTTCTTACCTAACTAGTTTGGAAATTCTTTGAGAGTCGTGGAGCAAATTTAAGGAAAAACGAGCTACTGGAGACTGGACATTACATGCGAGACTATCAGTATCATGGCTCGACAAATTTCAGATGTCAATTGGAAGACAATTTCACGCTCATCTAATGAGAGTGCAAATTGGATAGTTAGGCTAGCCAAATTGAGTGTGCGATTAGATAATTGGGTCATATACCCCCACCCAAACTTAGTAGTTTAGTATTGGTTGATTGTAATGACCCTCCATAATTGCTTTGATTGCGGTTTTTATATTTGAATAAGAAGTAATGAAGTTGTTGAAAAAAAAACTAGTTTGGAAATTTACACAAATATAATTTGAGGTTTTTCAAAAAGTGAATAAAATTTAAAAAACATATTTAGAAAAATATATATTAAAAAAATATTTCGAAAAGTAGGCATACACGCTAACTCGGGCTGTGAGTTAAATCACAACTCGCACCTCAAGGTAGTGTGTTGTATCAATTCTGTAGAACACGCTACCCCAAGTGGTGTGTTGTGGGAGTTTAAGTTTTTTTTTTCGACGACACGATGCTTAATTAAAAATTAAATTATGTATCTATTAAAAAAAGTTAAGAAAATTAAAGTAAGTATATATTTTAATTATGATTCAATTGATGCAAAAAATATTAAATTTGGACTTACGAATTGATGATACGATTTACTATAAGTTGAGATATGAAAAATTGACTTAACAAAATCTAACTTAGGCCCTCTAAGTCCAAACTCAACACGGTTAACGACATTTATGACAAAAATTTAATTATCTACCTACTCTAATTTTTTTGAATTATTATTATTAGATATATATTTAATTTTTTAACATAACATCGTTTGTCTTATAATTTGCTCGGAATGATAAAATGAGCTAGGTAAAAAATTTAATTATATATATACTAACTCAATTTTGTTTTACAGTACGTAGATAATTTAATTGCGACTTAAATAACGTTAATGACGCAGCGAGTTTTGACTTTTAGATTGACCGTATGATAAGATATACACACACAGACACACAGACACATATAGATATAAATATATATACACAGATATATAACAGTGTATATATGAATTATGACTGTATGATACATATATATATTTGTATACATATATCAGTGTATGTGTATATATATAATTTGATACATATATATATATATAAACTGATATATAACGGTGTATATTTGAACTATGACCGTACGATACATATATAGGTGTATGTGTATTTATATATAATTGTTTTTATCTATCTTATCATACGGTCAGTCTAAAAGTCAAAATTCGATGCCTAGTTAGCGTAATTCAAGTCGTAATTAAATTATCTTCGTACTGTAATTTATTTTTTGTGTGAGTTAGTATATAATTAATTTTTTTACCTAATTTATTTTATTATTCCAATCAAATTATATGACAAACAATGTTAGGTTAAAATATTAAATATATATCTAATAAAAAAATCCAAAAATATCAGAGGATGTAAATAATTGAATTTCGCCATAAATGCCGTTAACTGTATTGAGTTTGGACTTACATGGTCTGAATTAGAAGTTTTTAAGTCAAATTTTCATATCTCAAGTTAAGGTAGATCGTCTAGTCAATCCGTAAGTCCAAATTTAATATTGTTTTGCATAATTTGCTTCATAATTAAAATAAATACTTACTCTAATTTATTTAATAGATATATAATTTAATTTTTTAAACATCGTATCGTCCAAAAAGAACTTAAAACTCTCTTCCAACACACCACCTGCATGCCGCCACTTGGGGTAGCGTGTTGTGCCGAAATGGCATAACTCACTTTTCTGGGGGTGCGAGTTGTGATTTAGCCCGCACATCGAAATAACGTGTATGCCAACTTTTTGAAATATATTTTTAAGGATTAAATACCAAGGAGCTACCTGAAGTTTGGACATTTTGCAACGAACTATCCGAACTTTAAAAAATCAAAACAGACTAACTCAACTTTGGCGAAGGTGCAACGAGCTACCTCCGTCCAAATTATCGTCAACTGTTGACAGAAATTCATCGGAAGTTCGTCGAAAATTCGTCAAAAATTGGACGGAGATAGTTCGTTGCACCTTCTTCCAAAGTCGAGGTAGTCCACTTTGATTTTTTAAAGTTCGGGTAATTCATTGCAAAACGTGAAAAGTTCAGGTAGCTCCTTGGTATTTAACTATTTTTTAAATATATATTTATCTGATAAATTATTTTTAATTATATTCACTTTTCGAGAAAAAAAAAACTCCTATAATTTGGCAACAACAGTGCTCTGTTGTCATGAGTTTTAACAGCTTTACCAAAAATCAATTGACTCGTACTTGGGCACATGTTCTGGTACACATGCATTTTGAATGAACTGTCTTTTCAACAGAAGTTCAATACGTTACACAAATTCCATCGATTTACAAGCTAACGAACTATAAAAGACGTAATAAAAACACAATTAAGTGTTCGAATATTAAAGTAAATGATTAATTCTTCCGAATGTATACATACATTAAGATCTCTCTGAATTTGTATTTTTTTTTTAATATTTCCATTCGATATACAGACCCGAAGTTTATTATATATTTTTAACGGTACTTGGTCATTCTCTTAGTTTTTTGTGAGATAGTCTTCCCGGCGTCCATTGTAGGACCCTTCTCCGGTGATCTTGCCTGAAAAAAACCGTAGGATTGTAGCCAGAATGCATCGGCGGAAGGAACCCTACAGAAAGTAGGTCAGTGGAGTCTTTTCTTCGCACGTTGCATGGAGGATATGGATCTTACATAAACCCTAGCTGATACTGATAGTGCCGTACGGAAGAAACCTAAAGTTCTGTTCCAACTGTTGCGTCCCCATCTCTTTACGCTGCGCGAGTGGAGATTGGCTAGGGTGTCGAGAGCGACTGAAGTGGGAAGGTACGCAACCTCAGTGGAACATTTTGCAGAATAGAAACCGAGGTATGTGGGTCATCTGCTGCTTCTCGTTACAGTCTGGTCCTGCCTCGAAGGACCTTTTCGGTCCATTCCTTCGAGCTATAAGTATGCGTGTTAGTTTCGTGTTACTATTTTCTATTTTACCTGTGCTTGCAGGAGGACACGATCACCATGAGGATTTCAGAGCGGCGAAGCCGTGCAGGCTTCGGCGGCAAGACGACAACTCAAAAAACCACTCTGGAGTTGGACTCGAACCCAAGGAGGATGAGATTGATCGATATGCGGGTGTGATCATTGCTCAGAAAAATGTGGCAATCATTAATGTGCTACAAAAGGCTTGGAAATGTTTAGTGCAGTTAAATTTACAGAGGCATCAAACAAGGTTGTGATGTTTGAATTTGAGAAAGAGGAGATCAGAAAATAGATATTTGATATGTCCCTGGGGTCTGTCCAAGGCCACTATCTGAGGATTAATAAATGGGAGTCAATCAGGGGGCTCGCGAGTGTCGAATTTAGAATGGTTAAATTCTGGGTCCAGATTTATGACCTAGGGTTGAAAATGTTCAATGTAGGGAATCCTGAGAAGACCGAGAATAAGATTGACAAATTTATTGAGACATGAAAAGGATAATGGGAAGATTGTGAATTGCTACGTAAGGATGAAGGTTGAGGTTGATGTAAATCAGTCTCTTCTGGTTGGTTTTTGGTGGAAGAACTCGGAAGGGGAGGAATGCTGAGCCTCGATAAAATATGAAAGATTGTATGAATTTTGCTACGTCTGTGTAAAGCTTGGTCATACCACACAAGAGTGCAAGGCGGAGGTCCAAGGAGGGAGGACCATACAAAAAAAAAGCCTCACGGGGAAAAAGTCTTGGTATGAAACAATGAATGAGGCAAGAACAGTGAGAAAAACACAAGGAGCATAGGAAGGGTAGAGGTGCTGTTGAAAGTAATGAAATTGGAAAAGAAAGAACTCGGGAAAACTGGATGGATCAAGGGAGAAAATCTTCATAGAATCACATGATGATGATAGGAGGGGAGTTGAAACTGAGGCTATGCAACTGGATGAAACTGAATCGATGAGCCAGGACTGAATGGAAAATATGGAGATCACTACGAGTCGGAGAAACATGGGGCTGAAAGAAACCCTTCTATTACCACCTGAATCCGCTGAAGTTAAACCGATCATGATCCTTTCGACCACTTTACAACACACCGTGATTTTCCCTCGCCTACTTGGACTAACCACAAACAAGAAGCCTAAGTCGAACCCCCTAACCATCCATCATGATTTTCCCTTGCCTACCTGTATCGACCTTATCCACCAACATTTAACCATCCAGAACCTCCCCGCGATCAATCCTTTAGAAACCATCATCCTTCCTGCAAGGAATATGCCTAATA
The DNA here is from genome assembly GCA_946814005.1 of Chamaenerion angustifolium. NCBI lineage: Eukaryota > Viridiplantae > Streptophyta > Magnoliopsida > Myrtales > Onagraceae > Chamaenerion > Chamaenerion angustifolium. Next base: position 17,929,049 of record OX328277.1, on the reverse strand, counting down.
AGCCTATCTCTATTAAATAACAAAAAAAAAAAGATGAACCGTTAGTCCATAGCCAACACTCCAGATTACTGACCGTAGCCCTATTCAGACTAGGATGTCTCTGTTCAGGAGGAGGAGGAGTGCCAAAACATAAGGAATAAATTGAGGCTTGATATGACACTAGAAGGAAAAGAACCAGATAGTGGTCAACTGATGGCAGACAAGTCGAGAGGAAGGCCTCAGAAGAAGGGAAGTAGATCAAACTTGGTGAGGTCCAAAAAAAACGCAAAAAAAAGGATAAGAAGAATAATGAAGGAGAATTACAAGTTACTAAAACGGGTTGTGGTGGTTGTCCCAAAATAACCACACGAGGGCCATGATTACAATCTGTTGGAATTGTTAGGGTCTGGAGTATTCCCTGACAATTCGATATCTGAAAGTCCTCAAGAGGGTGTATCGGTCGGAGATCATATGCCTGATGAAAATAAAGAATAGGGATCCATTCTGCGAAAGTGTTCGAGATCATGTGAGGATGGATTGTGCTTACTATGTAAATCCGAGAGGTGTGTCAGGAGGAATGGCATTGTGGTGGAGGAATGATGTTCAAGTGTCTATAAAATGACCACCTATAGTACTATTGATTGCTAGGTGAGGATGAATAACTAGTTGAACCTTTGTCTTATTACATGGGTATATGCGGATGAATTGCGTGATATTGGGAGAGGGTGAAGGACGACTTGGATGTACATGAGTAATTTTAATGCAATGAGTCATCATCATGAAAAAGAAGGTGGACGACGAAAGTCTCAAAGACAGATTGATGACTTCAATGAGATGATTGATAATATCAACATGGAAGATTTGGGCGCGAAAGGATCCAGATTCACATGGTCTAACAGCCGACGAGGGGAAAAAAGGGTATCAAAAACAATTGATTGGGTCATCGTCAATGAAGCTTGGGTTGCTAGATAATCGGACATCCAATGGACAAACGACACTACTTCCGCTTTGAGAAGACGTGGCTAGAAAATGCCAAGTGCAAAGTTGCAATCAAAGAAGCCTAGACTGTATGGGATGGTAAGGATAGGCAAGTGGGCATGGATGTGATATTAGAGAGTTAACGAAGAAAATTAATTCAGTGGAGAGAAGAAAAATTTGGGAACAATCAAGTAGAACTGAGGAAAGCAACCGATCGACTCAGACGTCTCACTAGTGGGCGGTCGAACCCAAATAGCCAGGAGGAGGAGGCAACCCTCAAAAGTCATATCAAATTTCTTCAACATCGAGAAGAGGTTTGCTGGAGGCAACGGTTTAGGTTTAAATGATTCACAAAAGGGGATAGAAATCCAGACTTCTTTCACCTAACAACTAATGATAGAAGAAGAAGAAACTGTATAACCCGAGTGCAACATGGTCGGGGAGATTGGATTAGTTCGACCAAGAGTGTGGAGAACGAAATATGGGGGAATTTTCTATTAGTATTTAGGTCAGAAGGGACAAGTTGAACGAAGGGGAGGTTGTGAGGGTCATTTTGACTGAGATTACAATAGAGATGAACACTGATTTGGAAAGGGATGTGTCCGATGGAGAAATTAGAGTTGCGGTCTTTCAGTTGGGAGGGTGAAGATCTCCAGGTCCATATGGTTTTCCAGGTCTTTTCTACCAAAGGAATTGGGACACCGGTGGTCCAGATATAATCACGGCAGTCAAACCCTTTATCACGTCAGGTGTCTTTCACTCCACTTTACATTATACATATATTACCCCAGTCAAAAAATTTCAAGCCCAACGAGAACGAGTGATTATAGACCCATAAGCCTTTGCAAGTTTGCAAGTTTGGATAGGAAATTTTTGTCTGTGAATATGGCCTTTTTGTGAACATATGCAGATGGTTTAGATCGGGTACCTGCTGTGAATGGTTAGTTGGGAATTGATGTGGTGAATATGGCCTTTTTTTGTGAACATATGCAGACAGTTTGACCTGGTAATATATGCAGACAGTTTAGACCTGGTACCTGCTGTGAATGGTTAGTTGGGAATTGTTGTGACTAATTAATAGTATTTGTGGTATGGTTGTTTATTAAAGTTGTCACAGAAGGGCAGTATTTGCTGCAACAGGTCACCTATGTTGAATACACAACATTAACAGTGACATGAATATCAACCTGTTAAATGTCTGTTATGACATCAATAAACAATGTAGTAATGATAGTTTCAAATCTACAAAAAATTAACTAAAGAACAACACGTTAGATTGAGGCAGTAAACTATGTTTACCAGCGGCAAATAACTGACGGGGTGTAACACATAATGGCTTAATGATAGAAAGTATAGCATACTTTCAGTAACATAACATTTTGTCATAGTTGATATATAAATAATGTCACACAATTGATGTCATTCATACAACTAAATGACATCTACGTATCTCTATTGCAGAAAATCATTTTCGGCATAGGAATAAAACCATCACGGTTATTAAGATCTAGTCACCACTAAAAAGAGAGACTGAATAACATATACCGTGACAATATCATGTTGACGCAAATTAGGCCTAAATGGTGTCGGTTTTATGTTGTCACGAAAGGTCTGGCCTCAACTCTTATTAGTGACTGCAACACTTTTAGTGGCGGCACTTTACCGTCGGAGTGTCATTTAGCCACGGGACCTACCATGACGAGACTTAGCCCGCTGCTAAAGGTTAGTGACGGCAAATACCCCTTTCGCAACTAAATTAAGCCGACGTTAAAGATCAACATTCTTCTAGTGTTGATATATAAAATTGTATTCAAGGTTTTGGTCAATATGCTAAAACCCTATTTATCGGATCTTGTCATCCCCTATCAGAGCGCTTTTGTGGCAGGTCGTGCAATTTATGACAATATTCTTATTGCTCATGATGTGTTTTATTATTTGAAAAATCGTAGGGGAAGCAGTACAATTGAATGTGACTTGAAGTTGGATATGGAAAAGACGTATGATCAGATCGAATGGGGATTTCTATTGAAAAGCGTTGAGAAGAGAGGTTTCGGTACAAGATGAGTTGAATGCTCTCACACTGAAAATGAGGTGTCCAGAGCTGCGCCATTTCTTTTTCGCTGATGATTCACTCTTCTTTTAGAAAGGTCCGGTGGAAAATGCACAGGTTTTGAAGGATATTTTGACCAGGTACTGTAAAGCCTCTGGACAACGCATAAACAATACAAAATTGAACATGGTCTTTAATAAGGGGGCATATGATGACCGTTGCAAGGACATCGAAAAGGTGTTGCAAATTCAACGTACTTCGGACCCTGGAAAATAAATTGGACCCCATCCATTTGAGGTTGATCGAAGAAGGAGGCACTGAGCTATATCAAGAGCAGAAACCGTGACAAGATCCAAGGTAGGAGGTCAAAAACACTCAACGAGGCACGAAAGGATGTTCTCATAAAAGCAGTTCACATAAAGGCAACCATCACGACCATTCTCTCGTACATGATGAATCTCTTTAAACTTCCTAGGACGTGGTGCTCGAAAATTAATGCTATGATTACAAACTTTTAGTGGGGAGAGTCAAATGATGGAAAGAAAATTCATTGGAAGATATGAAGGGTGCTTGCTAGATCCAAGTCCATGGGGGTCTTGGCTTAGCTTCCGGGAATTGGAAACCTTCAATGAGACACTTCTCACAAAGTCGTCTGCGAGAATTCTAAATAAACTAGAGGCGATATGGGTACGAACCCTCAAAGGACTTTACTTCCCCAACACCGAGTTCAGATCGTCTAGGAAGGGTTGCCGAGCCTCTTGGGGCTGAACGAGTCTAGTCCATGCATGCATATCTTGTTTGCGGAGGGGATGAGGGAAATTGGAGATGGCATAGATGTTAAAATCTTTGAGGGACCTTGGCTGGTGACGAAGCCAGGTTTTAGAGTGGATTAGCCAAGTGATAGAGGTCAGCTGTCGGACACGAGAGTCCAGGATCTGATTGGGCCGAACCGAACATGGGATGAGGAAGTCCTTTGAAACAGCTTCAAGGAAACGGATGAACGTTGCATTCTTAACATGCTACTGTGATCTAAATCTTGCCCTGACCGAATGATATGGCCCTATAGAAATGATGGGCGTGTTACAATGAAGTCAACCTATCATCGGTTGAAAGAGAATGACAGAGCCACAGTGCAAGAGTTAGAACTTGTTGATGTGGTCTGGAGAATGATATAAAAGGTAAACACTTTGCCAAAGGTTAAGAATTTTATGTGGCATTTACTTTCAAATACAGTTGCGGTTAGACAAAATCTCAGGTGAAAGGGGATGACGGTGGATGTGGAGTGTCCTATCTGTGGGTTCGAGGAAACAAGGGAAGATATGATAAGTGGGTGCAGGTGGACTGAGGCAGTGTGGTTCGGTGTTCTGAGTGTTCGACAGACTCAGAGTCAGGAATCGACCATTAATGAGTGGATCGATGAACGAATGACAGAAGGGTTAGTCACGGGCAGAGCAAGAGAAGAGCGACAAAGTCTAATCATATGAACTTGTTCGCATGTATGGAAAGTCTGATGCAAAGCAGCTTTTTAGGGGAAGAGACCGAACCCAATATAGACGACTCTTGCCATCAAAAGAGCACATTCGGAGCTATCAAGGAATGAGCCTCAAAGTAGCACCAGAATTAGAGAGATCCGAACTGAAAGATGGACCAAACTGGGAGCGAGAGTGATCTGAAACAATTGTGACGCGTCATGGTGCAGCTAAACTAAAAGAGGAGGCATTGGAGTGGTGGCAAGGAACGAGAGTGGCCAATTGGTGGAAGGACTAAACCGAAGAGCTTGGAGTAACAAAGTGGAGATTTTATAGGCCCAAGCGGTGTTGGTAGGCATCAAGCTAACAGTTGACAAATTTTGACAGAAGATCGAAGTAGAAACGGACTCCTTAAGGGTCGTGGAGCAAATTCAAGGAAAGGCGAGCTACTAGATACTGGACATCGTATGCGAAAATATCAAGGTTATGGCGCAACAAATTCCAGATGTTAGTTGGAAGGCAATCCCGCGTTCAGCGAATGAGAATGCAAATTGGATAGCTAGGCAATCTGAGACACTTTAGTTAAATATAAAAATAAATAATATGTTAAAACTAAATTTTAATTAGGATTCATATTCAAAATAAATACACAATTATAAAAACATCAATACTTAGATATTTACAAATTCACTCATGTTAGGCATTTGAGTTTCAACTTTTCAAAGTTAAAACTCATAGGTCGAATTTACGATTAAGACTGCCAATAATGGGGTGAAAAGTCGAAAAAATATTGTTATAACCGTCATTTTTTTATATGATTAACCATACCATCATGGTGTGATGCGATTATGATAATTATTTTTCTACTCGTAATAGGTATGGTATTGATTATAACCATGATTATTATATAATAATTGTTTATATTAATATATTAGTATATACTAATAATGGAAATAGAATTTTCACTTTTCAAATTTTACGAATCGAAAATTCCAGAACGGACTCTAATTGAATGGTGTTAATGATGAATGATGTTAATATTGATTTTGAATGGTGTTAATGGTGAATGATGTTAGAGTTAACATTAAATGATATTCATGTTGAATATTTTTATTGTTATGACATAAATTTATGTATTTATTAGTATAATTTTGATGGTGTTCCATTAGTTTCAATTGTGATATTGGATGTGGGTATACGAATAAAACCCTAATTAATAACCACGATTATGAATACAGATAGAGTATCGAAAATTGCACTCGTAATAATTATGATATATAGTTTAAATATATGGTATCATTATAATATTTATCATAGTATCTACTATAGTGGTCTATATTTTGTATATTTTAGTAATTAGTATTTATTGAATTAAAATTTAAAAATATCATTATTTAATCACTCTCACCAATTAAAACTTGTCAATATCTCGTGGTGAGTGTATTTCAACCTCATGGAAATGATATCTCTATCAGACCGAAACGTGGCTTTATAAGGGCAAAACGTGTATGGTGGAAGAGATTGAATGAGTACACACCATGTGCATGCCCCATGTGGGGCTTCCTTTTACTAAAGGGCTAGTCGAATATCTTCCTCACATAGAGAAAATCTTAAAAATTGAGTTCATGTTCACCCTTAAAAAAAATAGGATCATGGCGGAGTACTGCAAAAACGAAAGGAGAAAATAATTAAATGTGTGTTGTTCCTCACGCGATGCAATTTTGATATTTTTTTCTTCCAAATCATGCCTCATTTAAAAATTAAATACCTAAATAACTATTTTAAAATATGTACTAAATATTTGTGACTTCTTTTCACGGGTTAGAAGTATTTACTCTTATCCGGTAGTTACATATGAAACTTCCATTAAGTTGCTCCCGTGACTGCAGTCGCGGATAAAGCAAAAAACCCTACCTGTGACTCTCAGTCACGAGATGCACGAAACGAAAATTGCAGAACAACTTCCCCACAACATTCATCCAGAACAGATGTGCCTTATGCCGCTTGACTTCGTGCTCGCGTTGTGCCTCTTCCCGTACCTTGTTACGTGCCTTCATCCGTGATCCTGAGGTGCCTCCTGCCATGCCCACGCCGTGCCGAGTTTACCGAGGTCAAGTTTTTTTTTTATTATAAATTGATACAATTGCTATTTAGGATGTCTAATCAATCAAATTACTTGTTTTGTTTGAATTAAAATGCATTACTGGATTAATATATAAAACGTTTTTTTAAAATATTAGGATAATTGTAAAAGTGAGTATAATTAGTATATAGGATGCCTAAATATTAGATATTGCTCAATTTTAGTGTGTTTAATTTGAATTAAAATGCATTATTTGATTAATATGTGAAGTCCTATTTTTTGAATTTTGGAGTAATTATTAAATTGAGTATAATTAGTATTTGGGTACAGACAATGGATCGTGGTCAAGGAAGTTCATTTTGACAGTCCTTCGGTTCGTAGAAGGAACTGATCAATCCTTCTCTTTTGTATGGCCAACCACACCATATGTCACAACATGTCGTTGCGGATATGTTAACCCTAAATTTCCGTAGGATTAATTGTTATTATTATATTATTAATAATATTGTTAAATACTTAATCAAAAATAAATTAGGGGGTTCATGCTAAGGCTAGACCTAGCCGTAAAGATGATAATAATTTTTGGGTGGGTAAATGTTGGGTGGTAGATCCGATGATCGATATGGTTGTGTTTGGATGAGTTGCATATATATCTTTGTTGAAAGTAAGCGCAGTATTACTACATGCTTTTGTCGATTGGTGACACCCAGAGACTCATACATTTCACCTCCCTAGAGGTGAAATAACTGTAACCCTAAAGGATGTCCAAGTGATCTTGGGTATTGGGTAAACGGTCCACCCATGACTGATGATTACATATTGCATGATGAAAAAATACATGTGGTTGACTTATGCCACCGAATACTGGCTTATACCCCCGAATACTGGAGGCATCTCTGTAGCGTACACTAGAAGATATAATCTAAACTCAAGTAAAGGAGGAGGTAGCTGAAGCACCAAGATCCACTAAGATAAGAAATATTCAGGGTCAAGATAGGGGTTGGATTAAGCATGGTGCGAGAAAAGGTGATCCAGATAAAAGTGGTAGGGTGGAGGTATTAAATTTAGATAATATTATTTGATTATGTATTTAGTTTACATGTTGAGTTAAGTTTGGAAAAAATACCAATGTTGGAAAACTTAATTTAAATCGAACTGTATAGCGATTCCTTTAACTTTTAAGTTATTTATCCGTTCAATCTAATATTTTTAGAGTAGATGCAAATAACTGATAATTTTTTTATTTTATGATTTAATGATATCCCGAATAGCATTTTTAAGATTAAATATATTTTTTTCATCACCTCCCAAAAAATTGAAAATATGCATGGTTGAATAGATAAATAAAGCAGAAGCATAAACAAACATATATTTTTAATAAACTAATTATATATATATATTTTAAAAGTTAAATCCTACCTGTAACTGCCAGTTGCGAGTAAAGTTCAATTAGTTTAGGAATGGTAGTGTTCGCTCACGACTAAGAGCGAATTTCACTTCCACCCGTAACTGATAATCACAGGTAGAAGTAAATGCTCCTAACCGGGAGTAACATTTATGAGTTCATATAATTTGATAAATATGTTTGAAAATTGCTTATTAGGTATTTGGTGCTCATTTGTTATTTTTATTTTTTATTTTCCGTGAAGAAACATTTTATTTATAAGAGGTTTGTGTACATGATTCGATTTTAACGACTGATAAATTGGTGTCGTATTCCACGAGAACAACCTATGTAGGCAACCTAGTATATTACAGTAAATTCCAAGAGTTTGGGTAGCTGTCGATGAAAATGCGATTAGAGTAAATAAATAAATACATTGACGTGAATAATGATAGTTTCACACTATTTTATCTGTCTGTCCAATCGACTATATTCTTCTACATCTTGTCTCTAGTTATTTGTCTTTGTGTACCAATTAGATGGTTTGACTGCAGTAGTACCAATAGTTCTAATGAACAGCAACACCTCAGTTTATGGGCCCATCCTAATTTCTCGATCAAACCTAGAAAATTTGCATCTCATTTGTAGGACAGGAGCTGCAATGTTGCTGATTGAATCTGAATTGAATTTTTTTTTTGCCAAAAAGAAATTCTTCATTAAAATTGCATAGTGTCTGATTTTTCTAACAACAATAAGGAAATTATAGCAGATGGTGGTTCACATAACCAATTTACCAAACTCATCTCTCTCTTGGATTGTCGGGCAATCCAGTTCGCGCATCTATTTGCTTTTCGATTTACCCATCTCCATGAGATTTTCTCTACTTGTGTTGCTATCGTCTTTATCGTGTTGATGATGTTTTCCAATCTCCAGTCTTTCTCCTTTGCCGACCCGTCCAGTTGTTGATGAGTTGCTTAGAATCCGACTCGATGATAACTTATGTCCATCCATTGTTTTTTGCTAGCTCCACTGTTTGTAGAATCGCCCGGGCTTCTATGTTTATCGCTGATGTGTCCCATGTTGATGAATTTCTTCCATCGATCATGGCTCCTATATTGTCTCTTGTGATTATCCTCGTACCTCCTTTCCCGTTTCTCGTATCCCATACTCCATCACACTTTTATTGTGCCTTCTCCTAGTGGCTGCCAACTTTGATTGTTCTTTTTGCTGGTACTGCTTTGTGGCTCCGCTTGGTTCTGCTCTCTTACTTACCATGCTTCATGTGCTAGTCGTAACCCACGTTCGAGGGTCATAGACGTCTACGGTCGTTCTTTTTGATTGTATGCTCGACATCTTTCCTTCCATATCTCTCACGCTATTGTCTCGGCTTTAGTCTTTAGGATCGCGGCGTCATCATTGTTTTTACTTGCCAACTCGAAGAACTCTTGAATCCACTCCGTCCAAAGTTTGTGAGTCGTCCCTTCCCATCGGACCCCTATTCCACCGAACCATATGCGTCGTACCCAGTTGCATTCCTTTAGCGCATGATCCACCGTCTCGATGTGGTTGCAGAAAGGACAATCCAGTGTCGAACTGATCCCCCTTCGGTGCAACTCCTCCATTACCTGCAAAGCACGATTGCAACTTTTCCATATAACATGTTTTACCTTCGGTATTGTAGGTCCTGTCCACACCTGTTTCCACGTTGTCGGTCCGAGAGCTCGTGAGGAGGAAGTGTGGTGTGTTGCCTCCGGTTCTTTGCAGTCCATAAGTCGCCGATACACTAGCTTCAGATGGGCAATCCCCGATGTTGAGGAAGGCCATACTAGCCTATCCCAGGTTCGGTCGTGTGGCAGTTGTATGGCCTTGATAGCGTTGTCTTCATCCTCGGTTACGTGGTTCCGGATCCTCTTCGTGTCCCAACCCCTGTGCTTGTTCCGCATAATCTCCGCCACTCACACATTGTTTTCCTCCGATTCTGGTTCGCCGCCTAATAGCCTGTGTCCAGTGATTCCCGGGATCCACGCATCCTGGAAAACTTGTATATTCTCGCCATTGCCGACCCTTCACATACCCTCCTCCTCTTGCAGTACCTTCCTACCTTCAAGTATGCTTGACCACGCCCAAGATGCCCGACCTCCCTTCTTAGCCTGAAATAGGTTAGTATTAGGAAAATATATGCCTTTTATTACCTTGGCCCAGTATTCCTCTGGGTTATTGTAGAGTCGCCAAGCACTTTTTGCGAGCATGACTTCGTTGAAAGTATTGATGTCCCTGAAACCCATTCCCCCTTCCCCTTTGGCTTAGTCATGTGCTCCCACTTTCTCCAAGAATCGTTCTTCTATCCATGCTCTGACTCCACCAGAAACGTGCCATCATGGCCATTATCTCCCCGCACCATGTTTTTGGTAGTCAGAAAAGGGCTATCGCGTATGTTGGGATGGAGGTGATCACCACATTTAGCAAAGTTTGCTTCCCCGCATTACTTAGGTATAGGTTATTCCATCCATGCATCTTACTCCATATTATGTCCTTCAAATACCCTAATGCCTCTTTCTTTGATTGTCCCCAGACCGTTGGAATCCCCAGGTATTTCCCCGCATGTTGTGCTTCCTCGATTCCCAGTATTTGGCTTACCACTTATCTGCTACCTTGTGACGTTCCGGAACTGAAGTGAATGTTTGACTTCTGAAGGTTGACGCTTTGCCCTGATGTTTGGTTATACTCCCCTTGTATTGATTTGAGTTCGTGCGCATTCCGTGCATCCGCTTTGATGAAGAAGATCGAGTCATCCACAAATAGGAGGTGGTGGACAATCGGGCACGTTCTCCTTATTCGGATTCCTTCGATCTGTCCCCTGCCATCCGCTTGTATGATCTGTCTAGATAGAACGTCAGCCACAAATAAAAATAAATAAGGGGACTAGAGGTCCCCCTGTCAGATACCTTGTGTGGGTGAGAAGATTTCCGTCTTCTTTCCATTAATTATAACACTGTATCGGACCTTGGTAATGCAGCCTCCATCCATCGAATCCACGTTTCGTCAAAGCCTATTCGTCTCATCGTGTTAAGTAGGAAGCTCCATTCCACTCAGTCATATGCTTTATTCATATCAATCTTGACTGCACATTCTTCGGCTTGTGCTCGCTTATTTGTCCTCAAATGATGGAAAGATTCGTGAGTGACTATGATGTTATCGTGTATTAGCCTGCCTGCCTCAAAAGCCCCATGGAAAGGGGTGATTAGCGCTCGTAATATGGATTTCAATCTATTAGCAAGGGATTTTGACATCACTTTGTAAACGAAATTACACGGGCTAATTGGTCTAAACTGATTTGTTTTGAAAGGGTTTTGCACTTTTGGAATTAATACAATATCCGTATCATAAAAGCAAGGAACGAGTCTACCGTTTGACAGATAGGTTTCTTATCGCATGAATGACATCAGGCCCCACAACTTTCCAATACTTATGAGAGAACAGCCCAGGGTCCTTGCCCCCCTAGTTGGAACGTGGCTCGCTTGATTTCTTCGTCAGTATATGGTTTTAGGAGATTTTGGTTCAAATGGAGCTGAATGTGAATAGAAATGGAGCTGAAATTGGTTTAGTAGGAGTTTTAGATGATGCTGAATAGAACCAAACTGAAGATTTATGGTGTAATTAAATGATCCATTGATGAATAACAACAATAAATCAATGAGGAAACTAAAGAGCTAAGCTTATTATGGATTAGTATATATTTGATCTCTGATACCGTGAAATGATTTAAAGAGTAATGTGGAGAGAATTAGGGTTGTCGATGATTAGGGTATGGTCAGGGTATGCCAAATATCATAACCATACCATATTTTTAAACCACATGCCATAACCATAACCATAACCATAACCATTATGGGTATAATTTTCAATACCATAACCATTAAAATAACCGTGGTTATTAACCATAGTTTTACCCGCATACCCATATTCATTCCACACATGTAATATAGTAAAATATCGAAATTTTTATTTTAAAAAATACATCAATCTATATTACCACCATTGGACTTTGACGCCTTCAATCTTCAACAATTTCAAATTTTCAATTATATAATTTATATTTAGTATATTATATAATAAATAAATATTATATTTATAGAATAACCATGGTTATAACCATGGGTATAACTCAAATACCATAACCATTATGGGTAGAAAATTCATCACCATAACTGCACCGCACCATAATGGTACGGTTAACCATATTAAACAGTGACGGTTATAACCATGGTTATGGGTTTTTCACCGCACCATTGCCGGCCCTAGAGAGAATGAAGAAAACAAAACTTTGTATATGGAGAACATTGTATTCTTAGATTATTAGCAATACAAGGGTACTACTCAACATATAGGTGTGTCTAAGGACTTAATTGGATACAAAGTAAGTAAACTTAGGAACAAATATATAAGGACATAACATCTAAACTTATCTAATGCAATTCCCTAACAGGATCGTCATACTTCTCGACATGCTCCTCCTGATTCTCCTGATCAAGCCAAGCAGGGCAGACTTGTGCTCATTTCTCCAAGGGATCATTTGGACTGCATCATGCCACTCCGTTTTGAGCGACTTTTAAGATTCATGGTTATCGAAATCATGTAGAGCCACCATTGAATCACAGACGTTCCTAGGATCCAAACTAACTAATACCGCAACTCAATCACCTAAATCGAGCAAACTTTGTCTCCACATTTGCCAAACTAATTGGAATGATAACTTTTACCACTGATTAGTAATATATTCTTATATATTCAAATATATGGTGCATTGTAACCTGTTAATGTAGATTGATCATTGCTCAACTCTCACAACGTAGAATGGAAGAAACTAGATGATGCATTCTAACGTGTCAATGCAGATTGAGCATTGCACAATTGTCATAACATAGACAGGAAGAAATGCTCTTATCTTCCCATGTTAGTAAGTTTTTACTTTAAGATTCAAAATGGTTTGTATCGTTTAACTGATTAGAATGATTTTCCCTTGAGGACAAGCAAACATAGAGGTGTGATATTCCTATTTGTTATGTATTTTTTTTCATGTTCTCTCCTCCCTTTCTATAAACCTATTATGCAGTTGATCTTTAAATATGATATTTTTGGATTAATTAGAAAACTTAGTTTTTCCATAGGTTGTGGATGCAATTCAAAGTCTTAATGTCCTAATTCGATAAGTTTAATAACTTGCTTTCATGATTGGAAGTTTTAGGGATTGAATTAGAGATTCTAAGAAGTATACATTTGTGGTCTCATGTAAAATTCAATGCAGTGGTTGCTGGTTGCTTGAATATCTTAAAGAATTATAGAACTTACCGACATCAAATTGGATAGTACTATAACTAAACAAAGAACCTATCCACATCTAAATTCCAATATTGGATCAAATATTGAACCTAATGTGGTAACTACTCCTAGAAATCAAAATATTCAACCAAATATTGAATACTATATAACTAGTATTTTCATTAAATTAATTTTAGAGTGTCATGAATGGAAATCCAATCAATCAATAGCGTAGTACTTGAAATATAAAAAACAGTCCATTCTACAAGAGTTTAGTGCAACAATACTAAGGAGGACATCATTTTTGCAACATCAAATTTGAATGATTACAAAGGGGAATAGTCTTTATATAGGAGTAGAGTAAGACTAATAGTCAAATGTCCAAAACGTTAGAACTAAACTGAAACAATAGTATATCATACTCCGTAACATTCCCTTTACTAGTCTTACCTCCTAAAATTTATAAAGCATCGAGCAAGATCCTCAAATAAATGAAAGAGAGGAGATAAGTTGTTGAACTTCCATTACAGTTATTGAGCACTATGGGTGTCACTGCATCTAACACTAGGCACGACAATGAGACTGAACTAGGAATGACATTGTGGTTGCACTTATGGGAGCATTGTGCACGACCTTACAACTACCACTGTGTATGGTCTGATGTTGCCATTGTGAATACACTTGGTGAGAACTTAACATTGCACATGTGAAGGCTTCACTAGAAAAACACTTTAGGGTATCGTTGAACTAAGGAAGCATGGTTATAGTCACGAGTTTGATTTTACTCAAGACAAATGAAGGAAACACTAAGTTCATTGACTTCTTTTTTTTGTTAAAAAATAAGCAAAAACTACTAAAGTTTCAACCAGTCACTACAAGTTCAAGCTTTGATTATTTTTTTTTTTGTAAACCAGATTCAACAAAATATATGCAACAAATGAGTAAAACAATGGAGCCATAACATGATCAATTATAAGATCCACCGATGATATTTACTTCCTACACAAAACGTGTCATGACTGCAACCACACTTCCTTAGTTTAACAATGCTCTGAAGTGTTTTTCTACCGCGACAACCACGAGTTCCATGTTAAGTACTCATCATGTGTATTGACAGTGCCAACCTCAGTCCATGTGTTGTTGCAGTTGTAGTGTCGTGCACAGTGCTCCTTTAAGTGCAACAAGAATGTCACTCCTTGTGCAGTCTCATTGCGTGCCTAGTGTTAAATGCATTAAGTTGAAAGTTTGGTTTTGGATTCAATATTTTTTTATTTGTCGCGTCTTAGTATCATTTCCCCTAGTATGAATTGTTGAGCGTTGACTCAACAATTAAAATAGTGGATCGTAAGCAACCTCTTACACCCCTGTATTTCTTCTGATGCCAAATGTAGTCCGCTAGGTCTACGTTCATTTTCCATTCAACAACATTCACCGTTTGATCAAAGTACTTGGTTTTATATGAGGCGACGACAATCTCTGTTGGAGCAACTCCTTTCAACCTGTATATCAAACTTAAACGCGTTTCTCACGTAGCTTTTTGGGGGGTTGTATGCAGCACCCATTCAACATTGTAGAGTTCTTCTGCCAGTTTCCTTTGAAGGCATTCACTCTTTTATTTAGTTCCCCGATAGGATCGTCTTTCTTGTCTGCTTTTACTTAGTTGTTTATCGGTGGATGATAAACCGACATGAATCAATGATCGATGTGCAGTTTCTTTAAGAACCATTTTAACTCGCAGAATTGCAGTACGTTGTTGCTTGTGAGGATCTTTGGAAGGCCATACCTCAAGAATATGTTTATCCTTAGAAAATTTATTACATAGAATTCAATGGCGGACGCGAGAGCTTTGTCTTCGATCCAGTTGAAAAGGTAGTCAACTGTCACTATGATCATGGTTCTTTGTTTGTGATGATTAGGAAAAATCCTAGTACGTCGATACCCCCATTGGGTGAAGGGTCAAACACCTGCCATTGGTGTTAGTTTCGTGAGCACTGGTCCTATGTCTGGCAATAACTTTTGGCAGGTTTCACATTTATATACCAATATTGTTGCTTCCTTATTCATTATGGGCCAATAATAACCTAACATCGGTGCTTTTCGTACTATCAACTAAGTCCTTTTGTGCATGTGACGGCAATGTTGTGTACTTCTCTTAACACTCTCTCTGCTTTCAGGTGGGTAATGCACATGTGGTATGGTGTTATGGGGTGGGTAGTGCACTTGAGGCTTATGTAGCTCCTGACTGATAATGGCATAACGCAAAGATAATCACCAGATATTCATTGCCTCTACTTCATATTCAGGTAAGGTCCTAGTTGTTAGATAAATGAGGATTCCTGCCATCCAGTTGTGCCGCTTTTCGATGCTAAGGACTTGTGTGGTTTCAACCATTGAATAAAAGGATTTTCCTATAAAATGGACTTGTTGATAATCTCTTCCAAAGTGTGAGTTTGCTTTAAGTGTCTGCAAGCTGATTAGCTCACTTTGGTATGACTGAATAGAGAAGACCTTAATCCCTTTAATGATCTCCTCCCCAATACCCAAATATTTCTTCCTTTATCCTCTTTTGTGGCGTAATTACTTTTAAAAGGTTTACCAGTAACTGAGAGTCATATTTTGTCCTCAGTAATGCTTTTCCCGAACCTTTCCCAGTCAAAGGACAGTGATCAAGGCTTCATAATTGACTATGTTGTTGGTTGCTTTTGATGTGAGAACGATTGCTTATTTTAGGGGCTCGCTTGTTGGTGAGGTTAGTAATAGCCCTTCTCCATATCCTTCTTCGGAAGATGACCCACTGGCGTGCAATTCCCATGTTTCTATTACATTTTGGGGTTCCTCGAACGTTTTTTTGGTTAGTCTGTTTGCTCATATGTCAATGTTGAAGTTCGCTAGTGCCTATCCCTTAATTTGATTATGTATTCCACCCTAGTATATTCTTTAAGAGCTTGTTGACCATTATTTTGTATGTTTCCCCCGCATTGACCAGTATAAAAGGCATGACCTTGTAGCATAGTATTTCAATGATGGTGTAGAATGCCATTTGGGTTTCATCTTTAGATAAATCTTGATTTGGTTGTAGCTTGAGTAGGCGTTCTTGAAGTTCAGCATCTCGTGACCTAGCTTCAACTAACTAATTAATGTGGGGAAATGGGTAGCTCACTACAAGAATATGCATCAACAACCACGAAAATAATGTGTTGTCATTAAGGTTTTGTGTGTAAAATTTAGTGTAATTAAATGTTTAGCGTGTACTTTTTCATAGCTATCTTGTAAACTTGAAGAAATTCTAGTAACAAATACCTTTATGATAGTAATATATGCAATCAGTTACAGAAGACAACCTTATTGCACAACACAATGCTTACTGTCTCAGTATGTTGATGCAATATCATGATTAACAGTGTTAATGTATGATGTAGTTGTTACTCTATTTGTCGTCAATGTTCAATATTACTGTTCCGTTAGTAAAGTTGAAATGGTAAAACCACTGTTTAGTGCCACAATATCTTGATGCAATTTTCTGATTAACAGTGTCAGCGTCATGCCGTAACTATTACGGTATATCCGCCCTATTCAAAATTTAAATTCAAAATTACGGTTCAAAATTACTGTTACCTAAATAAATCAAATCACTTCATCTCCCTCCACACACTGTATTCCTATTTCTTCCTCTGTCTTGCGATGGGTACTCACCCTCCTCTACACTGGGGCTCTCCTCCTCGGCGGCACGCGGAGTCCTCTGGTTGTTTTTCGTGCTCGGACCTAACGAGTAAAAGGGAATGAGCGATGCTGAACTCTCCGGAGGATCTTTTTCCGTCGCCAAGGTATATGACGAGTATCCTGACTCACAGTGTGAGTACTGGTTCTTGTTTCGCTGACCTAAGAATATCGAGTCCAAGGAGTAGGTCTTCGACTTCGTTTCCAACAATGGCCTGAGGCAGTCAGCTAAGTTGTAGGGTTCTTTATCCAGTGTTTCTCCTTGGCAATGAATTGGCCAAGATCGCGCCCCTGCCTTTGTCTGCGCCCTTGCTGTTAGGGTTGGGCATGAATCGGTTCAAGGACGAACCAGTTCAAGAACCGTACCTTTTCCACATTTTAAAGAGATACAATTTACCGCTCTAGTTTTTAGCCACTCTATATTTTGGCTGAATTACCGAACTTGTTCTGAATCGGTTCAACCGAAACACTTTATATATATTAAAAAAATAGTAAATCAATAATACAAAATCCAGACAACCATGAAGCCTTCACTGTTGCGCCTCCAACAGCAATCCAACATGAAGACAATGGGAGGAAGGGAGGAAGATTTTGTTTAGGCTTGTAGATGTAATGGTCCTAGTGGAAGCATACACTGCTGCACCTCCACGACCACTGTTGCTACTGCCTGCAGGTTTGCTGCTGTTGCGTTCCATTGTTGCGCCTCCATTGCTGCGCTCCACTGCTGCGCCTCCACTACTGCTGCTGCTAATGCGCTCCACTGGGTCGCGTGTGGTTCTTCCGATGAAGAGCCGAAGCCGATTGCCAAAGGGAAGTGACGAAGTGTCAAAGCCAGACCTGAGCCGAAGAAGATGAAGAAGATGAAGAGCTACACGAGAGAAGTAGAGAGTCTGGGCCGCGAAAGAAGAAGAAGAAGAAGAGTTGGTCCAACCATCCGGTCTTGTTAGAGTAGGTATTTTTATTTATTAAATTAAATATAATATTATATTAAAATCGGCACAAGAAGTGGTACGGTTTACCGTTTGAGAACTTTTTTTTATAACTCTTCAAAACCGCTCCATATTTTTGAAAAAAAAAACGTTTGGTTTGTGAAGCATTTCGACCGCACCAGTTTTTTTTCCATCCCTACCTGTCATTTCCATGTTTACACATTCGCTCAGTGAAAGAGGTTTACAGATTTACGATTTCCAAGTAGTGAAAATTGATGATTGTGATGTTTGCTATTCAGTTTATGTATCCATTGTAGACTACAACATGTGAAATCACTGCATTCAATCGTTTTATGGAGACTTTGGGATAATCTCGATAGTGCAAAGATAGTTCATCATCATTTTCATGCTTGAATGAACAAGCTTAAGGCAATGGAAGTTGTTATAGACATCACTAATACATATGAGAGAATGGTTTAGACTATCTTGGCTTGCGCACTTTTGTTTGAGAGGACGTACCATATTTGTTTTGTTTATTGAATACAAAGTAGAGGCAGCAGAAGCCCCCCCCCCCCCCCCCCCCCCCATATGTGTCAGGCAAATTGTGATAATTTAGAAGTTAGATATTACCTATACAAGTAGGAGGTCAATATGTTAGTAATTTAGGTAGCATTCTTCTTGACACTCATCCATAAAGATCAAGATATATATGGGGTAAAAGATTTGGTTGACTTACTTTTTCTCATCCATAAGATTTCAACTGAGAAAGAGTGGCTATCAAATTTGGAGTGTTTATTTTCAGAATTTTCAAGAGATTGGAGTTGATGAATACAATTATGTCATCCATTTGGTGGGTTTTTTGATTTTATTAGGTTGTTATTGGGGGGAAACTCTTATACAAGATTCTCCTCGTCTCTACTGGCACGTCTTGAAATTCACCACTTGATATGGCTACTTACTTTCAATCAGACATCTTATGGGAAATTGCAAATGTAATTGTTATTAGGTTAACAGTTGTGTTTCTAGCATTAGATGTGTTCTGTGTTAATAAGTAATTACCTTACCAAGTTGTTTGTCTATGTTTGGTTATTTTCAACATTAACTATGCTTATCTTTTGAGATTCGCAAATCCAAATGCATGAGAACTGCTGCTCGTTGGTATGTATTTTTTGAATATATTGATGTCCAATGGCATAAAGGTGGTAGATAAATAAGTTGTGTCTGAACAAGGATGCATACATTTTGTGGAACATCTAAAACATGTTTTGTTAATGTCTCTATGCTATGTTTTGGAACTTATGTATGATTGCCTGATATGTGGTTTTAGATGTATGGACGTATATTTTGTCGTTTGGACTTGAGACTTTCTAGGACTAGGTTGGCTACCCAAGTCTAGAATTTGATTTCCTATAAATATTCATCCTTAATGAGTCGCCCTACCTCTTTGCTCATTGCCAATCTTTTATCCCTACCTAGAGTTCTTATTTTTTCATCAAGCCGTTTGAAAGAAAGTTTTCGAGGTTAGGGAGATGAATTGGTTCAGAAGTGATTGCGTGATAGGGATTATGGTTTAGACTAATCATGACTTAGTTCAAATGTTTAGGATAATTAGATTAAAGTCCACATGTATAGGACTTTTGCATCCAAATCCCTAGATTCACCTATAAATAGACCACTACCCCTATTGTATATTCAAGCTTAAGCAATACAAGATGCATTTCTCTCTAATTGTTGCCTTAAGCTCTTCTTTTAGTCCTCATTCTATCTAAATTTCTAAGATGGTATCAGAGACGGAACTTTCCTAGGACTGAACCGAATCTCTTCTTGTTACGTTGATCCAATTATGTTATTCTGTTTCTATTCAGCTTTTCACGTTCCATTGAAATCATCCAGCTCCTGCTTCTCCAGCTCCTGCTTAGCTGCTTAGTCATCTTCTGCTTAGCCGTCTCCAACTCGTGCAGATCATCATCATCATCTACAGCTCGTGCTGATTATCCAGCTCAGATTCCACTACTAAAACAGAATCAGTTCAAAGTCAGTGCCAGCTTCCGTTTGAACCGAGTGACTTACATCCAGCTCAGATTCCACTCTAATTGATGATCGTGGACAGCTTGCCAGCTCCTGCTTATTCACATACAGCTCCTGTTTCTTCATATTCATCAAACCGAAGCATCGATTCTGCAGATTCTGCACCTTGTATTCAGCACCGATTCCGCAGAACCGAAAATCACAGCACCGATCGGTTCTGCTGGATCAAATTCACTTCGGTTCTGCTGGATCAAATTCACCTCTGCTGGATCGATTCTTCATCAAGATTCAATTCACATGATCAGACCTGTGATCATATGATTCAAATACTGTAAGTCTCCTCTGAATTCACATGATCAGACCTCTGCCTCTGTTTTCTACCGATGGTGCTGTTCTGTAGTGCTGGTTTGAATTAGTACGATCTGCTGCTGAATTAGTGCGATATGCTGCTTAACTTTATACATGTGATTAGTGATCAGACCTGTGATCACTTGAGATCAGATCTGGTTAAGAAAATCTGATACCTCCGACTCTATTTAGGAAAAGCTACTGGTCCTGATGCTGAGTTGCGAAAATATGCTGGTTCTGATGCTGAGTTGCTTGCTGCGACTATGCTGAGTTGCTTGCTGCTACTTATGCTGTTTAATTCGAACTGATTTTTCAAGTATTATGCTGATTAGTTGTTGCTGAGATGATTATCGTGTTCCTGGTGCATATGGAGCTGATTAGTGCTCTGTTTGAGAATGACTTTGAGGTTGATTCTTCTTCAGTTTGATGTTGATTTTGAGCTACTGATTGTCTCAATTTGCTGCCGCTCTTCAAGTACAAAGCTATTCTGATTTCTATTTTTTTTCTCCTCGAAGATATTGTGTTTTGCTGCGTGCTTACAAGCACGTTTACTGCTTTGTTATGTTTTGCTACGTGATTACAAACACGGTTTTAGCAATCTCGAGGTTTCTTCTTCTTCTTCCTCTGGTATTACAGCTGTTGTTCGACAGTACTAGTGCAACAAAGTCTCTCGGTATTCTCCTCCTCATCATTCATTTGTCAAGCTTTAACTCACTAAAGTTAGAGCAGACTTGTGCTCAATAGTTCAGCAGACCTGTGTTGAATTCTCTTGATTAAAATTAGCTCAGTAGTGGAATGGCAATCAGATCAATCAATGGATGAGTTGTGCTCAAAGTTGTGCTCTGTATTTATCAAAGATCATGGAGCTTCTTGCTTGGTATTTAGCAAGATCATGGAGATGTTGTTGTTTTCAGCAGGATTATGATACTTGAAGATTACAATCAAAGAAGCAAACAACATGGATGAATGTTAGGTGTTCTTCATTTTCTGTTTTTTGTCTTGTTTTACATTAGGAAGTGGATCTTCACAGGGGAATGTTAGGGATTATGGTTTACACTAATCATGACTTAGTTCAATTGTTTAGGATAATTAGATTAAAGTCCACATGTTTAGGACTTTTGCATCCAAATCCCTAGATTCACCTATAAATAGACCACTACCCCTATTGTATATTCAAGCTTAAGCAATACAAGATGCATTTCTCTCTAATTGTTGCCTTAAGCTCTTCTTTTAGTCCTCATTCTATCTAAATTCCTCAGATTGCGAAGGACCTATCCTATCTCTGTTGATTGAGCCTTCAAGTGTGAGGAAACAAGATATATGGATGTTGAGACATGGATTGCGCCTACGAATGTAGGATGCACAAGGGAGGAGGTTTGGAATTTTCCTAAGGGGGGTTTCTTCCTCACCTATTTACCCTGACTTAATGTTGCGCAACCTTGGTTGACTTTTTGCTAGATCCCACAGACGATACCAAATGTTGGTACAAGGTACCTGGTTACATGTCAACTTGTCGGCAGTTGGCTACGATTGTTGGAGGTTGATCTGAACGGATGTACGTTTTTCTAAACTCTTGCAATTGATGACTAGTGGAGGTATTCCTCTGAGTCCCTCTTTGATGCATAAATGAGTATGCGTATATATAGTTGACATTCAATATTGACTTAATAAATAATTAGAGATGTAGCGTATTTATGGTAGAGAAATCCTAATACTCTACCCAGGTTTATCCGCATGCTATTCTCGTACTTTTTGTATATTTTATCTTGGAGGAGCATTAAGCACTACAAGAAACTCGAGATTTAACGTTGGTAATAAATCGTTGTTAAAGGCATAAATACCGTTGTTAACTTTTAGCGTCAACAAAATTTTCGTGCTGGTAGCCCCCGTCGTTAAAGGTTATACCTACGACAATTTGCCGTTGTAAAAGGTTTGCCGTTGTTAATGACACTCCTCATTTATCTTTTACAACGACATTTGTTGTTGTTAAACACAGATAAGAAGCGACAACATATTGTTGATGTTATAGTTCATACTTTGTGATGAAAAATATCTGTCGTATTGTATGTGTTATAGACACGAGTGTTCGTTGATGCTTTTGGTAAGAATCAATTGCGATATAGAGAGTTGTCAAAAATGTATATTTTCTATGGAATGACACCTGTGACAATTCCTATTTTTTAACCTCTACAACTTTTGTAGTGAATTCGTTTATTTATTTTCACTAAAATTCATCAATTGTCAATTAATGTATCCAAAGGTTGGTATTGTTGTCATAAAATTGTCTTTGTTATATGTATGTTTCCGTGTCAACCAAAATTGTTGCAAATTGCTATATACTGTGTCTCTATCATAATTTTCAAGTGTTGTCAATTGTGTAGGACAAACAGCAGTATATTTAGTGATGTTATATATTAATATGTACTGCTGTAATACATGTTATTTTCATATATATAGAATTCCCTTCTTCGTTGCTATAAGTCTATTCGGTCAGCCTCACTTTGCCACCATTATATATGTAAATATACAGTAACCATAATTAGTGGAAGTGGAAGAAGTCCAATTAACATCATGACATTCAACAAAATAGTCCAAAGTACTTGTCCACTTCCAGCCAACATCCAACACCCAAAAACATATACATCACGCATTAGCATGACAGGCTTAATAACTGTTGCCCAAAATAAGTCACTACACACAAGTTATAATGTCTACAGCAACAAAACCATAACACATGCCCAAAAGTAGTCATTGCACACAAACTAAGGTTCCCCTATTGTTCATGCATTCGGATCTGCACATTAAACTACCCAAATGTTAGTAGGCAATGTATGATATGTTTGGATGTAATTTGAACTGAACTGTTTGTTCAAAATTTACCTTGTATTTTTGAATCATCTTGGAGTTGACCATTTGCAATCATAGCCCTTCTCATCATTAACATATCCCTCTGAAAGCTGGCCATACTTGCTTGGAATTCCACCAATTGTCGAGTGGCTTCTTCAGCCTTTCGAGCACTTTCTTCAGCCTTACGTGCACTTTCTTCAGCAATTGCACAAAACTCCTTTGATTCAGCTCTAGCCTGTTTCAGTTGTACACTCTCCATGGCCCTTGCCAACTTGGTTAGACGGTTTCTACGCCGCTCCAGCAGTCTAACTTCCTCGTACAAAGCGTCCTTGTTTGATGGCTGATCTGCATCACTTTCTACTTGAGCTGCCAACTCTTCAACTTTCTCCTACAATTCACAGTGTTAGTATGTCGGATTGACCATAATCATTGAATAGCAAGATAAAAAACTATTTACAGACCATGATGGACTTTGACTTTGCATCAATTGGGATCCCATTTTTGTCGAGATAATTTTTCAAAAACATGTAATACTCTCCAGGGTGGACACCATTGTTCTTCTCAATCTTTTTCACATCAGATAATATTTGTACTGTAATTCTACTCAGAAATAAAACCAAAATCAGATTGGTTAGCATTAATGTTACCTCCTGTTGTTCACGTTTTGCAAAGCTGCATGCACCGGATGTGTGTCGTATCACCAAGTGAGACCTATTTTGCTTATTTCTTTCGCTGATGGTCTACACAGAGATATAAAATATTATTATAGTCATGAAGCAGACTTTACTTATAAGATAGGAATGCATAAATAAGAAGTTCTGAATACAGCATGCTAAATTGGTCAAAAGCACACAGCTCATCCTGAAATATAACATTGGTGACCCAAGAAATGATCAAGAACCTCAATTCAGAACAACATCTGACAGTGTCTAACCGATCAAGAACCTTGCTAAATTTCATCATCTGTGTCCTCGCGAACAGCATATTCACATTCTGTGTCTAAGTCGTTGCTGGTTGAGCTATACAAGGTAGAAAGTTCGTCTGAAGATTGGTCATCTTCAATGCAACTCTGTCCTTCGATGTCATGTAATTCCTGCTATAAAGCTGCATTTGATCCCTCACGTGCATCCAAGAGGTCGAGGTCTTCATCGTGTCCTTCCCAGGGGACAACGTCATTATCATTTGCATAGGCCCCATCAGTCGGGGATTGAAAAGTTCCTTTGATCTCTTGAAATGGCTCGACCACGTCTCCATGTGTACTTCCACTCAACACAAATCTTCTTTTAACCTCTGCAGATAGGGCAATGCTCCATGAGGTGTCTGAATGGTCTGCCAAGTAGAAAACCTGCGTCGCTTGAGATGCAAGTATAAAAGGCTCATCCGTTTGTAGAAAATTTGTGTGGTTCACACACGTGAACCCATATTCATCAACCTTTAGGTCGTTCCCTTCAGACAGAACATTGTACCACAAACAATTGAACAGACACCTTCACATTATCAAGATACTGAAGTTCAAGAACATCTGACTGAACACCGTAGTAATCAATATCTCTTGAGATTGGATGGTTATCTCGAGTACTGCTATAACAAGTTGTATCCGCTTTGCATAAAACACCTCAAAATACCTCATCATAGACCTGTCTTTGCAATGGAAGACAATGCCGTTCATTTTAAATCCAGGGTACCTCTTAACAGAGTAAAGTGGACCTTTAGACAATGTTCTAAGTTGTTTGTCCACCAACGTGTCGTTTAAGGAATCCATTCTTCCAATCTGTTAGAACACATAAATGGTTACACCTTGACTTAGACCACAAATGTACGTACTTCTTCATCAAGATGGGCTTACCCTTCCTTCGAACCATATTGTGAATGTCTTATTGTGCATTACATCAAGCCCATGTCGAGAGACTCTACTATCAAGTAATTTCCTTTTATGTTCCCTGCAATATCAGGACAAACACCTATTTGTTGATTGAATATTCTCCCAAACAAACAACACAACAATACGGAGAATCAGACGTACTCTATGTATGATATTGACTCCTCACATTGATTTAGAACATAACGGTGAGCTTGTTCCCATTCAATATTTGTTAAGTCTCTTGATTGTGCACCACCAAGTGGAGTTCCAACGCAACGAAACACCCCAAGTCCTTCTCCTGTATGAACATCATTTTCAATCACGCCTAATGCAGCACCAGAATTAAACTTTGTTTGAGTGTCTACCAAATACGACTGCAAAATGTTAGGCACTCTATTGTGATATATCCTTCTACTATTGACCCTTATGGACGACTTCTATTGCACACAAACGATTTCATTATCCCCATTATCCTATTTCAAGTGGAAGAAAACAATCATTACATGAAACACCCAACAAAAACCTGTACTCATATCAATATGTAAACATTAATCAGATAGGACATGTCAGTGAGTTTTACCTCTCAATGTTGTACATCCAAGGGAACTGAACTGGACCACCCATCTTGGCTTCTTCCACTAGATGGACAAGTAGATGGACAGTTATATTGAAGAATGCCGATGGGAATATCCTCTCCAGCCTACACATTGTCAATGGTAATTGTTTCTCCAACATTTCAAGATCACGGAACACCAATTCTTTACTACAGAGTAGTCGAAAACTGCTTGACATATCGATCAATATATAAGCGACTTGTTTTGGTAATAGTTCTCTGATTGCAACACCCAGAACACGTTGCATAAGGACGTGGTAGTCATGGCTTTTCATGCCGATAAGTTTCCGGTCTTTCAAGTGGACACAACGGGAAATGTTTGACGAATAACCGCTTGGCAGCCTTAAGTCTTTTAGAAAGTTACAGAAGGTGTTTTTTCCCGTTTTAGAGATGGTGTAGCTTGCAGTTGGGAGAACCAATTTGTTTCCTCTTATCACAGGATGTAGAGGAAATCTGATTCCCATGGCTTTCATATCTAGTCGGGCCTTCATATTGTCGTTGCTTTTACCAGTCACACCTAAAAGTATCCCCAATACATTATCACATACATTTTTTTCAATGTGCATAACATCTAGGTTATGGGGGAGTAACAAATCTTTCCAATACGGTAGCCGAAAAAATATACTCTTCTTCTTCCAATTACCTGTGACGACGTCCACACCGATCTTCCGATCACTGGTTGGGTCTTCCCAAAAGGGATCTCTTCAAGATGCTGCAACTGCTGCAGTACTTCTAATCTTGATATCCTCTTTGGAGGAGGTCTAAAATCTTGTTTTCCATCGAATGCCGATTTAATCCTCCTCCACATATGATTCTCGGATAAAAACCGTCGGTGACCCAAGAAGGCACACTTTTTCCCATTCTTAAGTCTGCAGTAATGGGTATCCATCTTACACACTGGACAAGCAAGATTACCATACGTTCCCCAACCTGATAAGTTGGCATAGGCTGGCAAGTCATTAATGGTCCATAGAACACATACATGCATCTTGAAGTTCTCTTTCTTGGATGCGTCATATGTGTTAGAACCATTCTCCCACAAATCGCATAGTTCATCAATCAATGGTTGTAGGTAAACATCAATATCATTGGTGGGCGCTTTTGGTCCGGGAATCAAAAGCGTTAACAGGTAGTTCGTATCTTTCGTGCACATATCGGGTGGCACGTTATAAGGAATGACCACGACAGGCCACATACTATACGGGTGACCTTTGTCACTGAATGGATCAAATCCATCAGTTGCTAACCCCAGTCTGACATTCCGTGCCTCGAGGCCAAAATATGGGTGCTTGAGATCATGTTGTTTCCAACATAAACTATCTGCTGGATGTCTAAGGACACCATCCTTAGTGCAGAGTTCATCATGCCACCTCATTGTTGTTGCGGTCTTAGGTGACATGAACAATCGCGAGTAGTTAGTGGGAAGTAACGTAACACTTTGACTGGGATTTTTTTGGTCTTTTTCAAAGGATTCTGCGTGACACCAACACCCTATTGGTGTCGTGTTTGTTCTTTCCATCTGGACTGACCACATTTAGGGCAACTGTCAGAACTGTGGTACTCCTTCCTAAATAAGATACAATCGTTCCTACACGCATGGATTTTTTGGTAGTCTAAACCCAAATCAGATATGAATTTCTTTGCTTCATAATAACTCTTTGGCACAGTATTGCCTGGTGGTAGTACTTTGTGCAACAGTTGAAGCAATTGATCAACAAACTTGTTTGTAACCTTGTAAAGAGACTTCAAATGAAGCAATTCTACAGTGAAAGACATTTTCGAATAAGCCAAACACCCTGGGTATAAAGGTTTTCACAGTCTTCTAACCTTTTGTAGAAAGTCTTTGCATCTTCATTTGGTTCCTCAATATTTTCCATATTTGCACCCAGTAGTGTGTCGTTGACAAGGTTAAACATTGCATCCCGACTACTACATTGCGGTCCATTTGTGACCACATGTTCATACTCCTCTCCATGATCTACCCCTGTAGTGTAGGTTTGAAGTATTCCGTACCTCTCGGGATGCATCTGTACATTGCTTCTTGTCATTAACAAACAACCATTGCAAGTCTGGCATGGACAGTAGATTGTTCCTCCCCAAGAAGAATTAGTAAAGGCGAAATCAAGAAATGCAGTAACACCTGCCTTATACTCATTGCTTTGTCGGGGTTTTGACATCCAACTCTTATCCATTGCTATATAATAAGAAACGGTTGAAATATTGTTAATTCTATAAACGGAAATCATACACTCAACATCAAACATAATTCCATAAACAGAACAGACGCATCACTTTTGTCATATGACATGCAATCAGTAAAAAGTGTGTCCACCAGTTAACCAAAGAAAAATGTAAACCAAATTACCTCTTAACATAGAATGTTCCATCGGCTGGAAGTTCCTACTGAAGAGACATACACCTTCGGTCTGAATGAGTTGCGGCAGCTGAAACAAACTTCACATATTAAATCAACAGGCACAAGTCACGGTATTGAATCACAATTACTCCTGGAAGTTCAAACTCTAAACATGGACAACACAAGATTCGATTTCACACTACTAAATTCAAGGCAAAGGAAGCATGATCCAAGAATGAATGGTGCGGTTGATAAGAATTGCAACCTGAATTTGACCACAAATGTCGAAACTTAAGTTGTTAAAGCATAAATTGATAGACTTTGTGAATCGATTATACCTGATAATGATGAATCTCGAACAACAGCAACACGGCTTCTTCAATCGCCTCTCAATTTGGGGAAGAGGATTTCATGAATTACAGAATGGGGTTGAGTAAAGTGTTACGCTGCATATAACAGAGTGCCAAATTCGTTTTCTATTTACTTTCGCTGGAATCAAATTTTAATCACAAATGACCATCATTTACAGCAGTCCGTCGTTGTTGTTGAGCACATATTAACAACATAATAATACTGTCTTTGATTAACATTTGCAACAGACAAATCGACCGCTGCTGATGAAGTCATTTCCTCTAAAAAACAGGTTGACATTACAAATTTATCCATTTGAAAATTAAAGTGACAACAAACGTTATCACTAAAAGTGACTTATAATGGTGAAAAACAAGTTGTGCCTATTTACACTTAATAACCACAATTGTTAATGCCGACATATTATACATATATTTAACATCAATTGTTAACGTCAACACGAAACAACCGTCGTTGTTGCCATGATTTTTTGTAGTGAAGAACAATTTTATTCATTGATAATAGGATGTATAATTAGTTTTATCCCTTAATAAGGGGATGTATCTTTATGAACTCTGATATTGTACTAAATTATGTGAAGTGTCATTATTCCTGGAGCGAAATTCGTGTATAAGACTTTTAGCTAGGGTCATGGTGTGAAGTCGACACCTTGCGCACTCACAAAATGCCCAAATATTCTGTCACTATTTCTAAGATCAACTTAACAAGCGGATACTTAATATCCAACATAACTCATCATATGTTTCGTCAGTTTAATATGTTTGAGTCAGTTTAAAGCTAAATAGTTACCTCCATTGTGACCAAATTCAACTAGAACACAACATAAATTTCTATAACACTATTACATTCTTGAGTATTATGCTTCAGATATTGTAACACCCACTATAGTTTATAGGAACAAATTCAAAGGTTAATGAAAACTAATAGTAAAGCATAAGAACAAAACTAGCTTTTATTGTGGTAACTTTTTATCAACGGTAAATCACTAAAGATGACGGGAGGAGATATTTTGTTATGTTGTTGCAGTTTGGGGTTGATAACATGCTAATTTCGTAGCCTAAACAAACCCTATAAAGTAAAACAATAAACGAAGTCTAGAGAGGAAATCAACAAATATTATTTTTCCGACCAAACAACCATGGAAACTCCTAAAAGCTTTCCCCTACTTGCAAATTCACTAGAATAAATCTTAATTACAACAAATTTCAGCTTATTTATTAGTGAATCAATTAAGTAATACCAGATTTAAAGGCTATTTATGAACAAAATATCATCTCAAAGTAATGCAAATTTGAAGAACATAAGCAATACCAACTTAGACTGAGGACGGAGAACAGAGAACATACCGAGGAGGATGGAGTCCAACCGAAGAACAAGAGGACAGAGGCTGCAGGGAGACGAAGGCTGAGCAAAGAGATATACCTAAGCTGAGGTGGACCGACGATGGCTTCTTCAGGGAGATAGAGGTTGGTCGAGGAATAGTTGCTGCAGGGAGACATGGACCTTGGGTATAGAGACATACCGATGTTAAGCATGCGACAAAGAGACGAAGTTGAGGAAATTCGCCGATGGTAGTTAACTGAAGAAGAGCTGCTTAAAGGAGACCGAGTAGTAGCTGCTGCAAGGAGACGAAGGTTGAGCAAATAGACAAACTAATGTTAAGTGTAAAAGTATATGGTCTTACTATATATGTATAGAAACTAGAAGGACTAATATGATAATGGTGGTAGTTATTTTTGTTATTGTTCTGACACTATATATAATAATTATGTTATTGTAGCCAGATTATCGATGAATGAAAGTTCCAGGCAATTTGAGAAGATCAACTGCTTCTCTAGTGTTATGTATTTACTTAACCCAAAGATTTCATCATGGTATCAGAGCAGATTACTTCATTTCTCGTTTTGTTCTTAATCTGAGAGTGGAGATTTGCATTCGCGATGTTGTTTGTCGTCGTTCTTGTTGTTTAGTTGGATCATCTTTGATTGAGTTGTCCGACGTTCATTTTGATGACGACGAATCCACTGGCGCAACAGAATCGTTGGATACGACTGGTTGCACCAGCAGTTGCGGAATCACCTACATATGACATCTTCTAGTTGCATGCATCTGATCATACAACAAGCTCACAAGTTCAGATAATTACCAATCCTGGCAGTTTGCTATTTTTGATGCCTTACTTGTGAAGAATAAGATGTGCTTTGTTAATGGAACTTGCTTAAGAGAGTCTGTAGCGGAAGTATTACAACTGAGGTGGGATAGATGTAATTCAATTGTTAAAGTTTGGCTCATCAATTCGATTGATAGCTAATTGACTCATGGAATGCATTATAGTTATACTGCTCGTATTATTTGGGAAAATTTACGTGAGCAATTTAGCAAGGTGGATGGAACCCACATTTTTCATCTCACTAGTGAAGTTTATCATGTAAGACAAAAAACTCTGTCGATTTTGCAACATTTTGGAAAGTTAAAAGAGCTTTCGGATGAATTAGCAGTAGTGGATGATGATTTTCTATGTGCTCATTGTTCGATTTCACCTCGAGTGATTACTAGAATGAATAAATAGATGCCGATTCAATTTCTTATTGGGTTAAATGGGACATTTGCTGCAATTCGGTCAAATTTGTTGGTAATGACACCACTGTCAAGTCAGATTTACGCATATTCAGTCTTAATTTAGGAGGAGAATCAACGAGAAATTATTAGCTTTTTACTTTTAGCATTGATGAATATGTTTTATATTCATCAATTGTTGATAGTGTCAATGGTTCTTGTAGTAATTTAACGCACTCAAATAACATCAACAAATTTCAGATTGCTAGTAACAAGCAGTTCAAGAAGAAGCGTGACTGGTTGTGCACCTACTATTGTAAGAAAGGCCATGGTATAGACAAATGTTGGAACAAACACGGTGTACCAGCAGAGGTGCGCAAGATAAGTAATATGAACATCGTTGAGTATCCATAATCAATAAATAATTATGGTAATAATAGTGTTGATGTGTCACCGTTTCTTGATAGCCCATACAAGATGTTATCGAGTTTGCACAGGATTACTCCACAACAAATAGAGCAACTGTTGAAATTGATGCTTCAGAACAACATAGATGGAGGTTCCTACAATGTTAATGCAGCCATGGCAGGTACCTCTCTTACTGTGACTCATCTCCGAGCTTCGCCCATAGCTCGGTGGATCATCGACAGTGGTTCAACCAACCACATGACATTTAACCATGAATGGTTTGTTGATATACGGCCCAATCATACGGGTATTTGTCATGTTACTCTACCTACGGGGCAGACGTCAGTGGTTACTCACATTGGGAATTGTCAATTGACTGATAGAATATTGCTCCGGGATGTTTTGCTCATTCCCAATTTTCGTTATAACTTGATATTTGTATCTCAATTATGCAGAGAACTCTTTTGTGCTACTGTTTTTCATCACGGTTCTATGCAATTTCAGGACTGCTTCAATGGGAGAACAATGGTGATTGGTAGAAATATAGATGGCATCTATATCCTTCAAGCCACACATGGATCTATTCACAGTATTCGTATAGCTGCAACAGTGGAGGTACATGACAGCAAGGAGTCTCTGTGGCATAAGAAACTAGATCACATACCATTTAATCGGTTGTCAAAAGTTGTTAATAGAGGAAGTATTGATAC
This sequence comes from Chamaenerion angustifolium, assembly GCA_946814005.1. Lineage (NCBI taxonomy): Eukaryota > Viridiplantae > Streptophyta > Magnoliopsida > Myrtales > Onagraceae > Chamaenerion > Chamaenerion angustifolium. The sequence continues at coordinate 17,897,042 of OX328277.1, read as the reverse complement.
CACATTACCTAATTGTATGATTTGTCCACTTGCTCGACAAACTATGCCTTTTGCTACAAGTAATACCCGTGCAGACAATTCGTTCAACTTAGTGCACATGGATTTATGGGGATCGTATAGAATTGTTATCGTTGATGGTTTCCGATACTTCTTAAGTATCGTCGATGATTTCACTCGTACTACATGGATTTACTTGTTGCGTTCTAAATCAGATGTCATATTGCATGTTAAACGGTTCTTTTCGACAATCAAACTAATCAAAGTATGTCGGTCGGTTAATGGATCAAAATTCTTAAACGTTGTTATGCATGAATATTTCAGTGGTTTAGGAGTGTTGCATCAGACCATCTTCGTCTACACACCGCAGCAAAACGAAGTGGTAGGACGCAAACACCGACATTTACTAGAGGTGGCACGAGCACTCGAATTACAAGCTGCAGTTCTAGACGCTTGTTGGGGATATTTTTTGTCCTTACGGTGTGTTACTTGATAAACATTATGCCTCTAAGTGTATTGATTGGGAAATCTCCTTCTGAGTTGCTACTTAAAGGTTTCAATACATGCGATTATGTTGGAATATTTGCCCTCACAAAAAGTTTATTTGTTGCTTAACATTGCCACCAAACATATATTTGGCAGTCGAGATGTCAAATTTAAGGAGCATGTCTCCCCGTTTAAGATGTCTAGAGTCGTGTTTAAAGAGCTTTGTTATGATGAAACAAAGTGATAACTTCAATCTTTTGGATGAGCGTTCATTGCAAATACTGGACAGCAAGATGAATTGCATCCTGAGCACCAAACTCTGGTATCACCAGAGAAATTACAGCAAAGCTCTTATGATGAACAACCATAAGCTCGGTTTATTCAAGAACCCAATCAATATTCTGAAATTTCAAGAAGACACATTCGAAACAAAACAATCACCAGTTTGGACATTAGATTATGTTATGCAGTGTGATTCAGTGATTCAGTTAGGACATTCTATCCAACTTTATCCGCATGTCATTCCAGTACTTTGTGTGTATTTCATCTTGGAGGAGTATTATGAATAATTTTGTCCCTTGATAATAGGATGTATGATTGGGAATATTTTATCAACTTATCCCTTTATAAGGTGATGTATTTTTATGAACCCTGATATTTTACTTAATGGATGAATTATGTGAAGTGTCATTATTCAAGGGGCGAGATTCGTGTATTGTAGTGGTGTAGTGGAAAGAAGATCCAAGTGCTTTTAGTTCTAAGGCTTTTAAGCTAGGCTCTCATGGTCTAAGGTCGTCACCTTGTGCACTCACAAAATGCTCAAATGTTCGTTAATATTTTTAAAATCAACTTAAAAAGCGGATGCTTAATATCCAACATAACTCATCATATGTATCGTCAAAATAATAAATCACCTTGCCAAATAGAAGTTTCATGCAGTGTTCTCAGGCCTTAACTCAGACATGATAATGTAAACTTAAGAGACTGGAGCGACAACACATCAACAATGTAGCGGATGGTGAGTATAAAGTTCTATTAATTAAGATTGGTTTCCCAGTAAGGTAAGCAAGAAGGCCTTGTAGTCACCGGAAGTGTCGTTTGCCACAGCCTGATTAAGAGGAACGCTGTTCCTATTGTAATATAGCTCCTTGATCGCCTCCAAGTCCTTCTCAGCTCTGGTCACAATCACACGAGTTAGCCGATCCTCGTCTGTGCCAACCCTTCTGATTGCATTACGCAGCACCTATATATATACCACATGCATATGGTGTATCCCAATATAATGAAGTCATGATTAGAAATCCTTACTAGCGCGTGATTCATGAAGAATACAGAGGAGAGAGAGAGAGAGAGAGAGAGAGAGAGAGAGAGAGAAAGATTATATATTATTCTTAATTACCTTTTCAAAGTACTTGTTGGAGTTATCAAGGCACTTGATTGCGCTACGAAGTGCTTCTGAGAGCTCATCACTCTTGTCTTCGCCTAAGAGACTCTTGTTGATAGAGGATGTTTGAGCATCTCTATAGCAGTTGAAAGTTGCCATGAGCTGAGATTTGCTACGAGTGGTCAGGATTCGAATTATATCTTCATGGTTGAAGGCCTTGACCTTCAACGCATTGTGTAGAATCTCAGCCTCCGACTTTGCTAACCTCGCATTGATTTCAGTGCCTTCATACCTATATGCACTTACCAGACCCACCAACAGCTGCAAAATGGAGTGTATAGATGTATTCATATATATGTACAGAAAATGAGAGAGAAAGACGAAATTCATGAAAGATGGATGGATCGAGATGATGCCATGCCTTTCGGATATCTCCGGTGGTGTGAGCAGCTACATCTTCCTCCAAGGAATGCTTGTAACGAAGCTTGTATGCTCTCCTGACCTCTAAGAGCTCTTCCGGAGTTGATACGCATGCTATTTCCACGATCACTTCATAGTCCGGTCTGCCTATCTTCCTTATGGCTACATTCGCTAGAACAGCGTTACGATCAGCTGGATCCAGTATCCAACGGTACACAGCTTTCTGATCATATGCATATATTTATTATAGGAAGACATATATATATATATTTATATTACAAAGAACAAATAGTTTAAAATAATTTTCTGAACCTCTAAATCTCCAGATAACTCCGACTCAAGGCGTTTGAGAAGGTCCTCTTGAAAGAGTTGGTCATAAGTTTGGATGATCTGCTTTCGTTGATCTGCATTTCTGTGACCCAATACTTGTATAATTGTCTTCTCATCCGTTCCCCACCCTACATATATGTAGACAAGACAGGTCGATGAGGGTGTGGAATTCGTCAGTATGGAATATATGCCTTCAAAAAGAAAAGCAGACATCTGCTCGATTGAGATCGATCGGACTCATCTCCAAGACAACCAAGTTAAACTTGGTGGAGTAGGTATCTCGATCTAACCAAACCAACTGATGAGTTGAGTGAGGAACAAGAGTACATTACATAGACATACATACTTTGTTTTCCCCGTCAGCATCACACGCTCCATTTATATAATAAAACACAAACCAAACCACACAATCATCATGCAATAACAGCAGCAGCAGAAGAACAAGAAATTAAACCAGACAATCATCATCATGCAGATCCATGTCCTTTTCTTCACGGTTCTTCAGACTTCTCTAAAGATATGATCAACCCATGTATTATTTAATTGAGAGAACAAACCGTTTATGGAAAGATGATCACCTTTGCAAGCCTTGCGAAGAGTTTCAGCATCTTCTACTGCAGAGAAGTGCTCTGGAACAATGATGGAAGACATGGCTTGTTCACTTTCTACACTTCTTCTCGGGATAACCAAACAAATGATGGGGGTGGTGAGAAGAAAACGCTTCGACTTAGCTTCCAATATATAATATATATATGGTATGGAAATTATTAATTATTAGGATGAAATAGCAATAGAATTAATAAGTATATAAATGATATGATAGCCATTAGTTAATTTTTAATTAATAAATTGTTCATATCTAAAATATCAACCAGCAAAAAAATGTTTGTACTTTAACAGTTTTACTAAAGACTTATTATTTAATCATTATATAAAAATATATAATATAAGTGCGAATTCTTCAAATAGTGCGCACCGAAACGTTTTCATTTAAAATTATTTAAAAGTATGATATAGTTTATTAAATCGTTTAGATTAATAATTCATAAATTAAATTTTCGAGTAGCTTAATATTGTTAAGAAACACATTTTTTTATTAGTATTATATATAAAAATATAACTTTTAAATTTTAGTGGTACAGTTCATTAACCTCAACACTAAACTACTTTGTTTGCCCCAACAAAACTAAAACGATAGAACCTATGTTAAGTCTAGGAAATTAGTTCACCAAGATAACTTCCCTTCACTAATTTAATGAAATCTTGAAAGTTATTGATTATCATATACTAAAATTATGTATCAAGATTCTTATCTATTTATATTAAATTAGTTATGACGCCTAAAATTATGATATCTAGTTTTTTTGTTAATTATTTGCCTTTTTAATTAATAAACTAATTTGTTTTGAATAATTTTAGAAAACAAAATATTAATTCATGGATAACATACTATACTATATAAACTACTTTGAAATATTGCATAAACTCTTCATTCTTCAACTTCAATAATATCTATGTATTTATAAGTTTTGTTCTTATATTTTTGATAAAGTGAATTTTATACCATAGTAAAAGTATAGTATTAAATATATTAGTTTATAACTAAAAAGTATTTGCACATAGTAAACTTTAATATTTAAAACTAAATTGAAAACTAAAAAATCTTTTAGAATATTATATATGATTTAATATATTACATGTCAATTAATATATTGTGTCATTTTGATGAGATTAAAAAAATCTAGAATAATGCAACTCATCCAGATACGGAGATCGAGAAGATTCCTTGAGGAATACCATTTCCTTAGCATGTGCAACCTAATACTAGAAGAATGTTAATCTTTAACGTCGGCTTAATTTAGTTGCGAAAGGGGTATTTACCGTCACTAACCTTTAGCAGCAGGCTAAGTCTCGTCATGGTAGGTCCCGTGGCTAAAGGACACTCCGACGGTAAAGTGCCGCCACTAAAAGTGTTGCCGTCACTAATAAGATTTGAGGCCAGACCTTTCGTGACAACATAAAACCGACACCATTTAGGCCTAATTTGCGTCAACATGATATTGTCACGGTATATGTTATTCAGTCTCTCTTTTTAGTGGTGACTAGATCTTAATAACCGTGATTGTTTTATTCATATGTCGAATATGATTTTCTGCAATAGAGATACGTAGATGTTAGTTGTATGAATGACAACAATTGTGTGACATTATTTATATATCAACTATGACAAAATGTTACGTTACTGAAAGTATCCTATACTTTCTATCATTAAGCCATTATGTGTTACACCCCGTCAGTTATTTGTCGCTGGTAAACATAGTTTACTGCCTCAATCTAACGTGTTGTTCTTTAGTTAGTTTTTTGTAGATTTGAAACTATCATTACTACATTGTTTATTGCTGTCATAACAGACATTTAACAGGTTGATATTCATGTCATTGCTAATGTTGTGTATTCAACATAGGTGACCTGTTGCAGCAAATACTGCCCTTCTGTGACAACTTTAATAAACAACCATACCACAAATATTATTAATTATTCACAACAATTCCCAACTAACCATTCACAGCAGGTACCATGTCTAAACTGTCTGCATATATTACCAGGTTAAACTGTCTGCATATGTTCACAAAAAAAGGCCATATTCACCACATCAATTCCCAACTAACCATTCACAGCAGGTACCCGATCTAAACCATCTGCATATGTTCACAAAAGGCCATATTCACAGAAAAAAGTTTCCTATCCAAAATCATGTCTAACAATCATTCATGGCCGAACAAGCATGGATCAACAACCAACCTAAAACCTAACTACACAAAATAAAACCTGTCTTCTGCCACCAAGAACAGCATGTTGAGAAAGTCAGCTACCATTTGGATCTGCAGTGACAAAAAACACAGAGTTAAACATCCAAATGGGTCAATCATTTTTTCAATTCACTGACATTACCTTGGGAATCTGAATCAATGGGCATCTGCCATTTGCATGCATCGCCCTTCTCATAAAGGCCATGTCCCTTTGAAATGCAATCATATTTTCTTGAAACTCAGCTAGTTGATTAACGGCCTCTTCCGCCTTGCGCACACTCTCCTCAGCTATACGACGCAGTAAAACAGTTTCCTCTCTGACTCTAGCCACTTCTTCTCTTGCATTTTTCAATTGCTCACTCACTAACATTCGCCCGAACCCTACGCTTCTCAGTCTGCCGCACTTTCTCATAGAGGGCATTCTTGTCAATTGGTCCCTGTTCTTCAGCTTCAATTTCAACAGCCTTCTCCTTCACTTGGTCCTACAAACAACAAAATCAGAAATGAATTTATATACCAATCGTAACCAATTGTTAACGGGAAAACAGTTTACCATTATGGATTTGGACTTTTGATCAATGGGTTTCCCAAATTTGTCCAAGTGGTTTTTAAGGAACATGTGGTACTCCCCTGGATGCTTTCCATTGTTCTTCTCAATCTATTGAAAGGTAGTTTAATTAATTATCTATGTTGAAAGGTATGTGGACTATTTAAATAAATGATTCAGCAAGTATTCATAATTAGTACATACCTCCTCGTGTTCACGCTTGGCAAAGCTAGAACTCCCAGCTGTGTGTCGCATAACTTGTTGAGACCTATTTTTTTTTTATTTCGATCGCTAATAAGATTTAACATGAACAAAAAATCAAGCAATGTTAAGCACTAACATAACAAATATGATATGTATTGGGCAAAATCCAAAGTATATGTATACCTTAAACTCATCCGAACTAAACTAGTTGACGAGCCATACCCAATCCTCTTTCACAACATCTGGCGGAATATGCATCAACCTTTCCTCATTGGTTGAGTACTTATCAAAATACAAACGCTTAAGGTTGGAACTGTAATTTCGGTACTTCTCTCTCAGATAGCATATAATAAGTTGCTTCAAGTTGTCATCCTCTGGAACAATGAACTTTTCCTAAAATAAAGCATGAACACAGATGCAATAAACATGAGGAGTAAGCAAAATATAAGTAATAACAAGGCAGCACACATCCGTCAAAGTTGTACTAGTTAAAACAAAAAAACATACAGAAACAAGCAGTAGCATTTTCTGTTCGTAATCTATCGGTTCTTTTGGGATGTCCTTCCAATCCTTCACCATCAACGGAGCATTTGTCCTTTTTCGTACAATACACCCACACAAGCTTGCAAAGGTTGACGCATTCTTGCTACATACCCGACCTTGTGCATTGAATTTTAGCTCCTCTTTTTCGTTGACTCCATTGCGTGATAGCCTTATACACCTAGTTCTGCCACGCCGCAGCTTCTCAGGTTGTGGAGTTTCATTCACCTCTATTACAGGGAAATGCATTCTGTTAATAACCATCTTGTTGAATACATGCAAGTTCGTTGTTTTACCTGGTGCTGGTGTCTGTTCATGGGTATCTGCAACGTTGATTTCCTGTTCCACAAGAGCAACCCTGCTTGGAGTGTTCTCACATATAGTCTCACCATCTGATGAGTCCAGGTTTGCTGTAATGCAGTGATATGTAGTTAGATGAATGACAAATTACAGTAGGCGTAATGGTTGTGAAAAGGCTAATGGTTGTAATGCAGTGATATGTAACGCATATACATAGTAATACAAACCTAATGGTTGTGAAAAGGCTGATTGTTGAGGAGGATTTTTTCTTGGTGAATTTCGTGTTGCCACTGATGAGTCCAGGTTTGCTGTAATGCAGTGATATGTAGTTAGATGAATGAAAAATTACAGTAGGCGTATTGGTTGTGAAAAGCCTAATGGCTGTAATGCAGTGATATGTAACGCATATACATAGTAATACAAACCTAATGGTTGTGACGGGGCTGATTGTTGAGGAGGATTTTTTCTTGGTGATTTTCGTGTTACCACTGGTCTCTCCACGTAACGCCTACCTCCGATTCTCCTATTCGGACCCATAATAGCTGTAACAAAAACCGTTCCTTTACCAAAAGGGAGATGAAGAAAAGGCAGTTCCTTTGCCTGTCGAATCAAACCATCTAAGGGAACAAAGCATAAAAGCAAACCGAAGCACAAAGATGGCAAACCGTCGAATCAAAAGCAAATACTTAGATTTAGGGAACATCAAACAGGGGAGAACAACAAGCAGTCGCACACTTGTCTTCAGACTTTATCACAGCGGTCGAAATACCAAGTTATTCCTAAACTCTAATTCTTCTTTTTCAACAAACAGAGTATACCCATACAGATGCGTGAGAACTTACCTGACTGACGACTGAAGAAGACAGAATCAAACCCTAATCCGTGAGAACTTACCTGTCATAGCCAATGCAGATGCGTGACGGAGCTGAAGATGGGGCAAGCTGAGGAGAATTCGTCGGAGGAGCTGAGGAGAATTCGTCGGAGGAGCTGAGGAGAATTCTGAGGAGTGAAGATTGGGGAAGTTGAGGAGAATTCGGGAATAGAGGCCAGAGGGTTCATAAAAGGAGAGACCTTGGTCCCCACAAATATACACTGACACACAATAAAGAAAAATAACTTAACCAAAAAAGGAGGTTACCTTTTTAATTCGTCCACCTGTCGATTACAACACCATAAACCGACAACAGCATTTTTCCTGCTGCAAAAAAGCCTGAAAGTTAAATTTATTTCAAAACGCATTCATCATCTAACAGAGAACAGAACATGCTTTAACACTAAAGAGTGACCATGAACTAAGAACAGAGAACAACACAGGCTTTATCAATAAACATTGCAGAGGAAATTAATTTCCACAAAACTAATTACAGAACAGAACAGCTGTTCACAAAACTAATTACAGAACACCATTTCACAAAACTAATTACAGAACAGAACCACATTTTTAAAGTGGATCATGAAGTGGTAAACACAAAATACAATTGAATTGCATTTTGTTTGTTTCACATCGTGTGTACAAAATAAACACAGGGTTGCAAGTGATCATCAACAAAATACAATTCAATTGCAGAACATTTATTCAAAGTCGGAATCACTTTCATCAACAGATTCCTGCTCGGATCCAAATGATTCCGATCTGAAATCATCATCTTCCATGTCCATGTTATGTTCCTCATCTACAACGACATCAATTCTGTTCTCAGTTGCTGCTTGACCGGTGTCATTTGCAGCTCCCACCATTTCAGCTACTACAGAATTCACAACAGCTGCCCTAGTATCCACTAATTCTGCCTCAATATCTGCTCTACACCAGTCAAGCACATGGTCCACATCAGTCGGACCGTAATTGTAGGGGAAGCTCAAACCTGTTTCTTGGTATGGCTCAACTGTTGCCCCGGTCATTTGACCACTCATGCTGAAAGGTTTACTGAGCTCTGCAGCAAGTACAATACTCCATGCAGGGTCAGTATTGTCTCTAACGTAAAACACTTGTCTTGCTTGATTCGCGAGAATGTAGGGCTCATCCGTGTCCAAAAGGTTTGATCTTTTAACACAAGTAAACCCATATTCATCAATTTTTCTACCAGTCCCTTGTGCCAAAACATTATACCAAGAACAATTAAATAAGAACACTCGAAGATCACCCATATAGCTCAGTTCAATAACTTCTCTCAGTACCCCGTAATAATCAATTTCACCAAAGATAGGATTGTTATCAAGGCGACTGCTATAGCAAGTTGTGTCTGCTTTGCATAATATACCACTATTTTCAAAACTCCTCCTCATAGACCTATCCTTACTGTGGTAAGTGACACCTGAACAAGTAAATCCTGAATAACTCTTCACACCATACAATGGACCTTGAGACAATGACTTCAATTGACGCATCTTTCTGGAAGGTATTGTGGTTGTAATTCTACCTACCTAAATTCACAAACAGGACAATTACATATAAACAAAACACGTGCCTTCTTTGTTGAGTATTTTGCATATATATATATATATATATACATATATATATACATATATATATATATATATATATATATAGCACATGAAATTCATAAAGTCTGAAACTTACCCGACCTTCAAACCAATCTAAAAATCGTCGGTTGTGGATCAAATCCACGTTTCTCCTGGAGACCCTTTCACAAAGTATTTGTCGTTTATGTTCTCTGCAAATAATATCCATTAGAATTAGCACCCCTAAACAACTCCATACATCCAAATATATACATGTTCAATTTTTATGGTGCTAGACGAACTCTATGAATGGTTTAACTTCTTCACATTGGTTCAACACATATCGATGACATTGCCGCCATTCAGGATCCGTCAATTCACGCATCAAGGCACCACCTAAAGGTTTCCCTTGATAGCCAAATATGGCCAAGCCATCAGTCGAATCAATGGGAGTTTCCTGCATAACAGAGCTCATTTGTCGAGAGAACTTTGTTTCCACGTCGTGGAGATATCTCGAACAAAATGTGAGGCATTCTAAAGTAATATCGCCTTCAGCTATAGAACCTTCCGGGCGACTTCTATTCCGCACAAATGATTTCATTATCCCCATAATGCTAATATTAAAAAAAGCCAAAAGTAACTCAATTTCCTGTCTCAACTAATATAATTGAATAGAATAGTTGCTTTTGTATTTTTGATTTCACTACCTACCGTTCAATGGAATACATCCAACGATATTGAACAGGACCTGCAATTCTTGCTTCTTCAGCCAGATGAACAATAAGATGGACTGTAATATTGAAGAAGGACGGTGGAAAAATTCTTTCTAGATTACACACAGTGATAGGCAATTGATTTTCAATCTTCCCCAAATCAATCAAGTTCAATTCCTTAGAGCATAACACTCGGAAAGTATTTGACAATTCAATAAGCACAGAGCTTACATATTTTGGCAATAAGCCTTTAATCGCCACATAGAGTAGACGTTGCATTAACACATGGTAGTCATGGCTTTCCAAACCAACAAGTTTTCTATCTTGGACCTTAACACACCGTGAAATATTAGATGAATAACCACTTGGCAGTCGTAAATCTTTAAGAAAACTGCACAACATAGTTTTCTGTTCCTTTGAGAGTGAGTAACATGCAGGTGGCAACAACATCTTACTTCCTCTCTCCACCGGATGGAGTGACGATCTGATTCCCATCGCTTTCATATCAAGTCGAGCTTTGAGATTGTCGTTATTTTTTCCCACAACCCCTAGTAATATTCCAATCAAGTTAATACCCCGTCTTTGATTCGACTTTCGTCATGCCAACACATAGTGGATGCAGTCTTAGGTGACATGAAGTATCGTTGAAGCCTTGAAGTTAGAGGGAAATAACGAACAACTTTGACAGGAATCTTTTTGGCCTTTCTTGGAGGTTCCCTCAAAGGATCAACTGTATCCAAAGGATATCTAGGCAACATCCAACGGGATTGCCCACATTTTGGGCAAACATCAACATTCTTATACTCCTTCCTAAATAAGACACAGTCGTTTGTACATACATGGATATTCTGATAGTTTAAGCCCAAATCAGAAATGAATTTCTTAGTATCATAGTAAGACCTTGGTACGTTATTGTCTTCAGGAAGTACCTTATGTAGCATGTGAAGTAACTCATCCACAAACTTGTTAGAAACCTTATAAAGCGCCTTCAAATGCAACATTTCGACGAGAAAAGACATCTTCGTATACGAAGTACAACCTGGGTATAAGCTAGGCTCACAATCTTTTAGCAGACGATAAAATTTCTTGGCATCGGCATTTGGTTCCTCAATATTTTCATAACTGCTTCCACCCAATCCGTCATTTACCAGGTTCTCCATATCATGACCAGTACTACCCAATGAAGACCTGACATTTTCGTACTCCTCGCCGTGATCAATCCAAGTAGTATACGTGGGAATTATTCCATATCTCTCCAAATGCAATTTCACAGTTGTTCTTGACATTAACAGACAACCATTACAATTTAAACAAGGGCAGTAAATCCTCTCTTCCCAAGATGACCGTTCAAATGCAAAATCGAGAAACGAATTAACACCATCCTTATACTCTGCCGTCTAACGATGTTTGGTCATCCAACTCTTATCCATTTGGTTAAGATTCGGTTGTTAAAAACAAAGTGAACCAAAGTGCAATTGCTGCAGAATGTCTTCGCACGTTTATCCTGTGGTAATTCTGCAGCACAAAAACAGAGTAAAGACATACATCAACCCCAATTGGAGTGTTTGCAATAACTGGAATAATTCCGAACGAATAAATGTTGGCAAGTCGATCAGATTGATGAAATCGTGCTGCAGGATTTGTCGTTCTTTGAGCAGCAAATTTGCTGTAATTACAGCATGTACTACACCAAATTGATCATGAAGGAAAGAGATGATCGGAGAATACATTACCACGTATGAAGATCTTCCCCTCTTGGAATATTTGTTATTCTCACAGAAAACGGTGACTTCAAACTCTACGGTTTGGGTCTTCAGTAGTACTCTTCGATTTGGGTCTTCCGTAGTACTGTTTTGCAATCAGTCCATCCGTTCTGTAAGATTCTGTCCAAAATACATTCCTAGCGGCAAATCAAGAACAGAGGCGGTTATATACCGTTGCCGTATATAATTATTTAGCTACAACACGCATTAACGTTAACACATTGTTTTAACATCACCGATTTATACTTTCGTTGATTAAACTTATCAACGTCAACAATTGTTCGACACTACAATATTATGTGCATAACGTTTTGGCGATGACAAATGTCACCATAGAAAACTAGTTTTAGATACGGAATATTAGTCGACACTTAATAACACTTATAACAGCGATAATAACTACCATTACAAATTATCCTATTTAGTCACCTCTTTTAATGACAACAAATTTCGTTTGTAGGTGTAGTTGAACATTCTTGTAGTGATAATCAGAGACTTCGCAGTAGATGGTTAACACGGTAAGGCCCGCGAGATACATGACACTCGATCATCGACCTTCATACAATCAAGAGAAATACCGCACCCATGAGAGGATTCTTCCGTCTCTTTCTTAGACAAAGACATGACCCATGTGGTAGCACCTCTCGATGACAGTCTAGTAATAAAAACCAATATCATAGGTTTTGATGTAAAACTGATAGTGGTGGACGAAGGTAGCTCATCAACTAGAAATACTAAAGAAATAGGGAAGAACAAGAAAGGACCTGAAGAGAATAGATTCCCCCTCATCGGGTTCACTGTGTGCAACTTTACCATAGGAGCTATCAACCTCCCATGGTTTTGAGGCAGGATAAAAGAGCATCAAAGCATATGTTTCTCTTTATCAAGCTGGACATCCTTTCTTCCTACAATGCTATACTGATCAACCCAATTGGATTATTGCCTTCACTGCGTACCAAAAACTGAAATTCCCATCCTCTTTTGGAACATGTGAAATGTTGGGTGACCTAAGTCATGCTACCATACTATCCCCACCGGAGAAACAAAAGGGAGACCCTAGCCATCAATACAAAGTTGGACCCCACAAAAGATAACTTTCGTCCTTCACCAGTAGAGGAAGTGACCGAGTTTGAAATAGATGGACCAAAGAGAAGGATCCAAGTAGGTGTCACGCTGTTCGAGAGGCAAGAGTTTGCTCTAACGTAACTCCTGATTAAATATAAGTAATTGTTTTCGTGGTATCATAGTGACATCCGAGGGATCACCACAGACAAAATCTTCCACGAGTTGAAAATTGACTTTACGATAAAGTCGATTGCCAAAAAAATAGATCATTCGGTGATGAGGATTGAAGTTCGAATCTTTTTACCAAAATATTCCACTGTCAAAGCGTTATTCTCTCGCGCGCGTATGAGTGACGCGCTCCTCTCTCCGGGGCATACGAAAGTATTTCGCCAGCGATAGTTCCAACAGGAACTGAGTTATTACGCCAAGATTTCCGTGGCTGCATCTGTGTTCAGCATTCAATTGGTCGGTCTTCATCCCTAACGACTAGCTGCCATCTTCAATTGCTGCCACGAGGGGTCTGATTTCACTTTCCGTTTTAAGAACAACCATCAGCTCCAGCTTTCCTTTTTAAACCCTAGGTCGGAAATCTTCTCCGATTTGCCTTGTTTTCTTTCCTATTCTATCTGTCTTTTGCAGGGTGTTGCAACTGGGGTGAATTAGTCTGGGCTGAGTCAACATCGATGGATGGGGAAACCAACTCCGGCGGGGGAAGGAACCTGGATGTGTCGTTACTTCGCCTGGTGCCATCCTCAATTCAGATTGCCAACAGAGATACTGGGTCGAGGGTCCTGGGCAAATTGATCTCGGACAAACAGGTCAAGAACACGGTTATTCAGAATGTTCTGAAAGAGTCTTGGGCTCGCTTCGGTCCGGTGAGATATACCGAGGTAACTGAGTCTACTCTTATGTTCGATTTTGAGAGTAAGAAGGATAGGGACAATGTGCTGGATCTGTCGCCCTGGTCCATTCATGGACATACTCTGAATTTGAAGCTTTGCCCTATGGATGTGTCGGTCACTGAGATCGATTTCAGTAGAATTCAGATGTGGGTACAAGTTCATAGCCTTAACCTTGAGATGTTTAATCGTGACAATGCCAATAGCATAGGTGCAAGTATAGGGAAATGCATTAGGGTGGAAGACAATCAAATCATGCATCAGAGAACCTATCTAAGGTTGCAGGTGGAAATAGATATGGCAGATCCTTTGCTACCGGGGTTCAAGTGGATTGATTCCCGGGGACAGGAAAAATGGGCTTCCATCAGATACGAGAGTTTAACGGATGTCTGTTACTGCTGTGGGCGTATTGGCCACAATTCAACGATATGCTCAGAGCAACCCTCCCTAGATGAGGTCCGGAGAATACCAACCTATGGACCTTGGACCACGGTCTCGCGCCCGAGATCGAACACTCGATGGATCAACATCGGGGGAAGCTCACAGCCAAATCCTTCCAATAACCCTGTCAAGATGAAATGGAAGGATTGGGTCAAGGAGCTATCGGAGCTCGCTCAGTATAGACAAACCTCACTGAAAGGTAACTCGCCCGTCCACAACGGGAGCCAGGCTGCAAGCAATCTCCCTGACCCTCAACCTATCCCTCCTACTGAGGCGAGGAATGAAGCACATGTGAAGCCTTTGGGGTCGGGATCGACCATACACATGACTACCAGTGATCAGGAAACCTCCAACCTAGAAGAACCGAACCACACAAGGTGGGAGAGCCATCATGAGTCCATGGACATATCCGATAAATCACAGCCTACCACAATCATGTTTGACCTCAATTCTGAGCCGGGAGAGGAACCTATCGAATTGGGGCTAGACCTGGACCAGTGTGACCTTTCGCTCAAGATACACAGCCCCACGTCACTGACACCACAACTGCTGCACTGTCCGACCGAGGACGATGCGATGGGAGTTACACATGAAGAACAATAAACCAGATCGATTCAACCAAGCTTGCAAACCAATCGCATGTGTTGTGCCCTGCCGTCATGATGATGGATGTCACTCATGCGGATGCCGTCAAGGCAGGGGCGAACACAAGTTCAACCGACGCAGCCCTTGTGCCTGATCCGAAGGTAACCAAAAGAAGAGCTCATACGGGCTTGGAGCCCGGCCAATGAAAGTGAAGGAAGATAACTACGACGCAAACCCCTAAGCATCGTGAGGGGTTGGCTAGGCCGATAGCCGACTAATCGCTGATCGCCCAATTCAAGTCCGACAGGAAGACCAGATCTAGTGACAAACAAGTTACAGCTCAATCATCGGGTTCCGGTGGCTGTCCCAAAACATCCACGGGGGCAAGATGATCATCATTAGCTGGAACTGTCAGGAGTTGGGGTCTCCCCTGTTGGTTCGTCACCTAAAATACCTAGTGACGGGCTCTCGGCCGGCTATCGTGTTCCTTATGGAAACGAAGCAAAATGAAGCCCACTGTGAGTTGGTACGACAAAGGATAGGTATGGACTTCGCTTCTTACGTCCATCCTATCGGGGCAAGTGGCGGACTAGCTTTATGGTGGAACAAGGATGTGGACATTCGAATTCACGAGAAGAACAAAAACTTCATAGACTCTTCCATTAGGGATCCGGGCGGGGGTCATAATTGCAGAATTACATGGGTGTACGGGGACGCAAACTATGATAGAAGAACTTTGAATTGGGAGGCCCTCAAACGATTAGGAGCGAACCGCTCGGAACCGTGGATGTACATCGGAGACTTCAACGACATCTCCCACCATAGGGAGAAGATCGGGGGGCGCAAGGATCAAAGGAAAATAGATGGATTTAACGGTCTCATAAATAATCGGAGGGGGGAAGACCGGATTCGTGAGCGATTGGATAGAGTCCTTGCTTTTAGACAGTTTGAGGAAGAAATTGAATCAAGGAGAAGAAGAAGAAGATTACTTAGGACAGAAGCAATCGATTTTGTTATAACAGAAATAACAAAAAATGAAACTCAAGAACAGAAAGTTTACTTCATTAGCAAGTTAAGTTTTTACAAAGACTAAGACCTCTATTTATAGTCTAAGATCAATCCTAATGAGAAGTTTACAAACTGATTCTAGAATATACAATAAGCCTGCTAGAAGATTCAAGAAACACACCTATAGATCACGGCAAACATACTTCTAACAACACAATTATTTCATAACCCCTAACATTCCCTATCCAAGATCTTCCTTTAAAACCCTTGTTTGATCTTGATCTGATGTTGTTCTTTTCCCAATCTTCATATCTGTTCAGTTTGACACATAATCTGAATCTCAAGTAACTTCCACTTCTTCATTCTCAACCAATTTGAGACCATATGCTAATCTTGACTTCACTTCTCCTGTTCTTCATCATATTTGCATATTCCAAAACAAGCATCATATACATTCATTCTAATACATCCCCAGAGGTTCACAAGTCATAAACCAAACTCAAACAACAATTTTGTAATGCTTGATACACAGAGAATTATTAACTTTCTCCACTATTCTTCATATCTTACCTTTGACGATTTCAACATTGTGAGATGTACCTATGAAAGCAACTTCTCAAGTCTCATGAAACACATATACATGATAGAGTCATCCTTGTATAGATCCCATTTCTTCTCTTCTCCTCTTCTCTTTTATTTTATTTTTTTATTGATCACCGCTTGAATACCCTTTTTTTTTTTTATGACAGGAAGGGTTAAGCCTTCATCTTTTCATTGGGGTTGGAAGGTTTGAGACTTCATCCTTACTTTCTCAAACCAATGAAGAAGTATCTTTGACGTTGTCTTCCTCATTGATTATTTTCGAAATCAAACCCCAAGAGATGTCATCACATATTCTTATATTTCTATTTCAGATCATTGAACAGAGAATGACTCAGTATCACGCAAAGATCAATGAAAACAATAGAAGAAAGCTTTCACCAATACACGATCACAACATAAAACTATCAGCAAAGGAAGAAGAAATCATGCAAAAGCAATAAAACCTGAATATCAAACAAAACAGATCATTATTTGAAGATTGTGTTATAACACAAACCAAAGGAGAGACCAGAACCTAACATATATAACACAGGTTTGAGAAGATGAAAACAGTTCAAGAACACATAACTGAAATGTTGATTAGCATAGACCAAACAAGCTGAGAATTTGAAACAGAATACCCAAGCATCATATTATGATCACTACTGAACAAAAATCATTCATATTCAGAAAGAACAACATCCATCAATAATCAAAAAAGTTGCACACCATCTATAAAACATCGAGACAACTCATCTACCTCTTCAAGAGAATGAACACCAAGCCTTTTACGAAGAGGAACAAAGAATTTTTCTGTCAAAGGCTTTGTAAGAATATCAGCAAATTGATCATCGGATGGCACAAAATTAAACATGACCACTAATCACTTTTTCACGAACAAAACTCAAATCAATCTCAACATGTTTCATTTTAGAGTGATGAATAGGATTCTCGGTTAAGCCTACTGCACTTGTATTATCACACCACCCAACATGAATTGAAGACAGAGGAACACCAAGTTCTTGGAGAAGAGATTTAACCCATAATACCTCACAAATAGCATTAGCTATAACTATGTACTCTGCTTCAGCAGAAGAACGAGAGATGACAGGTTGTTTTTTCGAACTTCACACAATTGGATTTCCATTGAGCAAAAGAAAGTAACCTGAAATCGACTTTCTATCTGTAGTATCACTCCCCCAATCGGCATCTGCATACGAGACCAAGGAAACTTCATTAGAAGAAACTGACGGAGATTGAAACAAAAGATCATGACACAATGTTCCTTTGAGGTATTTCAAAACATGTACAAGCGCATGCCAATGACACAAGGTAGGAGACTGAACAAATTGACAGCAAAAGCTATATCTGGTCGAGTTGCACATATGTGCTGAAGAGCACCAATAGTACTCCTATATAGATCAGGATTGGGACATGGAGTGCTATCCTTCTCAGTCATCATCTTGGACAGAAAATTCCTTGTCATCGGAGTAGGCATAAAGCAAGTATCAGTCAGACCTGTTCGTTGAAGCAACTCAGTAATATACTTGTGCTGATTGAGAAGAAGACACTCATCTTTCTCTTGAACATTCATGCCTAAGAAATTCTTCAAAGTACCCAAATCTTTCAATATAAACTCAGAATTAATTTGCCTAAACAGACTCAACATCCTCAGAGTTAGTCCCAGTAACAACAATATCATCTACATATAGTAATAGGAAAACAGAACCAAAATTGGATTGCTTTATGAACAAACAGTTGTCAGATTTTGAAACAATAAACATAAGCTGAGATAGCAAGAAGTGTTTAAGTTTCTCAAACCAGGCTCTCGGTCCTTGTTTTAATCCATATAACGCTTTGTGAAGTTTACACACCAAGACATTTCCAGCTGCATCACATTGCTCAAATCCAGGAGGTTGGAGCATGAAGACTTCTTCAGTGAGATCACCATGAAGAAACACGTTACTAACATCAATCTGCCTGAGTTTCCACTTATTAGTCATAGCTAAAGAAAGAATGATACGAATAGTAGGAGATTTTACAACAGGACTGAAAGTTTCAGAGAAATCAAAAACAGGTTTTTGAGAAAAACCTTTTGCAACTAACCGTGCCTTGTATCGTGCAACAGATCCATCTGAATTTCGTTTGGTTTTAAAAATCCACTTACACCCTACTGGAATGCGACCATCAGGAAGGGGAACAACAGACCGTGTCTTATTGGTAGACAAAGCTTGTAGCTCATCATGAATGGCCTTAGTCCAATGAGGTGTTTGAAGAGCAATATGCACAGAAGTTGGTTCTGAGTCAGTTTCTTCAGGTGTCTGAGAAGATTGATGATTCTTTGACACTGTCAAGGATTCAGTCCTTTCTGCATTCAAAGCGGAGAGCTGAACTGCAGACTGAGAGGCACACTTAGATCTAGTTAGCATAGGATGTATATTAAGAGAAACAGAACAAGATTTTTTTTTTTTGGCCCAAAACAGAACAAGATTGATCAGCAGAATTCTGACTAGATGTAACACGAGGGGCTGAGTCAATGCCATCACCTAGAACAAACCTTGCAGCCTCTACTAAGTCATCATTTAAAGATGGAACATACTTGATAACTTCATTGTTATCAATCTGTCTAGACTGAGCCTCTGGTATAGACTGAATGATTTCTTCACCTGTTGCTTCAGCTGATTGAATACCATTTTGACGAAATGAGTCATAAGTAGGAGAATTGTCTAAAGACCCACCTGAATGAGGGGAGATAGATGTGTTAGGTCCAGACAAGGGATGTGAAGGAGAGACATTACATTGATCAGAAGGAGAATTCACAAATCCAAATGGTAAAAAGAACGGCTCACTGGTGTGTGTGTTTTTCGGAGCTGCAGACATCATGAACTTACCATTTTTATCCTCAAATGGAAACTCAGTCTCATGAAATCGAACATGCCTTGACACATATATTCTCCCATTACTATCCAAACATTTATATCCATGTTGCTGAGAACAATACCCAAGAAATATACATGGAGTTGAACGATAATCAAGCTTATGTTTATTAAAAGGCCTGGTGAACGGGAAACACAGGCATCCAAAAACCTGAAGTATGGAATAGTCAGGAGCCTTTCCAAACAAAACTTCATGAGGAGAAGCATGATTAAGTACCCGAGTAGGTAATCTGTTGATTAAAAATACAGCAGTGTAGAACGAATCGCTCCAGTATTGCCTTGGAAGGCTGGCTTGATACATGAGAGTTAATCCCATTTCCACAATGTGTCGATGCTTCCTCTCTACAATCCCATTTTGCTCTGATGTGTAGGGACATGTAATCCTGTGATCAATACCATGATTAGTGAAGTACAAAGTTAACGACTTAAACTCTCCTCCACCATCGGTTTGCACTGATTTCAGAGTACAATTCAGCTGCTTTTCCACAAGAGTATGAAATTGAATAAACAGATTTGCAGCTTCACTTTTCTGGTTTAGAAAATAAATCCAAGTATACCGAGAATAGACATCGACAATACTCATGTAGTACTTCTTACCATTAGATGTAACAGGGTCAGGTCCCCATAGATCAACCTCAACAAGTTGAAGAGGTTGAGTGTATTTGGTGGTCGAGTTTGAAAACGGTAATTTGATACTCTTTCCCACAGAACAAGCAGAACATAAACCATACGAAGAGGAACATTTCATTCCAGAATTTTTAAAAACAGAAGACAACACATTAGAAGAAGCATGTCCGAGTCTTTTATGCCATAGACTAGACGTTTCAACAATGTAAGCAAACTGATCATTCCTATTATCAAGACTAGCATCCTTATTACATCTAGAGAAATTACGAAAATCTAACTTGTAAAGGCCTCCTGCTTTTTCACCCTCCAGAAGCACCTCTTTCGAAACCAAGTCACGAACCGCACAATGATTGGGATGAAACTCAAAGTACACTCCATTATCCCTGGAAAACTGTGAAACAGACACTAAGTTCTTGGTAATCTCAGGTGTATAAAGAATATTATTGAGAAACAAAGATTTTGAAGGAGTGTTTATCACAGATGTACCGATGTTTGAAATGGTTAATTGAGAACCATTACCGACTTGAACTTTACCTGCTCCCTTATATGGTTCTGTTCCTTTAGCTGGTTGACCATTTGTAATATGGTTCGTTGCACCAGAATCAGGATACCAGACCTGATCATTGCGAGCAGATTGAGGAGCAGGAAGCGAGGCAAAGTTGACTTGAGGAGTGTACATTGATTCCTGAGATGGTGCTGAGGGTACTCCTGAGTAGGACAGACCTGCATTATAACCAGAAGGAACAGGATATGGCAGCATAAATGGATAGTGTCCATATGGAGATACGCTCTGTATAAACGCAGGATGAGGAGTCGCAGAAGCAGAATTGAAAGCTAGAGAAGTAGCATTTGTTGGAGTAGACACTGAAGAAGAGTTCACTGAATTCTGATCAGCAGATTCATTCCAGTCATTCCAAGAGGTTTGACACATATTAGCAGACATAGGAGCATTTGACGAGGTAACACCATGGAAGTTAACATCGAATCTCTTATAGCACCGATTGACCAAATGACCAATCTTCCCGCAGAGCTGGCACTGCGGTCTGTTACTTCCACCTCGTCCTCTTCCACCAGCTCCTCTTCCTCTGTCAAACATAGGATTCCTCTGTCAAACATAGGAGGACCAGATTGATTGTGCTGATTCTGTTGATTAGTAGGATTTGAAATGTTGACTTCAGGTTTGTACTCAGAATCAGAATTCTGTGTAGTAGTCTTCTTTGTGAACTCATCCGCAGTGTGAATCATCGCTTGAGGCATCAGCATTGGATCAAAGAGCTGATCACGAGCTCTTGTTTCAGCATCCAGAAGCACAGAACTTACCGAGGCTAAGTCATATGGATTCCTGCTTGCGTGAATCACCGAGACAACGTTGTCGAACTGACCTTTTACTCCATCAAGAACTATGGAGATCTGCTGCATTTCATCTATTGGATGGACACAACTAGCAAGGCTATCACAAGTAGATTGGATATCAGCAAGATAATCTCTAACAGACTGAGTTATTAGCTTTCTGGATTTGAGTTTTCCATATAAACTCATCACTCTCGTTGTTGACGAAGAAGAAAACATCTGATGCAGTTTTGACCACACAGAATTAACAGTCATGCATCCTAACAAATATCTGTTAACCTGAGGACAAATCGACACTAGCAACCAGGAAGCTAAGGAGCTATCTCTCTGTTTATATTTCGCATAAGCAGGATTGGGAAAATTTTCACCATTTTCATTAGTAATGTGAGTTGGCACAGTTTGAACTCCATATAGATGAGATTCGAGATCAAATCCTCTAACAGCAAGAAGTACCTGCTGTTTCCATGACTGAAAGTTGTCATCTCCAGTCAGCAAACAGATCTTCTTGTTCGAGAAAGCAGGTGGAAGAGCATCCTCCATTGATGATCCGCTAACAGCAGCTTCCGATGAAACTTCGATCGTCTGAGCAGAATTGGATGAACGAAGATATGAACGAAGAGATTACTGGTTGTAATCCGCATATTCGTTTAGCTCTGATACCATTTTAGACAGTTTGAGGAAGAAATTGAATCAAGGAGAAGAAGAAGATTGCTTAGGACAGAAGCAATCGAATATGTTATAACAGAAAATAAATCTCAAGAACAGAAAGTTTACTTCATTAGCAAGTTAAGTTTTTACAAAGACTAAGACCTCTATTTATAGTCTAAGATCAATCCTAATGAGAAGATTACAAACTGATTCTAGAATACACAAGAAGCTTGCTAGAAGATTCAAGAAACAGACCTATAGATCACGACAAACATACTTCTAACAACACAATTATTTCATAACCCCTAACACTAACCAAGCGTGGTGCGCGGGGTTCCCCACGGAACAATGCATTCATGAGCTCATCGTGGGATTGGAACACGCACCAATTACACTACACCTATCGCACTCGGAATGCAGAGGCTGAAAACAATTTCGCTTTGAGGATATGAGGTTCGAGAATGGGGAGTGTCATGATGTTATAAAGAATGCGTGGCAAGTCGGAGGTGCGGTCGTACAAACCGAAGATCTAACACCGAAGTTCATAAGGTGCAGTAAACTCTTGACCGATTGGAGCTCCAAGACATTCAAACACAATGTGGCGGAAATCCGAAAGGTCAAGAACCAAATCTGAAGGCTCCCGGTTTTCCATGGCCAACAAGGTATCTAAGATGAACAAAGAGCCCTAAAGTCAAAGCTTCATGCGCTATGGAAACGGGAGGAAATATTTTGGGCTCAAAGGTCTAGGGTCCGTTGGCTCAAGTCGGGTCCACCAAACCACATTAGCCCGTAGAAGAAGAAACAAGATCATTCGTTTGAGAGGGGAAGATGGTGTATGGGTGGACGGAGATCGCCCTATCCATAATGAATTGCTTGCCTTCTACACAACACTTTTCTCTACGAGTAGGCCCGAAGGGGCCGATAGGGGATCATTTGACCGGTGCATAGATAGTGTGGGGAGACAGGTATCGAGGGACATGAACGAGGATCTCACGCGTAGGGCCTCGAGGGATGAGATTAGGAGAGCGTGTTTTCAGATGGGGGGGTCAAGGGCTCTGGGTCCGGACGGTTTCTCAGGTTCCTTCTTCCAAAAGAGTTGGGGTACCATCGGTCCAGACTTGATCACCTCCGTCAATGCATTCCTCGAGACAGGTATCATGCCCCCTTTCCTAAACTCTACCAATATTACCTTGATTCCCAAATTACCTAACCCTTTGAGTGCTTCGGATTTACGTCCCATAAGCTTGTGCAACTTCGGTTATAAAATCAAATCGAAGGTTCTGGCAAATAGGCTGAAACCCTATTTGTCGGAACTTGTTACCCCGTTTCAAAGTGCATTAGTTTCATGGAGGAGAATTCAGGATAGCATTATCATAGCTCATGAGATGTTCCACTATCTCAAAATGCGAGGCAAACCGAACGGGCCAAACGGGAGGACGGAGTGCGCTCTCAAGATCGACATGCAAAAAGCATATGACAGAATAGAGTGAGACTTCCTTATCGATAAGCTAAGGAAGAAGGGATTTGCGGTGAAATGGGTCAAATGGATCGAGGCTTGCGTTACCTCGGTCAACTACCGCCTCCTCATCAACGGGAAACAATCGGACAAGATTGTTCCTACACGTGGCCTTCGTCAGAGTGACCCTCTCTCACCCTATTTATTCATTTTGGTAGCTGATGTCCTGTCTCGGATGCTAGATGACCAGGTTACGAAGGGCAACATCCGGGGTATTAGGGCGAAGAGGAGGTGTCCCGAGATACAACACCTGTTTTTCGCAGACGACTCGATTTTCTTCCTTAAAGGAACACATGCGAATGCGGTCAACCTGAAGAGTACACTTGAGAAATACTGTGCTGACTCGGGCCAAAAGATCAACTATGCAAAGTCATGCCTGTTATTCAACTCGGCCGCGGGGGACGACTTCAAGGCTACAACATCGGCCCTCTTCGGGATTGGCCATACGGCTGATCCGGGTTTCTATTTGGGGCTGCCTACGGTGTGGGGAAGATCGAGGAAGGATGCGTTGAACTATCTCAATGAACGTGTCCGAGACAAGATCCAAAGTTGGCGGAACCGTATGCTCAACCAAGCGGGCAAGGAGGTCATGATCAAGGCCGTGCTCAACGCTATACTAACGTATGTCATGCACGTCTTCAAGCTACCTACTACTTGGTGTAAGGAAATCAATAGCTTTATATCACGGTTTTGGTGGGGAGCGAGCAACGGGTCACGGAAGATCCATTGGAAGAATTGGGAGTCGATTACGTTGGCAAAGTGTTTGCATTTACAGTACAACGTAATGATGAACAGATTTAAGCAAGTAAACCGAAGCAAATGAAGAACCCTAGAACAAGAAGAGAAGGAGAGAAAACCTACGGTATGTTCCAAACCAACATACTGTTCTGATTTACAGACCTAGCATATTTAACAAGGGAAAGATTCGAAAATTACAAACTGACCCCATACGTAAATTACAAACAGACCCTTCAGCTATTTGCACAATAAGCCCTTATCTTTTGGACAACGACAGATTATACCCTAGTGTTTATATACTTCAATATTCCCCCATGAAGTTTGGTTTTCAGCATCTTGGTAGACTGCTTGGTTGGACAGCTTGGTGCACTGAAGAGGGCTGCTTTCCAGAGTTTGCAACAGCTGGTAATCCTGTCAAAAAACAGATCTAACAGGTTCTAATTCAACTGCACTGGAATTCACATACTGAAATAAGTGCCCAGTTTAAAATAGGGAACATAAAATGCATAAGATCATGAAATTTGAGTTGAATGACATAGAGGTTTGAGCCTCTTTCTTACTAGTGTGATTGGAAGGTTTTGCCTTCATCTTTTGATTCCTCAAGAGTAAACACATGGAGTATCTTTCAGTTGACTCCAATTGATAGTGAATACTCTATTTTTGGAAGTAAATCACACCCTATGTCATTACCTGTGATTGGGAGGTTTGAGCCTCCATCTTATTATCCTCAAGAGGGTGGAGAAAACACCACTCTGTTTTTGGATCGAAACCACAATGATTTATTTAAGGCAAGTCAAGATAAATGCAGAACTAACTAGCTAAGGCACTTTGGACAAAATATGCATATTAGGCATAAGAGTAGAACCATAAGAGATCTGAAAGAACAGACATACCAGGTGTCGCAAAGCTGGAAAAATAGGTTCAACAACAGCATCAACGTCGAACCGCAGACCTAACTCAAGACCTACACTTATTCATGAAAGGAATAAAGAAAGAATATAACAAGTAAGGCAGCTAATATCTAAGGGTACTCAATGAGACATCTGTAGGGTCAGCAGTACCATCAGAGGTATTAAAGTCAGCCATGTAGGCTGCAACAGAACTGAGTTCTTGAGCAGAAGTGACACCTAGTTTTTTTCTAAACGGAATGAACACCTTTGCCGTGAGGGGCTTTGTTAAGATATCCGCAACTTGTTCTGTGGCAGGGACAAAGTTAATCAATACCTGATCTGCAACTACCTTTTCACGAACGAAGCATAGGTCAATTTCGACATGCTTCATTTTAGAGTGCTGAACAGGATTTTCCGAGATTGCTACTGCACTACAGTTATCAGTCCTGATAGTTGGTGTAGATGCAAGTGAAATATTTAATTTAGATAAGAGAGAAGTTACCCAAAGGACTTCACAGACAGCATTGGCCACTGCACGGTATTCAGCTTCTGCTGAAGAACGAGCCACGACCTACTGCTTCTTGGAACTCTAAACCACAGGATTTCCATTGAGCAGCAGGAAGTGACCCGAAATCGACCGACAATCCGAGGCATCACCTCCCCAATCTGCATCAGAATAAGATGTCAAGGTAGCATCAGTACATGAAACAGAGGTGTCAACTTTAAACATTAAACCATGATCAAGCGACCCTTTAAGATAACGCAGGATACGAAGTACAGCTTTCCAATGTGATAGGTGAGGGTTTTGCATAAACTGACTGAGCCTATTAACATCAAAGTGAATGTCTGGCCTAGTAATGCAAATGTGTTGAAGTGCGCCTAAAGTACTGCGAAAGAGTAAGCCATCCAAGAAGGGTTATTGATCAAGAAGCATACCTGATTGTGACAGATACTTACGTGTCATTGGTGTGGGAAGTGGGTCAGCATTGGTAAGACCTGTCTTTGCAAGTAAGTCACAGATGTATTGTTTCTGACCAAGCAAGAGAGAATTAGTGGTGCGATGGACTTCCATACCCAAAAAATGGTTAAGGACCCAAGGTCCTTAAGTTGAAATTCATTGTTGAGTTGGGAAATAACATCACAAATAACTTCATCATAACTTCCTGTGATGAAAATGTCATCAACATATACTAAAAGGAGAACTGACCCAATGTTAGACACTTTGATAAAAAGACAACTGTCAGAATTAGAGACCGAAAATGACAGGGAATTTAGCAAAAAACACTTAAGACGTTCAAACCAGGTCCGAGGGACCTGCCTGAGGCCATAGATTGCCTTGTGAAGATGGCAGACCAGAGGGGTGCTGTGAGGATCACGAAGGTGAAATCCTGGTGGTTGTGTCATATAGACAAGTCACCGTGAAGGAAGGCATTATTTATGTCAATTTGCCTAATGGTCCAGTGATGAGTTAGAGCAATTGTGAGAATAATTCTCATGTCTTGGGGTTTGACTATAGGACTAAACGTGTCTTGAAAGTCAAACCCGGGTTTTTGTGAAAAAAACCTGGCTACAAGCCGAGCTTTGAGGCAATCTACCGAACCATCAGGTTTTCTTTTAGTTTTAAATAACCACTTACAACTTATAGGGAGACGACCCGGTGGTAAAGGGATAAGGGACCACGTGTTGTTGTTGATGAGAGCATCCAGTTCAGCATGAACCGCAGTGGCCCAGCTGGAGTGAGCCATGGCTTCGTGAATATTGGAGTCCGAAGGAACACCTGCAGCAAGCAAGGCCTTATTAGATCTGGTTTTGGACCTGGTTTGCATGGGATGAATAGAAGGGCGAAAGTTAGGCTGAGCAAGAGAGCTCGAAGGCACATACCTGATGGAGGGTGGATCAAGGCCAAAACGAAAAGGAAGAATTAAGGGATTAGAGGGGGGGAGCGATACCTGAGTATTAGGGCACCAACTGGGACAAGACCGGAACCAGAAGCCTAAGACAATGTGGTGTTAGGAACATACCTGATTACTGGTGCAGCTGGGTGGGGTGGAGGCGAGCAGGCAGGCCCAGACATAGGTACTGAAGTGGAGGGCCGAGCAGCAGGGGCCTGAGTAAGAGCGGACACGGGGGATGGTGCCAGAGGATCCGATAGGGATGGAGACAGTGGGACAGACCCAGAATGTTGTGATGGACCAGAGATAAGTTGGGAGTCTGGTGAAGGGGGAGCTGAGATGTCCGAATCCTATTTTTGAAAGGGTAAAACGGTAAAAGGGCAACGAAGTTACCGTGTTTTTGACGGTAAAAGGTAAGAAAAACGGTAACGAAGTTACCGTGTTTTTGACGGATGCCGAGTTAAGGAAAGGACATGTTTTATCTGCAAAAGGGAATTTGAATTCATGAAAGGTAACATGTCTAGAAATTTAAATTCTAGCCGTGGCATCTAAACAACGATATCCATGATATGAGGAGCAATAACCAAGAAAAACACAAGGAACCGAATGAAAATCAAGTTTGTGAGAATTATAGGCACGCAGATGAGGAAAACAGAGACACCCAAACACCCTAAGAAACATGTAGTCAGGTTTTAATTTGAACAAGCATTCATGCGGAGTGACATCACCTAACACACGCGTGGGTAGTCTATTTAACAGAAAAACCGCAGTAAAAAAGGCATCACTCCAATAATGTAAAGGCATGGAGGCTTATGCCATTAAGGTCAATCCTAACTCAACAATGTGCCTATGTTTACGTTCCACAATGCCATTTTATTCAGAAGTGTGTGGGCATGTGAGACAATGTTGAATGCCACACTGTTGAAGATAGGAGGAGAGGGGTTTAAATTCAGCCCCTCCATCAGTTTGAACAGCTTTGAGGACAAGCCCAAACTGTTTTTCAGCAGCATTGTGAAACTGAACAAAGAACTGAGTGACCTCACTCTTGGCCCAAAGAAAATAAATTCAGGTATACCGACTATGAACATCAACGATGCTCATATAGTATCGGTTACCGTTGGATAGGTATGGAGCCGGACCCCAAAGGTCCACCTCCACAAGTTCAAGAGGAAACTTATAAGAAGATGTAGATGCATGAAAAGGAAGTTTCTTATTATTACCAATTGAACAAGTGGTACAATCTTGAGGAGAAGTTGAAACAGAAATTTTATTCAATCTTAAAATTCGAGACAAAAGCTTAGAGGAGGGGTGTCCTAATCTCATATGCCAAACATTAACGTCTATCATCCTATGAGCAGCAAGACAACTAACATTGGAGTTTACCCTAGAATCTATCTGAGCAGTAGTACCTAACTGAGCACCAGACATAAAGCGAGAAAATTGATCTAAATCTAAGCAGTAGAGACCATCACGTTAAGCACCAGAAAGCAGGACCTGATGAGTAGTTGAATCCCGAATCACACATTTTGAGAGGTGAAATTTGAAATACACATTATTGTCCCTGGTGAACTGCGAAACGGAAATCAAATTTTTAGTAACATTAGGAGCAAACAGAACATTATTCAGCATAAGGGGCCTAGTCGAAGTATGAAAGGCAGAGTTACTAATACCAGAAATATCAAGAAAGGAACCATTACCTACGGTTACCTGAGCCATGAAATGGAGCTGTGTCGGCTGCTGTGGCAGTGTGGGTGAGGTGATGTGTGGCCCCTGAATCCGGATACCAGGCAGCCGTCTTAGCCGAAGCCACCGAGGGGATGTGCGAGAGCCGGACCGAGGCTGGTAAGGCTGCCACTGAGCCAGGTACATCAGCTATCGTAGGACCAGGTGATGGAAGACCAGTATGTGTCACAGCATGCTGAATGTAAGGAGGCAATGCAGGTCCAGGATAGGTAAGGAAGGCTGAGCCAGACTGAGTATATGACTGAGGGGCTGCAGGGGGAACCACATGAAAGGATGGGAGCTGATAGGGTTGAGCTGAACCGGGATAAGGAAGGGCTGCACCATATGACTGTTGAAAGGGAGGGGCAACCGGGGCAGTCATAGGAGGTGTATGCTCGGGCCAGGTGGTAACACACAAGTTTGCACTCATGTTACCACCAGCAGGATTACCATTGGTTGGATCGGTCACTCCCACAAAATTAGTGTTAAAACGTTGAAAACAGCTATGAACAAGGTGGCCGAGCTTACCACATAATTGGCATTGAGGCTTATTGGCACCGGAGCCCCTACCACGACCCCGTCCACGTCCCATGTATGGTGGGGAGGGGGCCGAATGCTGATGGTGCTGAGTAGGTGGAGTGGGAGTTTGTGTCAGAAGACACAACCTTGGACGGGATGTCCAAAGGTTTGACCGAATCAGAACCCAAGGGTGCAGCTGTAGGAAGAATAGGTCTAGACACAACATTAGGAGCAGGAGGAATATCAAAAAGCAGATCCCTTTGTCTTGTTTCAGCATCTAACAGGACCGAACATACATAAGTTATGTCATAGGGGTTTCTACTAGCATGAATTACAGCAGCAACATGATCAAATTGACCCTTAACACCATTTAAGATTATAGATATTTGTTGGATTTCTTCTATGCGGTGGCCACAACTAGCTAGACTATCACATGTGGTTTGAATATCAGTAAGGTAATCACGCATAGGTTGATGTGGAAGCTTACGAATTTTTAAGCGATCATACGAGCTCATGATTCGAGTAGTAGAGGAGGAGGAAAATACCTGATGAAGTTTTTGCCAAATGGAGCATGCTGTCATGCATCCTAGAAGACACCTATTAACCGAAGGAGATATTGAAGCAAGAAGCCATGAGGCTAAGGAACTATCACGTTGAATAAATTTGGGATATTTCTGGATTTTCAGCATTGTTACCAGCTGCATCCACAATGAATTGTGGGACAGCAATGGTACCAAACAAGTGAGCCTCAAGATTGAAGCCCCTCACCGTGAGTAAGACTTGTTGCTTCCAAGATTGGAAGTTCTCGTCTTCAATGAGTAACGAGATTTTCTTACTCGAAAAAACTGGCGAGGAGTCATCCATATTGGCGACACAAATCAAAGGGACAATCAGTTTAAACTAGAACAAAGAAACAGAAAGGTACAATACCGAAATGAAACAGAACTATAGCAGAAAATAAGCATATGATAGCATCATAAGAGTAGCTTTAAAACAAAGAAACATAAAGGTGCAGTACTTAAATGAAACAGAACTAAACCAGAAGATAAACATATGATAACATCATAAGAACAACATTAATGTAATGAGGGACGATAGATATACCGAAGACTGAGCTGTGCATTTCATCAAACAGTTGAAGAACACCCAACAGCTGCAGCTTATCACTTCGGGATGCAGGGATTATCGAACCACAGCATCATCGAAGGGAGAAGATACAAGCATGAAGACCAGATACGGAAATCAATGAGAAATACAGGTGAGAATCATGGATTGATTCCAACCGAGACACATCAAGAAAAACAGCGGAAGAACAAATCGAAGCAATAGAAACGCAAGACGCAATCAATCAGTAACACGAGCCCAGCTTGCTAAAGAGCAAGAGCAGCTCTGATACCATGTTTGCATTTACAGTGCAATGATGAACAGATTTAAGCAAGTAAACCGAAGCAAATGAAGAACCCTAGAACAAGAAGAGAAAGAGAGAAAACCTACGGGACTTTCTTTCTGATTTCCAAACCAACATACTGTTCTGATTTACAGACCTAGCATATTTAACAAGAGAAAGATTCGAAAATTACAAACTGACCCCATACGTAAATTACAAACAGACCCTTCGGCTATTTGCACAATAAGCCCTTATCTTTTGGACAGCGACAGATTATACCTTAGTGTTTATATACTTCAATACAAAGGACGTAGGCGGGGTTATGGTTTCCAAGAAATGCAGGCCTTCAATAGGGCAATCCTTGCAAACATGGCTTCTCCAGTACTATCGGAACCGAACGCACTATGGGTCAGGGTCCTCAAAGGTCTGTACTTTCCAAACTCCTCATTCCTGCAGGCAACCATGGGAGTAGACCGTCGTGGGCGTGGGCCAGTTTGATGGAGGGTCGATCGGTGATCCAGAATGACGGAATCTGGACCCTCGGCGAAGGTAGGTCGGTCAGGCCGTTCCAAGCCCCGTGGGTTCCACAGATTCCAAACTTCAGAGCCAGGCTGCGAATGGGGGTCGAACAGCAGGGGCAAGGTACAGTTGACACTTGGGTTAACGCGGAGGAACATTCGTGGAATGAACAAGCTGTTCGGGATGCGGTTCGGTTTGAAGATGTTCCTGCTGTCTTGGCCATCACAATTCCGATAAACATTCAAACTGATGTTCTCTGATGGCCACATACTCGGAATGGTGAGATCTCGGTACGATCAGCATACCTTTGAATTCATAGCAACCTTGTGCTGCAGGGGATCAATCTAAATCGCCAACCTCAGCCTGATTTGCCCGGGGTGTGGTCGGAGATTTGGAGATCCAGGTCTGGCCAAAGATAAAGGCCTTTATCTGGAAGGTGGCGTCGAGGTCCTTACCAACGAGGGGCTCTCTAGCGAGGAGGGGAGTCGATCTATCAGCTCTTTGTCAGCAATGCCGAGTGAAAGAGACGATCGAACATGTCTTGTTCGGGTGCTCCTGGGCTCGGCAAGTTTGGACAACACACCTGCCCGGGTAGGTGCTGGATATGGCTTGCAATTCTTTGGACGATTGGCTGATCTGGGCATCCTCGACTTCCCACGCACGGAACAACGCCCAAACATTGGTGTGGCCTCGACTTATGATCATATGTTGGGTCATCTGGAAAGCACGGTGTAAACTGGAATTCGAAGGTACGCCTCCCGTGATTACTTCCATCTTTCACGAGATCGTTAATTTTCCAAGAAATGGTCTACCGTAGGGTAGACACCGAGAGGCAGCCTATTTTCACAGCATAGTTGCGCCCACCGGGCAACGTGATCAAGCTCAACTGTGACGCCTCATGGTGTGAGCGAACTAAACAGGGTGGTGTCGTTGTCATAGCAAGGGATAGCGAGGGTGTGGTTCGGGGAGGCACAACATCGACCAGACACGCAGACTCGGTGGAGGAATTTGAAGCCGAGGCAATTGGGGACGCGGTGAAGCTGGCCATACAGGAGGGATGGTCGAACGTTATCATTGAATCCGACGCGTTGGGTGTTGTAAACCACCTTCTTCGGAAGGTTTTTCTTTGGAGGATCGTGCCAATTTTGTTTAATGCTGTTAGTCTGGCCTCCCGGCTAGTGGTGACCGCATGGGCGCACATCCCCCGATCCGCAAACTCTTGTGCGGATTGGGTATCCAAAAATGTATTAGCGGAGTCGTGTCCTATCGACTGGGTGCTAACACCGCCGATCCCGCTCCTTAGATTAATTGTAAAGGATAATATCTTGTACTCGAACAACATTTCCATTTCGCATTAATCAAGTATCGTATTTGGGCCAAAAAAAAAGGATTGAAGTTCGCCAAGAGGTCGAAAATTGCTAGATGGAGGGTTCATCAGAGAAGTACGCTTTTAAACCTATATTGCTAAACCAATGCTGGTAAGAAAATTGAATGTCAAGTCACGAATGTGCGAGGATTTCAGAGATTTGAATAAGTCATGTTCTAAGGACTCGTCACCCCTACCCATGCTTGACTAGCTAGTTGGCGCAACCTCTACGCACGAGAAACTCATATTCATGGATGCCTACTCTAGATACAATCAAATCATAATGCACCCAGGCGACGAAGTCCACACAATCTTATACACGAACAACAACATCCTATTGTCACGGGCATGGAGTTTATAAAGCGTCCAACGGAAATGGCTTACGCAACATCAACCTCTTTGAGTCTGGATCAATAGTCTCTATGCGTAATTAAGGTCGTTCTCGATAGCTCACACTCTCACCACCCATACGGTCAACGAATGTTCCCCCATCCCGAACGTATCGTCATTAGGGTATCCAACTTGATATAGCACGTCGACTAGTTTACGACATGCCTTGTCCATCAGCAGGGAAATAGTATCAACTCCCAAACCAGCGAGGTCTCGAAGGATGGTCCACGCCTTAACTGATGACGCCACGACCTGGTCGCTTATGTGCACAGGAAAACGGGTTGAATCCAATAGTCGACACCCTCCAAGGATGGGCGTCACTTTTAGAGGTATGGAAATCTGGAACCGTGACATACTTCTCCACACATTCGATGAGGCGTCATCGTCGAATAAATTATGTTGCTCCTCCTCATGGAAATATTCATTCCTTCTTACAACAAAAATATTGAACACTCCATCAATCCGTCTGCCATTGAGTTAATCAAAATTGCTTTTTCGCTACCTCGTTTTGGCTTTACTTCTACGTCATTTCACTGGGAACCACTCTCTCGGCCAACGGAGACTACCCCCTGTAAAAAATAATTTGGTAACTTTTCTTTTCTCGTTGCGAACTTTCGCAATAGTACTGCAACTCAGTAATCCCCTCGAACACTTATCCTTTTTACCACAACAACCAATATATGCACCTGACTCCACTCTCTCTAGTGAAACCACTACGTGTGGCAACGTCACCACATATTATTTAACTCTCAGACTAACATGCCCCTTTTGTTCATTAAACGACTATGCCATACCACTCAATGGAACTCGTGGTAAACTTGAACCACGACGTTAAAATGTTTAAAGTTCGCAACAATATTTGTCTTAGTCCCCTTGTGGGTCGAGAACACCTCTCTGATACCACTCGTCATGGGCTTAGAGTTTATGAAGCATCCACCAGAATTGGCCTACGCGTCATCTACCTTTTCGAGATTGGATTAACCTTCTATATTCCTAAGGTCATTCTCGATGGCCCATACTCGCACTGCGCATACTGACAATCAATGTTCCCCTTAATTTGGAAAGTATTGTCGTTAGGCTATCCAACACGATATAGCACGTCGACTGGTTTTCGACCTGCCTTAGTCGTCATCGGGAAAATGGCATCAACTCCTAAACCACCAAGATCCCGAAATACGTGCCACATATTAACTGATGATGCCATGACCTACTCACTTATGCGCACAAGAAAACCAGTCGAATCCAATAGTCAACACTCTCTAAGGATGGGCGTCGCGTTTTGGGGATTGGAAATCCTCGAACTGTGACACTATGCTCTATGGTCATGCCCTTCGGTCTCATCAATGCAGGGGCAACCTGTAAAATAATAGTTAGTTAGTATTTAAAGGAATGATAAATAGAAATATTTGAAGCATACTTGGACAACATTCTGGTAAAATAAGTCAACGTATGACTCCACACCACCGTCCTAATGTTAGGATGTATGTATATAGGTTACTTGTGTTGTAAGTTATTGAAACTTCAAGGTTCCGTAGGATTCAAGAAAATTTGAGATGGTTGTAGAATATTGTAGATGAGTCTAGGTTCGTTTTCTTCTTATAGTATTCAGGTTAGAAATCTTGTATAAATATATAGAGGTTATATTGTTCAAGGTAACTTGAATTAGAAGTTTCATGACTGAAGTTGTTATTTCGGTTAGTTTCATTCCTTCTTCTCCAAGATATTCTCTTCTACATTTTAATCTATTTTTCTCTCAAATCACTGAAATGGTATCAGAGCTATTCTGATCTGTCATTTCATGCTTCAAGATTTGTTGCACTTTGGTTCTCTGGTAATCTCTTCGGTAATTCAGAGTATATTCATTATTTGCTTCACTGCTTCATATATCTGTTCTGTTTCACTCTGTTGAAATGTATGAACTTGGACATGCATTCTTCAAAAAGAGAATATGTCAACTGACTTGCTGTCATGGAAGCAGCAGGTTCTAATTGCTGTTAGAGGTCTAAATCTGGAAGGATACCTATTCGACACTTTGGAGATTTCTCGACATATTGATGATGAAGATGGTAACAGAATACCAAATCCTGAGTATCCGAAGTTTTTGCAACAAGACTGTTCTTTGGCGTCATGGCTATTAGCTTCCATTTCATTGCCAATCAACAAAGGTTTAGTTGGCTGCATGTCATCTGGTTCAATCTGGAACATACTTCATCAAAAGTTCTCGTCTTCATCTACAACTCGCATCATTAGCTTGTATGACAGGTTAAAGGTATGCGTGATTATCTAACAAATATTCAGCTAACATGTGATACTTTGGCAAGTTGTGGTCATCCTATAGAGAAAATGCAGCAAATATCGATCATATTGAATGGAGTTAAGGGTCAATATGATAGTATTGTTGCTGTTATTCATGTCAGTCGTAATCCATACGACTTAGCCTCTATTTCATTTGTGCTCCATGATGCTGAATCTAGGCAAAGAGATATGTTGTTTGACATTCCTTTAACCATGGTAAATGTGGTGGTTAAGAGTGTTGATCAAGCGGTAAAACCTGTAGTGGATTCTGGACAGTTGAATGGGTCTGATTCTGGACAAACGCATCGACAACAGTCGTTAAATCCACCAGAGTATCAATCTAATCAACATGCCTATGGTAGAGGAAGATGTAGGGGAAGGGGCTTTGGTAACAACAAACCACAGTGCCAATTGTATGGAAAATTTGGTCACTTGGTGCATAGATGTTATCAAAGATTTAATGTCCACTTTCAAGGTGTTACAACCCAATCGAATGAGAACATGAGTGAAAATATGTCTTCTCTTTAGTGGAATGATGAAGATGCTTTGTCATACTCTAGTCATGGCTCATCCAAGGGTCAAAACTACAATGTTAATCGTGCCGTTTCATCCAACTATGCTTCTGGTTCTTCTAATACTGGTTTTTCTGGTTTTCAGAATATGTCAAATGCTGGTTCTAGTCCTATCTACTTGTCTAGTTATCCCACGCCTCCTTACAACCATTGTTTACCTCCACCTCTTGTTCCATATCAATCATTTCCAATCATGCCTCCCGTGTTTACTTTACCTCCTACGATGACATCTCCTCAGTTTCATCCTGCTATATCCCAGTACCAAATTGTCCTGCCTTCTGCACCGACAAGCTCTTCAGCAACATCAACAATTATGAACAATTCTCCTCAAGCTCGTCTACCCACAACTGCATCAGTTTCAGGAACAAACATCACACACAGAGCGTGGTATCCATATTCGGGTGCTACAAATCATTTTTCTCAAGGCAATCCGCAAGGGGTTCAATCTTACTCTGGTCCAGGTAGCAACTTGTAATTTTCTTGATATTAGTATCATTGGCACATCTGTTATTAACACTGCCTCTAAACCTCTTGTGTTACATAACATGTTATGTGTTCCTGCAATTACTAAAAACTTGGTTTCTGTTTCGTAGTTTACCAGGGATAATCAAGTTTATTTTGAGTTTCACTCTACGCATTGTCTAGTTAAAGATTCTCAAAGTCATCAAGTTTTACTTCATCGATCATAAAGTGGGGGATTATATAGACTTGATTTCAACTTTTTTGCGAATAATAGTACTGTTATGTTAGATGATACTAGTAGAAATAAAAGTTGTGGTTCTGGTTTTTGTAATTCCTCGGGTGTAGTCTGTAATATGACGAAAATAAAATTGTCTCTTGTCATACTTCATCAACGCCTTGGATATCCTTCTAATCATACTCTTTCTGTGATAATCAAAAAAAATAATCTGAAACTAAATGCTAATATTCCAGAGTGTATTGCTAGTGCTGTAGGGGAGAGTTGTAAACTTCATTTCTCCATATGCACTACTGAATATCATGCTCCTCTTGAATTGCTTGAAATGGACTTATGGGGACCTGCACCTCTATCGTCTAATGGTAATCTATATTACCTTACCATAGTTGATGTATTCACCAAGTATGCTTGGATCTACTTCTTAAAGAAAAAGAGTGATGTTGCACATGTTTTTCCTCAATTTCACAGAGTTGTTGAAAACCAACTTGGCTTCAATATTAAATCGGTTCAAACAGATGAGGAAGGGGAGCATGATATTAACGTCTACTCTTTCGGGTTCGGCCTCTTTGTGGTTCTTTGGCCTCTTTGTAGTAGCGATAGGGTCATGGTCAAAATTTAAAAGAAAATTATTGGATCGCTGCATGGACGAACATCAATTGTTGAAGAATGTGGTCGCGCTAGATGCTGTCAAGCAACAATCGAGAGAAACTCTAGCCGATTTATATGGACGTTTCCATAAAAAGTCACAGAGATTGATCGCCGGTTCACGGATGGAGAGATTGTTCGAGTGTTTTATTGAGGACTAGATTTGACGAATAAAGCCGATTCAAAACTGTAAAACAACTACCATGTGCATGAGATAGAGACACTGGAACCAAGGGCTAATGTTGAACCCAAAAGCGAAGGAAAGAAATAAAAAAATGCGAGAACTCGAGAATCCCTAGGCCAAATCATAGAGAGGCCCCCAAGTATTTCACGTCACGCAACAAGCAGATATCAATGATACTGGTGGAGATGGAAAGAATGTCATAGACATGAGCGCCACTGCCTCGAAAGAACGGACAACCTATGGGGAAAGTTGTTGAAATCTACTATCGTTATCACAAAGTGAAGGGCCATAAGACCGATGATTGTCGGGTACTCAAGCGCGACATCGAGAAGGAATTCATGGAGGGCAGAGAGTGAAGTCGAACGCCCCCAAGAAGAGCTCGTTCACCAGCACCTCAAGACCAACCCAGTCTTTCACACGGAAAAAGGGTCATCAACCTGATCGTTGGAGGATTCGGAGTCGGAGGCGAGGGGAAACATGAAAGGGGAGTCTATTCCACGCATTTTTCCATAGCTATGCAACTTGGAAAGAGGCCCCATCCTGAGGAGGACTTATACCGATGATGACCTGGCACACGTCACAACTCTACACAATGACGCACTAGTCATTACGGTCGACGGGACCATGTGATGGAAAAAATGGCCAAATCCAAAAGGGACCTCAAGTGAGTCGACTTCCCACTCATCAACTTTGCTAGAAGAACGACTTACCCGTTGAGGGCCATTATCGTGCAGGTGATCTTCGGCGAATGATGGAAAAGCATAGAGGTAATGGTCCTCTTCATAGTGGTTGACACTCCCACTTCGTACAACGTCATCCAGGGGAGGACCACCATCAAACCTAACAAGATAGTGGCCTCCACAATCCACTAAAAGATGGAGTTCCCCACGCCGAATGACATTTGAGAAGTCTTAAGCATTCAGCCATCCTCACGACGATGTTATGCGAACTGCATTCGCATGAAGACTCAGTGGGAGTCTCTCGCTATCGTGACAGAGGCTCACCCGCGTGAGGACAATGCTAGACCTGTGCCAGTAGAAGTGCTAAAAAAGGTAGAGATAGATGGCCCAAACAAGAAGGTGCACGCGGGAGCCACCTTGACCGAAGAGCATAGGGATGTATTGACCTCCCTCTTGAAAGAATACAATGAGTTGTTTGCATGGAAGCCTGACGACATGGGAGGAATCAGTATGGACATTATCTCTCATGAGGTGCGGATAGACCCCTCTGTCAAGCACATCGCTTAGAAGAGAAGGTTATTCGGATCTGACTAACACTTATCGATCAGATAGGAAGTCAACAGACTGCTCGAATCCAAATTGGGTAGGTACGTTTCCAGAGTTGCGCAACCAATCGAATACTGGTGAAGAAGTCGAACAAAAAATGGTGTATGTGTTTTGAATACCGAGACTTGAACCAGGCATGTTCTAAAGACTCCTACCCCCTGCCACAAATCGATTAGATGGTGGATGCAACCTCTGATCACGAAATTATGGATACAATCATATATGAATGCACCCGGACAATGAAGTCCACACAGCGTTCTACACAGATGGTGATATCCTTTGCTATAGAGTGATTCCTTTCGGACTAATCAATTTAGGGGCAACCTATCAATGCATGGTAAACTGCCTGTTCAAAGAAATGCTAGGGCGAAATATGGAAGCTTATGT
This sequence comes from Chamaenerion angustifolium, assembly GCA_946814005.1. NCBI lineage: Eukaryota > Viridiplantae > Streptophyta > Magnoliopsida > Myrtales > Onagraceae > Chamaenerion > Chamaenerion angustifolium. The sequence goes on along the minus strand of OX328277.1, from coordinate 17,857,942 downwards.
GGACGATATGCTCGTGAAGTCCGTCAAGGGGAGCCTTCACACAACATACCTTCGGGAAGCTTTTAAATGCATGCGACGACACATTGTTCGCCTAAACCCAGCGAAATGCGCCTTTGGAGTAAAGTCATGCAAATTCTTAGGTTTCATGGTCAACGAAATGGCTGCATTGAAACCGAACAAGAGCAGCCAAAGGCAGTAGAGAAAAGCTGGGAACTCTACATTAATCGTCCCTCCTCATGGCGAGCCCCTGAAATATGTTATCGCCCTCACATTTAAGGTGTCCAATAATGAAGCGGAATACGAAGCACTCATAACTGGGTTGTGAATCGCCAAATTGATGGTTATAACCTCATTGAAGGTAAAGAACGACACTAAATTAACAGTTAACCAGATCAATGGCAAGTACAAAGCAAAGGGACTTATCGCCGAAATACGAAACTTCTTGATTGAGTCCATCTCTCGCAATGACAATTAGCTGGCAGACTCTCTAAGCAAGCTTGCATTTGAAGGGATAACATTAAGGGAAGTACACTTCCTAGAACGAGCATTGTACTCGATATTTGAGAATAGAGAGGAAATCTTCAATATTCAAGAGTAGGACGACTAGATAACTCCACTCCGCAATCTTTTGAAAAAAAGGGATCCTGCCCGAAGGCGAGGCTACCTAGATAAGCCCTATTGGATCCACCTACCTCCTTATAGATGGGGAATTATACAGACGGGGATTCTAAACCCCTTATTTACGATGCATCTCTTTTCCTGAGACACTAATGGACATGCGTGAAGCTCATGAAGGAGTTGTTGCATGCCACGAAGGTGCACGCTCATTGATGCGGAAAATCTTCAGATTAAGCTACTACTAGCCAACCTTAAGCAAAGACACATCTGAATTAACGAAGAAGTGTGAAACATGTCAACAATTTGCGCTAAGAACAGGTCGACAACCCACTTTACTTTCTGCAATGGCGGGCACCTGGCCCTTTGTTTGGTGAGGAGTCGACATTCTCGGGCCCTTTCCAATAAGCACTGGACAAAGAGCCCACATTATCGTGGTGATCAGTTATTTTTCTAAATGGATAAAAGAAAAACCATTGGACTCAACAACTAAATTCCAAGTAATTCTTGAAGGTCAACATACTCTCGTGGTTCGGCGTCCCCAAAATACTCATAAGTGACAACGGGACATAATTCATGGGAAAAAAGCTCAAAGGGCTCTACAAAGAATACAACATCGATCACAAATTCAGTTCAGTGCATCATCCCCAAACTAATGGATAAGCTGAAGCAACCAATAAAGTAGTCCTAACAGGTGTCTATAAGAGAGTTCAACCCTTAAAGGGAAATTGGGTAGATGAGTTTGACAACGTGGTGTGGGCTATCAGAACGATACCCAAAACAGTAACGGGGGAAATGCCATTCAGTTTAGTGTATGGATTTGAAGTAGTGTCACCCGCCGAAATAGTTGTGCCCACCCACAGGATGCTGCACTTGGAAGCCAAAGCAGATGACCTCGAGTGACTTGCAGACGTCGATCTAGTTGAAGAGAAACGAAGGAAACCAGACAAAGCCCAAGAAAGAATGAGGTTGGCGATCACTCAGTACTCTAACAAAAAAAGTCAGCATTCTCCAATTTTTCATTGGGGAGATGTTTATGAGACACAACGAATTCACAAATCTGGACCAACAACATAAACTCTCAACCAAGTGGGAAGGTTGTTACAAGGTAGTAGAAATTGTCGCACAATGAGCATATTACTTGGAAAATATGGAGGGTGCAAGGTTAGCTCGTCCTTTTTATTTTGAAAACTTACAAAGGTTTTATTCATAACTTGTAACCAAAGTATGTCAATAAAGCAAAATCCTCCTTCGTAAAAAATATAAGCACTCGAATGGCAACGAATGAAGCCTCAACAAAAATAGCAGACGAAACAACAAGGTAGCAGTCCCTCAAAAACAATAAGACCTAAAGCAAGGGGCGGACGAACCAACAAGGTAACAGTCTCCTCAGTTTGGCAAAAGAAGGATTGTGAACGATAGAACAAGGTAACAGTTCCCCCCAAACTAGGTGAAAGGTCCCGATGAACTACTAAGTGACAGTCCTTCTGGCTTAAAAAGACTTAAAGATATGGGTGAACGAACCCACAAAAAGGTAACAGTTCGCCCCAAGTTAGGCAAAATAGAGCGTACGAACTCCCGAAGTAATAGTCCCTCTGAGTTAAAGCTTCAAAGAGCGAACGAATCTAAGATGACAGCTCCCGAAGTAATAGTCCCTCGCACGGTAACAGTTCCTCTAAAAAATTTAAAGGCGGACGAATCTAAGATGACAGCTCCCTCAAAAGGTGAGCGAATCTAAGATAACAGTTTCCTTAGAGGCGAATGAATCAAAGGACAACAATTCCGTTAAAGGCGAATGAATCTGTAAAAGATAATAGTTCTGTGAAAGGCAAAACTAAACTTTCGATAATAGTTTCCTCTAAAATTGGGCAAAGGGAACGAACGAGCCAAACAATCAATGATCCTTCCTCAAAAGCCTTAAGGAACGAAAGAAACCTCAAAGGTAACATTCCTTCCTAAGTCTAATACCCTTCAAAATAAGAATGTAAAGACTCCGAAAGGAAGACCCTTTTAGTCAAGTTAGAAGGAGGTCAGATTTTGACTAAGTCTAAAGAGAAGTTGAAAACGAGAACGTTAAAACTTCCTAAAGCTACCAAACTATTCGACATCGGGAACGGAGCAATGTATTCAAAATGAGGTCAAAAGTCAAGGTTTAAAGTCTTACAGAATCAAAAGTATCAACTGTATATACTAGTTGAAAATCTGAAATAGAGTCGAAGCAAAATAATTACAAGTTCTGCAAAAAGGAAAACAACTCTTATTTAAAAATGGGGGTTCATTACAAGAAAAGAGGAAAAAAAAGGCAAAAAACATAAGGGATACCATGTGACTTTGCAAGGTTGTAATCCTTCTTGGCACAACAGACTCCCGAGTTGAAGTTCTGCATCAACTTGGTCACCTGGAGGTCTAGAGCATCAAGGTCTAGGCTTTTCAGGGGTTGCAACCTCCTTCTAAACTGTGGGAACAACCTTGTCCTCGCCAACAAGAACTACAGAAGGGCCACTCTACTTGAAGTCCTGGAGCGACTTTACTTTACGAAGTGGGAACTTAGGATCTATCTCTGGGTTTTCGTCGACCAAGACTTGAAGGTAGGCAATCACCTCAACCTTTATCACCTTCAAAGCCCAGTCGGTGAAATCATCGGACTTCTTAAAGTCCTCAACCATGCTCTGAGGGAACGGGATAGCCGTAAGCCTTAGCTCGAGTTGCTCCTTCTCGGACCGGAAGGCGTCCTTTTGAGCTCGACCCTCTCTCATCTCGCCCTAATGGCGACTGACCTATGCCTCCAGTTGCACGGAGTATTCTTCTGTCACCTTGGCTCAACCCTCAACCCGGAGTCTTCCCTCCTCGGCGAGCCTGACTTGATCCACCCTCATCTTCATATAGGCAAACAACTTTTTCTCCCTCTCCTCGGACTCTCGTCGGGCCTGCTCCACCAACCCGATCGAGGCTTTAGCCTTCTGCTTCAGCTCATCGACATTAGCGAGGCCAAACCCTAAACTTCTTTACTAGTCCAACTCCATAATCAGATCAACCTGATTAACGGCGACCTCCCCCACTATGCGGTCGATCGTCATCTCATCACGGACAAGTTCACAAAGGCAAAAGAGTGAAAAAGTTAGAATATTCAAGGAGCCAAAAAAGGGGACAGCAAAGGAAAAATGGAATTCATAAGGAATACGAATAAAACTTACCAGGGTCAGACGCTTCAAATGCATTCTTATCACGATTTAACGTAGTTTAACTTAGTTTGGACCTCCCCCGATCCCGAGGAGTGACGATCTCGTTCAAAAGGTACATGTAGTGGTATGTGTTTCCCTCAAGCATCGTCTTATCAGATATCTCCATTTCCCGGAGAGAAAGAAAAGGGTCCCAAAGACCCAGACACCAAAGGTGGCTGATGAAGAGAAGCTAGCGGACAATACTCCCTAGAAAAGGGAACCTTAGAGGTGGTAGTCATTGTCGAGCCCAGGGTCGGTACACTCTTCTGTGTCCCAGACGCTTTTGAGGGGTTGGGGCAGCACGGTCGCCTACGGGGGCAACATGCGGCTCTGGAGGAGCATAAGCCTCACTCCAGCGGACAGATGAGCTCCTAGCAGCGAAACTCCGGTCCTCAACCGGACCCATCACCTTCTTTGAATGGGCAGCAACAACGGTGGTCGGGGCTAGGCTTGTTCATGAACTGGTTTGGGGTCGAACCGGTTCATAACTAAACTGGTCTGGTTTGTAAAAAAACTAGTACTTTTTTCAGTTTCAAAAAAACTGGTCTGGTTTATGGAAAAAAGAACTGGTCTGGTTCGAACCAGTTCGAACAGTTCTGGTCTATTTTTTTAATAACAATTTTGGTTTGGAAATAATCTGGTTCAAACCGAACCTAAACCGGCTGAAATCCTATCCAACACACTGAACTATTTGAAAAATATACTAATCCAACTGAAAAACACTGAACCATATGAAAAAACACTGAACCATATGAAAAATACACTGAACCGACTAAAAAACACACTCAACCGAGTGAACATCTATTCCACAACCGACTGAAATCCTGTCCAACATCAACATACGAGAGTCCAATATATCTCTAGATTTGGTTTATTAAAGACATCTCTAGGTTTTGTTTAATTTAAGACCAGTTTAGTTGATTTTACTTCAAACTGGTTCTAAAATTATATAAGTTTAAAGTGGTTTGATTTAAATGTAAGTATAAACTAGTATCAAAAAATGAGTCGAGTCGAACTGATTCGAACTAGATTTTTGGTACTTTTTTGAACTGGTCTATTTGAAGCCTAAAAACTCTGGTTTGGTTTTGGAACTAGTTCGGTCGAACCGGTTCGAACCAAACCAGTTCCAGACCAGTTCATCCGAACCGGTTAATTTGAACAAGCCTAGTCGGGGCCTTCCTTGAAAACAGGTAAAGAAAACATCAATCATGACAAGTGACAAGTTAAAAGGAAGAATGAAACAGAAGAGAAAACCTAAAATAGTTCTGAGGCGATCGCCAGAAATGGTCCTGGAAGGTTCCTCATCAGGTATGCGCTTGGTCGTGCATATTCCAGGAGGGGGAGGAGATCTCAAGGTGACTTGGGGTACAAACAAACCTGTCTTAGCCTGCTTGGAAAACATGCTGAGGAGTTTAGGCCCCCGGGTGTCTACAACACACAAAGCAGAAAAGCGAATAGTTAGAAAATTACCCAGTCCATAGAAACTGATGAGGACTGTTTAGTGCCCATTAGTTGAAGCATGGACTCTGAATGCTCCGTCACCGAGTGTACCAAATTGAAGCTCAGTTGTCGATGACATTGGAATAAATCATCAATAGCGTTACTATCATACCCCGATAGTTTGCTAAAGCTCGGCGGAAGATCTCGCCCCGACTGATGAAGATCCCAAGGAACACCACCTTTATAAAAGAAGTAGAACTTCTTATAGTTTGATTTAGTGGCACGGAAGTCATCCACTATACGAAAATGAACGTTACAGTTCCATACCTTAGCCCTTCACTCTTCAAATTTGGCCACCTATTTTTGAAATGGTAAAGAAAGTTGGCCTCAGCAGCCAAGCGATAAAAACACCGGAGCAAGGAGAATGAGTACGTCCACCATTGACGTATACACATGATCTTAAACCCAACCCACATACTGAGAGCATTGGATACCAATTGTGTAAGACATATTTCATAATAACAGCAAAGCTCCTTCAGGTCCTCACATAAACCAAACCGCAACCCAGCGTCGATCTGGGTCGCGTATATGTAAACCTCTCTTTCCCTAGGGTAATGCATCCTTAGACTCAGATACCTAAGTGCATAAACTTTTCTTAAGCCCGCATGGGCAACTACAGCCTTAAACTGAGTCGACCTTAGCTCATTAGCCTTAATATCTAAGCACCATGACAAAAGTAATAACAGGACTAAATGATATGAAGGGAAAAATCATACCACCTAAAAAGAATAAGCCTTGTCGGAAGTCTAGTTCTTGTTTACTTCCATTACTATTGAAAAGGATTGGAACTTGGGTGAAAAGGGATGAAAGGGAAGTCTGAACAAGGAAGACTAGAACATTGAGGAGAATGAAGAACACTTGAAAATTCTGGAGAGTAAAAGCTCGGAATGCGTAGTGGACAAACTGCCCAAGGAAGGCATTTTAGGGCCAAAAGTTGGGGAAACTGAACGGTTGCCTCCAGAAACCCCAAGAAATTACTACCTCTTTTGGACGGAATTTGAAGTGATATCAGAAGATGGAAGGTTGCATTGGGGAGACAAAAGGGCGGAATAGGTGTCAGCCTAGCCTTTCCAGTACAAAAGTTGAAGAGAGGCGCATGCGCAAACGTCCATTCGACTTCCACTTCCCTGTTCAATGTAGTCATTAAATGCCTAATCCCTATGAACCACAGAGTTCGTCAAGGAACACACACAACTGTCTTCTAAACTCTAACAACGGAAGCGTTCGCCAAAGGATAGAGAATTAGCATTCCCAAACCCTAGCAACAAAAGCGTTCACCAAAAGGGTAAAAAATCTGCATTCCAAAATCCTAAGAACCAAAACCGTTTGCCAAAGGGTACAGAACAATACAGAGTAAAGCTTGAACAAAGCATCATCAAACACCCAACCGAACGTCACTATCTCAATCCTTCCTAACAGATCAAGCTTGACTGAAGCCTCTTCACCTAAGTTTCGGGGGGCAAATGTTAGGTATCGATAGTAACGACCCAATATGGCACAAAGCCTACAAGGCCATCTCAACCCAATATAATCTCAGAGGGGGTTATGCCCAAACATTTCGAAGCTGGGTCGTCCCACACTCAGGAGAAACTGGAATCCACAAAGCGGTCCAGTATCAAACCCGGAGTCAAAGTGATTGCCAAAGCCTCCAATGGTCGCCAAAACCACAATCAACGCCATCTAGGTGATCGTCCTGGGAGTGCTCGTCAAGAGAGCCCAGTCTCTCATCTCTGGTCCCACAACCAACTCTAAATATTTGGCAATATTGCCTCGCATATCTCGAGCACGTATTCTACAAAGATTTGATAAGGTAACTGCAATATTACTTGACAAAAATAATATACGTTTATCTTTACAACCGCAATGGAAAATATACACAAAGATTCGATTACCTAAAACGGTTTGGTCGCACATCCCTATAAATACTCCTGCTTTATATACATTAAATACATTATCAGTTCACACAACAATAGTATACTCATTTGAGCATCGGAGTGGGACCCAGATGAACCCCCTCTGTCATGCTCCCTTTCTCGCAGATTCATCGGAGCTCCGGCGAGGTTCGTTATCACCATCAAGTTGGCATCCAGTCAGCGCTTACTCAATGTCTAGTCAGCATCTGGGAATTCTTGTCACAACAATTAGCAATAATTTCAATGGCCATTGACATCCATCTTTTCTGTCTTTTACTGGAATATCTTACCAAAGGGGTACATAGATATTTGTTGATCTTTTAATTTATCATAAAATACACCTTAATCAACCGATTAATTATGTCAAAAAAATTCAGCATTTTCATACCGACTTACACTACAAACGTTAAATAATCAAAGAAAAAAGAACACAAAAGAAACACCAACATCTATACACAGAATGGAAAGACCCTAAACCATAGAAGATCTAACTAACATAAGAACTGCAATAGTTTGCAGAAGTAAGACTTTTTAGACACAAAATCGACTGGTGCTCTACCGTGGTAGAAATAACACTTCAATACAACAAAAATAACATACCTATTTTAACTTCAATATTTTACAACACTATACTGTAATCTAACAAAATATTACTAACCTAAGCTAATGGGTATGACAACAAATGAACACCAACATATGACAGACATATGAATGCAGTACAATTCAGTCATCTCCAAATTCTTGATTTATGGAGTAAATATCAACAGGTTCATCTTCAGAGTCCACATCTTCATTTGTGAAATCATCATCATATTCCTCTGTGACATTATCTTCAATCTCAAAATCAATTGCATCAACCTCTTGAAGGGCGTATTCCGTAGACTCGATATCTTCTTTGTGAGGGTGCCTATTATTCTATTCATTAATTCCACTAAATCCACTGCATCAACTAGTTCTGCCTCAATGTCATTTCTACTCCATTTAAGAATCTCATTGACATCAACATTAACTGCTCGGTGTTCACAACTCAGTCCGCTCTCTTGGTATGGCTCAATCGATGCACCATACATTTGACCACTTAGGATGAACTATTCACGAACCTCATCTGACAAAACAATACTCCATGTAGGGTCAATGTTGTTTGTGAAGTAAAAATCTTGTCCGGCTAGGGAGGCAAGAATGAATATCTCATCTATTTCTAGATAATTTGTGGTTTTTACATAGGTGAATCCATACTCATCAACTTTCACATTGTTTCCTTATGAAAGAACATTATACCAGATACAATTAAATAAGACCACTCAAAGATTTTCTAAATATTACAACTCAAAAACATCCAATAGAACACCGTAATAGTCTATTTCTCTTGAAATAGGATTGTTATCACTTCTACTACTATAGCACGTCGTGTTTGCTTTGCATAAAACACCATTATTCTCAAAGATTCTCATTATTGAACTATCTTAGCACTAGAAGATGAAACCATCAATAGTAAAACCAGAGTAACTTTTCACACCATATAGAGGACATTTGGATAGAATGTTCAATTCTCGGATCTCTTCTGTGTCTACTCGTTCTGCCATTCGGTCGACCCAATTGATAAAATAACATATCCATGAACAATTCAAAGATATTATACAACATAATAATGGTGCATTTATTAGTTGTGCAGCGACACATATTTATGCAAATTGTATACCCTTCCTTCAAAACATGTTGTGAATTTCTTGTTGTGCATCAAATCCACATTCCGCTAATTGATTTTTGCACCTATTAATTGCCTCTTCTGCTCACTGCGGATAAACCATGTACAGATTCAAAGCATTAACACATGTTTTAACCAAACAACTATTACTTGTTTATTCCACCAATGCATGTAAGACTTGCTCTATGAAGGGTTTAACCTTTTCACATTGATTCAAGACATAACGATAAGCATGTTGCCCTAATGATCTTTTTGACAGCATAGAATATTCCCAATCTTCTAGCTAAGCCATCTTCCCCAACATGAATAAAACTTCTCATCACTCCAGTGAACTTTGTTTCAGAGTCAAGTACATATCTAGAATAGAAATGTTAAACACTCATCGTAAAATATCCTTCTATACTATAGAACCTTCAGGACGACTTCTATTGCGGACAACTGATTTCATTATACCCACTATCCTAAAGGAAAAGGAAAAGGAAAAGAGTCGCATACCTTTCAATGGAGTGCATCCAACTATATTGAATCTGACCTCCTATTTCAGTTTGCTCAGCAAGGTGAACCTACTAGATGCATAGTGATATTGAAGAATGACGGTGGGAAAATCCTTTTTAGATTACTTATTGTGTATGGAAGCTCAGTCTTGATCTTTTCCAAATTACTCAAGTTCAATTCTTTAGAGTAGAGTACCCTAAAGGTATTTGCCATGTCTATTAATGACGTACACACATGTTTTGGTAATAAACCTTTAATAGGAATCGATAGAAGACATTGCATAAGCACGTGGTAATCATGGATTTTCATCCCCACAGGTTTTTGGTCTCTAACTTTCACACTACGTGAAATATTGGACGAATAACCACTCGAGAGACTTATATTTTTTAGAAATTGACAAAGCATACTCTTATGTGCTTTAGAGAGTTGGTAGCACGCACGTGGCAACATCATTTTATTTCCTTTCAAGACGGGATGGAGTGAAGTTCTTAATCGCATAGCCTTCATATCAAGTCAGGCTTTAAGTTTGTTGTCACTTTTCCAAACAACACCTAAAAGGATTCCAATGACGTTATCACACACATTTTTTTCAATGTGAATAACATCAAAGTTATGGGGTAGTAACAAATTTTCCAATAAGGGAGTTGGAAAAATAATACTTTTCTTTTTCCAATTGCCCATAACGGATTCAATCCCTGTCTTCCTTACTTGTTGAGTCTTCTTGAATGGTATCTCTTCAAGATATTTCAACTGTTGTAAGACTTCATCACCCGATAATCTCTTAGGAGGAGGCTTAACTCTTGTTTCCCATGAAAGGAGGTTCTATTTTTCCTCCAAGCATGAACAGATGGTAAAAATCGTTGGTGGACCATAAATGAACACCTTCTCCCATTTTTCAGTCTGCAATAGTGAATGTCCATCTTACACGCAAAATAAGCTAAATTACCCAACCCGTGTTGATTGTCCAAAGCACAGTTGCATGCATTTTCAAGTTCTCCTTCTTCAAGGCATCATATGGCATAGCGCGATTATGTAACAAATCGTTGAGTTCATCAATTAGCAACTGCAAGTATACGTCAATTCCATTGGTAGGAGCTTTTAGTCTAGGAATCAACAGAGATAGTAGATAATTTGTATTTTTCAAACACATATCTGGTGAGACGTTATATAGAATAAGAACAACAGTTCACATACTCTATGAGTGAATTTTATCACTAAAAGGGTTAAAACCATCGGTTGTTAAACCAAGTCTGACAATGTGTGGTTCTGCCCCAAAGTAAGGTTGTTCCATGCAAGAACATCGGCAGGATACCTAATTACGCCATCTTTGTTTCGATATTCGTCATGTCACATTATAGTTGTTATAGCTTGATGGGACATGAAGTATCTTTGAAACCTTGTAATTAATGGGTACTAACGTAAAACTTAGACATGAATCCTCGTTCGTTTTCTTGACATGTCATCATCTTCAACATTGCATGTAGACGCCTTCCATCTTGAGTGACCACATTTAGGACAGACATCAACATTGTTGTACTTCTTGCTAAATAAGATACAGTCGTTTATATATGCATGTATTTTCTAATAGTCTAAACCCAAGTCAGAACTGAATTTATTTGCTTCATAATAAGACTTATGAAATGTATTGTCTGGTGGCAGTACTTTATACATCATGCCAAGCAACTCATCAGCGAACTTGTTAGAAACCCTGTAATTAAATCACCTTCAAATGCAGCAATTCTATGATAAAAGACATTTTCGCATAGGATTTACAACCAGAATATAACCTCTTCTTACAGTCTTCTAACATTCTATAAAATGTATTTGCCTACTCATTCGATTCCTTTGTATTATCACAATTAGTACCACCCAACCCATCATTTACTATGTTATACTTTCCTGAGCACGACTCGTATTCGATCTGTTAGACAGTACAAGTTTGTATTCATCAACGTGATCGACCCATGTAGTGTAAGTTTGGAGTATTCCATACTTCTCCACATGCAACTTTACATTGCTTGTTGTCATTAATAGACACCTATTACAATTTAGGAGCGGACAATAGATTCTACCTTCCCAAGATGAATGAGAAAATACAAAATCAAGAAATGCACTAACACCTTTCTTATGCCCAATGCTTTGTTGAGGCCTCTTCATCCAACTCTTATCCATTTGTAAGTGTTAGTATACAACTTAAATACTAATATGTGTATGAGAGTAAAACACTAAAATTTAGCAATCAATTAGAAGGAAAGTTAAACGGTACATATTCTTCATTTTGATGACTACCAGAATACACAAAGTAACCGTCCCCATTAGCTACACATAAACTGGAACTTTACAGTGTGTATTCTTCTACAATAGTGCTAACAGTATAAAAAATAACAACAAATGAATTCAAAAGATGAACAACACGATCAGGAGGACTAAAGAACTGCACTAGAACAACAATCTTCCAACTAGGGATGAGCGGTTTCGGGTACCCTGTAAATTTAGGGGTGCCCGGAACCTACCCAGTATATAATAGGGTATTTAAATTTGGAACCGGAACCTACCCGAAAAATGTTTGTATAAACGGTTTAGGGTACCCTGTTAGGAACCTATTTCTGTTTTTTTTTCAAACAATTATGGTTCTGGTTCGTTTTCAGTTTGGTTCTTGTTCGGTTCTGGGTTAAATTATACAATACATTTAAGAGACAAACAATACCTTATGGTTCGGTTCTGGAAGGCACATAATTCAGCACATTTAACAAGACATTCGTTAAAAGACAGACAAACAGGTCATGTTATGTTCTGGTTTGTCGTACTAAGAATGGAGAAGTGAGAGTCTGCCATTTTATTTCTTTAGTTCTTTTTTTGATATATATATATAGAGAGAGAGAGAGAGAGAATCGGTTCCGATTCTGGTTAATTAGGGTACTCAGATAAGAGAACCGAAACCGAATAAATAGGTTCTTGGATTCTTTTTCCCTAAACCTACCCTATTTTTAAAACTACTACCCCAAACCTGCCCAAAGTATCGGTTCTGGATAGATTCTTGGTCCAAATAGGTAGTTTGCTCACCCCTAAGAGCAACAGTCCTAAAGAGGATTGAAGAAATGCAGTATAACAGCAGTCTTAAGCATTCGTAGAATACCATAATAACAATTGCAGGTATGCCTTTCAACAATGAAAGATTGAATAATTGCACTAGAACAACATTTCTTCAATTTCCTACACACATCAACTCGATATTTCATATACTGTAATTTACAATTAAGGAATCTAATCAGTTAGAAAGCAGAAAATCAAAATAATTAAAGGAAGTATAGAATTTGTACCGAGAAATACATACAAACCAAAATGTCCAATCACCCGTAATGAGAATTAACAGTTGCAGTTCTCAATTTGGGATGCAAGAGTGCTCCTCAAACAACCTAATTGTCGTTTGTTCTTCAATTTGATTATTAGGTATCCAAGAAAACCAATATTAAGTCCAAGTTTGTGCTGAGATGTTGGAGAAACAGTCGTAAATATTAACTTGTTTTCTATCATTTTACTGCTTTTCACCATTTTTGTGACAACAATGATTAGAGTTACGATAATATGCCATAGTTATTTACTAATTATTGGCATCAACAACATTCAACACTAAATTTACACTTTTATATAAACAATTTAATTTGTTATTGGATGACTATAATAATCTCGATAATATGTCGACACTTGACATGTTTTCCATATAAATACAATGCGATGGCAATAATTAGCAGTAAAAATATATTTTAGTGATGGTAAATAAGTGGAGGTTAAATTTTGTGTTTAAGCATTAAGCACGATGGGAATTGTCGACACCAAAGCTTTGATTCAACTTTCATTTTTAGTGACAACACATTTTGACCGAGGATGTTGAGCAACATTCTTGTAGTGAAATGACACCTTTGTATATGAAGCACAACCACGATATAAGCTTTTCTCACATTCTATAAAATGTATTTGCCTATATATTTGGTTTCTCATTATTAGCCATACTAATACCACCCAACCCGTCATTCACCATATTATCCATCTCCAGTAGATGTTGTATTCGGTCTATCAGACATTACATGTTTCTATTCTACACCATGATCAACCCATGTAGTGTAAGTGAACAACATACCATATCTCTGCAAATGCCACTTCGCATTGCTTCTTGTCATTAACACACACCTGGTACAGTTTATAGACAGACAATGAACTCTCCCTTCCTAATATTCGAGAAAATGCAAAATCAAGAATTGAACACACCTTCTTTATACTCCAAGATTTGTCAATGTTTGTTCATCCAACTTTTATCCACATGTTATTTATGTAAAAAAAAAATATATTTTATGAGTGTTTAAATGCAACTCAAATATTCCATCCTATATGACAATCATTATCAATATATCGACATTTAATAACAAATGAAATATAATAACACATATTCTTTGATCAGTCTATTGGAATACACCGGTAATCTAATCAATTGTTTGAAGAATAACATACCCATTAAAATTGGTGTATACAATTGTACATCTAAAGAATCAATGTTTCACACGATTTGTTCAGGTAGAGTAGAAAATTATCTCAACCATTGTTGAAATGATATTTACATACCACAATCAAACCAATTATAAAAAATAAAAAATAAAAACATGTAAGGGAGATTACCTAGAAAACCAAACACAACTGAATTGTTGAATCATACCAATAGAATAATGAATTGAAGGTAGGATTCAAACAAAATGTTGATGCAAGGGTGTTGTTGAAGCCATATATGACTCATTTGATCTTCAAAATGAAGTTCATGTATCCAGTTCTAAGAATTAATGAAGAAATCTTCGTGACGATCCTCTGTCACATCTCTGTTATGTAATTTCACTTTTGAAAATACTTTATTGGCAGAATTTTTGTACAGTAGCAGTCCTACATCGCAGTCGTTTATGGTTCAATTGCAATAACCATATTTGACACAAAATAATGGGTTTTATAGTAACGTTTTGGTTTGCTATTGATTGATTGTATTCATTGTCGATAATGTATTGACACTGGTCTTCATTCTTGTTTGCTAGAATGCGACAAGAAAAAACCACACTAACCAATTGCTTTAACATGGGTAAATACGTTGAAATTAAATAAAGTTTATTATAATAACGATAGAATCTGTCGACACTAAAGTTTCTATTTTTTTTTTGGCCAACCAACAACTTCATACTTCATTCAATAACTAAAGAGGAAACCGAGTACAAAATATTGTCCGAAGTAATACATCTAAGAAGGGGGGTTGGGGGTGAAGACACCCAATCCGATGGACACAACCCCACTAACACATTCTTTGCAATCCAATCTTCACATGAGTTTGCGGATCGAGGGATATGCTCCCATGCAACTTCCCTAATCTCAGACGATCGGGAAATCGCATTCGACAAAATGGGGGCAATCCTCCACGCAAAGTCCCGCATATGAATGTGATTGATAACATTCAAGGCGTCTGTCTCAATAATCACTCTCGGCCACGCCATGTCGATCGCCAATAGAGTCGCGTAGTAGACCGCATGAGCCTCTATTTCGTCCACCGAGCCCGCAAGAAGTACTCCTCCTCGTCCGCCCATCAGAGCCCCGGTGTTGTCCCTCGCAATAACTCCATATGCTCCTCGATTAGAGGAGGCGTTCCAAGCCCCGTCGCAGTTTATCTTGATGACGCCCGAAGGTGGCCCGAGCCACGCCTGGACCTGCCGAACTCCTCGGTCGACATTCTGCGTGGTGCCCATTTCATGTAGGGTCCTCGCAATCTCGATCATAACCGAAGTGACACATGGTTGTGAGTTTTCGTAGACGATCTTGCACCTAGTTTTCCAGATCACCCAACACACCACCATGAGGCGACTCCACGTATTGACCTTCTCCCTTCTATTCGGTCCATTGAAAGATGTTGCGTCCACGAGCCACTCCTCCATCGAGTTCCTCCCCATGTTGATGCGTGCATTGTCGATGAAATGGAGCCAAACCTGTTTAACCCAAGGACAAACAAATAACATATGCTCACGAGATTCATCAATAAGGCAAGTCGGGCACGAGCTATCCACCGCTAGGCCTCTCCTAGCAAGAGTCCCCCTCGTAGGTAAAGCGTCGTTGGCTAGCTTCCACATGAACGCCTTTATCTTAGGCCACACGGTTGAGCCCCAAATGGCAGGCCAGATGGACGGTAAATCTGGCGGCGGTCTACGGTTCAAGTCCCGCGTTACCAGTCGAGATCGGTCGTAGGAATGCAGCCTGTGGTAGACCGATCTTACGGAGGTGTCGCCTGACCTGGAATGAGGCCAGCCGTGTCTGTCTGTAGCGTGTGCCAAGGGGATGTGCTGTTGGAGAACCGCCTGCACGTCCTCGGCGTGAACGGCAAGTCTGACCGCCCCCTCGTCCCACGACGCCGTGTCACGTTGAATCCATTGAGCAACCCGCGTCGAAGGTGAGAGTGTGGTATTTTGCCTAGGTCTGATCCTTAGGTTTTGGTGCGCGGTGACCCAGGCCTCCGTAAACGGGTTAATCGATCTGCCATCACCTAGGATCCAAACCCCCTCTGACCTGATAACGTCCCTGCCCTCAAGCAAGCTCGCCCACGCCCAAGAGGCCCTACTTCCCGTATTGGACTGCATGAATGAAGAGTCCGTGAAGTAGAGACCTTTCAGGAACCTAACCCATAAAGACTCCGGCTCAGCTAATATTCGGGCCGCCATATTAGCTAGGATTGCCCTGTTTAAGTCATTCATATCTCTGAACCCGTAGCCTCCTACAGCTTTAGCCGTGGTCATAAATGCCCAGTTCCTCCAATGGATCTTCCTATTGCCCTCTCGAGACCCCCACCAGAATCGAGCAATAATTCTGTTGATCTCATTACACCAAGTAAGCAGGAGCTTAAAGATGTGCATGACATAAGTGGGAATGGCACTCAGAACCGATTTGATAAGAACCTCCTTACCCGCATGATTAAGAAGCTTATTCCTCCAACACTGAAGCTTGTCCCGGATTCTTTCTTTTAAATAGGTCAGAGCATCCCTTTTAGACCTACCCCAAACCGTTGGTAGACCCAAATAGAAGCCCGGGTCAATACAGCTAGGCACCCCAAAGAGCACCGAAATATCTCTCTTAAAATCGTCGTTTGCACCCGAGTTGAAATAGAGGGACGACTTAGAGAAATTGATCTTCTGTCCTGAGGCTTCACAGTATAAGTCCAGAGAGTGTTTCAGATTTGTCGCCAAAGTCATGGAGCCTTTGAGGAAGAAGATTGAATCGTCTGCGAAGAATAAGTGCTGGATCTCGGGGCACCCCCTTCTCGGGCGGATGCCCCTAATGTTCCCCTGTCTGACCTGGTCGTCAAGCATTCTAGAAAGCACATCAGCGACTAAGATAAACAGATAAGGTGAAAGAGGGTCACCCTGTCTTAATCCACGAGAGGGGATGATTGTCGCCAATAGCTTCCCATTAATGGAAACCCTGTATGTGACGGTTGAGATGCAACCTCGTATCCAGCTAATCCACTTGTCATTAAATCCCCGTTTGGAAAGGCCTTCTAGGAGGAAGTCCCATTCCACACGATCGTACGCCTTTTGCATATCTATCTTCAAGGCGCACTCAGTTCGGTTCGAGTTCGTTCTTGGCTTGCCTCTTGTCTTTAGGAAATGGAACATCTCGTGCACGATGATTATACTGTCCTGGATCCGTCTCCCTGAAACGAAGGCACTCTGGAACGGGGTGACCAGTTTTGGCAAATAGGTTTTCAGCCTATTTGCTAGAACCTTATAAATAACCTTATATCCGAAATTGCGTAAGCTGATAGGTCTAAAGTCGGATGCACACAATGGGTTAGCAATCTTAGGAATCAAGGTAATATGTGTTTGGTTAAGAAAAGAGGGCATGATACCTGATGTGAGGAAGGCATTGACCGAAGTGAGCATATCTGATCCGATCGTGGCCCAACTCTTATGGAAGAACGACCCCGAGAAGCCATCCGGGCCTGGAGCCTTAGAACCCGCCATCTGAAAACATGCCCTTCTAACCTCGTCTAGGGACGCCAACCCCGTTAAACTCGCATTCATCTCATCTGTCACCCCTATCGGAACCCCCCCAAGAATACGGTCGGATCCACTGAATTGTACCGCGTGAGCCCGGTCCAACGCGAATAATCCCGAGTAGAACACGTGCAATTCTGCCGTGATGTCGTTTTCCTTTTCTAACCAAACCCCGACCCGTTTCTCAATCGGATGATCTTGTTTCGGCGCCGCCTGGAGATAGTCGTCTGATGAAAGAATTTGGTGTTCCTATCTCCGTTGCTCAACCATTTCACCCGCGAGCGTTGTTTCCAAAAAATCTCCTCGCGTTTCCAAAACGCATGAAGACGCGATTTAAGTGCCCGCTCCCTATCCAAGGTGTCGTCGTCATGAGGCGTGGTAGAGATCTGCCGAAGCTGTTGTTTGACCTTAGCTATCTCCATCACATTGTGTTTGAACTCCGTCGAGCTCCACTCTAATAATGTTGCCCTACATCGATCGAACTTGGACCGAAGGCCAAAGATCGAACGTATTGGACCCCCCCCCCCCCCCCGTTGCCACGCCCGATCAATTATGTCGTGGCATTGTTCGTTCTCCCACCACATTTCCTCAAACCGGAAAGGTCTCTTACCCTTCGCCTCGGGGTGCGACAGATGGATGGAGATAGGTGAATGGTCTGAACCGACTAGTAGTTCGTGTGTGCATTGGGCCTTCGGAAACAACGTTAGCCACGCCGGGTTTGCCATGGCACGGTCAAGCCTCTCGCGAATCCGATCCCCACCCCGCCTATTGTTTGTCCATGTAAAGATCGGTCCCTTGTACCCCAAGTCCTCAAGCGATAGGTCCTCCATACGAGAATTGAACCCATCAATCTTTGCTTGATCCTTTCGGCCTCCTCCTTCTTTCTCCCTATGATGGGAGATGTCGTTGAAGTCCCCCACACACAACCACGCATCCGTTCGGTTTAGCCCTATCCCTCTCAAACTGTCCCAGTTGAGACATCTTCTTGAAAACATCGAGTCCGCATAGACCCAAGTAACCCTACACATGCTCGCCAATGCCGAAGTTGTAATCGAAGTATCAATGTAATTCTTGTCAAGATTATGAAACTGGATGTCGACCTCCTTTGTCCACCAAAGGGTCAACCCTCCACTCGCACCAATGGGATGGACATACTTAGCAAAATCCATCCCAACTTCCCTTCGTACCTTCTCGCAGTGGGCCTAAATCTTCTTCGTCTCCATTAAGAAAACTATGGACGGCCGAGAACCCTTCACCAGGTCTTTTAGATGGCGAATTATCAGGGGAGACCCCAACCCCTGACAATTCCAACTGAGGAAGATCATTGAGGACCCGTGGCTGTTTTAGGACAGCCACCAGAACCTTTTGAATTTTCAGCTACCTTTGTTACCCGACTCCCTCTTCTCCGCACCACCTGCAGCCCTTCCGCCCCCTTACTGTGGTCAGCCTGCTTCCCGAGATCGAAGCATATCATCTCTCCCTGTCCTAGCACCGAAGGACCACTCTGTGTCTTTCGCTTCTTGGATGGTCCTCTGTCCAGCATCTGAGTCACGTTCCTCTTAGGAGCCACCTGAGTCGCAGCAGCATTCCAGCTTTGTATTGTGACCCCATTCAAAATCAGATGATTTGCCTCGCCTGCCACCGCCCCAGTCAGTCCCAAATACCCCGAGGTCCCAAAGATAGAAGAGTCAGCCAAAGTCTGTACCTGAGCAACCTTCGGCACACTAGGATGTTCGTTCCCTGACCCCCCGAAGGGATGTATAACTCCCGCCACCCCAGAAGATAACCCCCGGGAAGCCTCCATCATCTGACCTTGCGGCTGGAGCTCATCATCACCCGGTATGTCTGGTTTCTTGGAGTGAACCAGACAGATCGGAATGATGAGCTTCTTGACCAGATCGCACGGGATACACATGTCTAGTTCAGGAGCCCCCCTAGGCGCAGCACTGAGCTCCGAAGCTGTTGACTTGTCCGGTGACTTTGGCAACGCCTTCTGCAGCTGAGCCTGACCCGGCCCAACCTTGGGCACCCTAGGCTGCTTTGGAGCAGCATGGAGCTCAGCCCCGACATCAGCATGGACCCTAGACTAAGGGGTCCCCAGTTGGTGAGGCCGAGTGGATGTTGTAGGAAGGCACCCCTTTTGCAAGCGATCCACACGTCCTCCCCACCCATCCTGCCTCCCGTCACCTTCGCAATTCGCGTCATGTGCTTCCGAAGATCTATTACTAGCCGCATGACTCTGGTTCTCCCCCGATGATCGCCACGAAGATCTGCCATGGTGAGTCGCCTTCGATGTACCTCTCCTCTGTAGACCAGCTTGTGGCATGGGCCCATGACCCTTCATCACTTCGCTCCAAGACTTGAACCGGTGGTCCCTGGAGGTGGCCAGCCGTGCTCCACCCCCCACGGTAACCCATCGGTTGTTCATCTTGGGACGCTCACAGGAAGTCCAAGGCCCATATAGGGGTGAGCCTTCGACCGGATCAGTGATAACCGGGTTCGAGCATGCCTTTGAAGAGTGACCAACCAGACCACATCCGTAACAAAAATCCGTAAGCCTCTCGTATTTAACCGATGCCCATTTTCCTACCCCTTTCGTGTCGAACCACCTGAATCTAGGCATCAATGGTGATAGAGTGTCCACCTCGACTTGCACCCTAAGATAGGTCCTTTGTTTGATCACATTATATTCCTCCGTCCTTATGCATCGACCGATCGTATCTCCAATACACTGAGCATTTGGTTTGTTCATCATTTCCAGACTCAACCCGTGAATCTGAACCTATTTAGTTTTAATATTTTAGTGGCAGGACATTTTGTCTGTATCTACAGTGTACATTCTTGTAGTGCGAGCTTCAATTGACTCACCCGTGTCCATATTTTTGGCAATCTTGAAAACATAAACAAAAAAAAACAAGTAAAATATCTAAGATGCAACTAAATCAGATCCAAAAATTAGTTCAACGTACCATAATCATTTCTAACTTAAGATATACTTTATTTGCATGCAAGAAAGGTGTGGAACCACTACCAATATTGTTAAATTGTGTGAAATTACCGGAATTACTTATCATGAAACTTTGAAATGATTTAAATTCATTCATATTGGGACAATCTAAGTTTGGTAAGTAGACTGCATATTGAAATTGTTTAAAAATCTTCTTCATTTGTGCATATTCATTCTTTCTTCTTGTTGTCACAATTTCTTCTTCTTATTTTTTTTTTGGTGTGCCTCTTTTTCTACCACTAATGGTGCTTACACGCGTTTCTGTACTACTTTTTCAGTTGCTTGTTGTTCCGAAGGTCTTTGTCTTTTTTTTTGTAACTAAACATGTGTAATTAATTTTTAAGTTTAACGCTAAACATATATTAATACTACTCGCATTTACACTTGGCACTACTGCATAGAAAGTTGAACACGTTTATAGAATAATAATATTCTTTTAGTCGTTCTGAATTTCATAAATAAATATTTTTTATTAGATTGATTAGGTCTTCAAGAAGAGAATCAATAAAAAAATCACAGCTCATTTAAGAACTTATTATTAATTAGGGGTGAGAAAAAAAAATTGTTTGAGCTGAATTTTCGACAAGCCCGCCTCGAGACCAGACCGATTAGGACTAAGTCCGACTAGAACCGAGACCGAACGAACGTTTTTTTCTTCTTAAGGTCGGGCTCAATCTTTTTTTTCTTCAAAATCTCGACTAGGACCGGCCCGACCTTGAGGAAACCCAGGTAGAACTGAGTCAACTGACGACTTCCATCGAGGAAAAATGGAGGACATGGACCTAGTTCCAACTTCAGTGGAGTCTGCATGATAGAAGAAGCCCCAACAAGAGAAGAAGCCCAAATCTCTTGAAATTAAAAAGGAAAGCAGCGCAGCAGAGCTTCACAAGTTCACATTCCTAATTCTTCGGTCTTCACAAGGAGTCCTTGCAGCTTCTGTCCGTTCTCGATGAAGCTTCCATGGAGAAGAAAGATCTTCAGGCTCTTTCTGACCGGGTTTCTAAGCTACAGAGCGAGGTATGTCATGGGAGTGTAGAGGCTTTGATTGAATTTGCCTTGATGATAAAAGTTAATTTCTTCATTTGATATGCGTTTTTCTTTCCAAAATTTCAGTTCAAGACCGAGACCGGCTGGAGTCAAGCAAGACCAACTCGAGCGTTGTTTTTGCCCAAAATTGATCTCGGTCCACTAGAAGTGAGGACTGAAATTTCGGGCTCGGGCTTAGTCTTTCCAAAAAGACTGTCCCGCCCCGACCGAGCTCACCCCTATTATTGTGCCTGCACAGTTAAAATAGAAAGAATGAATCTAAAAGACACGAAAAGACAATGTATTGTCACATTAGACTAAAAATAATGGACCGCGCTTCGCTCAGTAGATGAAAAATTATTTTTATAATGATATTTAAAATTAAAGAATTAATTTAATTATTTATTTCAATAAATAAAAATAAATATAAAGTTATTGATTAGTTTAGTAATTTGAAGTGCATTGTTTAGATAAAAATAAATCAAATAAATTAATACACTAATAAAATTTTAAGTAACATAATAAAAATGATTATAAATTATTTTATTGTACTATATTCATCATCCTTTTAGACATTAAATTAATAAAACTAATTTATTTTTAATTTAAAAAAGGGTATATTAAGAAATTATACATAAATTTATTTTCTTTTTGAAAATTAGTATATGTAAAAAACAATATAAGGGATTATTGTTATAGTCTATGAATTGTATAACCTCTAAGTGTCACCTTTAAGTGTCACCTTTGCATCAGTGTGACACATTTGTGGCGGAGCTGCTGGAAAACAACCCCATCTTTGCACCTGCATGCATGGAACTTTTGGGAGAAACCTAGATTGCAGCGTTGACGTGGTTGGTTCAAGTCGGTGGGTCTCTCCCGGCAATTGTCCCTCTTTGAAGTGTAGTTAGGTCTATCTTCGGTGATGGTGCAGCGGTTTCTTCATCCTTGGAGGCATGTTGATCATGGTCGAGGACTGCTAGGGTTCGACTGACATTGTAAGTGTGTGTCTGAGTTGAGTTACCTTTTTTTATTTACCTGTGCTTGTAGGAGGATACAATCGTCGTGAAGACTTCTGCGCGGCGAAGCCGTGCCGGCTCCAGTGGAAACATGACAACTCGGAAAACCACTCTGGATCTGAACTCGAACCCACAGGAGGATGTGATTGATCGATATGTGGGTGCTATCATTGCTCAGAAGCAGGTGAAAATGTGGCAATCATTAATGTTCTACAAAAGATGTGGGAGACTTTTGGCTCAGTTAAGGTCATAGAGACATCAGACAGAGTTGTGATCTTTGAATTCAAAAACAAGGAGATGAGGAAACAGATTTTCGTTAGGTCCCCGTGGTCTGTCCAATGCCATTTTTTTAGCATGAAAAAATGGGAGTTGATCAGAGGACTCATGAGTATTGAATTCATAATTGTTCAATTCTGGGTTTAGATTCATGACCTAGGGTTGGAGATGTTCAATGTTGGTAATGTTGAGAAGATCAGGAATAAAACTGGCAGATTCATTGAGACAGGAAAGGATACTGAGAAGGCGACCAACTGCTATCTTAGAATGAAGGTTGCGGTTGATGTAAATCAGTCTCTTCTCATTGGTTTCTAGTGGAAGAACCCTGAAGGGGATGAAAGTTGGGCCTCGATAAAATATGAGAAGTTTTCTAACTTTTGCTATGGTTGTGGAATTCTTGGTCATACAACACAAGGTTACAAGGCAGATGTCCAAATGTCTAAGGAGAAGTCAGGACGCCATATGTATGGTTCCTGGATAAATGGAAAAAGACTGAGGAAATCGGAGCATACTGGATTGATGGAGGAAGGACCGTCCCAAAAAATCCCTACGAGGAAAAAACTTGGTATGACATAATGAACAAGGCACGATCGATGAGAAAACCCAAGGAGAATGAGATGGGAAGAGGGGAAACCGAAAGTAATAAGACTGGAAAAGAAAGAACTCAAGATAACTGGTTGGATCAAGAAGAGAAAAGCTACATAGAATCACATGATGATGAAAGAAGAGGAGTTGGAACTAAGACTATGCAGTTGGACGAATCAGGATCAATGAGCCATGATCGAATGGTAAATATGGAGATCGCTTCTTATGGGAGAAGCACTTGGTCGAATAAAAACCATACATTACCACTTGAATCCACTAAAGTCGACCTTATCATGATCCTATCAACCATACAACATACAATCATCCAAAATCCTATACCCCAACTTCTAAGCCTAAACCGAACACCTTAACCTTACACCTTGATATTCTCTCTCCTCACTGGACCGACTTTACCCACCAAAAACCAACCACCAAGAACCTCCCTAAAATCAAACCCTTTGAAACCATCATCCTTCCTGCTAGAAACATTTTTAATAAGCCAATCCCTATTGAAGAGCCAAAAAATACCCCAAGTTGAACCCCCAGTCCTGAGCCAACCATTCTTACTAGGATGTCACTAAAAAGGAGGCACGATGAGGAGGATGTCCAAAATATGAGGAAGAAATTTCGGTCGGATGTGACACAAGAAGGGAAAGAATCGGCTAGAGATCAATTAAAGGGAGGCAGGTCGAACGGGAGGCCTCAGAAGCAGGGAAGTAGATCAAAATTGATAAGGGCCAAAAGAAACACAATGAAGGAAGATAAGGAGACGGAGTAAGGAGAATCACAAAATGTTAAAATAGGTTGTGGTGGTTATCTCGAAACGGCCACACGGGGGGCCATGGACAATCTGTTGGAATTGTCAGGGTCTAGGTGCATCAACAAGGTGCATCAATCGGAGATCATATGCCTGATGGAAACAAAGAACGGGGATGAATTATGTGAAAGGGCTCGAGAGCAAGTAGGGATGGATTGTGCTTACTATGTAAATTCGTGAGGCATGTCGGGATGAATGGTGCCATGGTGGAGGAATGATATTCAAGTTTCTATTAAGTTAGCCACCCATAATATTATTGATAGTGAGGTGAAGATGAACAACCAGCTGAAACCTTGTCTTATTACATGGGTATATGCTGATGTGGATCCTCAAGGAAGTATAAAAAACTGGGATGAATTGCGTGAAATAGGGAGAAGGCACAGGTCGGCTAGGATGTGCTGGGTGATTTTAATATGACATGTCATTATCATGAAAAAAAATGGGAAATCGTAAATCTCAAAGACATATCGATAAGTTCAATGAGATGATTGACAATATCAACATGGAAGGCCTGGCGCGAAAGGATCTAGATTCACTTGGTCCAACTGCGAGATATCCAGACATCCAGCGCATAAATGACATTGCAATTGAATCAGATCACACACCTCTCATAATTCATCGTGAGCAAGGTGAACAAAGGAAGGAGCAATACTTCCGATTTGAGGAGATGTGGGTAGAAAAGGCTGAGTGTAAAGATGTAATTAAAGAAGTCTGGACCAAATAGGATGGTGTGGATAAGCAAGTGGAAATCGATGTGAGATTGGAGAACTTCCGAAGGAGATTAACTAGGTGGAGAAAAGAAAAATTCGGAAACAATCAAGTTGAATTGAGAAAAGCAATTGATCAACTCCGTTGAGTAACTAGTGGTCGGTCGAGCTTGAATAATCATGAGAAGGAGGCAGCCCTCAAAAATCGAATTAAATACATCCACCATATAGAATAAGTTTATTGGGGACAACGATCCAGGGTTAAGTGGTTCACAAAAGGGGACCGACATTCAACATTCTTTCATCTCACAACCAATGCTAGAATAAAAAGAAACCGCATAACCAGCGTGCAAAATGATCGGGGACAGTGGATCAGTTCGGTCAGGGGTGTGGAAAATGAAATATGTGGGCATTTTCAAATGGTATTCAAGTCAGAAGGGGAGGTTCTTCGGGTCATTCCGACATAGATTACGAAGGAGATGAAAACTGATTTGGAAAAGGATGTGTCCGATGGAGAAATCAGTGTCACAGTTTTTCAGTTGGGAGGGGCGAGTGCTCTAGGTCCAGATGGTTTTCCGGATCTATTCTACCAATTGAATTGGCACACTGTTGGTCCAGATTTAATCACAGCCTCAAGTCCTTTCTCAGGTAAGGTGTCTTTCCCTCCACTTTACATTACACAGATATTACCCTCATCCCTAAAATTTCAAACTCAGCGAGAGCGAGTGATTTTAGACCCATAATCCTTTGTAATTTCATATATAAAATTGTATCCAAGGTCTTGGTGAATAGGCTTAAGCCCTACTTATCGGATTTTGTCACCCCTTATCAGAGAGCTTTTGTGGCAGGTCGCGCAATACATGACAATATTCTTATATCTCACGAGGTGTTCCATCATTTAAAGAATCGAAAGGACATCGCTACAATTGAATGTGCCTTGAAGCTGGATATGCAAAAGGCGTATGATCGGGTCGATTAGGGCTTCCTGTTGAAAAGCCTTGTGAATAGAGGCTTTGGCGCAAGATGGGTCGAATGGATGAGACAGTGCATAACGAAGACATCATACCGTGTCTTGATCAATGGAAGGAGGACAAGTACCATTCGACCATCTATGGGGTTGCGGCAAGGTGACCACTTATCTCCGTATCTTTTCATCCTCTTGGCAGATGTGCTTTCCAGACAAATTGAGAATGTCATCTGCATGGAGAAGCTACAAGGCCTCACACTGAAATGGGGTGTCCAAAACTGCACCACTTGTTTTTTGCTGATGATTCACTCTTTTCTTGAAAGGTGTGGTGGAGAATGCCCAGGTTTTGAAGGATATATTGACCAGGTACTATAGAGCCTCTGGACAATGCATAATCAATGTGAAATCGAACATGGTCTTCAATAAGGAGAAAATGAGGACAGGTGTAAGGAGATTGAAGGGATGCTGAAAATTCAAGGCACTTCAGACCCTGCTAAATACCTTGGACTCCCATCCATTTGGGGTTGATCGAAGACAGGAGCATTGGGCTATATAAAGAGTAGAATCCACGATAAGATCCAAGGGTGGAGGTCGAAAACCCTCAACCAGGTAGGAAAGGAAGTTCTCATAAAGGAAGTCATCACTGTCATTCCCTCATACATGATGAATGTCTTTAAACTTCCTAGAACGTGGTGCGCATAAATTAATGTCATGATCGCAAACTTCTGGTGGGGTTAGTCGATTGAAGGAAAGAAAAATCACTTGAAGAGATAGGAGGTGTTTGCTAGATCCAAACCGATGTAAAATACTGAATAAACCAGATGTAAAATGGGTCTGAACCGTCAAGGGGCTATACTTCCCCAACACTGATTTCATATCGGCCAAGAAAGATGGTCGGGCTTCTTGGGATTGGACGAGTTTGGTCCACGGCAGAGACATCTTATTTGCAGAGGGGATTTAGCAAATTGGAGATGGAACGAAGGTGAAAATCTTTGAGGACCTGTGGGTGGTGTAAAATTCAGGTTTCAGAGTAGAATGGCCAAGTGATAGATGTCAACTACCGGACAGGAGAGTTCATGAACTATTTGGGCCGAATAGAACTTGGGATAAGGAAGTCCTTTGGGGAAGCTTCAACGAAACGGATGCTCGCTTAATTCTTAACATGCCACTGAGATATGAACCATGCCCTAACTTAATGATATACCCCTATACAAATGATGGTCGTGTTACGGTGAAGTCAGCCTGTCATCGGTTGAAAGAAAAGGACAGAGCCACTGCGCAAGAGTTAGGTCATGATGATGATGTCTGAAGGATGATACGGAAGGTAAACACTTTGCCTAAGGTTAATAATTTTATTTGGCGTTTACTTTCAAATGCAGTTGCCATGAGACTGAATCTCAGGCGAAGGGGGATGATAGTGGAAGTGGAATGTCCTATCTCTAGGCTCGAGAAAACAATTGAACACATGATCAGTGGGTGCGAGTGGACAGAGGTAGGGTGGTTCGGTATTCCGGGGATTCGACAGACTTTGAGTCAGACTTCATCCCTTAATGAGTGGATCAAGGAACGGTTAACATAAGAGGGAGTCATGGGTAGAGCAAGAGCAGAGCGACAAAGTCTATGTATGTAGACTTGTTGGCATATACGGAAAGTTTGATGCAAAGCATCCTTTGTGGGGAAGATACCGAACCCAATTGATATGGTTCTTGCCATCAAAGGAGCACACTCGGAGTTGTCAAGGACCGGGCCTTATTGAAGAACTAAAACCAGGGAGAACCGACGAGAAATATGGACCAAATCGAGAGCGGGTGCAATCCGAATAAATTACGATACGTCATGGTGCAACCAAATGAAACGTGGAGGCATTGGCGTAGTGGAAAGGGACGAGAATGGACAGCTTGTGGGAGGACTGAACTGAAGAGCATAGAGTGATAATGTGGAAATTTTAGAGGCTCGAGCGGCATTGGAAGGCATAAGGCTGGCAGTTGATAGAGGTTGGCAGAAGATCGAGGTAGAAACGGATTCCTTGAGGGTCATGGAGTGTTAGGATTAATAGAACATGAAGACTTGAAGTAGATGAATAAGAAAAACATCTGACTCCATTATTGAGAAAACTTGTTATTTAGTACATAGAGAACTAGATATATATAGTATAGATATAACTATCTATATATATTTATTCTATCTATAAAGATACTCATACTATCTATCTAACTATATATATAATAAACTAAATCTAAAAGGATAAACTAACTAATATAGATAAATTAAAGTTAAAGACTAATCTTGATTAATGTAGACTAGACTATATACTACTCTAACATTCACCCATGTTCTTTGTTTTTCTTGAAATTTGCTGAATTGGTCCCCAAATTTCCAATGTTTCTTCTCTTGTCGCGGATCCCAAATCCAGTCTGGATCAAATCCCCAATCAAATTGAGCTCGCACATCTGCATCATTGGTAAGATACTACACATTCAAATACAAGTTTTTTCAAGTTAAAATCCAGATGAAAAATAAAAAAAATATAAAAAAAACTTGGTCATGCCATCGTAGTGCCATCTCGGTCATCTCGTCGTGGTCATGCCGTAGTAGTTAACAAACTAATCTAAAATTAAAATTCCAGCAATCCAATCTTGTATTGAATCCATTGTAAATCATAAAAAAACTTGGTTGTGCAAACTCAATTTGATCACACATCTTCACGATACCAAATCGGGATTTCAGCACAAATAATTCAGCATTGTTGAAGAGACAATTGTATCAGCACATCACAGATCAGCGACAGGAATGATTCGGTCCTTGGAAAAAAGTCTCTGATACCATGTTAGGATTAATAGAACATGAAGACGTGAAGTAGATGAATAAGAAAAACATCTGACTCCATTATTGAGAAAACTTGTTATTTAGTACATAGAGAACTAGATATATATAGTATAGAGATAACTATCTATATATATTTATTCTATCTATAAAGATACTCATACTATCTATCTAACTATATATATAATAAACTAAATCTAAAAGGATAAACTAACTAATACAGATAAACTAAAGATAAAGACTAATCTTGATTAATCTAGACTAGACTATATACTACTCTAACATGGAGCAAATCCAAAGGAAGACGAACTACTGAAGACGGGACATCACATGCGAGAAAGCAACAAATTTCATATGTTAGTTGGAAAAGCAATCCCGCGCTCAGCTAATGTGAGTGCTAGTTGAATAGTTAGGCAAACTAGATTGGGTGTGCATTTACATAATTAAGTCATTTTTCCCACACCCCAATTTAGTAGTTTATTATTGGTTGATTGTAATAATAAATCTCTGTGATCGCTTTGATTGCGTTTTTCTCCTTGAATAAGAATAATTGATGTTGTTGACAAATAAATAAAGTTTGCATTAATAGTTAAAAGAAGCCTGAAAATAATGTAACGGTTCTTGAGATTTATTGTGAGTGCTTGGATGAGTTTTAAGTCACTTTAGACATACATGTGGTAGTGTCACGTCATTATGGAGAAATGTGCATTGATGTGGACCAATAAAATATTTGAATTTTGACACGTAACAACTTCATTTTATTACTTGTCACAATATTACGCAATCTAGCCAAGTTAATATATATATATATATATATATATAGAGAGAGAGAGAGAGAGAGGGGGGGGAGCGAGAGAGAGAAAGAAAGAATATAGATGGTTCTAACTGTGTGATAGATTTGGGTCCCTTAATCTATTAATTTATGAGAAACGTTTGAAAATAGTCCAACATGTTTGCACAAAATGATTTTTTCAACTCAATATGTTTGAAAACGATGGTAATTGCTCCTTCCGTCAATCCTCCGTTAAAATATTATGTTAAGTACTTTTCATATTTACAAAATTTAACACTTGAAAAGTATTCAGTTAATTTTATAAATATGAAAACTATTTAACATAAAATTTTAATGGAGGATTAACGTACGGAATGACCAATTACCATCGTTTTCAAACATATTGAACCATTCACAATCGCAAAAAAAATGGTGCAAATAACATTTTGTGCAAACATATTGTACTATTTTCAGACTTTTCCATTAATTTATTGATAAACTTCAATTTGTGTTGGTAAATTCACCATATATATATTCATTAAATATATATTATGTGAAAATATACTTATGAATCTATCTTCCCCAAGATTTGTAATTTCCCCCACTGCTGGAACCTATATTCCCCATGGTTTGTAACTTTTCAGAATTGTGTTATAGATCTTGAAGGTAAAGAGGAAGTTGAATGAAACATCAAAAACATGTGCTAAATGTTTTGCTTATGTGGAGGGAAAATGGAAAGACCATAACTCAGGCGCTTGAAACGTATATTCGTGCTCCCATCCTTTTTCTCTAATTTTTCTTTTGTAGATTGTGGCTAGGGTTGTCGATGGTTAGGGTATGGTTAGGGTATGGTTAGGGTATGGTTAGGGTATCAAAAATATCATAATCATACCATATTTTTAAATTGCAGATCATAACCATAATCATTACGGGTATAATTTTCAATACCATAACCATATCCATAATCGTGGTTATTAACCACGATTTTAACCGTATACCCATATTGATTACTACATGTAAAATGTAATAGAATATCATGAATGTTATCTTAATTAATTCATAAAATAATATTACAAATAATAAAAATATTCAACATTAATATCATTCAACATTAGAACCATTCAAAATTAACACTTCTACCATTTAACATTAACATAATTCAATAACATTTCACCTTGAAATTATGGATTCGTGAAATCTAAAAGTGAAAATCATACTTATGTTATTAGTATTTACTAATATATTAATATTAATTTATTATTATTGTATTTATAGAATAATCATGGTTATAACCATGGGTATGAGTAAAATACCAGAACCATTACAGGTAGAAAATTTACCATCATAATCGCACTACACCATGTTAGGGATTGTGGTTTAGATTATTGATCGATTTAGTCCAAATGTTTAGTACAATTACATTAAAGTCCACATGTTCAGAACTTTTGCATACAAATCCTTAGCTTCACCTATAAATAGATGACCACCCCTATTCTAACAATCAAGTTTAGTGTTAACAAGATGAAATTTTCATTAGTTGTATCACTAAACTGAAATTTCTCTCCACATTCGGTTCTACTTTCCTAAGATGGTATCAGAGCTTCAAGATCAGGGACGAGATCCTCATTCGATTGGTAATCTTCTCCGTTCTTCAGCTCCTGTAGCAATTTGAGCTTTCCACTTGCAAGTATCTTTTAGTTCCATCTTGAAATCAATTTGCTCATGAAGTCATCAATCATCAGATAATGATTCTCAACAGATAACACAGATTCTGCAGTTGATTCTCCTGATCATTGCCACCTCCAGCAGCTCCAGCATCATTCGGTGATTGTGCATTTCTTCCAGTTCTGCGATATGTTCTTCATTCCAGTAAACCGAACGATTCCTTCCAGCAGCAATATTCTCGGTTTAGATAAGTTGATACCTGATGATTCTCCGTTCTGTTCGTTTCAATTTATTTATGTTAAATACATGTGATGTTGCGATTGCAATATCCTGCCGCGATTGCGTGTGGTTCTGTTTCCTGCTGCGATTGTGTTGTTGATCTGACCCTCATATAGGCGTGCTTGCTAGTCCTGGTGTTATGTTTCCTGCTGATGTTGTTGCGATTATGGTGTTCTGTTTAAACTTTAATTCAGTAGCATTGAAAGATCAAGTGAATACAATTCATTAATGACATTGGTCCAAATCTGAATCTCCAATCAGAATTGCAAGCTCCTGATGATGGTACAATAACCTGAAATCAATCAAGTTGAATTCGAATCCAGCTTAAACAAAAGCTGAATATATTCCAGCTATTAGAGATTCACAATGATCCTGTTCCACTATGCTGATTCTGATCAGGTAAGAGCAGACCTATGCTCTTGATTTGAATTGTTGCTCTGTTTGTGCTGTGCTGAATTGTTGTTGTGGATTGTATGATGTTGATTATTTGTTGATGAGATGATTACCATTATTTATGGATTGATTTCTTACGTATGGATGTTGATTCGTCCTGTGTTTGAGGTTGGCTTTGAGGATGATTCATTCTCTGTTTGAGGATGTGTTTGAGGCTAATTTAAGTTGTTGATTGTCTCCATTTGCTACCGCTCTACAAGTACCAAGCTGTTCTGATTTGTGTTTGTTTTCTCCTCGAAGATATTATGTTTTTCTAGGTGCTTACAAGCACGTTGACTGCTTCTCTATGTTTCGCTACGTGTTTACAAACACGTTTTCAGTAATCCCGAGGCTGCATCTTCTCCCTTTGGTATTCCATCTTTGGTTCAACAGTAGCACTTCATCAAAGGCTCTCGGTATCCTCGTCAATCATTTCCCAAGCTCAGACTTACTGAACTTAGAGCAGAACGGTGCTCGGTATTAGAGCAGACATGTGCTTCTGTTTGGGCAGACCTGTGCCATGGAAATCAACTCCTGTGCCATGAAAATCAACTCCTACAGATCAACAGTGGGTGAATTATCTGTGATTGAAATAAGCTCAGTAATGGATAGATCAGTTCTGCTTGTTATTCAGCAAAATCATGGAGTTGTGCTTACAAGCAAAAGATGCAAGTCCACATGGATGGATGTTAGGTATTGATGATGTTGATAAGCTTCTTATGGTGTTGATAATATTCCTTTTCTATTTTTGATAGCTTAGGGTCTTGATTTACATTAGGAAGTGAATCTACAAAAGGGAATGTTAAGGATTATGGTTTAGATTAGTGTTTGATTTAGTCTAAATGTTTAGGACAACTACATTAAAGTCCACGTGTTTAGGACTTTTGCATACAAATCCCTAGCTTCACCTATAAATAGATGACCGATCCTATTCTAATAATCAAGTTTAGTGTTAATAGGATGAAATTTTCATTAGTTGTAGCACTAAACTCAAATTTCTCTCCACAATCGGTTCTACTTTACTAAGACACAACAATGGTACGGTTAACCATATAAAAACAAATGACGGTTATAACCATGGTTTTTCAGTTTTTACCGCACCATTATCGACCCTAATCGCAGGAGATGTAAATATAGATTTTTGTCGACTTTTCCCTTTCACCAAAGACATCTACACCTTCAAATGTTCTGCTAATATTAATGAACCCTATAAACTAGTATAGATACGTAGTCTACAGTTTAAACGGAATGACAATTATTGAATTATCAACAGTAGCATGCTATAGAGGACATCCTCCAACGGAAGATCCATATAATTTGCATAAACGAAGACAAGATTGTATAGTAATATGCATATTAATGATTCAAGTAAAGAAATATATGGAAAATGCTATCTACTAGTTGATGCAGACATTAGGTTTTGACAAAATTGATGATTTTGGTTTCATCTTCTGATAAATCAAGTAGAAACTTGTGATACTAGAAAAGAACAATTTGTTGAAGCAATTGAAGAAAAATAGAGGAAAAACACTTATGTACAGAAAGGATCGCAGACCTATAGACAATAAGGAAGAACATTGGTGCAGTTGTAGAGAGATTTTTCACTAATGAATGCGGACAAGAAAGATTGGGATAAGCTTTCATTAAAATGACAAATGATAAAGTTGAGTAGTGAAAATTACAAAATATAGAAAAAAAATGGTAAATAATGAGGATTAACACATTGAGCAGTGAAAAATAATAAAATATTTATTATTTAAATTAAACTGCAATGAAATCAATGAGTCGCAAAAATGTGGGGAAATGTGTAATATTCATAACATTTCATATCAAGTCACACAGTGACAGACTCAATTGGTAATGTGTAATATTTACGGCTCATAAAACTAATTATCGTTGTGATGAGCCCTTTAACATCCCCTTCTTCTATAGTGGCTTATCAGAGAAGCAACTTTGTCCAAAGAAGCTTACAGAAGTAGCCAAGTTGTAGATTTGCAATCGCTCATTGTCGGAGGTGTAGAGACCGGCGTTTCCTAGCATAGACACTCTTGTTGGATAATCATCTTAAAGCTATTTGTGGATACAACCCAAATTATGGTCACAATTCTACCAAATATATTTATGGTCAAAATACTACCAGATATATTTATATATATTTATCTCTAGTAGATTATATCCATAAAATATATTTGTGTCATACCTGATCCTTATCAAATATTCTCCATATCTTTAACCTGATTTTTAACCTTAGAAAAATTTATTGGGTTAGAATTCTATACCTATAAATAGAGTCAGTCTTAACACATTCTGATATATAGAAAATCTATCAAACCTTGAGCATCAAAGTGCAATTCCAAGTCTTTCGTAGCGAGTGCACTTAATCGAAAGGCTAGTTGTGCTAACATTAGGCAACGACCGACGTAAGGATTTAGCACCATGGCCCGCCAAATTCGTTGTTAAGGCAGTCGAACTTACAATGACGCAACTTTTCTTGATTTCTCTCTTTATTCCTTTATTTTTATTTATACATAAATCAGACTTTATATTCCTACTAT
The DNA here is from genome assembly GCA_946814005.1 of Chamaenerion angustifolium. NCBI lineage: Eukaryota > Viridiplantae > Streptophyta > Magnoliopsida > Myrtales > Onagraceae > Chamaenerion > Chamaenerion angustifolium. Next base: position 17,823,500 of record OX328277.1, on the reverse strand, counting down.
TTAATAACGAATTTTTTCTTGTTCTGATTACATGTATGGAAAAAAAGGAGAAGATGACAATTGCAAAAGGAGAGATAGAAAATATTTCAAATGAATTGCTTTTTCTGTGGTCCGACGACGGTTAAAAATTACGCCTCCGATAAAATTCGTCTATGCTCTAGATTTTCGATCCAGTTCTTGTTCCGACCTTCCATCTAGCGTAAACATGGAAGAAAGAGTGGATTGAGAGCTAGAAGAACACTTGGATCCAGGTCTAACCACCAACGAAACTCTGAAGTGGAGGCCTGAGATCAAGCTGATTTTCGTCCCTCACTCATATGGATGTCTGGCCAACCAGAACTCTAGCCAGTCGGAGTAGAGTCAGCAACTTAACATCGTCGATTGCAAGACTCTGGACATTATTACTATATAAAGGTACTGGGCAACGAATTATCTGATTAATGGGCTTAATTGGATCTCACTTAGAAAAGCTTAAGTAAATTGCTTTGGAGCATTAATGGATTTATGGGCCACATAAATTCTGAACAACTATTTATCAAAGCTAATGTTGAAAGTGTTACTCAGTCCTAGTATTCATGTTTAGGGATTGAAATTAATAATATATATATCATAAAAGTGAGTCTATTAGATAAATATGATACTTGCTTAGAACATAAAGCATGATTTCATATCATATAACATGTCACTGAGTTGTTATGCATTTATTGACCAATTGCATTATTTGATAATGTGTGAGGAGAAGCAATTTACCGTTGCACGATGTCTTGGAGTTTCAGCTATGGTGTTATCGTTCTCGTGATTGAGGTCGTTCTATAACTGTAATGCTAGCAAGTAAAAAGTTTTTCTGAAACTTATCTCTCACATGGAAGACCATGTGAAAGTGACTCAATTACAAGACTTGAATGACATAGTAGATTATGTGAATATTGCTTCCATGACAAGACTTCAATCTTGACTTAATACATGTTGTGAGTGGTAAATATATTTTTCTAGTTGTGTTGCTTACATGGAGACTAAGCATGAAAGTTGAATGTCTGTTCTTGAAATTTAACGTTGAGTAGAAAATCAATTGGACATGAAAATTAAAGAGTTGGTCTAATACATGATGTGAATATAACACTAATTCTCTTAAGAGCATTTGTGAGAATAATAAATAAATTATTATACCTGAACAAAATATAATTATTGAAAGGATAAATAAATCCTCAAAAGGTTTATTAGCATTATGCTTCCTTGTTCAAACTTATCCAACAACATGTGCGGAGTTATTTTATATGTTTGTTATATATCGAAGATACTTCACTGAATCTTAGATAAGACACTATGAATTGTGGAAAAGCTTATAATTTGAAATACTTAAAAATGTGGGGGTGTCTGACAAAGGTAGCATTGCATGTTTTTTCAAAGGGTTATTATTTGACCTATAATTGTTGAATGTGTTTTTATTAGTTATGCCTATAATAGAATTGTGTTTAGCATCATGCCTTTAAATAATTCTTCAATGATTGAATTTAAGGATGTTGGATTCTAATAGAATATTTTCTATTTTGATAAGCACAGTTGAACATGTCCATTTGCATGCTACAATTCATTTTGTTATTGCTCTTGCTCTTTCTTCTAGCTTTGTGAATGATAGTATCGATAAATTTTATCATTGCTTTATTGTCTGAGGACTTTCATGTTGATATGGTTAGTGAATAAGTTTTGTCAATTTATTCAATTGAGGAAGCTTGTATAACCTATCAAAAAGCCATGAAAAAATTGTTAATGCTAGTTTTTTGAAAGAAAAAAAAAGTCATAAATAGTGAATGTGAATCCATCAAATGTTACTTGGAGATCGATTGATTTTCCTGCAGAATGCAAACTGATTAGTAGCGAAGTAAATTTTTAAGAAAAATTGAGGTATTGTAGCACAATCGAAAACTAATTAGATGTCTCACCCAAAAGAAGGGGTATAGACTAGTTTGACACTTATGCTCATGAGATTAAGATTGCAAGCATTAGAACCCTAATTGCTTTAGCAAACCATTCTTAATTTGATTGCATATCAAATGGATGTAAAAATTGTATTTTTGAATGGTGATTTGGGTGTGAATATCTATATGTTGCATATGGTGATTTTGTGATATCATGCAAGTAACATAAAATGTATAAAGTGAAATAGTTCACTTATGACTTAGTACAAACACTTAAATAATGTCATGGAAAAGTTTAATGACATTTTGTGGGTTTAAAGTGAACATTCTGATTCGTGAATCAACTATAATATGATTGAATCACATTGTGTTACCATATGTTTGAATGTGAATGACATTGTTTTTACATTATGCAAGTTGTGAAACATGTTAAACAGTTTTGTCTTCTCAACTTGCAATAATTTTTTTTTGAGAAGTTTAATGTGAGTTTAGGTCTTAAAATCAAGAGGACTGAGAATTTTATATGTTTGAGTTAATCTCATTATATCAAAAAAACAATGTTGAGAAACGTTTGAATATTTTGATGTCTTGCCTATGAGTACTCCTTATAATTGATTCTTCCGTAGTACTGAAGAAAATAGAAATTCCAGTGTTTTACAAATTGAGTATGAAGAAAGTATTGAGAGTGATGTTCTTGATGAACTACACTCGACCTGAACACCGCGTACACTGTAAGTACACTTATAAACTTTGTGGTGATCATTGGAATACTCTTCATCATTTGTTGAGGTCCTTGAAAGGTATCATAAATTGGAGTTTGTATTTTGATAGAATTCTTGTTGTTTTAAGGAATATGTAAAGCAAACTGGATTTAGATAATGATGAAGAAAATTTTACTAATGGTTATGTCCTTACTTTGGTGGAGGTACTATATTATGAATTTCTTCAAAACAGGCATGCATAGCACACTCCAGCATGGAATCTAAATTCTTTGCTCTTTAGTTGGCAAGACATGAAGTTGAATGTTTGAGAAGTCTCTTGGAAGAGATGTCGTTTTAAGGGAGACGAATTGTTCATGTCTTTATGTGATTCACAATTAGTGATTGAGGAAGGCCAAGAATAATGTCTTGGAATATATAAGATTTGAGAAACAAATTATTTACCAAATGGTTGACCACGAAATTGATTCTCAAATTGTCGAGGGAGGTGGGGTTAAACCCATCAATTGATTCTAATCCATATGGCATTGTAGTGTTGTGTGTAAGGTTCAGTTTATACTCTTAATGATTTTCATAGTCCAATTTGGGTGGACCTATTGAGATAGACTTGATGAAATCACAGACTTAACTTCCATAGCCCAGATTGGGTGGTCATTTTGAGACGAACTTGATGGAATTAACTATTTAATAATTACCCATAGCCCGTTTTGGGTGGCCCTATTGAGATGAACCTGATGGAATTGCCTACTTAATAATCATTCATAGCCTAATTTGGGTGGTCCTATTGAGACGTATGTGTTGTGGGGGTCTCAATAAAACTATAATTTGATGATTTTTTCAAGATTCGTTCACTCATTGGAGACTTTATTGCTAGCTCACATCACGATGTGTTAACACTTAGTACATGTACTCCTTTCACTTAGATTTCCTTTTAGTGTCTTATGTCGTATTAGAGGGGGATTGTTGGATAATGACTCATCTTAAAACTATTTTTGGAAACAACCCAATTTATGATCAAAATTCTACCAAATATATTTATGGTCAAAATCCTACGAGATATATTTATGTATATTTATCTCTAAACATATTATATACATAAAATATACTTGTATCCATATTTGATCTGTTATTAAATATATTTATCTCTAGTAGATTATATCCATAAAATATATTTGTGTCATATCTGATCCTTATCAAATATTCCACATATCTTTAATCTGATATTTCTCCTTAGAAAAATCTGTTGGGTTAGAATTTTATACTTATAAATAGAGTCAGTCTTAACCCATTCTGATATATAAAAACTCTATCAAACCCTGCGCGTCAAAGTGCAATTCCAAGTCAATCATTGCGAGTGCACGTAATCGAAGGGCTAGTTGTGTTAATCTTGGGCAACGATCAGCATGAGGATTTAGCACCATGATCCGCCAATTTCGTTGCTAAGGCAGTCGAACTTACGATGACACAACTTTTCTTGATTTTTCTCTTTATTCCTTTTCTTTTATTATACATAGATCAGACTTTATATTCCTACACTTCTATTCTTTGTTATAGAATAACAAAACTCATTACTTCTTAGTTATCATCTATAGGTTAGACAATCTTTTTTATCAAGAACGATAACATGATACAAATATATACAAAAAAATTTGTTTATAGAAGCATAGGATAATTATATCATGATAGCCCAATCACTATAGCAAAAAATAATATTTGTGTCATGTGTATGTGTAGGTATCATAACACAACACACTTGATAATATGATAAAATTGTGCTAATACATACGATTAGGACATTTTTAAACCTTCAACTAATTATTTAATTTGTTAAGTTTGCCAATTGTACATTAACTTTTGAATAGGGTCGTCAATGGTGCGGTGAAAAACTCAAAACCATGGTTATAACCGTTAATGTTTTATATGTTTAACCGTACAATTATGGTACAGTGCGATTATGGTGATGAATTTTCTACTCGTAATGATTATGATTATGGTTATGGTATTTTAGTCATACCTGTAAACACCTGATTTTGGCTCGGGGTCAAAATACCGTACGCGAGGAATCGAGCCAAGAGAAATCGATATAAAAAAATAAAAAATAAAAAAATAAAAAAAATATCTAAAAACATATCTACAAATATTTTGTATAAATAAGGGAAGTGTCGTAAGTTGATAGGAAGAGGATGGAAGAAGTGAAGAAAAAAAATAGAAAAAGAATGGGAAAAAAAATAGAAAAAGAGTGGAAAAAAATATCGATAATTATCGGTCTCGGTTCCTTGTACGGTATTAAACCTCCAATGAGTTAGATATATTTCTCTCATATTCAATATCATATTTGTAATTTCTAAATGTGAAATAAAATTGAGAGTTTATATACATATATTATATATTTATGTATAATATACTTGATAATATATATCTATATGTATAATATACATTTATATTATGTTTCTGTAATACTATATATATCTATATGTATAATATATATTTATATTATGTTTATGTAATACTATTATATCTATATGTATAATATATATTTATATTATGTTTATGTATTACTATATATATCTATATGTATAATATATTTATATTATGTCTATGTAATACTATATATATATATATTATGTATATGTATATTATGTATATGAAAAAAAAAATATTTTCAAAAATAACTTAGGTCATTCCCAAACTTTAATGAAGGTTAAAATTCGGTCCTTGGATTCTCGGGTCATTCTGGGACTTTATCGAGTGTTATAAACCAAACCAGAAAAGTTTTGGGTCATTTGTGCAATTTTGAATTTTGTTTTCAACTCATTTTTTTTTAAAAAAAATACATTTTTATTTCTAAACTTTGATCGACATTCCATGATTTCTCAAAATGTTACAAATAAGTCTAGAATAATTTTTGGGTTATTTTTGGAATTTTTCCAAGTGTTACAAATAAATCTAGAATAGTTTAGGGTCAATTTTGTAATTAAAAAATCAGTTCAGTTATAATATTTTTGAAAATTACATTTTTGATTCCTAAATTTTTCTAGACATTCCATGACTTCTCCAAATGTTACAAATAAGTCTAGAATAAATTTTGGATTATTTTTGGAACTTTACCAAATGTTACAAATAAGTCCAGAATAATTTAGGGCTAATTCTGTCACTTTTTAAAATATATTCCCAATTCAGCTAGAATTTTCAAATAATTGCGTTTTGGTCCCTAAACCTTTTTGGTCATCTCGTGACTTGTCAAAGTATTACAAATTGGTCCAACGTGCTTAATATTTTCAAAATCATTCATGTATTTTTGACACGTTTAAAATGAGTCCAAAGTTAAATCACTCATTTTTCGAGCATGATTAATTTTTTTCTTTCTTGTTTATCTATTTAAAAATTTTAAAAAAAAGTTTGTACATGGTTTGTTTAATTTAAAGAAAATGCATGTAGTCTTTTTGGGTCAACCATGATCAAAATGAGCAATTCAGGTAAAATTAAAAAAAAAAAAAAGCAAAACTAAAGTACCGAAAGGCGGATTACTAGCTCGCGAGCTTTTAAGACGTAATCAAACCCCCGAATTTGATTCTCTGGACGTAGATCTTTCTAAGCCCTAGGATGTTAACTCCATGTACCCTAGGCAAAACTTTTGGATTTCGATTAACCTTCAATTAATCGGTGGCGACTCTTTCACTTTTTTCGGTCTGGTTGATGACCCCACCGACCGGACCCGTCGCTCACCAAGACCCGGCATTTTCAAACGAAAATTAAAAAATATTTTCCAAACGGGTCGGGAAAGTCGGATCCGACGTCCGACAATTTGGCAACTCTGCTGGGGACTTATTTTAGAGGGTTAGGCTTTGTCATGTTTGCTTTGCCATATTATATTTTGCCTTATCCGTTTTGACCGTTTGCGCATGCTTGCAGAGTCAACTTTTGTCCAAAAAGCGATGTAATTGTAATAATTAAAACAAAAATCTTATTTTGCACACACCACGCTGGTTACCATTACCCGCTCGAACCTGGAGCACATTAAGAGCTTAGGGAGGTTAGTAGGGGAATGTGCCCGGAGCAGTTTGGACCGCCCACACGCACCCAAACAACTCAACTAGATGATCGGAATGGGCCCGTGATCCTCTTTAGGGGGTGAGGGTCCCCTGGTTCAGAGGACCTAGAAATTCCATCTATTAAGAACTAACGCTCCACACCGTGTTTAGTTTTTACCAGTTTTGTGTGTATTTACATTTTTTGGCCCAACTGATGTAAATGAGAATTCAGCCCAAGCATTTGCATGCGAGATTGACCCACAATTCATGAAGAAGATTCGTCCCAACTGTTGGGAAATAGAAATCATCCCAATAACTTTCGATGGAAGTTCGGCCCATTATGTAAATGTGTTTTGTTTTGGCCCTAGATCATGACATGTATAGGATTGGGCCTTTTGTATTATATATTCCAGACTGTTGTAAATGTAATACGAGTCTTACTAATGAAGTTAAACTCTCGCACTTGCATTGTATTTTTTAAAAAAAAATGAAAATTCTGTTCATTCAATTTTGTATCCTTAAGACGTTTCACGCACCATCTTTAGTAAGTATGAAAAAAAAATCATTGCCCTCACAATAAGGCCATACAGCCCCCTACGGTCGAAATTTCCCGAATAAGGAAAGCCATGACAAAAAGGGAATCAGAAATACGTGAATAAGAAGATTGACGAGGTTCACGAGATCGTAAACTACATAGTCAATTGGATTCTCCTTAACGCCTTGTCTGAATTCTGGAATATGGAAAACGTGTCTGCGTGATTAAACAACAACGGAATACGTTCACAAGTTCCATTCGACACCTGCAAATCCGTCTTTTGGCCCAGAGGAGATCATCTGGGATAAACTCCAACAACCACCGTCATTCTAGCAATGTGGGAGCACCTTGGAAAAATGTTAGGGCGACGTTGCTCAGTTGAATGACACCCTTGAACAGTAAGAACGAGGCAAAAAAAAATCAAAATACATGTCCTCGATCTTCGTTCTAACAAAGGAACAATCAACAAATGCACTCAACGAGCTGCGCCGTCGTGTGAAACGTCTTAAGGACTAGACTTCGATTGGTCAAAACCTTTAAAAGTATTTTTGAAAAAAACTTTTGTCATACATGCAATCAAAGTCTACAAATGGAATGAATGGAACATAGAATTTTCAAAATCAATCATGCATGATCAATTGTGTATTCATCCTTCTTACTACGGTATTTTGAATTTAGGTTTTCGGAAACCCATGCGACATTCCACGACTCCAGCACCTCAAGAACATGAGAGAATCATCCAACTAGAACAAACCATGCACGCCATGAGTTCCTACATAGTGCACTCAATCGTTGGCATGACCTCCTAGGTCGAGCGAATTTTGTCTCTTCTGAGCTCCAGACAGGTGTGACTACCACAATAACCCTGACATTGTCTTCCCGAGGAACATTACTATCGTGACACCTCATCAATCCATGTCAGACACTTTTGTCATCCTAACCAAACTCCACCTCCCACATATGGCCATCCAGACCAAAGTCCAACTCTTACATATGACCTTCCCACACCCGAAAGGATAAGGGCACTTTTAGGACTGAGTTTTCTTCCTAATTTCAAAGATTATGAAGTCTCAAGGAGGAAACATTTAGCCGAAATTTTAGGGACATGTTTGTTTCCTCTCCTATTTCATTTCCAGGCCCACCACAAGTGATCTAACTCGATGACATTGATGCTCACGAGGGCTTGTCAGGAATAGTTTCAACCGATATCACCATTGGAGCTTTGCTCGATGAATCCCCCTTAGGCCTTTTTGTCCGTCCACTCGCTAGTGGGAGACCCTTGCCGGATTTGACCTTATACAAAAGATCATTTTATGATACCCTCTTGAGATGCGTGAATGCCAAAGAAGTTGGGCGCTTAATAGAAGAAATTCACGAAGGTTGTTGCGGCCCACACATGAACGTGTAATACTTGGGTACTTTTGGTTCACCATGACTGCTGACTGTATAAAACATGCCCAACAATATCACCTTTGTCAAGTGTATGTGGACCAAATCCACGTGCCTCTGCAAGAGCTCTATTCCAGGACTTCCCCACGGGCTTTCTCAATGTGGGGCATCGATGCAATCAACATGATTTTCCCAAAGGCGTCCAATGGTCATCGATTCATAATGCATTGATTACAATCGATTACTTCATCAGGAGTAGAGGTTATTACCCTGACGTGAAAAATGGCAAAGGCCATTGAATATTTCATCAGCGAGGACATCATCGTGTGTCATGGGATGCCGAAGTCAATCATCACCGGCAATGCCAGAAATCTAAATTGGATTGAGTTGTGATCAAGTGTAAAAATGCTTCTCTATATCACCCACAAATGAATGGCACAATGGAAGCAACAATTAAAGGACTGGCATGATAACTTGTCTTAGGCACTCATGGCATACAAGACCTCAATACGGACATCAACAGGGGCAACCCCATTTTCCCTTGTTTACGGGATCGAAGCCGTGTTACCAATTGAAGTAAAATTCTCGTCAGCTAGGATCCTCATCGAGGCAGAGAAGGACGAGTCAGAGTAGGCGAAATGCAGATACGTGCAATTGAACCTCATGACAAAAGGCGGCTCATCGCGCAGTGCCACGGGCATTTGTACCAGCAACGCAAGGCTCGTGCATTTAACAAGAAAGTCAGTCCAAGAGAATTACAAGCAAGCAATCTAATTCTCTGGTAAAAAAAATAATCGAGTAAATATAGAATCTCGGGGCAACTTTGTGCCTAAATATGAAGGGTTTTATCACGCCAAAGAGACTTTCAACAGAGGAACCATGATCGTCACTGACATGGACAACCAAGAACTCCTCAGTCCAATCAATATGGACGCAGTCAGAAAATACTATCCTTAAGGAGTTCGTAACCAGAAAGCAAGTCTCCAAAAGTGAGAGAAAATTCCCACTAAATCGAAAACTCGAAAGGGCGGTTTAGGCAAAATTTAGGGAAGAGGGGCATGATTGAAAATCCTCAAAAGGACAATCATGGCAAAAGGAGAGGAATCAAATCGTTGTTAGGTTGAAAACCCGAAAGGCCAACCTAGGCAAAAAAAAATTAAGGGAACCGATAGGTGCGGTAAAAAAAATACCGTAGCAAAATGATAGAAAGCGAGAGATAAAAAAACTTCAAGTTAATCCAGACTCTCGGGGCAAGTTTGTACCTAAATATGAAGGGATATATGTCATCAAAGAGATTTTCAGTGGGGGAGCCATGATCATCAATGACTTGGACAACAGAGAACTCCCCAATCCAATCAATGTGGATACAAAAAAAACTCGTAATCAGAAAGCGAACCTCCAAAAATGAAAGAAATTCCCGCTAAATTGAAAACCTGAAAGGGCGGTTTAGGCAAAATTTAGGGAAGAGGGACATGATTAAAAATCCCTAAAAAGGGTGATCATGGCAAAAGGAAAGGAATCAAATCCCTGCTAGGTTGAAAACCCAAAAGGGTGACCTAGGCAAAAATTAAGGAAATTGAGAGGTGCGGTAAAAAAAATACCGTGGCAAAATTAAAGAAAATCAAGAGATAAAAAAAATGCTCAAAAGTGGACAACATTGTTTCCCACAGTAGCAATAAAAAGAAGTTGTGATCGACATTAATTTGAGATGCCTCGACAAGCAAAATGAAAGGAATCAAATCCCTGCTAGGTTGGAAACCCAAAAGGGTGACCTAGGCAAAAATTAAGGAAATTGAGAGGTGCGGTAAAAAAAATACCGTGGCAAAATTAAAGAAAATCAAGAGATAAAAAAAATGCTAAAAAGTGGACAACATTGTTTCCCACAGTAGCAATAAAAAGAAGTTGTGATCGACATTAATTTGAGCTGCCTCGACAACTTGCATGGATACACATTATGAAGATAGCATGAATGGCTCTAGGGAACTCCATCAAGAATGACTCCAAAGTCGATTAATGAGAAAACAGACTAAGAAGTCCGTACAAGCAGTTAGACATCTCGAGAAGGGTTTTTACCTCCAAATTGAATTACAAGCTAATGGGCGGGGTCTTTAGGTGCTCAACCTCCGTGAGTCATCATCAACTATCGGGACTTGTAGATATCCAACTTCCGAGAGTTACAAACCGACGAACGGAGCGTTTAGGTTCTCAACCTCCGTAAGTTATCCCCAACTATCATAACCTGTAGATGTCCATCTTCTGAAAGTTACAACCTAACGAACGGGGCCTTGAGGTGCTCAACCCCCGTAAGTCACCCACAACAAAGCTTCTGGAAAAAAAAACGACGAGCGGAGCCTTTATGTTTCAGCCTTCGCAAGTCATCATCGACGAACAGGACCTGTAGTTATCCAGTTTCTGGGAGTCACAAGCCAACAAGCGGAGCCTTTAGGTGTTTAGCCTCCGCAAATCATCCTCGATGACCAGAACCTGTAGTTATCCAGCTTTTGGGAGTCACAAGCCCACAAGCGGAGCCTTTAGGTGTTCAGCCTCCGTAAGTCATCCTCGACAAATAGGACCTGTAATTATCCACCTTCTAGGAGTCACAAGCCGACAAGTGGAGTCTTTAGGTGCTCAGCTTCCGCAAGTCAACCCCAACGATCAGAAACTGTAGATGCTTCTAAAAGTTACAAGCCGACGAGCGGACCCTTTAGGTGTTCAGCCTCCGCAAGTCATCCTGCCGACAAGTGGAGCCTTTAGGTGTTCAGCCTCCACAAGTCATCTCCAACGAGTCACAAGCCGACGAGCGGACCCTTTAGGTGTTCAGCCTCCGCAAGTCATCCTCGATGATTAGGACCTGTAGTTATCCAGCTTCTGGGAGTCACATGCTGACAAGTGGGGCCTTTAGATGTTCAGCCTCCACAATCCATCTCCAACGAGTCACAAGCCGACGAGCGGACCCTTTAGGTGTTCAGTCTCCGCAAGTCATCCTCGATGACCAGGACCTGTAGTTATCCAGCTTCTGGGAGTCACATGTCGATAAGCGGAGCCTTTAGGTGTTCAGCCTCCGCAAGCCATCCTCAACGAGTCACAAGCCGATGAGCGGAGCCTTTAGGTTTTCAAACTCCGCAAGTCATCATTGACAACCAGGATCTGTAGGTGTCCAACGTATGGGAATCACCAGTTGATGAAAGTTTAGATGCTTAGTCTCCACAAATCATCGTCAACGATCGGGACCTATAGGTGTCTAGCTTCCGAAAGTTGCGTGATGATGTTTGTCTACTATGTAAATAATGAATAAAGAGGAGCCAAAATCAGTTGTTTGTCTTTGAACACACACTCATGAGATCACTTCCATGAGCGTGTGTCCAAAGAGGGGTAACTGTAAACACCTGATTTTGGCTCGGGGTCAAAATACCGTACGTGAGGAATCGAGCCAAGAGAAATCGATATAAAAAAATAATAAATTAAAAAAATACAAAATATCTACAGAATATCTACAAATATTTTGTATAAATAAGGGAAGTGTCGTTGATTGATGGGAAGAGGATGGAAGAAGTGAAGAAAAAAAATAGAAAAGGAGTGGAAAAAAAAATAGAAAAAGAGTGGAAAAAAATATAAAAATAGTGGAAAAAAATATCGATAATTATCGGTCTCGGTTCCTTGTACGGTATTAAACCTCCAATGAGTTAGGTATATTTCTCTTATATTCAATATCATATTTGTATTTTCTAAATGTGAAATAAAATTGAGAGTTTATATACATATATTATATATTTATGTATAATATACTTGTTAATATATATATATATGTATAATATATATTTATATTATGTTTATGTAATACTATATATATCTATATGTATAATATATATTTATATTATGTTTATGTATTACTATATATATCTATATGTATAATATATATTTATATTATGTTTATGTAATACTATTATATGTATATGTATAATATATATTTATATAATGTTTATGTATTACTATATATATCTATATGTATAATATATATTTATATTATGTCTATGTAATACTATATATATATATATATTATGTATATGTATATTATGTATATGAAAAAAACAATATTTTCAAAAATGACTTAGGTCTCCTGGAAGTCCTCGTGTTGCACCCCTCTTTTAAGTGGCAAAAAAAAATGACTTAGGTCATTCCCAAACTTGGATGAAGGTTAAAACTCGGTCGTTGGACTCTCGGGTCATTCTGGGACTTTATCGAGTGTTATAAACCAAACCGGAAAAGTTTTGGGTCATTTGTGCAATTTTGATTTTTTTTTAATTATTTAGCTCGTTTTTTTAAAAAAAAATACATTTTTATTTATAAACTTTGCTAGACATTCCATGATTTCTCAAAATGTTACAAATAAGTCTATAATAATTTTTGGGTTATTTTTGGAATTTTAGCAAGTGTTACAAATAAATCTAGAATAGTTTAGGGTCAATTCTGTAATTAAAAAAGTCAGTTCAGTTATAATATTTTTGATTCCTAAATTTTTCTAGACATTCCATGACTTCTCCAAATGTTACAAATAAGTCTAGAATAAATTTTGTGTTATTTTTGGAACTTTACCAAATGTTACAAATAAGTCCAGAATAATTTAGGGCTAATTCTGTCACTTTTTAAAATATATTCCCAATTCAGCTAAAATTTTCAAATAATTGCGTTTTGGTCCCTAAACCTTTTTGGTCATCTCGTGACTTGTCAAAGTATTACAAATTAGTCCAACGTGCTTAATATTTTCAAAATCTTTCATGTATTTTTGACACATTTAAAATGACTCCAAAGTTAAATCACTTATTTTTCGAGCATGATTAATTTTTGCTCTCTTGTTTATCTATTTAAAAAAAAGAATTGTACATGGTTTGTTTAATTTAAAGAAAATGCATGTAGTCTTTTTGGGTCAAGCATGATCAAAATGAGCAATTCGGGTAAAATTTAAAAAAATTCAAAACAAAACTAAAGTACCGAAAGGGCGGATTATGAGCTCGCGAGCTTTTAAGACGTAATCAAACCCCTGAACTTGATTGTCTGGACGTAGACCTTTCTAAGCCCTAAAATGTTAACTCCATGTACCCTATGCAAAATTTTAGGATTCCGATTAGCCTTCAATTAATCGGTGGCGACTCTTTCAATTTTTTCGGTCCAGTTGATGACCCCACCGTCCGGACCCGTCGCTCGCCAAGACCCGGCATTTTCAAACAAAAATTAAAAAATATTTTCCAAACGGGTCGGGAAAGTCGGATCCGACGTCCGACAATACCTATGGTTATAACCATGGTTATTATATAAATATAATATTAATATATTAATAAATACTAATAACATAAGTAAGATTTTCACGTTTAGATTTCACGAATGTATAATTCCAGGGCGAACTGTAATTGAATGATGTAATGTTAAATGTTATTAGTGTTAATGTTGAATATTTTTGTTACATTTGAAATAATTTTATGTATTTATTAATATAACATTTATAAAGTTTCATTACATTTCACATGTGGTAATAAATATGGGTATATGCTTAAAACCATGAATAATAACCATGGTTATTGATATGGTTATGGTATTGAAAATTGTACCCGTAATGGTTATGGTTTTGGTATGCAATTTAAAAATATGTTATGGTTATGATATTTTTCATATCCGTACCATTTCCTCACCATCGCCAACCTTACTTGTGAAATATGATGTCTACATTCATAGTCATTATTATGATATTTTACAAAAATGATATTTTCTTATAAATACTGTATGTGGAAGAATAACTGATTAACTTCACACAAAAAAGTGTATGTTGTGTTCGTGTTTGTCAACCTAAGATGATAAGTTTATCACGTGTTCATGTTTGATAAGTCGAACACGATAGTCTTATTGATACACGTTCTAACACGCATGTACACATAATTTTTAATCCTAATTCATATGGGTGGGTAAGAGAAAACTTTCCTGAAGCAGATAAGAGTTATGAATAGTGCCATAAAAACCAGACTGAACCATGGTTCGATCGAGAGTCGATCAAGCTGGTGTAATTGCAATATTAAATTTTTTAAACTGTAATATACCTGTAGTAAATAAAAATTAATAAATAATTATAGTCTAAATAAATATATTTCTACTCGATGAGAAGTCAAAATGAGTACACGTGGGAATTTAACAATTCTGAGGCCTATAGGGATTAAATGCATTCAGATACCTCAGAAGTTGAGTTTTTACATCCAGGTACCACACACAAAATTTATTACTTTTAGGTATCCAAGAATTTGTAAGTGTAGCTATTTTATTTTAACATCCAAAATGAATGGAAAATGTGAGTCGTGTCAGTCACGTGACTCACTTAATGTTGCTATCAAGTACCTTTTGTTTGTAAAATGTTGATTGAATGTATCTCTTGTTTGTAAAATGTTGCTCTCATGTATATCATTTAATTCACGTGACTGACACGATTGACGTTTTCTATTTATTTTGGATGTCGAAATAAAGTAGTTACACTTATAACTTCTGGGGTAACTAAAAGTAACAAATTCTTTGTAGGGTACGTGTATGTAAAAGCCCAAGTTCTGAAGTAGTTGAATGCATTTAATCTCAACTATAGACCTTCTCTATTCAAATTCTTAACATTTCACCGGGGGGACATGCTTCCAAATGAGCCAATAAAAACTGCACCTTGTTAAATAAGGTTATAGTATTTTACCGCCAACAAATATATTTATTTAATATAATATTATTCAATTATGAATATTGCAATAAAAGAGTTACGACTTTCTCTATGTTACTCTCACTTATAAATTGTTTTTCCATGTAAAAGTAGATGTGGAAAGTTATCTAATTCTATACAATATATCAAATAATAAACGTGTAGGAACATTACTGTAACAAATTAAATAAGAACACGGTCTATATATTTTTTCGTAGAAACACGAATTAATGACTTAATTATCATATCATAGGTTCTCATTTGAGTAATGTTGTTGATAAATGTGATGGTCACTTAATTATTCTCGATAAGTAAGATAGTGTCACGTGACGAAAGATGCGATTTTGATATTAAAATCAATTATACAACTTCTAGGCTAAAATTCATGTTACATTTCAAAGTAAAAGAATTAGTCATTTTGAAACGCATAAAAATTTCCAAGTCATTGAATAAGATTATATTATTGAGTATATATATATATACTTTTATTTGTTATACAATACTAGCTTATTATGCATACCCACCCTAATCAAAAGCCAAAACAATTATAAGAAAAAGTCTAAAAAAGCTGTAAAATGTTAGCACGAAACTTTCATTTCACATCATTGTTGTGTATCGATAGTGACGACCCAATATGGGATAAGACCTCAAAGACCCAATCACTTTTCAGATGAGTAAAACCTACATCATTCAGAACTGGGCCGACCCACATTAAGGGTAAGCGGGCACCCATAAAGTGGTCCAGTACCAAACCCGAAACTAAAGTGGTCGCCAAAGTCCCTACAGGTTGTCATCGGCCAAGACCAAAGTCTCATACTGCTCGTCATGGGAGTGTTCGCCATGAAAGTCAAACCTCTCAACTCTGGTCTCACAACCGACACCGAATATGCAGTCACGATGTCCCGTGTATCTCGGGCACATATTCTACAAAGATTACATAAGGCAACTGCAATATTACGTAATAACCGAAATATCTATTATCCTTATCTACAACGACAATATTTACAGATATATTTGGTTACATAAAACGGTTTGGCCTTCCATCCCTATAAATACTCTTGATTTACATACGTTATAGGACGTTTTGAGTTCATACACACAGTATACTCATTTAAGCATCAAAGTGAGACCTAGAAGAACCCCCTCTATTGCGCTCCTCTTCTTGCAGGTTCATCGAAGCTTTGGCGAAAACTTGCGGTCATCAACCATTTTGCATCCAGATTACTACCAAATCAGCATCCAGTCAACACATAGGAAATTCAAACCCAACATTTGGCGTCGTTTGTGGGAAACGAGTAAACAGTCAAGCAGGCTTGCTCTAACCACAATCGTCGGAAATAGGCTAACGAGCAATCCCAAGATAGCTCGGAGTCCACCGCCGCTTCGTCGCTCCATCAGCAAGAACCTACTAGCCAAGCAGTCCCCAATGTCGTCCCTCCGAGATCGTCATAGGAACACATTGGCAATTCGAGACCGACTCCAATTCCACCTCCCACCAAGATTCCAGTTCGACCAACCGTTCAAGTGGTCGGGAAAACCATTCAGGTCACCGCAGAGTTGCTATCCCTCTTGAAAACTATCATAGGACAGGCCCACAGACAAGCCCATGCTCCTCATGAAGATCCTCGTCCTGGGGGACCACTAGAATCAGAAATTGGAAATCCGCGTACCACGCTCCTCAAGAAGACCAACAGATGACTTCTGGACATCAGTCCATGCCTCCGGCCTCGAGCGAAGAGCCGACTGTCACCCACTCTGTCAATATGTCGAGTGCTTCACCGACCGGAGCACAACAACCCCAATTCACTCTTGGCCAAGTTGAGGAGTTTATCAACAAAAAGATAAAGGAACAACGTTGAGCTGTCATGACCCTTTTTCGAGAACAGTCCTCCCATCCATTCATCGTTGCCCTTATAGCAGTCAGGATACCAAAGGAAGTAGTGGCAAGAACCATCCCCGAATACAGTGGCGGATGAGATCTTGTGATCCACGTCAACAGACATGAAGCCTCTCTTTTGGATAAGTCGGATGATGATAACCACTTAGCCTTGCTATTTTCGTCAACCCTCTCGGGTTCGGTGTCGTCTTGGTTCTTCGGCTTCCCTGCATGATCAATATGGACATGTCTGACTTAAAGAACAAGTTCCTGGAGCGATATATGGGCGAGCGCCAGTTGCTGAAGAGCATGGTCGCCTTAGATGCTGTTAAGCAACAACGAGGAGAGACCTTCCTCGACTTTTATGGTTGTTTTCATAAAAACGTCACAGAGATTGATTGCCGAGTCACAAATAGAGAGATTGTTCGAGGCTTTTACGGAGATTTGTATGTGGCTAACAAAGCGTCGAGAAAATTGCACAACATCTACCATGTTCAAGAAATAGAGACACTGGAGGAGCTGGCAGTAAGGGTGAAAGGTTTTATAGACCTAGAGAGGGCAAATTCTAAATCTAATTTCCTGGTATCAACCTCGCCAAGGGCTATTCCAGAGCCCAACATGATGGAAAAACGAAAAAAAGGACACGCGAGATCGTGAGAAGCCTAGATCAGAAGCTCCCTGACCAAGCCATCGAGAGGTTCCCGAGTATTTCACGCCTTTAAACAAATAGATCTCGGCGATACTAGTCGAGATGGAAATAAGGTCGTTAGCAAGACTACCAATGCCCCAAAAGAATGCTCAACCCATGGGTGAAGATTCGAAGAGCTACTATCGTTATCACAAAGCAAAAGGCCATAAGACCGATGATTGCCGCATTCTCAAGTGCAACATCAAGAAACTAATCTAGAGAGGCATGCTGAAGGAGTTCGTGGTAAGAAGGAAGCGCAGTCGAACGCCTCCACATAGAACCCACTCACCTGTTCCCCTACTACAATCTGACCCATCCCATGCCAAAGGGGTAATAAACCTAATCGCCGGAGGGTTTGGAGCTGGAGGAGAAGGGTCCAATGCAAGAGAAATATATGCTACACAAATCTCCATAGTTGCACAGATGGGAAAGAGACTTTGTCCTGGGGAAGATATCATCATCTCATTCTCTGAAGAAGACCTGACACATGTCACAACTCCGCACAATGATGCTTTAGTCACGGTAGACGTCACAGGATGCCATATGAAAAGAATTCTGATTGATGGAGGAAGTTTGACATACATTCTATTCCTGGACGCTTTCGAAAAGATGGTCGAATCCAAAAACGATCTTAAGCGAGTCAACTTTTCACTCATCGGCTTTGCTTGGGAGAACAACATATCTGATGGGAGCCATAACCTTGCTAGTAACCCTGGGCGAAAGATGGAAGAGCATAGAAGTATCGGTCGCATTCATAGTGGTCGACGCACCCGCCTCGTATAACGCCATCCTGGGGAGGAGCACCATTAATCCAAATAAGATTGTGGCCTCTACGGTCCACCAGAAAATGAAGTTCCCCACACCAAATGGGATTGAATAAATTCTAGGCGACCAACCGTCCTCACGACAATGCTATGTGAACTGCCTTCGCAGGAAGAACCAAAGGGAGTCTCTCGCCATCGAGACAGAGGATGACCCTCGTGAGGACAAAGCTCGGCCAACCCCAATGGAAGAACTCACAGAAGTCGATATAGATGGTCCATAAAATAAAGTATGTATCGGAACTACCTTGAACGACGGCCAAAGGGACGCCTTGACCTCCCTATTGAAAGAATATAAGGAATTGTTCGCTTGGAAGCTAGTGACATGCCAGACATCAACACCGACATAATCTTCCACGAGTTGCGGATAGATCCTTAGATCAAGCTCATTGCTCAGAAAAGAAGGTCATTCGGATCGCACTAGTGTTTGGCGATTAGGCAAGAGGTAAGAAGATTACTTGAAGCCAAGTTTGTCATGGAGGTACGCTTTCAAATTTGGGTCGCTAATCCGGTGTTGGTTAAGAAGTCAAATGGAAAATGAAGAATGTGCGTTGACTTCCGCGACTTGAACAAAGTCTGCCCCAAAGATTCGTACCCCCTGTCGTGAATTGACCAGATGGTGGATGCAACCTTTGGTCACGCGATGCTGAGCTTTATGCACGTATATTCAGGCTACAACCAAATTCGAATGCACACGACCGATGAATCCCACATAGCATTATACGTTGATGGTGATATACTTTGCTATAAGGTGATGCCCTTTGGCTTGATATGAAGTTGCAGCCAGTGCAGTCTTAGTTAAGGAAGAGGGAAGAGTCCAGACTACTTTGTAAGCAATTTGTTAAATTCGTCTAAAATAAAATATATCGAGATTGGGAAGTATCTCTATGCCTTAGCTATAGCAACTCAAAAGTTGAGATGATACTTCCATGTCCATGGTGTAATAGTCATCACCAACAAGCCCCTCAAAAACGTCCTGATGAAGCCAGACTCTTTAGGAAGGATAATCAAGTGGACGATTGAGTTGAGCGAATTCAAGATCAAATTTGCACTGAAAAAGGCCATCAAAGTTCAAGCCTTGAAAGATTTTATATTGGAAAGTACTAGATATGGTCTCACTGAAGTGGAAAATGGTAGGAACAACCAAAAGACGAAGGAAAAGGATGGGAACTCTATACGAATTGATCCTCTTCAAAAGAAAGCTTGGGTGCAGGATTAGTCCACATCCCTCCTGAGGGCGAGTCCCTAAGATATGCGATCGCCCTAACATTCAAGGCGACCAATAATGAAACTGAGTATGGAGCACATATCACTAGACTGTGACTCGCTAAGGGAATGGGTATAACGTCATTAAAGGCAAAAAGCGATTCAGAACTAATTGTCAACCAAATCAATGACACCTATGAAGCAAAGGGGAAAATGAAAAAGTACATCAACATCGCCAAAATACTCATTGCCGAAATTCTGATTTTTGCGATCGAGTCAATTCCTCGCCAATCTAATGCGGGGAGACTGAAAACAATACTTGAGGAATATTGCCAGGCATTAGGTCAACGCATAAACCAGTCCAAATCGACCCTATATTTCAATAGAGGAGAGGAATCGAGTAAGAAAAGGGAAGTAGAAGATGTACTAAGAATCAAAAGTACGAGGGATCCCATACCCACATACGTGATGAGCATCTTCTACCTACCAAAGACTTGGTGCTCAGAGATCAATTCCATGATCGCAAATTTTTAGTGGGGAACCACACCGGAAAGGAGGAGAACACATTGGAAGAGATGAGAACTAATGACAATCTCTAAATCTGTGGGGGGGCTTAGGGTTCCGAGACCTCCAAACGTTCAACAAAGCTCTCCTAGCTAAGATGGCAGCCTGGATAATCAAAGAACCGACGGATCTATGGGTTCAGATACTAAAGGGCTTGTACTTCCCAAACGGTGAGTTCTTAGAATCCCAAAAGGGAGGGAGAGCATCGTGGGGGTGGAGCAGCATACTAGAAGGCCAAGATGTACTAAAACAAGAGGGTTTGTGGACCATTGGAACGGGCGAAGGGATACGACTATATTAATATGGAAGGCCATATGGGGGGCGAACATCATCCTGAAGGCTAAGAACTTTGCTTGGAGACTAGTGTCGGACTCACTCGCACTACATGAAAATCAGGTTTTTGTGAAGGAAATTTTTCAAGGGAAATAATCCCTTTAAATTTACAACTATTTATAAGGGATTTGGTAGGGTTAAGTGAGGAGAATAATAATTAGGGAAATTCCTCACAAAATATATTCCTTAGAAGATATTTTGTGACAGATTTTCCTTATAAATATTTTTAAGGATAATCCATCACTAATTACATTTTTCAATCCTAAATTTTGTAAGGGATTTATTGCTCCTCAGAAAATGTATTCATTTGCTAGGGATTTATATCTACTTAAAAAAATATATTTGTTTTGTAAGGGAAAACCCTCAGCCCAAGCATTTAATACGGTAAATGGACTCAATTATCATGTAGTGCAGAAATCCTCAGACCAAAAACCGGCCGGTTCAGAACCATGATAGCAAAGCCTTATATAACAACATTGAATCGGTTGGTTGGACTCAGCACATGACAGCAAACCCATGACAGCAAAGCCTCATTCTTAAGCAAACTACTCTAACCATGACTCCAGGTATGGAAACCTAATTCTGTTCATTCTTAAGCAAACTACTCCAGCCAGTGAGTGTGAATTGCTCACCATTTCTTCCCAAATTCTGCTCGCTCGGTCGCTCCAAATTCATCTCGCTCGCTCCATCCGAGTTCTTCTCGCTCGCTCCGAATTTTGGTCGCTCGGCGGTTTCGATAAAAGGTGAGCAATCTTATTACCTGGTAGATTAGGAATGGAATCTGACTATCCTTACCCATTGAAATCCTGCCAATGCATACCAGCATCCTTGCAAGCCAATTCATTTGTTCCAATGAACAAATGAAGATTTTAAGGGCTGTAAAAGTAGAACCAGTATTCAGTAAAGAATATAGGAAAAATATAGAATAGAATACTGTCTAAATTCATTCTCTTTGTTAATATAATAGAACCAGTATCAATTGAAAAATTCGATCATGTTTTGAACCAGTATTCTATCAGTATGTTCAACTATAAACTGTGCATGATAATGCTAATAACAAATCGTCTGAATAACGAACTTGTATATTTATAGAAAACATTAGACTTGTATTTTATCAAGTTCTTTTGGATAGTAGTCTCTCACTTTCCGGTTTCTGGAAGAAAGAACACCCAAAAAGCTCTATAAATCAAATAGATACATAGAAAGAGTCAGTTTAAGATATAAATTTACAGTGATGGATGCATCCAGAAACAGACTTAAGCTCTAACTTCTTCCAAATGTAGTAAGCTATCATTCTAGTGAAAGACCGAGGTTTAAGGCTTGGTATCTGGGAGATATCTCTAAATAAAAATAATCGTAGAGTTCAAGAAACACATTTAGAATTAACCCACTTTAAGCCTGACTTAAGGCAACTCTAGGTTGATTTTCAAAAGTAATCCGATGCAGTAAATCCCTAAATTTAAAACTAAAACTAATTGTCAAAACTTTCCTTGCTGATTTATAACCTTAAAATGCTAACCATATAGATATTATGTGTTGTTTTGTTGCATCTTCCAAACCCTACTAGCACAACTTTTAGGTGGACATAAACTGTCCTATGCAGGGACATCTTTTAAATTGATAGAAAATGAGGTTCTGAGAAACAACTAATGTACAAAAAATGCTAATACGAATCAGTAGTGGATGCAATTCTAATGAAATTGTTATTTTCCTCATGTAACATTTTGTTAAATATAACTTGATATATGAGCTTTTTGTTAAATATTTTTCTAAGTTGATTGAATCTTTATTTTAATAGCATCGTGAAGTTCTTAGAGTTAAATAATTGTGAGTCTTCTGTTCAGGTACTTAAATAACTGTAAGTAGTTATGGACCGTAGTTGGATGAAACGTCGGTTTGATAACAGAGGTTTAACTAGTGAGTTCGAAAGAGGAGTAGATGAGTTTCTTAACTTTGCATATTCAAATTCTTCCTTTGTTAGTATGGGAAAGATCAAGTGTCCTTGTCACAAGTGTAAAAACTTGTGCTATCATAATCGGGATGATGTAACTGCTCACCCCTATGCACATGGGTTTCTTGATGATTATATTCACTGGGTTTCTCATGGAAAGTCAATTCGTAGAGACACACCTTTAAGTTCATAAAAAACTAATCCATACAGACAAATGGTGATGCAAGCAGTTACTCCTGATTTTGACTATGATTCAACAACAGATGAACCTAATATTGAGACATCAAAATTTTATTCCTTACTGAATGTTGTTGATGAACCAATCTGGGAAGGTTGCAAGAAGCATACTAAGCTATCAACCATGTCACAGTTATTGAATTTGAAATCAGAATGTCATATGAGTGATAAAGGTTTTGATCGTCTTCTTAGCACGGTAAAAGACATGCTTCCAGAAAATGATAAGCTAGCTAACAACTTTTACGAGACCAAGAAATTGATGAAGATGCTTGGACTTAAATATGAAAAGATTGATGTTTGTATCAATAATTGCATGTTGTACTACAAAGAAAATGTGAACAAAGTTAATTGTTCTGTGTGTGGACATGATCGGTTCAAGACAGAAAAATTAACAAAAGGTGGTAGAAATAAGGGCATTCCATACAAGGTACTGCGTTATTTACATTTGACCCCAAGACTTCAGCGTCTTTATATGTCTGAAAAAATAGCTAAACACATGACATGGTATGCTTCTCACCAGTATTTTGAGGGATATATGTCACACCCTTCAGATGGTGAGGCATGGAAACACTTTGACGAAATCCATCCTTCATTTGCATCAGATCCAAGAAATGTCTGAATTGGCTTATGCACGGATGGATTCAGCCCTATTGGACAATATGGAAAGCAGTATAGTTGTTGGCTAGTGGTTATTACTGTGTACAATTTGCCTCCTTGTATGTGCATGAATATTCCATACATGTTCATGAGTTTAGTCATCCCAAGTCCATCTAGTCCAGTAAAAGATTTGGATGTGTTCTTAAGACCATTGATAGATGAGTTGAATATGCTATGGAGTGTTGGAATAGAAACATACGACAACACTTCCAGATGAAAGTGGCTCTCTTGTGGACGATTAGTGATTTTCCAGATTATGCTATGTTATCTGGATGGAGTACACATGGACGATTATCCTGTCCATATTGTATGGAACGTACTAAGTCATTTAGACTTGATAGTGGAAGAAAGACATCATTTTTTTGATTGTCATCGTCAATTCCTACCTATAAATCACCCGTTCAGAAAACAAAAGGATTTATTCAAGAAGGGTGTCATAGAGAAAGATGGGCCACCTCCTAGATTATGTGGTGAAGATGTTTGGAAAAGGGTTTGTAGTTTACCTAATATTAGGTTCGGAAAAAAATATGAAAAGGAACGTATTGTCGGGTTTGGTAAGGAACATAATTGGGTGAAAAGAAGTATTTTTTGGGAATTGCCTTACTGGAAGACAAATTTGATCTGTCACAATCTTGATGTAATGCATATTGAGAAAAACTTCTTTGAAAATATTTACAACATAGTGATCGATGTCAAAGAAAAAAGTAAAGACAATCTAAATGCTAGAGTCAACTTGAAAAAGTACTGCAAGCGACCAAAGTTGGAATTGATCTCTGAGAATGGTAAGGTCATGAAACCTAAAGCTTCTTACACATTGAGCAAGGAACAACAGGGAGTTGTTTGTGAATGGCTCAAAGAGCTGAAATTTCCTGATGGTTACGCATCAAATATTTCACGGTGTATAAGAAAAACTGAAGTTTCTTCTAAGGGGTTTAAAAGTCATGATTGTCACGTGTTTATGGAGAGATTGCTTCCAGTTACTGTAAGGGACATGGTTCCAAATTCTGTTTGGAATGTATTAAGTGAGATCAGTTACTTTTTTAGAGACATATGTTCTACTATTCTTCGAGTTGATCATATGGAGAAACTTGAGAAGAATATTGTAGAGATACTATGTAAGTTGGCATGAAATATTATGTTGAGAGGTGAACTTAGCTAATTTGGATGAAATATTATCGATATCATCTGGGCGTTGGTATGTTACTTATCTTTCAACACATATTTTTTACATAATATCAATGATGTTGAACATAACAATAGAAACCAATTGTTGGTAACAATTTATCTACAGCTTCTCGCATCATACCGTTGTTCGTGCTCTCACTCGTGTCATGAAGGAATTTTTTGTGGGTCCGTACGAGAAATGGAAGGATGTTCCCATCGATGTTCGTGAATTCTACTGGAAAAAGGTTAAGGTACTAATTTATTTTAATGATGCATCAACTGTAGAGTTGAGTGAGATTTGGTGAGTGCACTGCTGATATTAAATTTTGATTTAGATTAGAACTCTTCTCTAGTATACGTGAGATTTATGATTTAGACATGAATGGTTGCTGGGACAATTTGGGGCAATATCAGGCTAGTTATTTGTTTTTATTGTAGTATGTTCTACTGATTCTAATTTTATGTTTTCTGTTGCATGTCTCGGTTAGGAGAGAATGGGATTTGATGAGGATAAGTATGACCTTATGGAAGCATTTGAGAGAACAGCTGCATCGCGTTACACTAGTATGTTGAATAGTGCAAGGACACGGATTTTATAAGCTCTTAAGAAAAATGATGTTGCTCAGCTTAAGGATCATAACCCTGGATGGATGAATAAGGATATATGGAATTCATTGGTTGAAAAATGGGTATAACCTGAATGGAGAGCAAAATCAGAAGTTGCACGTAAAAATCGAATGACAGAGAAAGATGGATCAATCACTAAATACAGTGGATGATCAATCTCTTTTGATGAGCATATGCAAAGAATGGTATTGAATATGGTAACATTTAATATATATGCATATATAAATTTTCTCATAAGTTTGTTTTATTATTATTGTAGACTAGACAACTAGGTCGAGAACCGACTCAAGGAGAGTTTTTCCGGAGGCTCCATCATTTGAAGGGAAGTGAAGATCAATTCATTGACAAAAAATCAAAAAGGGTCATTGTAAGTTATGCTTTATTATATATTCATTTGTTCTTCTAATATTATATATCTCATGATAAGGTATATAGTGTTATTCTTGTTGATAAATAGTTAGTATTATTATATATTTTTCTCTTTTTAGGAGGACTATGATACAGATGTTGTGGTAAAGTATGGTCATGATGGTGCATCCCAAGTTAAGTTCGATAAAAATTCATGGATTAAAGCAGCTGGATTTCCTAAGAAAGGAAAGTTGTATGGTTTCGGGCCCAAGGTGGATCCAAAGATCCTATTAGGATCCGAAAGTTCTTCATCCTCAGATACATGGTACAAGAGTACAAGATCAAGTTCAAGGATTCCAAAAACGCACACCGACGAGAAGTATAAAAAGTTTCAAGATGTAGTGGAACTACAACAAGCACAAATTTCAGCTCAACAATCTCAGCTCAACCAAATGCAAGCATTAGTGCAAAGCATGATGGAGCAATTTGCAAAACAAGGTCAGGAGTTTAATCCATTTCAACGGGATAATGGTTCAAATACATAAGTTGTTGCATAATTTCTATTTAGATATTTTTGACTAAGTATGTATTATTTAGATACGTTGTTAATTGTTATCTCTTTAGTTAAGACTTTGAATGTTTAAACTATAAACTTGTTTCATAGAATAATATATATATATATATATATATATATATGTGTGTGTGTGTGTGTATTATGTTACATGTTATAAATATAATACATATATTATATATATATATAGAATTATATATATATATATATATTTATAAAATTATATATAGTGATTTTCCTTAATAATCCCTTTGTAAATTTACTAAATAAAATCCTTGAAAAAATCCTTTATAATTTACTAGGGAAAATACTCACAAAATTTCCTAAATAAGTTTGTGAGGGAATTGATTTTTAAAAGTTTGCTAGGGATTTTATAAGGAAAATTTGTTGAAACTTTTTGCAAGGGATTTTCCTTTTAAATTGCTTTTTTTTTTTCTAGAAAGCTTATTTGTTAAGGGTAGATCCCTTAGAAAATTCCTTACAAAGTGAAATTTCTAAGGGATTTTTGAAATTCCCTTAGAAATTTGACCCTCACAAAAAACCAAATTTCTTGTAGTGTCGCCGTGAAGATGAACCTGATCCGAAGAGGCATGCAGGTGGACCCGAGGTGCACACTCTGTGATGCTGCAGAAACCACATCCCATATGCTACTTGATTGCAGGTGGACAGAGCTGTTATGGGCGGAGCTGCTGGGCATAACAATGGACAGGGCACAGCGAAGGGACGTAGGCCCTTGGATGACCGAGCGGTGCCAAGCAGGGCCAAGCCAGACACACAACTGACCGAGGCCATGGGAGACGTGCATGATGACGGCGTGGCACATATGGAAGGCTCGTTGCAAGGCTAAGTTTGATGGTGAACATCCGGACCCAGCCAGAGTGATGAACGACATCAAACGATCCCTCTAAGAGCAATGCCGAAAGGAACCCATCCCACAGACACAACCCCAGCCGACAGTAGCACATAAGTGGGTGAGACCAATCCCGGGCACGATCACATTCAACTGCGACGCTTCATGGTGTGCTCGAACCAATAGGGGAGGACTCGGAGTGATAGCGCGTGATGAACATGGCATGGTCTTGGGTGGAATTAATAGGCGCACTCGTAGTGACAATGTCACGACACTTAAAGCCCAAGCTATATACGAAGGGATACGTCTAGCTCAAGAGAAATCATGGACAAACATCACCATCAAATTCGACTCACAAGTGGTAATCAAGCAAATCCGTGATGGGGCAACCGATTGGCGTCTATCGACGCTCATACCAAACATGCGATCTTTAGCAAGCGAGGTAGACCAAGTGCAATGGCGAGCAATTCTAAGATCGGCAAACAAATGCGCGAATTGGATAGCAAAGCATGCACGTATGGGAGTGCGACTAAACGATTGGGTCTCCCGAGCCCCACTTCCTTTTATTTGTTTGTTAGCAAATAATTGTAATTTTGAACTCCCGTGACTCTATGTCACGCAGTTTTATTTCATCAAATGAAACGAGTATTTTGGCCAAAAAACAATTCCTTGCCAAGACAACCAGCTAGCAGACTCCTTGAGCAAGCTGGTGTTCGGAGGAACAAAAATACCAGAAATACCATTCCTGGAACAAGGACTATACTCGGTCCTTGAAAAACGAGAAGAAGTCTTCAATAATCAAGAGCAGGATAACTGCATGACTCCATTCCAAAAAATTTTGAAATAAGAAACCCTTCCAGAAGACGGAGGCGAGGCCACAAAAACAAGTTGCCTAGTTGCAAATAATCTTCTCATAGATGGAGAACTCTATAGGCGAAGATACTCAACTCCCTATCTGAGATGTATTTCCTATCCTGAGACAGAAAGAGTTATGCCCGAAGCTCATGAAGGAGTTGCGACATGCCATAAAGGTGCACACTCATTAACGCGCAAAATCTTCAGACTAGGCCATTACTGCCAACCTTGAGCAAAGACGCAACAGAATTAACAAAAAATTGAGTGACTTGTCAACATTTCGCACCAAAATCTGGTCGACCACCAACATTGCTATCCCCAATGGCTGACGCCTGACCATTTGCCCAATGGGGAATATATATATATTGGGACTCTTTCCCATAAGCACTGAGCAAAGAACCCACATCATCGTGGCGATCAACTATTTTTCCACGTGGATAGAGGCGAAAGCATTGGCCTCCACAACTGAGTTTTGAGTGATCAAATTTTTAAATGTCAACAAATTTCGCGAATTCGCGTCCCCAAGATACTTTTAAGCGATAATGAGCCGCAATTCGTGGGAAAAGAACTCAAGTGGCTCTGTTAACAGTACCATATTGATCATAGATTGAGCTCAGTACATCACCCCCAAACCAACGTACAGACCGAAGTAGCCAACAAAGTTACCCTAACAGGACTCAAAAAGAGATTTCAAACCTTAAAAGGAAACTGGGTAGACGAGTTGGACAACGTGTTGTGGGCTGTCAGAATGACACCCAAAACAACAATAGAGGAACCCGCTGAAATAGCGGTGCCTACCCATAGGATCCTACACTTTGATGTCGAAGCTAACAATATCGAGCGACTTACATACCTCGATCTTTCTGAAGAAAAGCGAAGGCAATCAGACAACGCATAAGCTAAAATGCGACTGGCAACCGCTCGGTACTTTAATAGAAAAGTCAGCGCTCACCAATTTTTCGTTGGGGAGATGGTTATGCGAATGAATGAGTTCACAAATTTGGACAGCCACAACAAACTCTCAACTAAATAGGAAGGCCCATAAAAAGTAGTGAAGATCACCGCACCAAGGTCCTACTACTTGGAAAACATAGAGGGTATAAGGCTACCTCATTCTTTTAATTCCAAACATTTACAGAGATTCTATGCATAGCTTGTAATCAGCATGTTATGTCAATAAAACGAACCATTCCTTCATATAAAGCATAGTCACTCGAACCAAATCGAAAAGTTCCAAAGAATGGACGAACTATCGAAAGATAAGACCTAGCGCATATAGGCAAACGAACCAACAAAGGTCAAAGGTGATAGTATCCCCACTCAGGCAAATGGAGGATTGCGAACGAACCTCACAAGGTAACAGTTCCTCTTTCATCAAGACCTAAAACGAGGGGCAAACAAACCATCATATGCAACAGTTCCCCCCAAACTAGGCAAACCAAATACCTAAACTAAAAGGCGAACGAACCATAAGGTAACAGTTCCCTAAAAGTTAGGCAAAATAAAGACCTGATATAAAAGGCGAACGAACCATCAAGGTAAGAGTTTCCTTACAAGTTGGGCAAAATAAAGACCTGATATAAAAGGCGAACGAACCATCAAGGTAACAGTTCCCTTATAAGTTGGGCGAAATAAAGACCTCATAGAAAAGGCGAATGAAACATCAAGGTAACAGTTCCCTTACAAGATGGTCAAAACTAAGACCTGATACATAAGGTGAACGAACCCACATCAAGGGTAACAGTTCCATTACAAGTTGGTCAAAACTAAGACCTGATACATAAGGTGAACGAACCCATTTCAAGGGTAACATTTCTTTTATAAGTTGGGCGAAATAAAGACATGATAGAAAAGACGAACGAACCATCAAGGTAACAGTTCCCTTACAAGTTGGTCAAAACTAAGACCTGATACATAAGGCGAACGAACCCATATCAAGGGTAACAGTTCCCTTACAAGTTGGTCAAAACTAAGACCTGATACATAAGGTGAACAAACCCATTTCAAGGGTAACAGTTGCCTTGCAATTTGGGCACAATCGAGCGTCCGAACTGACAAGGTAACAATCTCTCCAAAGAAAATCTTAAGAGAGCGAACGAATCTTAGGTAACAGCTTCCTAAAAGGCGAGCGAATAAACGGTAACAGTTCCTTTGAAAAGAAAAGTGGGCGAACAAATCTAAGGTAACAGCTTCCTCAAAAGGTGAGAGAATCTTAGGTAACTGTTCCCCACTCTTAGGCGAACGAATCCAAGGACCAACATCCTAAAAGGCGAACGAATCCATCAAGGATAACAGTTTCCTTAAAGGCATGATCCTTGGGTAACGGTTCTCTAAAACAAGCTTGGCGAAAGGAACGAACTTAAAAAAGTCAACAATCCTTTCTCAGGAGCCTAAAGGGGGGGAAAAACCCTCTAAAAGGTAGTGTTTCCTCTCTAAAAGTCCAAAACCCTTTGAATAAAATGGCGAGACTATTACATAGAAGCTAAAAGCGAAGTTGAAAACTAGTATGATAAAAATTCTTAAAGCTTTCAAGTAAGATCGACGTCGGAAGAACAACCAAATATATTCGAAGTCAAACAGAAACAAAGGCTTACGAAATAAAAAGGCATCCATTATATTCAAGGGAAATATCTGAATCAATGATCAAGAGGTAATTACAAAGTTTCTAAAACAAAAGGAAACTAAGACAAGCTATCATTCATAAATGGGGGACGATATTTCAACATACAAGAGGATGAGGAGCAAAAGCATAAGGAGGCCAAGTGACTTTGCAAGGTTGTAATCATTTAGCTCGAACATACTTCTTTGACTTGAAGCTCTACATCAACTTGGTCACCTAGGGGCCTATAACATCAAGGTATAGATTCACTAGGGGTTGCAGTCTCATTCTCGGCCCCGGGGGAAGACTCCTCGCCAACAATAGAAGAAAGAGTTCCCTTGGTGTAGCCGCTCTCAATGAAGTCCTGAAGAGACTTCACCTCCTGGAGAGGAAACTTGGGGTCTATCCCCTGGATCTCGTTGACCAAGACATGGAGATAGGCAGCTAACTCACCCTTCATCACCTCCTAGGCGCAGTAGGAGAATTCCTCGAACTTCTTAAAGTCCTCGACCACACTTTGGGGGTTGGGTTAGCCTTCAGCTTCAACTCGAGCTGCTCCTTCTCATCACTAAAGGCATCCCTATGAGCCCAAGCCTCCCTCAGCTCGCCCTAATGACGAATGACCTCCGCCTCCAACTGAACCGAGTACTTGCCAGTTTCCTTGGTCCGCAGCTCAGCCAGAGTCTGTCGTCCTCGGCGAACGCCACCTGATGCTCCCTCATTTTGATAGAGGCGAGCAACTCCTTATCTCTCTCCGTAGACTCCCGCGAGCCTATTCCGCCATCTCAGTGGATGCCTCTGCCCTCCTCATTAGATCCTCCCTCTTCCAGAGTACACCCCAAACTCTGAAAACTGCTTCAGCTTGATAAGCAGGTCAACCTGCTTATCAGCGAGCTCCCTTACGATCTGCCCGATCGTCGTCTCCTCGCGAACGAGCTGACAATAGGAAAAAAAGGGATAAAGTTAAAAGGGATCAAGGAGTTAAAAGAGAGCAAGCAATGAAAAGAATAAAGGGAATTATATAAAAATAGAACGAGGAGAAAGGAACTTACCAAGGCGAGACGCTCAAAATGTATCCTCATCACGACCTCAATGTCGTTCAAATCATAAGGGACCTCCCCTCGTTCCTGAGGAGGAAGAGTTCCATTCATCAGACGCATGCATAGGTCTGTATTACCCCGCAACATCGGCTTATCAGAAATCTCCACCTACCGGAGACTATGGAAAAAGGCCCAGAGACCCCTCGAATTCGCCCCCTTTGATGGAGAAGAAGCAGGAGTCACCTCAGCTGTGACGTTCTCTCAAAATAAGCAAAAAGTGTATTAAACCTAAAGGCAAATTAAAAGGAAAAAACAAAGGTCATATCCTGAATAATACCTCTTGGGTGATCGCTAGAAGTAATCCCAGAATGTTCCTCCTCAGGACTACGCTTGGTTGTGCGCCTAGACGGAGAATGAGGTGGACTCAAGGTCGCTTGGGCAGCAGACAACCATGCCTTAGCCTACTTGGAAAAGATACCGAGAAGTTTAGATCCCGAAGTGCCTACAACACAAAAGCCAGAAAAGGAAAATGGTAAGAAAATTACCATATCAATAGAGACTGGCGAAGACTGATGAATGCCCACCAGCCTAAGCATGGATTCTGAAGTCTCTGCGACTGAGCGGACTGAACAGAAGCCTCGTTACTTATGACGTCGGAAAAAGTCATCAATGACATTCTGATCACTCCCAACAGCTCGCCAAAGCTATGAGTAATATACCACTCCAGCTGAGAAAGCTCCCAAGGCATACCACCCTTACAGAAGAAATGATACTTCTTGTAGTTTGAGTTGTTGGCCCAGAAGTCGTCCATCAGTCGAAAGTGAACATTCCAGTTCCATGCCTGTCTCCTACATTCCTCAAACTTCGACCAAGGAGTTTGGAAGTGATAAAGGTGGTTAGCCCCGACAACCAACCGATAGAAAAAACAGAAGAGAGAAAGTGAATACGTCCATCCCTGACGTAAATACATAAATTTGAACCCAACCCACATTCGGATGGCGTTGGTACCAGTTGTGTGGGACTTTGATAGGGCGAGCATGGGATGTTTGTTTCTTCCTTAGATAGTTAGGTCAACCTTGATGATTATGTAGGTATCTTTCCTAGTGGGGGCGAGGAAGGAAACACAGACCTCACCTTTGTATACCTAATTTGGGCGAGCACGAAGCCCTCACCTTAGCAGGTGAGGATGATTCAACATTATCACATGCAAGTCATGTGACTTGTTTTCCCCTAAGGATTATCGGTTTCAGTGTGGGAGCGAATTCTCTCTTATTTTAAGGTAAAGCCAATGCATGAACTCAACATTTTCCCCTAAAGATTGGTCAAAAGAAGTTTCAGTCGAGCTTGTTGTTACGTGTTGAGGCAATGACTTTTCACATTCGATCTGGGTGTCTCAAACTCCTACCGGATGAGATTCGTCTTAGCAAGCAAAGTTTCCACCTTACGCCCTACGCGTAAGTGGTAATTATTTCTCCATGATTTGTTGCACATGGATATGTGGCTTTGTCCCATACACCCTTCCTTTCATCACACATATATTTTCTTTTCTCTTTAATATGCATTTTTTGTCGAGGAAACGACCCTTTGCATTTTTGTCGCTTCTATTGTATTCTTTCTGAGAAAACCCATCGGTACTTCTCAAATTTTTTTCCAGAGACTCTTCGTTCCCATTCTTTCATTAGTGTTGTTGCTTTTAAACCAGTTCTACAACTCTTACCTTCTAAATTTCTTCCTAAGTTTTTCCTGTGATCCTGCCTTTTGCCCGTTCATGTCTTCTGGTCCTCCGTAGAGCCCTTTCGAAGGTTTCTTAATGTCTCGGGACAGGGTATACCTTTGTGATTTGTAATGTCTAAGAACAAGGGGGTTCATTCAAGGGTGCAACTATTCTTCTTGGGTTTTTGCCTAGTGTTGAGTTTTTGCTCCCTTTCGGATTTAGTCTTTTCATTTTGTTTCTGGCTTGTTTGTTTAGATTCATTCTTGCACCTTCTCCTTTAAATGTTTAGGTCAATTAGTTAAAGCCCACCATGTTTAAGCTAGGATGGTATCATGTCTCACCGTTCATCCCCTGTTAGCTAAGATTTTGGGCCTAAGGTTGCGCCGAGAATCGTGAATAGTTCTATTTGATATCTTTAATCTGCTTGTGTGCATTGAGATTCTATATAACTGATTCTAGGTGAGCATCTTCTTCGTGGATGAGGGTTTTGGAGACTCAGGTTCTTATCTAAATCTTCGTATCTTTTCTTGGTGAGGGCAAGCATGGGATACTTACTCGCTTCATCCTTAGGTAGTTAGGTTGATCTTGATAATTTTGTACTTCCTAGTGGGTGTGAGGTCGAAATGTTCGCCTCTGAGGAGGGAGAAACGAACCTCGCTGGACTCACCTTTGTATACTTGATTAGGGTGAGTAAGAAGCCCCCACCTTAGTGTTGGGGGATGATTCAAGCCTTTCACATGTGAGTCCCGTGATTTTGCCTTGCCTCTGAGGATGATCAATTCCACTGTCGGAGTGAATTCTCTCGTGTTTCTAGGTAAATTCGATTCTTGGGCTCAACACCCCTTACTTAGGTCCCCATCCAAACTAGGTCTCCACCCTTGGACAACTTGGTTTATGTGTGGACTCAAGTCGTGGACACCCTAGTCGAAATCTAATCGAGATAAGACTCAATTGTGGACTCAACTCGTGGACAAACAAGATATCTAGCACACTTTTAATTTACATACATTACAAAAATTCGCGAATAATTACAAATTAATAAATTTCTATAACATTAGGTACCTTTAAATAAAATTTTGCATAGCGCGAATCAATAACTAGTATAAATAAAATATTTTAGTAAATAAAATGAAATGAAAATATTTGCAAACATTAAAATAATATATTATTTATTTAATAATTTCGGTATTTTGTTAATTCTAATAAAATTCAAATTCATTTTAGATACTTATGTCAAGATTATCTAATTTAGATACTTCGGTGAAGCATTTAAAAAATCAGACTAATCCCTTGTACTTAGGTAACAATACGATACCCTCTCCGATTAAGTTCCTCGTATTAGTGCAATATATAAATTACCAAAAACAAATTCCTCGTAGGCCGAATTGATGAGAAATCCTTGTCCAATATCCACCCATGTAATATTTACTCGTATCCCATCCATGCCAATCGTACCGTTCATCTGGAGCTGGTGGTTTCAGGTGCAACTATATTTAAAGGTTGACAGTGCAGTGCGTGCAAATAAAAACGTTTTCCTATTTTTCCGATGTGGGCAACAAACTTGTTCAGCAGAAGCCGCCGCAAAGTCTATTCCACCTGTTTTCTGCAATTCTAAAATTCGAGGCCTTTTACTGTAATTTCCCGGCTACATTTTAAAGCCTCTCTTCTCTCCCCTTAAACCCTAACTTCCGAGCAGCCCTCATTTCTTGACAACTTCTGTGGCTGCAACGTGAAATCACGCAGGACTTCCACTTCTGACGCAGACATTGTGTCAGTTGGAGTTGGTTGACTAAGTTAGGAGGAGCTTTATTGAATTGCAATTTGTATGGATCATCTCTGAATTCTTGCTTGCCTTATTGATGGAATATTTTTTGTATAGGCGGGGAAATGGCAGGGAAGTCGAACAAAGGAAGGAACAAAAAAGTTTCCCATGGATCTACAGTGGAAGCAGTTGCAGTGAAGGAAATCACCACTGCTCCAGAGCTGAGTGATGCAAATGGAGCTTCAGCGGTTGAAACCAATACTGCCAACCCCGAGTTGAAGGATGCTGGAAATTTGGATTCGACAGCACAGCCAAAACAAGGTAATTACGGTGTTAATGATTCGTATCATCCAATTGACATTAGCCAATTCGACAATGGAACAGTTTCATATATCGGGTGGTCGTGGATAGTCTTCCTTATGCCCTTACACGAAGGCATGATGTTACGTTCTCTTACTGCTAGCTGTATGAGCTGGCTGCTGTGAAGTGGTTTCGGACGGTCATTTACTTTTGATCGATATCTCTTTAAGTCTTAACTGTTGTAATATAAATCCTTATAAAATCCTTAACTAGTTTTAACTAGCTTCTATGATGATTTCCATTTCTACTATATAATTAGTGGTTGGATGGACCGAGTGTGGTTAAAACTGGCACTATTTTTTGTTTTTTTATCATTTTTTTTGATATAGGAAAGATAGCTTATTATAGAAGAAGCTAGCTTCTCATTTTCCTCATCTCAATGGAGAAGCTTAGTTTTTTCTTCTAGAGCTACCTTAAAACGATGTCTTACACCATGTAACCTTCGCAATGGACCTTTAGCCCATTTGCGGTAATAACAGCATTAGATTTTTCCTTGAAAGCAATGTTATTAAAAGCGTTTGGCACACTGAGGCTGAATTGTTGAGGTGCAAAAACAGCGCGAGCCTCATCGAATAAGGCGGACCTACCATGGCATACTACTAAAGATAATAAAATAAAGTCTGCTGCAAATACCGTAAATAATGCCCAATGGCAATGTTATTCAGAAAGAAAAGAGTGGTTCAGCAAATCTAGTAATTGACAATTTACTCTTACTAAATCGAGTTAGCCTTAGAGTCTTATACTAAAATTACTACCCTACAATTTAGTTCTAAGCTACCTAGTAAAAACAGCAGTTTGCACTTTCTAGTGAACCCACAAGCATAAAACAAAGATGCCTTCTCTAAGTCAACTAATAACTCTGCAACTGTAGCATAGTCTACTACTTCAAATATGAGTTTCTCCTCTTTTGCAGCTTGGGTGACATTATTTGTATTCTTATTATCTCTCTGCATTCAGGTGATCTCCATCTCTATATTGTACCTGTCAAAACACAGAGCGGTGAGAAGCTTGAGTTACAAGTGAGCATCTTGATCAATTAATCTAGTATTCCCATCCTATTATCCTTCATCTTATTGAAACAAAATTCAGCATGAACAAGTGTGTGTCACGTGTGTGCTTCACAATACTCATAATTTTTATTTATTTATTTATGAAGAGATCTAATAATGGATTGTATATCTCAAAAGCTACCTTATATATGGAACATATTGAATATTAGCCTCAGCTATAGATAGTAATATGGCTTTCCGGGTTAGCGAGCAGCTTTTGCCACTAGTTTTTTTTCTAACATTTAGTAGAATCTTATCTTTTTTCTAGTTGAAACATCACACCTAGCTGCATTTATGCTTATTACAAATGGGAACAAACAACAAGAATTATATATGTTTGTCTTTTTGTATTTGCAGCTGAATCCAGGAGATTCTGTGATGGATATCCGACAGTTTCTTCTTGACGCTCCTGAAACCTGCTTCCACACATGCTATGATTTATTGCTTCACGCTAAGGATGGTTCCACTCATATCCTGGAGGACTACAATGAAATATCTGAAGTGGCTGATATTACTATTGGCAATTGCACCTTGGAAATGCTTCCCGGTATTTTCCTACGAATGCCAGTTTTATTTATTGAGTTTAAGTATTGTTTTAACAGTGTTATCTCTATGAGTCTATGGCAGCACTATATGATGACAGATCGATCAGGGCGCATGTCAGTCGTACAAGAGACCTGCTTTCTCTCTCCACAATTCATGCCTCTTTATCCACATCTCTGGCTTTACAGCACGAAACAACTCAAACTAAGACTTCTGTTGTCAAAGGTCCAACTATTCGCTTATAATGATTATCTTCTAACAGGTAACCCTTTTTCATGTTTAAAGTTTAGTTGATGGATTTTCATATTCCAGATAATTCAAAGATTGAGGTACCAGAGCTGGACACTTTGGGTCTCATGGAAAATGTTTTTCCTTCATTGGGAAGCTTGCTATCTTCTAATTCTAAGGAAATAAAATGTGTAGAGAGCATAATCTTTTCATCCTTTAATCCACCTCCAAGCTATAGGAGGTAAGTTAAATCTCTTTCAAAATTCACAATTTAGATTTTATAATCTTTTTATAGAATATATACTATTAACATTGGTTCTCTTTGATCTATTTAGGCTTGTAGGCGATTTGATTTATTTGGACGTTCTAACATTGGAGGGGAATGCCTTCTGTATCACTGGAACCACGAAGACATTTTATGTTAACTCAAGTTCAGGTGTTGTTCTTGACCCTCGGCCTAGTAAAACTGCTGCTGAAGCATCCACTCTAGTTGGGCTCTTGCAGAAAATTAGCTCCAAGTTCAAAAAGGGTAAGGAATGATATGGATGAATTTTGACGTGAGTGCATTTAATAAACATTTGGCATAGAACTTATATTCTTGATATAGAATTTGTTTAAAGAAGGTTGTAACAACTGTGTATTTGTTGAAGCTTTTCGTGAAATTTTGGAGCGGAAGGCTTCTGCCCACCCCTTTGAGAATGTCCAGACTCTGCTACCCCCAAATTCATGGCTTGGAATATACCCCCTTCCTGGTATGATGTTTCATCTTTTTTTATCTTTTGGTATTAAAATTCTTCACATTATGTATTTTAAGTCAGAGTATTACCTCAGTGACTGGACCCCTTGATCAATTGGTTGTCATAATATGTTGAATAGTGATTATCTCCTGATGTCTCCGCTGGTAGCTTAGTATATTTGGTGTCCCCAGAAAGATGCTTTTATATTTGGGCTTGTATCTTAATTTATCGAATGATCTTATTTGGTTTCCTGGATTATTTTGTGATATATCAAGCATCATAATAGAATATTATGGAGTTGAATGAAAAAATGTTAACCACGTAACCTGCAAAAGCCAGGTGTCTTTGAATTTATGGTTCAGTGTTGATTGAAGTAGTTTTGATTAATAGTCTTAATTATCTCGAAAAGTCATTTGTTTATTAAGTTTAGTTTCTGAAACGGATGCATGCAGAACATGCTTGAAAATGTATTCCCATATTTTTAATAACATTAATAGGACAAATAGTATTTATAATGGTAACTGTGGCTTGTGATTTCTAGAGTTGAGAATGTGGGTTCCCTCACACACTCAAGGAAATGTCATACTATCTGATTTGAAATTATTAATTACATGGATTCATTTCTATGCCATCACAACAATCACAGATGTCAATAAAATTATGAAAACATTTTAATATAAATAATACCCTCCAGAAAGAGAAGAATAGCTTAAGTAAAAGATTCCTG
Source organism: Chamaenerion angustifolium (assembly GCA_946814005.1). Classification (NCBI taxonomy): domain Eukaryota; kingdom Viridiplantae; phylum Streptophyta; class Magnoliopsida; order Myrtales; family Onagraceae; genus Chamaenerion; species Chamaenerion angustifolium. Next base: position 17,784,685 of record OX328277.1, on the reverse strand, counting down.
TTTCCTGTCATTCTATGGGTAATCTCAGATCTGGATTGGAGTGTCGTCAGAGTTAGAGTTGGATAGCTACTACAGTTTGCCCTATCATATGGAACCAGGTTAGGTTGTAACCAATATTTTGTACGACCTAAATTGAGTTAAAATCTAGAAACATTGTGGGAAATATCTTCGTCTGCTCTGCAGCCTTGGGTTCAGACACAGGCCAACTGTGCTATGAACCCGTATTTACATGATATTGCTCCCCATCGCGTTATCTTTCGACATGCTCCTTTTATTTTATTTTTTTCTTTTAATTTCTGACTCTTGTTATTGTTTAAAGAGTTTGTGTTCATGTTGCTTTCTTCTGTCAACATCCAGTTTGAGTAGAATGTTGTAACTATAGTCTTTTTCTCAAATGGGTGCTTCTTATGTGAGTAGTTTCACTAAACCTTTTGGAAGGCTAATACACCAACAGAATATCTTATTTGCTTTCCGCTTATCGTAATTTCTTGAGTTTCTGTTTTGCTTTCCGTTATCTACTGTGTGCTTAAGAGTCATATAAATCATCCGTAGATGTCCCACTAATTTTGATGTAATGTCATGCTTTATTTTTTAGAACACAAGCGTGACACAGCAAGAGCTGAGGATTCACTCACCCTATCATATGGGAGTGAGCTTATCGGTATGCAGCGGGATTGGAATGAAGAGTTGCAATCTTGTCGCGAGTTTCCCCATGCAACACCCAATGAAAGGCATACCTTTTGTGAATACAAGTTTCTAGGATTACATAATTTCTTTTTTATCGCTTTGCAAGTAATAATGTTATTAACACATCCATATTTATTTATTTTTTCTCTTATTTTGAATATCTATTGCTGCAGGATTTTGAGAGATCGAGCTCTTTACAAGGTTACCTCGGACTTTGTTGATGCAGCAATTAATGGTGCTATGGGAGTCATCAACCGATGCATTCCTCCAATCAATCCTACTGATCCTGAATGCTTTCATATGTTAGTACACCTTAATATTGCATTACTCTGATTAGATACCTAAGATATTCTTGCTTTTATGTGATGTAGGTATAATTAATGGTAAATATACATTTACTCTTTATCATAATAGGTGACTCAACTCTCATTAAGTCAACCAAAACAATTTTTTTGTTAATCCTCGGTTTTGATGCCATGTAATCTACTGTGTAAATTACGTTCAGATATTAGTTATTGATGTGATGTACTTGAAAATATGATGATCCCTTTCATTCAGCTACTATGCTGTGCATAAGTTGAGTCAAGCTGTATGCTTCTGGAAGAGAATTCTTGCTTTACTCTCTAGTGTTCATTTTTCTTCCTTAAGATAAATGCTTTTTTCCCTTTTATTATCATCCCAAGCTGAATTTATTTTCTGTTGCTTGAACACAGGTATGTTCACAACAATATATTCTTTAGTTTTGCTGTTGATGCTGACGTTGAACAGCTTTCTAAAAAACGTTCTGTGGATTTTATTCCAACTACCGTGAGTAATTCGTTTGATACCTCTGTGATGGCGACCCTTGAGGTGGTGCATTCTGCAAATGATGGAACAATTAAGGGGTCAAACACAGGGGATAGTGCGGGCGTTCTTGAACAAGAACCTGCTTTATCTGCTGAGGCACAAATAACAGATAGCGAGCAAGCTACATATGCATCTGCGAATAACGACTTAAAGGGAACCAAGGCATATCAGGAAGCTGATGTTGCCGGACTTTATAATCTTGCTATGGCTATAATTGACTACAGAGGTCATCGGGTCGTAGCACAGGTGCATAAACTTCTAATATTTACATATTAGGCGTTTTCGTGTAGTTCAGGATCACTGTTGGAAGCTGTTTCTATTTATTTTTGCTTGCTGACTCTTTACGAATCTAGGCTTATTTATTAAGTTTCATTATTCTAGTTGTGAGATTTAGTGTTTTGTCCTGCTTGACTCAAATATATGGCATTTTGTATATCAATTTCGTGGGGATGGTTCAAGTACTTTGTACGATGTGCATGCCATTCATTACTATATGATTCTCCATGTCCATTTACATTTTTAATCAGTGGCGTGCCCCCTCTTGCAGAGCGTATTGCCTGGCATACTTCAAGGTGATAAATCAGACTCCCTTTTGTATGGTTCAGTTGACAATGGCAAGAAGATATGCTGGAATCAAGATTTTCACTCTAAGGTGTGGGAAAGTTGTATTTTGCTTGTTAAGTCACTTTGTATTTTTCTTAGTAAGGTCATATCTTTGCATTAGATATTCACTTTATGAATATCTTTTCTAACCTCTTTAGGTTTTAGAGGCAGCTAAAATACTTCATATAAAGGAACATGAAGTTCTAGATGGGTCTGGAAATGTTTTCAGATTGGCTGCACCAATAGAATGCAAGGGTATCGTTGGAAGTGATGACAGGTGATTAGTTATCTTTTACTGATTTATCTCTCCTTCTCTTCTTATCTTTCAGTAGTAAAGCATTTAGATATAGTAACTGGAGTCGCATTTGTGAAATTCAGTATTGCATTAGAGCTGGACTGCTGGAGTCTAATTGTTTTTATGGCATAACTCGGAAGTTGCCAAGTTGGTTTGCTGTCCCTTTGTTTTGTATGTATTATTATGGAGGAGCGTTGCTCATCATTACACTCACATTTGGACTCAGGCATTACCTTCTTGATTTGATGAGAGTAACACCTCGTGATGCGAACTATACTGGAGCAGGATCTCGGTTTTGTATATTGCGACCAGAATTAGTGACTGCATATTGCCAGGTTTGACAGAAGTTGGTTGCAATTAAAAGATGTTTGTCTTGCAGCTTGCGTTTTGTTGAATTTTGTGAAATTTGTGAAGGCACAAGCAGCTGAGAAAGCAAAAAATAAGGCTAATACAGATGATGAGCATTCAAAAACTGACGGAACTTCTGAGGTTGATGAGCACGCAAAGATTGATAATGCCACTGCTGACGAGTACCCAAAACTTCGGAAAGCAGCAGATAGTGATGACTATGTAAAAATAGAGGTTGATGATGCCGCTGATAGTAAGGTGATCTGTTCTGTTCTATTTTCTTTTCATTTTAAGCTTCCTTAATATGGAATCTTCATGCCTTAAGAATTAAGAATGGTGAGGTTTTGGAGAACAAAAGAAAAGAAAACTATTAACTAATGTATTAGTGATTTTGAATCTTTGTGCCTCGGACATATATTAAAGGAAGGAATAATTAGAAGATATTGTACAATAAAGGTGGAATGATGAAAGGTAGGAAAGATGATCACTTGACTTGTTAACATTTTTATAATTTGACCGGTTAACTTCACATACTCAAATCACTCAGAAACATTGTTTGTCTAGTTTCTTTTGGTTTGTATGTATTACACTTTTATGACATTGCCTGATCTAACATTGGCAAGTATTTGCCTTAAAGGAACATCCTTGGCCAAGCAATCAGTGAAACGTCAAAATAACGACTACTGTACTGATTTCCGCTGGAGAATCGCTTATAACAGAGTACAAATTCCTTTGTTTGATATTGTTTCTGAAAACTTTGGAAACAAATGTTGCAATATGCATATGCTATTGATTCAAGTGCACTATAGCAATATTTCTATAAATATCCATTACTATTATTATCATATATTAAACCTGGAAAATTTATATACTGTTTCTAATGGATTTTCCAGTGGATCTCGTGTTTACGACAATAGTTGAAATGTTTGACCCTGGTGAGGCTGCTGTCCAATCATAATTGGAGAGTAAACATTGTACATTTGGTACATGTGTAGCAAATATTGCAGTGACTTTTATCCTCAATATTGTGTGCCTACCTAATAAACAATTTGAATGCAACTCCTGAACGTATTACTTACTGAGGATGTATTGCAGGAGACATTAGAAGAAATAATTGGGGTCTCTGAGATTAACTGTAGTCCTTCGATTGCTGAAGGTGCTGCAGCGAAAGACAATTTACTTTTCAATCCAAATGTTTTCACTGAATTTAAGATGGCTGGCAATGAAGAGGCAAGTTCTAAATCCTATAATTTTCCAGTTATGGTTTAACTGAGATTGAGTTCTTATCCTATCCTATCCTTCCTCCTTGCCCATGCGCTGTATCAGGAAATAGCCGCAGATGAAGAGCATGTGAGGAAAATTAGTTCATACCTCATAGAAGTTGTTATACCGAAATTTGTACAAGATCTATGCAGCCTTGAAGTTTCCCCCATGGATGGTCAAACACTGACTGAAGCACTGCATGCTCATGGAATTAATGTCCGATATATTGGCAAGGTAAGATTTGGAAGAACGGCTTCATTAAGCCTTTTGTATCATCGATATATTGGCTATTCATCGATTATTGTTGATTTGGAGGGTCTACTTTAAATTCATTAATTATTAATATTCTATTATCACTATTCTTAATCATTAATGTATGTCTGAATTGTTTGCTTGCAAAAATAGGTTGCTGAGGGGACCAGAAGTTTGCCACATCTTTGGGATCTTTGCTGTAATGAAATTGTGGTCAGGTCTGCAAAGCATATTTTCAAGGTTAGTATTTTAATTTTTCTGATCAGCTTAAGCTACGCTGCTGCTACAGGCATTTATTCTGTGCAAAAGCATCCTTGAAACTTCTGCTTTCTTACAGTTTATTTACTGAGTCTGAAAAGGTTACGGAGTCATAGTTGACACTTGACAATGCTTCTCAAATCTCAGGCTTCATTTTTTCTTGATATGGCAGGATACTCTACGGGATGCTGAAGATCATGATCTAGGTCCAGCCGTCTCTCACTTCCTTAACTGCTTCTTTGGAGATTGCCAACCTGTTGGTGCAAAAGGGAGTGGTAACAACATGCAATCAAGGGTCCAGAAGAAGGTGATGATTGATGATCATTCTTAAACGAATGCCAAGTTTTGTTGATTCTGAATAATTTTTTACTTGGAGGATTTTCCGATTTATGATCTCTATTTCCAAGCAAAAACTACTTATATTCCTGTTCATTACTACTTTGAAGCATTATTTTGAATCCTATTTATCAGTAGTTGCCAAGAAATTGGATTACTTTGTCTTATGCTTGTATCATATTTTGACTCATTTCAGGATCAAACTGGTCACCAATCTCCAGGGAACTCTTCAAAGGGGCAGACAAGGTGGAAAGGCAGAACATTTACAAAAAAAAATCAATCTCCTTACAGAAATGCCAGCTCTGAATCCCTTTGGTCTGACATTCAAGAATTTGCCAAAATCAAATACAAGGTAATAGTTCTTACCTTTTGAAGCTGTAGCATCTAAGAAAAATTAGGCAAAATTTCATTGAAGCTGAACCAATTAATTTGGTTTATCATAAGGTTTTTGCACATGTTTGTTTTAAAATAGAATTAGTGGAATTGTACTTATTGTAGTGTTTCTCTAGATATTCTTTTCATCTAGTCATTAAAAAAATTGCCGCATTCTTAGATTGGTGTAGATTACTTGTTTAAACTTTTCCATTTGAAGTATCATTTTTTTTTGTTTATATAGGTAAATTAAGAAGTATGAAGTATATGATGTTGATAAAAAATAAAATATAATGCGTGATTGATCATTTAATAGTTCAAAGTGAATTGCTCTTATTGTTTTTTGTTTTTAATTTTATAAAAGGTCTATTAAGTCATATAATATTGCAGATCATTAGAATACTAACTATGTAAGTAACTCAATAGAGAAAATATTACAGAATATTGATAGTAGTAAATTGATTAAATTAGTATTATCTGTAAAAAAAGGATGATATGGTTTAATGTAGAAGTATGATGTAGATGTAACTAAAACAAGAAAGTATAAAACATAAGTGATCCTTGTAGTTGTCCAAAGTGGATTGCCTTGATATTAATTGTAATGGCTTTGTCAATTTTATTTTAAACATTTTTTAATTGTATTAAATATATTGACTAAAATAATTTTGGAGTCACATAATAGAGAAAATATATAAATTTATATCATAGTAAGTTAAATTATAGTAGTCTTAATTGTTAGATAAAAACATACAAAAAAATGAAACGACTCAAGATGCACTAAGAGGCCTTGTAGCAATTGTATACCCTAAATTTACACACATGTCAATGCCGCATCCATCTATGAGAGAAACAATTTGATATGGACTATTGATATACATCTGTTTTGACATTTTTTTTTATTATGTGTCGAGATTTTAACGTTCTAGCTATATTAGTAAAATTAATAATATATGTAGAGGAGAAACAGTATTGGCTGGATATAGTATGATTTCGTTTCTATTACACCTTTTCAACAGTTTGACTTGCCAGAGGATGCAAGAACTCGTGTAAAGAAAATTGCAGTTATCCGTAACTTTTCCCAAAAGGTACACCTATTCATTCTTCTCTTATTTATAGTATTTAGGTCTTTATTATTTAGAATAAGGTCTTATTATTTATTTCACTTTTCTGATGACTTCAAACTGCCATAAAATTTTCCCTTTTCCCTTTAATAATCTTCTGGTTGTGGCAGAATTCTTTCTGTTTGATCTTGTAATGGTCCTGCTAGTTGAATTGGGAGATCCTTATTGCAAACTTATCACTATAAGAATCAACGAGCTCAGTCATTTGTGAATTCAATCCTTAACAGGTTGGCATATCTATTACTGCTCGAAAGTATGACCTTAGTGCTGCCTCACCCTTCCAAACTTCCGATGTTTTCAATATTCGACCCATGGTAAAGCATTCCATTCCAGTATCCTCAGAGGCAAAGGACTTGGTTGAATTTGGGAAACTCCAGTTGGCTGAGGTAACCTTTTGATACTTGTGATTTTTTAGTATACTTTTAGCCTTTTTTTTTTCTTTTTCAAGCTTGCATATTTGAATTTTAATATTTGTTCGGAGCTTGAACTGAGATTCTGTTAACCTAATGACAAGTTTGAACAACGTGTAAGGAAATTAAGCTTGAAATGAAATAGCATAAATCAAGCAAAGCTTTTACTGGGACCCAAACACAATGCTGTAGTAGCAGTTTTGTACTTTTGGCGGTGTGCTATCCTATAAGACTGTCTCTGTTTGCATATTCAGAGCCTTTCTCCTAGTTATTCATGAATATCAGCGGACTGATTTTTGGTGTTTCTTGATCAGGTGGTTACAATTAAGTTTTTTTGTATGGCTTAAGCTGTAGCGTACATTAAGAGCCTCCTGGAGTTGTAGAGATATCTCCGATAACTAGAACTTAGGTCACCTGAGCAGGGCAGTTTTTTTTTTTTTGTATCTACCAACCACCCATTATGACTAGGCAGTTTATGCATTTTCACGGGGCAAAAGCCTTAGTTGTGAAAGGTGCAAAGTTAATCTTTTCTGTATTCTGCCTTTTAATATCATCACCCTTCATTTTTATAGGGAATGCTTGGTGAAGCCTACACGTTGTTCTCGGAGGCCTTTTCTTTGCTTCAGCAGGTACAGACTCGGACTACCCATCTAGCTTATAATTTTTCAGCACAGTACTTACAGTCTTTTCATACGTCAGTTTTGGTTGATTTGCAGGTGACTGGTCCAATGCATCGTGAGGTTGCTAACTGCTGCCGGTATTTATCACATCCAGACCTTCTGTTGATTTGATATTTGTATAAGTGGGACATTTGCATGCAAGTCAAACTTTAAATACTTAAATCTATAAAAAAGTAACAGTTTTGGCAGTTTAGAAATACATGAAAATTCAAGATGTAGCATTTTGTTTTTGTTTCTCTTCCCTCAGATTAGAATCTTGATTTTCTTGCTCCTGACTTGATGCTTTACCATAGATATCACTGATATTTTTTTCCAAACATTATAGGTACCTAGCCATGGTTCTATACCACGCAGGAGACATGCCTGGAGCAATAATGCAGCAGCACAAAGAACTAATAATCAATGAACGTTGTCTAGGTTTAGACCATCCTGATACTGCTCACAGGCATGTCTCTCTCTCTCTCTCTCTCTCTCTCTCTCTCTCATATCATTTTGAGACTGAGCTTTTGTTTTCCCCATCTGCAGTTATGGCAATATGGCTCTGTTCTACCACGGACTCAATCAAACAGAACTTGCACTTTGGCACATGTCTAGGGCACTACTCTTGCTAAGTCTGTCATCTGGTCCTGATCATCCTGATGTTGCTGCAACTTTCATCAATGTGGCAATGATGTATCAAGATATAGGGAATATGGACAAAGCTCTTCGTTATCTGCAGGAGGCATTGAAAAAGAACGAGAGGCTTTTAGGGGAGGAACATATTCAAACTGCTGTTTGCTATCATGCTCTTGCCATTGCATTCAATTGCATGGGAGCATTTAAACTATCTCATCAGGCAAGTCTTTATAACATCACGACTGAACTATTACTAGGTCACATACTATAGACATGTGTTGATCAATGCCTGCTCAATTCCTGTAGAACGAGAAGAAAACTTATGACATTCTTGTGAAACAACTTGGTGAGGAGGACTCAAGGACACGGGACTCGCGGAATTGGATGAATACATTCAAGATGCGTGAAAATCAGGTAAAAATTTCGTATCAAAGGATAAAGACTGTCAAGTATAAGTGTTGCCAAGTTTCTTCTCTTGCATTTGATTTCTATTTTCCATTTGAGGCAACCAAATTTTTCTGTTGTTTCAATAGGCGATTGCACAAAAGCAGAAAGGACAAGTCTTCGATGCTGCTTCTGCTAAGAAGGCTTTTGATCTTTTAAAGGTAATTTTGGATCTGTTTCTTGTAACTCTATTATTATTTTTTGAATCCTTTTTGAACTTCACATTTGAGACTTTGAGTTAGTTTTGATTCTGAAGTCCTTGTATTTACTCCCATACCACACCAAGACCTATTTCTAGAGTGTAGGGGCCACCATAATTTATGTTAGTTTAAATTCGATTAGTTACTGGCAAAAAGAGGGTGGGTGTTAGAAGCAGTATATATGCCTTATTGGAAGAGATTAAAGAACATGGATTTGTGAGGTTTTAAAATGTTTAAATAGAAACATGGATTTGTAAATTTCCATGTCGTTTGAGCTTTTAGAGGTTACAGAGATGGGCCACCTTATTAGTTGTAGACTGCTCATTGATTAGCAATTGTAGTTTTTTTTTTTGGTATTTGAGGGTTTCATTCTTGTTGTTTGATGTCCATTAAGTATTTTCTCTATTTTTGGATATGGGTTGGATTCATTCATGAGAGTACTCTTCAAGTTTTCTATTTTAATTTTTGCTATTTTTACTTTTTTTTTTCTCCCCTCTTTCGACATAATATTATAGAAGCTTATTATCATTCTGCTGTTTATAATAATTCCATTACAAGCACTTGATTTTCAAGACTGTTTCTGGTAGGCGCATCCTGACTTGATTCAAGCATTCCAAGCTGGGGCTATTTCAAGTGGCTCTGGGAGCTCAAGCTCATCCATCAACCAATCTGTTAACTCCTCCAAGTCGAGAGGTTTTGATGAGAGGGCAGCAAAGGCTGCTGCCGAGGTGAGGAAGAAAGCTGCAGCTCGAGGCATCCCAGTGCGCTTCAACTCCAATGGTGTTCAAGTCCAAACCCAAGTTCCTCGACAAGTCTTCAATATCACGAATCCAACGGTTTCTCCTCCCAGTGCAGCCTCATCTACTGAAAACGAAACGAAGAAATCCGATGACAATAATGTAGGAGAAGCTAAAGAGGGTAAGACACCAATATCGGAAAAAGGTCAACCTCCCATGGGTCTTGGTCAAGGCTTGGCCTCCCTAGATTCCAAGAAACAGAAGGCCAAGTCTAAGATTTCAAATCAGAAGACATCATAGACTTGAGAGAGATGGAGCTGTTCTTGTTTGATTGAATAGGATTTTGAAATTGCTGAACTATTTAGGGTTCAACAACAAGGGTTCTGCTTGCCTATTTAGAGTAGTTTTGGATAGATATCCAAATAAATAGGCACGCATCAGATGGTGCGTATTTTGGTTATTATATTCTTCTTAGCACACAATGAATATGGTGATGTGGAGCAGTTTTGCCTTGAATAAGGAGAGTGGTTTTGTAGAAAAGAGCAACAGCAAACAAACACCATTCCTTCTTCTAGCTCTACAGCAGATATCTCAAGCAATGGACTTGAGTAATGGATTTGGACGAAAGGGTTTGTTGCTCTCTAAAGGCTTCAACATCCCCAAAGGATTTCTTTTTGGTAGCAGCTCGTTTGGATAATACTCAATTTAGGGCTGCCTCGGGAAAGTTTCACGCTTGATCTATTTTTATCAAACTGTATCATCGTACTAACTCAAGTAACACTAGTTCTAGCTGGAAAAAAAAAACATGACTGTTTATTGTTATGAATGACTTGTGCAGTTATATTGATAAAATGTTTGGCCAAAAAAAATATTCATCAAATGTACTTTTTAATTCAATTTTGAGCAAAATATAACTTTGCTTCCTAATGATTGAACAAAATTTGAGTTTTTTCCTTAAAATTTAAATTGTAAAACTATTTCATTCATGTTTGACTAAAGCTCGAGTTTGCATCCTTGTCAAATTTTTTTAATCCAAATTCAACAGAATAAGTTGAAAAAATTATAAAATTAATAATTTTTTTGAAATGTCACAACTTAACCATTCTAAACTTTTTAAATGTTGCAACTGAGTTCCGATTCGGTTGGAGCTCGTTTGAGTCCCAATCGAGGGGGCTTCGGATTGGGTATTGACCCATATAAGCTCCCCATGGGTGGACGACCATGTCTGGGCCTTTGGCTAACACCGACCCCATGGGTGGGCGACTAGGCTCAGTCTTAACCAAGATCGCCCCCTCATGTGTGGGCAACCAGGTGTGGCCTTGGCCAAGACCGACCTCCATGAGTGGACGACCAGGTCTGGGTCCAGACGGACATCGGAGCCTCCACGATTGGGTTTGCTTAACCGATTTGGGTTCAAACTAACTACCAATTCGATTAGGGATCGATTGAGCCCCAATCGGGGGCCTCGGTTCTTGGTCTTGACCCAGACTTGGTCGCCCACCCATGAGGCATCAGTTTGGGTCAAGACCCAGACTCGAGACCCCTCGATTAGGGCTCAATTGAGTGTCACCTAAAATTGGGACTCAATTGTAATATTTGAAAAGGTCTAGAGGGGTTAAATTGTTACATATTTGAAAGTTTTTGGTTATTTTTATAATTTTCAAAACTTATTCGGTTAAATTTGGATGGAAAAGGTAACGGAGGGGCAAACTCAAACTTTGGCTAAACATAAAAGAAAGAAATTTTACCATTTAAACTTTAAAGGGAAAACTCAAAATTTGGCCAATATTAGGAGGCAATGTGATAATTAACCCATTCAATTTTTTGTTGTATTGTCACTTATAATTAAGAATGTTACCTTTTAGTCCAAATAAAAAATTTCCTTAGTTTGGTCTTTCGGTTTAACATGTCTTTGATTATTTTAACATTTGAAGTGCCAGAAATGCCCCATTCTGAAATCAAAACGCCTTTCTATGTTTTTTCTTCTAAAGAATTAATTACCAGGTTTACTCTCTTAGTACCCTATATACATGGTGATTATAGTTTGTTGTTATGATGGTAGAATCGACAATATGACTAAGACATTCTTACTTATGTCAGATGTAGTTTCAATATAAAGAATTAACCCCAACTTGCATGAATAAACTTGTTAACGTAACTTATGGGTTTAGAGGTGCAAAACTTGACCTTCAAATTTATAGAATGTTGGATAACATTGTTATTCTAATAAACAATTAAGTTGTATTGAAATGTGCATTGGAAATATAAAATTGAAAAATTCTATATTACAATAAGAGCCATTCCCGCAGTACCAGTTTGAAACAAAGTGAAACAGATGAACAGCTGAGGACTCAAAGAGCTGATGATGTTGAAGAAGACTCATCTGCTGACGATGATCTGAATGAGAGGATCTCACTCTTATTCCCAATGTGGATGAATTTTCATAATCTCATGAGGATGAATGTGACAATATTCAACCAGTTGAATTAACGGGTGGCACTGATTGTTTTAGTGGGAATCGACATATGACTGCTAGACAACATCCCCATGAGTTTAGCTTTGAAGATTGTATTGATGGGATGTTAAATATCCGATGTTGTAAAGCCAGACATCTCATGTTGTACAATATTAACAGAAAGACAAATATTTTGAAGATAAAGTTGCACTTCACCATCAAGGGAAACTACGACATATTTAGAGTTATCGTGAGAGCTACTTTGCTAAATCCACTCAACACTAGTGAATTCTAAGTGCAATAACTTGAATAATGTTGTGTTATGCTTTCACAAATACATAGTGTCGACAGTTGAACGTGGTTTTAAATTGATTGCTTCATTACGTGAATAGGGATCAACACAAAGTGTGTATAATTTCGTGTGGTGGGATTGAAGTACGGGAAAAGTATGAAAAAGATGTAATATGTTTGCCGAAATTTGTAAATGATGGAACATGTTTTGGGTCGTAGGTATTTGATGTAGTATGTTTTATTTTGTTGGTTTTAGATGAAACGTGACACATTCCGTTCGTTGTACTATTAAGTTCAGTCACGTGATAACTTAATTGAATTGTTTGAAATTAGTTTTTTTTTTTAATTCCGGATCTACCTTGCTTGTATTTCCCTCCCATTTGTCTCTCCATCTTCCTCGATCAGACATGTCACTCCCTTCCCTCCTTCATCTGAAGCTTCAGTTGTCTCCTCCCCACCGAAAGATGATTGAAACCCTAAAACATAAAAGCAGCAGGTAACTGCCCTAGCCCCTATTTTTCAGCAGCAGGTAACTTCCCTAGCTCCGAATTCCTCTATAAATTCTCTTTGGACTGAAATTCCACCATGTGTTGTTTGCACCACGCGAAATTGGTCGATGGCGTCTGCGAAACATCCCTCACGATGTTAGACGTTTATTGCATCTCCAAGGATGTTCTGTCTCTTGTCAAAGAATACGCCCAGGACCTCCGGTCCACCCTCCGAAGATCCAACATCAGTGAAACTGGAGAATACAGTGACCCAGACGCAACTTACAACAACGTAAGACATAAACTAAGGAAGGAGCTAGTATGATGTCTTTGCTCCCACAAATGAATGCAGAACTGATACATCAGTTTGGATTCAGTGCCAACAAATCACAGCCTCAATGTTGTTGTGGAGATGCTGAGAGAAGTGAGGGTGAAGATTGTAGCCATTGTTGATTTGATGTCTACACTGATATCAATTCCGTGGCTAGAAGGGAAATCAAGTAGAGGATCGTTGACCACGATGTTGATGGGGTATCAAGAGGGCGGAATGTTGAAGATGTTTGGGATAAAACTGCAATTCACAGTGCTAATAAGAGGTTGCAGGCTCTGGAGATTGCCATTGAAGATCTTGAGATGGAGTTAGACTGAATGTTCCGACGGCTGATCCAAAACAGAGCACCACTTCTCAACTTTCTCACCTATTAGAAGCACAATGTAAAAAGGAAACAAAAAAAGACATAGATGTACAAAAATATATATAGTTCAGCACCTGCTAATGCTTTGCTCATCATAGAACACGATTCTTTCATTCTTTTTTACTAAATGATTGTTCTCAACAATATTCATGCTGAACGTGATTTCAATTACCTTGAGAATCAAGATATCACCAACAATCCTTAGGAAAAAGAAAATTCATGGAATTTATGATATCGGGAAATACATTAAAGTGCGTCACTATAACAAAGCAAATATAGATATAATGAATACATCAGGATCTCAACTGATGGTGATCATAATCCATAATTTGTATTGATCATTTTATTGAACATAACATATAATCAATCATAATGCCAATTGAGAGAGCAACGTAGGATCAAACCATGTGCTGCTGATCTTCCATCTCTTTAATGAGAGGCCTGAAACATTTGAAGAAGTAAAATTATGAGCATGGAGTTCTGTTTAGTATTGCACTACAGTTTGTAGCTCTTGAGCTTCAACACTGAAAATAAACAAATAATTTAAAAGATTAACAATTTAGGTATTAAAAAATGTCCAAACTAAATCCACTTAATAGTGGCTTACACATACCTCGTCATGACCATCATAATGACCTCCATGGCTCTCTCCCAAGGGTGTCTCCAGCCCTGCGAGCAAAACACAGTTGAAGAACAAGATCAGCAAAGCTACATTACTTGACTTGGGAATATGGATTTGCACGTTCTTAATAGAGTTAACTCATACCAGTACTACATGTCCACCTTGCTTCGCTCGATACATAACCCAAAACCTACAACACCCCAGTTTTAAGACTTACCAATAAGTTCAGAATGATAGCGAGAATCAATTATTACTACTTCAATCATATGAGGTTCCCATTAAACAGCTGCAGTAAGTTCAGTGAGTATTATCTTTATCAAGAATACTAACTCCCTATGCAAAACAATGTGTTGCAATCAAATAAAGAAGTAGATTTCCTCCTCAAAAATACAAATTGAGCATATATCTTCATATACGTCTTCGCTAGAGCATTGGAAAATAAGTTACATGAATATGGTTATTCAAAGTAGCAAAATGCTTCCTTAATCACATTGGTCACCCTAACTTAATGGTTGAAGTTACATATAACTGTAGCACCACAATTGACAAACCACAACTTTTATCCACAGTATTTAAGTGGAGATCAACCGCAAAATCGAAAATGGGAAAATTCAAAATTACAGCATCAAAGATTTGAAATGTTCCATCCAAAAGAAAGATCAATATTTAAACTATAAAATAAAAGATGACGATTGGGTGAAATCCGAATTGGGGTGAATAAAGTTGTCAACTTACCACATGACAGCACAAAGTCCTTTTCCGATGACTGTATGCCACTGTTTGGGGTGATGCATGGTGTCTGTCGAATTGAATTAGCAAAAGTTACATGGGGCTCGAAGCTTTGTGAAAACCTGATTAAGAAATGCTTTCTCATCGTGATTGGGAGAATGGACAAGGAGAAATACTTCAGTCACTCACTTTCGAAGAAAGAAGATGCAGAAGGACCAGAACAACTCCTATATACATCACTGGAGAAGACAAGGGCAATTGATGAATTTCATACACAACAAACATGTTGTTAACGATTGATTTGGAGTTAACGACTGATTTGGATGGAAAAAACATAATTTATGTAAAACCAAGTAAAACAAACATGTTTCATCACTAATAAAACCTGTTCCATCTGTTACCACTTCGGTCAAACATATTACATCTTTTTCATACTAAGTAGCCAATGCCAAGGTATTTTCGGAGTTATTAGGTATGCATGGTACTTTGTCTATCATATGATGAGCAACTTTATGAATCACTTTAACGATTGAAATTTTAAGAGTACATTTACTTTGTCAACTGTCGATATAAACGAGTAAGTTCGACGGGTCATGACTAACTCAAAAAAATACGAGAGTTGTAGTCGTCCATATTGATATCTCGTAAGTTTGATGGGACATGTGGATGTATCTCAGATTTGATAAATACTTATACGTACAATAAGGAGTAAATAGTTTGGTCACATTGTAACAAACAATCTCTCTCTCTCTCTCTCTCTCTCTATATATATATATATATATATATATGTATTAATTTGGCTAAGTTATCTAGAGTTGTGACAAGTAAGCTTTTTAAGACATTTTCTCATTCCTAATGTCAATTTCATAACTTCTAATTGGTCCATGTCAAGCATACAATTCTCACTCATATGTGGAATGCCATGTAACATAGTTTAAAATCTTCCAAACTCTCTCATTCATTCTCCCACTAAGTTACAAAATTTCATTAATATCTTCTTATTTTCTAAGTGCATTTATGATTTCTCTTAAGTTTATTTTATTTACTAGATTTTAGATTTTATGAAAAGCAAGAAGATGTATAAATTAAATATTTTTATCAAGAAAATTTTAGATGAAATTAAGCATTATTATGTATATTATATATCAATTTTATGAAAATCTATATCTATATTAATTTGGCTAAGTTATATAGAATTGTGACAAGTAATCTTTTTAAGACATTTTCTTCCTAATGTCAATTTTATAGCTTCTAATTGGTCCATGTCAAACATATAATTCTCACTCATATGTGGTATGACATGTCACATAGTTTAAAATCTTCCAAACTCTCTCATTCATTTTTTCCAATAAGGTACAAAATTTCATTAATATCTTCAAACTTTCTAAGTGCATTTATGTGTTTTCTTAAGTTTATTTTAGTTACTAAATTTTATATTGTATGAAAAGCAAGAAGTTGTATAAATTAATTTTTTTTATCAAGATAATATAAGATGAAATTAAGGATTATTATGTATATTATATATCAATTTTATGAAAATAGTAATCACATGTTAATTTTATGTAGATATTTGTATTTATGATATAAACTTTAGGGTATGAAATGTTATAATAATATTTTTAATATAATTTCTTCATACTTTTCTTAGAACTATTTTTATAAATCTATCATTGTTATATTCTATTAGAATCAACATATATTAGAAAATTTAAAAATAATTTATAATTACTATGACTATTATGCATATATATACATATTCTAATAGTTTTTATTTATTTAAAAATATGTGAAAATAATAGATTTCATAAAATTAATTTTAAAATTATTAATTAGCATCATATTCATAATTGGTTACATTTGTTTTTATTAATTTGGCTAAGTTATGTAGAGTTGTGACAAGTAAGCTTTTTAAGACATTTTCTCATCCTTAATATCAATTTCATAACTTCTAATTGATCCATGTCAAACATATAATGCTCACTCATATGTGGCATACCATGTAACATACTTTAAAATCTTCCAAACTCTCTCATTCATTCTCCCACTAAGTTACAAAATTTCATTAATATCTTCTTATTTTCTAAGTGCATTTATGATTTTTCTTAAGTTTATTTTATTACTAAATTTTATATTTTATGAAAATCAAGAAGATGTATAAATTAAATCTTTTTATCAAGATAATTTAAGATGAAACTATATATATATATATATATATATATATTAATTTGGCTAAGTTATGTTGAGTTGTGACAAGTAAGCTTTTTAAGAAATTTTCTCATTCCTAATGTTAGTTTCATAACTTCTAATTGGTCCATGTCAAACATATAATTCTCACTCATATGTGGCATGTCATGTAACATAGTTTAAAATCTTCCAAACTCTCTCATTCATTCTCCCAATAAGTTACAAAATTTCATTAATATCTTCTTATTTTCTAAGTGCATTTATGTTTATTTTATTTACTAATTTTATATTTTATGAAAAGCAAGAAGATGTATAAATTAAATATTTTTATCAAGATAATTTAAGATGAAACTATATATCTATATATTAATTTGGCTAAGAGATATAATATGATAACAAATAAGCAAATTGAATTTTTTAATTTAATTTGATTGGTCCAACATTACTATATGTTACAAGTAGATGTGTGACATCACACTAATTATTCCAAAGCTTCTCATTTAATCTTGAAAACCGTTTTATTTTAGCATAATTTATAATTTATTTCTCTTTGTTAACATGTTTTTTTTTACTTCACAAACTTAGTTCTCTATTTTTTTTAATTGTACATTTGTTAAAAAAGCTTTATTAATAAGTTTGCTATTTTGAGTTAATTCTATTTAAAAAACATTTTTATATAAATTATATCATAATCATTAAAAATAAAATAAAAATATTATAAATTAAATGTGTTTTTAATATAGTTATATGGTTGACAAAAACCTTTAAATTATTTTTAAAATTAATATTATGAAATTTCAAATATATTATTTATTCATCTTTTTCCTTTTGTCCATTATTAAAATACAGTACACTCTTTAAGTAATCTAAAAATTAATTTTAACAACACAAAATATATATTCAAAATATTAATTATTGATATATATATATATAATTACAAAATTATTAATGTATCACTATCTAATAATAATAGTAATTAATATTTAGTATCATTATTGTTTTTATATACATGTGTCATTAATTAAAATATTAATGTATAAATACTTTCATTATATATACTTTTATAATGATATTTGGCTATTAAATGAATTTACAACCAATTATTCAATAATTATTTCTTTTTATCTAAATACCTAATTTATGCTGAACAATTCACTTTATAATCATTATTTATTTACATACATACATCATCTACTTTTAATTATTTATTCTCTTAAATATATTCCATGTTATAGTTATTTTGTGAAACGACAAATAGTTATAATAATTATGATAGCAATAACGATATTTTAGATTAAAAACAGTTTGATATTTTTTTGTATAACTAATTCAGTTTTAATTTATATCTATTAATTTGATTATAATTATAATTGTCACAAATAAGTTTTTTGATGCATTTTCTCACTCCTACTGTTAAATTAATCTATTTTGATAGATCAATGTCAAATATACAATTCTCATTGGCATGTCACATAAGTCACTTTAAAAATCTCTAAATATACTCAATCATTTTAAAGTTTAGTTATAAAACTTTAATTATTTTTATTTATTTCACATGTATGTTTATAATTTTGGCTTATTATAAACAATTTAAACTCTATAATAGTAAAAACAAATATTGTAATTTAAATTTATTTAAAGATTAAATAAATATTATAAAGAATAAATTTAATTTACTTATACTGCGCAAAACGCGGGTCAGTTACCTAGTATATGGTAAAATTGTTACACAAATCATACGAGTGCAGAGATTGGACACTATTTCATCGGCCTTGTGCACACGCGAAAACTGGTCTACACGTGGCAAACATAGACCAAAACCAATTCGTGGATCCATGTTTTGATCTCGAAGCTTACAAGAATACCTAGCTATATAAATTTCACCCTCTAGCAAAGGAGGAACAATGGACCAAGTAGAATGGTTCCGTAGTTAGATATGATACACAAATGGTGATATCTATAACGTTCGTAGGAAGACAATGATTCACAATGAAATATTGTCAAGAGAAGTGTTCAAACAGAAAAATGAGGTAAATGTGGTAAAATAAAAGCATAGTTATCAGAACCGGATCGCTGGTCCGACCGCAAACTGACACCTTGAACGGTTTGGTTCAATCAAAAGACTTAAATGCATAATGGACTCGGTGAACCGGTCAGTTTTTTGAAAACCGACCGGTTTCCGGTTCTTTTTTTAGTGATTTTTTTTTTGTCAAACCAACCAACCAGTTTCTTTTCCATTCTGTCTTCTTCAGTGGAAGAGAAAGAATCACGACTTGCTGACATATTGACAAATTTGAGCCCGGGAAAGTAGCAGCTTTGGCACCCAGACCTTCACTTTCAATCCAAATATGCCTGTCCATTAGATTTACAAACTTGACCCATCCAACATCACTATCAGTCACTTCCCTTAATATATAATAACTCGAACATAAGAGCCAATGGAAGATCAACATCAGATGCATGTAACATTTATTAGCTAAGCTATCAAATAATAAAAGAGTAGTAAAGCGATGTCATCTACATGAGGAAAAAGGAACTAAAAGATGAAGATATTAAAGTCATATCATCTACATGAGAAAGAAGCTACTAAGAAAAGATAATAACACCTCTTACAAATTACATGACCTGGCCCTCTTCCTCTAGAGTTTCTAGTAGCCATTGCTTGATTTTGAGCAAATTTAGTGATCAACTTGCGAATTTCGTGGGGGCTAATGCCAGACCCATAATCTTTCACCTAACAGATACAAGGGGTACTACATTAATAGTACATAAAATTCAAATGCAAGTGTGCTTGTTGTATGGAAAATCTGGTGGGTATATATATTATCTAAACAAAGAGGAAGCAAGGCATGTACTCGCAAATAAAACTGGGTATCACTAGCCATTGGAAAGAACTCTGGAATCTTAGCATTTCTTAGATATTCAGCTTTAGCAACAAACACAGTAATTGACACGAAGCCCTCTTTTGAAAATTTTACAGCATTACCGACCACATTTAGAATAATTTGCATAAGGTGTTTTCATCACCAACAACATATTCCGGCATTGGGCCTGCACAAGCTGCGCCTTGTTGAGAATGAAGACTATTTCGGGCCACCACCACTACTCATTAGAGTGGGCAAGCCACTTATCAGTAGGCAAGCCACTCATCAGAGTGGAGAAGACATTAAGCAGAGTGGGAAAGGCACTCAGCAAAGTGGCCAGCCAAGCTACTCAAGGTTGTCATCTATAAGAAGCCAATAATGTCTGAAGGAAAGATAACCACGAGAAAGAGAGAAGAGTAAAATCAGTTGTTGGTGTCTTGAGTGTGGGAGAAAATAGTGTTGTACTGTGAGCCAAAAATACGGATTAAGTATTTTTAGAGTGCGAGCCATACATATTGAGTGACACAGTTTGTAACACTATTTGTCTATAGTGAAAGTGTGGGTGTGAGCCGTGAACATAGTCAAATTGGTGAACCACATAAATTCTTGTGTCATTTGCATTTCTCTTAATCCATCGAGTCCCAAGGTCCTGCAAGGTGGAAATTAGCAGCGACTAATATCCTAACAATTGGTATTAGAGCCTTCAGTTGGCGAATCAAAGGCACGAAAGACGTTTACAAAATTATTATGCGAAATAATTTTCATATTCATCCTATCTGTTCGAGTGGGAGCAATGACATTAAAGAAAGAGTCCAAAATTTATCATTTTGATGGTACAAATTTTGGATTCTGGAAGATGTGGATAGAAGACAGCTTGTACCAGAAGGATCTTTTTTTACCTTTGAGTAAAAAAAATAGAGGAAATGAAAGATTCAGAGTGGGTGGTGCTGGATCGGAAAGCTCTCGGACACATATGGCTATCACTGTCAAGTTTAGTGGCCTACAACATAAAGAATGAAAAGACAATCGCATCTCTTATGGCGGCCCTCTCCAGTCTCTACGAATAGCCTTCTGCAACAAATAAAATTCATCTGATAAATAAGTTGTTCAACATGACGATGTCAGAAGGAACACAATTTAGAGAGCATCTCAGCGAGTTCATAGAAGTGACAGAGGAGCTAGAAGCAGTGGGCATGTCGTTCACTGATGAGATACAATCCTGTCTAATTCTTGGGCAGTTGCCTAATAGTTGAAAGGCACAGTTACTGCAATCAACGGAACAGGGAAGAAAAAACTAAAGTTTGATGATGTGGTCAAACATCATTATGACTGAAGAAATTCGAAATCGGTCGAATGGTGCTTCTAGCTCAGGGTCATCTTTGAATGTAGAGAGCAAAGACAGAGATTCAAACAAGAATAGAGGGTGCAATAAGTCTAAGTCCAAGAATAGGAGGTCACAATCTCAAAATCCAAAAAATTCCAACAATCAGTACGAGAAGGTGATCGAGTGTTGGAATTGCGGGAAGATCGGGCACTACAAGAATCTGTGTAGATCCCCGAAGAAAGAGAAGGAAGGCAAGCCTGAAGCATTTTTTTTTTTTTTTTTTTTTTTTTAGGATGAAATTTGACTGAGTAACAGTAGTACTCCTATGTTTCACAAAAAAAAAAAATATGCTCTCAAACTACACAAACTCCCTTACTGCAGTTGAGACTGCAGAACTCTTGAATAGCAACACTAAACTCAAGGATGATCAACTGCAATCTGTGCAAGTTACGGAAGAGGAGGTTCTGAAGATCGCAACAAATCCCATCTCCTACAAGGAAAAACTCACTGGTACTGTTCCGGGGGCGTACAAAAACGCGTTCTACCAAGAATGTGTGAAGTTGTCTGAAGCTTCTCCCTCAAAAGGCCATGATGAAGTGGAACCAGCGGGTAAACTAAAATTCACCATATCCACAGATGAGAAAGCAAGGATACAAAAAAGGTACGAACAATCTATCATCATTAAAATCATAGGAAGAAGCGTACCTTATCACCATATGGTGCAGAGAATTCGAACTCTCTGGAAACCGGAAGGGGAAATGTCATGTATTTTGCTCGGGGAAGGTTTTTACCTTATCAAATTCACATGCATGGGAGACATGGATAGGGTTTTTAGAGATGGACCTTGGTTTATTAATGGTCAATTTTTATCCATACGAATTTGGGAACCCAAATTTAATCCAGAAAAAACCAATATATCAAAAGTCGCTGTTTGGATCAGATTGCCTAATTTACCAATGGAATTCTTTGACCCTATAGTGCTACATGGAATTGGAAACACTATAGGGCCCTTGTTGAGAATTGATAGTTATACCATCAACGCTGAAAGAGGGAAGTTTGCACGTCTTTGTATCCAAATGGATTTGAGCAAACCGCTACCTCCTTCAATCGACATCGATGGCTATGGCCAAAAAATCTCCTATGAGGGGATTCAAGCTATTTGTTTCGTCTGTGGTATGGCGGGTCATAGGAAGGAGCAATGTCATGTGGTATCTACAACAATTCAAAGCTCGGAAGATCAAGCCCCAACTACGAACAATGGTACAATCATGGCCAAACACACAGAACCTACCACCGATACCCCCACTGAGGATAGGGGACCTTGGATGTTGGTTACTCGCCGGAAAAAATCATCGGAAACGACTAGAATTTGGAGGGAGAGTCAGGCAAAATCGATTATCGACCCCAAAACACAAAAGCAAATGGAAATTCTACTACCTCACAATCGAACGGGCTCCCAGAAAACCCCCGAAGATAGCACCGGAAACATAGCGACACCATCCGCCGGAAAACCTCAAACCAGTAAGGAAAACAATGGGAGAACCACCACGATGAACACCTCGACCGAATCGGAGCGGGGAGATGCTAGGGTCGGAAATGAAAACGAGTGGACAAGCAACGGATATGTCGGGACAACGAACAAGGAAGGTGGCGAACTTGTGGGAGCCCAGACTGGCCATACCGAGGTCAGTGGAAGGAAGCTGTCGGGCTTGGGGGCAGTTGGGAGTGGCGATGAAACGGTAACTAATGAGGTAAGACACCTTTCGACAGAGGAAGACGAGGGACATCTTCGTCTAAGGCACGCACGAGGGTCACAGTTGGAGGTTGTCGGCCACCTTGTCAAACAAAGCAACGAAGGCATGGAAGAACTGTCGAGAGGCATGGCTCGAGGTGGAGTCCGGACGAGAGGCATGGCTCGAGGGAGCGGTGTGGATAAAGAAGGGAATAAACAAAGTGGAATAAATAAAGTGCAGAAGGAAGGGAATAAAGCACAAAGTGCAGAAGGGAATAAAGAAAGAACAAAGAATAAAGAACAAAGTGTCCAAGGGAATAAAGAACAAGAACATAGCATGGAGAAGGAGGTATCAACGCATGCTGAGAATAGTAGGAAGGGAATAAAGCAAGGTAACAATGTATTGTTTAATGATTTATCAAAAAAGAATGTATTGTTTAATGGAGGTGGAGGGGAGACAGCTCATAGTGCTGAGGAATTGGCTCGAGATGAGGATTCCGACTGTCGGCCACGCGAGACAGCACAACATGAAACTCTTGTAGGCCACGAAGGAAGGGAAGTGGTCGGCATCACTGGAACCGGAGCAGTCGGCCACGCTCGAGGTGGAGCTGTCGGCCAGGTTGGTCGAATGACCGTGGAACATGGAATGCTGTCGAGCATGGGGTCGGTGAAAGGGAGTGGAGCTGGTCAGACAAGCAGTAGTGGAATGCTGATGGCCACGGGATCATCTGTGAACGAATTGATGCAGGTTGAAGAAGGTGGATGGGCCGAAGTGGGCTTGACTCAAGGAAACAAACAGACGGGCCCAAGTGGTAACCAAATTGATGGGTTGTCTTCACCTCATGTGAAGTTGGGCCGAAATGATGGGCCACCTCGGGTTGACATGCTCAATCATATTGGAGGGCTGGACAAGAATGTCGAGGCAGGGAATTGGCCTATAAAGCTTAAGACTATCAAGGAAGAGCTAAACTCAACCGATGACAACTTGAATTTTTCTTTTATTAGTCCTGATTATTGTCATAATGAAAAGAACAATTTAACTACTTATGTGAGTTTTTCTAAGCCTAGGGACAGAGAAATTGGGAAGTCGCAAGGACGTTTCTTTAAAAAGTCAGGGTCTCAAGAAAAGTGGGAAGTCGCGAATATACACCGCAAAGGCATCCACCGAGCAAGGGAGTAAAATTGTTCATACTCAGGGAGGTAAGGGACAAGGTGAGGTATCTAACATGAGTTTAGATATTAGTAGCTCTATGTAATTGGTTTGGTAGTATTTATTGCATTTTATTTATGAATCAAGTACAACCTTATAGTAATATGGTTCCAGAAAAGGCTCACATGAGATCCATAATGTGGAATGTTAGAGGATTTGGTAATCCAGCAGCTGTCAAGGCGGTAAAACATCTCATCCAGATTCACAAACCTACAGTGTTGATTTTAATTGACACTAGACTCAGTGGCCAAAAGATGGATGACCAAGCACGAAAACTCCCGTTCAACAAATTTCTAGGGGTGGAAGCAAGAGGGTTTAAGGGAGGAATCATTGTGCTCTGGAATGATTACGAGACAAATATCTCAAAAATGGCGTCTACAGAGCAGGAATTACATTTCAAAATCCAGGTTATACCTTCTAATCTGTCTTGGTTCATGTCTGCTATCTACGCTAGCCCTAATTTTAATGAAAGATTACTGTTGTGGGATAATCTTAAATTGGTTGCCTCTACTATTTCTTGTCCTTGGCTTGTAGTAGGTGATTTTAATGATGTCACGAATAGTGCTGAGAAATTGGGGGGAAATAGAGTTTGCATGAATAGGGTGTCTCTCTTTAATGATATGATTAGTGCTTGTAATTTGATTGACCTAGGCTTTAGGGGGCCAAAATATACTTGGGTCAATATGTGGAGCTCTGATCGATTAATTCAGCAGAGACTTGATAGGATGATGGCTAATATGGATTGGAAATTTAGTTTTCCTAATGCTTCTGTTACCCATCTTATGAGAACCCACTCTGACCACTGTCCGCTGCTCATAAATTCTGGTGGGGAGGGGGGCAACAGGGTAATTATACCTTTTAGGATGGAACCTATGTGGCTTGATCACCCAAGTTTTGAACCAATGGTTAAGAAGACTTGGAATGAGTTTAGCAATAGGATCACGCCTGCCATCAATCATTTCCCTGACAAAGCTAGAGCTTGGAATAAACAAATTTTTGGAAATGTGTTTTAGAGGAAAGAAATAATTACTCGGAGGATCGCTGGAGCTCAAAAGTGTATTGCAAATTCCCCAAATGACTTCATTGTCACACTGGAAAAGAATCTCCAGTTGGAGCTGTCTGTGATCCTTGACCAGGAAGAAAAACTTTGGGCTGCAAAGTCGCGCACAAAATGGATCAGAGACGGGGATAGAAACACCAAATTCTATCACATTTCTACTCTTGTTAAAAGGAGAAGAAATAAGATCTTGGCAATTAAAGACTTAATTGGTAATTGGATTTTTGATGAGGGCCTCATTCAAGATGAGTTTCAAAAATTCTTTTCAAATCTCTTCACAACTTCAAAGGTTTCCTCACCTTTGGTGGTTGATCAGCCTGACTATTGGAGATCTGCTCTATCTGATAATCAAATTCGTCGCCTAAAAAGCGTCATCAGTCTAGAAGAAATTAGGAAAGCCACTTGGGATCTTAAACCATTTAAAGCTCCGGGGCCAGATGGCCTCCATCCGGCCTTCTTCCAAAAGCTGTGGGACTGTACGGGTAGCTCTCTGACTGATGCTATCAGTGAGGTGTTTAAAAGGGGGTCTGTCCCTACAAGTTGGAACGAGACGTTTATCTGCTTAATTCCAAAATGTAGTCAGCCTAATTTGGTCTCTCAATTCAGACCTATAAGTCTTTGCAATTCTATTTACAAGGTCATATCAAAAATTCTGGTGAATAGAATCAGACCAGCTCTGAACAATATCATATCTCCTTTTCAGACAAGCTTTGTCCCAGGTAGAAGGGGTTCAGACAATGTTCTTATGCTTAGAGAAGTGCTTCATTTTTCAAAGCATAAAAAGGGCAAAACAGGGTGCATGATCATTAAAATAGACCTTGAAAAAGCTTATGATAGACTTGAGTGGGACTTCATCAGAAGGACGCTTCTTTTCTTTAAATTCCCTGATAATGTCATTAAGTTGATTATGAGTTGTATCTCCACGTCTTCAATTGAAATTTTGTTCAATGGGGGGAAACTCCAAAAATTCTACCCGACCAGAGGTATTAGACAAGGTGATCCTCTTTCTCCGTACATCTTTATTCTTTGCATGGAATATTTGGCGTTTCTTATTGATGAAAAAGTTATGCAAGGGAAATGGACGGGAATAAAAGTGGGAAGAGGTAGTTTGACTTTATCCCATCTTTTCTTTGCCGATGACCTCATTCTCATGGGAGAGGCGACTCCTGAAAATTGTAATTGTATCAACTCGGTCTTAGAAGAGTTTTGTGCCATCTCTGGACAAAAGGTAAATCAGGAGAAGTCGATCATGATTTTCTCAAAGAATGTATCCTCTACCAACAGAACTCGAATCTCAACGAGGTTAAAGTTTAAAACAGTTGAAAACTTTGGATCATACCTTGGGTTTCCTTTGGAATTGTCAAACTCGAAAGTTAGCTCATTTAACTTTGTTCTGGATAAAGTTAGAAATAAACTTTCGGGTTGGAGGGCAAATCTGTTATCAATGGCAGGTAGAGTTACGTTGGTCAAATCGGTTTTGTCCACGGTCCCCTCCTACTATATGCAATGTACTATGTTTCCTAGTTTAGTGTGTAAACATCTGGACAGGATTAATAGAAATTTTGTTTGGGGATCCTCAGACCAGAAAAGGAAAATCCACTTGATCAATTGGGAGGAAATAACAAAGCCGAAAAAGCTTGGGGGACTTGGGCTGCAGTCGGCATTGTATCGTAACAAAGCACTACTGGGAAGTTTGGCATGGAGATTGAAGAAGGAAACAGCTCCTTGGGCTGTGATAATTAGAAACAGAACGTTCAAGCAGGATGGAACTTCTCTCACTTCGAACAAAACGCCTTGTAATTGGAAAGCAATTAATGAAGGTATGAACACCCTCAAATTAGGATCAGGGTGGGTGGTGGCAAATGGTAGGAATATTAAATTCTGGCATGATAATTGGGTGGGTAACCAACCCCTGCGAGCTGCTATTTATGGTCCACTGAGCAATGAGGTAGACAAATTGATGGTAGGAGATGTCTTCCACAATGACGAGTGGGACCTAGATAGTACTTCCTTTGACTTCCCCAAAAAGTTTTTGGACATGTTTCGAGGTACTCCAGGGGACAAGACCAGTGTCTCCTCAGACACTCAAATTTGGAATGTCACACACTCGAGGAATTACACCACTGCATCAGCATACTCTCTTTTAGCAGGGCATGACACAAACAGTCAGGTACTTAATCAATGGGATTGGGTTTGGAAGATTCAGACTATCCCAAAAATTCAGTACTTTATCTGGTTGTGCCTTAAAGATAGTCTACCCACCTGCAATCTATTGAACCATAGGGGATGTAATTTGAGCCCTTTATGCCAAATTTGTTATTCGGGGGTGGAGGACATAGATCACCTTTTGCGCGGGTGTGAGCATGCTAAAGAGATGTGGAAGTCTGTCATTGGTCCGCCTGCTCTAGAGCAATCGTTTCACTACCCGTTGAATGAGTGGATCAAGTATGGATGTCAGGAGTCAGGTGTCAATATTCAAGGTGTTGAGTGGAAGTACTTTTTTCCTTATGCTCTATGGAACATTTGGAAAAATAGGAACTCTATTATTTTTAATGATAAACCTGCTTTTTCTTCTGTTTATAACTTATCATTATCTCAGGCTAAGTTTCACCAAAATGTTTATCGTGAGACTGACATTGCTAATGAGTTCATTTCCATGGATATTAGTTGGGTTCCTCCAAAAAAGGATTGGTTTAAAATTAACACAGATGGAGCTGCTAAGGGAAATCAAGGTTTTGCAGGAGCTGGTGGGGTCATCCGAGACTACAGGGGCCAATGGGTGGCAGGATTCTCAAGGAATTTGGGTTGCTCAAACATTCTCACTGCGGAATGTTGGGCAATCCGAGACGGGCTGTTACTGGCAAAGACTCTCGGATTAAAATCTATTCACCTTGAAACGGACGCCCTTTCAGCCCATAAGGTAATCTCTGATGAAAATATGTCAAATCATAAATTAATGCCCATCATTGCGGATTGCAGGAAATTAATGATGCAGTTCGAAAGAATGAAGTTCAGACATATTTTTCGAGAAGCAAATGCGGTAGTGGACATCATGGCGGGTTTGGCGCTAAACCAGCGACATGTGTTTGAAATTCATAACTCTCCTCCGAAGGAAACGATCAGCGCGCTTCGTAAAGACGTTGTTGGCTCTTCTGTTTCGAGAATTGTTAAAGTTAGTTAGTTATCTCTTTGGGTTGTGTAATTTGAACTTGGGTGATTAGTTTGTCACCTATAGCGGTTTTTAATTCATAATTATCAAAAAAAAAAAAAAAAAAGGAAAAGCTTGAACTAGTTCACACGAATGTCAACCACTGTCTCATCCATTGGCGGAAAGTCATATTTCGTGACGTTCATTGATGACCATTCCAGAAAGGTATGGGTTTATTTATTGAGACATAAATCTGAAGTATTTGAAATGTTCAAGATGTGGAAAGCCATGGTAGAAAATGAGACAGGTCTAAAGATCAAAACATTGATATCCGACAACGGTGGCAAGTATGATGACATGTAGTTCATGAAGTTCTATTTTGAGAATGGCATCAGACTAGCAAGGACTGTGCCAGGGGTACCACATCAGAATGGTGTAGCAGAATGGATGAACCAAACATTGACTGAGAGAGCAAGAAGCATGCGAATACATGCAGGTATGCCCAAGCAGTTCTGGGCAGAGGCAGTCAATACAGCAACCTACTTGATCAACCGTGGACCATTGGTGGAGATAAGATTGGGTACAAGTTTTGGGATGACCAGACCAAGAAGGTGATCATAAGTCGAGATGTGATATTTGTTAGGATTTATGTGTAGTTACATATGAATGTTTAGGGATTATTATGCAATATTCTAGAATTAGTAAGTGAGGACCATATTGTAATATCTTAAGACTTAAAGGCTATAAGTAGCCTTAGGGTGTAACATATATAATTTAACCCTAGATGAATGAAACACTTACCTTGGCCGCATGAAACACTTACCTTAGACCGCAAGTATGCTTTATTCTTATTCTCTCTTTTGATTTCTATACTTATGTTTAAATTCCTAACATGGTATTAGAGCAAGAACGATTTTGCTCAAGTCGTTTCAAACACAATTACGGTGTCTACTGATCGATTGAAGTGATCAATCTGTTCGACTCCATGGAAGAAATTTCTGCTGCATTCTTCAACAAGAAAGTCTCACAGTTGATTGGCTAGGAGAATTTCCAATCATGGCGACAACAAGTGCTACTATCTGTAAGAGGATACAATCTAGAAAGTCATTTCTACGGCAATGTCACAATTCCAGCTCGAATTCCTGGACCAGATAAAGTAATGGGTAAAGTAATAGTTGGTAATGGATCTTCTTTGAATATTTCTACAATAGGCTCTGCGTTAATTCCAACTGATTCTAGAATGTTGAGATTACAGAATATGCTCTATACTCCAAATGTGACTAAAAATCTGCTTTATGTGTCTCAGTTTGCAAAGGATAATCATGTCTACTTTGAATTTCATGCAAATCACTGTGTGATTCGTGATGCTTCTACTCATTCAGTGCTGCTCCAAGGATATGAATGCTCTGGGTTATATAAGCTTGCTATGACAAAATTAAGTAGTAATAAGCCTGTTATTCACTCTAGTAATGCTTACAGGTATGAGTCTAGGAATATGGGTCCCAACAGTTGTCTTGAGTGTTGTAATTCATCGATGACTGGTAATAATGAAGATTTTCATAATAAAACAACTCTTTCTCGTTCTTTAGAATCAGAAGACATTGATTGTTTAGATATGCATGATTCAGCTACTAGGATATCTGAAGATGTACCGGGTAATATACATATTGCTCTACCTGCAGCTATTGATGATGGTGAGTTTTTGTGTTTCATTTCTAAACTGAATTCTAAAGACTCATCATCCATTTGGCACATGAGACTTGGTCATCTGTCTAGTAAGCTTCTTCAATTTTTTTTGTGAATTCATAATCTTCCAATACCTCCTAACACCAATCAGTGTATAGCTTGTGCAGTTGGCAAAAGCAAAAAACAACCGTATCATTCTTCTCCTACTATCTATTCTCATCCCCTTGAATTAGTTCAAATTGATGTGTAGGGTCCTGCTACATGTTCTTCTAATGGTCATAGTTATTATCTCAATATAGTAGATCCATATAGTAGGCACACTTGGATATATTTTATGCAGAAGAAAAGTGATGCAGCTCGGTTATTTGTTGAGCTTCACAGGTTAGCTGAGAAACAACCGGGATACAAACTTAAGGTAGTCTAGTCCGATGGGGGAGGTGAGATTCAGTTGTTATCCACATAACTACCTCAGTTTGGTATAAATCATCGAGTTACTTGTCCTTACTCTTCTGAAAAGAATGGCATAGTTGAGAGGAAGCATACACATATTGTTGAATTAGGATTAACTCTTCTTGCTCAAGCCTCGGTACCACTACATTACTGGTCTGATGCCTTTTTTACTTCAGTATTTTTGATCAATAGGTTACCTTCGTCTGCTTTGTCCAAGGTTTCTCCACATGAAAAACTTTTTGGATTGTCACCTGGCTATTCATTTCTTCGTGTTTTTGGATGCTTGTGCTTTCCTCATCTGCGTCCTTTTCATAAACACAAATTGTCTTTCAGGTCCGAGCCATGTGTTTTTCTAGGCTATTGCTCCAAATATCATGGATATATATGTCTTGCAGCATCAGGGCGTGTGTATACTACGAGGAATGTGGTTTTTCATGAATCCACATTTCCTTTTTCTGATTCTAAAGGCAAGTTATTTACTTCTTCCTCTCCTACTCAGAATTATACTTCCATGCCATTTTTCTTGCCATGTGACTCTCAGTTTATAGCTTATTTTGATTATGATAATGAGCTACTTCCTTATTCTGATCCTGTTTCTATGTCTGATCTTCCATCTTCTTCCTTGGGTAATGATTCCGCTTCTCCATTAAATTTTTCTTCTCCTTCTTTAGTTACTTCTACTATATTGCCTGATAATGCTGCTACTTCAGATACTAGGTTGATTTATGTTCCTGTTAGTTCTGTTACTAATCCTGTTACTTCTGTTTGTCCAACTTCTGATTTATAATCATCTTTACCTAGTGTCACTTCCGGTGCTGATGGTCAGGTAATTCCTTCCCCTATATCTTATAGATTACATGGATCAATGTTAGTTCCTGAAGCCACCAGTACTGTTGATTCTCGTAATAATGAAGTTTCGGTTAATAGACATTATATGCAAACAAGGTCTAAAACCAGATCTCTTCAGGCTCTTCTGACTACTAATGACACTTTTGCAGATCTCAGTGATTCTGAACCGAAATTGATTCTGAACCGAAATTGATTCATCATGCTTTACTCAACCCACATTGGAAAAATGTTGTAAATGAAGAACTATCTGCTCTTTATGCTAACAATACCTGGACCGTTGTTCATCTTCCTTCTAGTAGGATTCCTATAGGTTGCAAGTGGATTTTTAAAATAAAAATGAATGATGATGGGTCTGTTGCGAGATACAAAGCGAGACTTGTTGCTAAAGGATTCTCTCAGAAAGCAGGTTTTGATTTCCAAGATGCCTTTAGTACAGTTGTGAAGTCATCCACAGTTAGAATTGTACTGTCTCTTGCCTTATCTCATAAATGGAGTCTTAGGAAAATTGATATCAATAATGCTTTCTTAGATGGAGATTTGACAGAAGAGGTATATATGATTCAACCTCCAGGATTTGAGCAAATGTCTTCTTCTAAAACTGATTCTCATTTAGTTTGCAAACTGCAAAAGGCGTTGTATGACCTTAAACAATCACCTCGTGCCTGCTTTGAAAAATTAAAGGCTTTTCTTATTCATAGACTTCAGTTCTGTGCATATGTTGCAGATAGTTGTTTGTTTATCAAATAGGACAAAGGGTTTTCTGTGTTTCTATTGGTTTATGTTGATGATATTGTTGTTACAGGAAATTCTTCTTCTGTTATTTCAGAAGTCATTCTTCGATTAATCAGAAGTTTCAGTTAAAGGATTTAGGAAGTTTGAAATATTTTCTTGGTATGGAAGTTACTGCATCTGGCAATTATTTAATGTTAAATCAGAGAAAATATATTCAGGAACTTATTGAGAATCGTTGTTTCACCGAAGCTTCAAGCTTTCCTACTCCGATGACTGGCACTTGTGTAACCAAGTCAGGTATGATTAATTGTACTGAATTGTTTGAAGATGACCATCTGTTTCGCAGTACTATTGGAGCACTTCAGCATATTTGCATCACAAGATCAGATATTCAGTTCT
This sequence comes from Chamaenerion angustifolium, assembly GCA_946814005.1. Classification (NCBI taxonomy): domain Eukaryota; kingdom Viridiplantae; phylum Streptophyta; class Magnoliopsida; order Myrtales; family Onagraceae; genus Chamaenerion; species Chamaenerion angustifolium. The sequence continues at coordinate 17,752,303 of OX328277.1, read as the reverse complement.
CTATCAACAAAGTCAGTCAGTTTATGTAAAGACCAAGTATTAGTAATTGGCAAGCAGTGTTACATATAGTTAGATACTTAAAAGGTACTATAGAGCATGGTTTGATATTCAGATCTAACCCTTATCCTATGCAGGGGATCTCTTTAGTTTCTTACTCTGATGCAGACTGGGGAGGAGATATCTCTGACAGAAAATCTATTTCTGGACATTATCTGTTGCTCAATGACAATCCGATACTTTGGAATTCGAAAAAACAATCAGTGGTGGAACGATCTAGTGCTGAACCTGAGTTTAGAGATATTGCTAACACAGTATGTGAAATCATGTGGGTTAAGTCCCTGTTAATGGAAATGGGTCTTCAATTGTCTTCAGTGCCAGTGGTATGGACATATAGTACAAGTCCGGTATTTTTGTCTGAAAATCTTACTCAACATTCCCAAATGAAACATGTTGAGATTGATCTTTTCTTTACTAGGGAAAAGGTGAAACCGGGTCATGTGTTAGTCAATTTTGTTCCGTATAGTAATCAGGTAGCAGATGTTTTAACAAAACCATTGACAGAAAAACAATTTGTTCCTTGCAGGAAAAAACTTGGGGTTTTCTCTATGGTTGAGTTGGAAGATGCTGACACTGTAACGATTTAGGAGACTCCTGAAATTAAAGAATAATTTCTTTTGGAAATCATATATATGATGATCATGAGTGGTAGTTATTAAAAAGGTATGCCAGTTCTGTCAAGAGTAGTCTTTATCATTACAAATGTTTTTAGTTACTTGATGTTTGTACTTCTCTGTTTTTTTCCTGAGATATATATATATGTGAGCCTTTTCAGTATGATTGAGTATGTCTACATGATTGAGTGTCTTGTCCTGTTCTTTTCACATATAGCTCATATCATATAAATCAGTTTCTGGCATTCACAGAATTCTTATAGGTCTGTCTATCACTGGTCTGAATGTTCTTGCACTAAGTTGGTTTTCTATTTTATGTGTGGCGTAGAATCTACACTCAGTGTCATTCAAGGGTAAACATGGTTGGCATAACTGTTTTTTCATCTTTTCAAAAGATCAATGAAGGATAAAATGAAGGAGAGTTTTTCAGCATTTCCGAGTTATCTGCTTATGTTCTTAGCATAAAACATAGTTGAATTCCAAAAATAGAGTTTAATCTTGAAGAAAACGTCAAGATACTTCAAGGTTGCTCTTGAGGAAGACAAGATGAGGGCAGAAACCCTCCAGCTATGTTGGTAAGATAAAGGCTCAAACCCTTCTGTCAAGAGAAGAAAAATTATGAGAAAATAAAAAAAAAAAGTTCTGAAATGAAAAGATCATAAAAGAATAAAAAAGATGAATCAAATATGCTTTTCCGAATGTTTGTCTTGTATGACGACCGTGTTTAGATGAAAATACTCATCATCAAATAGTTAAAGAGTTAAGTTGTTTGGATGTAATTCAGATTGATTGGTAAGGAACTGTGACTAGATATGTGAATATGTGTATGCTGTGATTGATTGGTGTGCATATGATATATGTGTGTTAGTATCTTCAAACAGCATCTTGAAATTCTTTTCTAGCAATTGACCAACACTAACCAATTTTGATCAATTTCAGGCACGTATAACACTTCATCAATCAGCTTCGTACCTAAATTGCTATATAGCTACTGTCCTTTTTCCTTTAACATATATGAACTCTTCATTTCCAATTTTCACTTTGGAAGGAACTGACCTGCCAAGTTAATTGAAGAGTCTCATATCACTAGTCATGTGATTAGTGTAACCACTGTCGACCAGACACCCATCACTCGATGCTCCTGTTGTGAAGCAAGAAGCCGCAAATAGATGTTCCTCCTCTTCTTCATGGACAACAAATTGAGTTTCTCTCTTCGACTGATTGTATTTTTCAGGGCAAATCAATTCGACATGCCCCACCTTCTGACACCTCCTGCATTTTATGTCTAGCCTCTTCCAACATTTGTAGTGAGGATGGTTATCCTTACCACAATGCTTACAAGGAGGAAGAGTTCCTCCTTTTTGGCCCATTACTGCCGTACTTGACTCACCATCACTAGAATTAGGATTGCCTTTCCATTTCTTCTCCTTACTCTTTTATTTTAAGTGCATCTTGACCTTCAAAGCACCTTAAATTGCCCCTTCTTCACGCATCAATCGTCTTTTATGTTGAGCTTGAAGAGCACTAAAGAGCTCTGCCAATTTGAGAGTTGATAGGTCCTTGGTGTTCCCCAATGAGACAATGGTTGCTTCAAATCTCTTAGGAAAAGAGACTAATATCTTCTCCACATTCGTGCTATCCTTCATCTCCTTACCATGTATTCTAACCTCGTTTGTGAGTCCCACCAATCGAACTGAGTATTCTTCGTTGGTCTCAGATTCCTTCATTTGCTCCTTTTCAAATTCCCTTATCAAGTTCAGAGATTTCATGCCCCTTATCTTCTCATCTCCTTTGTATTCTTCTTAGAGGAAGTCCCAAATTTCATTGGTTGTCTTTATGGACATGATTCTGTTGAAAATTGCAGGTGAGACAGCCGAATAAAGGCATGATTTGGATCGTGCCTTTCTCATGTTCTTCTCCCTTTGAACCTTGATTTGAGCAAGTGTGGGGTTGGGTGGAAGAGCTGGAATTTCATAGTCTTCTTCAATAGCCTCCCACAGATCAATGCCCTCCATGTAAGCTTCCATATTGACAGCCCAAGCTTGGTAGTTTGAGCCATCGAATTTTAGTAGAGCTACACCTGAAAAAAGATTCTTCCATTTGATGAGATTTTAGAGTGTTTATGGGTGGATGATCTCAAGAAATCGACAATCACACAATCTCACAGATGCCTCAAGAAGTTAAGCTCTCATACCACTGTTGTTTATCAAGTAAAATAATTTAAAGAACATCAGAAAACAGAAGCAAAATATGCAGAACTTTGATTGATTAAATTTGATATGCAATTGGGAATTTATACAAGATATACTACCTATGTTTAGCTAATAAATCCACTACTTCACTATTTTTAGCTAATTATTCCACTACTGCACTATTTTTAGCTAATTATTCCACTACTTCAACTATTTTTAGCTAATTATTCCACTACTTCCACTAATATGAAAACTTGATTTCAACTAACAGAAGGATTATCTAAGAAGAAAAAGATGAGTGAGGTTCTCTAGGGAAACCAAGACTAATAGTAGCATAAGGACCATCAACAGACACATGACGAGCACAAGTAGAGAAAGCACCATCAAAATCATACACATTGGAGGAAACCAAGGCATAAATTTTACTTTGAGTACGTATAGGAATAGAATTATGTTAGATGTATTGCTTCGACGCTGCAAATTAGTTTGTTAGTTGTTTCTCTAGATTCTAGAAAGTTGGTAGTCTATTTATATATTTCTTTCTTAAATTTAGGAATATGTTTTTACTAGTTAAAAGTGGTTTGATATAAATTTTCTTAAATTTAGGAATATGTTTTCATCTATTTGATCAAATATTTAAGCTGAAATAATGTAGTGAATAAGTTGCAATTCATAACCTCTATGATGCTTAAGTCATTTCCAAATTTACCTACAATTAATATCAAGATACAATTCTTGACGTATCTATGAGAGTTTCGTGAGTTCTTTCCTTTTGAGTGAAATTAAGCTTATCCACCAAGTTGTCCACCAATTCAATGGAAGAAAGATCAAGATCTTTCTCAACCATGTATCCACCAACGTTTAGTGGATATGATTATCAAGGATGGGAAGTAAGGACAGAGACGTGCCTGGACGGTTGCAATATGCAGGAAGAAGTGGAGGAAAACTATGATATCCTTGCTTTTCCAAACAACCAAACATTGACTTAAATCAAGGTTTAGAAGGAAAAAAAGACAAGGAAAACAAAGGTCTCATGTTTATTTTCTTCAGTTTATCCATCAATGTTTAACCAAATTATGACCCTCAAATCAACCAAAGTCATCTATGATTTCCTCCAAGCAGAGTACAAGGGTGATGATAGGAATAGAGGCATGAAGACATTGAATTTGATTTGAGAATTCGAGCAACCAAAAAAAGATGGAGTCAAAAATCATAAAGCATTACTCTTATAGGTTGGTGTGGATTCTAAACAAAGCGAGAATGTTGGGAACTGATTTTTTGAACAGTAGATTGGTCCAAAAAAACATGTGTTTCTTACTTGAGAGTTTCAAGGCAACCATAACTTCCTTGGAGAACACGAAGGATTTGTCCACCTAAAATTTGGTATAACTTGTAAGCTCTTAACATGCTCAGTAAATGATGAGATTAGAACCCTTTGTTGAATGTACTTTAACTGCAGAATTTCAAGCCTCATGGAAGTCGAAGAACAAGAACTTAAACAAGGGCAATAGAGTCTCAAGCAACAAAAATAAAAGAAGAATTAAGAACAAAGGTTTTCCACCTTGTTAACATAGTGGAAAGGAATACCATCCTACCTTCAAATGTTAGAGAAGACAAGATGCAATGTGCAGTAAATGGCAGTCAAAAGGGCTAGGAAGCAATAATCGGCAAGGCTCAAAAGAAGGAGGCATGTGTTCAAGTGGCTCAGAAGAAGATGCATATCAAGTCTTTGTGGGTCAATGCTATGCATCAACGAAACTTTAGAGACTTGGCTAATAGACAATGGGTGTTCAAACTACATGACTTATGATTGAAGTGTCTTTAAGGACCTCAAACATTATAGCACAACCAAGATTAGAATTGGAGATGAAGCACACTTGACTGCGAGAGGGAATGACATACCATTTTTATCACAACAAGGTCAAGTACAAGAACAGTTTTAGATGTGCTTAATATGCCTTGTTTAGATCAAATTTTACTAAGTGCATGTTAACTAGTCGAGAAAGGGTTCAAATTGCATTTTGAAGGAGAGACACTGTCATATATGTGATGGTAATGATAAGGAAGTATTGTGTGTCATGATGAAAAGCAAAATATTCTCTTCTAACCTAAATCAAGAGGAGTATTTAAGCTATCCTACATCAGCAAGCACCACAAAAACATCTAACACAAATGGCTAGTGAAAATCTAACAAATGTTGGAAGCAAAAATCAAGAACCTGTCAAGAGGGCTACCTAAGCTCATTGATTCAACATCAAGATGTAATGCTTCTCACTTTAGCAAGTTGAACATGAAGCCATTTCCGAAGCCAGTTTAGGAATCTCAACACAAACTTTAGCTCATTCACCCTTGATTTAGTTGGACCACAAATAACTGTATGATTGCAAGGTAGTCTATACTTCTTTTTCATAGATTTTTTTTTTGAGGATGTGTAGGATTTATTTCTTAAAGTACAAGTAAGAAGTCGTTGGTGTATTCTTGAAGTTTAAGAGTTTGGTAGAATATTAGAGAGTGTCCAGAATTCAAGGGTTGAGAACATACAATGGAACTAATTACACTTCCACAAAATTTAATACATTTTCTGAGGAAGCAGGGATGAACATCAACTTACAACTCCCTATACTCCAGAGCCAAATGGAGTGAGTGAGCACATGAACATAACAATAACGGAGATGGTGAGGATGAGAAGAATTTGCCTAAGATGTTTTGGGTTTAGGCAGCTAACATTATTATTATTATTATTATTTGCAAAATCGACTTCCAAACAAGACCTTGATACACAACAACATTTGAAGTCTGGTATGGACCCAAGCCCTCACTTAACTTCTTTAAAGCAAATTTCAGGACCAAACCCTCCAAGTTCATATATGTAACACCCGCAATAATTCTTCAGGACCAAACCTTGCAAGTTGAGAATTCCAGGAGCAAATACACTTAATGGTCAAGTTCAAGGATAAAACTAATATTTTCTATTGAAAATCATATTTTGCATATCTATAACAACCGAAAGTATCAAAGATCACAATTAGGAGGAGATTTTCTGTTTAGATCTGAAACTTAGGGTGGATGATGTAGTATTTTCGGAACCCTAGCAAACCCTAGAAAGTTTGGGACAATCAAGAGAAGTCTTGAGATGTAAATCAACGAATATTCGACGTCCGATCGAATGATCATGAAAACGGACAAAACTGAGCATCCACAAGCTACCAACAGATGCACTGGTTAAGTCTAAGGTAAGATCTAATAGTTATGCTTAGTTTACTTCTCCATGAATGAATAATCTTAGAGAGAGAAAGTTTCAAAGTTCTTTAATGGTGTATTTAGATATGGTTGTTTTTATTCTTGTTTATGGATAAAGTGTGGTTCTAGGGGATCTAAGTAACCTAACCCAAGTGACGAAATCGAATTTTGTTGAGCCTTTTATTAGATATAAAGTCTGAAAATTTCAGAACATATTTTAAACTGACACTTTGAGACCCAAAAGTTTACCTTTTCATTCAGTATTTCACAAAATGAAATCAGCGAGCTTGTAGTTCATTTTAAGATCTTTCCAGAGACACCAAAAACACCAAACATAAAGCTCGTACGAGAGAGAACTAATCTTTCAAAGTCAGCTCTATAATCTGTAAAATCTGTCCTTAGGTTGAAGATGACGTTGACCACGCCGAGTCAACTTTGACCAGCGCGTGTGGATCACCTCAATGTCGAAACACGACCCCATTTGAAGCGTTAGACTAGTAACTCAACCCTCTACCTATACTAATTTGAGGAATTTTTTTGAGATGGTCGAAAAAACAGGGAATAATAGAATATCGGGGCATGTCTCGTTTTGCGTGCCACAAACAGAAAAATAAATCTGGATCCATATTGGAAAATTAAGGGGACGCGAGTACTGAGTAAATGATTGAGTTATTATTGGATGTCATGGTTCCAATGGAAAACGTATACTCTCGTTTGCAATGATTTCAGGGAATTCAGACTGACGGAGCTGTTAGTATTAGAGTTGAGGTTCAATTAAGGTATGTAGTTTCAACTTATTTCTACGTTTACTAAAGAAAATATTTTTCTGCATTGCATGAAATTTTAAAGATAAGATAAGATTATTTTAGAGCATGAATATGAGGTTTCGTTTATAAAATTGAGATCAAGTGATTGAAGTTGTTTTATAGAGTGTGCTTTTGATATGTTGTCCGACTTTGTCAATATATTTTCGTGATATAATTTGGTATTGGATTTTAGTGCAAAACAATTGAGTGAAATCCATTTTAGAAAGTTCGGCCGCTGTTTTATTCTATGCTTCTAAGTCTACTACAGTCTGAAATCCTTACAAGAGTCCACTGGCGTATGGATACGAAAAGAGCATGATCACTCTGGCTGACCCAACGGATATATCTTGGCTCTGCATTCTTCTAATGGGGACTAAACATTGGATCCTTCCCGTGGCAGAGTAGGCGTGGTAAAAAGATTAATGCAACCTCTGTTTCTATTCCGGTGTGAAATTCGACAAGTTCGAACCTCCGCTTTTTCTTAGTTATGAATTTTTGATAAGTTCGAAACCTACATTTTGATTTGACTTTGGCTCTGAATTATTTATTAACTTTAGTAAATTTGTATCATTTCATTTTGACAAGCTCTGTTTCGTAAATCTTTTGAAATCTGCCTTTTTTAAATGTTTAATGTAAGTATTAGGTTTATACTGATTACAAAATATGTTTTCTAAGAGCTTGATCTAGTAGGGATAAGTTAAGACTACTTGATAATTTGCTCGCCAACAACTTACCCCATTAAACTCCGAAGTTTTAGGAGAAATTGGCTTGTGTTGGATGTTTGATATATGAGAATGTTGGATTTTATAAGGTATCATAGTGCAAAATAGATGCATGGAACAAGAATCTATTCGATTATCTAAGTGACATGAGTATTTATGAGAGAATGTAATTGATATTAGAATTATATTTCAATAAATAATTTTTGGATTTTGTTATTTTACGGTTTATTACTAGTCAACGACAATCGTCACCCCTAACTTCTAAGGTGGATTTTGGGGCGTGACAATATACTACAAGTTTAAAGGAATAAACTAGACAGAAAAGTAGTTCAGGCAATGTTAATGGGTTGTATCAGTGTATTAATACAATGTCTATTCTCCTTAAAGAAAAAAGTTCTCAATCACAAGGGATGCTCATTTCAATGAGCATGATGAATGGAGATGGGATCACCCACCATTGTAAGATGAAGGGCCTCAAATTTCTTCAAACCATTCGTTCAATGAACAATGTATAAATGAAATTGATAATGACAGACTAGTGAGAAGGAAACTTTCACACTAATAATTTTGGCGTCGTTAAAACATAAGCACCAGGAAAATGTAAGAATATGTTTGCGTGTCAATATATTGTCGACATTAGTATAGTCATTCAGTAACAGGTTTAATTGTTGTTATAAAATCAAATTTTCAGTTTTTTTCTTCTTTTCTTCCCTCACGCTATTTCACTGTACTTCAATAGAAATCTACTAGATTTTCTTCACGCTTATTCTCCCTTCCCTTCACTCTCTCATCTTCCTCTCGTCTCCCACACGTCTTCCCCCTCTCGTCATCCTCTGGTCTCCCTCTCGCAGCAATAGAGTTGGAACCGGAGCGGGAGGCGAGTTGGAACTAATAAAACTATCATGGATGAAGTGCTGGAGCTGGAGAAGTGCCATGGATTAAGGCCTGTTGGAGCTAGAGCTGGAGATGGCGAGCTGGAGGTAGAGAGGTGCAATGGATGGAATGATGGTTCTCCGATGAAGAGGCAATGAATGAAGTGCTGAGAAAAAATCGGGCATGAATGCAGAAGCCATGGATGATGAAGTGTTGAGACAAACATGGATGAAGAAGACATGGATGAAGAAGGATGAATCCATGGATGAAAAAAAATAATTAAAAATACGCCAAAAAAATCGCACACAAAAAGATAATCGGCCAAAAAATAGACAGACACTTTTCATCACTAAGAGTAATTCATAACATCGACAAGGCGTTGTTTCCTTTCATCTATGTTTAACAGAAGCCTAATGTCGCTCTTAAAGAAAAGTGGGGAGACTCGTGTTAATAGCGGCAATCCCTTGACAAAGGCAACTTGTCGACCAATAAATATTTAAGGACGGGGGCTACCGTCACGAAGACATTGTCGTTATTAAAAGTTAACAACGATCTTTATGCCTTTAGCAACATTTTTTTATAGACGTTGATGCTCGAGTTTCTTGTAGTGTTGCGCTACTTTATAACACTCACAAACTGGATACGTAAGGTTAGTTTATAGGCAACATGTTGTGTGTGTGTGGTGGTGGTGGGGTATATGTGGGGAGGGGGGGGGGGCACTCCAAGCACTACTCCAATATCCAAATATTAATAGATATTATCCTTTGAGTCGGTAATAACTAATTGATATTTTTAATAATCCAAAGTATGTCATTTTCTTCCACCAATAGCATATACGAAGTGAATTCAATCTTTCACTGATTCAGTTTAAGACAAGTGTTGAGTGGACTTAACCAAATGTATTTGAATTCACAACTAGTAGAGAGTTTGGTCTATCTGTGCTAATACATTTGCTCGTCTATGTATTCTATAAAGTCACATGCGGTCATCACCCTACACTTGTTTTGAACCTAAATTTTTTTACTCTTCTAGATGACTTAGACTCCATGACACTATTTTAACATGACTTGATTCGTTATAACTTTCCATATAATCTCAATTAACATAGCATATCAAATTAACAAACTCAATTGGTTCCAAAACATTTAAATACACAGATAAGTACCCATTTGAAAATCATATATTGTACGTATGAACAGAAACATATACTTTATCATCTAAGAAATCTCTTATCCAGACATTCAACTTTAGTGATCCACCCCCTATTCTCACCTATTATCGGAACAACCACCGTGACTAACCTAACTCTTGTACAAGGCACAAGGTTTACCCTATTAGACTAAAGATCCCATAATTCCAAGGGAGAAACAACCCAAAAGCTTACATTCAATGGGAAAAGAAGGTGAAGTTAGTGTTTGATTTCCAGAACTTATCAGATATGAACAAGGTAAGACTTGTTTCCATTGAATACTATGATTATGTTGTTAGTTGGTTGGGTCAACTAGTTGTGAACAGAATCAAGAATAAGTAACGTTCCATAGAGACATGGGCGAAGATGAAGTCAGTGTTGAGAAAACTATTTGTTTCAATCTGTTACCACCAGGAGCTATACAATAAGTTGCAAACTCTTTGTCAAGGAAACCAAAGAGCAATACTTTAAGGAGATGGATATCATGATGATTTGACCAAATGTTGAAGAGGATCATAACACAATTATGACCATATTCTTGGTGGGTTTGAACCGTGAAGTTGCTAGTGTTGTAAAGCTCCACTGTTAAGGGAATTATGAAGAAATAGTGCACATCACGATAAAGTGGAGGGGAAACACGCGTCCAATCCAATCTTCAAGTACTTCTATTTGAATTATGAATCATTGAAGGAAGGATGTGAATCAACCAATAGTGAAGTCCAAAGTTGAGCTGAAACAAGATGCTTCAAACCACGGAAGTCAAGTTACATATCATTCCTCTACTCCTAAGAATCGAGATATTAAATGTTTCATGTGTCAAGGCATAAGTCATATAACTAGCCAATCTCTGCACCAAAGGGTTATGGTCACACAAATTGATGGGGATGTCGAACTTATTGATGAACATGAAACTGAATTGGCAACAATTTCAAACTTATTGTCGAACTTATTTCAAATGTCAAAGAGGACAAATGTGTGCAACAAATCCATATCTTTCATACTAGATGCCACAAACAAGTAGAGTTGGGCATGAACCGGTTTGGGGCCAATTCGTTTCAGAATCGTACCTTTACAACATTTGTAGGTCCTACGGTTTACCACTACAGTTTTCGGTCACTCCGGATTTGGTAAATTTACCAACCCTTATATGAATTGATTCATTCAAACCACTTTATTTAAAAAAAAACAAAAATAAAAACACAAGAACTGAAGACCATTCGAGTCTCAATCACAGCAAGAACAGATTACAATTCAAGAACTATATACATCATCAACAATGAAGCAATATCAATCAATCCATCTTCAATCGGTGAAAAGAGCAAGCAATCACCACAACAAGTACAACAACAATGAAGCAACATAAACCTACTAGCTAGACAAGTCAAGTAAATGGGATCATGCTTTTTTATTTGGTAGATAAAGCGAAGATGGCGGAGAAAGCATGGTACCTATTCAACGTCCACGATCGAAAGTACCACGGTTGGAAGGACACCAAAAAAGACAGTGAGATTTACAGCTCTAAGGCATACACCTTCGTCGGAATGAAGAAAAGCCTCGTCTTCTACTGATGGGAGCTCACTAAGCTCACGATTGGAGATGGGATGTGAGAGAATAGGCTGGAAATGAAGACGAAATGTCCAAGACTTGAATAGGTAAACTTAACCTAATCGGTCTAGTTTAGTAATTAAATAGAATATTATATTAAAACTTATACAAGAAGTGGTTCAATTTATCATTTGAGAACCATTTTTTTGTAGCTCTTCTGAACCGCTTCATAATTTTGCAAAAATAAATAAATTGGTTTGTGAACCAGTACGGTTCAGTTCAGACGAACTAGTTTTTTATGACCATCCCTACGTACAAGACAATATATGTCGTATGATTATTCATGGTGGTAGTAGTACTAATGTAGCTAGCCCTACTATGTTGAAGAAATTTGGATTATCAATGACAAAAAATCCTCCACTTTGCAAGAAACAACGGATAATGACCAAAGTCAATTGTGACTGACTAAACAACTGTTGTTTGCATTGCGTAATGGAAATTATGAAGATGAGGTTTTATGTGATGTTTCAATGGATAATATACCTTTCCTAAGAGGAAGTCCATGGTAGTATGTGCATCGTGTCAATCATGAGGGCTTTACAAAATATACTTCTTTGAAATAAATCAGAGGACAATTACTCTTGTACTTTTAACACCAAGAAAAGTGTATGAAGATCAACCGAGGATACGAAAAGATAGAGAAAAAATAAAATGAGGGAACCGAAAGGAGAGAAAAAGAAAATACTTGAAGATACTGAAAGGACCAAAAAGAGTAAACAAAATATCTATGAAACAATGAGTGAAGTAAAGAGTGAAATTTTGACAAAGAAATCGATTATCATATTGATAATCGATTAACTAACTAACTAACTTGGTGACCCGTTGTCTAAATCCGTTGTTTCTCACTTGTAGGATCTTGGCAATGTTCTTTCCTTTTGATATTCGTAAATGGTTACCACCTATTTGATGTATGCAGTATCATATTAATTTCTTTCCAGGTGCCATCATTCCAAATCATCCTGCCTATAGGAGTAATCCAAAGGAGATGATAAATCTACAATGGAAAGTTGGTGAACTGATGGATAAGGGATACTTTTGCGAATGCATGAGCCCATCTACAATTCAGGTGATTTTAGTGCCTAAGAAGGTTTGTTCTTAGAGGATGTGTGTTTATTGTTACACTATCAATACCATAACCATAATGTATTGGAATCTCACACCTCGTTTAGATGATATGGATGGTTTGCATTGTGCTTGTTTGTTTTCTAAGATTGATATGAAAAGTTGGTATCATCAAATGAGAATGAATGAAGGTGAAGAATGAAAAATGCAAAACAGGTTTGTATGAATGGTTAGTTTTTCCATTTGGGTTAACAAATGCTTCTAGTTTTTTCATGGGTTGATGAATCATGTCTTGTGTACATTTGTAGGGAAGTCCGTGGTTGTCTATTTTGACAATATCTTAATTTATAGCAAAAACTTGGATGGTCATTTACAACACCTGAAACTTGTTTTATGTGATCCCAGGAAACAAAGATTGCTTGTTAATCTAAAGAAGTGCACCTTTTGCACGAATAAACTTGTGTTTCTTGGTTTTGTTCTGAGTGCAAAATGAATACATGTTGATGACGATCATATTCATGCTATACAATAATGGACAATTCCAACTAATGTTACTAAGTGCAATGTTTCACAGACTTGCGAGTTTCTATTGGAGCTTTGCGAAAGATTTCAACCCTATAGTTGCACCGTTGATGGAGGTCATTTAGAAAAATATCAGATTCAAGCGGAGTGAACAACAAGAATGGGAATTTCAAATACTCAAGGGGAAACTAACTCATGAATCTTTACTTGTTTTATGTAGATTTTCTACGTCATTTGAGATTGAATGCAATGCTATTAATAGAGGTATCAATGTTGTGCTCATGCAACGAGGAGGCCAATTTCATATTTCCATGAGAGAGTGGTTCTGCGTTAAATTACCCTACTTATGACAGGGAGTTGTACTCGCTTGTTAGAGCTTTGGATATAGGGCAACATTACTTGTGGCCTAAAGAGTTCACACTGATCATGAGTCACTGAATGACTTTAAGGGCCAACATAACCTGAATAAGCGTCATGCGAGATGGGCTACATTGATCGAAATGTTTCCATATGTTGTCTAGTACAAACAAGGTGAAGATAATGTTCTAGTAAATGCACTTTCTCAGAGGTATGTTCTGATCTCTAGACTAGATGTTATGATTCTTGGTTTTGAGAATGTTAAGGAGTTATACCTAATTTTGGAGCATAAGAGTTTTGTGCTAAGGAATTTCATGCTAAGTTATCTAGACATTAAGGTTTCCTATTCGAGAAAATAAACTTTGAATCCCAAATTGTTTTATGAAGGATTTGTTAATTGGACAGTTAGATGTGCGAGGACTGATGAAACACTTCGAGATACCTAAAACCTAACATATTTTACAAGAAAACTTTTATTAGTCAAACATGAAACAAGATGTTGAGGGTATATTTGGGGTATATGCGTCACATGTAGTTAATTAAAGTCCCAAGCATAATTTGTACAAACCCCTTCCAATTCATATTGCACCTTGGATTAATATCAATATGGATTTTTTCTTAGGTTTGCCTAGCATAAAATGGGTTAGGACTCTACATTTTATGGCACATTTCATTCAATGTCACAAAACTGATTATGCGTCACATGTTGCTAATTTATTCTTTAGAGATGCAGTGAAACTCCTCGGGATGCCTAGAACCATTTTTTTTTTATAGAGATGCTAAGTTCTTGAGTTCCTTTTGGAAGACTTGGTTATGCGTCCTTGGAAGTCTTTCATCCTTGATTGTGGTGTCATCATACCAAGGTTCTTGCCTCCGAAATACGAGTAACGATTCATCCATACTCTCTTTAAGTAGAAACAATCTAGCGACATAAGTTTGCTAGGGGTTTTATGTCACATTGATGAGAAACATATGATTCATTGAGGTTAGTCTAGTCCTAAAGAACCTATGGAGCGAGTTGAATTGGGTTAACTTAAGATGGGAGGGGCAGATTGGGTTATGAAAAATAATTATGGAATACTTTTGCAAATTTGATATGAATCTCGTTGATGTGAGAGGAAAACCTTAAAATTTGATACTATTATACCGTTTCTAGGCCAAATTTAGGGATATAGTGAAGACTCCCGCAACGAATATGGATACCCATCTAATTAGTCGGTGACTGAATGCCACAAGGAAAGTCATGGTAAGTTCAATAGAGGTCATCACAAACAGGGATGGATATCCATTTGATAAGTCTTAGATTGAACGCTACAAGGAAAACCTTGACAAGGTTGGAAAAGAAAAGTTCCTGCAAAATTTCACTTGAGACCAAAGTCTACTTTATTGAATTACAAATCTTGAATATATAGAAAAGGTCTATCAGATATGATGAAGTATATGTAATATGTATAAGTAAAGTGAATCTAGATAGAACAATCACAAATAACCCAAAAATTAACAACATTTTTCAGAAGTGTCAATATACAGAAGAGTCAACAATTCTTCATGTTTATTTCCAGAAGTGTATTATTTCAGCACAAATCAAAATGGATATATTGTTCTCACTTTCATAACCCTAAACAAACCAATTTATAAACTTGAAACTTGTTAGTAACCAATTGTCTACAACAGGTCACTCTCCTTTTGAACACTTATTCTGTACAGAATTCATGGACATAGTCTTCAATGACCAATTTATGCTTCCTAGCAACTTGAGCATGAACACAAGGTAATACCGATAATTGAAATTGACCACAACTACACTCTCTTTTGTTCATGTTCACAATGAAAACTCTGTCTAAACATTCAACTTCAAACTGACCTTCCCCAACATAAATTATGTGAAAATTTTGCATGTTCCTACAAGATTCGCGAGTTTCTTCTTAATTCGTGTTGTCTAATTAACTGCATATGGCTCATCATCTTTCATCTTATAATCTCAAATATCATTACTACTGTGTTGGAACTAGCATCTACTATAGTGCAATTTAAGCTCTCACATAGATTTTTGACAATCAAATCCATCTTCGAATGAACTAGAAAATAGCTTCTACCTCATGTGGTCTTATTTATTGATCAGTTAAGGTAGTTGTAGGCTTCTAACTTGATTTGCTTCAATTCTTCCATGTGGTCTTGTTGCAGCAACGCACATCCTATCTATGATAGCTTTGCTTTTCAGACCTCTCACCATCATATTATTGTGAATGTGTCTGACACATGTGTTATGTTCAACATCAGGACATGTCTCCTGAACTACAACAATAAGTCCCTACAAGTACAACACAAATTTTCGAACTTAAGGATACTCAAAAGCAACACACTAAAATATTTGGGGTACACAAAAATAACATTAAAGGTATATGTTATACCCAATTTTGATTAAAAAAAAATGTGAATAGCGTACTCATACAGAACGTGTAAAAAATACATTCCCTTGTAAGCGAGATCAAACATTATCATCTATCACTGATTGCGGACCAAACCCTATGTACCTAGTCAAAAACTCGAGCAACCACTTTGATGAGTCTCTAGTCTTGACTTCAACCCATGCTATCGCAATTAGGAACATTCCGCTGTTTGTGTCTCTAGCAATGACACTATGAATACAACAGATTTTTAAACCTTTCAAATGATATTCGTCAATACCAAAAAATGGTCTGCAACCATTCAAAACTCCCTTCTTCTATGCTTCAAAGCACAATCTCTCGAACCAAAGTCTTGGGTTGTTGATTGTAAATTCAACTGGAATGAACGCCGAGGTCATTGGATTGTAATGCATATCAGTGACCAAAAAATACCAATGACTCTCACATTGTTCCTCATGATCTTCCCAAATAATGGTTTTAATCTCGCTTTTGGCTCTAATGACGGTATTACCTGCTCACATCGAAACCTAAAGTATTTTCGATTTCCATTTGAATGTAGTACATGTCCAGAAGCCAATCCTTCATTTTCTCGCTCTAATGCTTTACAAACTTCTTACTATTAATCTACTTGGTCTTCTGAGCAGCAACACACTTTTGAGTTCAATAGTATGACTTAATTTACATCGTGTCTTCATTAACCATTCAAGACGTGTACAACTTCCATCCACATTTTTCCTTCCACTTCTTCCTTACCTTCTTGGGTGTATTCCTCATGTAGTTAACGACATGATTTTTATGAAGGCTATGCTCACTGATCGGATCTCTGAACTCAAAAATCGTTCCAAACATCATCCCTAACGGCAACTCGAGTTTTTGATTATGCATAATCTGGCCAAAGGTTGTAAATCAACTTGATGCGACTTTATCTTCATCCGATTGTGGAGGTGTAACAACGCTATCACTTTGCAAACCAACTCATCTTCACTAAGATTGATTTTATTATCTCTTGGCATCACAAATCAAATTCTTTTGCGGGAATTAACTGAGCTTCTTCTTGGCTTTGACCAACTTCTTCATCCACCATATCACGATTATTAGTTGCTTCTTCCCACCAAGAGGCGTCCTCATCAATCTCAGCATCGCTTATCAACGTTTCATCCTTACTTGACTAATAGTCAAGTTCTTACTCTTCATTAGTTGAGTTGCTGTCAGCATGACTTTCACATCTAGCATCGTGACCCTTATTGCCTTCAATTGCACCATCGTGTACCTCAGAACCTTCAATTGCAGCATCGCGATCCTAAGTAACTGCATTATTCTTTAACAAATAAATCACCACTATTAAATTTCCTTCAATCAATTTCAAGATCGCTTGCAGATCATCAATATGCTTAATCTTCCCTAAGCCTTGTAATATCTCCTTTGCTGTTATCTTACCATATGCAGAATCTTCTTATTCATTTGTTAAAAAATCATTTAAGAGTATATATTTTTTTTAAAATAGAATGGAGTGCTCTTCCTTCTTCTTCCTATCGGTTTTCTCCCTTCTTCTCCCTATCAGTTCACTCCTTTGACTTTAGTTTAAAGGCAACATGAGGTAATTTCTCTTGTTCATATAGTAAGTTATCGATGCCACCATAACAGATAATCATAAAATTAAGTTTCTAGGTCTAAACGAACTCAGAACACGAAGTTTTGGGTTCTGTATGGGAAAACTCTCAATGTTTTGGCAGTTAGGTTCTGTTTGGTAATAGGGGAAAGGATGATGATATAAACTACATTTCAGATGAAAACTTGCTGATTTCTCTTAACTAGTCTGATCCTTTAGGTTTCTCTGTATTTTATTTTGTCTCTTGAAAATGGTGGCATCCCTAGTTCTTTACATGCGATTATTATGGTTAGTAAAATTAAGTGATTACTGAATTTTGTCTATTTGTTCTTTCAACCGATCTTCTAAAATGGTGTTGGTACTTGGTGTTTGTGATGATGTATCAAGTCTTTCTTGTATTCTTTATAGATATCATGTTATTTTCACATTTAGTCCAATAAAAGAAAACATATAACCTTGTGGTGTTGGACCACCCTAGTGTTGTAAGTTTTTTTTTAACCAGAAGTAGATTTTTTTGGTTTCTAATTTTTCACCACCAGGATTCCCAAGTTCTGCAGTAGCAAGAAATTACCGTATTTTTCAACTTGACTAAGAAATCTTACATCTTACAGCTAACCCTGACTCTAGATTTCCACCAATATTTGTGTAGTATTTTCTGGGTATGGGCAGACCAAGGCATGAATAACGTACTAAATTTATGCTGATAAATAGTAGAAAGGATTAACGCTATATTATATTGGATGTACGTAGTATTGTTATTTATAGTTTGTTTATTTTTATTCTTTAGGAGTAGATGTAATTTAAAATTAAGATTAGTTATATATAGTAACTTAGACATAGAAGTATATATATGCTAACTTAGTATAAGTAAATTTTCTTTTAGTAGATAATTACATTGTAATTTTTCGTTGCCTATAAACAACTAAGTGAGATAACAAACGCAGATCTTGTCTGCACAAAAACTCCTCTTGTTAACTATTTGCAACTAAATTGTTATCAAAGCTAATTAGGTGTTCGATCAATTTCGAATATGTCAGCACAATGAGGTGACACAGACCAATAGAAAAAGGGGATCAATACGACTTCATCGGGAACACAACTCAACGACGGTGGCAATGAGAACGATTTGTCAGGGAGACCGATAGTGCCTCACACTTTTCGATTCTCTCACAAACAAAATCCGCAAACTGGGTGATTCTCACGAAGGCTTAATTACAATCGCAAGGCCTATGGTATATCATCGAGGATGGTCCAGGGGATTATCATGAAGATTGATGGAAAATGTCAGTGCTGCTCCGAAAAGTACCTCCAGAACTGCGCGTACGCTTGGCGTCAAGAAGACCACTAAGGAGGCTTGGTATATGCTTAAAACCATCAAGATTAGGGTTGAGTGCATCTGGGAAGCTGGACGCAGATACAACGAACGGAGTTCGAGAACCTTAGATTTAAGGACGATGAAGGGGTGGAGTCGTTCAACATTCGACTCACGACAATTATCAACGATCTCGAGCTGTTGGGTCATTCAGTAACAGAGCACAAGGGAATGCTCAAGTTCCTTCAGA
Source organism: Chamaenerion angustifolium (assembly GCA_946814005.1). NCBI lineage: Eukaryota > Viridiplantae > Streptophyta > Magnoliopsida > Myrtales > Onagraceae > Chamaenerion > Chamaenerion angustifolium. The sequence goes on along the minus strand of OX328277.1, from coordinate 17,733,485 downwards.
GTGTATCTCAACTATACAAACAAATGGCGATGGCCATCAAGTTTCATTTAGACTTAACAACATTGTCTATTGAGGAACTCACGGGCTGAGTCTTGGTCATGGAAGAACGTGGTGAACAAAAAGAATTTACACAAGTTATAAGTCATCTATTGTTCATGGAGGAGGAGTGAAAATGCGAGCGTGCAGAAGGCTCGTCTAGCGTCATCAACAAAATTGGGTAAAGTCGTTGCCCAACAGCAAGCAAGGTTAAAGCGACACCCAATGGAGAACAAAAGTAAGACAATTTGCACCACTCTGGCATCCCCAGACATTGGATCAAGTCGAAGCGTGACCAGTGACAAAAAGAACAAAATAATCTGATACCAGTCGATTCTGAAGGAGATGATGAACTAGTTCATCTCATGGTGCAGATAAAATCCCTCGATTTGGCCGCCAATTATCCACAACATGCGATATACTTGAACAAGGAGAAGGTGGTTCCTCCAGATTTACCAAATGGAGCATGATACTTCGACACTGGTGCCAACATTCACATGATAATAGATGAGAGTGCGCTCATAACACTTAACAAGTCTGTGCAAGGAACGGTACGTTTTGGTGACGCATCGATAGCGAAAATACACGGTAAGGGGACAATTATGGTTCAATGCAACACTAGAGAACCACTACATGCTCTCAAAGGTTTAACTCATCCACAACTTACGAAGCAATATAATCTCACTCAGACATCTGAATGAAAGTTGATGCAAGATCATCATTGAAGAAGGACTTCTCCGCATTTTCAATCACAATCGCTATTTACTCGCACGTGTATCACGAATGTGAAACCGAATCTACATACTAAACTTAATGATAGAGGTACCAGTGAGCTAATTAATATGTTAGGATATTACTCGCACGTGTATCACGCTGCTTGGTTGTGGCACGCCCGCTTTGTACCTTCATTTTCGAGTGCTACATGACCTTTCTCCCAAAGATATGGCTTGTGGCATCCCCTACATCAAACATGTTGAAGAACTATTCGATGTCTGCACACTTGGAAAACAACGCAGATCATTCCCTCAAGACTATACGTTTCAAGGGATGCAGCCACTAGAACTGTTATACTACGATCTGTGTGTCCCATCACATCGAAAACAACATGTGGAAAATAGTATTTCCTGCTCGTCGTCGATGATTTCAGTGGATACATGTGGGTTCAATTCCTTAGGAAAACAGTGAAGTCGTGCGCTACATCAAGAAAATCAATGCAGTAGCGGGGACCGAGAGCGAGTGCAAATCACTCGCAGTCCAAACAAACTATGGTGGCGAGTTCAATTCCAAAGCCTTCAGGGAATTCTGCAAGAAGACAGAGGTTAAGTACAACACAACTACCCCTTACTCGCCACAACAAAATAGGGTAGTTGATAGGCGAAATCAAACCATAATCGAGATGGCTAGATGGCTAATTAAGTCAATCGCGATCCCTGGGAGCTATTGGGGAAAGGCAGTGCAAACAGCAGTGTAACTGCTCAACCGTGCACTAACAAGAAGCATAAGCAGTATGACTACATACGAGGCGTGGCAGAAAAAAACGCCATGTGGGAAATACTTGAGGACCTTTGGATATGTCGCCCATGTAAAGAAAGTTGGGCTAAGAACCCACAAGTTGGCAAAGCGTTCAACGTAAGAGTCTTCATAGGCTACGAGGAAGGAGCTAAGGCTTATCGGGTATACAATCCAGTATGGAGCTAAGACACACTATCATTTATGCTCAGCAATGACTTAATAATTATGGTAACCAGTGTCCAAGAGATTAACAGTTTTACATTGTGGATGCTACAAAAGTTCAAAATGAGTGACCTCATCTTGCTCATCTACTATCTCGGGATTGAAGTGCGCCAAAGCAAACATGTGACCTCGTCCTATGCAAAAACGATTCAAGAAATTACTAGGATGGAAGTCTGCTCCTCTTGTCACATACCAATGGAAAACAATCCACGATTGAAAAAGCAAAATGAGAGCTTAGCTGTGAATAAAACAAAGTACCGAACATTGTCGGGAGTCTCCGCTACTTGGTGAACACTCAGACGGATATATCCAACGCCATGAGCATAGTACGTCGATACACGGAGTCGCTAAACACATAATGTTGGGCCGAAATCAAGCAAATTCTTAGTTACATCCATGGAACAGTGAGTTATGGTTGCTATACAAATCGGGATGAGGCGTCGAACTTGTGGGATACGTGTCAACGATCTAGGCGACGACATAAACGATCGAAGGAGCACCTCTGAGATAGAAAGTCAGCAAAATAATTTTGATTAATTGGAGCTCGCAAAAGTATAAAGTCATCGCACTCTTTTCATGCGAGACATAGTACATTGCAACGGCGACGCAACATGTCAATGGGTTTTGTTCAGTAAGCTTATGAATGAGTTCGTTAGCTGCAAAGAACATAAATTCAAGCTTTGAGTGGACAACAAGTCGACCATTGATCTCACCAAAGGTTTGATTCACCACGAAAGGAGTAAGCACATCGACATCAAATTCCATTTTATACGGGAATGCACAGAGACTGGAAAAATGGACATTGATCATGCCAGAACAAAAGATCATTTGGCAGACATCCTGACCAATGCATTAACTCGAAAAAAAGTTCATTGAAATGCATTAGAGGCTCGTAGTACAATAGATCGATATAGTGTAATGAGATAAGAGGGTGAGTTACTGAAAATTTCGTTATCTATAGTTTGTTTTATCTATATTCATTCGGAGTAGAGGTAACCTACAGATAAGAATAGTTATATACAGTAACTTAGAAAGCTAACCTATCTATACTAAGTTAACATATATATATATATATATATATATGTGTTAACTTAGTATAGATAGGTTAGCTTTTAGTAAATATTTTTGAGTGAGATAACAAACGCAGCTATTTGTAACTACATATTAAATATATATGTTTTCGATAATCTGATTAAGCAATCCTTTGTTTCTTTATGGGATTATTGAAGACATCACTGGGAATTGACTATTTAGGATGTATTAATTCAAATTTGTACTAATTCACCATGCTGTAAAGTATTATTAGGAAGGAATTTCAGATGACCAAACCAATGGATTATTCTCTCTGATAATTATATTGAATGAAATCATTTTTCTTGTTCTTGTTCTTATCCGATTACTTTGATTCATAGTTATCAGAACCGAACCGGCCATCAAACCGGCTAGGGGCCAGTTCACGATTTGGCCGGTTCAACCCGGTCCAACCCGGTTCAGTGTGCGGTTCACTATTCACAATGGGAAAAAAAATTGAAAACTTAAAATACATACATAGTCTCAAACACAAACATAATTATCTCAAACTACATAGTCTCACACACACACAAACTACATAGTTTCAATATCAAACACACATTACTCTCAATTCTCAAACACAATACACAATAGTAGTAAAACGGTTTAACCAATTGGGTTAAGCCGATTGGTTTGTGCAGAACCCAAAACCGGAAACCAAAAAAAAAAAAACGGCCGAAAAAAAACTGAAAACCAAAAAAAATTCAACTAAAAAGTGAACTGGAAACCGGACGGTTTTTAAAAAAATGGTCAGTTTCCCAAAACCGCACGGTTCAAACACTGTTCATTTATAAAATAGTATTCTAACTGACCCAAACCGGATAGGGGTCCGGTTCCCGGTCGGACCGCCGATCCGGTATTGATAACTATGCTTTGATTTATTATTTTGCATGGTGTCATGTGCAATAATATTTAAACAAATAGAGATTGTGGGCCTGAGTCTCCACACGTATTATGTTTGCCTTTTTTTTCTCCTCTGAAGTTCTTAGGATACACAACAAATGTCTGTCTTTCCACTTTGAAGAATGCACTTGTAAGTGCATTATTTGACTGAGTCATATTAATAGTATGAAGTGCGTGTCTGTCTAATATTAATTAGATTTGAGAAGTTGATGTAGTATAAAGGAGGAAAAACTATTAACCGATAACTTAGGTGTTGGGGTTAGAAATGAACATGTATTTACTTGCACGCACATTTTTTCATCTTTGCCAAAAGAAAACAAAGTATGGGGTTGAGGCCCACATTTAGTTCCTAGATTAGTTGACAAATAAAAAAGCTCTCTTGATGTTTAATTACTAATAGGTGATGTTTTGTGATGTTAGTGTTGGATCTTCTTTGTTTTTTGAGTCAGTATCTCTCATGCTTGGCAAGACATACAAGAAGGAAACCTGGGTTGGCCTGTTAGTTTCTCCTCCGATGATGAAATCAATACCTAGTCCTGGAACAGTCTAGCAATGATATAAGTAGTTAGGGATAATATATCTTTAAATGCATAAATGCGTCATATTTATAGGGGGAGTTAACCCATTGACCGAGTTAACTCTTTTACCGTGGTTAACTTGCCTCTTAGTGGTGGTAGCTAACTGTGGTAACTTATTATCGCTTTGAAAAGGATAAGGCATAAAATCATCATGTTCAGAGGGACTGCAATCTTGTCATGTGACATGTGAAATGTGACAGATACAAGCGCGATGCTTGACAAAAAGGGGGAGCATAGGTTACAGGTTTAAGGTGATGCCTTCCCTTGGTCTAAGGCGAGGTCTGGTGTAAAATTTGACGCGAACCCTTCTTTGGGAAGCGAAGAGAGGCATCCTTTGTGCACGAGGATAAGACGTTGTCACTCATTATCCATCATTTGCCCCTGAGTCAAACAAAAGGATGCTTCTGATTGCTTTGATTTTTACATATGTGTGTTGACCTTCCTTCTTTCGTAGCGTACATGTTTACGAAATTTTGAATTTATCTACTTGGTGTGAAATTCAACAACTATAGTAGCCTTTCGTCGCAGGATACTTTTGAATTGTACCCCAAACGTTTCATATTCTAGGTATGATGTTATCATCTCTCTTTTTCTTTACTGTTGTGATCCAACGATTGGGATGTCGTCTCCTTTCGTTTTCGCGAGCAAATTACTGTTTTTCTACCCTACTATAGGGTCATACTTCGCATTTTCCATTATTTTCTCCGTTATACTATCATCTCACTAAAATATGTATTATGTCTTTAGACTTCTCGAAAAGTGTTTATATTTCACAATGAGCCTTACCTTATTCAATCATAGTTGCTTGTTGCTACCTAACTACTTCAGAGGTCGAAGGCTTATATGGGAAATTTAGATGGCCTCTTCGAGTGACAATCCTTCTGATGGTAAGGATCTACATATTCCTCTTCCCTATATATATCATAAGCCAAATATCTTAACTCCCGAGAATTTTGTCACGAGCGTGGAATTATCGGGCATGAGCAACGCTTTATGTCCAAGATATCTCGTTCCACATTTCCTGATGTGATCATGGAAGAAATGCGGCCCACACTTGAAGACAGGGGTGAGATAACCGTGCCAAGTGGACCAATGACACGATCAAGGGCTAGGAAGCTTGGACATACAATCACCACACTACTGGACCGCATAGGACCAACTATCATTCCGTCCGGAGACATGGAGCCTAAGAACCTCTTGGTTGCTCGAATGGACTAAGTCAAGAGGGGCTCGTTTGTACTCTTTTTCCCGACCTTTGGTTTTGTCCCACTGGGTTTTACAAAGGGGGGTTTTAATGAGGCAAACGGTCCACAAGACAACCAAACCCAATAAGAGTAGGAGAATAAAATTCGGCCCATAGGAGAGCTTTCCTTAGGCCCAAATTAGCTTAGGGTTTTACTTCTTTTAGGATAAGTAGCTAGGGTGGCCGAAATTAGAGGATAGACCTTTCTTTTACAAACTTGTGTGCTAGCCACATTGTTCTTCTTGTTCATTGAATGAGAAATTGATTGTTGGTGTGTCATATCTGGCAATTGAATCTTGGTGCGTCATATCCAAGGTTCAAGCTTTGGAATCTTCGAGTGCGTCATATCTTGGAGAATCCATTGTGGAGGTATCAAGGGCTTGTCGCTGCCTTTGTGTGATCCAATCGATCCATCATCTATCTTCGTATATTCTGGTCTCGGCAGAATCGTATCCAGGAGGACCGACCTTACCAAAGTCGGTCTAGAAGACGGAATACATATCGGAATTCGACGATCCCACCCATTCCAGAAAGAGGACTCAATTATCTGAGACTTTCGTATTCATCACTCGGATCAATTCGGAGCAGAGCTTCGAGGAAAAGGGAAACCTTTACAGAGTCGGAATTCTGACAGCAATATTACGAGCCTTGGGAGAATCGTATCACCACCTACCCTCGAAAGTGCCGACTCCTGGAAGATCGTATCATTTCCTTTCAGTTGATTGCCCTCATCCTATATTTTTTCCTCAAGAAGATAATGTGACAATCTACCAGACCCAAATTAAATAGATGCGGGGTGACCACATACTCTGATGACCGTGCCCTAGGGCCTCGATGCAGACCCGTCAAGCCACCAATGACCACATGTACCAGCAGTTAGCCCCCAACAACCTCACTACTGAATCAATTCCTCACAAGGTTATCAAGGCATGTCTATCTCCCTTGAAATAATAACCAAGATGAAATCCTTCCTCGACCCGGCAAAACGCCAAGCTTATCAGGTTAGAGGGACTAAATGTGCACTACAACTAGGGGCAGATGGCCCTGTTCGAGAAGAGCAATAGGTCACATCGAGCGTCTGAGACACTTTTTCCTTGAAATTTTCTCATGCTCCTAGTAACCTCATAGATGAATGCCCCCAAGAACCGACGTATTATCTTTACCATGGAGCAAGTAAAAGATTTGACCAATAAAAATCAAAAGGAACACAAGGATTCATCATAACCTTGCACCCTTTTACTCATTCACTAGTCTTTGTTAAACCTCCGAAAGAAGTAATTGCAAGAGCTATCCAGTAGTACAACGACAGTGGTGATCCTGTCACCCATATCAATTGGCACAAATCTTCTATTCTAGGAACAATCGACAATGAAAACCACCTCACATTATTAATTCATTCGACCCTGTCAGGCATGGCATCCTCATGGTTCTCCGACCTCTCCGCATCATCTATCGAATTATGGAAGGATCTCATAAGTGTCTTGCCATATGGGCAAGCGCCAACTATTGAGGAATGTAATCGCCCTATACGAGGTAAAGCAACAACCTAGTGAATCCATAACCATATTCTATGGAAGATTCCATGAGAACATTAGTGACATTGATCGACGGGTGATAGGAGGAAATATAGTCTAAGCCTTCTACAAAGGCATGAACATGATGAACAAGGCATCCAAAAAGCTATGTATCCACTACCACATAGCTTAGATATTAACTTTGGAGGATTTGGCTATCAGAGTCAAATGCTTCATCAACCTAGTGAGACACTGAGGTCACTTCAAAAATTTGTTGCCTCTACCCAGTCGGGGTCAAGCTCGATCGAAATTTTTTTTGTCCTATTTTTCGTGGCAACTGTTAGGCCAATTCTATGACTATACCTTGAAACAAGAGATAAGCTATTCTAACACTATAATTGAATGTCCTTAACGGAAGTCAATTAACTTTCCAAACACAGGATAAAGTCAAACTGTGTCAACCCGCTAAGGCGAGTCCTTCAAGCGCGCGCTTATCAAGCAAACAAGACGTAAGATAAACAAGGTCAACCTTTCTTCATCCATTGAGGCAACCACGCCTCTTGAGGAAAATGACACGAAACTGGCAGGATCGACATGTCTACCGAAGATGGGGCTAGCGCCCCATGCTTGCCCTCGCCAAGTAAAGACATACGCAAAATTCTAAGTCCCAAGGACCGTCCTCCACAAAAATGATACTCGCCTAGGCTCAATTCCATGATCAGATCCGACAGTTACACTGAATATTAACATATAAAAGTGGATTATATATATCATATAAATTTGCCCACAAGGGTTGACGCTATCTTAAACATAAAATCTTAACTGATAGCTTACGGACAGTGATATACAAAATTGACGTCGGTAGAAATACGTTGCTATTCCTTCTTTTACATATAATCTAAATTAAATAAATCGGAACACTATACCCACTTAACCATCGAAGAAGGATCCGCAGGAACACCTCCATTGTCCTTTTTTGCAGGTTATAGAGATCCCAATCCGATCAATCAACGCGTTTTTTCAACCGAGTTAGAGGATGTCCCAACAAAGGCCAATGAAATGTCTTTACACGGGATTCCATAATTCTCACAGTTGGACGTTTAAAAATTACTCTACAAGTCTGATGGTAATTAAATTTAACCTTCAGTGAGAACCCTTTACATAGACCGTGCCTTGTGTCTCTCTGTTGAACCTCAACTTCCATATAATTTTGAATAACCATTTCCATCCACCTAGAGTTCTTTCTAATTGTAAGCAATGTAAGAGCTTTTATGTATAGTATCTAACTTCTTACGAAGACATACCATCCATTTTGGTACTTGCATTGGGTCATAAAAGTGTGAGCGACAACCTCTTATCCTCGTGCACAAGCGATGCATCATCTTTGGTGCACAATGGATGGCTCCCCTCGGTGCACAAGGAATGCTTCGCCTCAAATTTTACACCAAGTCTGGATGAGGCCAAGGGAAGGTTTCGCCTTATAAACTATAAACTAGGCTCCTCTTTGTTAAGAGACAAGTGTCGTCTCTAGTGTCTATCACTTGTCAAGATGGCAGTTCCTCTGAATTAGATAATGGAGTTTTCATTAAAAAAAATCCATTATATGGGCAGTAGGTGAAGCAATACTGCAGCAACTTGAGGACATAAGATTGAGTGAGTATGACAAACAACTGCAACAACTTGAGGACATAAGATTGTGAAGCAATACTGGAAGATAAAGCTTAAGAATATGGTTGACTGAAAGGAAAGACAACTAACTATGGGAGAGTAAATTTGCGTCCCAGTTGGTTCGGTACATATCGAGACCGAACTTTGTTCGGACTTCTGATTTCAATCCCAAGACCATTTTGACTCCATTTGATATAGTATGATTTTTTCGGTATAGACCGAAATGGACCATTAAGACATTTTTTGATATATTTTCCATTATTATTTTTTCCTCTAAGATAGTTTTTTTTTTTCTATCAATAATTTGAATATTTTACATTTCTTTATAAAAATTATAATATATCAAATTAAATTTTGTTTAATCGGCCCGATTTCGTTTTAAATCAAAATGGAACGTTGAACCGTCTTTATAAAACAAATGTCGAAAAGGTTTGGTTTGTTTCCCATGGGTTTAAATAGTCCAAGGCCAAAAATAGAACCCACATCGAAAAGACCATTAGTTTTAATTTACAACCAATTTGATCTTTTTGGTCTAATAATGGTCCTATTAGTCTTTTTGATAACTGCTTAAGGTATCAAATTTCTATTTCTTGTAGAAATAAGGATTAGTAAGTTATTTGCTGTGGATTTGGAGGATAAGCATATTTAGATAATCCAAGTTAAGAAACTAGTGGCTTAGAGAAGTGATGGAACAATCAACGAATTCTTGACAACGAGTGACATCAAAGTCAATGCCACTTAACTTTTTATTAAACATGTTCCAACAACAATTAAGTAGGAGACCAAACTTTCAACAGAGTTGAGATTGTGGTTGATTTGAATTCAAAAAGCCTCCATTACCTTGTCCTTGTCCAAATTCAGAATAAGAAGAATGAATAATTTAATATAAAGTTATGTATGAACATTGTGAAAGAGCAAATTCAACACTATGCTGAATTTTTACTTCTTTCTCCAGGGTTTGGCCACGTGGGAGATTCCTCTGCTATGTTGCTATCGGTGCCGCCACCAAGAGCCTTAACAAGTGTGGGAGTACTGTTCGATTGCCTGACAGAGTGAAGATTCAAAAGGCTATATCACCGTGCAATCATTCTCCAAATAATAGTTTTGTTATCTTATGCATGGTCTTTACGACACAGAGAAGTCTCCCTCAATAAACCTTAAACTTCCCTTTCCAAGCACACCAGGTTCCCTTTCGTTTTTTCGTCTCCTTTCTTCCTTCTTGCCTTGTTTTTGATTTTGTTCTGCAACTGGGTGGAGGCTGAAGTGAAGATGTCTAGACATTGGTCGGGATGAACGCCCATCCAGGAACCAGGGATAGCGAGGTCCCTCGAAGGGCCAAACTGGACCTGGTATCTAGACCCCCCAACAACAAGGAGTTCGACTTATAGGAAAGATGATATCCCAGAAGCAGACTAAGTCGAATGATATATACAATGTATTAAAGGTAGCATGGTCAAACTTCGGACATGTGAAATAAACAGAATGGGAGAGCGGATTCTAGTTTTTGAATTTGAGAATGCTAAGGACAGGGACCGTATCATGGACATGTCACCCTGGGTGGTTCACAGACATAGCCTTAATATTATAATATGTGCAGCAAGGTAGAGTATGGAAGAGATTGATTTCTCCTGGATTCAAACGTGGGTGCAGGTGCACTGTCTCAACCTAGACATGTTGAACAGGGACAATGTGTCTGCAATCACAAGTAATATTGGGAGATGCGTTGATTTAGAGAAAGAGACGGAGATGCAGAGTTGAGGTTTCATTCGGATAAAGAGCGAGATTAACGTAAAAAATCCACTCTTAGTGGGTTTCTGTTGGACAAACGTGAGACGGGAAGAAAAGTGAATATCCATAAAGTACGAACGTCTCTCGGATTTCTGCTACGGGTGAGGAAGATTGGGACACACATCTAAGGCCTGCAATCTGGAGATCGTCCTATCAGATGTTAATCAAAAGGTTCCTATGTATGGACCATGGTTAAGTGGAATCCGACATAGAAGGCAAAATGTGTGGCATTCGATAGGAGGTGGAAACTACATCCAAAACCAGCCCAAAGACCCTAAACAAAAGAACTTGGAAGGAAATCATGAAGGAAGGTAATGCAACCCTCGTGGAGATAGGTGTGATAGCAAAAACAACAAAGGAGGAGGCTGGATCATACATGAGTGGAAAACATGAAAAGGATATACCAGAACCAAAAGTTGAGTGTGGTTTCAAAGGACCCAAAGGCTAGTGAAATCGCCTCAGTGACAATACCTGACCGAAACATGTCTACGGAACCTCCTTACCCTGAGCACACATCTCCATCCCTTAACCTCCAGCCTCAAGCCACACTATCATATCCCGTTTACCCTCTGGTCAATGATGATATCTCAAACTAGATCATTCCATTACACCAAAACCTGCTAAAAAGTAACCCAAATGACCAGAACAGAAAAGAACAACAAAGTGACCCATTACCCTGGCCTTAGCCTTTCCTTGAAAATCCCCCAGCACCCCCAATCCAAACCGAAATTCACATGCAGTGGGACACCGCCACAGGAAACATGTTTGACTAGGGCCTGAATGTGGTTTCTGAATATCTCTTTAAACCTCAAAATGCATCGGATTGGGTGGCCCCAAAATGCAAAACGGAGGCAGTTGACAAAAGAAATCATACGGCACATAAGGAAAATAACAATCCCAAGCAGTGTAGATGATAAGGGGGAGGAAACCTATCAAGGGAGTGCAAAAAAAAGACAGAAAAACAAAGCTTCAAAGAAACCTGATGGCATGATACTAAGGAAGATAGTAGGAAGGGTTGTCAAAACTGACGAAGAAAAGGGAACCGAATGTCATGAAGCTGGGAGTTCAAGTGTCTCAAAAAGGGGTTCTGGTGGCTGTCCCCAAACAACCACAAGGAATAAATGAGTATCCTTAGATGGAACTGTCAGGGGTTGGGGTCTCCCCTAATAGCTCGCCAGCTGAAAGAGCAAATAAGATAATACCGACCATTGCTAGTTTTATTAATGGAAACGAAACAACCATACTATTTTTGTGAAAGAATAAGAAGGGACGTGAAAATGGAGAACTCATTGTATTTTAATCCAAGTAGGATTAGTGGGGCATTAGCCATGTGAAGGACAAATGAAGTATCACTTGTTTATGGACATATTATCAAGAACATTATACATAGAAAAGTTAAAGTTGGCTCCGAGGGGGAGAAGTTGTTTATCTCTTGGATTTACGTGGACTCGGATTTTTGAAGACGTATCCACAACTGGAATAGGCTCAACGGTATAGGTGTTTGCTGAAGTGACCCGTGGATTTGTATGGGAGATTTTAACTACATCACAAATCATCATGAGAATATCGGAGGTCATCGAAAGGATCAAACAAAGATAGATGCATTCATAAACCTACAAGAGGAACTCAGCCTAAGAGACATCGACTTTAAAGGCCAGATGCACACATGGTCTAATAATCGATAAGGGTTGAAAGAGTTGAGGAGAGAATAGACCGGGTCTTAGCAAATGAATCGTGGTGTGCTAAATTCCCTAGCGCACAATTTGTAAACGCGCTAGCCATAGGATCGGATCACTCCCTTATAACACTACTGCTTGACCAGTCTGATTCAAAAGGGAGTAGACATTTCAGATTCGAGGAGATATGAATGGAAAAACCAAAGTGTTTCGAGGTGATCAAGGAAGCATGGAGTCGGGGAGGACAAATTCAAAGGATTGAGGAACTAAAACCCAAGCTGAACAAGTGCTGAAAGGACCTTATAGGGTGGACTAGACTTCGATTTCCTAATAACAAATTTGAAATAGAAAAGGTAAAGAAATGAATTCAACAACTAGGAAGGGCTGCACGAGACCAAGAACGATTTGAGGAGGAGAAGATTCTAAAGTCTAAATTGAATGCATTATAGAATAACGAGGATATTTATTGGAGGCAAAGATCAAGAGTTAAGTGGCTCACCCAAGGGGACAAAAACTCTAAGTTCTTCCACCAATCAACACTAGACGAAGAAGGAGGAACAAAATTGTAAAACTCTGGGATGAAAAGGGCAGATGGATAGACAAAGAGGAATCCATTATGAGGGAGATCCACTCCTTTTACTCAACACTTTTCAAAACGGAGAGGGAATGAGGTTCGAACAGAACTGGATTTGGTGAGTTTCTCCATTGCCTTCCTATGCAGTTCAACGACAACATAAATGAATCTCTCATCAGAGAGGTGTCGGATATGGAGATTAGGCAAGTGGCTTTTCAGTTGGGGGTTCTAGAGCACCGGGTCTAGATGGTTTCTCGGGATTCTTCTATCAAAGGAAATATAACGTCGTTGGCCCATACATCGTCAGCTCTGTCAAAGCCTTCCTCTCAATAGGTAACCTTCCATTATTTCTAACCCAAACTCACATCACACTTATTCCCAAAATTCCTAATCTTGAGTGTGCTTCTGATTATCGCCCAATTATCTTGTGGAATTTGAATTACAAAATTGTTTCAAAGGTTCTAACAAACAGGTTGAAAGCCTGTTTAGCAGAATTGATCACCCCGTTTCAAAGTGTTTTCGTAGCAGGGAGGCAGATTCAAGACAACATCTTGGTAGCGCATGAAATGTTTCACTTCCTTAACATTAAGAAAAGAAGAGGATAGAACAGGAGAAACACGGGTTGTGCCATGAAACTTAACATACAAAAATCCTATGACAGGGTAGAATGGGACTTCCTACTAGCTGTATTGGAGAGAAGAGGTTTCATTCATAGAATGGTGACTTGGTTTAAAGCTTGCATCTACCAGGTGATAGGAAACGATAAAAGGACAAACGTGAGCAAGCCATTCAAGAGTCTTAGACAGGGAGAGCCCCTCTTCCCATACCTTTTAATCATAATGGTATATGTGTTATCCATGATGGTGGATCAGACGGTGCGAAACAAAGAGTTAGAAGGCATTAAACCGAGGGGGACCTGCCTATACATTCATCACTTTCTCTTCGCAGACGATTCACTGTTTTTTTATAAAGAGATCGGTGGAAAATGCTCAAGCTCTCAAACATACTCTAGCTCTGTATTGCAAGAAATCAGGACAAAAGGTAAATTTCTCGTTGCCTAGAATAACCACCAAACAGATCGCATGCTTGCCTGCAAACGACAATAACATTCTCATAAGAAGAAGGGCTAGTCTGATCTATTCATATCTATATATTCTCGAAGAAAGTATGATCAAAGATTATCAACCTCTAATAGATTAGTTGAATTCATCTTAGAAAGTCATGCAACAAAGGATCTTATTTCTTGATATATTGTATTGAGCATAGAAGACACATGATCCGAGTAATGGATCAACAGAAAATAGTTTCAGACGTCACAACATAAACTACATCGACTAAAATCGAAAGTCATCACTCTTAGTTGTGATGGTAAGAGCATCATCGTGGGGCAGCTGACGTAGCCTACGTCTTATACTCTGTAAAACGTATGGAAACGGTACGTAGCTACGGTTAAAGACGTGTGCCCAACACGTGTGCTATCATTAATTTGGATGTCTAATAATATATTTATTCAATATTCTCTTTCTATTCACCATAATTTATTGGTTGATGCTAGGATCTAATCATGCAATTACTTCCCATACAATGACTTTTGGTATGTAGGAAAATGCACTTATAAGGAGTACTCGTGTAGGTTACCGAAATATCGAGAACTACGTTATTCAATTACAAAACGTCGTAATTTCCCTTGAATCTATGACTAGACCTATTGGTGCTGCCCATCTACATACTCATATATAATATATGTATCTGACCTATTGATCCGTTCATGTGACGTTCCGCCCGACATTATGGTCGTTCTGCCTCTGAACCGTCGGCGAGCCCGTAGGCTTCTGCTACCGTACGCCGATACATCAAACAATGTAAATATAGTTTCAGTATTATATTTTGTGTCTTACTAACGTGATATTTTTCGTGTATGTGTATCTCGAATTCCAACATGGGTATCAAAGCTAGAGATTCAGTTTTCAACTATGGAATTGTCTTTGTGACGGGTTCCTATCCCAGTGAGTATAAGTGACTTGTTTTTATCACGACAATTTATGGTCACACGGACCATGAACCCTAAAGAAACGTTTTATGGGCTACGTGACTTACCATGTCTCAGTTGACCTATCTAATGATATCTTATTCTTTCCCGATGTCACCGATAGAGATGGGAGGCTCATGCATTTGCCTCTACCACCAACGAGAGTACTTCGTCGACCCTCCTCAACTCCTCCAATCTCTCTCTTTAACCTTACAGGCTAATGTCCTTCTAATGGTCAGGTTCTTCATGGTGCTTGTCGGAGATGCGAGGGTCATGGCCGCGGCCGGGAAGAAAGTTCTACGGTCGTCCTCCATGTGTTTGAAGATGATGACAAGATCATGTTTCAAATTAACCACCGCCACGTGTTCCACAAGATGTGCCTCGATCTATCGATCAATTACAATCATCGAATCTACCCTCTTTGTTGTGTCAAGAAAAACCAGGATAATGTTTTGTTTTATTTCTCATGAAATATTGCCCATTTTGTTTACGACGGACGTGTCTTTTTAACTTTGCGAATAATAAACTCTTGCTCAAATGTATACTCTACATGGCAATGGTTATTTTATTGCTTTAAAGGGTGTTTTCATGCAAGGTGGTTTTGTCAGAAATGTGTTTCCGACGACGATTATGAATGATGTCTTCGGTGATGAGTTCTCGACGATGGATACTCGGAAAAAAGGTTACCGAGTAGTGGAATAACGGTTCCACAAAATAAGGAGAAGGTTTAGGGAAGTTGTACATGCTTGAAGAAGAAGAAATCCCTCGGTGTAGAAGTTGTAGAAGATGAAATAGAGATAAATTTCTGTTAAGATTTCTATTTTAAAAACAATTGTAAAACGGTTTGGGCATCCGACCGATTTGGACATTCGCTTGACTGGTTTGTACACTGACCTAAATTATTTTGGGTTCTGGCCTAAATAGATATGGGCACTGGCCCAGCTGAACTTGGTAGAAGGATAGCCATACAGGGCAGAAGCATATCAGTTGGACCCTGACCCAGTCAATAGCTGGGTTAATAACCCATCTAAATTTGGGCAAAGGCCCAGTATCACAGACTAGGAATTTCTTCAAACATCCCGTGTTCCCTAAGGAAATTTTGTCTCAACAAAGCTTCTAAATAAAGCCTTGTAAGAGTGACTCAAGACAATAGAGAACAAATCTAGATAAGATAGAGAGAGAAACTTTGGAAAACTTGTTAGCTCTTATTGCTTGGTGATTTTCACAAATTAGACTCCATCTATTTATAGGGAAGTCTTTGTGCAAGTAACTATTAGGATTTGACACTTGTCACCAATCCAAGGGTAAAGATCTTTCTAGATCACTATTCTAGAATTGTCTACAAAGTCCTTCCCTAAGAGGTTCTACACCATTCTAGAATACTTCACACAATCGTACAAGATTCTATAATATTTATGAGTAATATAAAAAGGACTAGGAGACTCTATAAATTTAGGGAAATAAAAATCTAGGTTGTGACATTCTCCCCCACCTAGCATCGCAACATCCCCAACGCGGTAGCTTCATCGAACGTTTGAATGTGATTTTCAAACTGCCACAATGACTCTTTTGGTTCACAAATTGTGTCAGATTTGGTCAATACCCTCCACTTGATCAAGTATTCATGGCTTGGCTTATGACTCTTGGGCGTGATGACATGATCCACCAAGATTTCTTCTACTTCTTTGTTGAAATTGGTCGTTATGCCTAATGGTGCATAGTTAGACTCTCCTCATGTAAGATCCTTTTCATCACCATGGTAAGGCTCCAAACAACGGACATGGAAGACTGTATGAAGCTTGAACTTGGAGGGTAAGCCTAGCTTGTGGGAGACATTCCCTATTTTCTTGATGATTGGGAATGAGCCCTTGTAACGTCGTACAAACCCCTTGCGTAGTAGCTCTCTTGTGAACGTGTGTTGGCTTGACAATATCTTTACTACAACTTAGTCGCCAATACGATATTACGCGTGCATCCTTTTATGATCAGACCACTTTTTCATCTTCTTGGTTGCTTTGTCTAACTATGAGTAGGTCACATCAAATTGTTCGTTCGAAAACTTAGCGACTTAAAATTTGTCGGAAAATTCCCCGCATAGCTTGTTTCCAATGATTGGGGGGTAAGTTATTGCTGCCCCATTACAATCTTAAATGGGTTTTTGTTTGTGGATTTACTCCTTTGTAAATTATAGGATAATTGAGTGACATCCCATAACTTAGCCCAATTGGATTTGTTGGCACTTACAAAGTGACTCAAGTATAACTCCATCAAGGCATTCCCCCTTTCAATTTGCCCATCTGACTGATAGTGAATGCTGGTAGAGAAATGTAGTGCAAACCCCATAAGTTTGAACAATCCTAACCAAAACTTACTAATGAAGCGAGGTTCCCGATCACTAATGATGCTCTGTGGTAAGCCCCAATACTTCATCACATTCTTGAAGAATAATTGTTTTTCTTCAGCTGAGCAATTCTTAGGGGCAGCAATCAAGGTCGCATACTTGGAGAATTGATCTATCATCACAATGATGGTACCACACCCCTCTAATTTAGGTAGAGACACTATAAAATGCATGCTCACGCTTTCCTACGTATGAGAAGGAATGGATAGTGGCTCTAGCAATCCAACAGGACTTTGGTTCTCTACCTTATCTTATTGACACACAAGACACGTTTTCTCGTAGAGTTCTCAATTGGGGCCAATAGTAGGATGCTTCCAACAAAGCTCGAGTATGTTGTTGACCCGGATGTGTAGCCCATAAGAAATCATGGCACTCCATGATAAGGTTCCTCCATATGTTTCTCCACTTTGGAATATAAATTCGTTGCCTTATGGTGTAGAGAAGATCGTCCTCCACCCAAAATCTTTTAGTTTTCCCTTCCTTAGCCATGCTTACCAATTTCTTGGCTGCTAAGGAATCATGCTCCATGCCTTCACTAACTATATCTAGTAGTTCCCCTTCAGCTTGAGTGATAGCATAAATTCACTCTTCCTACTCAACGCATCAGCAGCAAGGTTAGCATTCCTAGGTTTGTACTCCATGACAAAGTCAAATTCTGCCCAGAAGTCTTGCCACCTATCTTGCTTTGGGTTTAATTTTTTCTTACTTTGAAGTAACTAGGTGACAATATTATATGTCTTGACAACAAAGTGTGATCCAATAAAATTGTGTTGACAAACTCTGAGACAATGAATGATAGTCATCCTATCATTCTCTTGCACGACCTATCTTCTTTCAGAGTCATTGAGTTTACGACTCTCATATGCAATGGGATGTACTTCATGTATGAGAACTCCCCCTGTGGCATAATTTGATGGATCTGAGTGTACTTGAAAAGGTTTGGTACAATCTTGTAAGGCAAAGACTGGTTCCTCCGTGATGTCTGTCTTTAGGTCATGCAAGGCTTCCAAACACCTTGATAACTACTCCCATGTCCTATTTTTCTTGAGCATGTCGGTGAGGGGTGTGCTCTTGTAGAGTATCCCTTTATAAATGTTCTATATTAGTTTACAAGCCCAAGGAAGGATTGAAGCTCGGTAACCTTAGTGGGAGGATCCCACTTTTTGATGGCCACAACTTTCCCTTCTTCCATGCTAAGTTTTCCACCTTCAATTTTGTGGGCAAGGAAATAGACTTACGATAGTGCAAATGAGCACTTTTGTTTATTCACATAGAGTTGGTTTTCCCATAAGACACACAAAACAACCCTTAAATGCTTCACATGTTTTTCCAGGGTAGAACTATAGATCACGATATCATCTAAATTGACTACCACAAATTGATCAAGATAGGGATGGAAGACCTTGTTCATAAGTGTGCAGAAGGTGTTTGAAGCATTTGTGAGGCCAAAGAGCATCACTAGGAACTCTTATGCTCCATAGCGAGTTACACAAGTTTTCTTTACTTTCTCTCGTTTTGCAATCCTCACTTGATAATATCCCCATCTTAGAACAAATTTAGAAAAGTACCTTGCATGGCCCAATTGATCAAACAAATCCAACAATTAAAAGAATAGGGTACTTCTTCTTTATGGTTAACTTATTTAGAGCTCGATAGTCAATGCACAGTCGCAAAGATCCATCATCTTTCTTTTGGAACAACACCGATGCCCCATATAGTGTCTTGGACGGTTGGATGAATCCGGCATAGAGTAGATCCTTAAGTTCTCTCCTTAGTTCTTAAATATTTGGAAGTGACATGCGATAAGATGCTTTGGTTGGTGGTTTGCCATCGGGTTCCAACTCGACCTGATGGTCCATCACTTTTCTACGTGGTAGTTATTTAGGCAACTCTGGAGGCATGCCATCCGCATAGTACTTAAGGACTTGTTTGAACTCCATAGGTGGAGGGGAAGAAATATTGACTTTATCTTCCATAGAAGCCAAGTAAGACACCTCAACTGCAACTTTATCTTCAATTTATCTTTCATCCTTTCTTGAATTGCATGGCAGAAATTGGGTGGTGTTTGGCTTAGACACGGTGGGTATCATGCATGAACCGTCTTCTAAGATGAACACAGAGTTACAATGGTGGAGAGACACTACATAAAACTGGGTCAAGAATTCCATCCCCAATACGATGTTGAATTCATCCGTAGGAGCGACTGAGAAATCCACCGTACATTTCCAAGTGCCAAGTTGTATCTCCACCCCGTAAGCTATACCATCAAGGGGTTTGGCTTCAGAATTCACGGTCTTCAGCCATCCTTGACACTTCTTGATAAGAAACTCTAGCCTTGTGACCTCTTTCTTTTTAATGAAGTTGTAAGAAGCTCTTGAGTTGACCCTGGCATGACTCTTTTTCCCATTGACGAGTACCTCTACAAATATTAAAAAATCCATCCTTAGTGGTTGGCTTCATGCTTTCTTTGAGGGAGTTAAGAAGTTGTAGACATCCCAACTGCGACTTTTCTTGAACTTCCTTATCTTGCAGTTTGGCATTGAGGGCCTTCCTTTTAGAACAATGTCTAGCCCAATAAGTACCGTCACAAAGGAAACAAACAACCTTTGGATTTTTATATTTAGAATGATCTTTCTTGCTCTCTTTCAATATTGAAGTCTTATTTCCTCGGTCAATGTACTGTGGGGGCTTGAACCCTTCGCTACCCGACCCTTAGTGTGGTTATCCTTTGAAGAGTTGTTACTCTTATGTTACTCAAACTCTTGTAAGGTTTCTGCCACTATAAGTGCGGTGGAGATATCTTTGACCCCACGACTCTTGATTTATTGAGCTACCCAAGACTTGAGACCGTCAATGAAGTTAAAAAAGGAGACCTTCTTCACTCATGTCTGTGATTTAAAGCATAGGTGCAGAAAATTTGTCAGCATAGCTGCGGATTGAAAAGGCATGCTTCAATCCTTCATGCATTAATGACCACAATCTGAAGATATAATTTCCTTTTGAGTTCACGCTTGAACTCTTCCCATGAGTCAATGGTACAAGTACCCTTCTCTATCTCACTATGCTTGCGACATCACCAATTACCAACAAGATTAGTAAGGTAGAGTGAGCCACTACGTACCTTAACATGCTCATCTTTCATGATCCAAGCTACAAAGTAGTGCTCCATATGCCACATGCAGTTGTCTGGTTCTTTGGCATCCCGCTTGCCATCAAAATCTTTTGGTTTGGGAGTATCACCCTTGGTGTCTTCATCATTTCAGCTCCGGCGGCGCCCCCATTGGCCACTATCTATTTCCACACGGCCCAATCTGCCTAGGTCTCCTCCAGACAGACGTGATATTCCTTTATTTTCTGTGGTAGTTTTGTTAGCTCTCCCAATACCCGGTCTATGGAAAATAACATTCTCAACATGATGTTCCTCGATGGTGGTGTTGATGACGCTAAGAATGGAGTCCTTGAGCAATTCAGATTGTCCCTCCAATCTTAGCTCCTCCAAACCTTGCTCCACTATTGCAAGTCAGTCATTAACATCCTTTACCGACACCTTCATCTTCATCACAACGTTGTCAAAGATGCTTACCTCCCAAAGAGATTCATCCCATTCCTCAATCTTGGCCCAAATCTTGGTCATGGCCGTATCGATACCATCGAGATGAGACTCCATATACGAGGTTGAATTCTTCATCCTCTTACTATTTCATGGATCCTGGGGTTCCATGGTGATATCCCTTGGATCTTTCATCCTAACCTGGGGGCTTTGATACCAACTCTCACAGACTTGGAATTTATTCACGCGTCCCATTCGACCTTAGTAAGTTTTGTCTCCACAACGCTCCTAAGTAAGCCTTCTAAGTGACTAAAGACAATAAAGAGCTAATCTAGAAAAAATAGAGAAAGAAACTTTAGAGAACTTGTTAGTTCTTATTCGTTCATGATTTACACAAATGATATTCCGTCTATTTATAGGGAAGTCTTGGTGCATGAAACATTTACGATTGTGACACTTGTCACCAATCCAAGGGTAAAGATCTTTCTGGATCACTAATCTAAAATTGCCTACAAAGTCCTTCCCTAAGAGGTTCTACACCATTATAAACTACCTCACACAATCCTACACGATTCTATAGTATTCAAGAGTAATCTACAAAGGACTAGGAGACTCTATAAAGTTAGGAAATTCTCTGAAAAAATATAGGTTGTGACCCCAGTCTATATCTGGGTTGAGTACCAGTCCACCGGGCCCTGGCCCAGTCATCCTCTAGATTGCGGTCTAGCAGTGGGCTGGTTCATGAATAATTCTTTTTCTTAGGGACCGTTAATTTTTGAAAATGTTCAGTTAAGTCTTCAATCTTTATTTAGGGACAATTTGTTTAAAAAAATAGTCTCTAATCTTTTCAATGCAATGATTTGCTACTTATATTTATTAGTATCATGCTTTTGAACTATAATATATAATAATTTATTTGTGATAAATTGCATGATGAACATTTTAGTTTGATTTGTTTGAACTATGTGAGAATTTGCTTCGCCAAGTCTTAAGGTATTTATTATTAATATGGTTAAAATAAAGTGTTAGATTGGTAACCGGAAGGGTTAGAACTCGCAATATTGCAATAAGTGTTGGCATGGAGCCACATAAGGTGGAAAACTCGAGAGTTGCCGCAGAAGAAGTCGGTGTCCGCAAGCTATGTCTATGTGACAATTGAGTCGTAAATGCCTAGTTGATTAGTCAAGGAGCTGATTTTCAATTTCTGTTTCTATTAGGCCAAAGTGTATTTCATTTATATAGTATTCATTACATTGAGTTTTTTTTGGTCAAATTAACGCTTTACTTGAAGAAATAAAACGTCGTGATGCATGATCACGGTTGTTCGTACATACAATCGTTTGCAACTAAGCATATAAAGGGAAATGGTGGTATTTCGACCTAATCATTTAGACTCACTCCCAATCTTGCTTGTTTTGCTATCCAATCCTGCTTGTTTTGCTATCCAATCCGCACATTTCACATTCATTTGTCGTCCTTGGAATAGCTCACCATTGCACTTGCTCGAGTTGCCTCGCTAGTGCTCAGATGTTTGTGGCGATGGTTGACACCCTCCAATGTGTTGGGTCGTTCTCAATCTGTTGGTGAACCACTTGTGAATCCGTCTCTATGACAATGTTTTGCCATCCCGATTCAATTGCTACTCGTACAACTTCATGTATTTCCATTGCCTCCTGTAAACACCTGATTTTGGTTCGAGGTCAAAATACCGTACGCGAGGAACCGAGCCGAAAAATTCGAGATAGAAATATATAGCCGAAAGAAGTAACATGACCACATGGTCATGTTCTTCCTTTTTCTTCAAGTTGATATTTAAAAAAAAATTATTATATAATAATAATAAAATAATGATGTAATTCTAGTATAAAAGGAAGGTTTATGTGAAGATTGAAGGGGGAGTTGTCGAAGCTTTCGACAAAGGTATAGAAGGATTGGAAGAAAGGGTGACTTGAAGAAGAAAATAAATGTTAGAGTGAAAAATAAATATAAAAAAAAAAAGAGTGAAAAAATATCGGTGACTATCAGTCTTGGTTTCTCGTACGGTATTTTAACCTCCAATGAGTTAGGTATATTTCTCTCATCTTCAATATCATATTTTGTATTTTCTAAATGTGAAATAAAATTGAGAGTTTATATACATATATTATATATTTATGTATAATATACTTGTTAATATATATGTATAAATGTATAATATATATTTATATTATGTTTATGTATTACTATATATATCTATATGTATAATATATATATATATATATATATTATATTTATGTATTACTATATATATATATATGTATATATATATATATATTATATATATGTAAAAAAAATATTTTCAAAAAATAAAATGACTTAGGTCTTTCCCAAACTTTGATGAAGGTTACAACTCGGTCCTTGGACTCTCGGGTCATTTATGGGACGTTATCGAGTGTTATAAACCAAACCGGAAAGGTTTTGGGCCATTTGTGCAAATTTTGAATTTCTTTCTTAATTCAAATCGTTTTTAAAAAAAAATACATTTTGATTTCTAAACTTTTCTAGACATTCCATGATTTTTCAAAATGTTACAAATAAGTCCAGAATAGTTTAGGGTCATTTCTGCAATTTTCAAAACTATTTGTCCAATTCAGCTCAAATTTTAATAAATATCATTTTGGTCCCTATATATTTTTGGACATCCTATAACTTTCAAAATGGGACAAATTAGTCCAGCGAGCTTAATATATTTAAAAATCATTCGTGCATGTTTTGACACGTTTAAAATGGCTCGAGAGTTAACCATTTTTTTTCGAGCACAATTAACTTTAGTTGTCTCTTGTTTATTTAAAATTAACTCATCAAAAAAAAATGTTTGTACATGATTTGTTTAATTAAAAAAAATGCATGTAGTCTTTTGGGGCCAACCTTGATCAAAACGGGCAATTCAGGCAAATTGAAAAAAAAAATTAAAATCAAACTAAAGTACCGAAAGGGCGGATTATGAGCTTGCGAGCTTTTAAGACGTAATCAAACCCCCGAACTCGATTCTTTGGACGTAGACCTTTCTAAGCCCTAGGATGTTAACTCTATGTACCCTAGGCAATTTTAGGATTCTGATTAGCCTTCAATTAATCGGTGGCGACTTTTTCAATTTTTTCAGTCTGGTTGTTGACCCTGCTCGACCGGACCCTTCGCTCGCCAATACTCAGCATTTTCAAACGAAATTTAAAAATATTTTCCCAAACGGGTCGGGAAAGTCGGATCTGACGTCCAACAATTTGGCGACTTTGCTGGGGACCTCTTTTAGAGGGTTTAAGTTTTGTCATGTTTGCTTTGCCATATTATATTTTGCATATCCGTTTTGACAGTTTGCTCATGCTTGCAGTTTCAAAGTTTGTCGAAAAGGTGATGTAATTGTAATAAGTAAAAAATAATAATTTAAATACTTGTTTTGCACACACCACGCTGGTTACCATTACCCGCTCGGAGCGGTTTGGACCGCCGGCACGCACCCAAACAACTCAACTCGATGATCGGAATGGGCCCGTGATCCTCTTTAGGGGGTTAGGTTCCGCTGGTTCAGAGGACCTAGAAATTCCATCCATTTAGAACTAAAGCTCCACACCGTGTTTACTCTTTACCAGTTTTGTGTGTATTTCCAATTTTGGGCCCAACTAATGTAAATGAGATTTCGGCCCAAGTATTTGGATACGAGATTGGCCCACAACCCATGAAGAAATTTGGCCCATGAAGAAGTTTGGCTCATTGATGTAAATGTGTTTTGTTTTGGCCCTAGATCATGACATGTATAGGATTGAGTTTTTGTATTATATATTCCAGACTGTTGTAAATGTAATACGAGTCTTACTAATGAAGTTAAATTCTCGCACTTGCATTGCATTTTTCAAAAAAAAATATTGTAAGTTCCATTCATTCAATCTTGTATCCTTAAGACGTTTCACGCACCATGTTTGGTAAGGATGAAAAAAAAGTCATTGCCCTCACATTAAGTCCGTACAGCCCCCTACGGTCGAAATTTCCAGAATATGGAAAGCCATGACAAAAGAGAATCAGAAATACGTGAACAAGAAGATTGACGAGGTTCATGAGCTCGTAAACTACAAAGTCAATTGGATTCTCCTTAACGCCTTGTCTGAATTATGGAATATGGAAAAACGCATTTGCGTGATTAACAACAACGAAATACGTTCACAAGTTCCATTTGACACCAGCATGTCCGTATTTCAACCTGGATGAGATAATCAGGGATAGATCCGAACAACCACCGTCATTCTAGCAATCTGGGAGCACCTTGGAAAAATGTGGGGGCAACATTGCTAAGTTGAATGGCACCCTTGAACAGTTCATACGAAGAACGAGGAAAATAAAAAATAAAAAAAAGCATGTCCTTGATCTTCGTTCGAACCAAGGAACAATCAACAAATGCACTAAACGAGCTGCGTCGTCGTGTGAAACCTCTTAAGAACTAGACATCGATTGGCCAAATCCTTATAAATTATTTTTGAAAAAAACTTTTTCCATACATGCAATCAAACTCTACGAATGGAATGAATGGAACTTGCAGAATTTTTGAAATCAGGTATTAATCCTACAAAGTCTACAATTGTGTATTAATCCTTCCTACTACGGTATTTTGGAATTAGGTTTTCAGGAATCCATGCGACATTCGAAGATTCCAGCACCTCAAGAACATGAAGAGAGAATCATCCAACTAGGACAGACCATGCACGTCATGAGTTCCTGCACAGTGAAGTCAATCGTTGGCATGAACTCTTAGGTCGAATGAATTTTGGCTCTTCTGATCTCCAGACAGGCGTGACTACCACAGTATCCCCGACGTCGTCTTCCCGAGCAACACTACTATTGTGGCACCTCATCAATCCATTTCAGACACTTTTGCCATCGTGACCAAACTCCACCTCCCACATATGGCCATCTTGACCAAGACCACCTCCCACATATGACCTTCCAACACCCGGAAGGACAAATACACTTTTAGGATTGGGTTTTCGTCCTAATTTCAAAGATTAAGAAGTCTCCTGGAGGAAACATTTAGCCGAAAGTTCAGGGACATTGTTGTTTCCTCTCCTTGCCATTTCATTACCATACCCACCACAAGTGATCCAACTCGATGACATTGATGCTCACGAGGGCTTGTTAGGCTTATTTTCAACTGGTATCACCATTGGAGCTCTGCTTGATGAAGCTCTCTCATGCCTTTTTGATCGTCCACTCGTTAGTGGGGCACCCTTGCCGAATCTGACTCTATTCATTACATAGAAGGATACGTTGGCCCAAACGACATTGCAATTTGGAACATAAAATCAAGCAGATACCAAATTGTATTAATTCCTGAATACAGTGAGTGAGGAGTATGATCATGAAAAACGAGATCTACTCCGAGATAAACCCGTTACCTTAGGATGAATCGACTTATGCAACTATCCGATCAAGGAAGGGACCAGAGATAAGTAGTGGGTACCGCAGCAAGAAGGGACGGCGAGGTTTCCATCATCAGAATTGAGTATGTATTCTATGTTACACCTCACTTAGAGAAAGTGGCAATCATAGTCAAACCGACCCACGCCACCAGACCATATTCGACCACCAGAAAAGGGAACGTTGTTTTACAAAGTAAAGGAGGTGAGAAAAACAACTCCCTGTCGTTTTATCGAGCTGAAGCAGACGCGACTTAAATAGAGCTGAAGAGATGTCATTGTTGACATAGGGGAGACGCAAGCAAGATTCCATTGTTGACACGGGGAAGACGCCGTTGTTGACTCCTGCATAAGAGTCACCATTGTTGACACGGGAGAGACGCCATTGTTGACTCCTGCAAAGGAGATGCCATTGTTGACTCCTGCAGAGGAGACCCCATTGTTAGCGGTGTCGATTGTAAAGGCATGAAATGTAGCCACTACGGCAAATTTCATCACAGCAAGGCGAAGTACTTCCAACTGATCGGATTCCCTAAAGGGTGGAGAAACCCATGGAGGGACAACAACATCGACGCCAGCAACGTCGTCACCACGGGGATGAAAGCTGCGAAGAAGATAAGCATACCAGCGATCACCTTGTGTTCTTATTTGCGTCCTTGCGTTAAAAAAAAAAAAATTGGCAACACTCGCACCCAGGAGTAAAATTTTTCCGGGAAACCAAAAACTGCGAATGGAGATCAAAATCAAAAAGGTTTTAGCCTATTGTTGTACAATCGAAGACTCAAACGGTCAACCATGACTCACTGAGATAAAAAGATACCTGGCGTACCGAGCTCCCAGAGAACGCCACAAGAAAATGATTGAATGGTCATGCGAGGAATGACTTGAAATTAATTTCCTAGTGGCCCGACTATACCCATTTGAGATGCGTCAATGCAACAAGAAGCTGAACATCTAATGGAAGAAATTCATGAAGGTTGTTGCGACCCACACATGAACGTGCAAGACTTGGGTACTTTTGGTTCACCGTGACGACTGACTGTATAAACCATACCCAACAGTATCACATCTGTCAAGTGTACACGGACCAAATCCATGCATCACTACAAGAGCTCTATTCCAGGACTTCCCCACGGGCTTTCTCAATATGGGGCATCCAAAGGCATCAAACAGTCATCGATTCATATTGATTGCAGTCGATTACTTCACCAGGAGATAGAGGTTATTACCCTGGCGTCAATAACGGCAAAGACCATTGAATTCTTCATCAGCGAGGACATCATCGTGTGTCATGGGATGCTGAAGTCAATCATCACCGGCAATGCCAGAAATCTAAATTGGTCGATGAGTTGTGATCAACTATAAAAATTCATCTCCATATCACCCACAAATGAATGGCGCAGTGGAAGTAACAATTAAAGGACTGGCATGATAAGCTGCTTTGGGCACTTATGACATACATGACCTCAATACAGGCACCAATAGGGGCAACCCCATTCTCCCTTGTTTACGGGATCGAAGTCGTGTTGCCAATTGCAGTAGAATTCCCGTCAGCTAGGATCGTCGCCGAGGAAGAGAAGGACGAGTCAAAGTAGGCGAAATGCAGATACGTGCAATTGAACCTCATGACAAAATGCGGCTCATCGTGCAGTGCCACGGGCATTTGTACCAGCAATGCATGGTTCGTGCATTTAACAGGAAATTTAGTCCAAGAGAATTACAAGCAGAAAATCTAATTCTCAGGGAAAATTTTGTTTTGAGTCAATCCAGACTCTCGGGGCAACTTTGTGCCTAAATATGAAGGGTCTTATGATGCCAAAGAGACTTTCAGCAGAGGAGCCATGATCGTCACCGACATGGACAACCAAGAACTCTCTAGTCCAATCAATATGGATGCAGTCAGAAAATACTATCCTTAAGGAGTTCGTAACCATAAAGCAAACCTCCAAAAATGAGAGAAATTCCCGCTAAATCGAAATCTCGATAGGGCGGTTTAGGCAAAATTTAGGGAAGAGGGACTTTATTGAAAATCCCCAAAAGGACAATCATGGCAAAAAGAGAGGAATCAAATCCCTGCTAAGTTGAAAACCCGAAAGGGAAACCTAGGCAAAAATTAAGGGAAACGAGAGGTGCGGTAAAAAAAAAGAAAAGAAAACATAGCAAAAAAATAGAAAATAGAGAGAACTAAAAAAAGAAAAAACTTTAAGTCAATCCAGACTCTCGGGGCAAGTTGGTATTAAAGGATTTATGTCATCAAAGAGATTTTCAGCGGGGAAGCCATGATCATCACTGACATGGACAACAGAGAACTCTCCAATCCAATCAATGTGGATGCAAAAAAAAAAAATCTCGTAATCAGAAAGCGAGCCTCCAAAAATGAGAGAAATTCCCGCTAAATCGAAAACCTGAAAGGGCGGTTTAGGCAAAATTTAGGGAAGAGGGGCATGATTAAAAATCCCTAAAAAGGGCGATCATGGCAAAAGGAAATGAATCAAATCCCTGCTAGGTTGAAAACCCAAAAGGGCGACCTAGGCAAAAATTAAGGGAATCAAGAGCTGCGGTAAAATAAATACCGTATCAAAAGTAAAGAAAATCAAGAGATAAAAAATATAAAAAAAATGCTCAAAAGTGGACGACTGTGTTTCCCACAGTAACAATAAAAGTAAGTTGCGATTGGCATTAATTTGAGCTGCCTCGACAACTTGCATGGATACACCTTGTGAACATAGCATGAATGGCTTTAGGGAACTCCATCAAGAAGGACTCCAAAGTCGATTAATGAGAAAACAGTCTAAGAAGTCCGAACAAGCAGTCAGACATCTCGATAAGGGTTTTTACCTCCAAAGTGAATTACAAGTTGATAAGCAGAGTTTTTAGGTTTTCAACCTCCGCAAGTCATTCTCGACGACCAGGACCTGTAGTTATCCAGCTTCTGGGAGACACAAGCCGACAAGCGGAGTCTTTAGGTAATCAGCCTCCGCAAGTCATCCCCAACGATCAGAACCTGTAGATGTCTAGCTTCTGAAAGTTACAAGCCGACAAGCGGAGCCTTTAGGTGTCCCAGCCTCCGCAAGTCATCCCCAAAAATCAGAACCTGTAGATGTCCAGCTTCTGAAAGTTACAGACCTACGAATGGGACTTTGAGGTGCTCAACCCCCACAAATCATCATCAAAGATGCTTTTGGCCAGAAAATTCCTCAACTTCCAGCTCGTTGATGGAAAAAAATCCGACGAGCGGAGCCTTTATGTGTTCAGCCTTCGTAAGTCATCATTAACAACCAGGACCTGTAGTTATCCAGTTTCTGAAGAAAAAAAACGACGAGTAGAGCCTTTAAGTGTTCAGCCTTCGCAAGTCATCCTCGACGACCAGGACCTGTACTTATCTAGTTTCTGGAAAAAAACAACAACGAGCGGAACCTTTAGGTTTCAGCCTTCGCAAGTCATCATTGATGACCAGAACCTGTAGTTATCCAACTTATGGGAGACACAAGCCGACAAGTGGAGCCTTTAGGTGTTCAGCCTCCGCAAGCCATCCCCAATGAGTCTCAAGCCGATGAGCGGAGTCTTTAGGTGTCACCCTCCGCAACTCATCCTCGACGACCAGGACCTGTAGGTGTCCAACTTCTGGGAATCACAAGTTGATGAGCGTTTAGACACTCATTCTCCACAAATCATCGTCAACGATCGGGACCTATAGGTGTCTAGCTTCCGAAAGTTGCGTGATGATATTTGTCTACTATGTAAATAATAAATAAAGAGGAGCCAAAATCAGTTGTTTGTCTTTGAACTCACACTCATGAGATAACTTCCCTGAGCGCGTGTCCAAAGAGGGGCAACAGTAAACACCTGATTTTGATTCGGGGTTAAAATACCGTACGCGAGGAACCGAGCCAAAAATATCGAGATAGAAATATATATATATAGCCGAAAGAAGTAACATGACCACATGTTCTTCCTTTTTCTTCAAGTTGATATTTACAAAAATATATATTATATAATAATAATAAAATAATGATGTAATTCTAATATAAAAGGAAGGTTTATGTGAAGATTGAAGGGGGAGTTGTCGAAGCCTTCGAAGAAGGAATAGAAGGATTGGAAGAAAGGGTGAGTTGAAGAAGAAAAGAAATGTTAGAGTGAAAAAAGAAATATAAAAAAAAAAAAAGTGAAAAAAATATCGGTGATTATCAGTCTCGGTTTCTCGTACGGTATTTTAACCTCCAATGAGTTAGGTATATTTATCTCATCTTCAATATCCTATTTGTATTTTCTAAATGTGAAATAAAATTGAGAGTTTAAATACATATATTATATATTTATGTATAATATACTTGTTAATATATATATATATATATGTGTATGTATAATATATGTTTATATTATGTTTATGTAATACTATATATATCTATATGTATAATATATATTTATATTATGTTTATGTATTACTATATATATATATATATATATGTATAATATATATATATATATATATGTATAATATATATATATATATATTATGTATATGTATATTATGTATATGTAAAAAAGATATTTTCAAAAAACAAAAATGACTTAAGTCTTTCCTAAACTTTGATGAAGGTTACAACTCGGTCCTTCGACTCTCGGGTCATTTATGGGACGTTATCGAGTGCTATAAACCAAACCGGAAAAGTTTTGGGTCATTTGTGCAAATTTTGAATGTTTTTCTTAATTCAACTCGTTTTTAAAAAAAATTTACATTTTGATTTCTAAACTTTTCTAGACATTCCATGATTTCTCAAAATGTTATAGATAAGTCTAGAATAATTTTCGGGTTATTTTAGAACTTTAGCAACTATTACAAATAAGTCCAGAATAGTTTAGGGGCATTTCTGCAATTTTTGAAACTATTTGTCCAATTCAGCTCAAATTTTAATAAACTTCATTTTGGTCCCTATATATTTTTGGACATCCTATAACTTTTCAAAATGGGACAAATTAGTCCAGCGAGCTTAATATCTTCAAAAATCATTCGTACATGTTTTGACACGTTTAAAATGGCTCGAGAGTTAACCATTTTTTTCGAGGACGATTAACTTTAGTTGTCTCTTGTTTATTTAAAATTAACTCATAAAAAAAAAATGTTTGTACATGGTTTGTTTAAAAAAAAAAATGCATGTAGTCATTTTGGGCCAACCATGATCAAAACGGGCAAATTGAAAAAAAAAATTCAAAAGCAAACTAAAGTACCGAAAGGGCGGATTATGAGCTTGCGAGCTTTTAAGACGTAA
This sequence comes from Chamaenerion angustifolium, assembly GCA_946814005.1. Lineage (NCBI taxonomy): Eukaryota > Viridiplantae > Streptophyta > Magnoliopsida > Myrtales > Onagraceae > Chamaenerion > Chamaenerion angustifolium. The sequence goes on along the minus strand of OX328277.1, from coordinate 17,702,009 downwards.
TCAGACCCCCGAACTCGATTCTCTGGACGTAGACCTTTCAAAGCCCTAGGATGTTAACTCCATGTACCCTATGCAATTTTAGGATTCCGATTAGCCTTCAATTAATCGGTGGCGACTCTTTCAATTTTTCAGTCCGGTTGATGACCCCGCTCGACCGGACCCTTCGCTCGCCAAGACCCAGCATTTTTAAAAGAAATTTAAAAATATTTTCCAAAACGGGTCATGAAAGTCGGATCCGACGTTCGACACCTCCATTATTTTTATATCATCGCTCTGGTACCGCCGGTTTAGTCCTCCCGCGCTACCACTCCTATTCCCGCTACTTTGTCATGCCTGTCCCGCGTTACCACTCCTATTCCCGCTTGTCTCGATTGTTGACACCATGATGCATCACAATAGATTTTGATTGTGTTTGACGTCGGTGGTTGCCACTTTTGTTGCGGTCGGTCTTCGGTCGGTGGGTTTCCTTCGGCCTTGCCTAGCTCGACCACTTGATAGTTTCTCCGCATATGCTCGCTTTATGTCCTCGATTACGGTCCATGGACAGGGTTGCTTGGCTTAAAAGGCCGTCTTGTACCTTTTCTTCCATATTTGCCAACACGTGATCAACGTAAGTGCCCATCACCTCTCGCCACCCGCTCCTTAACTCATCGATTCCGTTCTTCTCTCCTCAAGCCATTGCACCACGTCCAAGTTGTTTGGTCGGTTCATTTGTAGTTCTATCACGCCTAGCCATACTCGTTTGGTCCACATACATTCCAGGGTCATGTGTTCCCTCATGCCCTGTCTAACTATATTCGCCTTAACGGCCATTGCATTCGTTGCAAGTCTCCAAACGAAGTTCTTTACCTTGGTGACTGCCTTTGTTGCCCAAATGCCTTTACAAAACGCCCCATGTCTCGATGTGTTCGGCCTCACTTCTCGGTCATTTTTACATTTCATCCTCTCTCGTCTGTCACTTTGCCCTATCATTCCTCTTTATCGTTCATCTACTCATCTTGTCCTTTCAGTTTTTTCGGAAACTTTACATGGTATCATAGCATCAAGTGCTCTGAGGCACTCCAATTGATCCTGTGAAACGGTTGTCACCTTCATCAAAGATTACGACACCTTTACTGTTACTTCTAGAATCATCTTTCTTTTCTTAGATCTGTAAACTCTTGGTCATGAAATCACAGTTTTACTTACTGAAAGTGTTATTCACGAAGTTTTAATCACATACCTGAGTTATGTTTGTATACGAGACTCTAAGGGGGCGTTTGATTGGATATATTATTTAATACACGTATTAGTTAATACTATGTTTGGATGAGACATGTATTATAATATAATTATACATGTATAACCTAAGACAGTGTTTGATTCAGTATAAAATTATGCGTAAAGTGGCAAAAAGACTTCAACATCCTTAAATTTGTTTTGCAATGTAAATAAGTTGTACACATGAATTTTTTTATTTTTTAAAATAAAATATATTCATTTTCAAAAAATTTGAAAAACCAATTACGAACACAAAAATCAAATGAAATGAAATAGTATCCCCTTTTGAGTCATGATTGATTCAACCCACTTCGACTCTTTTCTTCTGATCTTTGCAATTTCATCCTTAAAATGTTACTCCTATGAATAAAGCTTCAAAACTTTCATGTTCCCAATTGAGTTTGTGTGATTAATTTTTGTTTGAAGAGAAAAAATATAGCATTGCATTAGTTTTACAAACATGTGGAACTACATGATTTTACAAAGAACATGATTTTATAAAAAACATGATTTTACAAATCGGTTTTGGGAACAACATGATATGTGAAACCACACTTAGCAAAATATAGAACGAAACAGTTAAATAACCACTTCTAAATTTTTAATTTCTCTTGACACGTGCACATAAACGGTCAAAACAATAGAGTAAATGACATATGTTTGTTTGATGTTATTTTAATATATTTTTTTAAAAAAATATAAAATACAGGAGCAAATATTAAAATATTTTTGAGTAAATATTTCATAATTTTTAACTATTTTTTAAAAATATTAACTTTGTGTCATATATCATCGTCGAAGTGAACTCATAAATTGTTTCTTAATTTGAATGATACTCAACAACTGTTGTTATGTTTGACTTAGTGATTTTTTTAAAATAAAACATATATGGAAGAATTAATGATGAGGTAGTTCTTGGTAACATGCATGTAGGTAGTTCTTGATCTACCTTCATCTTGTCCAAATATATTCATGCATGTAGTTCTGGTAACATGCATGTAGGTAGTTCTTGGTATCTTTTGCAGATCTGACTTCTTATGGAAAGTATTTTTTATATTTCAACATTTTTCCGTTGCGATACTTCAATATATGTTTAGATCTGTATTTTTCGTGAATATTGTGTTGATTCATGCATAAGAAAGAATTGTACATTCATGATTAAAGAAGAAATGTAGGTATTTCATCATGAAATCAATTCAATGCTAGGTGCGAGTTGATATCTGTGATTGATTTGTTCTTTTTTTTATATTTCTTTAAAATCAGTGAGTTGTTTCTTTTATACTAAGATCTTGTGTTTCTAATTGTTTCTTCTTTCATTGCACCTTCATTTGATATTACCTTGTTCGTTATGGCCTCTTCATCCTCTTGTACAACTAATGCTAAAATCGAAGCCACCTGTTATCAAACCATGGTGACTCCGATTGCACCAATGATTGATCTCAATAATCCCCTATTCCTGCATCCCTCGGATACCCCTGGCCTATCCCTTCTATAAGAGAAATTGACTAGACCAGATACTTACTCATTCTAGAGTTGTGCCATGTATATATATTTAAGGACCAAGAACAAGTTAGGGTTTATAGACATATCTTGCCTTAGGGAGAGGTATGACCCTAACTTACATCAGATTTGGGATAGTTGTAACGTTTTAGTTTTTTTTTATGGATCATGAATTCGGTTTCCAGTGATTTCATGACTGGGATTGTGTAGTCCACGAGTTCTTTTCAAGTCTGGAAGGGCATTGGAGAACGATTTAACAAGATAAATGTGTATAGGATTTTCCAATTTCATTGTGATATTTCCCTTGCCCAATAGGGATCTGACACCATATTTCCCTTGATGCCATATGTTCCCTACCCAACTGTGAGTGTGAACAGTTTCAGAAACACCTTGAGCATCCCTCTAACCTCAAGTTATTTCAATTCTTGAATGGACGGAATGAGTCATATTCAACTGTGAGGTCCAATCTTCTTATGAGAGAACAAATGCCCAACCTAAATCAAGTCTATTCTATCCTAGTTCAAGAAGAACACCAGAGAGGGATCGTTGAGAACTCTATAGTGAACATAGCCAATTAGTATAAACCTCCAAGGAAAATTCTGATTTGTGAATAATTTAAAGGCAACAGTCACGATATGATAGGATGCTTTAGTAAAAATAGGTTATCACCCATGTTGGAAAATAAATAATCAGGATCTAGGGAAAACACCTCATGCCAATAACGTTCGTAGACCAGACTCGTAGAACCCTTCCAGTCGTCCCTTAATTTGTTATACCCCCCTGAGTCAGTTGATACTGGCTGTAGTACCCCTCTTTTGATGTTACACACTAAACCTGTCATGATCACTACGTAAAGTGGTGCACATTCCACAAATGCTGAACGGGTATCCAGAACAGCTGAAGGCTTCTATAAGCAAAGCAACCACGGCAGGTATGAGTACTTTAAATACATTTGTTCTTGAAAATGACATATGGATATTGGATTCTGGAACCACTGTTGAAATTTACTGTAGGACAAATTGGTTAATTTCTTTAAAAAATAGTGTTTCTAGTGTCCAATTACCTTATGGTTCTTCTTCAAATGTACTTAAATCTGGAGATCTTACTTTCACAAACTCAAAGAAAATGACTAATATTTTATATGTGCCTGAATTTAAACTTAACCTAATGTCAATTGCTAAGTTGACCAAAGAATTATCTTGTTCGGTTACATTGCTTCCTAAGTTTTCAATAATGCAGTATCTTTATAGTGGAATGGTATTGGGGATTCGTAGAGAAGATGGGGTGAGTTTACCTTTTCAAGACTTCTATTTCATCCACAGCCTAACAAGCTCACTCTACTGATCATCCTTAGTCCATACTATGGCGTAGGCGTTTAGGAAATGCATATATTAAGACTTTAAGCAAGATTGATTCTCTTAAAACTGATTGTTTTCAGAATAAATGTGTAGTTGAGTGTAAGATCTGCCCACTTGCAAAACAGCATAGACTCATTTTTCTTAGTAGTTGTTCAATTACATCTTTTCCATTTGAACTTATACATTTCGATGTTTGCGGACCATACCATAGACTTACCTGTGATAATAAAAGGTACTTTATCACTATAGTTGACGATTATACTAGAACAACATAGACTTACTTGCTTAGCTTTAAATTTGATGTGATTGTTATTACTAGGCATTTTTATATTGATTAAAAACCAGATCAACACCACTATTAAGAGGGTTGGAACTAATAATAAGCGAGGTTTTTTTATTGATCAGTCTTCGTTACTGTTTAATAATCAAGGAATTGTTCCTGAGAGTAGCTGTCCATACACTCCATAAGAAAAGAAAATGGAGTGGTGGAGCGAAAATATAAACACCTTCTCAAAGTTGCTAAAGCTCTTAAAATTGAAGCAAATATTCCATCTAGATTTTGGGGTGATTGTATATTAACTGCATGTTACTTAGTTAACCTAATGTCCACACTTGTACTAAAAGGTGCATCCCCATATGAAACATTACTTGAAAAAAAAAAAAAAGTTAAATTATCTTCGCGTGTTTGGGACATTATGTTATGCCAAGGTAATACCTAATTCTGATAAATTTTCATTGTGGTCTACTCCTTGTGTGATTATGGGTTACTCTTTAACCGAAAAGGGATATAGATTGTGAGTAGAGATGTCAGGTTCTTAGATGATGTCTTTCTCTTCAAGAAAACAAATGGAACTCCAGACAAGCTTTTTGTTCATGAGCATATTGACTCGGTCAATGATGTAGTTGAATGCTTTCAGTCACATGATGTTGTAGATGGGGACACCTTAATCCTCATGATACTCGCATTCCAGATGATGTTGGAAAACCGTCTATGGACACTTAGGACATATCACATATTCCTAATGAAGAGACAAGAAGGTCCACCCGATCTACCAGGGCACCACTATGGCAGAAGCATTATGCGATGACTGGTAAGTCAGTTTCATATCCAATCAATAATCAGATCAGCTATGACTCTATTTATCCAAATTATAAGAAGTATATCAATAAATTGGATAAAAATGTTGAACCTAATAACTATATTGGTGGAGCGAAAGATAAAAACTGGATAGAGGCTAAAAAACTTAAATTAAAGTCATTGAGAAAAATGAAACTTGGACTTTAGTTCCACATCCACCCGAAAACATGCGATTGGTTGTAAATGGGTGTATTAAACTAATCATAATTCTGATGGATCAATAGAAAGATATATAAGGACCACTTGGTTGCAAAAGGGTTTAATAAAAAAAATGGAACAAATTATACTAATACATTTGCTCTAGTAGCAAAAATGGTATTATTTGCACGCTGTTTGTTGTTGCAACCAAATCCAACTAGCCCATGTATTAGATTGATGTATCTAATTCTTTTTTGCAATGTGATCTTAACGAAGAAATTTCATGCAGATCCCTCGGGGCTTTTTCAAACAAGGGGAGAGTAATTTCGTTTGTCGTTTGCGTAAATCCCTGTATGGTTTAAAATATGTGTTTAGATAGTGGAATGTGAAACTTACTGACAGGGGTGAAATAAAAAACCGGGATGGTCCGAAAATCCGATGAAACCTAATTCGGTCTGAACCGAAAACATCGGCCTGAAAATTTATGGTTCAGTTTAGGGTTGGATTTTTTTTGTTTGAAACAGTTACTTAGACCGTTCGTTTTACAAATATAAAAGACCCTAGAGTTTGGTCCGACCATTTATACGTATATAATTTTATATATTATATGAATTGTTTAATTAATCAATGAATACAAACAAATAATAATTTTGTTATTTAATAGTTATTTTACTTGTTTAATCGGTTTCGTGGAAAGTTATGTAAACATTGTAAAATCGAGTTATTTTGTTGTTTAATTTGATTTTAAATACTTATTTTGGTTTTGAATGTGGTTTTTTATTTTTTATGTTTAAACCAAAAATCCGAAATCCGAATGGACAGTTTATTTTTCATTATACAGTCCTTTGGTCAGATTTTGTTTTGAAGAAAATCCGGTCCCAAAATATAAGTACCCAACCGAAATAGTAAAAAAACAGTCTGACCGGTCCGATTTCACCCCTACTTACTGAGGACCTGATTTAGAACTGTTACAAACAGAGTCTCTATGATTATTCGCTTTTTACGAAAAACAGGGTTTTCAAAATATTGCTTTACTAATTTATGTTGATGGTTTGGTTATAACTGGAAATAGCAAATCCCTCATTACTAAGTTAAAAGCAACCTTACACAATTTTAGAATGAAAAATTTGGGTGAGTTAAAATATTTTCTTGGTATGGAGATTGCTAGATCTAAGAAAGGTCTCTTTCTGTGCCAAATAAAGTATTCACTTGAACTTCTTTTTGAAGTTGGTTTGTTAGGTGGCAAACTCAGTAAAAAACCTATGGAACAGAATATAAAGCTCACAAGTAAGGGATATGATGAAAACTTTGTGTTTAATCCTGATGATAGCCTAATGTTTGATCCTACCTTGTACATAAAACTCATAGGTAAATTGCTTTATTTAATTATTACAAGGCGGAACATTAGTTTTTCGGTTCAACATCTCAGTCAATTTATGTAAAACCCCAAAAAAGTTCATTTGGATTCTGGGTTTAGGGTAATTCGATATATAAAAATCCAACCCTGTTAGAGTATTATGCTAAGTTCGGATCCATATACTAAATTAAAAGCCTTTTGTGACTTAGATTGGGGAAGCTTCTTATAAAGCAGAAGATTCATTTCCAGTTTTTGTATAACATTAGGAAACTCACTCGTTTGATGGAAGGTTAAGAAATGAGCAACTGCTTCTAGGGCTTAAGCAGAGGCAGAATACGACAACATAGGGTCAATAGTATCTGAAATCATTTAGTTGAAGGGTTTGCTAGAAGAGTTAGGAATATTAAATTCATTACCTACATATTTATTTTGCAATAGTAAGGTTGCAATACAAATTGCAGCCAATCCTATGTATCTTGAACGTACTAAACATATTGAGATTGACTGTCATTTTATCAGAGAACAGATAAATGTAGTAATTATAAAGATAGGTTATGTAAAATCAAGTGAACAACTAGTGGACATTTTTGCCAAGGCTCTTGGACAGGCTCAACATTTTTCTGGGTTGTCAGCTTGAGGAGGAGCGTTGAGATTGAAGATAAAACTGTAAACTTTAGGACCTATTTGTATATTATTATTAGTTTAGGACTAATTAATCCTTCAGGGGTAATTTAGTTAGTTTTTATTCTTTTGCCCATCTATGGAATTATCGGATAACGATCTACTATATAAAGCAGTCATCTATAACCCTAAAGATGCAATCCGAAGCATTTTTTACATTTCATCCTATCTCTTCCTCTTTGCCAGTTCATCTTTTTATCTTGACGTTTTCGTTTCTTCGGAAACTTTACAGATAACAGACGAAAGGGTTAGTGGATGCTATTGATATATATATTGGAACTCGAGATTCACACGCACAAGAATTTAACACTTTAGTATAACAAACAACGTAATACCAGAATTATACTTACTTGTTTGGTATAGCGACGTACAGTGGTGAAAGCGTGCTAGATCGTTGGCGATTCACAGTCACGACGACGATGCCGGTCAAGAGATACGTCACATGAATGGAACATCCCTTATTTTTCATAGAAGAAACCCTAACTAGACAGCACAGTGCATATATGTTAATGTTGTTTCTGGAATGGGCAGCCCCTGTCACTCTATTTATTAACCCGGAGTAGTTACGACGTTTCATAGCTGAACAATTTGATCCTCAATCTTTACGTGACTTACACGAACACCTCTTATGAATACATTTTTTTTACATCCTCCACTCACACATAATGTGTGTGTTCAGTGTATAAACATACATACTGTTAATCCAAAATTATTTTTATTCAGCATGTCGTAATTACTTGCTAAATAGATGTCAATCCGAAAGTTAATTCATTTTCTCTATGAATGTTTTGCTCGAGCATCTTTTTAGCATATTAATCAATTATTGGAAGAACTACTGAGGGTGAATCGTATGCTGTTGAATTTGTTTAGTCTAAATCTTGTTTCATTTTAATTTTACACAGAAGATTAACCCAGGAAACAAGTTGTGTTAAACATCAATGGTGAAGATCGGTTAATGTAGTTTCGGTTCCTAGAATAATGTCCAAGTGTATGTTATGTTTTATATAGTGTATGCCCTGAATATGAGTTGGACCCACAATGTCATTATCGTATTATATTTTTGATTGAGAAATACAGTTATTAGTTATTATATGTAGATATATGATATATGAAATGAAATAAATATTAGAATTCCAACTTTAGAATTAATTGGTTATTGTTACTAAATATTGCTTGCAAACTAAGTTATTAGAAGGAAAAAAAAAAGTTACCAACGAATTAAGTTGTTGATAAGGTTTTGGTTTTGCCGACGAGTTATTTTGTCGAAACATATATCGACTACTTAAGGAGTAGGTAAATGTCATAGTATTACCGATGGAATAAGATCTAAGTAATAAGTGGTTTAAGAAGTCTTGAATGTCGGTGAATTATGATACATTTTTTTACTATTAATAAAAGTATTAGCAATTTGGCGATCATGGTATATGAGCGACCTTTACCGACGAGGTGCGACTTTTATCGACAATTCTTTTTTACCAACAACTAATTTCTAACTATAAAAGTTGTATTTCTTGTAGTGGGTATTTGATTCATCTCCACACGATAGTCCTAAACACATTCTCTTATTAAGATGGCACATCTCTTAAGACGCTTCTGTGTATTGAACAATCTTGCTCGTGAAGATTGCTCAAAACTTCTTCAGGATAATTAATCAATCTTCTGTTAAAGGTTATAATAGCTAAGACAATGACCGGTGACAGACAAATGTAATTAAAGAAGGCCGAGGTTATATAATGTAAGAATCCTAACCTGAAACTAAGAAACGCAAGGATTTCCATTCTTGTTTATAGCTTTCAAACTACATAAAGAACACCTACACTTTTATTTGAGAACCAGCAGAAGAGGAAGGACGTAAGATACAGTTTTTTTCACACCACCCTGTGTTTATTTGATTTGATATAACAGAATAGGAGGGATGAGTCTGGTTAAAATGTGATTAGAAGAAGAATCCATTCACAGTAAATCCTCCATCAACACACATGGTCTGTCCAGTTATGTATGAAGCTGCGGGCATACACAGAAACGCCACAAGTGCTGCAGCTTCCTCGGTCTCTCCTAGACGTCCTAGAGGAGTCCGTGAGATGACGCTCTCATAAAACTTATCATCATTCAAGTACTGCATGCAGCATGCATTTCCATTCACAGTCAATTTTAGGGAAAATCGATTCATCTATCTAATAAAATAAATATAAAACTTACCTGATTTGTAAGTGGCGTCCGAGTAAACCAGGGTGCAACACAATTAACCCTTATCCCATCTTTTGCCCATTCACAAGCCAAATTTTTTGTCAATTGGGTTATAGCTCCTAAGATTTACCGGCCACCTCCATTAAGTACACAACAATATAATCTACCTAGTGTTGTATATCGTAATGAAATGAAAACGAGATTTCACCTTTGGTAAGTCCATAGAGTGATCCAATATTTACGGACGTAACACCCGCAACAGAACATAAAGACACGATGTTTCCTTCTCCGGATGCCTTCAACATGGGATATGCAAGTTGGCTCAAATGGTAACCAGATTCAAGATTGGTTCTCATCATGAAGGAGAAATCCTCTGACGTGTATTCGGTTGTGGGCTTCGATATGTTTGTTCCAACATTGTTTACCTATAAACAAACATATCCATCAATTCATAGGTTTTAATTGTATATTTTACTGATGATAAAGGCAAAGGAGAACTCACAAGGATATGGAGCTTAGAATCAAAACAAGACGTCACATCATGCATAAGCTGTTCCCTTTCAACATTAGAGGAAACATCGCACACGGAACCCCTCACTTCAAATCCTTTTCGTTTCCACTCGGCGAGGCAGTTACTTAGCTCGACTTCAGAGAAGCTGCATGTGTAAACAGAGGCGCCCAATTTTGATAGTTCCTCCACAATGGCATGCCTATATATTATATATATATATATATAGGGTTAGCAAGAACATAAAGACACGATAGAGCAAAACAAATCTTGCTAGAGAGGATTTAGCTTTAACATTTCCGACACTAAAGTGTTATCCATACTAACAAAAATAAGAATGATGATAATATCTGGATGAGAAAATCGTACCCGATCCCGGTCGTTCCTCCGGTGACAAGAGCCATCTTCCCTTGTAGCCTCCATTTGGTAGCCTGTGCTACATCCATATTATTTACTCTATAATATATACTCTTCTTACTTTCTCTTTCTGGAAATCTATCTCTCTCCTTGTAACTTCTCCTGTACTTGGTTTTCAAGGATCGATATTGGATATTGCTATTTAATGAGGTGAGGCTTCAATGGCATTTCCTGGGAAACTTCTCTCGACTAATATTCAAACCACGGAACTTATTTACCGCAATCTTTGACGGGCGGATGAGCACGACTATGACAGAAGGGGGCGGATGAGCACAATAATTGATCTCAGTCTATCTAGTAGAGTTCACACACGTGTTACGCACCTGGTTATTATAATCTTATATATATATATATATCACTACGGGATAAGACTTAGTTGACTGCTCATTTTCACGGTTTAAGTATGATTGAGTCTTGAAAAATTTAATATAATAATTATTAACGGCTCAATGCTTAATTAATCATTGAGCCGTCCCGAATTTGATTTCCCGACTCAATTCTTTGAGCCGTCATTATTTTAACGGTAAAACTCTCTTTATTTAAGTTGAAATTCTTTTAGACGGCTCAAATACTGTAGAGCCGTCAGTCAAATTTTTTTTTTTTAATCCAAATTATTTTAGACGGCTCAGTTTTGTTGAGTCGTCAAGTAAACTGATTTTTTTTTTGAAAATTATTTTGGACGGCTCATTGTTGTTGAGCCGTCTACTAAACCGTTTTTTTTCGATATTTATTTGGGACGGCTCAGTTTTGTTGAGCCGTCTAGTAAACCGTTTTTTTTCGAAATTTATTTGGGACGGCTCAGTTTTGTTGAGCCGTCTAGTAAACCGTTTTTTTTTTCGAAATTTATTTGGGACGGCTCAGTTTTGTTGAGCCGTCTAGTAAACCGTTTTTTTTTTCGAAATTTATTTGGGACGACTCAGTTTTGTTGAGCCGTAAAGTAAAATGATATAAAAAAATAGTTGGACGGCTCAACAGAACTGAGCTGTCCGAACTAAAAAACGTTGTCGTTTAACCAAAAGTTGTGTTGGCTCGATTCTGTGAAGTAAGAACGTTGTCGTTTTGTGAATCAGAAAAAAAATTGGGACGGCTCGATACTATTAAGCCGTCCCCCAAAAAAAAATAGTGGGAGGGCTCAACAGAACTGAGTCGTCCGAACTAAAAAACGTTATCGAGAAGTAAAAACGTTGTCGTTTTTTGAATCAGAAAAAAATTGGGACGGCTCGATACTATTGAGTCGTCCCAATCAGCATTAACTTCTCTCACAGAACCGAGCCTCTGCCTCAGCAAGAACACAGGTCGTTCATTTTCTCCCAAGAAGCCTCTCAAGAACACCGCAGTTGCGCGTAGCTCCTCTTCTAATCGGTAAGTTGTTTCATTTTGTTTCAATTCAATCAAGGATTTGACATTCCCAAGTCTTATATATGTTATCCTTTCTTCGATTTTCAGAGAAAACATCAACAATCACCAATTTTGGAAACCCTAATTTCTACCTCAAGCTTCGATTTGAAGGTAATAAACCCATCTCTATCTCTTTATGTAAGTTTCGTGGTTGGTTTAAGCTTCGATTATGTTAGATTTGTGGTTGGTGTAAGTTTTGTGGTTGGTGTAAGATTCAATACTATCGGTACGGTTTTGGTCGAAAATTCGTGGTTGGTGTAATATTCAATACTATAGTTACGGCTTTGGTCGAACATTCATGGTTTTTGTAGCATCCTTATGATAATTGTTCATTTTTGGTTAATTGATGGGTTTGTTTTATGTTAATTGTTGGGTTCGTTTTTAGTTAATTATTGGGTTCATTAGGACGTTTTTTGTTAATTGATGCTGAGTTCGTTTTTGTTAATTGTTGTTGGAATCGTTTTTGTTAATTGCATGGTGGTGTGTTGAAATAATATTTTACGAATTACTAAAATATAAAAATCACTATTAATTTTCCGTGTTTATTATTTATTATCTTTACAAAATATTTTTAGGATTTGTCAAATTTAGATTCTATGAGTATTTCTTTCCTTAACTCTACATTTCAAATATATCTAAAATTAAAATATGAATTTACATAACTCTCAACCCTACTTTATGAACTCTGGAAATATTATAATAAAATAACTCTGAAAAATTCAAAATTCAAAATAAGGAAAAAATTAATCAAATATCTAAATTTATTTTTCTGGTAATTTCTTGATGTTGTCACAGTATATTTTTGATAATCGTCGTTTCATTTACATGATAATGAGTTTCTTAAGAGATTTTAAGAGTATATTAAATGTGTTCACTATGCCATATATCCACAGCATTTGAACCTTCTGATATTTAACAAATCATGATATTCTCTTATCATATTATCACATTTCTCAGCATACGCATATAAATCTTTCACAACTCAGATAAATCAACACAATTGCCTGAACACATAATGATCATTATCAGATATCATTACTTGGAGCAAGACTAGACCCTTGTAGTCTATAAGTGACAGAAGGTATAGCAGGTAGATCAGAAGAACATCCTACCTCCCAAGCTGAAACATCCAGATCAGAAGAGACATTTCTCATAGCATCATGATCCCTATCAACAGGTTCATTCGACTGCAAATTTGAAATGTTAGGAGATGAACTAGAATCTCAATTATCATAAGGAGGAGTTAACTGAGGAAAAGTAACAGAATCAGCCATATCAAACTCAGAAGATCTACTATTAAAACCTGCATCACAAGGAATAAAAAATGGAGCAGAGGTGTAGTTCTTAGTAGGAGCAGAAGAAGTAAAGAAACTCCCTTATGAATCAGCAAAAGGAAAGGTTTGTTCATGAAATGTAACATTCCTGGAAGTGTATACATGTCCAGAGGCTGACAGACATTTGTACCCTCGATACTTCACAAAATATCCTAAGAACACACACGGTTCCGAACGCATAGCAAGCTTGTGTTTATTAAAGGGTCTGAGATGAGGAAAACAAAGACAGACAAAGACCTTAAGAAATGAGTAATCAGGTGCTGTCTTAAACAAGCATTCATGAGGAGATAAATTCCTAAGACTAGATGAGGGCAACCTATTAATGAGAAATGTTGCAGTGAAGAACGCATCTGACCAATAATGAAGAGGTACCGAAGATTGAGCCAACAGAGTCAGTCCAAGTTCTACCACATGCCTATGCTTCCTTTCGACAATCCCATTCCGGTGAGATGAGTAAGGGCATGTGATCCTATGATGTACTCCAAACTGAGGAAGATATGTGTCAAGAAATTTGAATTCTCCACCTCCATCTGACTGTACCACCTTCAATGAATGGCCAAGCTGTTTTTCTGCGAGTTTATGAAACTCTACAAAGTACTTAGTAACATCACTCTTTTTAGATAAGAAATAGATCCAAGTATATCTACTAAATGCATCAACAATGCTTAGATAGTAGTTGTTACCATTGGAAGAGCACGCAGCTAGACCCCATACATCCACTTGAATCAGCTCTAAAGGATGCTTATAAACAGAAGTAGATGATGAGTAAGGCAACTTCTTACTCTTACCTATGGCAAAGGTTGACACATGGAAATGTCATGCTTGACAGGATGATTGTGCAGCCTTAGAAAGTTGGTGAGAATTTTGGACGAAGGGTGTCCAAGCCTCATGTGCCAAATCTGAGCTGAATCTTTAGTTTTTAAAGCAGCAACCAAGCATTCTATTGTTGTCTGAGATGTACATTCAGAAGTTATGAGATTAGAATTACTCGGAGAATCAATAACAATTTCAATTGTATTAGCAATCGAATTAGAACACATAGAAGTAGAATCTGTAGTGCTAGTTTTATTATTGTGAACTTCAGAAAATCCATATATCAAACTACAAGGCATACTGATAGGAGAAGAAACAGAAGCTAAAGATAGATTGACAGGAGTAGATACATTCAAACTAGACTGCACTGTACGATTATTCCTAAATTGAGTCAAATCTAGTTTATACAATCCCAAACATTCATGGTCATTGAGTAATGCTTGATCTGTCTTCGAATCACGGATGACACAGTGAGACGCATGGAATTCAAAAAACACATCGTTATCCCTGGCGAACTGTGACACAGAAAGAAGATTTTTAGTTACACAAGGAGTAAACAACATGTTATGAGGTTGCAAGGGCCGAGAGACAGAAGGAAGACATGCAGAACCAATAGCAGTTATGTTTAAAGATGAACCATTACATACAACTACCTTACCTGGGCCAGAATACGGAGCACATGCTTGGAATTGACTGGGATGCATATTCGTTAGGTGATTAGTAGTACCATAGCCAGGAAACCAGCTGGAATCATTTTGAATGACAGGTGCAACTGACGCTAAATTCACATGAGGACTGCCATTTAAGGATTGAGTGTCCAAATTGTAAATGCTTCCAGATGTGAATGATGCAGCTCTAGATGGCACAGATGTAGTATTGTGAATATCATGAGGATAGGACTGAGGCATAGACTGATAAGTAGGATGATAAGGCGGTTGCTGCGGCAGGATATTAACAGCAGGCAAACCAGAGAAAGGAATAACATTCTGAAACGCAGGTTGAGAACTTGGATGATAGGATGAATTAGAATACACCTGATGAGGAGCGAATGAAGGTTGATGCATAGGAATGGCCGATGGGAACACTGATGGATGCTGAGGCTGAGGCATGGTTGGTGAATATGACTGAGCAGAGGAACCTGAATGATATGACTCCACAGGATCTTCCCATTGTGATGAGCAGAGTTTGACATTCGGTTGATTGACATTTGCTGGATCTGTCACGCCTGTGAAGTTGACATTGAATCTGTGATAGCATCTATGAACTAGGTGCCCAAATTTCCCACAGAGTTGGCACTAAGGTAGATTAGAACCATATCCTCTCCCATGACCACGGCCACGTCCATTACCAAAGGATGAGTTGTTTGATTGAGAAGATTGATGCTGGGATGTACCTTGACTTGTCATACTGCTAGACAGAGCATTGTCAGTACCAACTGAATCCTCTATTTGCAGTGATGATGAGCCTCCATTCTTCACCACCGAAGACTGATTCATGGCCACATTTGCAGTAATGTTGCTGTCAAATAAGAGATCACCTAATCTAGCTTCTGCATCAAGTAGAACAGAACTGATGGAGGCCAAATCATAAGGATTCCTACTGGCATGAATAACCGAGACAACACTATCGAATTGTCCCTTGACACCATTGAGGATTATGGAGATTTGCTGCATTTCTTCAATCGGATGACCACAACTAGCCAAGCTATCACATGCCGATTGAATCAAGGTCAAATAATCCCTCATTGATTGATGAGGTAGCTTTCGAACCTTTAATCGATCATATAAATGCATTATCCTCGTGGTAGAGGGGGATGAAAAATCTCAATGAAGCTTCAACCAGATGGAAGAAGCTGTCATACATCCTACCAGACTACGACTGACCTAAGAAGAGAGAGACGCCAGCATCCACGATGCCAACGAGCTGTCCTTTTGGATGAATTTTTGATAGTCTGGATTTGGTATAGGCGCTCCATCATCTCCAGGAATTGTAGGTGGAACTGTGGCATTTCCATACAGGTGTGCCTCCATGTTGTGACCTCGAACAGCTAGAAGAACTTGTTGACACCAAGACTGGAAGTTTTCCTCTCCTTCTAGTCTAGACACTTTCTTGTTGAAGAAACTAGCTGTTGTACCTTCATCCATTGCAGATAGAATACCAAAACAGCAGTACAGAATCGTGATGCAGATAATGACAGTGCAAAAATCACAGCAGAGACTAATACCAGCAGAGAATCGCAGCAGAGAAACAATCGAAATCTATCGCAAATATCAGACGACTTGATTCGAACAATTCTCAGAAACAGAGTACAATTGCAGCAATGAAAACGATAAAATCACCTCGTGACGAACGAAATCGCAGGAAGGAATAGCTCTGATACCATGTTATGATCTTCAGATCAATTACAGAAAGCAAAATAAAGATTGCCTGTAAACTAAGAAAGTGAAATCAGCTTTCATTTCAAGGTAGTTGATATCGTTACAAACTACTTCTATTTATAGCCTATATTCCTATCTATTTACACTTTAGTCCCTCATTCTTAATACTAAACCGATCCCCAATCTTTATGTATTTATACATATACCTTAACAGGGACTAAAATACTCAAAGAAAGATCGGATGTGATACTCAAAGAAAGGTTGGATGTCAGGAGTATAATACTCAAAGATTCAGTGGATGTCGGGACTATAATACTCAAACAAAGGTCGGTCGGATGTCGAGAGTATAATACTCAAATAAAGGTTGATCGGATGTTGGGAATAAAATACTCAAAGAAAGGTCAGTTGGATGTCGAAAGTAAAATACTTAATTTTGTCCAAACATCGACATATATATTTTTTTTATCATATTCTTAGAAACAAATATGATAAATATTTATCGTGCTTGAGGTGTTAATATGAGAACTAAAAATTTGATAAATATATTTGAAATTAAAATATAATTAAACTTAACTTACCCATATTTAATAAACTATGAAAATATCAAATTAAAAAAAACAAGAAATAAATTAATCAAATATATAGAATTTTATTTTTTTGTGCAAATTAGTGGGAATTTCTTTATGTTGTTATCGTAGATTTGTAATATTCGTTATTCTATAGACATGGTAGTGAACGTGTTAAGATATCTTAAGAGTATATTGAATGTATTCATTGACAAGTTCTGACTTATGAGCGTATGTCTTAAATTTCAAATAGTATGAGCACATAGGACTGAATCCTGTGAACGTTGTCGGAGTGAAAATACTCATAGAAAGTTCGAGGTTGGTATGAATACTCGTAGAAAATTCGAGATCGGGCATTAACGATAGTTGGTATGAGATTAGATAGTATGACATGGTATATGAGTGAAAATTACTCATAGAAAGTTTGAGATCAAGCATTAAACAATAGTTGATGCTATCATGATAGATTTGTAATAGTCAGTATGAATACTCATAGAAATTAGTTCGAGGTCTGGCATTAAGCGATAGTTGATATGATATGATATATTATGACATGGTATGTGAGTGAAAATATTCACAGTATGACTATAAGTGACTATAAACAATGCGCAATGTCAACTTTATCAAATATCGACATATATTTGTTTGGTGATATTCTTAGGAACACATATTTTTTTAAATATTGCTCGAGCAACCGGGAGCAAGAATCACTCTTAAAGAGGCTCCCGGTTGCTTGAATAATTTTTTAAAATTATTTAAAACAAAAATAATTTTATTTAATTATATTAGGTAATTTAAGTTTAGTTTTACAATTCAAATAACATTTTTAATCAAGTGTTAAGAGTAAAATTGGAATAAACTCAACGATGTACCTTATAATATGTAGATATGTGCTGCGTATATATATATATAATTAACTACTAAACTATACTGAAATTTTGCATAATCCACTTAAGTGTATTTCCCTAATGGTTATACTAGACCCCGGCACGCGCTACGCGCGTGCACGTTGTCGTCGTTGGTCGTGTGTGAGGTCTTACGAGAGCATGATGAACTCGACTCCTAGGATAATACAAGAATAGTACAAGCATTGATCACTTCACAAAAATATTATTAATGTAAAACTAAATTTAATTTGCATAAGATAATGAAATAATAAAATTTTAAAACTCTTAAATAATTTTAATAAATTACTCGAGCAACCGGGATTCATTTTGATAGTGTTATACGCTCCTGGTCGCTCAAGCAATTTTTTAAAAATATCTAAGAGTTTTTAAATTTTATTATTTCATTATCTTATGCAAATTAAGTTTAGTTTTCCATTAATAATATTTTTATGACGTGATCAATGCTTGTACTATTATTGTATTATCCTAGGAGTCGAGTTCATCATGTTCTCGTAAGACCTCACACACGACCAACGACGACAACGTGCATGCGCGTAGCGCGTGCCGGGGTCTAGATATTATTATAGCACAAATGATTCCAGATGCCCAAAGTTGTTAATATGTTATTACTCCAAACTAATATGATCCAAAAATTAGGTATTACATGTCGAGAAAAATGTAACAAAAATATTTTACTACAAAATTAAAATAACTCTGGTGGTGTGTTGAAATAATATTTTACGAATTACTGAAATATAAAAATCACTATTAATTTTCAGTGTTTATTATTTATTATCTTTACAAAATATTTTTAGGATTTGTCAAATTTAGATTCTATGAGTATTTCTTTCCTTAACTCTACATTTCAAATATATCTAAAATTAAAATATGAATTTACATAACACTCAACCCTACTTTATGAACTCTGAAAATATTAAAATAAAATAACTCTGAAAATTTCAAAATAAGGAAAAACATTAATCAAATATCTAAATTTATTTTTCTGGTAATTTCTTGATGTTGTCACAGTATATTTTTGATAATCGTCGTTTCATATACATGATAATGAGTTTCTTAAGTGATTTTAAGAGTATATTAAATGTCTTCACTAACATGTTCAGACTTATGAGACTGTTGGTTAAGGCGTGGGTCTTAAATTATAAATAGTGACAGCGCCCAGGTTTAAATCCAGGGGATGTCAGCAGTATAATAATCAAAGAACATACTCAAAGAAAGGTCGGATGTCGAAAAAAGTTGGATGTCGGGAGTATAATACTCAATAAAAGGTCGGATGTCGAAAATATAATACTCAAAAAAACATTAGATGTCGGGACTATAATACTCAAACGAAGACCGGTCGGATGTCGGGACTAAAATACTCAAATAAAGGTCGGATGTCGGGAGTATAATACTCAAAGAAAGGTCGGATTTGAACCTGGGCGTTGTCAGTATCTATAATTTAAGACGCATGCCATAACCAACTGTTTCATAAGTTCGAACATGTTAGTGAATATATTTAATATACTCTTAAGATCTCTTAACAAACTCACTAACATGTCTATGAAACGACGATTATCAAAAATCTACTGTGACAACATCAAGAAATTACCAGAAATACTTACCCAAAAAATAAAATTAGATATATTTGATTAACTTTTTCCATTATTTTGATATTTTCAGAGTTATTTTACTTTAATATTTCCTGAGTTCATAAAGTAGGGTTGAGATTTAGGTAAATTCATATGTTAATTTTAGATATATTTGAAATGTAGAGTTAAGTAAACAAATACTCATAGAACTAAATTTGACCAGTCCCAAAAATATTTTGTAAATATAATAAATAATAAACAGTGAAAATTAATATTGATTTTTATATTTCAGTAATTCGTAAAATATTATTTCAACACATCACCGAAGTTATTTTAATTTTGTAGTAAAATATTTTTGTTACTTTTTTCTCGACATGTAATACCTTAATTTTGGATAATATTAGTTTGGAGTAATAACATATTAACAACTTTGGGCAGCTGGAATTATTTATGCATTAATATTGATAATATTAAAAAAAGTATAATTTTTTAAACATTTTAATAATATCATTATTTGAAAATACTATATAATTTATAATTATCAATATAAAAATTATATACATTAATGACATATCTCCTTTCAATTTTTTTTTTTTTTTGTATTTATTGTTTCACGCGATAGACTATGTATATTAAACATATAAATATAGTAAATTTTGATCAATTATAATTCTATTTTAATTTATAGATGAAATGTATTTTTATAACGAAAATGCTCACAATTCATTTTTTTTTTAACTTCTTGGAAAGAAGAGAGAATGTTTTGAAGAAATATATATATATAATTAATTGTAGAAAAACTCACAATTACCAAAAGAAAAATATGACGACTTTAGAATATAATATATAATTATCATTATTATTTAAAATTGTAAAGTTATATAAAATAACAAATATAGTAATTAAATTAAATATTTTTTAAAAAATTGGATAAATAATAAATGTCTTTTCTTCTTCTACTCGAATTTACATTTCACACTTGATTATATTGTCCATTTTAAATTTCAAACTTGATTATATTGTACATTTTAAATTTCAAATAATAGATAATGCATATTTGAAATATTAATTCAATCTAAATTTTATCAGGTGTAAATGATATTATAACTTTTATAAGTGATTTAAGTCTTTAGATTCACTTTTCTCTTAATGTCAAATAAAGTGAAATAATAATTTCATTTGTTAGCGATATATAAAAAAAATGGTGCATGTGAAAAAAGAAAGAGATAGTGATAAGGGTGTAGTTGGTTAATACGTATCTCTCCAATTATAAGATTATAGATTAATACAATTAATATAGTAATACATAATAAATTAGTAACATATTTGTATTATAATATTAAAATAATTGTAAGTATACCTATAATATACCATTATGTTAATATTAATAATTGATATTTCAATCATGATATTAATATACCATGATTGTTAATTGTTATAATACATATTAGTAACAATAATATTATAATCTTAATATTACATTTTAATGATCCAAATATACTTAATATTTAATATTAAGATACATAATATTCGAGAGATGAAAAATTCTGTTGGAGATTAAAGAGATGGTGGTTGGTGGAATAGTGGGAGAGATGGGAGAGATGGGAGAGAGAGGGATAATGAGAGAGATTTCATCGTAAAAAATGGATATGGATGGTGAAAGAAAAATAATAAAATAATATGGAGAGAGAGTGATGTGGATAAATAATAAAATAATAAAATGTGAAATAACTAAAATAGTTTATTAAATAATGTATGTATTTAACAGTTTCATTCAATTAAAGGGTATTTTAGTAATTTAAACTGATAGCGGTTACATAAAACAGTTCAGCCTAGACAATATTTGATTAACAGCACAGTAAGTTGTTCAACCTACTACTTATTGATACTTGTGTCAATATCTAGTGTACCCTATGCCGATGGCATGATTTATGGCTTAGTAACACACACTTGTGATTCGATAGATTCTTTCAATGCATCTGATTTGAATCGGAATATATGCGTCGTGTGTGCGGTAATCTTGAACATCGTAGACGACTTTAGTGGTTTTTTTCAAAAAGTATTTATTTTAGAAAAGAAATTTGAAAAAGTATATATTTAAAATTTTTTTTAGCAAAATGTGCATCTGTGCAGGTAGGGTATTAGCGATTTTCTTAAATTTAAGAAATTTTCGGTCCAATAATATGCCACACAATGATTTTTTGGTTATGAAAGTTTTAATTAAGATAACCTAATAAACAGCTTTGTTTCAATGTTTTACCTCAGAGATGTTGTTCAGAACAAGTTGGAAAATTTAGGACAGGTAATATTTGCCTAGGAAAAAAGTATTTAACTTCTTATATACAAGTGATAAATGCAAACATTTGATCTTATATTTTGAGTGAGAATGTTTATAAACCCGTTCGGGGTCGAACCAGTTCATGAACAAGCCTAGACCCCAAGGCTTCAAAAATGCTCGCGGATGGAAATGGGGGAATGTTTACAATACCTGATTTTAAAAGCCTAGACCCCAAGACTTCCTTTCTTGTTTACTTTAGGAATTTGGTGAGACTAGCCTAGAGAATGAACAAGCATTAGTTCACTTGAAAGACCTTGGTTGCTGTACCATGTTAGTATCTAAACTTCACATTTTTAGAGAACCAGTTGAAATTGTAGCACTGACACTCTTTTGTCTGACAGACTTTCTTTAATAATTTATGTTGCAGGCTTGGATCTATGAATACTGAGATGAAGCAACGCAAAGTCCCTGTCCATCGAAAAACGCCACGTAGTGGTGAATGAGCGATTTTTTTCAAAAAGTGAATATTATAGAAAAATATTTGAAAAATCGCTACTACCAGTTGCGATTTTCTGAAAAAAGCTCCTGACAGTAGCGATTTTCAAAAAACGCTACTGTCAATAGCGATTTTGTAAAATCGCTAATATCACTTGCGCAGATGCGCATTTTGCTAAATATTTTTTTTAAATATATACTTTTTCAATTTTTTTTTCTAAAATAAACACTTTTTTGAAAAAATCGACTTTAGTTTGCCATTAATCATTATGGTCACTAGTGGGTAGGGGTGGCAATTTCTGACACGACACGATTAAACGATCTGCAAACGATCTGCAATTTACACGTTTAGACACGACACGATTACTAAGCGTGTCTAAACAACTCTTATACGTTTAGACACGATTAATAATCGTGTCTAAACACATCTAACCTGCTAAAACACGACAAACACACGTTTAAACACGATTAATTAATCGTGTCTAAACGTGTCTAATCGTGTCGTGTCTAACCGTGTCTAATCGTGTCGTGTCTAACCGTGTCTAATCGTGTCGTGTCTAACCGTGTCTAATCGTGTCGTGTCTAACCGTGTCTAATCGTGTATAATTTTCACTAACCCACACTCACATTAATGTGTTGATTTTAACGTGTCTTATCGTGTCTTATCGTGTCGTGTTTTATCGTATATATCGTGTCTATCGTGTCGTGTTGTGTCTATCGTGTCGTGTTATCGTGTCATGCCGTGTCTAATCGTGTCGTGTCTTATCGTGTTGTAAACGTGTCTAATCGTGTCATGTCTTAATCGTGTCGTGTCGTGTCTTAATCGTGTCGTGTTGCCGTGTCGTGTGTCGTGTGACACGTTTATTAAACGTGTCGTGTACGTGTCTGACATTTACAGACACGTTTAAAACTTATCCGTTTAGACACGACACGTTTAATGACACGACACGATTAATGACACGACACGATTAGACACGACACGACACGATTGCCACCCCTACTAGTGGGCATGGCCTTTCCCCTGCTATTCAATGTTCTTTTTACCGTATCGAACTCGGAACATTTGGTATCCAGAGGAATGAATACCTACACTACACAACGACAAATTGTAGATCTTAATTAAATGGGAATGTAACTATATACGAAACATCATTTATGCATAAATTTTGCCACATAAGCTATTATGACGTATTTGTTTAATTTTTAATTAATACAAAAATAATTTTTGAAACAAATATACGTCCATATTTGATAAAGTTGACCTTGCACATTGTATATAGTCACATATAGTCATACTGTGAGTATTTTCACTCACATACCACGTAATAATATCTCATCTCATATCAAGTATCGCTTAATGTCCGACCTTGAACTAATTTCTATTTGTATTCATACCGACTATTACAACGACTATTACAAATCTATCATGATAATATCAACTGTTGTTTAATGCTCGATCTCGAACTTTCGATGAGTAATTTTAACTCATATACCATGTCATACTATCTCATCTCATACCAACTATCGTTATTGCCCAAACTCGAACTTTCTATGAGTATTTTCACTCTGACAACATTCGTAGGATTCAGTCTTATGCGCTCATACTATTTGAGATTTAAGACGTACCCTCATAAGTCAGAACTCGTCAATGAATGCATTCAATATACTCTTAATGTATCTTAACACGTTCACTACCATGTCTATAAAATAACGACTATTACAAATCTACCATGACAACATCAATAAATTCCCAATAATTTGTACAAAAAAATAAAATTATATATTTGATAATATTTTTTTTTTACTTTGATATTTTTAGAGTTTATAAAATATGGGTAAGTTAAGTTTAATTTAAGATATATTTTAATTTAATATTTATTTTAATTTAAGATATATTTATCAAATGTTTAATTCTCATATCAACACCTCAAGCACGATAAATATTTATCATATTTGTTTCTAAGAATATGATCAAAAAATATATATGTCGATATTTGGACAAAATTAAGTATTTTACTCCCGACATCCAATCAACCTTTCTTTTAGTATTATACTCCCGACATCCGACCGTTCATTGAGTATTATACTCCCGACATCCCACTTTTTTTGACACTCGACCTTTTTTTTTGAGTATGTTGTTTGATTATTATACTGCTGACATCCTCTGGATTTGAACCTGGGAGTTGTCACTATTTATAATTTAAGACGCACGCCTTAACCAACTGTCTCATAAGTCCGAACATGTCAGTGATGACATTTAATATACTCTTAAGATCTCTTAACAAACTCATTACCATGTCTATGAAACGCTGATTATCAAAAACATACTGTGACAACATCAAAAAAAAATATCAGAAAAATAAAATTAGATATTTGATTAATGTTTTTCCTTATTTTGATATTTTCAAGAGGTATTTTATTTTAATATTTTCAGAGTTCATAAAGTAGGGTTGAAAGTTAGGTAAATTCATATTTTAATTTTAGATATATTTGAAATGTAGAGTTAAGTAACGAAATACTCATAGAATCTAAATTTGACAATTCATAAAAATATTTTGTAAAGATATTAAATAATAAACACTGAAAATTAATATTGTTTTTTAAGTTTTAGTCATTCGTAAAATATTATTTCAACACATCACCGGGGTTATTTTAATTTTTTAGTAAAATATTTTTGTTACATTTTTCTCGACATGTAATACCTAAATTTTGGATGATATTATTTTGGAGTAATAACATATTAACAATTTGGGCAGATGGAGTCATTTATGCATTAATATTAATAATACAAAACATTTATAATTTTTTAAAACATTTTAATAATAACATTATTTGAAAATACTCTATAATACATAATTATCATTATAAAAAATATATATATATTAATCAAATATCTCCTTTCATATTTGATTAATATTTTTGTACGTATTGCTTCATGTGATAGATTTTGTATATTCAATATACTCTTAATGTATCTTAACACGTTCACTACCATGTCTATAAAATAACGACTATTACAAATCTACCATGACAACATCAATAAATTCCCACTAATTTGCACAAAAAAATAAAAGTATATATTTGATCAATTTATTTATTTTTTCTACTTTGATATTTTCAGAGTTTATAAAATATGGGTAAGTTAAGTTTAATTTCAGATATTTTTTAATTTCAGATATATCTATCAAATGTTTAATTCTCATATCAACACTTTAAGCACGATAAATATTTATCATATTTGCTTATAAGAATATGACCAAAAAATATATATGTCGATATTTGGAAATTATTAAGTATTTTACTCCTGAGATCCGACTGACCTTTCTTTGAGTATTTTACTCCCGACATCTGACCGGCCTTCGTTTGAGTATTATAGTCCCGACATCCAATGTTTCTTTGAGTATTATACTTTCGAAATCCGATCTTTCATTGACTATTATACTCCCAACATCCAACTTTTTTCGACATCCGACCTTTGTTTGAGTATGTTCTTTGATTATTATACTGCTGACATCCCCTGGATTTGAACCTGGGCGCTGTCACTATTTATAATTTAAGTCACACGCCTTAACCAACTGTCTCATAAGTCCGAACATGTGAGTGATGACATTTAATATACTCTTAAGATCTCTTAACAAACTCATTACCATGTCTATGAAACGACGATTATCAATTTGAGAATTCATAAAAATATTTTGTAAAGATAATAAATAATAAACACTGAAAATTAATGTTGATTTTTATATTTCAGTCATTCGTAAAATATTATTTCAACACATCACAAGGGTTAATTTAATTTTGTAGTAAAATATTTTTGTTACATTTTTCTCGACATGTAATACCTAAATTTTGGAAGATATTATTTTGGAGTAATAACATATTAATAACTTTGGGCAGCTGGAATCATTTATGCATTAATATTAATAATACAAAAAAATTATAATTTTTTTTGAACATTTTAATAATATCATTATTTGAAAATATTCTATAATAAATAATTGTTTTATATTTATTGCTTCACGCGATAGATTATGTATATTCAACATATAAATATAGTCAATTTTGATCGATTTTAATTCTATTTTAATTATTTAAATTTGTAGATGAAATGTATTTTTATAACGACAGTCCTCACAATTCAAAAAATATTTAACTTCTTGGAAAGAAGAGAGAATGTTTTGAAGAAAAACAAATCTATATAATTAATTGTAAAAACATTAAAAAAAAGTCACAATTACAAAAAACAAACATGACGACTCGAGAACATAATGTACAATAATTAAATGGTAATAAAATAAAATAAAATAAATTTTACAAAAGCAGATAAATAATAAATGGTATATTTTAATTATTTATTGCTTCAAATAATAGATAATGCATATTTGAAATATTAATTTAATCTAAATTTTCTAAGTTGTAGATGATATTATAACTTTTATAAATTATCTAAGTCTTTAGATCCACTATTATCTTAATGTCCAATAAAGTTAAAATATAATTTCATTTGTTAGCGAGATATAAAAAAATGGTGCATGAGAAAAAAAAAGGATAGTGATAAAGAAAATATAATTACCATCTTGTTTAAATTGTAATGTTGTATAAGTGTGTAGCTGGTTAATACGTATGTCTTCAAGTTACAAGGTCATAAGTTCGAGTCTCCATAAAAATATTTTTATAACATTTTTTAGAAGACATTTAAATGACCAAAATAGTCATGATAAATATAAATTATTAGATTATTAAAGGACATTTTTGTAATTTAGATAGATGGCGGTTACATAAACATGTTCAGCCTTAATAATATAGATATCAAAGTAAAAAAACAAGAAATAAATTAATCAAATATATAATTTTATTTTTTGTGCAAATTAGTGGGAATTTCTTTATGTTGTTATCGTAGATTTGTAATTGTCGTTATTTTATAGACATAGTAGTGAACGTGTTAAGACATCTTAAGAGTATATTGAATGTATTCGTTGACGAGTTCTAACTTATGAGCGTACGTCTTAAATTTCAAATAGTATGAGTGCATAGGACTGAATCCTATGAATGTTGTCGGAGTGCAAATACTCATAGAAAGTTCGAGGTTGGTATGAAATACTCAGAAAATTCGAGATCGAGCATTAACGATAGTTGGTATGAGATGAGATAGTATGACATGGTATATGAGTTTTACAATTCAAATAATATTTTTAATCAAGTGTTTAGAGTAAAATCGGAATAAACTCAACGATGTACCTTCATAATATGTAGATATGTGTTGCGTATATATATATATATATATATAATTAACTACTAAACTATACTGAAATTTTGCATAATCCACTTAAGTGTATTTCCCTAATGGTACATATGTAGATATATCTACATATATATATATATATATGTAGCTATGTGTTGCGTGCAACCGGGATTCCTTTTGATAGTGTTATATGCTCCTGGTCGCTCGAGCAATTTTTTAAAAATATTTAAGAGTTTTTAAATTTTATTATTTCATTATCTTATGCAAATTAAGTTTAGTTTTCCATTAATAATATTTTTATGAAGTGATCAATGCTTGTACTATTATTGTATTATCCTAGGAGTCGAGTTCATCATGTTCTCGTAAGACCTCACACACGACCAACGACGACAACGTGCACGCGCGTAGCGCGTGCTGGGGTCTAGTATAACCATTAGGAAAATACACTTAAGTGGATTATGCAAAATTTCAGTATAGTTTAGTAGTTAATTAGATATATCTATATATATACGCAACACATATCTACATATTATAAAGGTACATCGTTGAGTTTATTCCAATTGTACTCTAAACACTTGATTAAAAATATTATTTAAAAATGGACAGGTTTTGGTCAATTTTGTTCCTTTTCTAAGGAAGCTTGGGGTGATGTATTTTACTGAATTAACTAGTTTTACCTTTAGTGCAGATGTTGAGGCTGATTTTCAGGCGAGTATTTTTTATGATGAGTAAGTTGTCTTGTTGAAGGTTGATTTGTGTGTGTGCATTTTGTCTTAGTTTTTGTGTGTTTTAGTCCTCCGTTCTTAGCATGTGTTTTATCAATGTTGCGTTCTGTTAAGCCTGTTTTGATATCTTTTCTGTTTTATTTTTCCTATGTCATCCTTTGTCTTCAATCTCCTGTTCGCTCTGAATAGTCTTGTGCTTAATTTCTTTTGCTTCCTCTATATTCTCTAGAACATTGCCTACACCTGTTAATACTTGTGGTTGTTTTATCACTGAAGAGTTTCACATATTACTGTTTCATGTCTTGATTCTTGTTGGTTTTCAGACTTGAGTCTTGACACTCAACTTGTTTCATCTACCTTTTTTATCGATATACAGATTCTTTTGTATCTTCTGGTCTGAATTATGGTTGTCTTTTGTTAACAACTGCATGGATAGGTTGTCTCAACGCTATTATAAACTGGCATAGGGTCATGTTTGAGTCCAAAAATAACACTCTTCAAAGAAAACATTCAAGCCACTTTGAGTAGTTGTTTAAGGATGAAACGATTAAGGCAAATGAAAACCTTCCAACTTCATTGGTAAGATAGAGGAAAATGAAAACCTCTTTGTCACTAAAATAAAAAAAAATGAAAAGACCAAAATGTTTAAAGAAAACGGTAGAAGTGTTGAACTCTATCCAAATGAAAGTATAGCACAGAAAATGGGAACATATCCTGCTATGTGTGATAAATGTTCCAGTTGATAGTTGGTTAGCTGTTTTGTTGATCTGTTTGAGACTCGTCTTGGTGAAAGAAATGGTGATCTTGTATGAGAAATAGTTATGTTGAAACTATAAAGGTGATAACATTTGTTACACAAGTGTTTCAAGTGTATGCAGGTGTATGGTGCATATAGATGGAGATCTTGAAAGAAATTCGAGGGCAAAGAAATTCAAGCTGCATAAGAAAATGATTTTGGTTGTATGTCAATTGAAAAAAAAAAAAACTTAAAGGAATGTTAGGATATATGTGCATAGTGGTTTCTTGTGTTGTAAGGAATTGTGTCGTAAGTTTCAAGAATACTTTAGAATGTGGTAGAAGGTTGATGGTCCTAGATGGCCTAGTGTCCCTTTAGATTTCAGATCATAGGTTTTTTATAAATCGGTTTGAAGTGTGTAAATCTTGTTAACTTTGATCAAAAGTTGAATGAAAGCCTTTCTTTGAAATTCTGTCATTTCGGTTATTCATCCCTCTTCTTCTTTATTCTTCTTCAACTTTCCTTTCTCCTTGCATTTCTTCTTGTTCAAGCTCAGATTAATGATACAAAACCCCGAGGTGGACCGTCGTGTATCGTAGCAACCGACTTGTTCTGCATTATCATAGGCATGGTGATGAAGCCGCGTGTTTCTTCGCAGGAACATAGCATGTGATATTGTGACGGCAAGATATTGAAAGATTCGCTTGACTGCTTGAATATGCGGATGGCAAAGTTGGTGCGTGAACTGAATGACCATGCTAACGGCAAAGGAGATATTCAGGTGAGTCATCGTAGCATATTGGAGTGTGCCTACCATTTGACGGTAGGTGGTGGCCTCCAAAGGTAGATCACCATCATTAGCCGAGAGTGTATGCTTAGCGCCAAAAGGTGTAGGAACTGTTTTAAGAGTCGGTAGGTCCAAATGACGAAGTAGCTCGAAGACGTACTTCGATTAAGATAAAAAGATGTCATGATTGTGACGAAACACTTTAATGCCTAAGAAAAAGTGGAGGTCACCTAGATCCTTCATGGAAAAAACATAGAATAGGTTATGGATGAGACCTTGTAGATGGGTTGTTTCACTGCTGTAGAAAATAATATCATAAACACAACCAAGCAAGAGAATAGTAATGGAATTATGTTGATAGATAAATAGTGAGGAATCCACCTTGCTCGCATGAGAGCCAAAGGAGATGAGAGCATTGTTGAGGCAATGAAACCAAGCGCGAGGCGCTTTTTTGATGCCTTGGATTGTTTACTTGATTCTGCAGATATGATCAGGAAAGAATGAAACTGGGAGGTTGCTTCATGTAGACAAGTTCACGCATATGACCATGGAGGAAGGCATTCTTGACGTCGAGTTGCTAAATTGTCCATCCAAGGGACATAACAAGAGTAAGCACCACCTGAATGGTTTACAGTTTGACAACCGAACTGAATGTTTCGTCATAGTCTATCTCATATTGTTGTTTATATCCATGTTCTACTAATCGAGCTTTAAAACATTCAACAAGTCCGTTAGAATTCTCTTTAACTTTAAACACTCATTTACAACCTATCAAGGTCATCGAAAGCTGAAACGGAACTAGTTCCCAAGTGCAGTTGCTTAATAAAGCATCATATTCATCTACCATAGCTGATTTCCAACAGGGATTAAGAGCGGATTTAGAAGCCCAAGAAGCTACCTCGAGGGTGACTTAGATTCAAGACATCAGGTCGACGGAAAACACCTGATTTGCATGGGTTTGGATGAGATGTATAGAGGGTGCAAACCCCTTGACCAAACTGGACAAAGTCGAAAGATAAGAGGATGTGGACGGCAAAGACGGGGTGGACGCCGAAGCCGGGTGATAATGGGTCAAAGGAGAGACGAGAGGAGATGTTTCGATGGGGAAAGCATCAGACGCCAGGAGCGGAGGACCAGAATACGACAGCTATTGAGACGACAAGAGTGCCACTGAAAGACAAGTATGCCGAGAGGATGACTCATTGAGAGGAGGAGACTCAGTTGGACCATCTACAAGGAATGGAGAACCGAAGATGGAATGGAGAACGAAAATTCATCCTCGACAAAGAGGACGTGACAAACTTATGTAGACGCGACTTGTGTGTCGATCCAAACACCGATAGCCCTTCATATTACTAGCATAACCAATAAACACAAAAGACAAAGCTTTGGGAGCAAGTGTTTCTAAATAATAAGAAATATTTAAAGGATAACATAAACAATCAAATACACGCATTAGAGAATAAACGGGAATAACGCCAAACAAACATTCAAATAAGGACTTGAAGGATAAGATAGACGAAGGTACCCGATTGAAAAGATACACGGATGTAAATATAGTGTCTACCCAAAAGGAAGAAGCCATGGAAGAAAGAATTAGTAAGGTACGTGATGTTTCCACTAAATGTCGGATTTTATGTTCCGCTAAACCATTTCGTGACGGGGTGTGAGGGCATGAAAGGTGATGAGAAATACCATGAGAGGAGAGATATTGTTTAAATGGGTGACTAACAAATTCTCCTCCCCCGTATAATTGTAACATCGTACACGAGCATTGCATAGCTTTTCAATGGATAAACAAAGATGATGAAAATGAGAAAACACTTCAGATTTGTTTTTCATAGGAAACACCCAAGTGTAACGAGAAAAATCATCCACGAAAAGTACAAAATACTTAAAACTAGAATTTGATAAGGCTAGTCCAGAGAGCAGCATGCAACAAAACTAAAGTAAAAGAAACTCGACGACTATTAGAATATAATGGTAGTCTATGAGTTTCTGCTAAATCACAAGACACAATTGTTTAGTTTGGACTACACGAGGTTTATTGACTTACGAAATTGATCAAGTGCACGAAGGTAAGGATAACTGAGATGATGATACCACCAATCTAAAGAGACAACTGACACAGCAAACGCAGACGAAGAGGAAGACTCAATGGGACCAGAGACAGGATATAATGATGACAAGCGTTAAACTGAGGGAGTGTATTCCCGGTCATCTTGTCCTTAACAACAAAAGATGAATCATCAAAGAAGAAAATACATGAGTTATCTTTGCAAAATTGTTGAACAGTAAAAAAGAGAAAGAGAAAGAACGTAACATGATAAACTTTTGATAGTGATATTGAACCTAGTGTAGTAGGACACATTACAAAGTTGACAAACTTGTTGGGGACGTGCGCAAAGCCTTTCTGAGTTTAGGGTGGTTGATAGGACTCGGTCGGCTGACCTGAAGACGACGAGTGTGGGATTCGTGTCAGAGGTCTTCGTTTGATTTCATTGAATGTGTTGTTCCTTTGCCATAAGCTTCGCCCGCAAGTTATGAAAAGTGATGGCAATAGAGCCTGAATTACAATATCATTGTTGTTGATTACACAGTTAATAGTAGAGAGAGTCCGCAATGGTATTAAGTCCGGAAAGATAGTCTGAAATTGATTGAGTTGGCTTCTTCGAATACCCGTAGAACTATAGGTTGAGAGTCATCTCATTCGACAAGCATTGGTCAGTGTAGCATATGACAAAGACTTGCCATAAGTCCCGGCTAGAGCGGAGATCATGAACCTCCTTATTATTCTCGTAGTAAAGGGTGGAAGTAATCCACGTTCGAACACATTGGTCGGCTTCACCCATGTTGAGTAATGAGGGTTCAACAATGCATTGTCAGCTACATCCGCGAGGAGACGTGGTGGGCACGGAATGGAATCGTCGAGTAATCCAATAAGATCATAACAAATGACAGCTGACTCAATTTGTGATTTCCACACTAAGAAATTAGTGGTGTCAAGTTTAATAGACAATAGATGGCCTTAATGTGAGGGCAATGATTTGTTTGTTTCAGATGGAGCGTGAAACGTCCTAAGGATACAAGACATAATGAACGGAAGTTACATTGTATTTTAGAAAAATGCAATGCAAGTGCGAGAATGTAAATTTCATTAGTAAGGTTTGTATTACATTTACAGCAGACTGTAATATATAATACAAAAGGCACGATCCTATACATGTCATGATCTAGGGTCAAAACAAAACACATTTACATAATGGTCTGAACTTGTATCTACAGTTGTTGGGATGACTTCTAATTCACAACAATTGGGACGAATCTTGTACATGAGTTTTAGGACCATCTCGCATCCAAATACTTGGGCTGAATTCCCATTTACAACAGTTTGGCCCAAAAAATGAAACAAACATAAGACTAGTAGAAGATTAAACGTGGTGTCGAACTTTTGTTCTAGAGGGGTGGAATTTCTAAGTCCTCTGAACCGGTGGAAACTCACCCACTATAGAGGATCACGGGCCATTCCGATCATCAAGTCGTGGTTTTTGGGTGCGTGTCGGCATTCCAAATCGCTACGGGCGCATTCCCCTACTAAACTACCTAAGCTCTTAATGTGCTCCAGGTCCGAGCGGGTAATTGTAACCAGCGTGGTGTGTGCAAAACAATAATTTAAATCATTTTTATTACATTTACATCGCCTTTCGAATAAATTTAAAACTGCAAGCATGAGCAAACAGTCAAAACGGATAAGGTAAAATATAATATGGCAAAGCAAACATGACAAAGAAAAAATCCTCTAAACAGATAAGTCTCCAACAGGGTCGCCAAATTGTCGGACGTCAGATCCGACTTTCCTCGACCCTTTTCAAAAGTATTTTTATTTTTGAAAGAGTCGCCACCGATTAATGAAAGGCTAATCAGAATCCCAAAATTTGTCTAGGGTACATGGTGTTAACATCCTAGGACTTTGAAAGGTCTACGTACAGAGAATCGAGCTCGGGGGTTTGATTACGTGTTACGAGCTCGTGAGCCCATAATATTCCATTTCGGTACTTTAGTTTGCTTTTGAATTTATTTTACCGACTTATCTGAATTATCCATTTTCATCATGCTTGCCCAAAAAGATTACATGCACATTTTTTAATTAATAATATACAAGCATTTTTTTTATTTTCTTGAGTTAACTTAAAATAAATAAACAAGAAGAGAATAAAGTTAATCATTCTAAAAAATAGTTTAACTTTGGGTGCATTTTAAATGTGTCAAACATACACGAATGATCTTGAAAATACGAAGCACATTGGACTAATTTGTGACACCTTGAGAAGTAAATGGATGTCCAAAATCGTTTAGTGACGAAGATGCAATTATTTAAAATTTTGAGTTGATTTTGCAAAATCTTTTAAAAATTGCAAAAATGGCCCAAAACGTTTATGGTTTGGTTAATAACACTCGGTAATGTCCCAAAATGACCCGAGAGTCCAATGACCGAGTTGTAACCTTCATCAAAGTTTGGGAATGACCTAAGTCATTTACAAAAATATTTGGGTTTTACCGAAACAACCCCCACAACTTTCACAAATGTTTAAAATGACCGAAGTTATACCGAACTTAAAATCGAATACGATTCTTATATGAAATATAACTATTAACATCTAATATCGATAACACGAACTTTATTCACATTAGGACTACAAATATTGAACACAAGAGGAGATATACCTAAGTTATTCGGAGTTTATATACATCATGAGGAACCGAGTTTATATACGATTCTTCTCTTTTTTTCTTTTCCATTCTTTCCTTTTCTTCCCTCTTTGGTTGAAGCTTGCGGTAAGCTTTCCTCCAAGCTCCCTTCGGTTTTTCCTCCCCTTTGAATTGTTGTGGATTCCTTACTTTGTAGAGTTTTCCTCCTCCAAGTGGGTGATAAAGCATGGTTAATACATATTGGATGGCAAAGGTGATTGGCAATTAGGAGTTTGTTGGTGTCATTGGGAGGATTTGGTCAAAAGATGATGGTCAGTGAGCAAACGTGATCAATGGGCAAATGTGATAGCAATTGGGAAGACTTTTGGGGCAATTGATGGGGCTTGGTCGTGGTTTATGGGTTTAAAGGTTTAGGGTTTAAGGGTTTGGGGTTTAGGGGTTTAGGATTTGAGATTTAAGTTTGGTTTAGAGTTTAGGGTTGTTTAAGGGTATAGGGTTTAGGGTTTGAGGTTTAAGGTTTAGGGTTTGGGGTTTAAGGTTTAGGGTTTAGAGTTTGGTGTTTAGGGTTTGGGATTTAATGTTTGAGGTTTGGGAGTTTAAGAGAGTTTAGGGTTTAAGGTTTTGGGTTTTGGGGTTAGGGTCGATTTTCTCAGCTCGGTTCATCGCCTATGGTATTTTGACCCCGAACCAAAATCAGATGTTTACACCAGCTCCTCCATATTTGGCAATTGCTCTGTTGTTAACCTTGCGAACCAGACCAGCACCTCCCATTTCAAACTTTTATGGAAGGTCTGGATCATCAAGTTAGTATATTGCTAATATGAAGTCATCTTTGACATGTTGATCTTGACGTGCCAAATCGGATGCCCTGTTTCATAGAACCTTTCAAAGTCCATAATCTTGAATTTATTGGGCATCATGATTTCCTGAAATAGAGCCAGATCAGAGAAGTCTAGGTTTGCCAATCGATATACTCCTTGAATAGACCTAATTTTTTCTTCAATATGCTTCAACCGCTTGTCATGTTCGGTCTCGGCCGCGACGACTGTAACAGAGTGAGAGTGGGTGTGATTGGGGAGTCCAAACAAGGGACGTGTGGCTTGGTTGGGGTAAATAAGTATTGAAGGTGCAACCTGATTATGTTGAAGAGGGAAGTCTTGTTCATGAGGGTCATGTACGGGTATTAGAACTTGATTAAGACGGTCAAATGTAGGAGGTGGAACTTGGTTGGGTTGCTCACTTGTGGGAGGTGGAGCTCGGTTGGGATGATCATATGTGAGAGGTGGAGCTTGGATAGGAAGACTGTATGTGGGAGGAGGAGATTCGTTAGGATGTCCATATGTGGGAAGTGGAGCTTGGTCGGGTGAATCCAAAGTACCCGACATGGATTGATGATATGATACGGGCGGGGGTGTTGCTCGGGAAGATGCAGTCGGGGATACTGTGGTAGCCATGGCTGCTTGGGCGCTTAGAAGAGCAAAAATTCTCTCAATCTAGGAATTCATGCAAGCAATTGACTGCTTTGTACAAGAATTCATGGTGTGTATGGTCTGTTCTAGCTGGGTGATCCTCTCTTCGTGTCCTTAAGGTGATGGAGTTGTCGAATGTCGCCCAAGAAACACTAGAGTTACTGACATGGTAATCGTTTTCCAACTAGGGCGACGTAGCTGGGTATTCGTTGCGGAGGCGTTGGATCTACACGCATGATCATTTCACACCCACCGTAACTCGCATGGTATTTGTTTTCCTTTGCCGTGGAGATTTTTGTCGGATTTATAAATGGTAGGTCTCGGTTTCCCCAATCATTGTTCACTTCTCGTACTAAGTCTCGAAGCAATTTTGCAATATCCGCTTTGTTGTCCCACTTGTACGCTCTTGGTGATCCATGAACGTGCACCTGGATATCTTGGAATCCACTGAATTGTCGAACAACTCGGAAAGGTAGGTGATCATGGATCCTCGATGGCTGAGAAGCGGAACACCCTCGAAAGTTTTGCACCTAAGAATCATGGAGCGGTGGATTGGTAAACCATCTAGCCGTCCATAAAATGTCCTTATGCATAATTTTCGAAATATAGATTCTCCAATCGAGGGATTTCCATTTCTCATCTTCGAACAATGATCGACCTAACATTCTCGAGATATCCCTTTTGTCCCCTAAAGGTTTGCTCGGGGAAACTTCATGCCAAATTCTTTCATATGGCTTAAGAACTAAATCTGAACTAAGGTCGGGCTTGCTTTTAGTTTTCCTTTTCCTTTGGTTATTAAAATGTTTAGAGTTGCAATGGTTTCAGCGAGCAACGCCGTCACAAAACCCTTGCCTTCTATTATTTGGATGATGGCCTTGGCCATAGCTGAGTCAATGAGACCATTAGAAAAGGGGAATACGACCGCTCTCAAAACAAGTAAAATAAAAGCATGGCATCTCCCCAGATCATTTTTTTTATCAGCAATTCGGCGCTCAATCCAATACACCAAAAGTTCAATAGATAAGCCATGACCCCCATTCAACCTAAGCTCAGTGGACATTTTGTTCATTGTGACTTTGAGCAGTTTGGCCAAGGTACTATCTTCGCCTCTTTGTTGGAGGTCGGGTTGAACAATACCAAGATCCCAATCTACCCCTTGATCGAGTTGACAGTATTCTTCGAGCGTTGGTGTGAGTTCATTGTCGTTTATCACGGAGACGATGTTTTTCACATCCCAGAATCAGACAAAGCATCGAGGGGAGTCCAGATGACTTTGTAGTTTGCGATCTCGTGAACCTCGCAAATCCTCTCGTTCACGAATTTTTGATCCTCTTTCGTCATGCCTTTCCATATTCGGGCAATTTCGACCATGGGGGCTGGACGGCCTTAGTGCGAGGACAGTGGTTTGTCTACTTCATCCTTACCCAAGATGATGCATGAAACTTCCTAAGGATACAAGACAGAATGACCGGAACTTACATTTCTTTTTTAGAAAAAATGCAATGCAAGTGCCAAAAAGTAAATTTCACTACTAAGATTCGTATTACATACACAGAAGTCTATGCAATACAAAAATGCCCAACCCTATACATGTCATGATCTAGGGTCAAAACACAACAAATGAAACAAACACGAGACTTGTAGAAGGTTAAACGCGATGTGGAGCTTTTGTTCTAACGGGGTTGAATTTCTAGATCCTTTGAACCGGCGGAACCTCACACCCTATACAGGATCACATGCCCATTTCGATCATCGAGTTGAGTTGTTTGAGTGTGTACCGCCGATCCAAACAGCTCCAGGTACATTCCCCTACTAAACTCCCTAACCTCTTAATGTGTCCCAGGTCAGAGCGAGTAATGGTAACCAGCGTGGTAAGTGCAAAACGAGGATTTACAACAATTTTTAATTATTACATTTTCATTGCTTTTCGGGCAAAATTTAAACCTGCAAGCAGGAACAAACGGTCAAAACAGATAGGGAAAAATATAGCATGACAAAGCCTAAACCCTCTAAACAACATCCCCAGCAGAGTCACCAAACTGTCGGATGTCGGGTCTTAGCGAGCGATGGGTCCGGTCGAGCAGGGTCATCAACCGGACCCAAAAATGAAAGAGTCGTCACCGATTAATTAAAGGCTAATCAGAATCCTAAAATTTGCCTAGGGTACATGGTTTTAGCATCCTATGGCTTAGAAAGGTGTATGTCCAGAGAATCAAGTTCGGGAGGTTGATTACGTCTTAAAAGCTCGCAATGCCATAATCCGTCATTTCGGTACTTTAGTTTGCTTTGAATTTTATTTACCAATTTACCTGAATCACACGTTTTAATCATGTATTTTATTTAAATTAAACAAACCATGTACAAGTATTTTTTTTATGAGTTAATGTCAAATAAATGAACAAGAGAGAATAAAATTAATTGTGCTCGAAAAAAGGATGGTTTAACTTTGGTATCATTTTAAACGTGTCAAATGTATACGAATGATTTTTAAAATACGAAGCACATTGGATTAATTTGTAACACTTTGAGAAATTATATGATTTCCAGAAACGTTCGGGACCTAAATGCAATTTTTTAAAATTCGAGCTGGATTGGAAGATATTTCAAAAATTGCATAAATGGCCTAAAACGTTTATGGTTTGGTTTAGCACTCGATAAAGTCCCAGAATGACCCGAGAGTCTAAAGACTGAGTTATAACCTTCATCAAAGTTTTGGATTGACCTAAGCCTTTTTGAAAATGTTATTTTTTTACCGAAATTAACCCCCATAACTTTCACCAATGCTTAAAATGACCCCAAAATTATACCGAACTTAAACCCGAGTACGATTTGTATATCAAATATAACTATTAACACATAATATTGATAAAACAAACTTCATTCACAATAGATAAAACAAATACAATCTTGAATTTGAAAGAGAAATACTTAAATTATTTGGAGTTTAGATACCATACGAGGAACCGAGATCGATAATCATTGACACTTCTTTCAATTTCTCTCAAAGAAACTTCACTCAATCACTCAATCTCTCTTAATTATTTCAGCATTTCTCTTTATGTTTTTCTCCCCCTTTCAAACCTTATCTCTTCCTCTATTTATAGTATTTTTTGTATATTGTTTTTATAAATAATATATAAAGACCACTATAATTATTTTATAATAAAACTCCACTTTAATTACTTTATAATAAAACACCACTATATTTTTTTTCCATATATATAATACTACATATATAACTTAGTAATATATATATATATACATACATATATATATATATATACATATATAAAATACTACATATAGTTTCTCTTACTAAAATTTGTTTTTCAATAATTCATTCTATTATTTATATGTATCATTTTGATTGACCCTATTTACTATATATTGCTGATAACGGGCAAAGCTCCACCCCAGTCGGAGTCGGGCCCGGTTAACTGAACACCTGTTTTCGACTGATAGCACCACACATTTGATTCAGACCTTTTCATATCTTGTTCTTGTAGGGAGTTGCCAACTGCGGTGAAGAGACCGAACCCACAGCGGCATGATGCAGCACAACTGCAGCCCCGGCAAGAAAACAGACCTGGTGGACACGCGATAAACCTAGACTCGAACCAGCAAGTGCATAACGAAACATAGTACGTGGACAAGATCATCTCGCATAAACCAATCAAACAGAGCATGACACATGGGGTGATTCAGTCGGCTTAGGCAAGGTATGGCACCGTCACCATATTGGACTCGGGCATACTGTTGTTCGATTTTGAACGACAGGAGGATGCAGGTCAGATACTATACCTATCACCGTGGGCAATAAATGGCCACATACTGAACATAAAACGATGGGAACCGAGTATGGGAGTGAAGTAAGTGGAATTTAGCAAGATAAATTTCTGGATCCAAATTTATGACCTAGGAGTGGAAAAATTTAGTGATGCAAATGCTTGGAAGATTGGAAATACGGTAGGGAAATGCCTGGAGATTGAACAGCATGTTAGGAGGATAAGAAGGAGTTATATGAGAATACGCCTGGAAGAACTCCCAAGGGGTAGATAGATGAGCATCTATAAAGTATGAGCGGTTATCTGATTATTGTTATGGATGTGGAAAGTTGGGTTACATGGCCCAGACATGCAAAATGGGCGTACAAATGGTAGAACATGATCCGAACATACCAGCATATCGACCATGGCTTGTAGGAGGGATACCAAACAGGTCACAGCGAGACAACACGTAGGTAGGGAGGAGGAACAGGGATCACAATCCAAACCGGGCGCAAGAACGTCGTGGTTTGATATCATGGCCGAGGAAAGAAAGAAGTCCACAGAAGAGGTCCCAACGAAAAAACCATCAGGGGCACCACACGGTTGCGACATGGATGGGGAAGGAACAACCGCCGACCGCCCGAAAGAACCAATGGAAACCGAACCTATGGAAACCGAACAAGCCAGAAACCAAGGGGACCGAATAAAACTCGGGGAACGGATAGACGACATAGAAACCGAGGAACCTCCAAACACAAAAGCCTTAACCCTCCACAAAACTCACTACCAAACCGACCAAACCACACTATATAAGTCGATGCAAGAAACCCTACAGGAGTGGCTAAGGAACCAACCGAACCAAACCAACCCCCAAACACCTCCAACTGAATACCCCGCCAAACCTAACTAACCCATGATCACGTACCTACCCGATAACCCTACCCAACCACATCCGATCGACACCACTACCCCCATCCAAACCTACATTGTAGAGAACCCGCTCGATACACCACCCACATCACCTAAACCCTCGAGCTTAAACCCTACATCCAGACGGAGCCCATACCTAGACAAAATGACTCTAAAGTGAACCGAGGAGGAGATGGAGGATCAACTGAAAACAAAGAGGATGAAAAAATTGGAGGTTAAAACCGAGAGTCAGGGACCGGGGGTAAGAATCAGTCTGAGGAGAAGAGGAAACAAGACAAACCCCAATCGAAAGAAGAAAATCGAGAAGAAAAATGTGGACCTAAGTGCACAGGTGGAATCACATGAGCTGGAGAAGGGTTATGGTGGCTGTCCAGAAACAGCCACACGAGCTCAATGAGTGTCATCTCCTAGAATTGTCAAGGTATGGGGTCTGCCTTGACAATTCAACACCTACAAGACCTCAACAAAAGGTATCGCCCGAACATCATCTTCTTAATGAAAACAAAAAATAGGGATAGCTACTGCGAAAGGATTATAGCATGCATGGGGATGGAAAATAAATGTTATGTTAGCCAGAATGGTGCATCCGGGGGTGTAGCATTGTGGTGGTCGACAGATACTAGGGTTTCAATCAGGTACACCAACCCGAATTGTATAGATTGTGAGGTATACATAGACAGGCATGCCTACACAATGTGTGTGACTTGGGTATACGCGAGAACAGAGGCACAAGAACGAACACAAAAATGGAATGTCCTATGAACGATTGGGAGGCGCCGAAGAGATAGTTGGATGATACTTAGAGATTTCAATACTATATGCTACCCACATGAAAAGCAGGGTGGAATGAGGAAACCACATCGAAAAATTGATGAATTCAAACAACTGATCGAGGACTTACGTATGGAGAGCTTGGGGGCCAACGGAAATCCACACACATGGCGCAAAAATCGAAGCGGAACAGAGAGAATAAGCGAGTGACTTGACCGTGTGTTGATCAATGCGGAATGGGCAGCACGTCACCAACTAAGGAGGTGCATAAATGAACTAGTCATTGGGTCGAACCATTCACCAATGATGGTCCAACTAAAACAACCGAAGAAAAGGGAAAGACGACGCTCTAAGTTTGAGGCAATGTGGCTCGAGAACCCGACATGTATATAAAAGAAGCATGGGAAATACCAACATCTCAAAGGGAAATACAAGGGTCTTACACAAAACTTCATAAATGTCGAAGGAAGCTCACGGCATGAAGTAGGGTTCACTTCAGCAACAACATGAAGTAGGTCACAAAAATGAAGAAAGCACTAAGGATAAACATGCAAGGGGTGATGGACCATGATGCAATACGGTAGGAAAAGAGGTTAAAAGGAAAGCTCCAAGGGTTATGGGTGAGGGAGGAAACGTATTGGAAACAAAGGTCTAGGGTCAAATGGTTTAGGCACGAAGACCGCAACACCACGTTCTTTCACCAAACAACGATTGCAAGGAAGAGAAGAAACTAAATATGTAAATTGAGTGGAATGAATGAAGAGTGGATAGAGAATAAAGGGAGGATAGCCGATGAGTTACATAGATTTTTCGAAGATATGTTCACATCGTAGGAAACCGAATTGGGAGACGAGTTCCTACAATATGTACCAAACCACATCACACCCGAGATGAATGCAAACTTAACAAGGGAGGTAACGAACATAGAAATCAGATCGGCCACATACCAATTAGGGGGTCACGCGCGCCAGGTCCGGACGGGTTCCCGGGTCTATTTTATCAAAGGAACTAGAACATCGTGGGGGCAGATGTCATCGCCGCGGTCAAGCCTTCTTATGAACAGGTATTGTCCTAAACCCCCTATATAATACCAACATTGTACTTATTCCAAAAGTGATAAACCCGACTAAACCAACTGATTTTAGGTCAATAAGTTGCTGCAACTTCTTATACAAAATCATATTGAAAGTGTTGGTGAACTATTTAAAGATATATCTATCAGAGCTTATCACTCTTTTCCAGGGTGCATTTGTATCAGGTAGACACATACAGGATAACATCGTGGTAGCACATGAATTCTTCCACCACCTTCACATGAACCGCAATGAGAACAAAGTGGAATGAGCACTGAAGATAGATATGCAGAAGGAGTATGACAGGGTAGAGTGGGACTTCCTTCTAGCCACACTAAGGAAGAGAGGATTCGCGGAACAATGACTCGGATGGATGAGAGAATGTATATCAACAACTACCTACCAAGTGGTGGTAAACGGGGCACGAACTAGAACCATTAGCC
Organism: Chamaenerion angustifolium; assembly: GCA_946814005.1. Taxonomy (NCBI): domain Eukaryota; kingdom Viridiplantae; phylum Streptophyta; class Magnoliopsida; order Myrtales; family Onagraceae; genus Chamaenerion; species Chamaenerion angustifolium. The sequence goes on along the minus strand of OX328277.1, from coordinate 17,659,074 downwards.
CAACACGCGGCATTCGCCAAGGTGACCCCCTATCACCTTACCTATTCATTCTACTTGTGGATGTACAATTGAGAAGTATGGTTAGGTCAGCTAGGGAGAAGGCCATACCGAGGATCATCCTAAAGAGGCAATACCTGGAACTCCACCATCTATTTGCAGATGACTCACTGTTCTTCATACAAAGATCAAACGAGAATACCAGAAACCTCAAGAGCATCCTGGAGTCCTACTGTTAGGTATCAGGACAACGAGTCAACATAGACAAATCGACCCTCTATTTCAACAAGGGGCGGGGTCGAACAAAAGGAAAGAGGTGGAGGACACACTTAACATACAAAGCACCAGTGACCTGGGCAAATACTTGGGATTGCCATCGATTTGGGGACGATCAAAGAGGGAGGCACTGGGATCCTCAAAACCAAGACCAAGGAAAAGCTGGCAGGATGGAGAACAAAAACTCTAAACCAAGCAGGAAAGGAAGTGCTAATAAAGGCGATCATTACTGTGTTCCCCACGTATGTCATGAGCGTGGTCCGTCTCCCAAAAATCTAGTGCTCAGAAAGAGATGCGCTCATAACGGACTTTTGGTGGGGACAAACAACGGATGGAAAGAAAACACATTGGCAAAGATGGGAGGTCCTAACCAAATCAAAAGTGGTCGGTGGTCTAGGTTTCCGAAAACTACAATGCTTCAACACGGCTCTCCTCACGAAGATGGTGAACCGAATTATGTCTGAAACCGATACACTATGTGTGCAGGTTCTAAAGGGGTTGTACTTCCCACGTCACTCCTTCCTAGAGGCGAAGAAAGGAGGTCGGGCATCATGGGGACGGAGTAGCCTAGTACACGGCCGGTATGTTATGAAAGAAGAAGGGATGTGGATGATTGGTACGGGAGAGAACATCCAAGTTTTTGAGGACCCATGGATATATACCAAGGAGACCAAACGAGTGAATGTCGAACTAAGAAGTGGAGCACGGACGGGACCTACGGGTAAGTTATCTCATACAACCGGATGGAGGATGGAACAAGGTCATCGTGAGTAGCATAGTAACCCATGAAGATGCCGAACACATCTTTAACATACCGATTCCGCATGATGGGGTAAGAGATCGGTACATATGGCCACACACCAAGGACGGAACACCAATGGTCCGATGGGTGTCCACAACTTATGTGAGAGGAACGACCAACGAATAGGGGCGGCACAACCCAACCAAGGCACCATTTGGAAGGACATTTGGGCAACAAAGATGATACCTAAGGTAAAAATAATCATTTTGGCGACTCGCAACAAATGCCATAGCCGTTAAGGCGAACATGGCGCGATGGGGGATGACCGTAACCCCAAATTGCCCAATATGTTGAGGAGTCGAAACAAGGGAACACACGATCCTCGAATGTGGCTGGACTGAACAGGTGTGCCTCAGCATACTAGGGATAAGAGTAGACCAACCGAACAACCTAGACATGGTCAAATGGCTCGAATTGAGGAGGGTGAAACCGAGTGGACAAGGTGCAACAAGCGAGAAAAGGTGGACACTAACATTACTCACATGTTGGCAAATATGGAAGACAAGCTGCAAGACAGCCTTTGAAGCAAAACAACCCAACCCACGGGTCGCGATAATGGAAATCAAGCAAACGTCCTACGAGGAGCAACAACGAATCGGCCAAGCAACACAAGCCACGAACGAGGATCGACCGACCCAAAGATGGCAACCACCGACGGAGAACACAATCAAGATAAATTGTGACGCATCATGGTGCAAGCAAACAATAAGAGTCGGCATAGGGGGTGGCTAGAAACAAGGACGGCAGGATCGTGGGCGGAGTGAACCGGAGGTACCGGAGCGACGACATAGAAACATGGAGGTCATAGCTATACAAGAAGGAGTAAGACTAGTGATCAAAGCGGGATGGCACATAGAGACGGACTCACAATCAGTTCAACAACAACTAGAGGAGGGGCTGAGTCATTGAAGGTTGTCAACCATCATACCAAATATCTGAGCACTGCAAGGCAGATCGAGCAAGTGCAATGGCGAGCTATTCCAAGGCCGACAAACGAGTATGCGAATTGGATAGCAAAGCAAGCAAGATTGGGAGTAAGTATTAATGATTGGGTCGAACGACCACCACTACCATTTTTATTTTTAGTAGCAAATGATTATATGTCCGAACTTCCGTAACTTCAAGTCACAACGTTTTATTTCTTCAAGTAAAGCGTTAATTTGATAAAAACAAATTACTTTTTATTTATGATTCGAAGAAAGTTGTAAATTATATTATATTTTTTTTATATATCTTAAAAGCATGGATATTCTTTAGTAAGATGTAATATTTTCAGTTTTTGTTTTCAAATTAATTTGATGAAATACTTCCTTAAATAAGTATTTACGTTACAGTGTCAAATTTGATAATACTCAATATAAGTGCCCATAAAATGTTAGTGGTACTATAAAATTATATATAATCGTTTTTTATGTTATATCCAACTAAATTTACGTATTGCTGCTGGCCTCAAAAATGATACTTACAGATACTAAAAACATATTATAATAGAATATAATTTTGGTTGTATAGCTATTTCATATATATTATAGTAAAACATTTCAATAGTCACTTATATTGGCACTATGTGACTAAACGGTTATTTATAATTTTGTGTGTAACTAAACAATCACACTTTCTTGTTCTATCTAGAGTGTCTACCATGGAACAGATTAGAGTACCCCATATACTCTCTTTTATCGTGTCGAGTAGATGAAATGAAAGTTTTTCAAAATTTAATCTCCATGTGTCCTCGATAAGGTCCCTAGTAATAATTTGATCTTCATTCATGGATAGAGGACCACTAATCAAAGTTCTGATGAGTTTTTGACCCAACCAAGAATCCCACCAAAACTTTACCTTAGACACATTTTCGATAGCCCATCACATGCCCTTTTTCAAAGTTATTTTTCCATTTGTCAGAGCTTTTCCATTAGAACATCACATTCTAGTAGTTTCATATTCGGATTGACACATTTAAATTTGAGAATCCTAGCCTTGGACCATGTGAAATTATTACATCTCCAGTAGAAATCGTCAGTATTGCCAGAATTCTTTCTCTCGAGATAGGAATGTGTAAGCCTCCTTTATCATAGGGAAGAGTAATCGAATTCCAATTCACAACTTAAAGTTTCCTTCTTTTTTTTCATCAGTGCCCCCCTAGAAAGTCTCTAATCACCTTGTCTAACTCATTGGCCAAAAAAAAAACTTGTCTACCTCATTAGAGGTACTTGTCCAAAAAAAAAATCATTACAGGTAGTAGCTAGAACCTAAGTGCATTGCATGAGTACGACGACAATAGATTATATTCCTAACTCAGATAGTACAAAAGTTAAAATAATTTTCAAAGCTATATCAAGTTATTTTGTGTACGGGCTACATTCGTTAACTATTATATAATTAGAAGCATGGTCAAATATTACATTGTCATCTAATGTTTGGTTAAAATTCAAGTTTCTCCCTTAAAGTTTAAATCGTAATATTTCATTATCTCATGTTTGGAAAAAGTTCAAGTTTGTCACATCCATTAACTTTTCCATCCAAATTTAATAGAAAAAGTTTGAAAAATTGTAAAACTGAAAAAAAAAACAAAAAAAAAACTGATCGGTGCTCGGGTTTGGGTCTTGACCTAGACATGGTCCCCCACTCATGGGGGTCGGTCTGGGTCAAGACCCAGACCCGAGCATCAATCGAATTGGGACTCAATTGTAACATTTTAAAAAGTTTGGAAGAGTTAAATTGTGAATTTTTAAAAAAAAAAATCTATTATTTCTGCAATTTTCAAAACTTATTTTGTTAAATTTGGATAGAAAAGCTGACGGATGAGACAAAATTGAATTTTGGTTAAACATGAGGAGATAAAATTTTATGCTTTAAAATTTATGGGAGAAACTTAAAATCTGGTCAAATGTTACGGGGCAGTGTTTTATTTTTCTAAGTAAGACTGGTTATACTTTCTTATATTTATTATAAATAAATTATTTTATTTATGCATAAAACACATGCTAGATAACTAATAAATATTAATTTCATTAAGTGTTCTAAAATTTTGAGAAGTGACTTCTCACACCTTTTACACTCTCTCACGCCTTTTACACTCTCTCACGTGTATTAAAAATAATTTTATTTAATTAGTTCATATCTTGACCCAAAAAACAATTGTTCATATCAATATTTCATATTTGATAGCTACATCCATGCACCCATTTTTCTCCTTCTTGGAGTTATAAAATTAATTAAATGTTACAAATTAAATGTCAGACCTATTTCATTTAAATATTAGTGAACTTAAGTTTTGAACTCTACCAGATATATTTGAAACAATACATTAAAAATTGGGAAGAAAGATAAAAAATGAAAACATAGAATGTTTTTTATGAAATATATATAATGAAATCTTAAAAATACAAAATATAAGTTTCTATTAATATAAATTTTAAAAAGTACAACAAATACATAATTATAATTAGTTTCAATTTACAAAAATGAAGAAAAAGGTGGAAACAGTACCGAACCCAAATATTTTAAATACCTAATTTGTGTAACATTGAAAATATCAGATTCAAAAAGCAATGTTAAGTAATATATACATAAAATAGTAAAAGTAATATCAATAATAATATTAAGGGTTAATTACCAAGAAATGTTATATATTTTAGTGTAATTGGATTGACTAGTTGACCAATGGGATCATAGTATCTCATTAAACAAGTTAGGAGGGTGCGGAGTGCACGCTTGTTTAAGTATATTATGATTCATCGGATGATTAGAGATGAGGCAATGGGGGTCAAAGGGGGCAACGCCCCCTTTGCCGGGGTCCAGGGGCTGCGCCCCTGCCTGGGGTCGAGCTGCCCCTGGCTGGGAAATTTTTTATTATTCATAAAGTCACTATTCTAAAATTCATTGAAAATTTGAATTTTGGAACTAATGACTTAAATTTTTAAACCTCAAAATTCCCGGTTTTTGGACACTTGCTTTAGAACCAAGTATTGGACCAAACCATAGCTAGTTAGGCCGAACCATTACCTTCATCCTAAGGTGTCCCTTTGGTTTTGGAGCCAAAAATTTGAATCCAAAGGACATATATGACCGAAATGTTGCATGCATTGGCCAAGGGATGTTGTGTATCTTCCAAAGGATATGGTGTCTTCTCCTAAAGGTGTGACTAACACTATAAATTGGTCATAGGGGAGGTTCTAAATCTTCATCTCAAACATTCACAATCCTTCTCAAGTTCTAGTTCAGTATTCTGATTTTATCCGATTGAAAGTTTGGGTGCCTCCAAATAGTTTCAATCTGAAAGTGCCGTCAAGACTTCATAATAATCCAAGCATACAATTCGAAAGATCAACCACCCTACATTCGAGAGATTTCCAACAAAGATTGAAACTATTTCTCTGAAGATGACGAACGGAGAATCTGCTAGAGACATGACTAGCAAATTTGCTAAGTTAGACAAGTTGGAAGGCAGTGACTTTCGAAGATGGCAAAAGAAGATGCACTTCCTTTTGACGACCCTAAAGGTGGTGTATGTGCTAAGTACTCCCATGCCAGAACTACTCGACAATGAAACAGTGGAACAAACCAGACGTCGCTGCAAACGGGAGAATGATGACTACATTTGTCGTGGTCACATCCGGAATGGTATGTCTGATTCCCTATTTGATATATACCAAAATGTCGAGTCTGCAAAAGAATTGTGGGATTCCCTTGAATCCAAGTACATGGCCGAAGATGTTTCAAGCAAGAAGTTTCTTGTGAGTAATTTTAATAATTACAAGATGGTTGATACTAGACCGGTCATGGAACAGTATAACGAACTGTTAAGGATTCTGGGACAGTTTGCTCAACATAACATGAAGATGGATGAATCCATCTCGGTTTCTAGTGTTATTGACAAACTGCCACCATCATGGAAAGATTTCAAACATACCCTGAAACACAATAAGGAAGAGATGTGTCTTGTTCAACTTGGAAGTCACTTCAGGATTGAGGAGTCTTTAAGGGCTCAAGAAGTTGACAATAATCCTAAGGGTAAAAACCAAGTTGGTAACTCTTCTGTAAACATGGTTGAAGAGGGTCGATTTTCAAACTCGAACAAGGGGTACAAACACAAGTTTAAAGGAGATGACAACAAGTCTTTCAACAAAAAGCCTAAGGTGGCATGTTGGAAGTGTGGTAAACCCGGTCATTTCAAGAAGGATTGTCGGATTGGAAAAGGCAAGCATAATGCTGGTCCAAGAGGATCTAAGGATCCTGAAAAGCAACAAGGTCAGATTTTAATACAAAATAATAATTCGGATCAGAATTATGTATCTGTAATATCTGAGGGATTTTATGTGCAGGATGATCATGTTCCATGGTGGATTGATTCAGGAGCAACAACTCATGTGTGTAAGGATCTTCGTTGGTTCAAGGATTTTCAACCAATTGAAGATGAATCTCTCTTAAAGATGGGAAATGTTGCAACTGAACCAATCAAGGGACTAGGAAATGTCAAGCTTGTCTTTACTTCAGGAAAATGTCTATCTTTAAATAATGTATTGTATGTTCCAGGGATTCGAAAGAATCTCTTATCGGGTGTTGTTCTGAACAATTGTGGTTATAAACAAGTGTATGAAAGTGACAAATATATTTTGTCAAAACATGGTTCTTTTGTAGGATTTGGTTATTTAAGTAATGGTATGTTTATGTTGAATGTTAAGGTTTCATTTGATAATGAATCTGCTTGCATGACTTCTATTAGTACTGGTATAATGTGAATAAATTAGATTTATGGCATGCTAGACTAGGACATGTTCATTATAAAAGAATGAAAGATATGTCTAAAATGAGTCTTATACCTTCTATTGATATAAACTATGAGAAATGTAAAACTTGCATGTTAACTAAGATAACTAGAAAGCCTTTCAAGGATGTAAATAGAGTTTCCAATATATTGGAACTGATTCATAGCGATTTGTGTGATTTTCATGCTACTCCTTCATTAGGAAATAAAAAGTATGTTATTACTTTTATTGATGATGCTTCTAGATATTGCTACGTTTATTTGTTGCATGTTAAGGATGAAGCTCTAGATAAATTAAAAATTTATAAAAAGGAAGTTGAGCTACATCAAAGTAAATTGATTAAAAATTTACGTACTGATAGAGGAGGTGAGTATTATGATCCAGTATATTTTCAATCTACTGGTATAATACATCAAACTACAGCTCCTTATACACCACAACAAAATGGTGTGTCTGAAAGGAAGAATAGGACTTTGAAAGAGATGGTTAATTCCATGTTATTCTATTCAGGTTTAAGTGAAGGTTTTTGGGGTGAGGCTATGTTAACAGCCTGTTATTTATTGAATAGAATTCCTAATAAAAGGAATAAGATTACCCCATATGAATTGTGGTATAAAAAGCAACCAAAATTAAGTTTTCTGAGAGTTTGGGGATGTAGAGCAATTGTAAGGCTCACTGAACCAAAAAGAAGAAACTTGGGTGAAAGAGGTATAGATTGTATCTTCATTGGGTAAGCTGAGCATTCATATGCATATAGGTTCTATGTATTAGAATCTAATGACTATGTATCTGTTAACACAGTTATAGAATCAAGAGATGCTACCTTTGATGAAGATAGATTTACATCTATACCTAGACCAAAAGATATGATTCGGAATTCTTTAAGTTCAGATACTTCTGGTGGTACTGTTTCTGTACCTGGACCGACTGAACCAAGGAGAAGTACTAGAGCTAGAAAAGCCAAATCTTTTGGATCTGATTTTCAACTTTATTTGGTTGAAGGATCAAGAGATGATGTTGAGTATCAGTATCAATACTGTTTTATGATTGAAGAGGATCCAAGAACATTTAGTGAAGCTATGACTTCAAGAGATGTTGCATTCTGGAAAGAAGCTATCCAGGATGAAATGGATTCAATCATGAATAATAATACATGGGAATTGACTGATCTACCTCCTGGCTGTAAAGCTTTGGGAAACAGATGGATTTTCAAAAGGAAAATCAAAGTGGATGGTAGCATATATAAGTATAAAGCAAGATTGGTTATCCAAGGCTTCAGACAGAAGGAAGAGATTGATTACTTTGATAATTATGCTCATGTTGCTAGGACCTCCACTATTAGGTTATTAATAGCACTTGCAGCTATTCATAATCTTGTAATTCATCAAATGGATGTGAAAACTGCATTCTTGAATGGTAATTTGGATGAGGAGATATATATGAAACAACCGGAAGGGTTTGTTATGCCTGGAAATGAAAATAAGGTGTGCAAGTTGAAGAATTCATTGTATGGTCTTAAACAAGCACCAAAACAATGGCATCAAAAATTTGATGATGTGGTATTGTCTAATGGTTTTCTTCTTAACCAAGCAAACAAGTGTGTATATAGCAAATTTGATACTTCTGGTAAAGGAGTTATTATTTGTCTATATGTAGATGACATGTTGATTTTTGGTACTGACCAAAATCAAGTTGATAAAACCAAGAAATTTCTGTCATCTAATTTTGACATGAAGGATTTGGGGGAGGCTGAGGTGATTCTTGGTATAAAGATCATGCGAAAGAACAATGGTATTTCAATCTCTCAATCCCATTATATTGAGAAGATTCTGAATAAATTTAATTTTAGAGATTGTTCTCCAGTTAGCACTCCCATAGATCCTTGTCTTAAGCTTCTACCTAATAAAGGTGTGGCGGTATATCAACTTGAATACTCAAGGGCTATTGGTTGTCTTATGTATGCCATGATTAGCACTAGGCCAGATATGGCTTATGCTGTTGGAAAGCTTAGTAGATATACTAGCAATCCAAGTTCACATCATTGGCAAGCATTAAATCGAGTATTCAAGTACTTGAAAGGAACCATGGATTATGGTTTGACTTATACTGGATTTCCTTCTGTTCTTGAAGGATATTCAGATGCAAGTTGGATTTCCAATGTGGAAGATCATTCTTCTACAAGTGGATGGGTATTCCTTCTTGGGGGAGGTGCCATCTCTTGGGCATCTATGAAACAAATTTGCATTACTCACTCAACAATGGAGTCTGAGTTTGTTGCATTAGCATCAGCTGGTAAAGAAGCTGAATGGCTAAGAAATCTGATTTACGAAATTCCATTATGGCCTAAACCGATATCTTCTATATCTATCAGATGTGATAGTGAATCTGCCTTGGCTAATGCATATAGGCAAGTATACAAAGGAAAGTCTAGACACTTAGGTGTTAGACACAGCATGATTCGTGAACTCATCATGCATGGTATTATATCAGTGGAGTTTATAAAAACTCAACATAACTTAGCCGATCATTTAACCAAAGGGTTAAGAAGGGATCTTGTGCACAAATCGGCAGTGGGGATAGGATTAAAGTCCATTTGAAATCTCTCATGTTGAGATACCCAATTCCCACCTAATATGACATTAGGTGTTGAATTCAATGTGGAAAGCTTGACATCTAGAGATTGGAACACATTGGTTATATTATCCCAAGGTATGTGTTCAGACCTGCAAGTAAAGGAGGTTATCCCAAGGTATGTGTTCAGACCTGCAAGTAAAGGAGGTTGAAGTTTAACTTCTTAATAGTTCTTTTGAAGAATTGCATATGCAGGTGCAAGAGTAAAAGAGCTACCTATGTAAACATTAAGTTTAGCCGCTTCAAGAAGCTAGGACTTGGCTTTGATATGTTTATGAAGGATTAGGACACAAGGCTAGTAAAAGATAGTGTCAAGAAAGAACATTTGAGAATGTTAATTTATGTGTATATTATCTTCATGTATTCACAATGAATAGCAAAGGTTCAATCCATAGTAACACCTTGATATTCGAATATTTGAAATGTGTAATACACTAAGATGAAATTCAATCGTCATGATATTGCATTTATGCATAAGTTTGTTGTGTTGTTTGATTGTGATCTTATGTTTAGTTAATCAAGGATTACACTAAAATGGGGGAGGATTGTTATATATTTTAGTGTAATTGGATTGACTAGTTGACCAATGGGATCATAGTATCTCATTAAACAAGTTAGGAGGGCGTGGAGTGCACGCTTGTTTAAGTATATTATGATTCATTGTATCGGAGATTCATCGGTTGATTAGAGATGAGGAAATGGGGGTCTAAGGGGCAGCGCCCCTGGCTGGGGTCGAGCTGCCCCTGTCTGGGAATTTTTTTATTATTCATAAAGTCACTATTCTAAAATTCATTGAAAATTTGAATTTTGGAACTAATGACTTAAATTTTTAAACCTCAAAATTCCCGGTTTTTGGACACTTGCTTTAGAACCAAGTATTGGACCAAACCATGGCCTGTTAGGCTGAACCATTACCTTCATCCTAAGGTGTCCCTTTGGTTTTGGAGCCAAAAATTTGAATCCAAAGGACATATATGGCCGAAATGTTGCATGCATTGGCCAAGGGATGTTGTGTCTCTTCCAAAGGATATGGTGTCTTCTCCTAAGGGTGTGACTAACACTATAAATTGGTCATAGGGGAGGTCCTAAATCTTCATCTCAAACATTCACAATCCTTCTCAAGTTCTAGTTCAGTATTCTGATTTTATCCGATTGAAAGTTTGGGTGCCTCCAAATAGTTTCAATCTGAAAGTGTCGTCACGACTTCAGAATAATCCAAGCATACAATTCGAAAGATCAACCACCCTACATTCGAGAGATTTCCAACAAGAAATAAACCCAACTTTGGCCTAAAATCAAAAACCAAAATAAACTTTGTTTTTTGACAAAAGATTAACCGAAGATGGTTAATTGAGCAATTAGGAAACCCAACCCAAATCACCGTTAATTTTTTACGGAAGCTTGAACAGTTGAGGAATCGATGAAGGGAGATTATGGTTCTACCCTTTTCCCTCTTAAACGGTTGGACTGTTGATATTCCATTTTGCTCTTCTGCGCCATTTCGTTCTACTAGTGCTGTCAGAAAATTAGGTTTTTGAAGGAATGTGTTCCTCTGTTATCCACTGAAGGCTGCGAACGAACCAATCCCTACTCCGTCGAAGGTCTGTGACTCCATCGAATGTCTGTTTCGGTGATCATTGTTGTGGTTCGCTCTGTTGAGGTAAGCAGTTGACATTCTTTCGTTTTCCTTCCGCTCTGTTCGCTTTGTTGTGGCTCGGTTGTTTCTTCATATTTCGATTTTGTGGAGTCGTATTAGTTGTTGTTCTGCCCGATTATACTCTTTGCTTCATATATGATGTTCTGCCCGATTTGATTTTGTTGAAGTAGTATTATATGTTGGTTGTGTTGTTTGTCAATTGAAATATTGTGGAAGTAGTATTAAAGGTCTCGCAAACATACAGGTCTATATGGCAAATGACGACAGTGATTCTTACTTTATCAAGGTAAATTACTATGGAAACAAATCTGTTTCAAACAAAGAAGAACAACTCTTCTAATTAAGAGGGAAAAGGGTTGAACTTAATCTCCTTTCATCGATTCCTCTACTGTTCAAACTTCCATCGGAAATTAACGGTGATTTGGGTTGGGTTTCCTAATTGCTCAATTAATCATCTTCGGTTTGTCTTTTTTTCAAAAGACAAAGTTTAGTTTGTTTTTTGGTTTTAGGCCAAATTTGGGGTTGTTTTTTGGTAATTAACCCTAATATTAATCATTGTAATATTGTGTAGCGGTTCAATACTTTATCTATTAAGAGTGACATGAATATATAAGAATGAACACATAGCATTTGTTTTTTAAAAATCAATTTCAAAATATATATTACATTTATAAGTATGTAAAATTAAATTTTTCCTTCAAACAATATTAAATTGCAAGTTTTGCACCTAACAAATTAATTTGGAAAATTACATAAAAATTAAGAGTGACATAAATATATAAGAATGAAAATATAACATTTTTTTTTAATCAATTTCAAAAGATGTTACATTTATAATTATGTCAAAATAAATTTTGTCTTCAAACAATAGTAAATTGCAAGTTTTGCACCTAACAATTTACTTTTGAAAATTATATAAAAATTAAGAGTGACATAAATATATAAGAATGAAAACATAACATTTGTTTTAAAAACTAATTGAAATAAATAAATGATAAACAAGACTTATGGCATATAAATTATATTTAAGCCTAATTTATAATTATAGTTTAGCTTACTTAACTTAAAATATGAATTAAGTGTTGAAAGTACATAATATTTATAATGTAAAAATGATAAACAATAGTAACTAAGCTAAATAAAAACTAAACTAAATAGATAGTAAATGTATATTTTTTCCGCAAAGAATTAAAATATATAACTATTTATTTAATTTCTAAATTTAAAATTAAAAAATAAATAAAAAGAACTCATATTTTAAACAAAAGTTCTAAATGTGTGCAAAATCATGTTTGTTGAGAAAAATAATATTTTAAAAAAAAAAACTTTTAATAAAATAATATTAAATTTTTTAAAATTGAGTATATAAATACATATGCTAGATTTTCATTTTTGTATAATTATAAAATTAAATTATAATTATAAATCATTTTTTTATATATAAAAGTTTCTAAAATATGTTTTGTTGGCCATTCAAGTATTGTAAAATAATTATTTTGTAAACTTTACGTATTGTTTTGGGCCATCCAAGTAAAATAATATTGCTATTTAACAATTATTATTATATTTTAAGTAACTTTTTATGTATATAAAAAATAGAACTAATAGTATTCTAAAGACTGTATATACATATATAATTTATTAATTTATGTTTATGTATATAATTTTCACATATTTTTAACTAAGATAACAAATAAATAAAAATAAGAAATAATTAACTATTACTAAATGAAATGTATATAAATAAATATGTTTTTATAGTGCTATTAGAAAATGAATTTAACATATATGTAATGAATATACTATAAATAATAAATTTTATACAAGAAAAATAAATTGAATAATATTATGTTAATAACAAAAATAAAAATATTTCATTTTGTAAGTTGAGTTAATCATATCAATATAATAATATAATTAAAAATTAATTTGATTTGATTTATTTTTGTTAATTAATATAGTAATTTAAATTGTATATTAAACTATATTTATATAACGATAACTTTATAAAAACAAAATCTACACAAACTGCAGGTCAGTTCTCTAGTTAACAATAAAAATAAATTCCAAATAAGTTACGATTTATATATATATTTTTTAGATTATATTGTATATATATATATATATATTACAAATTATAGAGAGATTTAGATTTTTTAAGATTCCATTCAATTGGTATATATACATACCAATTACTCTATCATCTTGTACAATTAATTCAGTAGTACAATTAATTCAGTAAGATGAAATAAAACTTCTCAAGCTATTTTGCTTTCTTATTTTCTCTTCCATGTAATATGGTATCGAAGCAAGAAAATCGATCCTTCATCCCTCATCTTCACAAACAATATCCCAAATTCTCGAACGCAACTTCTTCAAGTTTCTCACGACGACCATGACCGCAATGCACCTATTGCGGAAGACTCAGACACACTGAAACTATGTGCTACAAGAAGCATGGATACCCTCCGAGATATCAAGCACTGTGGTTGTCTAACTCACAATTAGTCCCCTCTAGCAGCATCAACACGACAATACAGGGTAAACTCGTCGTTCATATTTTCGATCTTAAATATATGAATTCAAGCTATTGGATTGTTGATTCATGAGAAACCAGACATTTTTGTTATGCACGAAGTTTATTTACTCGTTTACATGTCGTCAACAACGTATCAGTTCAATTACCCAAACAATTCTGAATAATCGTCACACTAGCTGGATTAGTGACATTGTCACCACACTTGGAATTGCATGACTTGTTATATGTCCCTACCCTTGAGTTCAACTTAATCTTCGTTTGTTGCTTATTACAAAATTCCAATATTACCATCCTTTTTCATAAAACACATTGTCTTATTCAGGACCAGCAATTCGTGAATTTGTTTTTTTTTCAATTCGAGCATTTTATTACTAAAGGGAAATAACTCGTGAAAAACTAATCACAAATGTTTAACATTACAATCTCTAGCTATCAATAATAATAGAGGGAGGGAGAGTTTTAAGACCCAATTATGTAGACGCACACCCATCCTAGCTTGTTTTGCTATCCAATTCGCACACTCATTGGTTGTGCGTGGGATTGCCTTCCAATATTATCATTGTATTCCTTCAATTCTTAGCCATGGTAAAGAACCAAATCAATACTATAATCAAAACAGTTCGCTATGACAACGCCAAATAACTTTTATTTGAGTAAATATTTTAAAGGATAGGTATATCTATCCAACTCTCATGCGTCGAAACACCTCAGCAAAATTTCGTTGTTGAAAGAAAGCACCAACATCTGTTAAACGTGGCGCTAGCTCTTTGTTTCCAATCTCGAGTTCCCGCTTCATTTTGAGGAGAATGCACTCTCAGTGGAACTTATTTAATCAATCGATTACCATCAATAACTCTCAACAACAACAGTTCATTCGAACTACTCTTCGGCAAACTCCCCTCATACAATGAGTTGAAGACTTTTGGATATCTTTGCTTCGCCTCAACATTAAAAGGTAACAGGGAGAAATTTTCTCCACGCGCCATCCCCCCCATATTTATTAGATACCCTCTCGGAGTTAAAGGATATCGGTTATGCAACATCCAAACTCAATCATTCTTCGTTTCCTGGGACATTGTCTTCCATGAACACATTTTTCCCTACAACAACGCAACAACCCTAGCTGAATCTGTGGATTTTTTTCTGCATGTAGCACTTCCATAACCCATCCATGAAACCCTACAGACAAAATGCACCACCACCAACATCATCACCATCACAAACCCTCAATCTTCGTCGTAACACTCGACCGACCCGATCCTCCGTTCTTTTGCAAGATTATCTCACTTCTTCATCTACATGTCGATACCCCATCGGAAAATATGTTTCCACCCAATGTCTCTCTACCGATTATGAGCAAATCATTGTTGCTGTTTCTTCACATTATGAGCCACAATTTATTATCAGACGGTAAAATACTCTGAATGGCGTTGAGCTATGGAAGATGAACTCATTGCACTTGAAGCACAACACACTTGGTCGGTTGTTCCACTCTCTGTTGGAAAACGAAAGGTCGCTTGCAAATGGGTTTATCACATAAAGTATCAACCGGATAGGCAGGGATGAAGCCAGGATGCAAATTCAATAGGGGCAAACCGACAATAAAAATTTAGGGTTAATTACCTCAACCGTTACTTATGTTTGACAATGTGACTGAACCGTTCAAACTTGAGCTCAACCGTTACTTAAGTTGACACATGTGACTGAACCGTTACTATCACCTAACTGCCATTATTTCTTCCCGTTAAGTAGTGACATGTGCTTGTCACGTGATTAACTTGTAATTTGAAGTTCCTAAACTACCCTCAATACAGTTTTGTCTACTTAAATAGAGTTTTTTTTAGGTTTCCGGTGAAGGGGAGGAACTGGTGTTCCGTCGACTCTTCTTCTTCGTTCGATTCCTCGGCAAGCTCCCTCGCCATTCCTTGGAGAGCTGCCGCGAGCTCCCTCGCCATTCCTCGGAGACGGATTTCGGAGCTTTTGGTCGTTGCGAGCTATTGGTAGACTCTTGAAGAATTGATTTTCACTCCAGTTGGAATCGACCTTTGATGTTGATAAGAAGGTTTCAGATCCTTCCAAACGGGATTCTATTAGAAATGGGAAAAGAAGACCCACCGTTTTTAATTTAGGTTTTGACTCGGTACGCTGCTATTGGGTTCTCGGTCTTCGACGAGATTGAAGATGAGTAACCATGAAGCGTCACCTTCAAATCATGGAGAAGAAGAAGCAGTTGTCAGAAGGAAGACTAATAATCTATATTTTGAGGTGGTTGTGCAACCATCAAATCTTCATCGCCGCTATGTTTGGGTAAGTGTAGTTCAGTAATTAGAAGAAGAAATTCCAACTCCGAAAACTTGGGTGTTAAAGAGTGGATGTCAAATTAGAAGAAGAAACCTTGGACACTTAAACCTGGATACTTTATACCAATTTCCTTTTAAAGAAATCTGCATACAACATTTTATTTACCTTTGCCATTTTTAGCTTCAAAACGTGTTTTTTTCTTCATGTGTATGCAGTGGTTGCCACAAAAGCTTGTGCAAGAATACATAAAGGACGATGAGGAAGAAGGTGAAATTAAGCTTATTGGCATTTCACCTAACGGTAAGAGCAAAACGTGAGTGGTTAAATTGGTGAGTAACTTTGGAAGCACTGTGGGTGGTTAAACGTGGGTGGTTCACCAAAGGAAGCACTGTGGATTGGAAGGCATTTGTTGAGGACAATAAATTGGTGGGTAACTTTGTTTTTCTCAGATGTTGGGTTACATGTTTTTCCACTAGATCATCTTTGCTTACCTCTGGTATCTTGTTATGAGGTGATGAAATGCCTTACATAAGTTGCAGGAGGCAGACACCTATTGGTCATTGGACTCGATGCTCCAAACGCAAGCTGATGCAGGTCGGTATTCCAGTTTTCTGTTCTTCGTTTGAAATAATAACCTGGTTCTGCATTTGTGTCCAACCATCCATTTTTTCAAGCGACCATCAAGGACTCCGCTTTCAGACACAACAGATTGGTACCATTTTACTTTCATTTCATGCACTTACTAGAATAACTACTACGAATTGTATTCACTTTCTGCAGAAGCTGGACTAATTTTATGCCATTTGTTATAACTAGAAAATGAAAGATTGGTTTTTGTTTAATTATTTTGCAGTATATAATGTGGTGGTTTGTTAAGGATAACATAAACACTGCGTTGAAAGTGCAAACCGCAACACTTGAGAGTGGTGGCAACCGGTCCTGGCCAGTGATGCTGCTAAGCCACCAAAGCAACCTCACTGACATCTGGAGAATAAAAGAATTTCTTGAGGAGAATAATTTGAAAGTGGGGGATCTCTGCACCTTTGAGCTCGTTGATAAGAAGAATAGGGTGTTTGAGTGTCCATCTCCAAGATCAGATGAAGCTGCAAATGGATAATCTCATCTGTTCTTAATATAAGTTGATCTTGTGTTTATTTTTTCATGTGGCTTTTGGTATGTCTGGCAACTAAAGAGAATATCTCTAGCAAGGACTTGGAAAATGAAAACGGTGGTGCTGGTGTGTACTCTGCTAGCTTGAAGAAGAACTATATCTTAGCTAATGATGAATGGAATAGTGATAGTGAGAAAATATAGAAAATAGAAAATTGTTGTATGTATTATAAATTCGTTTGATGCTACTTGATGTTTATTTAACTGGATTTTCATCAAACAGAATCAGATATTAAGAAGAAAATAAAATGAAATGGTTGCAAATGTGGTGAATTATGTTTGTGGAGAAGTTGTTAAATGATGTTTTATCTTCTTCTAAATGTTATTAAACGGTTACTTTAGTTTGGACATTTTGTTACCTAACCGTTACTACTTCATAATCCATAAACATAAAAGGGGGTAGAATCGTCTTCAAATTAGGTCACGTGACTTGCACGTGACATTTTGACGGTCAGATTTGACGGAAAGTTCACGGAGTAACCTTTCAGTCACATCTTCAAACTTAAGTAACGTTTCATCTACACAAAAAAAGATGAGTAACCTTTTAATCACATGGGCCAAACATAAGTAACGGTTGAGGTAATTAACCCAAAAAATTATTTACTTAGCTACTTAAGAATTATTTAAATAAAAATAATATACTAATCTAATAATATTATTTACTCTAACATAATAAAAAATTAACTTAATTAGCTACTTAGCCCAAAAAAATTAACCCATTAACTCTTTAATTAGGATAGCCCAATATCAGCCCACGGTAATTGAACAATTGAGATGATCTAACTAAAGAACTTTGGGCCTCACCAACCCAGTGGACCCATAATCTTAGTAGTTAATTCATGTTGTACTCGAGACATCAAGAAAAATATCGTGGGAGTGTGCTTCGTTGGACAGGACATCACCGATCAGAAAATGATCATGGACAAATATACCTCTATCCAGAGTGATTATGTCGGGATCGTTCGAAACCCATTTGGCCTAATCCCTCCGATCTTCATGACTGATGAGCAAGGGCATTGCTCTGAATGGAATGAGGCCATGCAAAAGCTATCTGGGTTAAAGAGATAGCAAGTGATTGACTGAATTAAGAGCTATCTGCGCTATCTGTGAGGTTTTTACTGTTGATAATTTAGGATGCCTATTAAGAGACCACGACACTTTAACCAAGCTCCAGATCATGCTTACCGGGGTGATTCTGAAGTCGTTGGATGGGATAACGTGTATACAGAGTTTAATGGAGGTGTCTGACCTCAGCAGTGAGCAGAGTGAACTTCTGAAGATTAGCACGTTGTGCCGTGAGTAGCTGACAACGGTAGTCCTAATTGAAGAGTTAATGGGCTATCCTAATTAATTGAACCATTCTCACCCCAACAAAGGTAGCACTTTTTATTCTTCTTATACTTTCCTCACTTCCTCTGCACTTCCATTGAGACATAAATGCAGAACCATTCTCCAACTTCTTCTCGACGAAGCTGTTCTGGTCCAGGGGCAATTGCCATTAAATTGAAGGCATACACTACTTCCATTAAAAGTCAGGGGGCAATTGCCCCTGGACCCTGAACAGCTCTGTCCCTACGGATAGGAGTGTAGACCAGTTCAAAGCTTGTCTAGTTTCTAAGGGTTTCACTCAAGTTGAAGGTATTGACTTCATGCACACCTTTTCACATGTCGCAAAGTTAGTCTCATTTAAAATTCTACTCTCCTTGACATCTAATACAGCTCGATGTAAATAATGCCTTCCTCATTGGAACTCTTAAGGAAGATGTTTATATGTAACTATCTTCAGGATATCCATCTACTTCATCACAACGCAACATGGCATGTAAACTACATAAGTCACTCTACGATCTTCGTTAAGCATCTCGAGAATGGTATAAAGCATTTTCTATTGTAGTCCTCAAATTCGGATTCACCCAAAGTCACGTTGATCACTCCCTCTTCACCAAGGGAACTGACACATCTTTCATCGTTTTACTTGTATACGTCAATGACATTATCCTCGCAGAAAAAGATATTGTTGAGATTAACAATGTCAAGGGTCATCTTCAATGTCATTTCCACTTCAAATATCTTGGCCCTCTGTGATTTTTTCTATATTTTGAAATCGCACGTAATTCCAAGGGAATCGTCAAAAATCAACAGTAATACACGCTTCAATTGCTAGCTAACTCTGGGTATCTGGGAACCAAACCTTCCAACTTAACCACGACATCCACCAAACTGACTACAACAGAAGGCAAACTACTCGACGATCCTCAACAATACAGACGTATCATTGGACACTTACTATACATTACTCATATCAGACCAGACATTGTATATGAAGTTCATACTTTGAGCAAATTTGTTTCCACCCCGCGTACTCCATATCTCTTGGCTGCATGACACTTACTTAGCTACCTCAAGCGAGCACCAGGACTCGGTCTATTCTTACCTACTCATAACTCAACAAATGTAAGTGGGTTCGTTGACTCCGACTATGTTGGTTGCCCAGAAACGCGTTGCTCAGTATCTGGATTTTACATTTTTCTTGGAAACTCCCTCTCATTTCATACAAATCCAAGAAGAAGGCCACATTTAGTATCTCCTCTGCCGAAACATAATACCGTGCAATGGCAATAGGCACCAATGAACTCACTTGGATCGCCTCCCTCTTACTGACTTTTCATCACCTTGTACCTTGTTAGAGGACTATATTTCAATAGTTTAGTATTTGATGTACTTGGTTTCTATTACATGTTAGTCCCTATTTTTAGGACTGTTGCATATTAGTCCCTACTACTTCCTATATAAGGAGTACCATCCCTTTGTATTTGATCATCAAATCATTGCACTATGTTTTCAATACATAAATATTTGATTTCAACTTTCTCTCCTCATTTGAATCTTCAAATCGTTTCATGGTATCAAAGCTTCAAGATCATGGACGAAATCCAGATTCAGTTGGAAAACTTTACGTTGTTCTTCCCGTGCGCTCAACATTCTGAAATCGATCAAATCACAAAAGCTTCCTTGTTTGATTCAAGCAGCTCTCGTTCTCATCACGTTCAGACGAGCAGAAATTGCTCTAATCCAAGCAAAAGAATATCAGATTTCAACCACTGCAGAACCAGATTTCGTTTGAGTCACTCATGCGACTCCTTCGAGAGCTTCCGATTCATTCCAGTCTGGTTCAATCAGAAGCTGATTACTTCCAGTTGTTTCCACTGATCAGCATAACAGCAGACTCATCACCGATTCTCGTATAGTTGCAGTTCATTCACTTGATTATGTTATGTTATGCTGCTTTAAGTCCTGTTTTGCATTGCATTCAGTTCATTCACTAGATTATGTTATGTTATGCTGCTTGAAGTCATGTTATGCGTTACGTTCGGTTTTTCATTCCTAATTTTGTTATTTGATGGTGCTCATCTACTGCGATTCTTTATATAATGATATGATTATACGAATATGAAGATCTCATGATCTTGCTGTCATTAATCACTTTGTTCTGTTCTATTATGCTTCTGGAATTGCATTCGGTTATTCATTCCTGATTATGTTCTGTTATGTTGTTGAAGCTCCTGCGATATGCTGTTAGATTGAAGTAATTGCAGCATATGATTTGAGCTGATGTTGATGTTGAGATGTTGTGCCAAACTGAAAACTAAGTTGATGTGCTAACTGAACAGCATCAGCCGATTCCTTGTTGTTAAATCAAAGCAACTACTTTGTTGATTGTTGCTCTTATTGTTTGAGATGATATGGATGTTGAGTTGATTCATACTGAGCTGATTCATGCGAGATTGTTGACTTGATTCATTCCTCAAAATACTGAAATACTTTATGCTGAAATGGATGATTCAAGATTGATTGGTGTATGATTGAGTTGCTTGCACATGCAAGTATTTGATGAGATTGCTTCGAGCTTTGGATGCAAGTTCAAGTGTCGATTGGACGGATTTTTTTTCCTTGTTTCGTTTCGCCTAAAATGGTGTGGTCACGATGGATGGCCAGAAGGCACCCCAGACATGACCATGGCGACATTGCTTTAGTTTAGTTTACTTTCTTGTTTGTCCGTAAGCGGTTACCCACGTACTTGTGTTGGGTTCGAAGGATCAAGTTGAAGATGGAAGGCATGTGATCTCAGGTCAATTACAGACTAGATCGGGATTGGATTTGGGATTTCTCACAAGCAAAGAAGAATTGGAAGTTTTGAGACCAACTCAGCAAATTTCAAAGTTTGATTATCAAAATAAAGAAGAGCAAAGAACTTGGTTGAGTGTTAGAGGAATATTTTTCAATAGTTTAGTAGTTGATGTGCTTAGTTTCTATTACATATTAGTCCTTATGTTTAGGACTTTTGCATATTAGTCTCTAGTACTTCCTATATAATAAGTACTATCCCTTTGTATTTTATCATCAAAGCATTCCCCCATGATTTCAATACATAAAGCTTTGATTTCAATTTTCTCTCCTCATTTGAATCTTCAAATTGTTTCATACTTCATGTCTCTTTATTCTGTGATAATCAAGTTGCATTACACATCGCCAAATATCCAGTTTTTCACAAATGGACAAAACACATTGTGGTCGACTGTCATTTTATCCGCACAAAGGTCCAAGAAGGATTTCTTCGACTCATTCACGTACGGACATAAAACCAACCCGTCAATATATTTACAAAAGCACTACATCACCCCCGATTTGATACTTTAGCTTCCAAGTTGGGTCTCTTAAACATTTACTCGACTCCAGCTTGAAGGCGGGCGGATTACAAATATATATATATATATATATATATATATATATATATATATATATATATTACAGATTATAGATAGATTTAGATTTATTAGGATTCTATTAAATTGGTATACATACCAATCACTCCATCATCTTGCACAATTCATTCAGCAAGATGAAATAAAACTTCTGAAGTTATTTTACTTTCTTCTTTTTTATGCTATGCAATAGAATCCTTAATGACATGTTGTGACATATAATGTGGTTAACTTAACCAGGGCTAAGCAGTTCGGGTTACCCTATAAATTTATGAAATTCCAGAACCTAACCAATATTATTCGATTCCTAATTATCATACTCGTATCCCTACCCAATTACTAATGAAACTAGAACCTACCTGGAATTTGTTGATACCAACAAGGTTCTCTAGGTAAGACCCTATTTAAGTTATAAAAATAAAATCTAAATTGAGTAGTAATATTTTGTACAAATTTGTTTAGAATATAGAATAATAAAAGAAATATATATAATCAATAAATCAAAAATTAATAAAAAATAAGTGATTAATAAAGTATTGTTTTTTACCTACTAAAATCTATTCATTTTTATAGCCATGGTAAATAGCAATTATAGATAATTACATTCAGTTTAACAATTAGTAAAAATAATAAAATGGGACTTTCAACTATGTCCGCCAGTCGCGGGTAGGGTTTATGACCTACCCGTAACTTCGAAACGTGGGTAGAAGCAACATTTTCTACCTGCAACTGTCAGTCGATGGTAGGATTTAAGTTAATTCTAGTATAGTTTGGTAAATATTTTTGAAAAATTGTTATCTTGGTAATTAATTTTAAAATGAGTTATATTTTGGAAAAAAATATATAATAAGTATATGGTTTACGTAATACAATTTATATATATATATATATATATATACTTATGATTTTTAAATAATTTGTACACAAATAATATACAAAAGGAAAGGAAAAACAAACTCAAGCATATTTTATTAGGGTTAACTTCTCAAAACATATATTTATCAATTACTAAATATTTTTGAATGCATTCTATAGAAGAAAAAAAATATTGTTTGTAGTGATCATTTTAGCGGTTCACTTTGCATGGATGCAAATATTTTCTCTAACCAAGAGATTAAAAACTATATCATATTAATCGGGTTAAATTTTAAAATTTTATTCTCTCATGTTTGACCAAAGTGCAAGTTTGCCCTTTCTGTCAACTTTTCCATCCAAATTTAACAGAATAAGTCATGAAAATGGAAAAAATAACAAAAATCTTTCAAAAATGTCACAATTAAACCATCTCAATCTTTTTCAAATTTTACAATTGAGTCTGAATTCGATCAGGACTTGACTGAACCCCAATTGAGTGGGCTCGGATCTAGGTCTTGACCTAGACTAACTCACCATTGGTGGGACTAGGTCACCCAGACTTGGTCCCCGTCAATTAGGGCTCAATCGAGCTCCGATCGAATCGAGACTCCATTTCAAAATGTTGGAAATAGTTAAATTGTGGCATTTTTAAAAGTTTTTTGTTATGTTTGTAATTTTCAAAATTAATTCTTTTAAATTTGGATGAAAAAGTTGACGGAGTGGACGAATTTGCTCTTTGGCCAAACATTAGATAATGAAATTTTACGATTAAACTTTAAAGGGAATTCGAAATCTGGTCAAACATTAAGGGGCGATGTAATATTTTACCTCATATTAATATTAGCCGATATCCAATTTTTACAATCTCTTAGTTAACTTTCTAAATAATATGTTTATTTTTTACATGTTACTCTGTTAGAACTAGTTTAAAATTTTAAATTAATTTGCTAATTCTTATTTACAATTAATAAGACAGTTAGACACTTTATTTTATATATCTGTTGCATAACTTTTCATCTTTATGGGTTTTCTAATTTTTTTTTATAATAATAAATTAAACACATTTTTCATACTCCAAGCAAAACGAGGATGGATTTCCTATTATATATCGACCAGTCAAAACAAAAGTAGGTTATATTTATAAAATTATTCTCTATCCTACATCTACATACATACAAAGTTCAAAAATTAATCAGAGTCTCTTTATTCACTTTCATATTTCGTTTCTCTCACTAGTGCGTGAAATTAGCTTTTGCACCTTAACTATATATATAAAAACGCAAATTTTGCATACTAACAAACCAATTTGAATTGGGCCAAAAAAAAAAAAAATATTTGGCAAATTGCACTAAAGTTTCGTAATAAATTAACTAGAAAACATATTTTCAAAAAAAAGCTAAACATTTGATATTAGAAAATACTTTTTTATAAGACTAGAAAAGAATACTTTTGTATTAAAATAAAAGATAGATACCCAGTATTATAATAATAGACATCATATAAACATAAAATTAAAAAGTATTAGTTATCATCATATAAAAAAATATGATCAACAGATTCTAAATCTTAATATATATAATTTATGATTTTTTTTAAATGCATGATTTTATAATTAAGTTGATTAGATCTTTAGTTAAATGCCAATAAAATTACCACATTTGGAAGCATTTTAGTTTAATGCTCCTTAATTAAAATTGCGAAATCAATCTTAACAAAGTATTTGGATACTCCACACGCAAAATGCGAATAGAGTGACAAGAAATTAAGTCATACAAAATCGAGTAAGTAATGTGGCAATCCTGACTGAGTTTATTGAACTAATGCCCCGTTCTTCTGCAGTCTACAGGAATGGCCACGGATTTGGGCTTACGGATTTCGTAAGCCCATGTTCGTTTCATGGAATTAGCCATTCCATGCAGAAGAGATTCCTTGCGGTGTGGGCTTAGGGATTCCGGGTCAAAACCTCGGAATTCCTAAGCCCGGACAGGTTGGAATCCGGATTCCAACCCCAAATGACAGAACTGCCCTCCACTATTTATGGAATTCCAGAGCGTGCCCCTCTGCAATTCTTCTGCGATTGTTGATTGTTGACAGACTGACCTAGGCTTCTCTGCAATTTGCTGCGATTGTATGGGTGGGGTGTGGCCGTGGGTGGGTGGCTGTCTGTGAGGGGGTGGCTGGGGTGGTTATGGGGGTGAGGTCAGGTCATGAGGGTGTGGCCGTGGTGGGGGGTTGTCAACCGTGAATCACGATTCTGGGTACGATTGATCAAAACTATGAAATCCTTGCTCTTCATTTCTCATGCTATGATTCTGTTTGTAATTGGCAAGTTTTGATAACATGCTCTTCCCTGTTATGGATTGATTTCTTTTGTAGAGTGTCTGATTGTATGATTCGTGTAGGTTGAGGCAGAATAAAAACCTGAAATTTTAGAGGTCCTAGGTGAATAATATACACAAGAACGAGCAAGGACCGGAAGAAAGGGTCTTCCATGACAAGGGAAAAGCCAACAATTCTTTGGAGAATCACCAAATTGATTCATGATGTTACTTCCCTTTTTCAAATTCAATTGCTTTTAAAGACCTGTTCCAGTTTGGAGGGGATAACAGATTTCTTATCCACGTCTTCTTTGATTCACCGTGGGTTTTTTGACTTTTTCCCTTCCCGATTATCATAATTGTGGCTCTGTAATGCTCAGCTCATAGAAGGAGCTCCTTTCTTCTCGCATCAAATTTGCTGCTCTTAATTGCTGCTCTTGTTTCTCGCATCATAGCATGTGCTTGGAGACCATACTGATCCTTTAACTGAAAAAAGAGAGGAAAGTAACCTCTTTTTTTTTTGCGTGTTGTGGGTGGTGGTGGGCTATTTGACGTTTTATGAAAGTATGTCATGTGTTGTTGGTGGTCCATTGAATTAATTGTAGTGTTTTCCTCTAAAAAATCAAAGTCTGAAAAGAATGTTGGTTATAGATGCTGTTGTTTTTAATAGTTGATGTATTATTTGTCCATCTACTGGTGGTTGTACTTCATCTAAGGGGTTGTACTTCATCTAAGGAATTGGACGATTTACCAACCAGTGTGGTCTTGTGGCGCAGGGTTTTGTATATGCAGTGAGTCATATGCGATCATTTGTTCCTGCCATTTATGACGTTACAGTACCTATCCCCAAGACATCACTTGCACCAACAATGCTCAGGCTATTCAAGGGGAAGCCATTTGTGGTAAGCTAAGGAGACTTGACAATTGTAACTTTATTTGAAAGGAAAGTAGTTGAATGACTTGGGGATGCTGTGTTGAATATTGAATTTTCTATTGTGGTGTGATTGGCCACGTGCTTTTGGTACTTACTGCTTTCGGACTAACTTCTGAAATCTCTATGGGTTGATCTTCATTGCAGGTTCATGCAAGTACTTATCATGTTCTCTCAAGCAGAACGGTCGACCCCAGCAAGCTAAGTCCAAAATTGAAGAATCATCCACCTCCAAGAAAAGAGATCAATGAAAATTGAAAGTGAAAAAGTAGAACTTTGTACCCTGGTTATCAGCAGCAGCAGCTTCATGCCATCTTCTGATATCTATTTTTAAGTAGAACTACATTTATTTTGTATTTAGGGCATAGTTTGAATTTTCAATTAGGCCAGTCTTATATGTATTCAGCGCCAGTCTTATATTTAGGGCATAGTATTCAGCGCCATCATGAAGAGCACAGCAAATGGTGGCTTTATGTATTCCGTGATGATCCTCGTCGGTGTTGCTTCCTTTTTGTTATTTGTTCAGGTTCAGATAGTGGATGAAAGAACTGCTTTATTGAGATCTTATTATCATTTTTCTTTGTTTGAAGTGAACGATCTTCTGAATGTTTTGTTTTGGATTTGGAGTTATGATCAACGCAGTCGATTATTGTATTTATCGATATTTCTAATCATGTTAATGTTATGTAATCAATTGATTGTTTAAGAAATATTATTTTGCATGACAATTTACATTCTTTATTTCTTTTAAAAATTAATAAATTGGTATTTTTAAAAAAATTAAATAAATAAAAATTTCGTTTTTTATTTTTTTTATTATTTAAATAAACATTTTTAATATTTTTAAGTTTTATAATTAATTAATACAAATTATTTTTATTATATACTATACATATACAAAGAGGGGTAAATATGTCATTTTACCACATTCCATTCCTTTTCCGTATACAATTCCACGAAAGAAACAACAGAATTCTTTATTCCATTCCATTCTATTCAACCAAACAAACAACTTCATATTCTTAACTCCTATTCCTTATTCCCAATTTCTATTCCCTATTCCGAATTTCTTATTCCGAATTCCGTGAAAGAAACGCCCCGTAAGGCTCAAACTGACATTTTGTTTTCCTCTTATTTTTTTAGGTTTTGAACATTCATGTAACTACAGGAATATCTACTTTTCATGTTTGTTTTTTAAGTTTTCTTATAAAATTATATTAACTTTTCAGAATTTTAGTATCTTATCTTTGATTCTTGTTAATTTATTAATTATTGTTTATTTGACACAATAGCTATATATAACCTTTCTATTAGTCAACTACAATCTTTTTCTATATTAGGTTGTTAGATTACATAGAATTGTCACCAACTAAAATTTTAAGATATTTTCTCATTCCAAATTTTAAATTCATCCGGACATTATTTCTTCCAATTAAATAAATCATATTCTTTTGGCAAAAAAATGTCAAATTCATAATTTTTAATTATTTCATGTCAAACATACAATTTCAGGACCACCCACGTTATAATCTTCCAAAGCTTATAGACATTCTCTACCCGAGTTATAAAAATTATATCATATCTGCTTATTTCACATGTACATTTTTTATTAATTGTTTTTTTCAAATACTAAAATCCATAATTTCTTATAAAATCAAGTTATTACATGAAATTGTGTTATTAAAATATCAAGACTAAATAATACATAATTTTATATATTACAGTATTGTTTCTTCAAAGAATAGTAGTTGAATATATATCTAACATCATGTACACAATTATAATTATGCATGTAATATAAAATTTGACATTATTATCATACTTTCTTAATACTTTCTAATAAGTTTTATGAAGCGTATTGTTTTTATATATTTGTAAACTCAATTATTTTATGAATTAACAAAATATTATTTACGAAACTAAACATAAGTAACAATTACTGTTAGTAAAAATAATTATTTTCAATACTTTGTTTTTGGTAAATATACACCAATAACAGATTTTATTAAAATATATAAAAATTATTAATTAGAATAACACCCATATTATTGGTATTTATTTTTATTATTATCTTTTCAATTATTTTTTAGAAAACAACAACATAATCGTTAATAATATTATCCATAAAATAGCAAACAGTTGTTTTATTATTCATATTACCATTTTGTCAAATACAATTCAAGTATTGCACTTAAGTTAAAATAAAAACAATTATCATCATAAAAATAATTATTGATGTTCACTTCTATTATCGATTTCTGTACTTTTTATTTATTTTTAAGAAAAAACTATAATTAAGTTTTATGTTATTATCATTGACATAATGAAACAAATGCAGTTACTATTAAATAATATTTTTCTAATTTCAACTCATTTTTATTGTGTATAGTTTAAAAATTAAGTTTAATCCAAATTTTAATTCTTTATTATTTAATAATTAATTTTAATATATTAAATCAGTAATATATGATCATCAAATTTTGTAAATATATTTACTGACTAATTAATATATGTAAATAAATTCCAAAAAGTGCAACTTTTTAATAAATAATTTATAGTAAGCTCTTTTTTGGTCAAGTCAGATTTTTGGTAACTTGATTAATAGTGTTCGATACATACCCAACTAGGGAGGATAATGGTTAGGGTATGGTGCAGATATGAAAAATATCATAATCATACCATATTTATAAATTGCATACCATATTCATAATCATTACGAGTACAATTTTAACCATAACCATATTCATAACTGTGGTTATTAAACAAGATTTTAACTCTATACTCATATTATTACCACATGGTAAGTAATGGAACATTATAAATATTATCTTAATAAATACATAAATATATGTCACAAACAACAAAAATATTCAACATCAATCACTACGGGAGAGATGACTAACGACGATAGGAAAATGTATTTTTAACGGCTGAAAAATTGAGTCGTTAAATTATCACGGCTCAACAGAAGTTGAGCCTTGATATGATGTGTCAACGGAATTATCACAGCTTAATATATGATCAGCCGTGAACTTTTTTTTTTTGGCGACTCATATAAAACGAGCCGTGAAAAATATATATATTTTTTAAAAAATATAAATCATTGGCAAATGCACCGTCCATCTTCATCCAACTTCTTCTTCTTCGTTCAGCTTGTTTTCTGGTGTCCCACCTCCGATCGGTTGTTCGTGCTCCACCAACGACCTCCTTCGGAAGTTTCATCTTTTTCTTCGCCTTCTTCTCGTCGGGGGGGGGGGGAGGGGGACCTTTTGCTCAGAGCAACCGGCCATGCAGGTACACCCTAGGAGCTCTGGGAGAAGCGAGAGCGACGATGTTGACACCAAAGAGAGGAGCTTTAGGTCCTGGTCGAGGTTCTTAGTCGGGTGGAGAAGTTGGAGGTCTTCGTCGAGGTTCCCATCCCGGTAGATGCTACACATGTGGCTGCCCACTTGATCCATAACCATAGAGAGTTCTCGTAGGGAGTTCTCCATCTCCATGGTCGTAGGGAGTTCTCCATCTCCATGGCTTTGCGTAGGCGTGAGTTATCCATCTCCATGACAAGAGTTCTCCACGCTTTTGAAGCGGGGATGAAAATGAAGATGGAGGGAAAGAAAAGGAAGATAGAGCGTGAAGATGAAAATTTTGATTTTTTTTACGGCTCAATCAATTGAGCCGTGAAAATAATTTAATTTTCTTTTATTTCGCGGCTCTCATATTTGTGCCGCAAAAAATATTTTTTTAAATAAAATGACGGTTCAATAGTGATTGAGCCGTGAAAAATAGCGAAAAGGAAAAAAAAAAATTTTAAAAAAGGACGGATCAAAAAATGAGCAGTAAAAATTAATTTAATTTTCTTTTATTTCAATTTTTTAAAAAATAAAATGGCGGCTCAATAGTATTTTAGGCGTGAATAATCAGATAAATAAATTATTCGCGGCTTAATAGTGTTTGAGACGTCCCGTTGAGCCGCTATCTCACCCTTCTTCCCGTAGTGATATCATTCAACATTAGCGTCATTCAAAATTAACACTAATACCATTTTACATTTATATCATTCAAATATAGTTTGCCATAAAATTATAGATTCGTGAAATATAAAAATAACAATTTTACTTATGTTATTAGTATTTATAAATATTAAATTATTATTATATTTATATAAGGAAAAACTACTAAACTGGTACCCGAACTTGACATTGATTCGCAAGTAGGTACCCAAACTTTTTTTTGTAGCAACTAAGTAGCTGAACTTATTCAAATAAGCAAATAAGTACCTACCGTTAATTTCCGTTAGGATTAAATATAAAATATCACGTGAGAAGCAAACAGGTACCTGAATTTACATGAATTAACAAGTAGATACCTGAACCGATTCAAAGAATGGTTCACTCAATCCACTTTATATAGTTTTTTTAAAAATAGGTTTATATACCAAACACATGCATGATATAAGTAAAAATAATTTTAAATCAAGTAAGAAAATAATATAAAGTTTTCAAAATTTTAAAAATTCGAGACCCTAGGCAAGAAAGAGAAAGAAAAAAAGAACTCTTAAAAAAATACTTTGTCACTAACTTCTTTGTATTTTTTATTTTGCACCGATATCTCACTTAATTTAGGGTGGTTAATTTTTTTACAATCATTCGTTCTTGTATTATTATATAATTTTTGGCATGAAAAATTACAAAGTATATATGTTATTATATCATTTGCTCTTGTATTTTTGGCACGAAAGTGCGTGCCAAAGGAAGGTATGAAAATTACAAAAATAAAATTAAAAGCGACAATTTTAATTATATATATAGGATCGTATATATGACATATATTATGTTGATAGTAAGGAAAAAATAAGATATTTGCATGTGTTTTTAAATAAATATTAATATATGTATGTTAAAAAATACAAATTAAACTATAATGCATTTTAAATTATAATGAGTTTTTGGTAACTACAGTGTTTTAATTTTTTATAATGCAATTAAACTACTTTTTAGAAAAACAAATGTGTGTTTTTATTTTTATAAATAAATTATGTGTTTTTACATACTTTTGATTAAAATACAGTGTTTTGAATCGATTAAGGTATCTATTTGCTAATTCGTGTAAGTTTAGGTACATGTTTGCTTCTCATGTGATATTTTTCGTTTATTCTTAACGGAATTTAAAACTAGGTATCTATTTTCTTATTTTAATAAGTTGGGCCACTTAGTTACTACAAAAAAACATTAAGGTATCTACTTGCTAATGACCCACAAGTTCGGGTACCAGTTTGGTAGTTTTCCCTTTATATAATAATCATGGTTATAACCATATGTATAACTAAAATACCATACCCATAACCATTACACGTAAAAAAAATGAATTACCATAACTACATCACACCATTATGACAATGTTAATCATATAAAAAAAAAATTAAAATTAGGGTTAAATACCAAATAACTACCCGAACTTTGAACGTTTTACAAATAATTACCCGAACTTTGAATTTTCAAAAATGGTTACCTAAACTTTGACATATAGTGCAAACAACTACCTCCGTTAAATGTTCCGTTAAATATGGATGGAAAATGACGTGTCAACACATGGTTGATCCCTAATTTTAAAAACTATATTATTTTTTTAAATTATTAAAAAAATCAGAAAATTCTTTAAAAACTGAAAAATTAATAGAAAAATCAGAGTTTTAAATATAATATTTTTATTAAAATTATGAAATAAAAATTAAAAAAATGATTAAGTTTTTTAAATTTTGTTTCATAATTTTCAATACAAATATTATTGTACAAACTCTTATTTTTCCTATTAATTTTCCAGTTTTTTTAAGAATTTCTGATTGTTTTAGTATTTTTTTTTTAAAATATAGTTTTTAAAATTATGGATCAGTCATGTGATGTCACGTCATTTTCTGTCCATATTTAACGGAAAATTTAACGGAGGTAGCGATTTGCCTCATCTGTCAAAGTGGAGGTAACTATTTGCACGTTCGTCTAAAATTTAAGTTGTAGTTATTGAAAATTTAAAATTCAGGTATTAGTTATTTGTAAAACGTTCAAATTTCGGGTAGCTATATATATTTGAATTTTTATTGCAGTACCCAACCTACGTGCATGTACGTTGAACCACGTTGCATTTTACCTAATAAATTCATTTTTGGAGATTTGACTAAAGTTGCATATATTCCTTTAATAGAATTTGTTTAGTTAAAGTGGGACCCTCTTTTTTGTCAGCAAAGAAAAAGAATTAGATAAATGGCAGTAATGTAATATGTCAAGGAAGGCGTCTGGACAGTGGAAACCCCTTTCATGAGAATTGGGATAGGTGGGGACCGGATTTTGATATATGTTAAGACTAGCGAGGATGGAGTTTTAGATGGAGCACTCTCAGCCACTACTCTGTGTTCTTGAGGTGACCCCACCTACATTTGTAATCCATTCTCAGCCTCGCAATTTGTACCACAAATAATATTATATGTATTCTCTCTCTAAAACATAGAGCACAGAATCATAATCATAAGTACCCGCCTTCATCCTCCATCCAAAAAACAGCTCCAACAAACACACACACCATTTTCACTTTCCCTCACATCTCAAACTAGAGCAAGCGTCACTCCTATTATCTTATCTCATTCTGTTTCTTCATACCCTGCTTTCATCTTCTACCGTTTGTATTTAAACAGGTGCGTTCTTAACGGATTCATGTTTCTGATTACAGTTTCCATGGGGGTTATCTGTAATGATTTTCTGTTTTTATCCGCAAGAACACTTGGTTTAGTTTGGGAGGACTCTTTCCCATATATTGTTCTTACCCATCGACAGCTGTAAATTCAGATATTGATGATTGATTGTTGTTACCCAACAATGGAAAAATTGTTTGCTTGTAGTTGGAATAGATTCTATGATGCATAAGATCAATATCAATACATGAGAAGCATGATGTGATTTCAATCAGGTTGAGGTTTAATGTGGATGAAAAATTAGGATTTTAGTAAGTATTAGTTAAATGGGTGATATAGGCAATCTTTTATGATGAGAGATCACATAATTTTATATATACACTGCTACTCCTCTCCAGGATACCGCCCAGGCACCCCCATTGAATGTGCTGTTGTTGAGATTGTGCTTTACTCCTTTCCTTGTGCAGATTGCTTGAATTTATGGAATGGTATCCTGTCAGCTGCGTGACAAACGCCAAGGACCAAGAATGGGTGCCATCACCGGACAGTTTATGCCAGTGGGAAACGGGTCCTCCTCAAACCTGGGAGTGTCTAGAAGCTAATGGTGGAGAGTTTTATCAGCAAATTGGTCATCAGATCGGTTCCAAGGATCCATTTACTGTTTCAGGCTGGAATATATGGTGTGAAGACATGTGGTCGGATCATACGGATTTCCAGCTCGATAACTTGGAAGGAATTGGAAGGCCAAATGATGACATGATCTTGTAAGTAACCCTTGTTTAGTGTTTATATATATATTGCTTTCTTGAAAGAAAGATATTCTGATTATTATTTTGTCTATATAGGAACTGCTGTTCATCTGCTGCAAACAAGAAATCTCACAGATCCATTAACATGGAGTGTGATTCAGGGTACCAATGTCAATGTGAGGGTTGTTGGCCAATGGATGGATTCTGCTCGGAAGCAATTCGTCAAGTGCAATGGATGGACTACTGTGCCTCATATTTTCTTTCCCCATCCATCAGTTGGGAAAATGAAACAGACATGGAGACCGTGCAGCATGTTCCGTGCAGCATCAATGATCAGGAGTCTAATTCTCCAGCTAAGGTTGAATATTTTGTTCCTTAATTAATGTCTGCCTTAACGTTATTTTATAATTCTCTCCACTCCCATTTGAGCAACATAAATTTGGGTTCCATTGGTAAAAATCATGTTGATAGATTTGACCATGTCAGGACCCAGATCTATCTATATATAAATAAGGAGGTGGTGGTAGTGATGAAATTTTGAATGAACATATCTTGTCCTGCTTGTTTGCTGATTGTTCATACTTTATTTTTTAAGGTGTCCATGATCAATATTGTGATTCCTGCTGGTAATGAAAACATAAAGTCAGCATGTGGGGGAGCAACACTGAAGGAAATATCACTTGAAGAATCTGTGCTGCACGGCCTTGAAATGGTGACATCTCAGGTAATCATCATCAGTATTATGAGAAGAGAAAAGAGAGAGAACCCATAAATTGTATTTTTGATCTCCTTTTTCTCTAATTATTGTTCAGTTGACTGAGGAGACCCGTATTTGTTTTCGAAACGCTCTGTATCGCCTTGCTGACCATTCCAGTAGGCAACAATTGAATCAATACCAAGGCTCCACAAATATGGGGAACGATTCCTCCAACTCTCCTCCACCACCACCACCATCATCAGAACATAATAATAAGAGAAACAAAAGGTAGGTCAGTCAAATCAGTCTTCATCAATAACCACCAAGAATAGAATAATACTACTGTTATTGATGGATGAATAATTACAGGATGACCCAGAGAAGAAGAATAACAAAGGAATCAGAGACAAACATCATAGAGAGAACCGTTGCAAAGATGTCCGATTTAGCTCAACAACAACCACAAAATAATATGTTGGAGGAGGAGAGACCATGAAGAACATGGATCCAAATCACCATATCTCCCTTCATTTCCTCATCCTTTCCCTTTCTACAGAGAGAGAGATTGTGCTTATTCTACCAATTACTACTGCTGATGCTTTATGATAGATAGATAGATAGATAGATCAGCTCAATTTTGGCACTAGTTTGATGTAAATGGTTCACTGTTCACATCTGTTCTGTTCATACATATATAGAGAGAGATTAAAAAACATTTTCATTAGTTAATTAATATTTTTGTTGAGGAAGCCCTACACATATCAAGTACGATCCAGGGAAATATCTGGGCCTACCGGCAGTTTCGGGGAGATAAAAAAAGGCTGCTTTGGGGTATTTAAAGAAAGGATCGGAAACAAGATAAGTGGATGGAGAGTAAAGAAACTCAACCAAGCGGGGAAGGAAATCCTAAACAAATCAGTAATAACGGTGATCCTGACATATGTGATGAGTTTGTTCAAATTACCCAAAACTTGATGCGCGAAAGTTAACTCTGTTAGATCTAAAATCCGACTTAAATGCGATATTTGAATATAAAAATTAGAGTCGCCACTAGTTAATTAAGGCTAACTAGAAACCTTGATTACCTAGGAAAATATTTAAATTAAAAACCAGGATTTCAAAACGGTCTACGTTCAGAGATTAGAGTTAGGGGATTCTGTTACGGAATAAAAATGTAGTTGAAATTCCGCCCTTTCAGTACTCTATTCGCTTAATTTATCAATTTTTAAAAGATATTTACAGAAATAACAATATATTGATTATAAGAAATTTAAATTCTTTATGAGTTAGGATCAATCTATAAAA
The DNA here is from genome assembly GCA_946814005.1 of Chamaenerion angustifolium. Classification (NCBI taxonomy): domain Eukaryota; kingdom Viridiplantae; phylum Streptophyta; class Magnoliopsida; order Myrtales; family Onagraceae; genus Chamaenerion; species Chamaenerion angustifolium. The sequence continues at coordinate 17,623,639 of OX328277.1, read as the reverse complement.
AAAATACACAAGCATGAAATATGTATATATATAAAAGGTGAGAGTACAATAACTAATATTTTCACAATTTAATATCTTAGTAATAAAAATATCAATTAATTAAATGTTAAAGAAAAAATAAGACAAAAAATTAAACAATGTAAATAAATAACTAAACATTGATATATATATATATATAAACGTAACCTAACATAAAGATCGTTAATGTATTATAACAACATATATATATATATATATATATTAAACAAATAGAGAGAGATGTATTATGCATAAATAAACAAGAATCATATACACGGGGAACTTCTTGGAGCAATGGTGTAATGAAATCGACTGAGTGAGCTTTTTATTTTTGATTTATGTTTCCCCCACCTACACAATGCATAACACTCCTATTTATACAAGTTCCTGAAGTTTTATAACTAGGAAGTGTATATGCAATACAATATATTATACAATATAAAATATTCATGAAATATTATCTAAATATTTCACAATATACCCTATATATTAATCTACTAAATCTGCACCCCTAAATCTGCACGAAACCTGTTTTTGGAAACTTCCTAACTCGCCATATCTGGAATTTTCATAATGGCGCGCCACGTGTCGCGATCCTGAACGCGTCACATCTAGGTCAAAATCGAGTGTCTACAGTTTGCCCCTCTTTGGACATGCACACGGAGAACATATTTGAGGAGTGCTTGTCCAAAAGTAAGGTGACATCGATTTTGGGCTGGAAAGTTTCTAAATCAGTTGACATGCTTATGATGTGGCGACCAGCATATCTGGGACAGCGTTGCGCCAGTGAATATGGTTGAAGACTGCATATCTGGGACAGCGTTCCGTCTTCAACATGAGTGGGGCAAAGACTAGCATATCAAGGATAGCACAACTTTGGGAAACTGAAACGTCTGGGATGGTTTCACGACTAGCATATCTGGGACAACATTGCGCCTTTTGGAGGATGGTAATCGGTAGAAAGCATATCTGGCATAGCGTGGAGCTACTCAAGACCAACTGGAGTAAGCCAAATATTAACATATCTGGGACATCATGACTTTGGAAGCGAGGTTATGTCTGTGATGGCAAGACGACTAGCATATCTGGGACAGCGCTGCGTTTTCTGAAGACGATAACTAATAGCGAGCATATCTGGGACAGCGCAGAGCTACAGTTGATCGACAAGAGTGAGTCAAAGTCTAGCGTATCTGGGACATCGTGACTTTGGAAGCGAGGTTATGCCTATCATGACAAGACGACTAGCATATCTGGGACAACGCTGCGTTTTCTGAAGACGATAACTAATAGCGAGCATATCTGGGATAGCGCAGAGCTACAGTTGATCGACAAGAGTGAGCCAAAGTCTAGCGTATCTGGGACAACGTGACTTTGGAAGCAAGGTTATGCCTGTGATGGCAAGACGACTAGCATATCTGGGACAGCGTTGCGTCGTTTGTGTAAGGATATCTTGTAATAAACATATCTGGGACAACGTTGAGCTACTGGAAACCAACTTGGAGCAACTAAATTATAACATATATGGGATAACATGACTTTGGATGCAGGGCTTACACCTGGATGATGATATGAAATGTTTTCCTTAACTTTTGCCTAAGATGCGCATTGTGATACAACCTAGCGGGATTCCTTTTTTTTTTTCTCTCCTTTTGCCACGGTAATCCTTGTGAGATTTTTCTGACTGTGCCTCTCAATTCCCTATATTTGCATGGACCGCCTCTAAAGTTTTTCAACCGATCGGGATTTTTTCTCACCTTTTGCCATGATTGTGATTTTCAAGTTTACAATCATGCCTCTCTAAATTTTTCTGGATCGCCCTTTCGGGTTTTCAACCTAGAAAAAGCTCATTATTTCGTAGCCAATTGTGGGTGGCTATGGCCCTTGTGTTTTTCATCGTCGTGAAAATTCTATTTATTGGTAGTCAATTGGAGGGTGACTGTGGCCCTTGTGTTTTTTATCGCCGTGAAAAGACTATTTATTGGTAGTCAATTAGAGGGTGACTATGACCCATGTCTAAAATTTTCCATCTTGTGAAAACACTCATATCTAACCATTTGAGGGTGGATGTGACCCATATAAATTTCCTATCTCAAAGGAAAACTATTTTTATTTGTAGTCAATTTAAGGGTGGCTGTGATCCCTACAAATTTGTAATCTCTCTGCATTATCTTATATATAGCCAATTGTAGGGTGGCCGCGACCCATACATTGTTTGCACTTCGCGGAAACAACACTATTTACATGTAGCCAGTTAGAGGGTGGTTGAGGCCCATAGATTTTTTGTTAGAAAAATAAATAAGATAAGATAAAGGTATACAAAAGGACCCCCTCGTTTTTATGTACCTCAACATATTGTGAAATTGTTTATCACTGTTATTATGGATGTGAGCATGAGTGACACTTTTCTTATTTTTTTACTCCTAAATTTCGCTTGGATAACCTCTAACAATTTTCAATCGAACGAAGATTTTACTTTATCACATATTGTCATAACTGCCCCTGTGGGGTTTCAATCCTGCCCCTCATTGCCAAATATTTTTGTCTAAGTGTTCTTCATATGTTTGAGAAATTATTTTTTCATATATGATATTTAGTCCAACAGAAAGAATATATTGAGATCAAGAATTGACCTCTCGAGGCACAATTATGCAAGTGCTGCAAATGGAGAATCCTAGAATAACTTTGGTGTTCAATGTCAGCATGTCGACCGAGTTTGAAGCAATGATCACAATTGGATTTGATTAATTTATTCATCTTGGAACCCGATCTATGGCGATGATCCCTCCGAGCTTATAAATCTCATGTGTGTAGGTTTATCTCTCATAGGTATCAAGATATCAAATACAAAAATTAAAATAAAAGAAAGATATGTCATGCATGATTATTAGTTACTTTTGGTTTTTGAAAATTTCAAGGTCATTTATTTAATTCTTAAATTTCAATTGTTTCTAAGGAAAAAATGTCAAAATGTATGATCTAAGATATTTTCATTATCATATTGATCGTCAAATTCATTAAGTGGTTATTCTTGGTCAAACAAAGGTTAATATAAAATCTTGATTTTTCAAATAAAAACCTTTTTTGGAACCCACTTGGTTAGAACTGTTATAATCACACTCAAAAATCGAATTATCTTTGTAAACTCATGTTTTTTTTGTCACATATTTTAAATGGGCGTGAAATATCTTAGAAAATGATGAATGATAGTTTAAGTTTTTTTTTTTTAGAAAAAAAGTAATTCATGTGATGTATGCATAAAAAAAGTAATCATTGCGAAAGACATTTAGAGTTACCTGATCACTTTTCACAACTACAATGAAATATACAAATTGTGCATATGATATGTAATAAACATATTTAAGGGACATAAAAATAAATGCAAAGACAATAGTGTGGCTTTGTTATAAGGGAGAGTTCCACTGATAGGCTCTCGATTAGTGGTTTCTTCACCCCATCATAGGGATCACAAGACATTCCAACCGAGTGGAGTTTTTCAGAGTCGTACCGACTGCCCAGCAGCTCCGGCCGTTTCCCCTACTAAATATCCGGGGTTCCTAGTTGCCTTGGGTTTTAGGCATTTGGGACACTATTACTAATAGTGGTGTGTGCAAAATAATGCATGAAATAAAAATAAAAATATTTACAGGAAAGAAACTCAACACCTGCATACAAAATAAAGTTAGAATAATTAATAATAATAAAATAATAACTAATTGAATGTAAGCGAACATAATGAGCATGAACCCTCTAAATGTCCCCAGCGGAGTCACCAAATTGCCAGACCTAAAATCCGACTTAAATGCGATATTTGAATATAAAAATTAGAGTCGCCACTAGTTAATTAAGGCTAACTAGAGATCTTGATTACCTAGGAAAATAATTAAATTAAAAACCTAGGATTTCAAAACGGTTTACCTTCAGAGATTAGAGTTAGGGGATTCTGTTACGGAATAAAAATGTAGTTGAAATTCCGCCCTTTCAGTACTCTATTCGCTTAATTTATCAATTTTTAAAAGATATTTACAGAAATAACAATATATTGATTATAAGAAATTTAAATTCTTTATGAGTTAGGATCAATCTATAAAATAAATACACAAGCATGAAATATGTATATATATAAAAGGTGAGAGTACAATAACTAATATTTTCACAATTTAATATCTTAGTAATAAAAATATCAATTAATTAAATGTTAAAGAAAACATAAGACAAAAAGTTAAACAATGTAAATAAATAACTAAACATTGATATATATATATATAAACGTAACCTAACATAAAGATCGTTAATGTATTATAACAACATATATATATATATATATATATATATATATTAAACAAATAGAGAGAGATATATTATGCATAAATAAACAATATAAAATATTATACAAATAGTAAGTGTATATGCAATACAATATATTATACAATATAAAATATTCATGAAATATTATCTAAATATTTCACAATATACCCTATATATTAATCTACTAAATCTGCCCGAAACCTGTTTTTGGAAACTTCCTAACTCGTCATATCTGGAATCTTCATAATGGTGTGCCACGTGTCGCGATCCTGAACGCGTCACATCTAGGTCAAAATCGAGTGTCTACAAACTCGATGATTGCGGATTTCTGGTGGGGACAAACGAATGAGAGGAAGAAGATCCATTGGAGAAGATGAGATGTCCTCACCAAGAATAAACTCAAGGGGGTATAGGGTTTAGAGAGTTGGAAACGTTCAACATGGCCCTCCTCGTGAAGATTACCGGGAGGATGATGACTGAACCAACTGTGCTATGGGTCTGGGTGATGCGAGGGATATATTACCCGGGAAGGACCGACTGATTTGGGCACACACGCAAGACAGGAGCGTAACAGTCCGGTCGTCGTATCACCGGATGAGGGACCAAACCGAGACTTAACCAAGCTCCAACACCAACGCCGGACATAGTAATGAAGACGGGTGCCGTGCCATATGGAAGTGTAACATGATCCCAAAAGTAAAGAATTTTATGTGGCGGCTTCACTCGAACTCACTAGCGCTTATGGCGAACCTAAAAAGGAGGGGGATGAAAGTGCCGGTAAGTTGTCCAATATTTGGAATAGATGTGAATAGGGAACATATGGTGTATAAATGCAGGTGGACGGAGGGGTATGGGCCGAACTACTAGGGCTTGGACTGAACCACCAATTTGAAAAATGGGCACGAGCAAGACGAGAGGAAGTAGGGATGACAAGGCAAACCCAAGAAACAAGGTGGAAATTATGTATGGTGATTTGTTGGACAATATGGAAAACAAGATGTCGTACGGCGTTCGAAGGAAAAATGCCGAACCCGAGAGCCACGATTGAGGAAGTTAGGAGAACCTGCGAGAAGCTAGAGGCCGAACCGAACACCATGCAGGTTGAACCGAACCCCACGGTGGCCGAAAGGTGGGGGACACCAACACACGGTGATATCAAGATAAATTGTGATGCATCATGGTGTCCACGAACGAAGACGGGAGGGATCGGGGTAATTGCAAGGGATGAGGTAGGTTGTGTCAAAGGAGGGGCAAATAGGATCACTCAGGGTCCAGACGCAACGACACTGGAGGCTCAATCCATCATGCTCGAGACAAGGATGGCCATAGAGAAAGGATAGAATCATGTAGTGATCAAATCAGACTCAGAGGTGATGATCAACCAATTAAACAACAAGGCACACCATTGGAGGATCGAAGCTATTTGTCAAAACATCAAAGCGTTAGCGAGGGAGGTTGAAGTGATTATATGGAAGAAGATACGGCGATCCGCGAATGAAAGCGCGAATTGGATTGCGAAACAAGTACGACTAGGAGTGAGACTAGATGATTAGGTCGAAAGACCTTTACTCTTATTAAATAAGATTTTGAGGAACGTTTGTTGGGTATTGATAGTTACGGCCTAATAAGAGAAAGGCCTCAGACGCCCAATAACTTTGCAGGGGGTAAAACCCGTATCATTCAGACCGGTCCGACCTACGTTAAGGTTAATCTGGCCCTTATAAAGTGGTCCAGTATCAAACCCAAACCAAAGTGGACACCAAAGCTCCATCACAGGTCGCCATTAACCAAGGTCACAGACTCCTACTGCTCGCCATAGGAGTGCTCGCCAGGGAGAGTCTAACCTTTCAACTCTGGTCCCACCAACCGTCACTAAAGATATGGCCACGATATCCTGCGTATATCAGGCACATATTCTCTAAAGATTACATGTGGTAACTGCAATATTACGCCATAACCGTAATATCTGCTATCCTAATCTTTACTGACACAATATTCACCAAGATATTATGTTGCCTATAACGGTTTGATCTCTTCACTCTATAAATACCTTTGCTTTTCAATACGTTCATTACGTTTTGAGTTCATACACACAGTATACTCATTCAAGCATCGGAGAGGGACCCAGAGACACCCTTCTGTTGCGATCCCCTTCTTGCAGGTTCATCGGAGCTAAGGCGAGAGCATTGATAATTCATCATTTGGCATTCAATCCATTGCCAAACAGTACCTGGGAGATTCAGACCCAACATTTGGCTTCCACTGAGGCGCCGACAACTACCTACTCTGTCAATCCATCAAGTTCCGTACCGATTGAAGGACAACAGAATCAGTGCACTCTTGACCAAGTTGAGGAGCTTATCAGAAAAAGGCTCAAAGAATGGCATAAGGACCGTCATGCCTCCCTTCCAGGAGTGATCAACTCATCCCTTCACCAGTGAACTGGTCATGATCAAGATCCCGAAGGATGTCGTCGCCAGGTCCATCCCTGAATACAGTGGTGGAGGCGATCCTATCATACATGTCAACAAACATGAATCTTCTCTGTTGAGTAAGTCGACCAATCCGAATCACTTAGACATGTTATTTCCGTCGACCCTTTCGGGTTCGGCGTCGTCCTGGTTCTTCGGCCTCCCTGCAGGATCGATAGGGACCTAGTCTGAGCTCAAGAGGAGATTCCTGGAACGATATATGCGCCTTGGACGCAGTCAAGCAACAACCAGGAGAATCATTGGCCGACTTCTACGGACGTTTTCATAAGAACCTCACGGAAATAGATCGTCGGGTCGCAGACGGGGAGATAAGTTGAGCTTTTTACCGAGGACTCGATGTGGCCAACAAATATTCGAGGAAACTGCGCAACAACTAGAACGTGCATGAAATAGAGACGATTGAAGAGATGACAGTAAGGGCGAAAGGTTTTATAGACCTTGAGAGGGCGAATTCTGAAGTCAATTTCCTGATGACCTCGCTAAGGGTGGGTCGTGAGCCCCGAAGCGATGGTAGGAAGGACAAGGAGGATAAGAAGGTTCGAGACATCAAGCCCAGAACAGAAACCCAAGGACCTAGGCATCCAGAGGTTCCCGAGTATTTTACGCCTTTAAACATGCAGATCTTAGCAATACTAGTCGAGATGGAAAGAAGCTCTCTAGCAAGGCCACCAATGCCCTACAAGAGTGCTCAACCCATGGGGAAATACACCGAAAGATACTGCAGATATCACAAGTGCAAGGGCCACAAAACCGATGATTGCCGCATCCTCAAGCGCGACATCAAAAAGCTGATACAAAGAGGCATGTTGAAGGAATTTGTGGCTGGACGAGACATAAGTCGAACGCCACCACGTAGAAACCACTCGCCAGTTCCGCCCGAGCAATCTTGCCCATCCCAGAGCAGGAGGGTGATTAACCTGATTGCTGGAGGGTTTGCTGCCAGAGGCGAGGGGTCGCATGCAAGGGAGGTCTATATAACTCAAATTTCTACAGCTCTCCAGCTGGGAAAACGACATCGACCTGAAGAAGTTATTGTCATCTCATTCTCCGAGGATGACCTGGCACTTGTCACCAACCCGCATAATGATGCGCTAGTCATCACAGCTAAAGTCGACGGTTGCGACATGAAAAGTATTCTGATGGACGAAGGCAGCTTGACAGATATCCTATTTTTGGACGCCTTTGAGAAAATGGGAAAATCCAAGCGTGACCTTAAGTGAGTCGACTTTCCCCTCATCGGTTTTGCTGGGAGAACAACTTATCCGCTGGGAGCCATAACCCTGCCAGTAATTCTGGGCAAAGGATGGAAGAGCATAAAGGGGTCGGTCACCTTCTTAGTGGTCGACTCGCCTACATCGTATAACGCCATACTGGGGAGAACCACAATCAATCCTCATAATATTGTGGCCTCCCCACACCAAACGGGATCGGAGAAGTTCTTTGCGACCAACCCTCCTCACGGCAATGCTATGTGAACTACCTTCGCAGGAAGAACCAAAGGAAAACCCTCGCCATAGAGACAGAGGCTGACCCGCGTGAGGACCAGGACCGACCAACACCAATGGAGGAGTTAGCATATGTTGAAATCGATGGTCCAGAAAAGAAGGTGCGCATTGGGACCACCTTGAACGACGACCAGAGAAACGCCCTCACTTGCCTCCTGAAAGAATTCAAGGAACTTTTCGCATGGAAACCCAGTGACATGCCACGCATCAACACTGACATAATTTCTCATGAGCTAAGGATAGATCCATCGATAAAGCCGATTGCTCAGAAAAGAAGGTCGTTCGGATCCGACAAGCGTTTGGCGATCAGGTAGGAAGTAGGCAGGCTGATCGAAACCGACTTTGTAAGGGAGGTACGATTCCAGAGCTGGGTCGCCAACCCAGTTCTCGTTAAAAAATCAAATGGAAAATGGAGAATGTGCGTCGATTTTGCGACTTGAACAGAGCTTGCCCCAAAGATTCATATCCCCTTCCTCGAATTGATCAGCTGGTCGACGCAACCTCTGGTCACGAAATACTGAGCTTTATGGACGCCTATTCAGGCTACAATCAGATTCGAATGCACCTAGCCGATGAAGCCCACACAGGCTTCTATGCAGACGGAGATATACTTTGTTACAAAATGATGCCCTTCGGTCTAATCAATGCCGGGGCAACATATTAGCGAATGGTAAACAGACTGTTTCAGGATATGCTGGGGTGTAACATGGAGGCTTATGTGGACGACATGCTCGTCAAAACAATAAAAGGGAGTCCTCACACAGAATACCTTCGAGAAGTGTTCGAGAGTATGAGGAGGCAAAGTGTTTGCCTAAGCCCAGCAAAGTGTGCCTTCGGAGTCAAGTTAGGCAAATTTTTGGGATTTATGGTAAGCGAGCGCGAAATTGAGGCGAACCCGGAAAAACTCAAAGCCATCGATAAGATGAAGTCACCAACTTGTCACAAGGAGGTCCAATGCCTGAATGGTCACCTGGCCGCACTCAATCGCTTTCTTTCCAGGGATAGCGACAAGTCAGTTCTGTTCTTCAAGACTCTCAGGGCCAACCGCAAGTTCGAGTGGACGGCGGAGTGCGAGTCTGCCTTCCAATCCTTAAAGCAGCACCTTCAAACACTCCCAGCTCTGGCGAAGCCCATTCCCGGCGAGCAACTCTTTCTTTATCTGAGTATTAGTGAGGTTGTAGCTGGTGCCATATTAATAAGAAAAGAGTAAAATGTGCAGAGTCCAATGTATTTTGTTAGCAAGATATTTAATTCAGCTGAAACAAAATATGTCCAGATTGAGAAGTATCTATATGCCTTAGTTATTGCTGCTCGAAAATTGAGACCATACTTCCACGCGCACGCCATTACAGTCCTCACCAACCAGCCTCTCTAACACTTTCTGCTGAAGTCAGACTCTTTAGGAAGAATGGTTAAATACGTGACAAAATAATAGAAAATGAAAAAATATTTTAGCCTCACGCAAGAGCTAATTAAGGGAATCAAAAACTTATCAATCAAAGACATACCAAGAGATGTTAATCGGTTAGCAATCTCTTTGAGTAGGCTCGTCTTTAGATGAGATCGCCCACATGAAGTACCATTCGTAGAAAGATGTCTTTACTCAGTGGTCGAAAGTAGATAATAAGTATTTAAAATTGAAAAACAAACAAGTATGATGACAATACTCTATTACTAACTAACAAGACTCTACCTGAGTTTGAAGTGGAAGCGACAAAAATCAGATTTTATGGCAACATGCTACTCGTAAAGCATTGTTTCAGATCAGTATATCACCCATACGTAAACGATCAAGTCGTGTTAGCCAATAAAGCAATCTTATCGGGGTTAAAAAAAAGAGTAAACGCCCTTACAGGAAACTTGATAGGAGAACTCCATAACTCCCTTATTGGAACTCTGAACGACTCCAAAGCAAGCTACAGGAGAATCACCCTTTAGCCTCGTAGACGAGTCAAAACAGTAACCTCAACAGAGATATGTGTGGCCTCATGTAGAACAATACACTTTCACGAAACTAAAAATAATGTGGAATGAAGAACATATTTAGATTTAGTAAACGATAAATGCTTGGCATCAGAGGAAATACAAGGACGATTGAGGCTAGCCACCGCAGTCACCGAAATCATCAACATGTGAAACGTCATCAATTTTATGACATGAAATAAAATATACCCTATTTGAAAATCGATCCACAACAACAAATAGAATCTTTAACCCTTTTTTTTTAGGCAAACCTAATACAAAATCCATAGAGATATTAACTCAAGCGCAATAGGAAATTTAAACGGTGTGTATAAGCCATGACGTTTAACGTAGGACTTTGTTTGCCTACATGTGACACATCTACCACATATTATTTAAACATCATGTTTCATGTGTGACCAATAAAATTATTCTTGTAAATTAGCTAAGATTTTAGCTACCCTGAAGTGCCCCATCAATCTCCCCCATGCGACTCTCTAGCAAACTATATTTCTCTAAATTCATGATCTAAATGATATAACTCCTTAACATGCTCAAACCATGAATCTTAGCATCAAAAGTAGAGTCAAGACATACCTCCGAGAAATAGCGTCAGTTACAAAATTCTCTTTACCTTGTTTGGACTGAATGATGAATAGAAATGTTTGATGAACTTGGCCCATCTCGCTTGTTGCTTATTCAGATAATGTTGTCCCTTAAGGTGCTTTAGAGATCACTCATGATCGGCGTGAATCAATAACTATTTAGGCCCCAAGTAATGTTTCCATGTATCCAAATATCTAACCAACACCTACAACTTCTTGTCATAAATAGGAAATTTAAAACATCACTACTCAATTTCTCACTAAAATATGAAATTGGTCTCCCTTCTCTCATAAGCACGTCATCGATACATGTACCAGAAGCATCGCATTCAATCTCAAACGATTTCACAAAGGTAGTTATAGCAAAAAAAGGTGCATGACTTAATTTCCCCTTGAGTAATTGAAATGCCCTTTCTTGTTGTTCTACCTAGTTGAATCAAACTTCTTCTTTTTTTACCTCCATAAACGGTGCAACAATAGAACTAAAATCCTTCACAATTTTTTTTTATAGAAACTCATAAGTCCATGGAAACTTTGCACTTGAATTACATTGGTTGGACTTGGCCATTATTGTATAGCATAAATCTTTTCTTCATAAGCTTGTACTCCTTGTGCATTCACAACAAAACCAAGTTTATCCGTGCAAAATGTGCACTTCTTTAGATTACTGAACAACTCTTCTTTTCTAAGATCAATTAAACAAGTTTTCGATTTTGTAAATGATCATTCAAATTTTTGCTATAAATTAAGATATCATCAAAATATACAACCTAAAACTTAAGGTACACAAGACATGATTCATCAACCGCATTAAAGTACTAGGGGCATTAGTTTAACCCAAAAGGCATAACTAACCATTCATACAAATCATGTTTTATTTTAAATGCACATTTCCATTCATCACCTTCTTTCATTCTGATTTGATGACACACACTTTTCATATCAATTTTAGAAAGAAAAAAATGAAATTCATCAAACATATGATCTAAGCAAGGTATGGGATATCAATATTTTACCGTTACGTTGTTGATATTGCGACAATCAATGCACAACCTCAAAGAACCGTCCTTTTTAGGCACGAAAATCCCTAGAACTGGACATGGACTCATGTTTTTCCAAATGTGACCCTTATCCTTCACTTTATCAATTTACCTTTCCAGCTCCTTCATCTTCACTAGATTACTCCTATAGGCTGGACAGTTGGAAATGGTAGCACCTGGAAGGAAATCAGTTTGATGTTCAACACCTCGAATAGGTGATAACCGTTTAGGAATCTCATCACGGAAGACATCATCAAAATCACGCTTGTGCAAATCCATGCAACGAATCAACAAGTTGGTTAGTTGATAAAAATGCCTCCTTGTATACTAATACAATCATCGACTATATTGTAAACATTGCACTGGTGATTTCACCCATTGTTGCATAGTAATTTTATTTTCTATTTTTGGACCTTTCATTTTCTCGCTCTCTTCAATCATTTTTTTCTTTCCTTTTGCTGATTTTATTAGTACTACTACCACCATCGATAATCGTGCAACATAACTTATTTCCTACGTGACATCTAGTATAAAAGATATTCTAATGTTGCACGCTCTCATCCTGTTTGACCTTTTCACTAGAGCTCTCCTAGAAATCAACCATTCTCCATGGGCTGCATATTTTTCGTCTCCAGTATCTTCATATTAAAGTGCCAATTCGGTTTCATGTTCGTCATAAATTTCGATCTCCCCATCATTTCGTATGACAATAGTCTTTTTGTTTGGACATAGGTTAAGTATTTGACCCCTACTTTGACACTTGAAACAATAAATGCCTTGATTATTGAGAGTAGAATAATGGTATGTACCTTGACTTCCATGGTTTGAAGTATCTTGTTTCAAATCAGTTTTCGACTTCACTATTGGTTGTCATTCATCCTTGCTCCATTGATTCAGTTTGCAAGTAGAAGTACTTGAAGATTGGCTTGGACGCATGTTGCCTTTCCTCTTTTCTTGATTTTCGGCTTTTATTGCCATGTGTATCATCTCTTCCAACTCGACATATTGGTGGAGTTCTACAACATTAGCAACTTCACGGTTCAAATCCAATAAGAATCTGGTCATAGTCACTTTGCAATCCTCTTCAATATTTGCTTGACTCATCAAGATTTCCATGCACTTGAAGTATTCCTCCAAACTTTGGTTGCCTTGTGTAAGAGTCTGAAACTTATTATATAAACTCCGGTAGTAATAACTTGCAACAAATTGTTTTTTCGTCACTACCTTCATATCCTCTTGCGTCTCAATCATATATTTCCTATCCTTTTTTTTGTTCGCAACTAGTTGATCCTACCAAGTAATAGAATAATCATAGAATTCAATGGCATGTAGCTAGTGTTACCTTCTTCATCTCAGAGAAATTTCGACAATCAAAACTAACTCAATCTTTTTCTCCCATTCAAGATATGCTTTTTGGTATCTTTTCCCTTTGAAGGACAGGATCTTCGGCTTAATATTACCCATGTTCTATCTTTCCAATTCATACCTTCTCTAAACCTTCCCTCATAACCTCAATTATTTTTAAATGACTCTTTATCATCATCCGCGTGGTCACTTACACATTGCTCATATTCAGCATCCGAAGGTGTTACACGTCTTCATCTACGCTCTTTGGAGTATTTTTGGGTTGTTATGCACGAATAATCTCTAATCAATCACTACGCTCATGCAAACATTTCAACTTTCATCAAGCTACTCATCTCTTGAATAACCCATCAATAGAAAACATATTTTCAGACGTTCTCATTCCCTTCTCAACTATTTTTTTATCCTTCGACATATTCTCTACAAAGCAAAACGTTAGAAAAAAAATTGGACCTTACAACTATTCCTCACGTATGTCACTAAAAGGGTCACTCAACGCTTGTGTTTCTCACAGATTTCGATTGTTTTTTGATACCTTCGTATGTACTCACCTCTCTTCCTTTTTCACTCTTATTTTATTTTCTCAAAGATCTAATCGAACTAACTAAATGAACACACTTTTAACAAATCAATCCATGAAGATAGGATCCCTAAATTAATTTGAATTGTTAGGAGAAAGTTGCTGAAATATGAGAACAACAACTAGAATTTCCCCGACAGAATCTTCAAACCAAACAATGTAAGTTCTTAGAATGTAGTGGTCGGATTTTTTCCGTACACACAAATACAGTCCTCAATAACCTACTTTGACGAATATTAGGTATGTCATAGTATAAGTTCCAAGCAAGAGAAGTTGGATAACAATTCACACCTCTTTCTATCCAATATTAACTTGTGCAACTTTCAAAACTTCTTTCTATCGAATATGAACAAAGTTGGACAACAATTGAACACCTCTTCTGTCGTTTATCCCTTTACTTTGCTGAATATATTCACTTAATAAAAGCTAAATATTATTTTTGAAAATCAGTTTGGATAAACCTGAAGCAACACATAAGCTCTAATACCAATTAATATGATTCTCATCGATGTGAGACAAAGATCCTAGCAAGTTGATGTCACTGGACCGTTTCTGCTTTAGGAAATCATGGATTCTTGACTCATTGCTAGGGAGGCAAGAACCTTGGTATGAAGATCTCACAGTCAAAGATGAAAAACTTGATTGATAAGTCAAAGTCGAACGGAACAGATAAATATGATAAGATTAATAGTTCTCAAAGAACCAAGTGAAGAAAATTCCTCACAATGTATTTTTAAAAATCTACGATGCATAATTCGGCCATCACATAAGATGACTATTAAAAGACTACAAACTAACCCTAATAACACCAATAATTAGTTAAACGAAACCCTAATGACCGTATGTAGTGAAGCTAATTATTTTTCATCTTACTAAACTCTTAAACCTAAACAGACTAACTTAAATAAATGACTTATGGGTTAAACGCCCAAAGCCTAATTTGAGCTTATTAATTGTCGAAAAAATACTTCAACAAATTATGAAAAATGATTAGATATAAATAAGATTTGAAGGCTTGACTCGTGCTCATACTTATTGAACATGTCCTAGAATTGAACAATTAACAACCACGTTAATAAATGGTGTTTGCTTCTAAATTGATATGGATCTATAATGGATAATTTTCCTTATCAATCTATTGTTGAACAATTGTTTCCTTTGCATATGATCCTTGTACTTCATCAGAAATTATCAGGACTTTCCTTGTGGCATTCAATCATCAACTTGTCATACTGGTATCCATCTTCATTTGTGGTGTCTCCACCTTATCCCCGAACTTAAACTAGAAATGGTCCCACACATCAGCTTCTAAGATTTTCGTCTCACATAGAGGAGAATCATATTAGTATGGTTTGGATAAGGTTGAAGTTATCTACGAAGAGCTTGGTGGAGAAGTGGCTAACAGAGTGAAGCAAGGACCCAAACCTCGATAGGAAGACACAAAAACATATATGGGCATTAGGTGTGTTCACATGCTAGCAAATGTGGAAGGAAAGGTGTCGTACAGTCTTAGAGTAAAAACAAACGTGTCCAGCGAGGGTAGA
The DNA here is from genome assembly GCA_946814005.1 of Chamaenerion angustifolium. NCBI lineage: Eukaryota > Viridiplantae > Streptophyta > Magnoliopsida > Myrtales > Onagraceae > Chamaenerion > Chamaenerion angustifolium. The sequence continues at coordinate 17,608,223 of OX328277.1, read as the reverse complement.
GGTGGAACGACTGACAACTAGTAGTAACACACATTGTTTGTGGAGGAGACTACCATACGTCGTAATCAAAAAGAATTGTGATGCATCGTGGAATTGTAAGATGAAGATTGGCGGATTAATGGTGGTAGCACAGAATTCGCAAGGGCAAGTATTTGGGGAGTCAACTCGAGAATATAGGGCGAAAAAATCAAAACTCTATAAAGGCTCAATAAATTTTTGAGCAAATTCAGTTCACAAATGAGAGGAATTGGGACCACTTGGAGGTTGAGTTGGACGCTGCAAATGCTATCAAACAACTCGGTAGGGAAAATGCAGCTATTTGAGGAATATCGTTGTTACATCTCATATTCGAAAGCTAGTAGGGTCGAGGCAACTAGTAACTTCGAAAGCCATTCCGAAAGCAATCAATGTAGGAGTGGTAATTCGTATGTGTCATGTCACTAATCGTGTTGTGTCATTAATTGTGTTGTGTGTAAGCATATAGGTCTTAAATATGTCACCAAACTCAAAACACGAACATGACAAGATTATTGAATAGATCACTCGCGACGCGCACGATTAACTTTTTGTCCAAAAAAAATCATGTATACATGACACAAGTTGTGTCACATAAAACAAAACGTCATGAAAACGGCACGAAATCGACAAAATTCAGAATTTAATTTCACAATTAAGTTTTTAAATCCATGACAAAAATTGAATATAGTTAATCGTTTTTATTTAGACGCAAGATGTGTACAGATCAAACACACATACACAAAAATACAAATTGTTTAATTGTGTCAGAAATTGTTGGCTATAAGTAAATAAGTAGGCAAATTGATTGCAAAACAAGGCAGATTGAGGATTTGATTTGATGATTGGGCATCCAAAACCCTATCCCCTCTTTTATCTTTGATTTCTCTTGGTTGTATTGATGAGTCGACTTCTTGAGTTGAATAATACAGTTATCCATTGTCCAAAACGTAAGGGAAAAGTATGAAATACCACCCGGATGTTTGCTTTTTTTAGTAATTGCACCTAGATATTTTTTGCCGTAAATAAGTACACTCATATGTTTCATTTTGTATGTAATTACACCTCCCGTTAAAATTAGTCGTTAAGTGTCACGTGGAAGTCATGCACAACCGTTAATTTCTAACCGCTTCCAAATAAAAAGACATTTATACCCCTATCTTCCTTCCCCCAGCCCCCCAAAATCTGAAGGATTGCGCGGAAGAAGACCACAAAATTCTCGATGAAAACTCTGAACATAGTAGATTAATGGGCAATTAATGCGTAGGTGAGCAGAAGATCCATGTGACCTTGAATCCTGAAAGGAAGTTGCATTGGAGTCATCAAAACGTGAGGTAGGACACCTTCAGGATATTCATTCCCGCGTTGAGCGGTTAGCAGAAGATCCTTGGGATTGAGAGAATTTCTGGGTTGTAACCCTTCCCATGTTAGAAAGTTCTGCAGCAGCTCTAGCAACCATACTTGCCATTTCTGTGACGTTCGTATGTTGCTTTTTTTTTGTGGTCAAATTAACGCTTTACTTGATGAAATAAAACGTCGTGATTCGTGATCATGGTTGTTCATACATACAATCATTTGCTACTAAACATATAAATTGCAGCGGTGGTCTTTTGACCTAATCATTTAGAATCACTCCCAGTCGTGCTTGTTTTGCTATCCAGTTCGCGCATTCATTTGCCATCCTTGGAATACTTGCCATTGCACTGGCTCGAGTCGCCTCGCTAGTGCTCTGATGTTTTCCACCCTCCAATGTGTCGGGTCGTTCTCTATTTGTTGGTGAACCACTTGTGAGTCCATCTCGACGACAGTGTTCGGCCATCCCGAAACTATCGCTAGTCTTACCCCTTCATGTATAGTCATGACCTCCATTGTTTCTATGTCATTGCTTTGGTATCTCCGCTTTAGTCCCCCAACGACTTTGTTGTGGTTGTCCCTCGCTACCACTCCTATTCCCGCTCGTCCCGATTGTTGGCACCACGATGCATCATAATTGATCTTGATCGTGTTTGACGTCGATGGTCGCCACTCTTGGTGCATTCGGTCTTCAATCGATGGCCTTACTTTGGTCTCGGCATGGCTAGCTTGGCCACTCAATAGTTTATCCGATATGCTTGCTTGATCTCCTCGATGGTGACTCTTATGCATGGTTGCTTGGCTTCAAAGGCCTCCTTGCACATTGTCTTCCATATTAGCCAACATGTGATCAATGCGAGTGCCCATCTTCTCTCGCTATCCACTCCTTGACCCCTCGGTTCCGTTCTCCTCTCCTCGAGCCATTTGACCACGTCTAAGTTGTTTGGACGGTCCACTTTTAACCCGAGTACTCCAATCCATACCTGTTCGGTCCAACCACAGTATACCGCGTGTATATCCATATATATCTATCACTTCCCCCATCATGCGGTAGCGGGATATTGAGGATGTGATCAGCATCTTCACGGTTTACAATGCTTCTCACAAGACCCTCGTTCCATACTCCATTCGGTTGAATAAGGGCCTGAACTAGTAGATGATCCTCTCCGTTCTCCACCCTAGTCTCGGTATTCACACTCTTGTTTTCCTTTGTGTAGATCCACGAATCACCAAAAGCTCGGACATTCTCCCCCGTTCCTATCATCCACCCCCCCTCTTGCTTCATCACCTCTGGTACGTGCATAATGCTACTCCACCTCCACGAGGCTCGGACTCCTTTTTCGCCTTTAGGAAGGACCGTCTCGGGAAATATAGTCCCTTTAGGACCTGCGCACTTAGGCTGGTCGGTTTGGTCATTATGCGACCCGCCATCTTCGTGAGAAGGGCGGTGTTGAAACTTTGTAGCTCACGGAGTCCTAGGCCCCCCATCTCCTTTGCCTTTGTTAGGATCTCCCATCTCCGCCAATGGGTTTTCTTTCCCTCCACGGTTTGTCCCCATCAAAAGTCTGCAATGAGAGCATCTATTTCCGAGCATCATGTTTTTGGTAAACGGAATACACTCATCACATATGTAGGTATCGCGGTAATGATGGCCTTAATGAGGACTTCCTTCCCCGCTTGGTTTAACGTCTTCAACCTCCACCCTTGAAGCTTGTTCTTGACCTTGGTGTTTAAGGATTCCAAGGTCTCCTTCTTTGAACGTCCCCATATCGATGGTAATCCCAAGTACTTTCCCGGGTCGCTCGTGCTTTGTATATTAAGGGCCTCCTCCACCTCTCTCCGCTCGGTATACCCCGCCCCTTTATTGAAATAAAGGGTCGACTTCTCCATGTTTAGCCGTTGTCCCGAGACCTTGCAGTAGTTATCCAGAATCCTCCGGAGTTGTACGACATTCTCGATTGATCCATTGATAAAGAAGAGCGAGACATCTGCAAAGAAAAGGTGATATAGTTTCGGGCATTGTCTCCTTAGTGTTATTCCCCTTATCTCCTCCTCCCTAGCTGCCCCAAGAATCCTCCTTGATAGCACATCCGCAAGTAAGATAAACAAGTAAGGTGATAGTGGGTCACCTTGGTGGATCCCTCGTGTTGGACATAGTAGGTCGGTTCGTGCCCCGTTAACTACCATTTGGTATGTGGTTGTTGATATGCAAGCCTTAATCCATCCCACCCACTTATCTGTGAAGCCTCTAGTCTTAGTGTGTCCAGTAGGAAGTCTCATTCTACTCTTTCATACGACTTTTGCATGTCGATCTTTAGGGCACATTCCACCTTGTACCCATTTCGACCGATTTGTAGGTGATGGAACACTTCATGTGCTACCATGATGTTGTCATGAATGTGTCTACCTGATACAAATACACTCTAGAAAGGAGTGAGAAGCTCTGATAGATATATTTTCAATCGGTTCACCAACACTTTCGAGATAATTTTATACATGAAGTTACAGCAACTTATAGGCCGGAAATCAGTGGGTGTCATCGGGTTTTGCACTTTTGAAATAAGTACAATATCAGTATTATTAAGGGTGTTTAGGATGATACATGTTTTGAAGAAAACCTTGACCGCGGTGATGACATCCACCACCCACTATGTTCCAGTTCCTTTGGTAAAACAGACCCGGAAATCCGTCCGGACCCAACGCCCGCGTTCCTCCCAATTGGTATGTTGCCGTATGGATTTCCATGTCTGTTACCTCCCCTTATGTTGCTAGCTGAACATTTACAGAGGGATCCTGGTTCACTTCATTTTGTGGGAAAATATACACATTTGGAGGTCGTCTATCATAATACGATGATTGGACATCTGAAGGTTGCAAGTGTGTTTGACTTGAATTTTGGAAGGAGTTCGGTCCATTATGTGTCATGAAAGAGATCAAAATAACTAAAAACGTTGACTTAGCAAGTAACATATATAGCTTAAATAGACATTGCAAAATGATGTAGGACTAAATAGATATGCTAAGTGTATTGTGGCTTACGAGAATGTCTTCTTGATGATCTGTAACGTTATCTCCAAATGATTTAGGGTCCCATTTGATATTATGATCCTTAGCGATTGCAGTTAAAAAATTTAGTTTTGTTTGACCATCAGGGGCTTTGGCAGATAATTTCTCAACCAAGTGAAAGTAGTGGTACATGTTAAATAAGATTGAAAGCAACTTCACTCTACAATACCATGAACCTGAAAACAATTAAGAAAAACAGTAATAAAACTTACATTGCGATTCATACCACATTCCGGCCTCAACTCAACAGCAGTAGAAACAAACTGCTTCCCGTACTTCACCGTAAAGTGCTTGCGCACATCCACAAGCTCGAGTGCTGGTCGGGAGGGGGAGATAAGGGATAAGTTCAAGCTACACTTGGAACGTGTTGTTCCGCATTTGGAACAGTATTACACGTGCTATCTACTTCAGGTTTGGGCATCATTGCAATTACAATGGCAAACACCATCGCAGGAGAAGAAACAGTGCATAAACTTGCTTCACTTTTGCTTGTGGTTCTTGGTGGAAGTTACGTCATATTGTTCATCACTGGAAAGGGTAGTCATAACTCATAAGATTTGTAATATTTTGTAATTGGTGGAAGACAATTTTTCAAGGCTCTAAGAGGATAAACATAATGAAAAATTACTAAAATCAAATTTGTAATATTTTTGTTATGACTTAACTCTTCCTCCTAAACCTAATACATTTGTGCTAATTTTCCCTACACTTAGCAGCTCCTTTTTGCTAACGAGGAAATCCTTCAAATTCAAAACCTATAATTATGGTCAAAAATAGTGCGGTGAAAAACTCAAAAGCATGGTTATAGCCGTTATTTTTTTATATGGTTAACCGTATCAGTGTGGTGAAGTTATGGTGATAAATTTTCTACCCGTAATGGTTATGGTATTTTAGTCATGATTATGGTTATAACCATGGTTATTATATAAATATAATAATAATTTGATATTAATATATTAATAAATACTAATAACAGAACTATGATTTTCACTTTTAGATTTCACGAATCTATAATTCCAATATGAACGGTAATTGAATGGTGTAAATATTAAATGGTATTATCATTAATTTTGAATGATGCTAATGTTGAATGATATTAATGTTGAATATTTTTATTGCTTGTAACATAACTTTATATATTTATTAAGATAATATTTATAATGTTCCATTACATTTCACATGGTGGTAATAAATATGGGCATACAATTAAAACTGTGGTTAATAACCATAATTATAGTATTGAAAATTGTAACCGTAATGGCTATGGTATGTAATTTAAAAAAATGATATGTTTATGGAATTTGACATACTCGTACCATACTCTAACCATTGACAACGCTACCTATAATATATATATTCTTTTTTAACAAAACTCCACTGTTACTGTACTAGTACTAGAAAGAATTTATAACATCCCAGTTCATAACATGATTTTATGCATTGCAATGTTGGAATCTGACGATATGGATACTAGAAGAGGGAGTTTCTGGTGCCAGACAGCTTTGAAGACACGTTTCTGATGAGCATTTATCGATTGTGAAGGCTTGTTGGCATTGTACCGGACATCAAATATGTGGATAACTGGATCGGACGAACCTGAAGATATGTAGAGGCCGTCCGGTGACCAAACCTGCCTAACCAGAGCAGACTGAGACTCACTACATTGTTGCTTCCAACCGAATGCATGCACCTCCTTTTGCCCTTCTCGGATATCAAACAACCGCAGTTGCCTCTCATGTTTCCTGCATGCATATAAGACAAGTGTTTTTATAGATAGATGATAGATAGATGTAAAATAATGCATCCGTTACTCACCCTGTTTGCACCATAAAGAGGTTGAAGTCATGTGGATTAGGCAGAATGCTCAAGCATTTGTAGTCAATCTGATGCTTATATGTAACCTTTGAACTACTTACGTCGTAACCAAATATTTTTTTGTCCATACCGACAGAAAGAACGACCTTCCTTTGCACCATGCCAGCAACACCCATTACTGCTGATGAATGCATATTTCTATGCAGCGTAGTTGGTTCCCAGGATGTGATGTCATCACCTTCCCCTTCCCACATTATAACAGAGTGATCACTTCCACCCGTAACAAAACACTCCTCGTCGTCCCAGGGCATAAAAACTATGCTATTGATGATGCCCTTCATGTGAGGCTTATGCTCCAAGAAATTGTTTCCATCATTCTTCTGTAATATGCAGCAGGCAGTTACAGTTTCTGATAATAAGCCTCCAAAGCAAACTAACTTAAACCAAACATAAACAGACGCTTTGTTTTTATAATAAGGCCATGAAAAGGAAGAGGAAGATGGAGATTTTCTCTTTCCCTTCAATATGTTATAGATTTGATTTCAAGCAGAAACAAAAAAGAAACAGGAATGTTGCTATTTCATTCAGTTCTCTCCTTTTATTTATCACATAACTGTTTGAAGGATCTTCTGGTCTTATAGAATTGGGGCATGGGGAGTATTTCTACATTTTCCTCTTTTGAGGGTATTGAAAGCTCTTTCCTTAAATCAACTCCCCATTCATTTCGAAATATATCCAAACAAAAAGCCATACCCCTTGTTTATTCAGATCGATGATTGACACTTGAGAGCTTCCATTATCTGCAGTATACACACAAAACAGACTCTTCCCTTGTGGGTGCCAAGCAATATCTTCTGGCCATCGTCTATTATTAGCTCCGGAGAAACACTCAGTAGAGCTTAACAGAGATGCACTATTTCTTCAGTTCAACACCAACAGAAAATATAGTAATAGAAAGAGTCAGATCGGAGATGCACTAATGAAAAAACAGATTGCCTTAGTGAGGGATTCAAGATTTACCCTTTCCCATGAATTTTCCACAAGTTGACTACTCCATCCAAAGCACTGTAAATACACAGAAAAGATAATCAGATTAGACAAAGAGGTAACAACCCATAGCAAAGAGATAAGATCAAATAACAATGCTAATCACACAATTTCTGAGCTCACTGAAGATCAAAATTTATTTTCAAAAGGATTTTTTTCCAAAATAAATATATCTCATTTGAAAATCAAATAACAAATTTTCAAAACTATACTAACGCACGCCTGATAATCGCGGGTAAAATCTATTTCAATCTTAACCGCGACTGTCAGTCGCGGATAGGAGCATTTACTCCTCGTGATTGTCAATCACTGATGGAACATCCGATAAGTTCCACCCGTAACTGTCAGCCACGGGTAGGAAAAAACACTCTACCCGCAATCCACAGTCACGGGTAGAGAGAATTGCTAAACAACTTCTTCCCCCTCAGTCATTCCTCTCTTGTGTCTGTTGTCATGCCTCTCTCATGCTGTCGCTCGTGCCCCACGTACCCCACGTGCCTCCCACCGTGCTCAAACTAAGGTCAGATTTTTTTATTTTTTTTTTGCAAATATTCTAGGAATCGTGTAATCATATATAATTAGTATTTAAAATCCTAATGGTGTAAATTGATCAATTTTTGTGTTTTAGTTGAATTAAGTGTAAGTATAATTAGTGTTTAGAATGTCTAAATATTAGAAATTCAACAATTTGAGTGTAATTTTTGAATTAAAATGTTTTATTTGATTAATTTTGAAATTTGTTTTTGTAATTATTAAATTAAGAGTAATTAGGTATAATTAGTTATTGAATACAGATAATGGATTGTGCTCAGAGAAGTTCATCCACAATTATTCGGTTCGCAAAAGGAACCGATACATTGTTTTCTTTTGTATGATCAATCAACCACACCATATGTCACAACATACCGATGCTGATACGGTAATCCCAATTTTTTGTAGGATTAATTCTAATTATTATATAATTAATTAGTATTGTTAAATAATTAATTAAAAATAAATTATAGATTCACGTTAGTGCTAAATACATTCATAGTTGTAGTGGTAGATCCAATAATCCGACATTGGGTTGATTTGAATGGGATGCAGATATATTCCGATTAAAAATTGATTTGGGATTACTACATGTTTACCAAGAGATTTACCCACAGACTCACATTTAACCTCCCTAGAGGTTAAATGACTGTAACCCTAAAAGTTGTCTAAATGATCTTGAGTCTACGAGTAAACAATCTACCCGTGACCGATGAGTACAGATTGCGTGATGAAAAGGTAAACGTAGAGATAGGGAAGAGCGGGTAATTAAGATGGGGTCGTAGAAGCTCAAGGTATTAAGTTTCGATAATATTATTTAGGGAAAATCTGAAAATAGTTCAACATATTTGCACAAAACTTTAGTTGCACCAACGTTTTTTTGCGATGTTTAATAGTTCAACATATTTGAAAACGATAGTAATTGATAATTCGTTACTTCTCTGTTAAAAAAAACTGTTAAATATTTTTCATATTTATAAAATTAACCGAATATTTTTCTAAATGTTACAACTAAATCCTACAAAATCACACTAATGTTACAGACAAATCTCAACTCGATTCGAGCCACACCGAATGTCCCCTAGCCAGCGTCCGAACATAGTCCAAGTCACCCAACCTTTGGGGATCTGGTCTGGACTCAGACCATAGGACCCCCGAGTAAGGCTCAATTGGCGCCCCAATCGGTGTGGACCAAGGTTCGGTTCAGACTGATTGAGGCTCAATTGAGCCCCAATCGGGGATCCTATGGTCTGGATCCGAACCCAGATTTGGTCCCCAATCTAGGTTTAGACCCTAACTAGGGGACCCTCGGTGTGGATAGAATCGAGTCGAGACTTGCTTGTAACATTAATATAAGTTTATATGGTCTAATAGTAACATTTAGAAAAATATTCAATTTTTTCAACTATGAAAAATATTTAACGAAATTTTTTTAATAGAAAAGTAACGAAAATACTAATTACTACCATTTTCAAACATGTTAGACTATTCAAAATATTTTGAGTTGAAAAATCATTTTGTGCAACATGTTATGACCATTTTTAGATTTTTCCCTATTATTTAATTATGTATATGGTTTATTTTAATTTATATGTTGAGTTATTTTTAAAAAAAGTATATTAACATTTGAAAACCAAACACTTAATTCGAAACATAACGACGTTAATTCATATAAATTTTTAATTGTTTATTCATCTAATCTAATTTTTTTGATATGGTACCAAAAACTTATCATCTCCAAAAAAATCGAAAAAAATAAGTTGGATAGATAAACAAAGTAAAAATATCAACAAACATATATTTTTTATTAAAGTAATTACATTTAAGAAAAACAGAAAGTAAAACCCTACCCATGACTGCCCGTCATGAATAGGGTTCAATTAGTTTAACAACGGTAGTTAATACTACCGTTATACCCAGAACTATCAGTCGCTCACTCTATCCGTGACTACCCGTCACGATAAGAGTAAATGATCCTAAACGCGACTAACAATCAGGGGTTAGTATAGTTTGATAAATATTTTAGAAAACTGATTATTTTGGTATTTAATTTTCAAATGGGGTATATTTTAAAGAAAAAGTAAATAAAATATTATTTTCAATAGACCCAAAAGCAAGTTCCACCATCTAACATGTCAAAGACCTTAAAGACTGTGAGCTCTCACAATTTCATCGAATAGTAAATATATTTGCTCCAACGAAATGTTCTCAAATACCTGGTTGCAAAAAGCATATTATCAGCTGGACATAGAGATAGAGTTCTTAGCTTTCTCCTGTGTTGACTAGAGAACAGGTTGCATGATTCAACACCTATAGTGCATGCGGAGGAGGTGCTACATAGTAATGGCATAAAGTCTTTGTGTTGTTTTGCTTCTGCATAAGACAAAAACAAGATGCAGTGCAAACATGACAAAAACAAGATGCAGTGCAAACATGACAAAATGCAACCTAGTTAAATCTACATGTGCATCATGTTTGCATACCACATCTCATTTTTAAGCTCCCATCCAACCCAGTAATGGCTCCACTATCAGATGAGCATCCACAAGACTTTTCCTCAGTCACAGCTACAGTGCCTTTATGCTGCTCATTTCGTTCTGCGTGACAAATATGAATATAGATACAACAAAATGCCACTTGAACTTCACATCTGAATGGTTATGGGTAAGCATACCAAATTTCCTTTTTCTGCCAATATCATGCATTTTCAGCACCTTGCTGCCAAATGAGGATCCAGAATAATATTCCTCTTTCACAACCACATCAACACTACACTGCTCTTTCGGTTCTATAAAGACATAAACATGAACATAAATACATGGAATACATGAACATAAATACATGGAACACTATAAAATGCAACTTGCAGTGTACATCTGAACATAAGCCGTACCATATTTCCTTTCAGCACCAACATGCTGCATTGCAACACTTCTGATGTGGGAAAAGCTTCCACAAGCATTTTTGTCATTAGCAATTAAAACATCTTTACACTGCTCTATATACTTTTCTGGTTTGACAGAAGAGAAAAACATGAGTATGAATATAGACATAGATATATATGCTACGAAATCGCAGGTGACGTTAAGACCTATACCTTGTTTACCATATTTGCTTTTGGTGCCTATGGCGAAGAATCCAAGGACTTCACTATCAGATGAAGATCCAGAACTGTTTTCCTCCTTAACATACACAGCACATTTATGGTGCTCTTCCAATTCTGCAAAAGAGGAGACAAGAGTATAGATGCACATGCTACAAAATGAAAGCTGAAGTTTATATCGACACGTATATCATACTGTATCTACTTCCATTGCCACCGTGCTGCTGCACTTTAACGGATCCAATGTCTGATAAGGAGAGTCCACAAGAGTTTTTCTCATTAGCATCTAGAAAACCTTTACATTGTTCTTGTGGTTCTACATCAGAAAAAATGGATTATTATAAGAGTATGAGTATAGATATAGATGATACTACAAAATAAAATTCTAAGTTGAGGTCCAAACGTTGTATACCATATTTTCCTTTTGTCCCTACTATATCCTGGACCCTCCGGACTCCGTTGTCAGATGAAATATTTTCCTCCTTAACCACTACCCCACCTTTAGCTAATAATGGAAAAGTACTTTCAATTTTTGAAGGCTTTGAAAAATTTAGACTTCCTGTGGGTATAATGAGTTTTGGTTTGGGTGGCCGTGTATAAAGGTAACAAGGCTCATCATCAGTCTCACCAACGGGGTAAAAATTGTTCCCCTCCACCTTTCTACCACCATTTTCAACAAATGATGATGACACATCTTTCTCCACATCTTTGATTTTTTTCCGAAGACGAGCCAACTTGCAGTTATCCTTAGACAACATCTGCTCTGCTTGTGCTAGCTGCAATGTAGATCAGCATTGATTGATTCAGGGAAAAGAACTCCCCGACAAGCAGCTAAAATAGAAATTACATACACGAATTCTTCAAGCATTCACTGGATGTACAAAAACTTTGACCTTTTGAAAATCAATCAACGTAGAGCTGTAGTAAAACAAGTTGATTTCTCCCTACTCTTACTAGCGTTAGCAAAATATTTTCAGCGTCTACATTAACATCATTGACAGAGTACCAACAACAAGAAAAATCATTCCAGTCAAGTCACTTTCCCTATATGGTCAAGAAGCGAAGAATAAGGGCTTATTAGGTGAAAAATCGATGCTCTTCAGAAGGGTCGTAGTGGGTATTTGTTGTCAACGGCAGACTGAAGCAGACGCGAAATAAACTTGGAACAATACATTGCGGGATAAGAATCTTATCGCGCGTAATATAGAAAGAGTATTACTTGCTTAGTGTAGTAAGCGACGCTGTTGCGAAGATTGTCGACTTCTTTCTTGCGGTGGTTAATGAGGGCTACCAGTGTTTCTTGTTGCTCTTGTAGACTGTTAACAGCATCAAGGTCGTCTTCTTCCTCTGATTGAAGTTCTGGTTCGTCGAGCCTAAGCTTCTTTGGAGGCGCGCTCATCGTATCTGATTAGGTGGTTTGAGTGTAGAAATTCGAAAATCACTTATTTAGCAGAGCTAGGCGCCCCCCCGCCTCCCCAACCCACCCAAAAGAAAAAACCGCCTAAGTCTCCTGTTTTGTGTCCCAAAATATAATATACGAGAAATAAGAATATACTATATATATTGGTATACCTATATATATTCGTATACCGCTTTACGCAATTAGGTGGTTATTTTTGTATGATACATAATATAACATATTTAAATTATTTTTAAATGAATATAGTGTAAAATAATTTTAAAAAATAAAATAATAAGTTTACTGTTATAAGGTTTAAAAAGTTATTTTTTCAGTAAATATACACTATAATAATTTTTCAAAAAGTTCATTATTGTAAGTTTAAATTGTTTAAAATAAAAATATTATATTCAAACTTAAAAATGCATGAAATAATTAATTATATAGATAAAGTATTATAACTAATATTATGAAATACAAAAAATTACATATTATATTAAGTGCATTTGTTCATAAAATTAGTTAAAACATACCTGAGTCAATAATTAATACTTTTAAGTTAAATATTTTTATGACTATTAAAATCATTAGTTATTTGTCTTTATTTTAGTAATAATAATAATATATTATTGTTTCATTATATAAATAGTGTTTTAATAATTCAAAAATAGGTTGGGTTATAAATATATAAAAAATATTTTTCACAAAACTGTAAAAAAAATATGTTAATGTACATATTACTTCTATCAGTACATATAAAAATATTAGTATTTTTCTAACAATCGTAACAATCTCTGATGTTTTTAGTATACATATTATATTTTATCTATTTTCTAACTGCAAATTATATTTAGTTAATAAAATATATAATACTTAATTGTTTGACATTATTAAAATTTATTGTGATATTATTGTAATGAAGTAGGTGATGTTTATATGTGACTTATGTGTTATTCTTAATAAGAGTATTATGTGATTTATGAAATGATCCTTAATTAAACTATATTTTAATTTATAAAAGTAAATTTTAATATGTGCATACTTGGTATTCATAAAATACTAGACTCTGGCACGCGCTACGCGCGTGCACGTTGTGGTTGTTGTTCGTGCGTGCGGTGTTACGAGGATATAATCAACCCGACTCCTAGGTTAATACAAGAACATTACAAGCATTGAACAATTTATATAAATATTACTAATGTAGAACTAAAATTAATTTGAATAAGATAATAAAATAATAAAATTCTAAAATATTTTTAAAACATTGCTCGAGCAACCGGCAACCCGTTTGATAGTGTTTCAAGAACATTATATGCTCCCGGTCGCTCGAGCAATGTTTTAAAAATATTTTTGAATTTTTAAATTTTATTATTTCATTATCTTATTCAAATTATCTTTAGTTTTACATTAGTAATATTTATATAAAGTGTTCAATGCTTGTAATGTTCTTGTATTAACCTAGGGGTCGGGTTGATCATGTCCTCGTGAGACCGCACGCACGACCAACGGCGACAATGTGCACGCGCGTAGCGCGTTCCGGAATATAGTATAACCATTAGGGAAATACACTTTAGTGGATTACAAAAATTGCGGCATAATTTATTGGTCAACTATATACATGTATATATATACGAAACTTATATATACTTGTTATGAAAATAGATCGTTGCGTACAAAATATTTTATCTATAAAAAAAAAAAAAAAGTTGAGTGAAAAGTGGTACTAAACATATGAAATAAGTATATATATTGAGTTAGAATAACATGAACTTTATATGAAATCAATTGACTCAAAATATAAAATATAAAATAAATAAATTAAGATGCACAACTACACCCTTAACATAAACTTGGTAAGAGTCAAATGATCAAAGTAACAAAACATTTTTGTATACCACATTTCGAGTATGTATACTAGTAAGTCCTTCGAGTTCTCCATTTTTAACCAAAACCTTTGTTGTCGACTGAGTCGTATCGCGTGATAAAGCAACATATAATTGACCATGACTGAATACATGATCAGACAAATATATGCCAACGTTAGGCAATGGTTGATATTGCGTCGTATTTATAGTCCTTGCAAAACTAAGACGCACTGGAAAATGTTTACGAGTCATCTGGAAAGGCAAGCAAACATCTTTCGTCGGCTTCATTAATATTCTTGGAATAAATGATTTTGTTCCTTTAAATTGTCCACCAAGAACTTCCGCATAAAATCCAAACATAATAGTCTTGTTCCATTACAAAGTTTAGCATTAGGATCGAGATTTCGAATAAGCATTATTAGGGCACCTTTTTTAAGAGTTAGACAATGTGGAGGCATTACTTTTGGTGCAATGGAGTTGACATACTCGTTTTGATATAAATCTCCATTTTCGCTATCAACCTTGTCGTAAGAATAGAATGTATGTTCAGACCCCGAAAAACGTCGTAGAATCTTGTCATTTAACTTATCAACATCTGTATTAGTTGGCACCAATATAGCTCTATCTTCGTACCATGACGGTTCCTGTGATACATTTTGCAAATCTGGAAACATGACATCAATAAATGCATCAATCGATTCTTCACCTTCCCAACGTTTTGTCATATCCTGCAACGGTTGTATGAAATCATCAAACGTGTGTGTTTCTCTTCCATCACCAACGCATAATAGAAACTCTTAAAAGTTGTTATCAAATAGAGACCTCATGCTCTGTTTTAATTTAAGAATTGTAACATGCCTCCAGATAGCGGATTTAATGAAACATGCATCAATCAATTGCGCCTTATTTGCCCTTTATACGACATGAAGCACTTGTCGAAAATTCCCACCCAATATCATGACTTTACCACTGAACGGATCACTACGGTCACAAATATCCTTCAAAGTTCGATCTAATGATTCGAAAAGAAATCTATGAGCCATAGGTGCCTCATCCCATATGATTGTTGTAGCCCAACGTAGTAACTCAGTGTGAGAAAATTGTTTAGTAATCGAACATGTAGCAGAAGAGGTAGGATT
The DNA here is from genome assembly GCA_946814005.1 of Chamaenerion angustifolium. NCBI lineage: Eukaryota > Viridiplantae > Streptophyta > Magnoliopsida > Myrtales > Onagraceae > Chamaenerion > Chamaenerion angustifolium. The sequence goes on along the minus strand of OX328277.1, from coordinate 17,592,890 downwards.
TATTGGGAGCTTTAATCTAGAATTGGTTGTACGACCACCACGCAAAATCGTTGATGCTATCCCTAAATATGTTGTAGCCAAACCAAATTTTCCCCTATCACGTAACACAACTAAAATTGCCTGGTATAGGTACGTCTTTCCAGTGCCACCGGGTCCATCAACAAAGTACACACCACTTTCTCTACGATCAATAGTTGACATAATTGTATCAAATGCATTCTTTTGGTTTGGATTTATCCACTTACATTCTCCATTTTTTTTGCACGGTGTCGTTCATGAATGATCACATGGGCCAAGGATCATATGCTTCAGTACTTTAGCACGTAGTGATGGCTCTTGATGTTGATCAGGAATTTCAGCACGAACTAAAGCATCATAGTCATCAGGCGTAGAGAGTTTCATATCATCCTGAAGGATTATTAACATGTGTGCATGTGCAAGTCCTATTTTCTGGAACTCAATAACATAGGTGTATGCGACCACTTTTCCCAAAACTTCACGATTAAGTAAATAAGTTTTAAACTCCTCAAATCGAGCATGAAAAATGCGAGATAGTAAATCAGGACGATCATGTGGAACCTAGTAATTGATGCAGCAAGACTATTTTAAATAACTCAAAAAATAGCACGCCATGAGAATGATGATATATTGAATTTAGTGAATGAAAATGGTTACCTGAAATTGTAGGAGTTCATTAGTAATTTCTTCCCACGAATGATCGCATGTCATTGTGATGAAGATATCTGGTTTTCCAAAAGCACATACCAAAGTCATTGCATCTGAATATCTTTCAAACATATCACGATTGAATCCAACAAAGGACGATGGTAATATTGTCCTCCGTCCAACCGTGCCTTTGTTGCATCAGCCATTGTACATGTAATTTCCTGTTAGTGTATCATTCACTATAGACATTAAAAAAAAAACATAAATTTAAGTAGTCACATGTGTCATGATTTCCTGCACTAAAAGAGTCTTGAAGGCCTTGGTAAACATCAGCTCTGATAGTGTTTTGATTATTACGAACCCAACGAAGTTTATGTGATTCAATTTTAACATACTGATCGACCACATATTGTTGCATGAGTCGTCCACCACAGAGAAATAGAGATTTTGAAATATGTTCTCTAATCTATAAGAACAAACTGACGTATTAAATTACAGCAGCAAAATAATAATAAATAAATTATTATTTAGGTAATAAATGTAATTAAAAGAGTATGAAGAAAGACTATACCTGTAGCATAAAAGCATAATAGTCACGACATGATACAATACGTGTTGATCTGCGTTCTTCATCAAACGTCCAACCATAAAGTCTGTGAGGAAGTAGTATTGGATATTGAAGGGGATCATAATAGCCACTCGTATCTTGTACATTTATTAGATCACCAAATTGTCTTTGAACAATAAAATCACGACTGCGAATCTCAGTCATCTCATCTCCTCCAACTATAATTGCAGCTACTTGTGGAGCAGTGGGTACCTGCGTACTGATGCATATGACGTGGTTGTTCTCTTATAATTAAACGACACTGATGTATATCTTACCTTGTAGATAATTGTCGAAATCGATGCACGAATGGATTTACGTCATTGAGTATTGTTGTTATTCTCTCCAATACTGTAACCTTTAAGGTATTATTTCCAGTTAATCGGTTCTCTAATTCATGCTCTGTATCGTATATATATGTTTGCAAATATCTCGGTCGTTCATCTTCAGATGGTAGAAGAGAACCAATTTGATGATATATTGATCCTTGAGCTCGAAATGTATATATCCCTCGACTACCTGCCACCAAGCTTTCATCCACATTGACGGCCATTGAGGTTAAAGAGAACACATGATTATAAGCACGAATGTTATGCCTAAAGTGATTTCCATCAACAGTTGGATCTTCAACATATACTTTCATTCTCGTGGTGGAAACGCTTGGCTGAACATTTGATACAGGATGTAGGATCCCGAAGAACATATCTTAGAGAATCAATACCCTCTTGAAAATCTCGAGCAATACAATGATATCCTCTTCTTCGTGTTGTTGCAGGTAACACTGTAGAAAAAGTGAATTGTTTGATATACTATAGCGTGAACGTAATGCTTTACACCAATAAAGTTGTCAGTAGTTTAATTAATTTAATTGGGTACCATATAAGTTTGACTTTTAATTTATAGCAAAACTGTATGCATTGTTGTCGTCATGATCAATGAATTACTTTGTATTTATACTTACATGTAACAAATAAATTATGTTTAATTGTGTTTGCTACAAATTTCTTGCTATGGTATGAAGACTGTATATACCTTGAAAGTCGTTTGAACGATGCACACCAACTTCAATTGAATTACCTACTGGTGGGTTGTAGAAGAACCAACTCCTGAATTATCTTGTACTGGTACCGACATGCGGGCAAGTCTTCAAATAGCAGTTAATCGAAATGATTCTAATAATATTGTTTATGAAAACATTAATTTATGAATTATAATCAATAAAAAAGTATATATAAATGTGTATGTGTATATATGTCAATATAACATTACACGTACCTCAAGAATGTCTCTGTGATGGTGAATGGTGCATATTGTACGACCGAAGGTATACCTATACAAAGTATAAGAAATAATATTGTATTGAGATGGTGTAACATAGTTGAATATATAAATGTAGATGTATACATGAAATGGTTTGAATCACTTTAATTTTATCATGTACAAATTTATGAAAATATATTAATGATTTTAGGTCGTTATTATACCTTCAGTTTGCATAAGTTGAGTTTGTCTAATTTATGTAGTAGAAGTTTTGCGCCAAACAATATATGGTAACAATAATTCAATGCTAGATTTTTACTAAACAATATTATAATACTTCACTTAATATTAAACGCAGATCCAGTAAACACAATCTAGTGTGACAACAACATTATGGATAGGAAAAAAAACTCATCAATATCGAATTCTAAAAAAAAACACGCAAACATACCGTTGATGAGATTAATGAAGGTAACAACTCTCTATGCGTTCGATCACACAATCTTGATCGGGATTAAAGACAGACAATCTACAGTTATATAGTAAAAATATAAATAACCACATTGAAATAATCACAATCTTGATTGGTTATGTGATTATTCTGATGTTGATTCTCTAGAACTTGAAGTGGATTTCTAAATATTCTAATGTAAACGGTGAATATGCATAACTTGTGGTAACATCAAATTTCATAAATTTATCAATGATACATGGGATGCTAAAAAATGAAATAACAATCTGCAAAACAACTAATAGCAAGGGATGATGAGAAATGATACCTTATTGGGATTGAGCAAGTAATCATAGAGCGTCTTCTCCTCCTAGATCATAGTCATGTTCTTGTTAGTAGCAGAGTAGGAATATCCCGAAGTGGTACCCGACTGCCTACCGAAAAGCCCGTTCAGATTGGGTCCTCCAACGTATCAAGAACTTTATCTAATATACCATCAGAACTACATTCAATATACAATTTAAATCCCATTCACGATGTTCTCGTAGAATAAAATAAGCTGGATGATGGATCCTCCAACTCAAAATATTACAATACAGTCAATATACAATTGAAATCCCATACATTCAATATAATTTGCAGTGATATGCTGGATGATGGATACTCCATTATCAAGTGTGATTAATACAAAGAACGGCGGTTGTATTAAATAACAATATATTATAATCAAGTGTTCTTGATTACCAAATGGATGCTCAACGTTGGTCGGTATTATCAAAGGTATTCTCCCTTCTTCACTGCTACTCAACGGTTTGATAACTAGATTTTTAATCATGAAATAAAAGTACAATAAACAACATGCACTCTTTAGTATCAAGCAATTCTGTAAACTTAAGGTTAAAAAAGAGGTTGGAGCAGAGGATCACAAAAGGGGTTCGTACTATAAATTGGTACTTCTGTAGCAAGAAAAGTTTTTATATTGTAAACCCGAACTATATACATGTTTTTATCACGTCACGGATGATCGAAAAATCACACTTGTTACCCACCAGCATCATTGCTACCGTAATTTCAGAATGAGCAGCACCAAAAAGAAAATGAGACCCAACATACCACCAGAATGACACGTAGTCTACATTATGAAAATCCCAACCAAGTTAATGTGTATACTAATATCAAAATAAGTAGAAAATGATAAATGCTGGCACCTTAGGCAATTTTTGTTGTGGATTATAATGAAACGAAGAGCATAAAAAATAATAGTAACTCATTGCCTAATAAGCATCGATTGAAGATCAAGTAATCACAATCTAGTGTGAGAATGACATAACTATGGAAATGAACAAAAACTCTTCAATAATGAATGCAAACAAAAAGTTCAACACACAAACATACCGTGGACGAGATTAATCAAGGCAACAACTCTCTATGTGTTCGATCACACAATCTTGATCATATCAAAGACAAAGATAATCTGCAGATATATAGGAAAATATAAATAATCACATTGGCATGATATGCAAGGGTAACAAAGCGTGCAACGAAGGATAAATTTTTAAACAATAATCCAACTATATAGATTTAAAAATTCACACAATTGAGATGACGAAAGTAAGATTTTTTACCGGAAATTGTATTAGATCTTAACGGTGTTGACTTGAATTCATGGTTCGGTTCACCTTTCCAATATGTGAGATTTAAAAACGCCGACAAAGTGTTCAAAATGGACTACTATTTGCATAAAATAAAAATCAGCAATGGAATACAACTTACTGAATTTGGAATACAACACGATGCATAATCTGGTACTGATGAGACTTATTAATCAAAAATCTTCTACATTTTACTCAGTTGATATAGTTTTTTTGAACAGGTTAGGGGACACCAGTTGTCGATTGTAACAACATGGATAAAGACAATGTACTAAGATGTGCTTGGCATATTACTTACAAATATATTGTTACTCCCCACCACTTAAACCTGTTGATTTTATGGATAATCCTTATGTCGATTAGAAAGGAATGCAAATACCAAAAGACGTTCATTAAAGTGATTTAAATTCTTCACCATCAATTATTGAAGTTCATAAAAATAAGGAAAACTCGATAAAGCATTAATTACTAAGAGTTTCATCTGTAGTGATGGGCCTTATCAGAGGTTGCAACGGCATACTCATATCAATGATGACAACACTAATTTGTGATGCATCTACACTTCAATTCAACCTGTAAAAAAATAATTAAAACCAGTTTGTTTCAGGCAACGAAAATAGCAATAGCAAAATACGTAAACAACATAATGAACAGTCAGATGCATTTACATTAAAAGCAATAGCAATAGCAAGCAAGCATCACAGAATCGCTGATTCGCAACATTGAAATTGCTCACCGAAGAACATTTAGCATGCATAGCACATTGTGTAATAATTCACGTAAATATCAATTTCCTATGCATCCCCAATTTCTATTGCACGGTGAGTATTTTGATAATAATTGGTATCAATAGAAAGTTTATCACGGTTTGTTACCCTTGCAATTTATTATCAATTTACCTTATTATAAAAATATTATGCTGTCATTATATAATAATTCACAGCAGAACAATAACAATGGAGGATGTGAGTTACCCACCGAAGCACAGTGAAACTAAATTTCACCAAAAGTAAAACACTGAAACTGAATTATGTAGTATAACCAACCATAACACAAAATTGAAGGGAAAGTCTGAAGATGGTACAACATGTTTGACGAAAATAGTTTTCCAACCCAAACGATTGTTTTTGGTCAAACATGTTTGAAAATGATGGTAATTCATACCTCCGTTTCTTTTCTGTTAAAAAAATTCGTTAAATATTTTTTATATTTACAAAATTAACCAACTATTTTACTAAATGTTACAATTAAACCCTACAAACTTACACCAATGTTTCAAACAAGTGCCGACTCGATTCGAGCCACACCGGGGGTCCCCTAGCCAGAGTCTGAACCCCGACCAGGTCACCCAACCCTGGGGATATGGTACCAATTACGGAGGATACCAATTACCATCACTTTCAAACGTATTGAACCATTAACCATCACTAAAAAACCAGTTGCACCGAAAACCATTTTGTGTAAACATGATGGACTATTTCAGACTTTTCCCCAAAATTGAATTTCAGCATACTTGGAAACACTGAAACTGAAAGGTATAGAGAGAGCACCTATTTGAAGAGGACTGATCCTTGAATGGAGAGTGGTGGTCTAAATACTTGAGGCATCCTTTTCCGACGGGATTAATAGGGACAGTAATCACAACCAGGGAACTTGGGGACGTTGGGGTTAGAACTTGGAGACGTCGGGGAACTTGGGGATGTCAGGGAACTTGGGCTGGAACTTGGGGATGCTGGGAAACTTGGGACAGAGATTACTATAAGAAATCCATGTATAAATCTTTGAGAGAGGACGGTATATGGTGATAAGTAGAGAGATACGCGCGAAAAAACTGGATGGTGGATTAGTGGGATAAATGGAGAGATATGGAGAAAAAACTGTATAGTGGAGAATAAAATGAATAAAATAATTAAAAATATAGAGGAGATTTAGGGGTTACCGCATAATACAGAGGAATACAGAGAGAGGGAGGGAGGGAGATGTGAATAAAATAATGAAATATATTAGAAGAGATTTAGGGGTTAGACCGTGAAATGACTAAAATATATTCACTAAATTAAAATATAGTTGAATAGTTTTATTCAATTGAAGGACATTTTTGTAATTTAGATAGATGATGGTTACATAAACATGTTCCGCCTTAATAATATAGATAATATTATGTATTTATTATTATATAAATTTCACTTCATAAAATATATTTAATGAAAAATCATAATTACTAATGTAAATTAAAAATAAATGATATGAGTTTTATAACATATCTTGAGAATGAATGAGCGGCTTTGAAGAATATTAAAGTGATTTACATGGCATGCCACCTAGGAATGAGAAATTTATGTTTGACATGTACCAATTATAAGAGGTTAATTTTACATTAGGAGTGAGAAAATAACAAAAAACTTATATGTCAACCTTGTATGTTTAACCAAATTAATATATATATGGATTTTGTATTTATTAGTAGTTTAATTGACATTCTTTATAAATCTATTTCCTTAACTATTAATATTTCTCTAAACCGGTCTTCCGTTTGGGTGGTGACTTATTTCTAGTTGCCTTTAATTTCTTTTAAATTAATTAATTTATTATAAAATAAAAAATTGATTTACATTCGTGCATAATATAAAAAACAAATATTGATGAGTGTTTAATTTAAATATTGACCATGTATTAATATTAATTAATACATATATTATTTAATTAGAAATAATAATATGTATTAACTCATACGTAGTGTGATTACGTGCACACACGTAGGAATACACTACTAAAGAATCACGACGACGACATGTGATGAATACATTTGGTGAGACTGATGATGAGCCACAAGACGTGCACGCGGAAGTGATGGGATCCATTACATGCATGTGCGTATTCATGTGCACGTGCATGCGCGCATTAAAGTGCAGTTTGAATAGTTGATGGGATTCCACACTTAGATACATTTGAATAATATATGTAGTTGTTTGATTATACTAGACTATGTATTTTAACTAATACATAGCACGACGACGTGCACGCGCGTAGATATTCATCACACTCAACTGTGCTAATACTATCCAATAATTTGATGCCTATAAATCTTGAGTGTCAATCTTCAATTTCGCCAATTATTGAATTGAACATGTTAAAATCTATAACTATCCAATAAGTCAACGCCTAGAAATAAGAACTTGAACCAGTGCCTTGTTATAAAACCGTAGGAAGTCGACGCATATCTCCAATACCCTTTTGTGGAAATCGACGACTAACCTACTGAATGTGATCCACACACTTTGATATGTCAATGAAAAAGAGACTATTTAGTAAGAAGTCAACGACAATATCATTAACCTGCAATAACCAAGTCGACGCATTTGAACATGATAATCTTATAAGATCAGTTCATGCTCATTATACATAAAATTTCTTCAAATCTTCTGTGTTGAATGTATTTTTCAGTCTTTGCCCGTGCATATCTTCAAGCCCATAAGCGTTGGGGTGTGCAATAGCAACGACTTTGTATGGGCCTTCCCATTTGGGTGACAATTTGTCAATCCTGTCTTGATGTGAAAATTCATTTCGTCTCAGCACCATTTACCCCCCCCCCCCCCCCCCCCGAAAATTGGTGAGTGAGGACTCGACGGTTATAATATCTAGTCGTTGTTAGTCTCATTCTAGCATGCATTTCATATGATGTCCAACAATTTTAGCTCAAGGCGACGCTGACCATTATTGTTTCAGTGGTGAAGCGTCGCAACCTATGCGTTGATACTGTTATTTCCACCAGGGCTACCGCTTCTGAGCCATAAACAAGGCACAAGGGTGTTTCACTCTTCGACATTTTTGGTGTGGTTCAGATGACCCACAATATATTCTCCAATTCATCAGCCCAGTTATTATCCAGGGCATCGACCTACTTCTTTAAACATCCAATACCACCTTATTGACTGTCTCAACCAGTCCATTTGTCTATGCATGACGCACTGAGGCGAATCGATGCTCTATACGGAGCTCCTTGAGGAACCATTTAAGTTCATTACCCACAAATTGCAGCCTATTGTCACTTATCAACACATGTGGTGTCCCATACCTTGATATAACTTTGGACTTCAAGAATTTCATTACTTGAAATTCTGTTGTTGAGGCTAACGTTTTTGTCTTGACCGACTTTGAAAAGTAGTCGATAGCCACGATAATCTATTTCTGTTGACCTGTTGACCATTATAGGGGCGCTCCACTAAGTAAATGCCCCATTGTGTGAAAGTCCATGCACCTGGGATTGACACCAAATCTGCGCGGGGGGGGGGGGGGGGGGGGGGGCATGATTTGGGGGGCGTATTTTTAACAAGGCTGGCAAGCCTGTACAAACATCGACGAATCCTTCAACATTGTTGGCCAGTAATATCCATGTCGTATTTCCTTTCTAACCATTCACCTGGTCTCTTCATGACAAGCTGCCGTAATGCGACCACTATCGGGACTAGCAACGCATCTGAGGTAGGGTATGGAGTACCCTTTCTTATATAACAACCTATCAATCATCAAATAATTTGAGGTAATGCGTCGAATCCTTATAGTGTCGTCCTGTGTGTATGGAAACTTTGCTTCTTCCAGGAACGCCTTAATGGGTGTCATCCACATAAGGGCTTCCCCTGAGAGTTGATTTTCATGAATAGTCGAAAGAGTGTCTGTTTCGACACAGTGCACCTCCTGCCATAGCGACGCTCCGAAAGCATACCTCCTTAATGCGTTGACTTCCTAATTTTATTCCCTTGGAATGGCTTCTATGTCGAAGTGTTTTATTTCTTCGATTAATGCCCTTACCTTAGCCAAATACTTTTTCATCCTTCTCCCCTTGTCCTTGTATTCCCTTTTAACTTGGTTTATCACCAGTTGAGAATCATATTTTACCCTCAAAGTATCGACGCCTATTCCTCTTGAAAGGCGTAGACATGTAATGAGGGCTTCATATTCTACTTAATTATTTGTGGCTTTGAATGTCAATGTTAAAGCATATCACAACAATTTACCCCCATTGGGTGTTGTCAATACCAAGCCTTCCCCTGAGCGCTCTTTGGAAGAGGACCCATCTGTTCACATCTTCCAGAGTTCCTCATCATTTATAGACTTTGAAATACGTGTCACCTCTTCTATGAAAGGACCCGTGGATTCCACAATGAAGTCAAAGAGTACTTGTCCTTTAATTGTTGTTCTCGGGGCAAAATATATTGGAAATTCATTTGACCATTCATCCTGAGGCGTCGGGTTTTAGCAGGAAGTGTTTTAACAAATGATTTTTAAAAGGGTAATACTATGAGCTTGGAAGTATGGGCGTAACTTCCTAGTCGAGATAATCAATGCGTATAAATACTTATCAATTTCCAGATATGTCATTTCAACTGGACTAAAGACCTTGCTTACAAAGTAGACTGCTATCTAGGTAGTATCCTCGTCCTTAACCAGGAAAAAGGTAACATCAACACCACTGATGCTTATATCTAAGTACAAGGCGTCACCTAATGTCGACTTAGCCAGAGGAGGTAAAGGTGACTTTTCAAAGAATGAAAAGCCTCCTCGCACTCTAGTATCCAGTTGAGACTTTTGTTTGTGTGTAATACTTGAAAGAAAGGCAACGCCTTTCCCATGACTTTGAAAGGAACCTTCCCAAGGCTGCGAGTTGTCCATTCAAGAATTGCAACTCCTTGTGACAAGGCGACGACCTCATCTCATCTATAGCAGTGAGATTTTTTGGGTTGACCTCAATCCCCCTCTGACTCACAATGAATCCGAGGAATTTTCAGTAGATAATGCTAAAGGAAAATTTAGCAGGATTGAGGCGCACATTGTGCAACTTCATTCGCTCAAAAGCTCGTTCCAGATCAAAACAATGGTCGAAGCCTAACCTGGACTTCACCAACATGTCGCTTCCATGGTGTCACCCAGCATGTCCGAAAATATTTGGTTTACCATCCTCTGATAAGTAGCCCAGACATTGATGAGCCCAAAAGGCATCACAGCATAGTGATAGATATCACTGCTTGCGTAAAAGGCAGTGTGTGACGTATCCTCATCTGCCATCCTGAATTTGTTGTACCTGGAATACACATCCATGAAGCTCAGCAATTCATGTACGGATGTAGCGTCAACCAGTTGATCAATACGAGGGAGATGGTAACAATCCTTGGGTCATGCTTTATTAAGGTCCCTGAAGTCAACACACACTCTCCACGTTCCTGTTGACTTCTTGACCAACACAGGGTTGCCACCGAGGTTTGGAACCTGATCTCCTTGACAAACCCAGCGTCAACCAATTTCCCCACCTCTGAATGGATGACCAATCTTTTTTCTTCACCAATTGCTCGTCTGCTATGCGCCACCGACTATATCAGAATGTCTAAGTGCAACTCGTGGGTGATGACATCCGCTACAATTCTCGGCATGTCATTTGGGCTTTAGGCGAAAATCTCCTTAAATTTAACAAGTAGCACTGTTAGTTGCTCTGCTTGTCCTTTAGGGATGACCACTGCAATTCAGACCATTCTAGTCGGACCATCGACTGCCACCTCTACTAGTTCCTCAACAGGACTAGGGGCGACGCGTCTCCTCTCGAGGGTCATCATCTATCAGAATAGACCGAGTACCCCTTTGATTGCATCACCTCAAGGCATTTACCTAACTCCTCCTAGAGGTCTGTGGGTCCCTCTTTACCTCCCCAAGCCCATGAGGAATAAGGAACTTCATATTTTGGTGACAAGTGAAAAAAATGATCTCGTGGGGATTCAGAGTGGTCGACCACTATAAAATTGATCTCCGTTCCTAAGGCCTTTCACCCGTCGCGTAGAATCACTGGCAGTCTGATCGACCCAGGAGGTAAGTGGTCCTTCCTGCAAACCCTATCAAGAGGAAGTCGATTTTCTTTAAATTTGTCATCGATTTCCCCATACCAAAGTACGCCTCTAAAAATAGAATGTATGTAGAGCTTCCCTAGTCGACAAGTATCCTTTTAACATCGTACCTGTCGACTTCTATTGTAATAACCATAACGTCTTTGTGAAAACTAGCAATATGATAGAAATCCTCGTATGAGAAGGATATAACGTCACTCTCTACTGGCCTGGGTTTGTTTTCCAGTGCCACCCCTGTAGGTATATTCCTGGCACCGCTCGTCTCTCCTCTCGAAGCAAAACCACCACAGATGACGTTGATAGTTCCTCACTTTGAATGTGAGCGCTCTCTACGAGGTAATGGAGGGGGTGGAAGTAGGGGTGTCAAAATGGGTCATGGGTCGACCCATGAGTTGTGTCGGCCTTGGGCCGTGTCAGGGACCCTTAACCCAAACACGACTCATGTAATAGTATGGGTCAATTTTTCAATCCCAAACCTGACCCGTCAATAATGGTAATGATTGGGTCAAACTGACTCGTTCGATCCCCATGACATGCGGGTCAGTCTGACCCGTTCAACCCACCATTTCAATAAAAATCAAAATCAGACTGAGACATAAAACATCATTTCTGTAAAATGAATACAAACCATAATATTTCCAAAATGCGTACAAAATGCATACAAACCAGAATGCATACAACATATATAAAATGCATACTTCAACCAGAATGCATACAAACCAGAATGCATTCAAACCATCATATTTCCAACATAACTAGTTAACTACCAACATATATAAAATGCAAACAAACCAGAATCACAAAAAGGCTACCAACATATATCATCAAGGGACAAACTAGAATATTTCCAAATTCACTTTTGTTTGATATTTCATCCCCTTCTTGGCAAAACCTACAATTAAAGTATTCCTGAAGCCACAGTTATAATGGGGACACTCAAAATATCACATACCATTGAAGAAATTATAGGACAACGATTTCTTTCACTTTTCCTATAACTTAAGATATCCAAATTTTCTTGCCCATCAAATAGCTCTTCATCTAAATAACGGTCTGGTTGAGACTTTTGACATTGTTGATTGGTTGATCGTAGAGAGCCAAATTACAGAAAATATACAAATAACATATAACATTTAATATTATCAAATGAAAGTATAAATAAAAGAAAGAGTTGTTGAAATTATTACTTAAATTGAACACAACACCTCCCATTTTCTAGTGTAGTAAAATCTGACCCTTAGAAGAAGAACACATTATTTTTTATGAATCTTTAAAAGTCGGTGGTCTTGCAGATGATTTATCCACATAAGCCTTGTATACCTCATGCAACTTAGTGTGGATCATCGAAGCTTTCACATGTCCAAAATCTTCACCATACAACTTCTTGAATGCAAATTCAATCAACTGAAATTTGAATCGAGGATCCAACACCATCGTAATTGTGAGATTTCACTAAAACTGGACCAATACTTGTCAAATTTCAATTTACTCCTATCCACCATACTCTTCATGAAGTAACGTTCACCAACGTAATCCTTGGACAATGTAAAATTAATCACAAATACTAATGGAAAGTATAAATTTGCAGTTGGATACTTTGTCTCCGAGAAAATGCAAGGCATATCATAAAAAGCCCCTAAGAAATTCGTAATGGATTAAACTCTACCCCATTCATCCGTAGTAGGACACTTTGTGGAACTTCCAAACTCCATGTCACAAGGGTATTTTTATAGCGTAAGAAACTTTGAAGCATTTCAAAAGTTGAATTCCACCTAGTAGGGCAATCGTGCTTCAAACCTTAATAATCCATCCTAAAATCCTTCACATTTTTATGAAAATCTACTTTTCTAACTTGAGAGCCTAGAATGTATTTAACAATTTCTCTAATTTTTTTGACAACCCCGTCAATTTATTTTATCCCATCTTTCACTATCAAATTCAAAATATGAGAACAACAACGCATGTGAAAAAATGCCCCATCTAAGATGAGTGAGTTATTTTGCAATAACTTATCTTTCAGGTGTCGAAGAAACATCATTCGATGAAGCATTATCCAAAGTTCAATAAAATACTTTATCAAGAATGTCCCAATCACTCAAAATATCATAAATATCGTTTTCAAAAGCTTTCCCGGTATGAGGAAGGGCCATAAAATGAAAACCCAACAACATCTTACGCAACACCCAGTCACTATCAATAAAATGTACAGTCAAAGAAATATAACCATCAGTAGTAACAGAAGTCCACAAATTAGAAGTCATACAGATTCTACTTTGACATGATGCTAACATAAGTTTCATTGTCCCTTTCAAAGAAGCATGCATCTTAATGACATCGACTTTAGCAGTATTTCTAGTGATAATTTGTATGCCAGGTCGCAAATATTGGAAAATAACATTTATACCAGGATATTCAACAAACTTACAAGGCAAGTTATGCATTACTATCCAAGCTATGATCATCTCTCTAAATTTCATCAGATCAAATTCAATAGACTGCAAAGACACTGGACAGTTAGTACTTGCTATGAGCATTTAACCCACATCTTTCATATATCTCCTAGCACACTTTTCTCTATGGAGCTTCGTATTATCGGTTCCATACTTACTTGAACAAAGGTATTCAACCTTGCATTTCTTACACCGCGACTTACGTACTCCACCAATTTGAGATAAGGGGATACTGTCAAAGTATTGCCAAATTTGCGATTTCAAGATTACTGAATTTTCTCTATTGGGCTTAACTACACTATCAACCATAACTTCTTTACCTTTACCTTTACCAGAAGTACCTGATGTTACTTCAAGCTCAATATTAGACATAACTCCTTCAAGTTCATCAATATCAACATCTATATCATGGAATCTCTCATCATCAAAACCATTTCTCAATAGTTGATCATCAATCTGAAAAAAAAACAAGCAAACACTAAACCATTTTTTTTTAAAAGAACAAAACAACACTCAGCTCAAATAGAACTCAACCATAGAAGCTCAAATAGAACAAATTGAACGAAAGATAACTCGGACGAACAATCAGCACCACTCAAACATAACAGAACAAACAACATAGAAAACAGTAGAACCAAACTTAGCTCAATCAAACAACACAGACAAACATCACTCAACAGCAGCAGAACAAAACCAAACTCAACTCAGTCAAACAACAGAACACAACATACCTCAAACAGCAGAACCGAATAGATTTCAATCGACCAGAGCTTAAAAGCTCAACAGATTCAACCAAACATATTTATGCCAAACAGAGCTCAACAGCTGAATAGATCTCAACCAAAGTCAATCAAACATCCATGATCGAACAGAAATCAGAACAGAATAAGAAGAGGTAACAGTCGAACCTTATCATTCATGTTCGCCGTTTGGAGAGGCAGGTGTTTAGAACGATGGAGAGGACATGTTGCAGAAGTTATCTTCAGTCGATGGATACTTAAAGAGTAGAGGAAAGGTGCACCAGGAGAGGAGATACCTAATTTTTCACTGGGACACTTTGGCTGTGCGGAGGAGTCCGAGGAGATCAAGTAGGGTTACACACTTACACTTACCTTCGGATGTTTGACACCTATGAATTATAATTTAATATAATATATAAATGGGACGAGTCACAGGTTGATCCGTGTGTCAAGCCTTCTGACCCAAACCTGACCTATGGTTTCACGGGTTATCCATGGGTCGTGTCAAAATGACATATGGGTCAAAAACCCTGACCCATACACGACTCTTAGGCGGGTCACCCATGGGTTGGGTCATTTTTTGACACCTCTAGGTAGAGGTAACGCCTCCCTTCCTGGAGGGCTCCTCGATGCCTTCCTTTTAGTGAGGATTTGTTTTGAAAAGTTCTCTCTGAATCAAGGCCTCGATATCTCAACGGAACATGTAACCGTCGTCGGTATGTTGACCCGTAACCCTGTGATAGTTGCAGTGGACATTCAAATCTCGACCCATTGGACCACGAATCCTTTTGAGGGGTTGGGGCATCGCCACATCACTGCGCACCATCTCCCTCAATATCGTCATCATTTTCCTTGTTAATGGGGTAACATTCAAGGTCTCCATAACCTAAAGACGACACCTTAAATCCTCCTTCCTAGGAGGTTGAGGATCATTCCTCCAAAGGTTTCTCTTGGGGGGAGGCGGCGCCTGAGGCTGCTTCTATCGAGCATTTGCCTCCTTTTGTCGTCCAGTCCCTAATTGAGCGCCACTCACCCCCTCTTCAACTCACTCGAGGTCAATGTATGCCTTGACCTCTCAGCTAAATCCCACAGAGTATAAGCTAGGGCCACCCTAAAGGTGTTCCCCACATGCTTTCCGTGACGCCCCAGACCCTTGGCAAAGGCTCGAACCACCTCGCTATCGGTGATGACTTGATCGATATCAACCAGATTTTTAGTTAAGCGACTATAATAGCTCGCCAACGTTTCATCCTTCTGTTGTCGCACATCATCCAAACATCCGACATCTTTTAAAAGTTCTCGTTCACCAACGTACTGTGTGATGAACTCAATTTTCAAGTCATCCCAGGAATAGACCGATGCCTTGGGTTGGCCAAAGAACTAGTATGATAGAGTTCCAGAGACCGTTGCCGAATAGAGCATAGCAAAGTGATTATTATCACTTGTCCAACCTAGCAACGATGATTCATGCTTTTGTATATGTTGAACCAGATCTCATTCGTTTGTATAATTCGGAATTTATCGGGTCGTCACATCACTAGGGACAATGATCGATATAAGTTCTCGTGTGAACTAGTGCAACACACTATCACAGAGAGTGGACATAGTAGAACCCTTTTACTCTTTGAGTTTCCTATTTATCCCCCCGTCTACTTGGCTCATGGTGAGCGTCGCCTATGGAGGAGGGGCTTGTACGTACATATAGCTTGGTCCACTAGGGACCGAGCTAGCCGATGATGCATGCACATTAAGATGTGATGCCATATATTGGGGGGATGTTTGGGCCAAATGAAAATTTTGTACCCTGTGAGTAACACTGACATGAACCTAGTGCTCCTCGCCCATACTCCTGACCCGGAGTAGTTACTCTTGAAGATGGTGCCTATTGATAATTTTCCTCCATGTGATCCCCTAGTTGGAACCTAGAGGATCCATCCATGAACACTGTTTCATTTCCACCCCTAGGCGGGATAGGTTTAAGAGACTGACCCTGAGTAGAATCACTTGAATTCGCTCTAGCGCTTGATGTGCCCATAGCTTTGTTTTAACCTTCCCACAAACGGCGCCAATGTTAGTTCCTATGAAATCTTTTAGCCACGTGTCAAGCTATTGTCCTCCCTAGGCATTGACCTTTATGTGGATCCCCGAAAATTTAACGACTTCTTGATATCCTATGACCTGCAAGAAGGAAAGGTCAGTGTTGCCCTTTGTTTCCCCTTCGATGACTAAGTCAATAAGAGTTTGTTTCAGAGTGTTGTATGTAAGGGTTAGAGCATTAGTTACCTTGTACAAAGGTTGGTGGGTCTGTATTTATAAAAAAATAGTTAATACTAATCATCCAGTTAAATTCTAATTCTGGTCAGACGTTTTCCACTGACTGAAGGCTTAACTGGGGTCAGGGGGTCAAAATATCTATGAAGTGTATTGGGTACACTTCCTAAGGTGTGTTCTACATGTTTGGTGTCCCCAAATGCTCATAAATGCTTCCTATCACTTCTGTCAGTGTTGTCAGTCATGTCGGTCCTATCCTTAAAGGGTTCAGGCGATGCCCTATTACAAGCCAAGGCGTCGCAGGTGATTTAACCATGTCGACGCATGCTGGTCAACCAAGGCGGCGCCCTGGGATTCATCAAGGATTAGCTGATCGATTCGGTAAAAGTAAGGTTGTCAATACCCCTTTGTGTGAGTAGGTAACAAGAGCTTCTGCTTCATTCTCTACACTATTTTATGATTTTCCAAGCTTCAAATGATTTCTAAATAGTAGTTGTTTCATTCACATTTACAAGGGCTTATTCTTATTTTTTTACTGACATGTAATACGATGGATATATTTAAGTATTGGGATGCTTTTTGCAGTTAATTAATAGATATGAAGCATTGTTGTCCAGTCCAACTGTTTTTACAATTTCTTTTAATACTAAGTGCTATAAAGCGATCTGTCCGATCGGTGAACCGACTATTCGACCGACCGAACTGGGAACAGCTTCCTTCACCGATTTGAGGGCTGGTCCAATTCTGATAACTATGGTACAAATTATTATATAAAATATAAAGATTGATTACACTTTTTCTATAAAAAATAGTTAAAAATTACATAAATTGATAATAAAAATAATATCAATAATCATTTATATGATGCTAGAATAAGACCAGGGAAATTCGTGGATATACCAGATAATGGTGAGATATTGACGGATCATATGTGTGTTGGGAAGGTAATCTGTGAGAAACATATCAAGATAAGAGTTGTGCATAACGTCCTACCATAGGCATGGGGAAGATATTCTGGAGTAATGGTACAAGAAATAAGAGGTGAAGTAATCCTGTTTGAATTTGATAACGAGGAAGACCGGAAGGATGCGATGGATTGGTGTCCATGGGCAATCCACGGGCACTGCCTATCACTTAAAAAGTGGCAACAAGATATGAGAATATCATACATCCATTTTAATATGATTCAATTTTGGATACAGAAACATGGTTTGAAAGTTGATAAATTTAGCAAACAGAACTCTGTGAAGATAGAAGAGTGCATTGGAAAGGTGATTGATGTGGATGGCATATTGGGGCCAATGGGTTTAGATAGAGATTATGTAAGAATCAAGGTAGAAGTGGATGCAAGAAAGCCACTTTTAGCGGTATTTTTGTACACAAGGAGAAACAGGGAAATGGGTACAGCTGAAATTAAATATGAGCGCCTCCCGGACTTTTGTTTTGGATGTGGTAAAGTTGGACACATCCAAAGAACATACAAAACTTAAATTGTCCTGTATGAAACTGAAGATGGGGCACCTATATATGGTCCATGGTTAAGAGATGATAGAACAGGAAGAAGATGACAAACGTATAGAATGATTGGTAAAAGCCAAGGAGAGAAGAGAGACTCATACATACGGAAACGTTGGAAGGGTCTTATGAAGGATAAGTACAATAAAGATGACAATTCAAGGAATCGAGATGAAAAGGAAGATAGAGAGAATGTGGAAGAGCTAAGTACGGACCAAACTAACGAAGGAGGTAATAGTCAATCACCAATAAAAGAAGAGACACAAGGCACTCGGTGGGATAGGGAAGTGGGGTTCGACAGTATGGAGATGGAATAGTTTGCTCACGAATGTAACAGTGGTGGAATCATTGAACAACGACAAACGTCGTTAGACAAAGCGTTGAGCACTCAAACCACATCACACACCTGAACAGACGGGATGAGAAATATTTGAGAGAAAATAGAAGGAATGCAAACAAAAATAACGGGAAAACAGTACCATGAAAACCCTAGTGCATGCTGCAACCTGGAGGAGTTAAAAAATGGTGGTATTCTTGTGCTGAACCCAGCATAAACACAACGAGACGATGAAGAAAGCCATTCCCATGCAGGGATGACGTGCATGCTAAGGAAAAGCAACCCTAACCACTACCAAAACCTTACCAGAGTATTAGAAGCCATCAGTTCATGTCTGGAATAGGGAGAGGGTGAAACATGGATGATGAGAATAGAGGGGCATATCCACAATGAACCGGTGGTTATGGAAAAAACAAACCAAGAAGCCAATGACAAAAGGTTGACCGAAAACGATGATAAGAGACAGGATAAATATGGCGACTGTGGAGAAATAAACAACGACAAAGAGGAGTCAATCAATCCTTACAGAGTGGAATCACCAAGGGAGTCACCAAAAAAAGAAAGAGCAATGATCAAAATTGCGATTGGACTCAGCCTCTCTTTCAGAAAGTGAACTTGAAAAGGACGCACGAAGAAGAGATGGAATCAGATATGGTAGAGCCAAAGGAAAGACAATTCAAGAAGTTGATAAGGCAACAGCTGGAAGGAAGTTCCATAAAAAAAACGGCGAATGTGAGCCGGTTAACGAGTAAGATTTTGACAAAGCGCAACGATACAAGGCGAATGATATTAAGAGGCACAAGCCAAGGAACAAATGAGAAGGGCTCTGGTGGCTGTCCCCAAATAGCCACACGGGATCAATGAGTGTTGTAGTGTGGAATTATCGGGGATTGAGATCGTCTCTAACAGTTCCGTACTTATCCGATCTCAGTAGGAGGGGCAGGCCAGACATAATATTCCTTATTGAGATCAAGAACACATAAGGTTTTTGTGAAACGGTGAAGAGAAAGCTAAAGATGGAGAGAAGTAGCTACGTTGAATTGCATGGATTATCCGGATGTCTAGCATTATGGTGGAGAAAAGAGGTTGATGTTGGGATTCACTTTAAAAGCCACACGGGATCAATGAGTGTTGTGGTGTGGAATATCGGGGATTGAGATCGTCTCTAACAGTTCCGTACTTATCCGATCTCAGTAGGAGGGGCAGGCCAGACCTAATATTCCTTATTGAGATCAAGAACACATAAGGTTTTTGTGAAACGGTGAAGAGAAAGCTAAAGATGGAGAGAAGTATCTACGTTGAATTGCATGGATTATCCGGATGTCTAGCATTATGGTGGAGAAAAGAGGTTGATGTTGGGATTCACTTTAAAAGATAGGATATGATTGATACAACAACTTTTATGAACACGAGGGATGGCTCGATACATATCACATGGATATGTGGGAGTACACAATGGAAAGAACGTTTGCGGTTATGAGACGATTTACGTAATATATCTCAAACTATGAGTGGAGCGTGGATATGCATAGGTGACTTCATTGAGATAGACTTAGCATCGGAAAAGAAAGAGGGGAGACCAAAACCACCAAGGATGCTCGAAGCATTCAATAGTATGATGCGTGACACAAGGTTGGTGGACATAGGATACAAAGACTAACATTATACGTGGTGCAACAATCGGGAAGGGAACGAACGGATTAAAGAGAGATTAGATCGAGCTGTAGGGAATATGACGTGGATATGCAAGTTCTCGAGATCAGAGATCATACACAATCTCAACATAGGCTCGGATCACTGCCCTATTGTAATAAGGCTAGAACCACCCAAAAGGAGGAGTAGAAAACCATTTCGCTTTGAGAGCATCTGGATGGAGAAGAAGGAGTGCAAAGAGATTATGGAGAAGTCTTGGAGTAGGCCTAATAGGGAAGATGGAAATGGGGGAATAAGGGAAATGCACAATCCATAAATGTCAATGGATTCATCAGTGTTTCTTGAGGCTTTGCCCCCTGTTGGATCACGTTCTTTCAAATGTTGTCACTGGGCGTCGCTCCTAATTGCCTTAGATCATGCAGAAGGGAAAACCCTAGGTGTTCCTGTTTGTTTCCTCTCTGAAGCTTAAGTCAGACCGAGTTTTCAGAAGCACTAAATTGTGTATGTATGACTAAATCTAAGAATGAGCATTCAATAATAAATGACTTGATATTTATAGGAAAAATTATCCCGTTGACATGATTAACTTTCCTTAAAATGGTTAAATGCCTTAACCGTGTTTTTTTTTTTATCGATTCGGGAAAGGAAACGGGGTTCACATCACCGATCATAAGGATAACGGTCATGTCATGTCATGTAACCAGGCGACGCCTGGACTTGTTGTCCTGTCACATCTCAAAATGAAATGATGTCGCCTGATAGCCTCGGGTACATGTGAAGCCTCTCTTATGGGGATAATAGCGAGGATTTTAGATTTATAGGGTGAAGCCTTTCTTTTAGTAGGGGTGAAGCCTCTGGGCCCATCATCTGCCTCCCGAGCCAATCTGGAGGTTGCTCATGGTTGGTTGAGCTTACTTGGCAGGTGTCGCCTACTTGATCGTTTTGCCGCAAAACAAAATAAAACATTTTGGGCGGAAAATTTGAAAAAGACCCAACCGTTTTATCTTCCTTGGCTAACGTCATCATTTGGATATGACCGTTGTGATCCACCAGTCATGATTGCCCGACGTTTCGTATCTCGAGAAAGTGACCTTCAGTAGTTTTTGGACCCACTATAAATAGGGTTATACCCCATCATTTATCCAAACTTTTGGATTCTATTCGCTATGCTTTCTCTCTAAAACTTTCTCTATCTAAAGTTAGAGGCCTAGCCTTTCATTCAAGCACCATTGCCCGATGTTATCTCAAGGCGTCGAAGCTTCAACGCTTATATGGGAAATTCTAGGTGGCCTCAAGCGACGCTCCTGAGGGTCAGATTTTCATTCATTTTCCTCCAGCAGACCCTAAACCCAACCTTTTGACTCCTAATAATTTTGTTTAGGGCATGGAGTTATCGGGTATGAGCGACGCTCAATGTCCTTGATACCCATTCCTTCTGATTTTAATGGTGATGCCACTCATCCCATTTGTAAAACTTTATAGGACGAAATCACCATTTATCTGGCTCATATAGATGTGGGGCTTCGCTTTGCCTATTGAGATTCTTTAAAGGAGCTTTGCATGTATTATGACATTGTTCCAACCCAATTAACCCTTAACGCCTTGCGCATTGGGTGGATTTTAGGATCTAGTGCTTAAGCCGAGGTTGTATCTATTATTTGGCCCTTTTCAAACTTTTTACCGTCTTCAATCCAACGTCTTCCACCTTTTCCTTTTTTAAACGCGTTTCCCAGAATTTAAAGACTGGAATGCGTGTTGACTTGAATGGACTGATTGGTCTTGGGGTTCCAAGCAACCCTTAGTTTCATGCTTTAAATCGACCAATTCCTATTGGAAGTCCATATACTTTTTTATTTAAGGGAGGGGCGTTTGGCTTATCCGAATGCTTAAGACCGATCCTCCTCCTTTACTTTTTGAGTATAGTGACGATGATATAATGTCATTGAATTCCATCTACTTGGACCATTCCAATCAAACGCCTTCATACATTTTCCGCAACACATCATAGTCGTTGCTCTTTAGTACCGAAATCAAGTCTTCGAACCTGTCCCACCAATCGATTGGGTATTGCCTTAACTCTTCTATTTATCTTTATGTAGGTTTTGATAACTTGTTTGATATCCCGGACTCCTCACCTCCTAAAGCGGAGACCAAAGATGTTTATGCCGAGGATGAAACCCAAGGCAAAAAGCGAAACAGGAAACGCGACCGCCCAAAGAATGAAAAACTGCAGCCTCTTGATCCTTTAACGGCATCACTTATGCTGCTTGATGAAGAAACCAATGCTGCCGTGGCAGCGTACAAAGGTGCAATACCTTATTCTCTTCATGTTAAAATTTCCCCTTTAACGTCTCTTATGTGTTTCCTGACCGTCCACCTTGCCTAAAAGTGCGCTACCCTTGAAGAAGATGCCTCCAAGGCGAGCAAGGCGGCGGACCTTGCGAAGTAAAATAACTTTCTCAAGTAAGATTCGGCCGAGGAGCGCCACCTTAAGGATGAAGCCATCTTTAAGGCTCAGTTTGCAATGGATAAGGCGTCCAAATTCTCTAAGTAATTGGTTGAGTCCCGGGAGGCTGTGAAAGTGTCGCTCAAGGACAGTCGTAATCCCGAGAAAATGGCGACGTCGTTGGCCAAAGAGCAGGATGGATACGGCGCTCCAAAGATAGTGTGAGCTGGAGGAGTAGAGGGATTCCGCCAAGGCGGAGGAGTCGAGCGCGGTGGAAGCATACAAAAAGACACCTGAGTTCGCTCAACTATTGAAAACTACAGTGTGGCCAAACTAATCAAAATTTATGGTGATTTGGTCACTTAGATCCATGAGGTTTAGCCGGATTTCACTATTGACCAAGTGAAGGGGTTTCAAGCCTTCTTGAAGTGACAAAAGCACAACAAAGGAAGGAGGAGGCGACCGGAGAAGACAAAGGAAAACCGGAGGCGACACCCAAAGCTACTCAATCTGAAGCAGCCCAGCCTGAGCGTTCGCATGATCGTAGTGGCTCCAGCGGATCCCTCGAAGATGATGCTAAGGCGACACCCTAGATTGGGCCTTATTTCTCTTTTAGTTTTTCAATGTTCGTAAATAGAGTTCCAATTTTGAGGCATCCCAAATTCCATACTTAGAATTTATTTTTGATGTATGCGTTTTAATGGAATATTGGTTTTCATGTAATTATGTTCTCGAATGCGTTCTAATTTCCATACTTAGAAATTAGCTTGACTCATTTTGGATATTTGCGTGCCTTAAAATAAACCTCGATTTACCAAGTGAATAATTTATTGGTGATGCTTTTGATCGGTTAATGTTATTGACCATTATTAAGCTTTCAACGCATAGGCGATGCCGATTTTCAAACCATCCATTTCAATAGGTGTTACCCTAAAGCTTTTAGGTTTTCATTAGTTCGAGGCGTCTATTGCCCAGTATATCATATGTGATGTCGTGAGATTAGAACTCCCTCAGGCTTTGAACTTGGCGACGCTCTTAAACCTTTCGACGCGTGATAATCTTCTCAACATAACAAGTTTTTCAAACTCAAAGTTTACAAGTACATGAGGTTGACGCCCAAAGCTGGTCTAGCAAAAAACCTTTTTAGGTGTTCACCATTGAAAGTGTTCTTTAATTTCTTTCCCTTTGTATCTTCTAGAACATAAGCATTGGGGTGAGGAATGGCGATGATCGTGTATGGTCCCTCACATTTTGGTGACAACTTGTTCATTTTGTCCAAGTGTTAAAACTTGTTTATCCTCCATACCCTCTCCCCACGTACAATTGGCGAGAAGACACTCGCCTATTATAGTACTAAGTAGTGGCTAACCGCATACTTGATTGGATCTTTTCTGAAGCCCATCTCTTCGCATAGTCGACGCGTCTTTGTTCATCATTTAGCGTCTCCTCAAAGTGTTTTATACGATGGGATGGAACAACTATTTTTGTAGGAGTGACCGCCTCTAAATTTTACACCATACTAAATGGGGTTTCTCACGTAGCCATTTTAGGTGTAGTACGTACGACCAAGGGAAAATTTTCAAGTTCCTCGATCCACTTCCGTTCTAGGGGGTCGAGTCTTTTCTTCAATCCGTTAAGGATGATTTTGTTCGCCGCTTCTGGTTGTCCATTTGTTTGAGCGTCTTTAACTGATGCATGTCGATGCTCAATTTTTAACTCCTTACAAAACCATCAAAGCTTCTTTCCGGAAAATTGAGGGTCATTATCACTAACCAACACGTTGGGTATTCCATATTTGTATATGATTCGAGACTTAAGAAATTTAATAACTTGGAATTCCGTAATCGATGCTAGAGCTTTTGCCTAGATCCATTTTGAGAAGTAATTGATGGCGACGATAATATAACACATTTGTTTTGACTTAGGGAATGGGCCAACCAAATCAATGCCCCACTGCAAAAATGGCTAATTCTGATTAGGGGACACCCAATTCACGGAGTGAAATTTTGACATGATTCACATTTCTGCACTAACTATGTCGCCTCCTGGCTCATTGTTGGCCAATAATAACCTTGGTTCAATGATTTTCAAAAAACTGATCTTGCTTCTTCATGGCACACGACATATTCTTCATGTAGTTCCTTAAGGATGGTTCTGGTGTCGGGAGGGGCGACACACCTAAGGTAGGGTGTCAAGAACCCTTTCTTATATAGAATCCCATTTATGTAAATGTAGTTCGGTGCCAAGCGTCTTATCCTTTTTGCCTCCGCCTCGTCCTGTGGTTCAAATCCTGTCTCTAGGTATTCTCTGATGGGCGTCGCCCAATCTGTCACTTTATCCACATCGAGACATTCAAATGAGTTGGGACGGGCTACACATTCGTAATCTGAATATTGAGAGTCGTATGTTGCCATGCGTATTTACTCAGGGCGTCCGTTTCACTATTGGCATCTCTTGGGATGGTGTTGATTTCGAAACTAGTGAAACCTTTTGTTGGTTTTGGGAGATTGGGTCTCCCATTAGTGGGAGCCCATTCTAATAAGCCCAGTATTAGATACTGGCCCAAACTGTTCCCTTTATGTATAGGGATGCTCAGGGTTGGAAAACCTAATAACGAATAATGACAATGACAGTGATGCACTGTCGCCCTACAGTTTAGACTGAGGTATGTAGCTGTGGAAACTTAGGTCACTGCCTATTAACCCATGGCATGACCTCCCATCCGGCAGACCCTGATCCCAACCTCAGGCAGATCCGCTTCCGCTTCCTCTAAGTCGATTGTTCAAGGAGGTAACTTAAATATGTGTTGTATGTTGTGCCCTAAACGATTGCATGTTTCGTACATATTCAAACACCTTTGATTAATGCTTTTGATTCTTTGATGTATTTTTCTCATCTGCCCGCCCTTCGCCGTATAGTCTCCCTTTACCTGGTTGACCACCAGCTAAGAGTCACAGTGGACTTTAAGACAGGTGGCACCTACTCCCTTAGCTATTCGGAGTCCTAATATCAAGGCTTCATATTCTGCTTTGTTGTTCGTGGCTTTGAAAGTTAATACCAGCGTATACCTCAGAGGTCCCCCTCCATCTAGGGGAGTCAATATAAACCCTGCCCCTGAGCCCTCAGCACAACAGGACCCATCAGTGTACAACTCCAAAACTTAATTCGGAATTCACACAACTCAATCAACCAATTTATCATTCTACTTGAGGCGTCCGAACTTTGGAGAAAGTGTTTTAGGGATTGATTAGTTAGAAAAGTAATTTTGTGTTCGTGAAAGTACAGGCGAAGCTTCCTAGTCGAGAGTACCAATGCATAAGGATACTTTTCAACTTCCATATAATTCATTTCTACTTTGGACAGAGCTTTGGATACAAAGTAAACGTGTACATGGACCTTGCCCACATACTTTACTAGAACTGAGGTTACAACAATGGGATTGATGCTAAGATACAAGAAGAGGGTGTCGGCCTTTCTAGGATTGGCCAAGGGTGGGAGCATCCAGAGGTGTTGCTTGAGGTCTTGATATGCCTCATCATACCTTGGGGCCCATTCAAATTTTTTATTAGCCCACAAAACATCAGAAAAGGGCAATGACTTGTCTTCTGACTTGACAAGGAATCAACCGAGCGTCGCTAGTCTTCCATTTAGGCTTTGGACTTCTTTGCGGAAGGTTGAGGTTTTTATGTTCTCGATGGCGATGAGTTTTCCGGGTTGACTTTAATACCCCTTTGATTAACCATGTATCCCAAAAGTTTTCCCTAGTGTACATTGAATGCACATTTTGCCGGATTTAGCTGCACCTGATGGAGTTACATCCTTTCGAAGGTTTTCGACAAATCCTCCGCGTGGGTGACTCCTCATATGGACTTGACCAACATATCGTTCATGTAAGCTTCCATGGTGACGCCTATCATGCTCGCGAACAGTTTGTTAACCATGCAGTGATAGGTGGCGCCAATATTGAGTAACCCAAAGGGCATGGCAGTATAATGGTATATGTCATTGTTTACATAGAAGGCAGCATGAGGGCGTCACCTCCTACCATCTTTATCAGGTTGTAGCCTGAATAGACATCCTTGATGTTAGAGGATATATACATTTGTATTTTAGTTTAGGATATGATGTGTAGACTGAGATAAGTATGTGGGCTGTTTTGTAATTACAGAGAAGTTCAACTGTAAACACTTCCTATATAAGGAAGAATGTACCGAACTCTTCAGATTTTAAGAATGAATATTGCGTCTTCTTCAAGCTTCTTCAATTCAGTAAATTCTCTTGATCTCAAGATCCTTTCATGGTATGAGAGCTCCAAGTTGTGAAGTTTGTCTGATTTCTTGTTCAATTCAGCAAGGATTTAGAGTCGCTCATCAATTCGCATTTGTCTTCCTGTTCTTCAACGAATTCAGGTTCAGCAGTGTCAGAATCAGTGGTTTAGATACCAATCTGTAAGGTGTTCAATATTAGGTTAATTTTCGTTCAAGTCTAGCATAAGTTGGTGACGTTTTTAGGCAAGAATTGATCGGATCTTCATCACCGTGCTAAATCTTCTACCGTTCTAATTACTGCAATGTTTCACTGGCTCTGTTTTGTATTCCAGTTGATGTTTCTATTTTGGTTGTGTGATTCAGTTTGCTGCTGTGTTTGAGTTCTGAATTAAATCGAAATAAGCTCTTGTCATTGAAGATCTGTTATTCAATTGATAATATCTGTGTGCTGCTCTGGTTTTATGTTCATATGGTATAGGTACAACTTTGTTTAGCATCCTGTTTTGTTCGGTTATTGCAAGAAAGGTTCAGTTCTGTTCATGTTTGCTTCAATTTCGAATTACAGTAGGTTTGTTCATGCATTTGATGCTTCGTTCTGTGTTTGATTCTGAAGTTTAACCATATTTCGTACCTGTTATTGAAGATTAAGTGACTCATTCTAGTGTTGTTCTGTTTGCTTTGTTTTGCTCTTCATTGTTATCAATTCTGTTAGATATTGTTTGTTATTGTGTTTGATTCTGGTTTTCAGCGAATACATCGATGGATTTCACTCCAAAACAGTTCTCAAACAAGGTTATTCACATCAAGCTAGATGAAACAAACTATCTTCAATGGAAACAACAAATATGCTTTACAATTGCTAGTCATCGACTTGAAGAGTACCTTGATGCTTCGGCTAGAGTAGACGAGTTTGTTCTAAATGTAGATGGAACAAAGGTAATTAATCATGCATATAGAGCTTACAAAGAACAGGATAGTGCCTTAGCCTCTTGGTTGTTGACATCAATTTCATCGTCATTGCTACCCAATCTCGTTCAATGTAAGTCTTCCTATGAAATTTGGCAAGCTCTTCATCAGTTTTTTTCTGTTGCTTCTACGACTCAGGTTATGCGGTTGTTATGTTCATTACAATCTCAACGGAAAAGAGATATATCAATGCGTGAGTATCTTGGAAGGATACAACTGATGTGTGATAGCCTAAGAAGTTCCGATCATCCCATCTCGGAGACGATGCAAACCAGCACCATACTTGCTGGATTGACTGCTGATTATGAACATATTGTGGTTGTTATCACTGCAAGTAGACAACTATGTGATTTAGCTGGAGTATCAAGTGTCTTGTTGGATGCGGAGGCTCGACAACAAGATAACCAAATGCAAATTGGTTCGCATTCAGTTGTATTCAATGCTCAAGCAGCTCCTAGTTCAGTTTCAGCTCCTAGTTCAGTTTCAACTCCTGGTTCGGTTTCAACTCCTGTTATACCGAATAAATTTTCATCCTACCAAGCTACACCTTCAACAAATGTGTATGCTCAACAAGGTTATCCACATCCTAACTCATATGGTAAAGGAAGAGGTAGAGGAAGCAATAACAACACCAACAAGCCACAATGCCAACTATGTGGCAAATTTGGACATCTTGTGGCGTGGTGTTGGTTCAGGTTTGATCATAACTTCAGTGGTGTCACCTCTCAAGCACAGCCACAGTCTCAAAACAACATGAGAGGTCAAGCAAATGCTGCTGAATTTTACTTGCCACCTGAATTCAATTCGGTTCAAGCTGTACCTCCATATTCAATTCAGCTGATTCATCAAGTTCTGCAGCCCTCTCCTGTTCAACAACTCTCGTTTCAATCCCCTCAAGCCCCACCACAGCTCTCTTTTCAGCATACATCCTCTTCTACTCATCCTCAGTTGTATGGTCCTCCTAACAGATCTCCTGACCAAGACAATCGAAGTGGATCAAACACAAATGCATTTTATGTTCACAATGAGTCTATTTCAGCTTCTGAAATGGGAACTGCCAATACTGCTTGGTTTCCAGACTCGGGAGCATCTCATCACCTCACAAATTCCCCTAT
This sequence comes from Chamaenerion angustifolium, assembly GCA_946814005.1. Lineage (NCBI taxonomy): Eukaryota > Viridiplantae > Streptophyta > Magnoliopsida > Myrtales > Onagraceae > Chamaenerion > Chamaenerion angustifolium. The sequence goes on along the minus strand of OX328277.1, from coordinate 17,563,603 downwards.
GAACGTGTCTAATGCATCTCCGTATAATGGTCAAGGTAAAATTTGTGTTGGAAATGTAAATACTATAGACATTTCTCACACAGGTACATCTCGTCTTCATTACAATAATAGATCTATTATACTAAGAAATATTCTTATTGCCCCTAATATTACTAAGAACTTGTTATCAGTTTCTCAATTTGTTAAGGATAATCATGCTTATTTGTGTTTTTTCCTCATGGTTGTGTTGCGAAGAACTTGACCACACATCAAGTGCTTCTGGAGGGAACTGAAGCGGATGGGCTCTACAAGTTGCTTGTGTCTTCTTCTGCGTATGCCAATTCTTCGTCTGTAGTGTTTCCTGTGTGTGCTTCTATAGATAAGTATGTGTGTCATCATATGGATACTCACTCAAGTAGTGGTAGCAAGAAGAAAGTGAGTGGTGTCACCTATGATAAGTCTGATTTTTCTGGTTCAATGTGTTCCAATGCTGAAGTTTCTTTGTCTTTAGATAATAATGCTGCATGTAATCCTATTATCAATGATTTGAGTACTAATAAAATGAATGTTTCTGTGCAAAATAGTTTAACTCTTACTACTACTTCATGTTCGAAAGGAAAACTGAAATCTGATCTTTCTAAACATGATGTTGTCTTAGCTGAAAATTCTGATGTTAGGTATGTGAATAATTCTGGTGTCTCATGTGTCACAAAGAGTTCATCTTCTGATTTTTTTTTGCAATGGTGTTGAACACAACCTAATTCAGCATAATGATGTTCCTCTTTCTGTGCACTATGAGTCACCAAGTGACCTTGATACAAGTTCAAAGGTTCATAAACAAGCTGAATGTTGTGGTGCTAATGTGCTTGTGACTGATGTTTTGGTTTCTTCATTTCTGTGGCACCAGAGGTTAGGACATCCAGCAAACCAAGTCTTGAAATAGGTTATCAATTCTGGATTATCATGTAGTGATAAGATTGACATTTCATTCTCACTTGATCTCATCTGGTATATTGCACAGATTCACTTGCCCGTACACATCTCATCAAAATGGTATGGTTGAGAGGAAACATATACACATAGTTAGGGATGGCAATGGTTAGGGTATGATCAGGGTATGCCAAATACCATATTTTTAAACCACATACCATAACCATTATGGGTACAATTTTCAATACCATAACCATCAAAATAACCGTGGTTATTAACCATGGTTTTAACCGTATAACCATATTTATTCCACATGTAATATAATAAAAGACCGAAAATTTAATTTTAAAAAATACATCTCTCTATATTACCAACAATAAAAATATACTAACATCATTCAACATTAACATTAACATCATTCAACATTCATATGATTCAACATTAACATTCACACCACTGAATTAACATTAAAATTCAACAAACACCCATAACGAGTAATGATTCAACACCCCTAACCATTTCACATTTGTCGTATTTGTTTCTATCAATCATCATCTTCCTCAATATCATCAATTGATTTCACTTTTATGCTGTAATTTATATTTAGTATAATATATATATATTGGTTTATTAATAATAAATAATTATTATATTTATAAAATAACCATGGTTATAACCATGGGTATAACTCAAATACCATAACCATAACCATAACCATTATGGGTAGAGAATTCATCACCATAACCGCACCGCATCATAATGGTACGGTTAACCATATTAAACAGTAACGGTTATAACCGTGGTTATGAGTTTTTCACCGCACCATTGCCAGCCCTACACATAGTAGAACTTGGTCTTACTCTTCTTGAACATTCATCTGTACCTTTCAAATACTGGACTAATGCTTTTGCCACTACTGTCTATTTGATCAATAGGTTGCCTACTATTGTGTTAAACAACAAATCTCCGTTTGAAAAGTTGTTTAACAAACTTCCTACTTATTCTCTTCTTCGTGTGTTTGGTTGTCTTTGTTTTCCGCATGTTCGTGATTTTAACAAACATAAGTTCGATTATAGATCTAGACCATGTGTTTTTCTAGGATATTCATCTGCTCATTTGGGTTATAAATGTATTTATAGAATGGAAAGATTATATATATCTAGACATGTTCAGTTTTATGAATCTACTTTTCCTCATGCCAATAGTAAATCTATTTCAAGTATTTCTTTTGATTCTCCAACTCATAAAGATAGTCTATCTTGGTTTACATATGGTTCAACAGGGACACCTATACCAGTTTTAAATACTGATTCGGTTGGAAATACTTTACAGGTCAATACAAGTGTTCGGCCTGCAAGTGCTCAGACACATGACATGGCTCAATTGAATGTCGAATCTGAATCAATCAGCTCACCACATTCGACTTCATATGTTCAAAGATCTTCCTCAGATCAGTCCAGACCTGTCTCGATTGAAAGATCAGATCAACACAACTCCTATCATCTTATTTCTACTCCTACAAATGTTGTTGAATCATCTATTTCAGATCATCTGCTTTCTCATAATTCTGATTTTCCTGCTTTAAATTCAAGCATTCTTCATTCTTCTCATGGTAAAAATGTTGTTGTTTCAGGTCTACAAGATCCATCTTCAATTGCAAATGGTTCGGCTAATCCACGTTCAACTAGCACAAGTTCTAGACATGTTCCTCAATCTTCAACTCATGCTATGGTCACCAGATCAAAGTCTAAGTCTTTTGCAAATGCACTGATAGCTTCCACTACAGATGTGAGTGAACCAACAAATGTTTATGTAGCTCTTCAATATCCAGAATGGAGAGAAACTATTCAGAAAGAGATTGAAGCATTGCATGAAAAGGGCACTTGGACTCTTACATCACTACCTCATGGTAGACATCTGGTAAGCTGCAAATGGATCTTTAAGATAAAAAGGATAGATGATGGCACTGTGGAAAGGTACAAGGCTCGCCTTGTGGCAAAAGGGTTCTCTCAAAAGGTTGGGTTTGATTACATGGACACGTTTAGTCCAGTTGCAAAACATGCCACGGTTAGAATTATCCTCTCAATTTGCCTTATCATTTCATTGGACATTGAGACAAGTAGATGTGAATAATGCCTTTTTAAATGGAAATTTACATGAAGAAGTGTATATGTCACAGCCTCCAGGTTTTGAAGTCACAGATGCTTTAGGCAACATGATGGTCTGCAAACTCACCAAGGCTTTGTATGGCCTCAAACAAGCTCCAAGAGCTTGGTTTGAAAAACTTCGGGAGTGTTTGCTTACCAATATTTCTTTTTCAAGTTCTCAATATGACAATTGCTTGTTCATTAAGAGAATATCTGATAAATTTGTTTATCTTTTGGAGTATGTTGGTGACATATTTGTTACATGTTCTTGTAATGATCTTATTGAGTCTACCATCAATAGTCTAAATGAGCATTTTTCATTGAAGGATTTGGGCAAACTCAACTATTTTCTAGGCATGGAGATTCAGTCCAGTCCTAATTTCAAAGTGTTGAGTCAAAGGAAATACATCACTGACTTGCTGACTCGTGTGAACATGGTTGAATGTAAACCGTCTCCCACATCTTTGGTAGGTTTTCCTCTTCTTACATCCACTTATGGCTCAGGTATGCCCCTTTCTGATCCATCTATATAGGAGCACTGTAGGAGCTTTGCAACATGTTTGTTACACTCGGCCTGCCATCAGCTATAGTGTTAACAGATTAAGTAAGTTTCTTCATAGACCTATAGAAGCTCATTGGGCAGCAGTTAAAAAAGTCTTAAGATATTTGAGAGGGTCAATATATCATGGCCTATTATTCAAATGTTCTTCGTCTCTTGATCTTGTAGGGTTTACAGATTCAGATTGGGGTGCTGACACATATGACAGGAGGTCAACAAGTGGACATTGCTTATTCTTGGGTGGTAATCCTATTGTATGGTGTTCTAAGAAGCAAACCGTGGTGTCAAGATCAACTGCTGAAGCAGATTTTCGCAGTATGGCCAATGCATTGTATGATATCATCTGGGTAAAATCCTTACTCACTGAGCTCGGTTCATCATTATTATCTGTTCCAGTGCTTTGGTGTGATAATACAAGAACGATTTCTATTGCGGCTAACCCAGTTCAACATGCTAAGATGAAGCATGTAGAATTGGATATGTTCTTTGTTCGTGAAAAGGTATCACAGGGGTTGGTTCAAGTCAATTATATTCCTGGATCAGAGAAGTTGGTTGATGCACTCACCAAACCTCTAACTCAAAAGTCATTCATCCCTCTTCGAAGAAAACTTGGAGTTTGTTCACTTTCTGAAGCCTTGGCTGAAGGATCAAGTGGTTCAGCTCATATGTCATATCTCACATCAACTCATCACATTTCTTCAAATGAAGTTGTCTCTCAAGTATCCTCTAACCTTTCTCAGCTTCTATCACTTTCAGATGGTTCCCATTATCTGTTTCTTAATAATGATGATGATTGTTTTACTGATAATGATGATTATTCTGACTCTATTGAATGAATGTTCACGAATGAAGAACTCTGAATCTCACTATAATATGTTCACATGTGTTTAGTTTGAAGTTCAGACAGGATTTTTTATCTTCCTATGTCTTGTTGGATTCAAAAAGGACTTTTACTAATTTGTGTTGTGATATGCTAAGATGATGTTTTGAACATGTTTGATATTCAGTATATGGTGATTGATCAGATACAAAGCTCAAGCATTTTGACTCACAAAAGCCAAAAAGAAGATGTTGAGCACAAACCCAACCAGACACAGAGAAAATGTGTTGATCATCCTGTGATTCAGGAAATAGGTAATTATAGTTCAATGTTTGTACAAAATCCAAAAGAAGATGTTGGGCACAAACCCAACCAGTCATCAGAGAAAAAAAAAAGTCTGATGATTCGGGCAGCATTTTGATGCATGCAAACATATGAGACTACAAAAGCCAAAAGAAGATGTTGGGCAAAAACCCAGCCAACTTTGTATCATTGATGACCAATCTACCATCATATGTGAATTCAAACTGTTCAAAGGCATGTACAAGCATATTAATTCACAGATTTGCGAAGATTTCCTGTTGTGTTTGATAAGATGTGATTGAAGTTTTAAAAGGTCTTGATATGAGTTTCATAATTAAATTTCTATGTGATATATATATAGTGTTGTGTTCTTTGTTTCAACATTTTGTGAACATGATTTCTTAAGTCAAGGATCATCAAGCAAAGATCAAAGTTTTAAGTCAAACAGAAGATGGAAAGGATAAAGGAAAGTAAAGAGCATTGGTGAATGTTACAGGATATATACATTTGTATTTTAGTTTAGGATGTGATGTGTAGACTGAGATAAGTAAGTAGGCTATTTTGTAATTACAGAGAAGTTCAACCGTAACACTTCCTATATATGGAAGCATGTACTGAACTCTTAAGATTTTAAGAATGAATATTGCGTCTTCTTCAAGCTTCTTCAATTCAGTGAATTCTCTTCATCTCAAGATCCTTTCACTTGAAGCTTAAGAGCTCAAGCCCCAAAGTCACGTCAACTAACAGATCGATTCGAGGTAGAGGATACGAATCCCTAGGACAAGCCTTATTGAGATCTCTAAAGTCGATACACCAAGTCTAGAATCTTATATCCTTTACGAACTTGGCGTCAATTAATCTACCAACCTCTTGCCTTATGGCTACAAACGTTTCTTCCTCCACGGGTCTTCATTTTTGAGTGATTGGATTGATCTTTAGGTCGATCTTTAACTCGTGGGTGATGATGTCTTTGCTGATATACATGTCACTAGGCTCTCAGGCAAAGAGTTCCTTGAATTCAATCAACAGTAATGTCAAGGTTGCAGCCTGCTCCTCCGGTGCGTCTCCTCAATTTGGACCACCTTAGCTAGCTCATCGATATGAACCTTCTTTAATCCATCTACAGGGGTGGGATGACTTTTCTCCTCCCTTGGGTCCTCGTCTGTCTGTCTGGACAACGTTTCTTTCTTATGTGTATGACGGCGCATCGATTGAACGTAACATTTTCGGGCGATGGGCTGATCCCCCCTCACTAATTCTATCCCATAAGGCGTCATAAATTTCAGGAGTTGGTGATAGGTGGAATGTATCATCCGGTGAGGGTGGACCACCGTAGAATTGCATTATATGAAGCCTTAAATCTTATATCACGACTTACAAAGAAAGTCATTGTTTCCAAATTCAACAGCTTGTAACCTTTCTGAATTGAACTATAACCCATAAAAGACGAGGGTATTAATCTAGAAGCAAACTTATCGGAAGAATTCAACACTTTTGCATAGCACAAGCAACCAAACACCCTTAGGTGATTTACGGAACAAGACTTTCCAAGCAACAAGTCATGAGGAGATTGCTCCTTTAAAATAGGAGTTGTCATAAGGTTTATCAAATAACATGCAGTTAATATACACTCTCCTAAAAACTGAATAGGAACATTAACTTTCAAAACACAAGGCCCTAGCAACTTCTAACAAATATTTGTGCTTTCTTTCTACTATTCTGTTTTGTTGAGGAGTGTAGGGAAAATAACTTTGATTCACAATTCCTTTACTTAAAAATAACTTTGAACAATTTTCATTAAATAATTCACCACTATTATCAGATCTTACTCTTTTAACAGAACCAGAAAACTGATTTTCAAAGTAGATAAACCCAGGTATTTCTTGAAAAATCGTCTACAATTGTTAAAAATATTTTTTTATTATCATGAGTGCTTACATTATATGGCCCCCAAACATCAAGATGAAACAATTCAAAACAACATGAAGTAGAACTGCTACTAACAGGAAATGGCAGTCTATGTCGCTTTTCTAAGGGACAAATAGAACAATCTAAAACATCCTTTTCAACAGACTCGGCAAAATTTAATCCAAAAACTTATTTAATGTTTGTAATGACACATGACCCAAACGTCCATGCCAAAGCAGTGCATTATTATTAGGAATTGTAGAGGTTTGGAGGGCAAAATAGGACTTGAAGGGTGACCTAAAAAGGTATAACCCAGAAGCCTCTCTACTAATCCCCATCACCTTGCCACTGCAAACTTTGGATAAAACGTTACTGTACAATTCAATTCTTTCGTCAATTTAGAAATTGAAAGTAAATTATACTTGAAATCAGGTAAATGTAACACATGACACAACTTATTATCATCATTCAAAGAAAATTCACCAACATTTTTAACTATAGAAAAAGCTCCATTTGGCAATTGAACTTTAGAACTACAATACTTTGTATTTTCTAACCAATCTAACCTAGTTGACATATGATTTGTAGCCCCCCTATCAACAATACAAACATCACTATTTAAAATATTTGCATTTAAACAAATTTTACCTGCCATATTGACCTGAGCCTCAACAACGGAATCGTTGTTTATCATTTGTACTATTTGTACAAAGTGTTTTGTGGTTAGCATCACAGGCTTATCACCTACACCGGTGTTAGGAGTAGAGCAACTAGAAGGAACCCAAGCAGGTGTGTTAACACCTGAATTGATAGGACTCACAATAGGACTCTCTAGTGCATTATTGGCTTGAGCAGTCTTAGGATTAAATTTCCAACCCGGAGGATATCCAATCCTCTTTAAACAATGATCGTAACCGTGGCCCTTCCCTTTGCAAAACTCACACATTAAATTCCACTTCCTTATGTAGGGCTGCTTAACCTAATTACTGTTAGAATAGAAAGTCGAGCCATCAACATAGGCATTTGAAATATTACTGTTGGAAATGCTTCTCTAATTCTATACTTGAATCAGGACTGCATAAGCTTGATTAACCGAAGGAAAATGATCTCTCATAACAAGATTCGATCTAATAGAAGAATATGAATCGTTTACACCATTCAAAAACTGAAAAATTTTCAGATTATTCTCGTGTTCAATATGCTTCTTGAACAAATCACATCCACAGTTAGGCAAGCAGGTTATAACATCAAATTCTTCCCAAAGCATATGTTGTCTAATGAAATAAGCAGATATAGTATCAACACCTTGCTGAACCAAACAAATTTCCCTATGCAACTGAAAATCGTTGATCAGTGTATCTTACTAACCTTTTTTGTTAAATTATTCCATTCTCGGAAAGCACTAGACGAATAAAGGATATTGCTCATCAAATCATTCGAAACTGAGTTCATTATCCACGTAAACACTATAGCATTGCATATGTCCCAAAGATGATGCATGCTTGAGTCAAACGACTCCTTAGGGCAAGATCCGTCACTACATCCAAGTTTGTTCTTAACCAGCAGCGAAGTATACATCGCGCGACTCCTGAACCTGTTGTATCAGAAGGATTTAAGAACAATGGATGACTATGATCAGCCACCAGAGTAATCAGTAGAGGTGTCAATTTGGGTCAACCCGCCGGGTTCGACCCGACCCGGACTGACCCGCAGCACTGTTCGGGTTAACCCGAACCCGACCCGCGACACTGTGCGGGTCAGGTTTTACGACCCGACCTGGCGGGTTGGCGGGTCAACCCGTCAACCCGCCGTGGAGAAACAATGTAACTTTTTTTTTTTGGTCGTACGAACAATATAGCATGCTTTGATGAACAATAAAGTAATTATTTTGTATGTTTTCATGAAGCTGACGGCTTTTGGGACAATATAGCATGCTTTGATGTTATTTATATATTATTTTTTATTGGGATAACGTGCAATAGTGCATTATATATAATAATGTGTAATTATCAATATATAAAAGGTTCTTAGAATTTTTTTGATTAATGGATGGACAGTCATTAGATCGAGAATAGCATACAAAGATCATATATAATACTGTGTAATGTATTTATGTTTAGTTTTTCGGGCCGGGTTCGGGTCATACGGGTCAACCCGGACCCGACCCGTCTTTTGTGGCGGGTCAGACGGGTCAACCCGGAAATGACCCGTTACTCTTATTTTGTGATCTGAACCCGACCCGACCCGGGTCGATTCCGGATCATTTTCGGGTCGGGTCATATTTTGACAGGTCTAGTAATCACAAATGTGTTTGCATTCGTCATTGTAGCCGTCGTCGTTGCGGTCACTCCAAGAACGTCTGAGCCTGCAATTCTCTACGAAGATGCCATCAACGAAGAAATCGAACAGCAAAATTCGAAGAAAAAAAACAGCAACAAGATCGCAAGAATCGCACAACGGATGAAGCAATCAAAGCTTCAACGACTCTGATACCATGTTAAAACATGGATCGTCTTTTGGAAACCCTAGCAGAATTCTCCAAAAAGCCTAGCAGAGAAAGGAAAATATAGTAAAATGTATGCGGTTACTTCCTCATCACTAAAGCAATCTATTTATACTAAAACCTAATATAAAATAATTACAACTTAAACCCTTATAATTATCTTGATCATCAGAATGCTCCTTGTAGAATTGCTGAACATTTCATACTATTCTGGATCATCAAGTTGACCACCCTCAACAGATATGGTGAGCGAGGTGAGTGGTGTTTTGTTTGATTGCAAAGAGAGAGTAGAGAAAGAGACGATCTTGTTTCTTAAAGTAAAGAAGCATAAAGACAAGGGAAAAAAAGAGACAATAATGGAGTGGTTGTTGCTGGACAAACAAACGGTAGTGTCGTGTGAACCGGAATCGATACCTTATCCAGTTTATTATCCGGTTTGAGTTTGATAGGTATGATAAAAAGACATGCGTTGGTTGACTTCGTAGCAGAAAACGACGGTGGTGGCCTGAAGGTGTCAATGGTAGTTCGTTGATGAGGATAAAAAGGAACAGTTGGAGTTGCACACAAAGGATCATCCTCGATTAAAAGCTCAGGGGAATGCTTCATCTAGACCGTGCCAAACAACAAACTCATAAAATATGTGTTGGTGTTGACCTTTCAGGCAACCAACAATTGGGCAAAATAATGAGGTGGTGATCACGAGAATGAGAATCACATGAGGTGCTCAACATCTACACTCTTTAGGTCAAATGCGATTCTGCGTTTTCCGTCAAGCAAGTGAATAAACACCTATGCCACGAAATGGAAAAAAAAACATGAAGAAGAGCCTATAGGAGGCTCAAGCAATGAGAAAAGACATTAAAGTCTTGTATATATATATATAAATGTAATCTCGCGAGTACAAAATGAGGAAGCCTACATCGTAAGTAAGCTTGCTCTCTAGGAAAAGTATAGAGATAAATACATTTCATACAAAACTCTCCCTAATCACGAGACCACCAATACGTGTGGAATCGTCAAACGTATTCTTGGACTTACTGAAGAAAAGAGTTGCCCCTTCAAAAAATGTGTGGACAATCTCCACCACGTCCAGTGGGAAGTTCAATGACGCAATGAAAGGTTAGGTTACCACACTCTTGGATTTCGTTTATGGATGGATTTGATGTGGCTGTGACATCACATCAGATCTGCAATTCATTCATTCTCTTTTCCATTCTTGATTTGTTCTTTATCAGTTGTTTGTAAAATCTTATTCAATTAACATTTGCTTGTCGGAAGGTTTCATTCTCATACTGGCCACAAGGGTCGAGATCAAACGAAATCAGTTATCCAGTATGTAAACCATACATTCCACTTTTTATAGTGGTCTCATTCTAATCGGCAATCTGTCAGCGATATTCACTAATCTGCAAACAACAAAATGTATTGTAATTCATCCAGAAATCTTAATGGGTATCATCGTAATGTTAAATATCCAGATCCTACTGTGCGTGCAGTGAAACACCATCATTCCATCCAGTAACTAACAATCTAACATACACAATTAGTTGCTCTGAATTACCTATCTCAAGGGTGACCACGGATACCTGCCTCACAAGAAAGACTGACTAATCTGAGGTAAATGTCGAAAACACTTACTTTTTTATGCCTAGAAAATTATTACGTTTCACTTGTGGCACACAATGTAAAAGATATAATATTGGCCAAATGAGGGCGAGATCTTAACTGTAAAAGATTTGAACTGTCTTCTGGAGCAAATGCTTCTGCGTGAGGAGGAGGCTGCTGCTGTTGCTGCTGGTTTTGTCCTGGCGTTATTGCTGCCACGAATAAGGAAATTCTTTATTTTAGGGTATATATATTTACTGTGCTATACAATAGAAAAACACTTAACTGATAAATAAATTTTAGTGTGAATGAAATGGCTGTAATGTTAATGAATATAGTTTATGCAGACAAAAATGTCTTAAAAATTGCTTTGGGGAAGATGACATTCATCCACTTTTCTTTAAGGTAATGAATGAGGACATTAAAGCAAGGAAACAAAGTAGTCATTTAGCAGCTTGAACACTCCAATATATGTTGTCTGCTTCATTGACTTTAATGACCACCCGGTATCATGGTTAAGTTAAATACACTTGTCCATCACTGTTTTTTTGCATTTTCATCTTTGTTTTCTAATCCTTGTATATATATATATATATATTCATCCCTTTCATCGTTTCTTACTCTTCTGTCAGTTCTTTCTTACAATACCTGTTCTTCAAAATCCGAGACACCAATTACGAGCTCACACACACACAGGCGACAACATTGATGTTTCTCCTGCTGCTGGTGATAGGGTTGGTGTTATTGCAAAAGATTTGTGCACACTTGCATGGATGCTGAAGTTAGATTTGGGAAATGTCTGATTTAAGGCTTTATCTCTCCAGAAGTATTTGGCGGGAGTGAAGCTGCCTCATAATTCAACGTGCTATGATTCTAAGCTGTTTTGTTGGAATGTTATTCTCCATCAGGGAGATGAGGTATGGTCCATTTTTCTGGAGCTAGCCATGGTTTTGTCCTTGTTAAGGTTTTTTACCTACACTTTGCATTTTCCATGGTTCTCACTGTATGGATGCAGACTGCAGATCTGGGCAGATTTCTGCTCTTTGTTTTGTCTGGGTTTCATATGTTGCTTTGTTACTTCTGTGTTACGGGACAGAGGATTGTTGTAGGGTATGAATCAAGTAGACTCTACTAACTAAAATCACCTTCGATAGCATGAGTGTCTTCGTCATCCCACTCTCCAAACTTTTACAAATGGGTTCTAATTTAATCAAGCTGAAAACACTAAATGGTGAATAATGTCAACTTGAAAAATATGTTCAATCTACCTTACAAAGTCATGGTGAAACTAGGATCAATTCTCCTATATCTATCATAGACTCAGATATAGGGCTGACAATTTCTGACACGACACAATTAAACGACACGACACGATCTGATTTAAAGCATATATGGGTTTGACCTTAACGGATCCCGTGTCTAAACAACTCTTATTCGTTTAGACACGATTAATAATCGTGTCTAAACACATCAAATCTGCAGATATCTGTATAAACACGATTAATTAATCGTGTCGTACATACATTTGATACGTTTAGGCACATTTAAGTATAATAATTATAATAATAAAATATTGAAATACCCACTTACTTTTTAATATTGAACTTTGAAAACCTTACTTTGTATATATTAATTTGTGTATATATATGCTTTAAAGCGTATATGAGTTTGACTTTAACAGATCCCACATCTAAACAACTTTTATACGTTTAGAAACGATTAATAATCGTGTCGTGTTTATGTTTGAAGTTTTGAGACACGTTTAAGAATTATTTGTTTAGACACGAGACATGACGACACGATTAGACATCACACGACACGATTGCCACCCCTACTCAGGTATTTGGGGTCTTAATCGACTATCTACCACTAATGGTTTATTTCATCGCTTTTATTAATGAATTTTCTCAGTGCAATCTATATGTATATTAATTTGAAAGGACATCTAAAATGTTGACACATAAAGAATTGATATCCCCATCAAGAATTGATGACACAAAATGTTGACATTCCCATCAAGAATTGATACTTTACGTCGATAAACACATGATGTATTATCACGTCCCACTCTTACTCCACCCTATTTCTAATAGAATATCCACCACTTCCAACTTCTTCTAATGATGTGTCATAGGTTTCATAGTCACCTGATACATCAAATGTTTCATTTCCACCAATTCTCTTAAATATAAATGACAACAGAAACAATTTGATCACTCTTCAATATAAATGACAACAGAAACAATTTGATCCAGTGATGGTACAATCTTCAGAAGATTCTTTTAATTCATATCCTACTCAGTCGTCTGAACCAACTACGAACCCATCTGAGTCATGAAATGGTCTATCAATTGTAGTTCGGAATAATTCTAGATTGACCCGCAATACACATCCTATCTACAATTTTGAATTTTCATTGTCTTTCTCCATCCTACTTCACATTTATTTCAGCTTCATCTTCTGTCACTATTCTCAAAATTGTTTGTCAATAACTTACTCATCCTGAATGGAAGGAAACAATGATTGACGAAATGCAAACTTTGGAACAAAGTGGTACGTGGGATTTGGTCCACCTCCCACCTGGAAATAAAACTGTTTGTTGTACATGGGTGTATACTGTCAAGGTTGGTGTTGATGGTCAGATTGATTATCTCAAAATAAGTCTTGTTGCCAAGGACTTTACTTAAGTTAATGGTATGTTGAGATACCTTTTCTCCAATAGCTAAAATTCTTTTTGTGCGGTTATTTCTCACTATTGCATCTATCAAACACTAATCCTTATATCAGTTACATATAAAAAATGATTTTCTTCATAGACAACTAGAAGGAGATTTATATGGAGCAACCTCCTGTGTTTGTTGCTCAAGGTCTAGACATGTTTGTAAATTGGGTCGCGCTTTATATGGACTCAAGCAATTACAACGTGCCTTGTTTGGAAAATTCATAGCAGTGTTGACCATTATGTATTCTACTCACATTCTTGTTGTGGTCTCTCTGTGTATTTGATAGTTTATGTTGATGATATTATTAACACTGGAGCAATCATGAGAAGATCATTCAACTAAAAAGACACTTGTTTAGTCACTTTCAAACCAAACATTTAGGTGATCTTAAATATTTTTTGGGACTGAAGTTCCTCAATCAACACCCGACATCTATATTTTATAGGTGAAGTTAGTTAGTTAATAAATACTTTATGAGTTGAACCTTCAAATGATGTCATTTGGATACTTCAATACATCAAGAGGGCACCAGGACTAAGGGTTGGTGTACAAAGATGGAGTTAGCATGGAGGTTGCGGCATTGAGTGATGTTGATGGGAAAGAATATCAAGCTGACAGAAGTTCCACAATCGGGTATTGTGTTCCTGTTGAAGAAAAGCTAGTCTCATGGAAAAGTAGGAAGCAAAATGTTGTTACTTGTTCTAGTGAAAAGTAGGGTATAAAATCATGGTCGTTAGTACATGTGAACTTTTTTTGATTGAGCTTTTATCAAGAGATGAGCATTGTAAATAAATAACCAATAATGTTGTGTTATGATAATGAAATAGCTCTACATATTGAATCAAATCCATATTTTTGTGAGAATAAAACAATTTTAGTTTGATTGTCACTTCATTATAGGAAAGATCATATCCAAATAAATAACAACAGTCTGTTAGTTTTAGTCTTCTAGAAATCAACTAACAAATATTTTCACAAAACACTCAATAGCTCTCAGAGATAAATATTTCCAACAAATTTGGTGCATACGATTTTTATGCTCCAATTTGAGAGGAGTGCTAGAAGTATCTAAAACTAAGGAGAAATATCTAGAACTACATGAATTATTTAACTATATATAGACCAAGAAAAGTTTCCTTAGAACTAGGTGAATTGCAATAGACCTAGGTGGAGTGTGTCTTAGAATCTAAAAGCTACCACTCTTGTACATATATACTCTTCTGTTCTTTCTTAAACATGTATAAAGAAAATTTTTAGTCTCTCAAATATCAAGAAGGACCTTCTTGATTGTGCACGTATCCAAACCCTTCTGGCGACAGGAAATGAGTTAGAAGATGATTTATCTAGTTGGTCAATAAAATTAAAGAGTTGAAGGGTTTTGGGACTAAGGACTTGATGCTTTTATTTCATATATGTTTGTTTCTTCTTTTGGTTGATTTTAAAGGTTTCCAGTGGTATTGCCGCTTCCATTGGCTGAAAGTTTGTTGGTCATGGACGAGGCTTGGTGAAAGTTTTTAAAAAGGGCAATTCAGTTCTGAGTAGCAAACTGGCTTGGCTATAAGAAGGGAATATGTTCTTCCTTTGGTTATTACCCTCATAAGACATAATCTATTCGTTTTTATTTGCATTCTTCCGTGTTTCTGAACATTCTGATTTTATTTAATGGATATCCAAAAACAAAATAACTCTCCATTAAATTTTATGAAATTCCATTACCAAACTAATGAAATGGTGGTTGACCTAATTGTTTTGGACTATTTCTTTCTTTGAGTTTATTCATCATAGGTGCTGATTTGTTAAGCATATAATCCAGCATTGTTGGGGTGAAAGAAAGAAAAGGACCCCTCAAAAACATTGACCATGTAGCGTTCCCAATCCCAACAATAGCAAATAAAATTTGTGTATTCACTTAAGGATAAAGGTTTGTAGAGGAAGACAGAAAAACGAAAACAACATTACTAACCTCATTGAATGAAGTATGGTCATGCACCCGATGAGGTTTCACGTTAAGATCAATCATTTCCGTGTCCGTCTTAACATGCCCATCACCATCATCCTGACCTTGACCAACCAAAGCCCTATGGCTCGGATGAGTCTCTACTACTATATGATGCTGACTTGGTTGACTTTGATCTCTCTTAGTATGATCCTTATTAGTATCCCCTGGAAACTACACAATAGTTGAGAAACTTATTATTATAATTGGAAAAGAAATCAATGTATGAATGACAAGAATTACATTATTATATGAGTTTAGAAGAATCAAAATGACACCTCTACTCTCTGCCTCAATATAAGATATCTCCCATGAGTTCTTTTGCCTCCAACATGAACGATCATGTCACATTGTAAACAAAGTGAAGTGCCATCGATCTCGCAATAAAAGAAGGCTACATTTGGAAGTTAACTCTTTGCACAAACATAACCTCAACTCAATACAATAAATACAAATCCAGTGTTAGGAATTCAATACCAGGTGCATTTTCACAAATGTCACATTGAGGAACAGCACTAGGAGTCTCAAGGCCGACTCTTATATGCCGACTTGCAAGCTTATTGCACATATGGACCTGCAATTCATCCACACAAGTCCACGCCGCACACAAACAAACAGATTACATTGTAGTGAAATTCCTGAGGATATATCAGTCCATTATACAAATTCATGGAAAACAAAGCTATCCAACAACTCATATTAGTAGTATAGGACTTGAAGAAATAATTATATCGTTTATCGAAAAAACACATTTCAGGTTTGAGCAGGCAGAAGGTCAACCACCTGAACTTCGGACTGTATAAACACAGTTGAGCAGAAGGTGCTATTCTAAACCCATAACCCCAAACAAGAAAAAAAATGGCGAGCTGCAATTGTAAATTTAGTTGAATTGCAAAAACAGAAATTGAATCTGAGGAAGAATAAACATGCAATCATCCTTCGATTAAACGCCACCATATAACCCCTCCCTCAAAAATGAAGCAACTGATAAGGAAAATAAACCTTCTCATCACAGGAAAGGCAGAGAGCCGCCTCATCCGCAGCACAGAAGACAGCGGCTGCGGCACTCTCACAAGCGTCACAGAGAGTCCGCATAATTGTTCCCCTCCTTAACTCTCATATCCCAAGTTAATCAACAAATAGCGAATACCAGACAGAGAAAATTAACAATTTTATTTTGTTGGACCACAGAAGAAACCCCTCTTCTGCGACAGTGGTTGAACAGGAGGAGACAACCCACCACCAAACGCTATTTTTATTTTATTTGTGGGAGAGAGGCAACATAGATATGATGAAAATGCTCTTGGTTTCGCACGGAGGAGACTGAAAGGTCTTTTCTATGTCGCTGCTGTTTGTGTTTGGTGGGTGATGGTGGATTTTCTTCGTGTCGTCGATTTGGTATTCCGACGATAGTAGGTGGACGATTTAAACGATGTAAGCGTTTTACCTCTACTAATCTAGTTATCTTGTCCGTACTTTGCACCATAAATAATAAACTATCATTTTTTTATATTTTAATTTATTCTTAACAATAAATATTATTAAATTATTTATTAACTGAATACTAGACTCTGGCACGCGTGTAATATTGTCGTCGTTGGCCGTGCCTGAAATATTATGAGAACAATAATAGTACAAACATTGAGCAGTTCTTAAAAATATTATTAATGTAAAACTAAACTTAATTTGTCTAAGATAATGACATAATAAAATTTAAAAACTCTTAAATTTTTTAAACAAATTACTCGAGCGACCGGGATTCATTTTGATAGTGTTATATGCTTCCGGTCGCTCGAGCAATTTTTTAAAAATATTTAAGAGTTTTTAAATTTTATTATTTCATTATTTTAGGCAAATTAAGTTTAATAATATTTTTATGAAGTGTTCAATGCTTGTACTATTCTTGTATTATCCTAGAAGTCGGGTTGATCATGTTCTCGTAAGACTTCACGCACGACCAACGACGATAACGTGCACGCGCGTAGCGCGTGCCAGAGTCTAGTATAACCATTAGAGAAATACACTTAAGTGGATTACAAAAAATTTAGTATAGTTTCGTAGTTAATTAGATATATCTAAATATATCCACAACACATATCTATAAATTATGAAGGTACATCGTTGAGTTTATTCCAATTTTACTATAAACACTTGATTAAAAATATTATTTAAATTATAAAG
The DNA here is from genome assembly GCA_946814005.1 of Chamaenerion angustifolium. Taxonomy (NCBI): domain Eukaryota; kingdom Viridiplantae; phylum Streptophyta; class Magnoliopsida; order Myrtales; family Onagraceae; genus Chamaenerion; species Chamaenerion angustifolium. The sequence continues at coordinate 17,545,949 of OX328277.1, read as the reverse complement.
CTAAACTTAAATTACTTAATATAATTAAATAAAAATAATTTTGTTTTAACTATTTTTAAAAAATTACTCGAGCAACCGGGAGTCTCTTTAGTAGTGGTTTTTGCCCCTAGTTGCTCGAGCAATTTTTTAAAAATATTTGTCATTAAGAATATGATCAAACAAATATATGTCGATATTTGATAAAGTTGACCTTACGCATTGTTTATAGTCATACTATGAGTATTTTCACTCACATACCATGTCATCTCATATCAACTATCGCTTAATGCCCGACCTCGAACTAATTTCTATGAGTACTCATACCGACTATTACAAATCTATCATGATAACATCAACTATCGCTTAATGCTCGAATTCGAACTTTCTATGAGTAATTTTCACTCAGATATCATGTCATATTATCTCATCTCATACCAACCGCTAATGCCCGACCTCGAACTTTCTATGAGTATTCATACCAACCTTGAACTTTCTATGAGTATTTTCACTTCGACAACATCCGTAGGATTCAGCCCTAAGCGCTCATACTATTTGAGATTTAATACGTACGCTCATAAGTCAGAACTCGTCAATGAATGCATTCAATATACTCTTAAGGTATCTTAACATGTTCATTACCATGTCTATAAAATAACGACTATTACAAATCTACCATGACAACATCAATAAATTCTCACTAATTTGCACGCAAAAATAAAATTATATATTTGATCAATTTATTTCTTGTTTTTTTACTTTGATATTTTCAGAGTTTATAAAATATGGGTAAGTTAAATTTAATTATATTTTAATTTCAGATATGTTTATCAAATGTTTAATTCTCATATCAACACCTCAAGCACGATAAACATTTATCATATTTGTTTCTAAGAAGAATATGATCAAAAAATATATATGTTGATATTTGGACAAAATTAAGTATTTTACTTCCAACATCCAATCGACCTTTCTTTGAGTATTTTACTTCCGACATCCGACCTTTCTTTGAGTATTTTACTCCTAACATCCGATATTTATTTTAGTATTTTGCTCCCCACATCCGACCATTCATTGAGTATTATACTCCCAACATCCGATCTTTCTTTAAGTATTATACTCCTGACATCCAACTTTTTTCGACATTCGACCTTTATTTGTGTATTATACGGGTGAAATCTGACCTTTCTTTGATTATTATACTGCTTACATCCCCTAGATTTGAACCTGGGCATTGTTACTATCTATAATTTAAGACGCACGCCTTAACCAACTGTGTCATAAGTCCGAACATGTCAATGAACACATTTAATATACTCTTGAGATCTCTTAACAATCTCACTACCATGTCTATGAAACGACGACTATCAAAAATCTACTGTGACAACATCAAGAAATTACCAGAAAAATTTACCCCAAAAAATAAAATTAGATATTTGATTAACTTTTTCCATATTTTGTTATTTTGATATTTTCAGAGTTATTTTACTTTAATATTTTTAGAGTTCATAAAGTAAGGTTGAGAGTTAAGTAAATTCATATTTTAATTTTAGATATATTTGAAATGTAGAGTTAAGTAAATTAATACTCATATAATCTAAATTTGACCAATCCTAAAAATATTTTTGTAAAGATAATAAATAATAAACCTTGAAAATTAATATTGAATTTTATATTTCAGTAATTCGTAAAATATTATTTCAACACATCACCGGGGTTATTTTAATTTTGTAGAAAAATATTTTTGTTCCTTTTTTCTCGACATGTAATACCTAAATTTTGGATGATATTAGTTTGGAGTAATAACATATTAACAACTTTGGGCAGCTGGAATCATCTATAAATTTTTTAACATTTTAATAATATCATTATTTGAAAATACTCTATAATACATAATTATTATTATAAAAAATATATACATTAATCAAATGTCTCCTTTTAATTATTTAAATTTATAGATGAAATGTATTTTTATAATGACAGTGCTCACAATTCAAAAAATCTTTAACCTATTGGAAAGAAGAGAGAATGTTTTGAAGAAGAAAAAAAATTATATAATTAATTGTAGAAGCATTAAAAAGTCACAATTACCAAAACAAATATGACGACTTGAGCACATAATATACAATTATCATTATTATGTAAAATTGTAAAGTAATATATATTAACATATATAATAATTAAATAAAATAAAATTAATTTTAAAAAATCGGATCAATAATAAATGGTATTTATTCTTTCACTCTAATTTAAATTTAAAACTTGATTATATTATACATATTAATTATTTATTGCTTCAAATAATAGATAAAGTATATTTGAAATATTAATTCAATCTAAATTTTCTTAGTTGTAGATGATATTATAACTTTTATAAATGATCTAAGTCTTTAGATTTACAGTTATCTTAATGTCAAATAAAGTGAAAATATAATTTCATTTGATAGCGAGATATAAACAAAATGGTGCATGAGAAAAAAGAAAGAGATAATGATAAATAAAGTATAATTATCATCTTGTTTAATTTGTAATGTTGCATAAGCGTGTAGCTGGTTAGTACGTATGTCTTCACATTATAAGGTCATAAGTTCGAGTCTTCGTGGAAATAGTTTTGTATAACCTTCTTAAGAAGACATTTAAATTACCAAAACAGTCATGATAAATATAAACTAATTACATTATTAAAGGGTATTTATGTCAATTTACATGTGGTGGTTAAAAAACCACTTCAGCCTTAATAATATAGATATATATAATATAAATAGATATAGATCTAAAAAACTTGTGCATGAGAAAAAAGAAAGAGATAATGATAAAGAAAATATCATTATCATCTTGTTTAATTTGTATTGTTGCATAAGTGTATAAATGGTTAATACATGTGTCTTTAAATTATACGGTCATAAGTTCGAATCTCCGTGACCAAAATAGTCATGATAAATATAAACTAATTAGATTATTAAAGGCTATTTGTGTCAATTTACACGCAGCGGGTACAAAAACCACTTCTGCCTTAATAATATAAATATCAAAATAATATCATATCATATTTGTTAAATTATATAACAATAAATATATCATATTTATTAAATTATATAACAATATATATCATAAAATTATTTATTAAATTATATCTATCATATTCATATCATAGTGAAATAATATCAAAATGTTTAAAAGTAAAAAGTAAATTAATAAATATTGGAATATAGGGACTATTTTTTATAAAACAAAGAAGATAAAGTTTTATGATATATATATATATTAATATGGTTAGTGAATAATATTGAGTTGATGATAAAAATGATAAAAACATTTTACTAATATAATATTAATACACATTTTTTAACTTAGATTTTATGTGTTTTTTTTTTATCGTATATTTATCATAAATATTATATTGAATATACATACTTTTGTAATTGTAACTACTTTGATAGTAGTTATTACTTATTTGAGACTTATTAAAAACAATTCTATATAATATTTGCAAACATTACAAATATTATAATTGAACATGCTAATATGTGAAATTTAATATATACTCATTTTTTCATAAAATAAAATGGTAGGTTTTTAGTATTATAATATTAATTGTAAATAAATCCCAAAATATAAATAATATAAACTTTCATTTAAAAAATTCTCTAATTATAACAACAAAATTTAAAAATTGAACAAAAAGATTTAAAAGATTTCTTATAAAAATAAATGGTAATATATTGATAAAAATAATAAAAAGGTAAGACCATAAATGTGTAGGTGAGATAAAATGTGAAACGTACTCTAAGAAGCGATGAGAAGTTTCAGAGGAATTCTAGAGTTTCTTCTAGAGGTACGCGTGACGAGTCCATATCATCGTCGGTTACTAATGCAGCCAATGAAAATGTTTTATTTGGACAACTAAGTAGCTTAAAAACTTATGTGCATAGTTATAGAAGAGTTAGTTAAATTAATAATAGATAAATAGATATTAACTTTTTGGTTCAAATGGTTAATAGTTTTTTTTTTCAAAATAAAGTTCAAAATATCACTATAGTAATCTGTATTAATAAAAATTAAAAATGGGTTGAATGGTGTGAAATCCAATCATTTAGGCGCAACTCTATTACTGTTTTTCTGACTATCCAATGCACACATTAGTTTGATTTCCTCGATATCGTACTCCAAGTGACACTTGTTTTGGTGTTCGCGACCTAACTGATGTGTCTAACGATCGAAATGGTTCGCCAGTAGTTCAATTTTCCCATAATTTGATTAATAACATTACTTGCATCAGTCTATACTTCCACGGTATGCCACTCTCCGTGAGTTGCCAAGTGCAGTGCTTTTAAAATGGTCATCACCTTCACGCACTGCGCATTTTCACCTTTCACTCGTTTGTTCATATCGTCAATTATCTGTTTGAGTCATGAGCAATTACCCTAACACCCCCATTTTGTATTGCAGGTGTTAGGATTAAAAGAACACGAAGGCGTGAAGGAGATGAATAAGAAAAACATCTGATTCCATTATTGAGAAACTTGTGTTCAGTACATAGAGAACTAGATATATATAATATAGAGATAACTATATATATATATTTATCATACTATCTATTTAACTCTATATATAATAAACTAAATCTAAAAGGATAAACTAACTAATATAGATAAACTAAAGATAAAAACTAATCTAGACTACATAATACTCTAACATTCACCCATGTTCTTTGTTTTTCTTGAAATTTGCTGAATTGGTCCCCAAATTTCCAATGCTTCTTTGCTTGTGTAGGATACCAAATCCAATCTCGATCAAATCCCCAATCGAATTGAGCTCGCACATCTGCATCATTAGTGAGATACTACACATTCGAATACAAGTTTTTCAAGCTAAAATCCAGATGAAAACGAAAAAAAGAAAAAAACACGGTCATGCCATTGCGGTGCCATCTCGGTCATCTCGTCGTGGTCATGCCGTAGTAGCTAACAAACTAATCTAAAATATGAATTCCAGCATTCCAATCTTCTATTGAATCCATTGTAAATCATCAAAAAACTTGGTTGTGCAAAATCAATTTTATCACACATCTTCACGATACCAAATCAGGATTTCAGCACAATTAATTCAGCATTGTTGAAGAGACATTGTATCAGCAAATCACAGATCAGCAGCAGGAATGATTCGGTCCTTGGAAAGAAGGCTCTGATACCATGTTAGGATAAAAAGAACATGTGAAACAGATGAATAAGAAAAACATCTGAATCCATTATTGAGAAACTTCTTATTTAGTACATAAAGAACTAGATATATATAGTATAGAGATAACTATCTATATATATTTATTCTATCTATAAAGATACTCATACTATCTATCTAACTATATATATAATAAAATAAATCTAAAATGATAAACTAACTAATATAGATAAACTAAAGATAAAAACTAATCTAGACTACATAATACTCTAACAGCAGGCACCAAGAGGCATCGCAGTGTAACTTTACAGTCTCTACTGGCGGCGGTGTCCAAATGTTAGATTGGTGTCTTGGTTGCGACTCGAGAATTTGCGGGGGGGGGGGGGGGGGGGGGGGGGGTTCTTCCTAGTATTCATTTGTTTCTCATAGAATGCTCTGGATGACTTCCACGGGATTCAGTAGTTTACCCTTGAAAACTAACGTGCACGTAGCTTTCCAAATGTGTCAGCAACATATTAAGACCAAATTCCATCTTACCTTTTGGATCGCCCTCGAGATATTCGACTTGTTCCTTCGCTCGGTCAGCCACTCCACGAAGGTATTAACTGGAGATAGCTTGGGGCATACTCCCATTAAATCCGAAGCATATCGTTCTAGTCCAATCACACTGATAGATTAAGTGTTCTCTCATTTTAATATTAACAGACAAAGGATAGACTGGGTCAACTAGCATCCCTTTATGTACTAGATTTTGTCGGGTCCCAATGAGTTACGGACGATTCTACACATGATTTGTTTTGGGAGGATTTTGGACTTCCATATATATGGTCATAACTCCTTTTTCATGCTTGGTCGAAACACATATTGTTACTTGTTCTGAAGGTGATGACATATCGATTTTTCGATGGAGGGCCTCCTCAGTAATGGGGCCATATAAGGATATCTTGATATCTTCCTGTTGGAAGGGAGACTCACATGATGTCTTATGCTACTTCTTTGTTCACGATCTAACGGATATACTCTTCATCCCATCAGTTTGGCTCGGTTTGGATTTTTAGTTGGTGCTCGATCCCTGTGTTGACACCTTTGTAAATCCATGCATCTTTTGCTGGTTTGATCGTATTTCCATCTCATACTATTAAGAAACCCTTATCTTGGATCACATCTCTACCTAAAAGTAAACTCGACCAACCCCATGATGACCTTAACACCTTTTTGCATTGGTGAACTCACCGTGCTCGAAATACAGACCCTGAATTGTTGTCACCCATAGCACATTAGGTTCTGATATGACCCCAGCAACCATCTTAGTTAGTAATGCAAGATTTAAAGTCTCTAGCTCCTTAAAGCCCATTCATTCGTGTTGTTTGACTCTTGTCATCACTTCCCATCGTTTCCAGTGAATCTTTTGGCTTAAATCCGATCCTCTCCACCAGAATTGTGCAATCGTGTCATTTATTTTCAAGCACCAGGTGGTTAGTAGTTTGAAAACATTCATTGCATAAGTAGGAATTTTCGTAATGACTGCTTTAATCAACACTTCGCTACCCACATTGTTGAGCATGCACGCCTTTCACCCCTGGAGTTTTTACTGGATTCTTGATTTAATGTAACCAAGTGCTTCTTTCCTAGATCTTTCTCACGTGTTTGGGAGCCCAAGGTATTTGCCCGGGTCTCTGGAGCTTTGGATGTTACACGCATTTACGATATCTAACATGAGTTCTTTATTAGCATTAAAGATTAGCTAAAGGCTAGACCTTCTAGCATTAACTCGCTAACCTGATGCCTGGCAATATTATTCAATGATTTACTTAAGGCTACTTAAGATTTGAGTGGTTGCCCTGATAAAAAACAATGAGTCAACTGCAAAGAACATTTGATGTAATTTCGGCAGCCACATTTCATTCGAAGTCCCTCAATTATACTCGCTCGTGCCCCAGTTTCGATGTTACATGACAAGATGTCGACCACGATGATAAATAGGTACATCAATAGAGTGTCGCCTTGACAGATACCCTTTGATGGTTGGATTGTCGGTGAACTCTTCCTATTTACCAACATTGAGTAAGATACTGAGGATATACATTCCTTGATCCATCCACACTGTTTTTCACTGAAGCCCATATGTTCCGTAGTTCCCTGTAACAAGTCCCATTCGACTTTATCATACGCTTTCTGCATATCAACATTCACTGCACAATCCATCATCCATGCATTTCTCCGGGAACGGAAAAAGTGGAAAACTGCATGGACAATCAAGATATTATCATGTATTGATTGTCATGGCCACAAAAGCACTTTGAAATGGACTGAAGCTCTCGTAAATAGGGGTTTAGTCTATTTGTCATAACTTTTGAGATTATCTTGTAACTAAAATTACAAAGATTAATGGAACAACATTTTCTAGGCCCGATTGGGTTAGCAACTTTCACTATTAAGGTTATGTATGTGCGGTTTCAGGTGGGTGAGAGCTTACGTGTATTCATGAAAGATCTGACCATTGTATGCAAATATCGACCTATAATGTACCAAAAACGTTAGTAGAATACCCCCGGAAAACCATCTAGACCTGAAGCACGAGATCTCCCATCTGAAAGACTGTGGTCCGTACCTTTTCCTTTGTCACCCCTTTAGTTAAATCTTAGTCCATATTTTCCGAAACCAATCTCGAAACATACTCTAATATCTCTCTCGTCTATCGGCCTTCCTCCATGATGAATAGGGTCGAGTAGAAACGGTGTAACTCCATTATGACCTGATTCTCTTCTGTTAGCCACTTGCTCTCGTGTTCTTTAATTGAAGTATTTTGGTTCATGGTAGATATGTGGAAAAAATTTAGTTTCTATCACCGTGATTGATCCATTTAATACTTCACCTCTGGTTCCAATAGATATCTTCTTGTTACCATAGGGATTTCAATTCCTCCTTCAGTTTATATTTCCTCTCTTGAGCTTGGTGATTTGTACCCTCGATTATTCATCAGACCTAACTAGTTATCTCCTTGATTCTCTTACGGTTGTTTTCGAAGGACCTTCTATTCCAGACCCTAAGCGCACTTCTACATCCACCTAATCTAGTTGGAAGTTCACTGTGGGTGGGCAATCACTCCTTCCTCATCCATGATTGTTAGACCACCTTCCTACAATCACTATTTTCAACCACATTTCCTCGAACCATAATCTTCTTCTACTTCTCTCGTGTTTTTAGTACTTGTGGATAACCAATGAGGAATGATCCGATCATATTGCGATTTCATTGGATTTTTTTGTATTAGAATATTTGGTTATCCACACCGTATTTGATAGACTATGATTGAGACGTTCTCTAACTCTATATGATCCCCTGTGATTATTACTCCACGTATACTTCTGCCCTTTAAACCCTAGATCGTCGAGTTTGAAATCATAAATTATTGAGTTATAATCATTTATTTTTCTTTGGTCCTTCAGCCTTCCTCCAATTTTTTATATTAATAGCAAATAACATTGAAATATCCGACACAAAGCCACGATCCACGTTTATCCCTTCCGATTTGTCGAACAATCTCCCAATTCCTCATTCTTTGGTTGAAGACGGGACCCTATACACCCATGTGATGTTTCGATGGACAGTATATAGTCCATGATGTTTCGGTCTTAGTATTTCACGTTAAGATTGATGTCATCCTTCCACCACAACACTAATCCATTGTTGATTCCATTTGGTTGAGAATAATGCGCCTTATCCATTCCAACTGTCTTCCTTACCCTCTAACGCCATCCAGATTATTCGTCTCAATTTAAAAATGATCGATGGTTGAACTCAGAGGTTGAGATCCTTCAAGATTTGGACTTGAGGATCCCAACTCTTGATAGTTTCAGCAGAGTAAATTCATTGGTCACATGTGGTTGTTGAAGAATAACCATCAGAACCCTTGTCAGCTTTTTCTCCAGGCCTATTTTTTCTCATACTTGTGTCGAGTCGATTTTTCTTACTCGGTGAAACAATTAAAGATTTTCTAGGTATTTCCCTTGGGTGTTCGTTATCACCCTTATTTGTTTTATCATTAACTGTGAGATTAGAAGAGGATTGGTCCGTTCTTTTGGCGTTCTTAGGCAAATTGTCTTCATATTATTTCACTTTTAAGATGTTTTGTTAAGGTATGGGCTTAGCCTAGTTTAGATAGGGTTAGGGTAATCAGGTTGATGAGAGGGGATATCAAAAGTAGGGGGACTCAATATAGTAGTCTTCATTAATGGGTGTAAGGGTCGTGCCCGGTTGGGTGGGGGAGTCAAGGCGAAAATATATGATGGATGGGTTGTAGGTTTCATTTCATGGTATGTCATTGGGGCTCTTGGAATAACTGAGGCAATGGATTGTGAGGGTTCGGTCGAGTAGTGGTGGATGGGATGGTTTTGATATGTAGTTAGATGTGGATTTCAATTCAGAGAAATTGTTATGGAGAAGGACTTAGTAGGGGTTGCGCAAAGGGTTGTATTAAGGTCGAGTGAAGTCCTTGTCGGCCAACTAGGAGAAATGTAACGGTAGGTTGGGGCCTGAATTCCGTTTGCATGTTTATTCCTGGCAATACTCTCAAGGGAGGATTAATGTATGTCTGTCTATGATTGCGAGCTTCATCTTGTTGGTTATTCTGATGCTGAATTGTCTGGTTGTTCGGAGGGTCTCTCACATCCGTGTTTTGGGTGATCTCTTCCATCCAACATGAAGGTCTTAGTCTGTGTTTATTTCTACTTCCAGTCTCATGAAACCTCTAGGGGTGAGCAATAAAACCGTTTGGACCAAGACCAGACCAAGACTGACCGAGACCAAACCAAAACAACCAAACCATTTGTGGACCGAAACCAACGGTTTCACTTAAATGGTTTTATCGGTTCTGGTCTAAATTTTGGTCTTAGACCATTGGACACCATTTAGACTGAACCAGACCAGTTTGTTTTAAAAAACATGTCGCTTAGTTTATCAGTCTTCACAAAATCAGAGCTCTGTTATCAAAGGGACATATATTCATTCTTCTTCTTCACATCCGCTCGACCAATCTTGACAGCTCCAGCCTCCAGGTCCAGCATTTTTCACAGCTTCCTTTCCACCTTCCCCATGCGGTCACACACAGAAGGACAAGGATGAGTGCAGACAACGGTTGCGTCTCCGCCTCTAGCTTCACGTTCGTCTACGTTTCTGAAAATCCGCGTCTCCTCGCCATGGTAATCTCGTTCTTGCCACTTAATACTATAAAATTAAGGTATTTTATAAAATCTACATGGCCATGAATGTATATATATGTATGCACGTAAACTGTTCGATGAAATGCCTAAAGGAGGAAGGTGGCGTGTGTCATAGTTATGATTCCGTTGATGCTCAAAGCTGGTCCTTGTCGAGTTGTCTCAGACCACACCAGTTATTTACTTCAGCTGAGGAAAACAACATTAAATTCAAAAACTTGTCAGCATTTGCAGCTCTTAATTGCTGTCTTCAAGCAAGTGGAAATAGATGTCTGAAGATGAAAGAAGAATAGTTGTTCCCATTGAAAGGTTCCCTTTTTAAGTGTAGATTCATTTAGTTAGTTGTAATGGTGATTCTTTCTTATCCATTTTCCTGTAGATTTACTGATTTAGATTCAGCTGCTGGTGCTCCAAGGAAATGGTGCGATTTACTTCAAGGGTTTTCCTTGTTGTGTGATCTGTGAATAATCAAATTAGTTGGAGAATGTGTTGTTAAGCAATGCGTGTACGTCTGCATGGCATGCAGGAAAAGTATAGTTCATAGATTTTATTTGCCCAATTGAACAGGCATTGTTTTCCCAATCTGTAGACTGTCTCGCAGGTTGTCTCTGTTAAAAAATTATGTCTAATGGTCCAAACAGTCCAAATGGTCTAGACCGAACCAAAACCGAAAAAACCAAGACCATATAAACGGTCCAAACGGACCCGGGTTCGGTCTCAAGACCGAAATTAATGGACATAAATTTTCGGTCTTGGTCTCAAAACCGAACCAGACCGGGTTTTGCTCACCCCTAGAAACCTCGATGGATTTGGTCATTTTGTTGTTCAACTTTTATGCTTCTTCCCATATTATTTCATATTGTTCACACATTGTTAGTAGTGAACATCTCAACTTCTAGCCCGTGTACTAGAACCCAAATCTGAACCCATTTGAAGTAAACATCCTTGTGACTCTTTTTTTGGATCCCACTTCCCAATGCTTATGCAATATCCTTGCACCAACCATGGGGATTAATCTGGTATCAAATTTTTATCCTCATCAATTTGGAATTCAAATAGCAGAATATGAACGATCATATCTGAGATACTAATCGTCTCATATTTTTTCCATGCCAGTTTTATGATAATACGAATTGGTACTGATTTCACGGGTCGTTGGGTGATGAACTTTCCGACGTATTGTTCGTTGACCGATAGATGGGGATCTGAGTTCAGGGAAACAAATACTCTTTAGGATGAACCCATACAACCATTCTGCAGTTTTTAAGTCCAGACAGATCTACCACGATTTTGTCCAACCTGGAATACAGTAAAGAAAATTTTTCAGGTTTCACAATAATGAAAGAGAAGTTTTAGTACGTCAACGTTTTTGGTGTAGGGTTCCAAGTTATTATTGTTAGGTAGGCAAAAGGTGGTGTTGTGCACATCAATGTAGGGAGTGATGAGCATAGACACCCATGAGAAAAGGACGGACCATAGACACAGTCAGTGAAACACCAGTTCTGACAATACGAAAGAAGTTAGATCACGCACATAAGTATTTTTGCGGTAGAGAGTTGGAGGAGTCACACACATTTACTTGGCGACGACACAATTAGTGCGTGAATGGTCAATAGTTTGAAAAATATATAATAAATATGACTACATTTTTATTTGATGTAACCTCTTTTGACCCTTTAGTTTGTGATAAACTATATTTTAGTATGTTCATTTAAATAAAAATCTTAAACTTTTCGGGCAACAGTTTTATTAACGTTGACGACTACACATGTTTTTTAGACATATAATACATGACTGCATCATAGTGTAAAAAATAATAATATATTAAAAATCAATAAATACATAAGAAATAGAAAAAAAAATATTTTTATATATAGTAGGCAATCAATTCAAGGTAACTGCTTACTTCCTAGTGAAAATTTAATAGTTTGATGTTCAAAGAAGGAGTTTGTTGTGTTTAGGTATATAGCTAAAGAAAAATATAAGGCAATATCCAATGCAATGTACAAGGTCTTATGGGTAATGAATTTGTTCTTTGAACTTAATGTCAAGTTGTCTTCAAGTCGCCATTTTTTATATTCTAATTTAGGATTGTGTATGCACTTTCATGTGTCATTGGTCTCATTTGAATCACTTAATCATTCTTAGTTGTAAAATATGAAGAATGGAAAAAGAAAGGTAAGATGCAATACATGACATTTCTCTTCAAACATTCATTTTTTGTGCACTCGATGTTATCATCTTTCTTGATTTCTTTGTGTACTCGATGTTATTGATTTTAATCATTTTACATTGAGTGAAATGAATGTGGATATTACTGACAAATACATTGATGGGAAGCAATAAGAACCTCAAATAAGAATCTATGTAATGCTAATTAAACCATTAAGGAAAGTTTAATTAATTTTTGGTAGTTGTATGCGTGTTGCGGGCTTCTTCCTCAAGTTATGTCTGAGAAAGTCCATTGTACTAAGGTAATATAAATGTTGTGTTTTTTCTATTTGTAACACTAGCAAACAAGATATTGATGTGAGAAGATGCAGTGAGAAGATATTATGTCTGCTAATCAGATGAATAAATACACTTGTGGACTGTGAAGGGGATTCTGTAGATTAAAGTGGTGATATTGGTGTTGTGGGAAGAGTAGTGATTTTTGATACACCATCATGATACCATGATATGTATTTATATTTAAGAGGTACATATTGTTGAGTATCGATAGTGACGACCCAATATGAATAAGGCTTAGACGGCCTAATCACTTTACAAGGAATAGAACCCACATCATTCAGAACTGGGCTGACCCACATTAAGGGTAAGCTGACACCTATGAAGCGGTCCAGTACCAAACCCAAAGCTAAAGTGGACGCCAAAGTCCTATTTCAGGTCACCCTCGGCCAAGGCCGAAGCCTTCTACTGCTCGCCATAGGAGCGATCGCCAAGAGAGTCAAATCTCTCAAACTCTGTTCCCACAAACTGACACCGTATATATAGCCACGATATCCCGCAAATATTGGGCACATATTCTATAAATATTACATAAGGTAACTGCAATATTACGCCATAACCGTAAATTCTGCTATCCTAATCTTTGCCGACACAATATTCACAAAGATATTCAGCTGCCTACAATGATTTGATGTTCAAACTCTATAAATACTCGTGCTTTACATACGTTCATTACGTTTTTGTGATAATACACACAGTATATTCAATTAAGCATCGGAGTGGGATCCGGAGGTTCCCTCTCTGTCGCCGTCTGTGGGAATACGAGCAAATAGTCATGCAGACTCTCTATAATCGCAATCGTAGGAAACAAGCTAATGAACAATCCTCGGATAGCTCGGAATCCACCACCACTTCACCGCTCCACCAGGAACCCGCTAGCCAAGCAATCCCTGATGTTGTCCCTCCGAGGTCGGCATGCGAGCATGTGGGCAATCCCTATTGGAAACCATTCAAGTAACTGCGGATATGTTGTCCCTCTTGAAAACCATCATAGGACAGTCTCACAGACAAGCCCCTGCTCCTCATGAAGATCCTCGTCCCGCGGGGCTACGGGAAGCAGAAACTGGAAATCCAGGCACCACTGCTCCTCAAGAAGATCAAGAGGTAACTTCTGGACCTCAGTCTATGCCTCCGGCTTCCACGGAAATGCTGGCGGTCACTCACACTGTCAACTCGTCGAGTAGCTCACCGACTGGAGAACAGCATCCCCAGTTCACTCTTGACCAAGTTGAAGAGCTTATCAATAAGAGAATCAAGGAACAACGAGGAACTGACATGACTCCCTTCCGAGAGTGATCATCTCATCCATTCACTGTCGACCTTATAATGGTCAGGATACCAAAAGATGTAGTCGCGAGGGCCATCCCTGGATACAGTGGCGGAGGAGATCCTGTGATTCACGCCAATAAGCATGAAGCTTCTCTGTTGGGTAAGTCGAATGATGAAAATAACTTAGCCCTATTATTTCCGTCAACCCTTTCGGGTTCGGCGTCGTCCTAGTTCTTCGGCCTCCCTGGATAATCAATAGGGACATGGTCCGAGTTAAAGAGTAAATTTCTTGAACGGTATATGGGCGAGCGCCAATTGTTAAAGAGCATGGTCGCCTTGGACTTCATCAAACATCATCCAGGAGAGACATTGACCGACTTCTAAGGGCGTTTTCACAAAAACGTTACAGAAATAGACCATCGAGTCACGGATGGGGAAATCATTCTAGCTTTTTATAAAGGGCTTGATGTGACCAACAAAGCATGAACTAAATTGCGCAACAACTACCATGTTTAAGAGATATAGACATTGGAGAAGCTGGCAGTAAGGGCGAAAGGTTTCATAGACCTGGAAAGGGCAAACTCCGAAGCCAATCTCCTGACAATCTCGCCAATGGTTATCTAAGAGCCCCGAAGCGATGGTAGAAAGGAGAAGAAGTATAAGAAGGGTCATGAAAAGCATTGATCAGAAACCCGTGCACAAGGTTTTTGATTTGTGCTTTTCGCGAGGTCCTAGAGTATTTCACGCCTTTAAAGAGGCAGATCTCGGCCGTAAAGGTCCTTGGCAAGGCCACCTAAACCCAAAGTCATCGAGTGGTCCCATAGTATTTCACGCCTTTAAAGAGGCAGATCTAGGCGGTAAAGGTTCCTAGAAAGGCCATCCATACCCCGGAACAATGCTCAGCCAATGAGAAAAGACATAAAGGGTCACAAGACCGATGATTGATGTATTCTTAAGCGCGACATCGAGAAATTGATCCAGAGAGGCATGCTGCAAGAATTTGTGGCCGGTCGAGATCGAAGTCAAACGCCCCCATATAGAGCCCACTCGCTAGTTCCGCAAGAACAATCTGGCCCATCCCAGGGCAGGCGGGTAATAAACCTAACTGTCGGAGGGTTTGGCGTCGGAACTGAGGAGTCCAATGTGAGAGACGTTTATGCCGCCCAAATCTGTACATCTGTCCAACTGGGCAAGAGACCTCGACCTGAAGAAGATTGTATCATTTCGTTCTTTGAGGAAGACCTGGCACATGTCATCACTCCGCACAATGATGCTTTAGTCATCACGACAGAAGTAGATGGTTGCGATATGAAAAGGATTATGATCGACGGAGGCATCTTGACAAACATCCTATTCCTGGACGCCTTCGAAAAATGGGCAAGTCTAAAAAAGATCTCAACCAAGTTGACTTTCCCCTCATCGTTTTTTGCTGGGAGGACAACATATCTGTTGGGAGCCATAACCCTGCCGGTAATTTTGGGCGAAGGATGGAAAAGAATAAAGGTGTCGGTCGCCTTCTTAGTGGTTGACACTCCCACCTCGTACAACGCTATCCTGGGGAGGATGACAATCAATCGTCATAAGATCGTGGACTCCATAGTCCACCAAAAAATGAAGTTCCCTACTCCAAATGGGATTGAAGAAGTTCTTGGCGACCAGTCGTCCTCACGACAATGTTATGTGAACTGCCTTCGCAGGAAGAGCCAAAGGGAAACCCTCGCCATCGACACAGAGGCTGACTCGCGTGAGGACAAAGCTCGGTCAGCCCCAATGGAAGAACTGACAGAGGTCAAAATAGATGGTCCAGAAAAGAAGGTGCGCATCTGGACCACCTTGAACGACGACCAGGGGAATGCCTTGACCTCCGTATTGAAAGAATACAGGGAATTATTCGCTTGGGAGCCCAGTGACATGCCATGCATCAACACCGACATAACTTCCCACGAGCTAAGGATAGATCTTTCGATCAAGCCTATTGCTCAAAAGAGAAGGTCATTCGGATCAAACAAGCGCTTGGCGATCACGCAAGAATTAGGCAGACTACTTGAAGCCAACTTTGTTAGGGAGGTACGTTTCCAAAGCTGGGTCGCCAATCCAGTGCTCGTAAAGAAATCAAACGGCAAGTGGAGAATGTGCGTTGACTTCCGCGACTTGAACAAGGCTTGCCCAAAAGATTCGTACCCCCTTCCTCGAATTGATCAGCTGGTAGATGCAACCTCTGGTCACGAAATGTTGAGCTTTATGAACGCCTATTTAGGCTACAACCAAATTCGAATGCACCTGGTCGATGAAGTCCACACAACCTTCTATGCAAACAAAGATACAATTTGCTATAAGTTAATGCCCTTCGGTCTGATAAACGCATAGGAAACCTATCAACAAATGGTAAATCGTCTGTTCCAAGAAATGCTGGGGCGTAACATGGAGACCTTTGTGGACGACATGCTTGTCAAAACTGTCAAGGGAATTCCACATACAGAAGACCTTCGAGAAGCATTCGAATGCATGAGAAGTCACGATGTTCGCCTAAACTCAGCAAAATGCGCATTTGGGGTAAATTCATGTAAATTCTTGGGATTCATGGTCAGCGAACGCGGAATAGAGGCAAACCCTAAAAAACTCAAAGCCATTGAAGAAATGAAGTCCCCAACTTGACACAAGGAAGTACATAGTTTGAATGGTCATCTAGCCGCACTCAATCGCTTCCTCTCAGGGCCGAACGACAGGTCCCTCCCATTCTTCAAAACTCTCAGGGCAAACCACAAGTTCAAGTGAATACCAGAATGCGAAGCTGCCTTTCAATCACTCAACCAGCATCTGCAGACACTCCCGGCTTTGGCGAAGCCCATTCCCGATGAATATCTCTTTCTTTATATAAGTATTAGTGAGGTTGCAGCGAGTGCAGTTCTAATAAGAAAAGAGGAAAATAAGCAGAGTTCAGTATACTTTGTAAGCAAATTGTTTAATTCGACTGAAATAAAATATATCGAGATTGAAAAGTATCTCTATGCCTTAGTTATTGCTGCTCAAAAGTTAAGACCGTACTTCCACGCTCACGCCATTACAGTCCTCACCAACAAGCCTCTCAAACACTTCCTGCTGAAGCTAGACTCTTCAGGAAGGATGGTTAAGTGGGCAATTGAGCTGAGCGAATTCAAGATCAAATTTGCCCGAAAACGGCCATTAAAGGTCAAGCATTGGCATATTTCATAGTGTAATGTACCGGTAATGGCCTAGCAGAAGCAGAAAAATGGCAAAGACAGCCTAAAACACAGACAAGGGTTGGGAACTCTATACTGATGGATCCTCTTTAAAAGAAGGCTCGGGTGTAGGATTAATTCTCATCCTCCCTCAGGGCAAGCCCCTAAAATATGCGATCACCCTTACTTTTAAGGCGACCAATAATGAGTTCGAATACGAAGCTAAGGGAATGAGCATAGTGTCACTCAAATAAAAAAGAGGTTCAGATTTAATCGTCAACCAGATCAATGGCATTTATGAAGAAAAGCGGTGAAAAATGAAAAAGTACCTCGACATTGCTACAAACTCATTACCAAAATCCCAACGTTTGCGATTCAGTCCATTCCTCGTTAAGACAACCATCTAGCTGACTATCTAAGCAAACTGGCGTTCGGAGGAACAAAGATACATGATGTGCAATTCCTGGAACAAGCCTTATACTCGGTCCTCGACAACCGAGCATAAGTCTTCAATATTCAAGAGCAGGACAATTGGATGACCCCATTCCAAAACTTTCTAAAAGAAGGAATACTGCTAGAAGAAGAAGGCGAGGCCACGAAAATAAGTCGTCTAGCCTCATATTATATTCTCATAGATGGAGAACTCTATAGACGAGGATACTCAACTCCCTATATAAGATGCATCTCTCATCACGAGACAGAGAGAGTTCTCCGCGAAGCTCACGAAGGAGTCGCCGCATGTCATGAAGGTGCATTCTCACTAACGCGCAAAATATTCAAACTAGGCTATTAATAGCCAACCTTGAGCAAGAATGGGGCATAATTAAAAAACAGGTACGCGGCTTGCCAACAGTTCGCACCACGATCCGGTCGACCACCGACGTTGCTATCTCCAATGGTGGGCGCTTGGCCTTTCGCCCAATGGGGAATAGACATTTTGGGGACCTTTCCCATAAGCACTGAGGAAAGAACCCACATTATCGTGGAGATCGACTACTTTTCCAAGTGGCTAGAGGCGAAAGCATTGGCCTCCATGACTGGATTTCAAATGATCAAGTTCTTGAAAGTTCACATATTTTCACGATTTGCCATCCCCAAAATACTCATAGGTGGCAATGGTCCACAATTCGTGGGAAAAGATCTCAAATGACATTGCGAAGAATACCATATTGATCACAGATTCAGCTCGGTACACTATCCCCAAACAAATGGGTAGGCCGAAGCAGACAACAAAGTTGTCTTGGCACGACTCAAAAAGCGAGTTGAAGCCCTTAAAGGAAAATATGAAGAAGAGCTGGATAATGTACTGTGGGCTGTCCAAATGACACCCAAAATAGCAACGGAAGAAACGCCATTCAATCTAGTGTACGTATCTGAGGCCGTAGCACCCGCCGAAATAGTAGTGCCTACCAACAGGATCCTGCACTTTAATGCCGAAGCGAATGAAATCGAGCATTGAATAGACCTCGACTCGATCTTGCAGAAGAAAAGAGATGGCAATAAGACAATGCACAAGCTAAAATGCGACTGACGACCGCTCGATACTTCAACAGAAAAGTCAGTGCTCACCAATTTTTCGTGGGGGAGATGGTTATGTGAAGGAATGAGTTCAAGAAATTGGACAGACAAAACAAACTCTCAGCTAAATGGGAGAGTCGATACAAAGTAATTGAGATCGCCACACCAAGATCCTACTACTTGGAAACCACAAAAGGTGTAAGGCTACCTCTTCTAGTCAACTCCGAACTTTTACGGAGGTTTTATGCATAACTTGTAATCAAAATGTTAGGTCAATAAGACAAATCATTCCTTCATATAAACCATAGCCACTCAAACCAAAACGAAAAGTCCCAAAGAATGGGCAAGCTATCGAAAGAAAAAGACTTGGCGCGTACACGCAGATGAGCCAATAAAGGTGACAATCTCGCCCATCAGGAAAAAAAAGGATTGCGAACGAACCTTATTAAGGTAGCAGTTCCTCTCCCATGAAGACCTAGAGCGACGGGCGAACGAACCATCAAGGTAACAGTTCCCCCAAACTAGGTTTCAAAAACCAAGTCCTGATATAAAAGGTAAACGAACCGGAAAGTAACAGTTCCCTTACAAGTTGGGCAAAAACTAAGTCCTGATATAAATAAAAGGCGAACGAACCGCAAAGGTAACAGTTGCCTTACAAGTTGGGCAAAAAGTAAGTCTTGATATAAAAGGCGAATGAACCGCAAAGGTAACAGTTCCCTTACAAGTTGGGCAAACACTAAGTCCTTATATAAAAGGCGAACGAACCGAAAAGGTAACAGTTCCCTTACAAGTTGGGCAAAAAATAAGACCTGATATAAAAGGACAACAAACCACAAAGGTAACAGTTCCCTTATAAGTTGGGAAAAAAAAATAAGTCATGGTATAAAAGGCGAACGAACCGCAAAGGTAACAGTTCCCTTACAAGTTGGGCAAAAAACTAAGTCCTGATAGAAAAGGCGAACGAACCTAAAATGTAATAGTTCCCTAACAAGTTGGGCAAAAAACTAAGCCCTAATATAAAAGGCAAACGAACCCACGACAAGGGTAACAATTCCTTTACAAGTCGAGCACAACCAAGTTGGTGAACGAACCTAAGGTAACAACTTCTACGAAGACGAGCAAACCTTAATTACCATTCCCCACGTATAAGCGAACGAATCGAAGGACTTAAAACCTAAAAGGAAAACGGATCCATAAAGGATTACCGCTTCCTTAAAGGCATGATCCTTGGGTAACAATTCCCTTATGAAATTTGGCAAAAGAAAAGGATGGGTTGATAAAGGACCACAATCCTTCCTTTGAAGCCTAAAGGAGCGAGAAGAACCTATTGGAATGTAATGTTTCCTCCAAAGAAAGGTCTAAGATCCTCTATGGCGAGACTATCCTACATAAGCTAAAGCACAGTTGAAAACAAATATGGTAAAACTTCCTAAAGCATTCAAACAAAAAGACATTGGAAGAACGACTAAATACATTCGAAGTCAAACAAGAATAAAGGCTTGCGAAATAAAAGGCCTTCATTATAATTAAAATAATATCCTAGTTTGAAGTTAAATAATAATTACAAGATTCCTAAAAACAAAAGGAAATCAAAAGTATTTGTCAACGATAAGAGAGAAAAGAAGGAGGATTAAAAATCATGAGGAGGTCAAATAGGCCCTTTCGACTTGAAGTTCTACATCGACTTGGTCGCCTGGGAGCTTGGGACCTTAAGGTATTGGTACATCAGGGGCTGCAGTCTTCTTCTCGGCCCCGTGGCAGCCTCATCGCCGACAGCAGCAGGATGAACTTCCTTGGTGAAACCACTCTCGATGAAGTCCTAAAGAGACTTCACCTTCCGGAGAGGTAACTTGGGGATCAATACCCTGAATCTCGTCGACTATGACCTGGAGATAGGCCGCCACCTCAGCCTTCATCACCTCCAAGGCACAGCTGGAAAACTCCTCGGACTTCTTAAAGTTCTAAACCATGTTATGGGGGTATGGGACAACCTTTAGCTTCAAGGCAAGCTGCTCCTTCTCAGCCATAGAGGCATCGCTCTGAGCCCAGTAGTCCTTCAGCGTGACCTTGAGGTGAGCATTCTCCGCCTTTAGCCGAGCGGAGTACTTGTCAGTCTCCTTGGTCCAAATCTCAGCCCTTAACCGTCGTCTGTCATCGACGAGAGCCACTTGATACTCCCTCACCTTGATGGTGGCAAGCAGTCCCCTCTCCTTCTCCCCATACTCCCGCCGAGCATGCTCTACCAACTCTGTGGCCGCCTCCGCCCTCCTCTTCAAATCCTCCATCTCCTCAGGAGTGTAACCCAAACTCCAGAACTGCTACAGCTCGATAAGCAGATCAACTTGCTTATCGACGAGCTCCCCTACAATCCGCTTGATCGCCATCTCCTCACGAATGAGCTGACAATAAGACAAAGGGGGAATAAAGTTAAAATAGGTCACGGAGCAACATAAGAGCGAGTAATGAAAGAATAAGGGGTAGTTTTGAAAAGGAATAAAATAGGAAGGACTTACCAAGGCAACCCGCTTAAAGTGCGACCTCATGACGACCTCAATGTCATTCAAGTCTGAAGGGACCTCCACCCATTCCTGAGGTGGAAGGATCCCATCTAGCAAGTGCATGCTGAGTTCTGGGTTACCCCGCAACAAGAACTTGTCAGAAATCTCCACCTTCCAGAGTTTGTGCCAAGGAACCCAGAGACCCCTTGGAACCGCCACCTTCGATGGCTGGAATAAGCCCACCAAAGAGTAGTCTTCCCCGGTGAAGGGAGTCTTGGAAGTGCCCGTCGCGGAACTATGGGTTTGGACCCTATTCCGAGCCCCAGCTTCCCTGGAGGGTTTTGGGAGAAGAATGATCGGAGGCAGGGGCACTGCCTTCCCTAGTAGCAGGGGCCTTCGGGGTGCAGAAGATCCCCCGGTGGAAACTGGGCGCTCCTCGCCAGAACTCCTCGCCCTCTTGGTAGAAGTAGGAGCAGGAGCAGAAGTCGCCTTGGTTGCGACATTCTCTGAAAACAATCAAAAAAGGGTGTTCAAACCTAAGGATGAAGCAGAAAAAGAAAAACAAAGGGCATAGTACGAGACATACCTCTTGGGTGATCGCCAGAAGCAACCCCTGGTTGTTCCTCATTAGGCCTACGCTTGGTCGCGCGCCTGGAATGAGGAGGAGGTGGACTCAAAAACGCCTGGGCAACTGATAACCCCGCCTTAGCCTGCTTGGAAAATGTACTGAGAAGTTTAGGTCCACGAGTGCTTACAACGCAAAACAAGCAAAGAAAAGGGGTCAGAAAATTACCCAATCAATAGAGACTGGTGCGTACTGATGAATGCCCGTCAGCCTAAGCATCGACTCTGAAGTTTCAGCCACTGAGCGGATTGAACATAAGTCTGGTTAGCTATGGTGTCGGAAAAAATTGTATATGGCATTCCTATCACTCCCCGACAGCTCGCTAAAGCTTGGGGAAACATCACGCTCCACCTGGAAAAGCTCTCAAGGCACACTACCCTTGCAAAAGAAGTAGTACTTCTTGTAGTTGGAGTTGGTAGCCCAGAAGTCATCCACCAGGCAAAAATGGACATTCCAGTTCCACGCCTAACCCTTCCACTCCTCGAACTTCAACCAACTGGTTTGGAAATGATGAAGGTGGTTAGCCTAGGTGGCCAACCGGTAAAAACACCGGAAAAGAGCGAGTGAATACGTCCATCCTTGACGTAAACACATGAATTTAAACCCAATCCACATCTGAATGGCGTTGGGCACCATCTGCATAGGGCCTACCCCTTAGTAGGCAACAGAGCTCCTTTAAATCGTCGTAGAGAGGGAAACGCAACCCAGCATCAACATGGGCTGCATAAACATAAACCACTCCTTCGCGAGGATAGTGCAGACATAAACCTGCGTACCTAAGTGCTCCTGCTTCTCCTAAACCGGTCAAGGCGACCACTTCCTTGAACTGAGCTAGCCCCAACTCATTGGGCTTGATATCCAAACAAAATACCATGACATGGGAAGAACAATACTAAAATAACAAAAAGAGAAAGCTTTACCGCCTAAAAAGAAGCATAAAAAATTACCTATCAGAGAAAAGACGGGGACATTTGTCTTGGGCACGTCCACCGGCTGCCTAGAAGTCGGTTTCAGCATAGGATCTCTCTGGCCCTGTGCCGGGGAAGAAGCATCCTTGATAACCAAAGGAGCATTTGCAGCCCTAGCCGCAACTTTCTGCCCAGAAGAAGGCTGGGCAGGAGAAGGTTTGGTTGATGATCTTTTGTTTGATGGTTGATTCTTTCTAGCCATGGTAAACAGGAGAACTTTACCGAAGATAAAAGAAGAGAAAGGGAAAGATTGATCAGAGGGTTGAAGAAAACTTGAGCGCTGGAATGCAAATAGCTTGAGTGCGTAAAGGGCTAAATGTCAAAGTTTGGATTTTTATAGCCAAAATTGGAGAAACCGAACGGGTACGTTCGAAACGTCTCAGACAATGATTACACCCCTTTGGGTAAAATCGAAGCGATGTCAGAATTCCAAGGGTCACATTGGGGAGACAAAAGGTTGAAATGGTACGAAAAACTGTCAGCCTACCCTCTGGTTACAGAAGACAAAGAGACAGACATGCCTCAAATGTCCTCTCAATTTCATGATAACGGTGCATTCATTAAATGCTCAATACCTTACACAAAAGCTATACCAAGCCTCTCCCAAAACCCTCACAACGGTAGTGTTCGCCTGAAAAGTAATGAATGAGCATCCATAAACCCTGGCAACCCAAAGCGTTCACCTAATAGGTTAAGAGATCAAACATTCCACAAACTCTAAGCAGCCAAAACCCGTTCACCAAAGTATGCGGAACCTCCAAAGGCACTAATAGAAGACAAGGCAGCTAAAAGTCCAATCCAAAAGTCACTATCTCGAACCCTCTCACAAGATCAAGCTCGACCGAACAAACCTCACTCAAGATTCGGGGGCAAATGTTGGGTATCGATAATGACGTCCCAATATGAATAAGGCCTAGAAGACCCAATCACTTTATAAGGGATAAAACCCACAACATTCGGAACTGGGCCGACCCACAGTAAGGGTAAGCTGACACCCATAAAACGGTCCAGTACAAAACCCAAAATTAAAGTAGACACCACGGTCCTATTTCAGGTAGCCCTCGGCCAAGGTCGAAGCCTCCTACTGCTCCCCATAGGAGCGATCACCAAGAGATACAAATCTCTCAAACTCTGACCCCACAAACCGACACCGTATATATAGCCACGATATCCCGCGTATATTGGGCACATATTCTATAAAGATTACGTAAGGTAACTGCAATATTACACCATAACCGTAATATCTGCTATCCTAATCTTTACCGACACAATATTCACAAAGATATCCAGATGCCTACAACGGTTTGATCTTCCAACTCCATAAATACTCTTGCTTTACATACGTTCATTACGTTTTTGAGATAATACACACAGTATACTCATTTAAGCATCGGAGTGGGACCCGGAGGTACCCCCTCTATTGCGATCCCCTTCTTGCAGGTTCATTAGAGCTCAGGCGAAAGTGTGTGATCATCAATCCTTTGGCGTTCAATTCACTGTCAAGTCAGCAAATGGGAAATTCAGACCCAACACATATTATTATGTTTCAAATTTCCATATCTAGAAGTCGATGCAGTTAATCTTGATGGGTAGTAATCTAAATGTTGCAAATATTCATTAATCTATGTTAACATGTGCCAGAAATATACCAATTGAAGTTATACTTTTCATTATCCTAACAATCTCAATCTTTCTATGAAGCATGTGGTTTTCTTGTAGGAAGACTTTCCATTTTACACTACAAATTTATTTTACTCTTTCATGAAGCATTTATAAAAGAACTTTTCTTCCTCGCAGAACATTTTGTGTTGTAAGTCATCAACATCATCTACCTGAGCATAATAGTCAACCCAACCCTGACAATTAAGCCCCGAATGGGAGAATTGTAAGAAGTTTATGCCTCTTATTTCGTTCAGATTCTGATTGTTGGATTAGGTGTTTGTAGTTGTTTTACAAGTAAAATATTATTAGCCATCTTCTACGTTTTTTGCTCTAATGCATGTCAGTTGCTTTATAGGTAATCAATATCCTGCCAAATTGCAAATTATATTTAATTAAGGGTCAAACGAATCAGAACTCCAACACTTGGGGGGGCTATCTTGGTCTAAAGAGTTCAAGGGACACTAGGAGCAGGTTCTTGATTATTGCTCTACAATATGCATGGTAGCATTTGTTGGGTGAGAAAAGTATTTTTTTTTTATCAAATTAGTCGCTTTACTTTAGAAAATAAAACGCCGTGACTAGGTCACGTATGTTCGTACATCATATCACTTGCTACTAAACATACAAACGGTAGTGGTGGTCTTTCGACTCAATCATTGATACGCACTCCCTTAAGAAAACGGTAGTGAAAAAAGTATGATGCAAGGCTGATTCATGCTTTTGTTTTTAAATGCACATATCGACTAACTTTACTCTCTTAAGAAAACAATAAATTAAAAAAAAAAACTCAAAAGTTGTATGACTCTATTTTATAAAGAGATAACTTTATGTGTATTTACTTCTATTACGTCGTTTAAATATTTAGGGTTTAGGGTTTGTAGGTGTATTAAGATGTATATAGATATTTTTAGAAATAAAAGATTATGTTTTTAGAAATAAAAATTAATTAAAAAAATACCACAAATGAATGTATTTAGCAATGAGTAACACTAGTTGTGACATAAAATATGTGTTTAGCAGCTTGATGAACTATCACTATTAAGTTGTTTTTTTAATATGTATTGCTAAATTTTGCCACTAACAGTCTATGTGTAGTAACTACATATTTCGTTGTTTATTCCTCTACGTAGTGACAACGTATGTTGTTCCTAATATAATGCCTATAGTGACACTATTCTTGACATAAATTTGTCATTGAATGATGTCTACAGTGGCGGCAGACCATTACTCATGAATCCTATTGGGATAAGACTTTGGTCGTTGCTAAGAGATTAGCAGCGACAAATGACCATTTTGTGACAACTTTTGACTGACGCTAAAGATGAACATTTTTGGAGTGGAGTAGATGGAAGAAGTTTCCCGCAGAAACTTCATCTATCGGAGCTTAAGTAATGACATTGGTGGAGAATGTCAGTTACAAATCCGAGTGAGCGTCATCTTATTGGTCTGGATCAAGTATATCTGTCTGGGGGTGACACAACAAATGGTATCGTAAAAGTTGTGAATTTCTTGGTTTAAATTTTTTATTTTTCATCCCGCCTTATAATCCCTGTAAAATCTATACGCAAACCCAAACCAATAGTACCCTTAAGGGTCAAAACATACCGAGTGCTTTGATTATAGATTCCTAGGCCATGTCCTAGGATGCAATACTTTCACAACATAATGTTTTCACCATTATCTCGGCCTTTCTCGGTTTAACATGTGCCCAATCTCTTATTATTGATACTAGCTCTATAAAATGAAACAATATTGGCTTTTCATCGTCATCAATGTTGACAAATCACATTAGTCTTATTGTAGATGTTGTAATTGTATTCTCCATCAATTACAACTAGGGAATTATTTCTCAAACGATGCTCTTTGTTGGACAGATCATGTAGAAGTGATCATGTGTCAAAGAATGGATAACGGGCAAACGTTTACAATTGATCTGTTCATTATGCTTGATTGTTGGCATCCTAGGGTATTATGTTACATAAGATGTGTATGTACTTAAACATTATGTTAGCCCTTAGCTCCCAACCCATTGTCTCCAAGAGAATTTTTGAACTATTTATTAAGAATTTGTGAGGTTTAAGTGATGAGAAAAATAACTCATGAAAATATTTTTGGTACAGGATATTAAGATTTGCTGCGAAACTCGTCGAAAGTTGATCCTGGTTTACAAGAGTTGATCCTGGTTAACCAGAAAATATCCTAATGACAGTATGTTAAACAATTACATGCAAAGGGGGGGAGGCGTTCTTCTGGGTCCCTCTTCTATATTTAAAATAGTATTGTGTATATTGAGATTATAATCATTAATACAAAAAGGAGGTCAACTGTGAGCCCGATGAGCTCGTCGGTTTGGGTCTAAAACAGACATCATCTAGCGAGCCATTCAAGTGTTTCTAGGTTGCTTTTCGGCAAACTTTCTGACCAACCCTAGTTCTCTTTCGGCCTTCTCGAAGTTTTAGAACTTTTCTTATTACTTATAGCTTATCTTTTGGCCAGCCTTTTAGTTAATTGAGTTTGCTTTTTGCTATCTTTTTTATCGAACCTATGTCACTTTTTGGTTAACCTTTTTGTATTTGACAAAAATGCTCATACTTCATTTTTTTTACCTTTACTTGAATGGTTTTCCTTGGGTGCTATGTGCTGCTAGGAATGAAGTCTCGTCTAGAATCTTTCTCTGAATCCATTTTATAAGGTTCATGATTAGAACCAGTCTTGATCTAGGTAACACTTGGAAATTTTTATATACCCCTTCCTACTTATGGTACGTATGAGTTGATGGTAGGAGAGTTGTTGCAATTCCTTCCATTTGGATCTCCATAAATACTGGATGGGGGTGAGGGCGGTTTCAACTTGCTTTGTCCATTCTTGTTTCTTGGGCCTTATCAGAATCTATTTAGGATAATCATTAGCGTGAATATCTTAATTGTCAGTTCCTCTCTTCTTATTCGAGTCTTGTTGGGCTATTGTGTACCCCATGTCGTTTAGTTTTCTATTTTTCATTTAATGATTGTCATGCTTTTCAATTCATCTTCCCTAAATTACGATAACTAGGGGTCTGCCGTTTCAATGATGTCTCTTTCTTTCCCAATAATTACCGTTGTTGTTTGTGTTTGTCTTCACATTTGCCCATTTTCTCCTATTTTGTCGGTTCAGGTTGTTTTGGGTCTTCGGGTATAAATACGATTTGCCTAGGACTGCAGATTATTTTTTCTTTCATGGTCTGCAAATCCTCTTGAGTTTTATGTATTTCAGGATTTCACAAATCTCCATTTTCATCGTCACAAACTTTTTTTTTTATCGATAATGAATTTACACACTGGAAAATCTTCTTCGAGTCCTGCTACTACGGTGTCTACAAACTCATCGTCTTAGGCACTCCAATCATAGAGTCATGTTTGAGTGTGCCCATATTTTCTTGATCAAGTAGCTTTCTTCCGTTTGGACTTTTGGCTTTCAGTCCCTTGTGCGTTTTTACAGCTTGGAGTTCTTTTTGTTCTGTATGTGAACTCGAATAAGTTAGGGTCAACAAAGTTTAAGGTTTTGTTGATCTTAGGAGCCTTGTGCGACGTTGAACGTCCCAAGTAATCCAAGATGGGTTTACACTTTACAATACATAAAAAAGGTGAGGCGTACATATACTATGTTGAATTTAGAACAACCGAAACATATATTTGCAATAGAGCTGAAACTCAATACCATAGCATACAGAAAAACTGATTTCTAATACATACATCTCTTCTATTTATTACATTCAATATATTTATTTCTAATCCTAGTCTCATACTCTCGGTGTAGTATGGGTTGTATTCGGTTTGCCTCCTTCATGTTACTCACATTAACTGGATTCTCTGAAATGGTTATAGCCCCACGGTTGTTGGATCGTGAAATCCTGAATGCTGATCTGGCAGTGAATTGAATGCCAGACAAGGTTGGGATGACGCTTCAGCTCCAACCCCGGTGAACCTGCAAGTAGGGGAGCGCAACAGAGGGGGTGCCTCTGGGTCCCTCTCCGATGCTTAAATGAGTATGTGTGTGTATAAAACTCAAAACGTAAAGAACGTATGTAAAGCAAGGGTATTTATAGGGTAAGAGAGATAGAACCGTATATGGCAGCTGAATATCTTAGTGTATATTGTATTGCCGAAGATTCGGATCGTCAGTTACTGCGAGATATTGCAGTTACCAAATCTAATCCTTAGTGAATATGTGACTGAGATATGCGGGATATCGTGGCCACTTCCTTATTAACGGTTTTGTGGGACCAGAGGAGAGAGGCAAGGCTCTCTTCGGGGCGAGCACTCCCATGTCGAGCAGTGGAAGGTCACGACCTGGTAGAGAATGGCGAGCAGTCTGGGTGCCTTTGGCGTCCCTATAGATTTTGGGCTCGATTCTGGATTACTCGATGGTGGGCCAAGTTTGGCTTGTACTTGGGCCGATCCGGTTCGGATGTCATGGGTTTACCCCCTCTATAGTTATTGGGCCTTCGAGGCCTTTTCTTACTGGGCTGTCACTATCGATACCCAACATTTGCCCCCCAAGCTTGATTGAAGTTCCTTCAGTCGAGTTTGATTTCCTGGTAGGGTTTTAGATAGTGACGTCTCTTGTAATGGTTCAGGACCTTTGAGACACTTTGAGCTCATTTGGCGAGCAGTTTCTTCTCTGTTCAAAGCTGAAAGAATATCCTTCCTTTAATTCCCTTTTGGCGATCACTCGAGGTGACCTAGGCTTATGGAAGTCTATCTTTCTTAGTTAGGCGATCATTACCTACCCGAGGTATTTCTGCTAAAGCCTTATTAGTGCGTAGGCGACCATCTTGTCTCCTTAGTGGACTTTTAGCATTTAATAACTGCTCAGTTGTCCAGAAATCGAACGGTCACCTTAGTCACGCCTGTCCTTTACTTTTCCGTAAACCTAGGGTAGTCTGACAGCTGTTTGTACCAGCCAACCGTTTGTGTCTTGGAATTCTGACATTGCTTCGGTTTTCTCCAAAAGGGTGCAATTATTCCTCTGCGTCGCTTCGATTTGCTCGTGGCGGTTACTCCCCTTTTGGTCTATATAAGAAACGTCAGTTTCTGTATTCTGTCTTTTACGCTTATCCACTCTCTTAGATTTTGAGAGCTTCATTGTGAACCTTTCCATTTCCTTTCCCAACCTTCTTCAGCCTTATTCCAATATTTCCATGGCTCCCCGCGGTCAGAGAGTCAAGCATATGGCTCCCAAGGGCGCCAACAAAGCCAACACTCCCAGAAATGCTGATGTCCCATTGACCATCAGGGATGAGGTCGTGCCCCCCTCAGTGGAGGAACATACTGATTTGGGCAGGACTGCAACCACTCCTGTGGTGGTGGACGGGCCTGAGCTGAACACGCTCATCTACTCTCCGAAAGGTAAACCTTCACCCTTTTACTGCTCTGCTTTGGCAATATCCTCTGTTTCCTTTGTTTTTTATACCTGCTGTGCTATACTTGAACTGTTCTGAGTAGATGTCAAGCCTAACGAATTGAAGCCAGCGTATTTTAAGACCATGGTGGCGCTTGGTGGCTTTAATGCAGAGGATGCTCCTAGGTATCCTGGCTTAGGTCTGCATTTTCCTCACGACGGAGAGGTTTACGTTTATGCGGCCCAGGTCGATGCTGGGTTGCGTTTTCCTCTCTGTGAGGATTTGCAGACATTGTGCCAGTTTCACGGGATTCATCCCACGCAGCTCGTTCCGAATGCCCTCAGGATGTGGGTTGGTTTCAAGTTCCTGTGCATACGCCAAGAGTGAGAGTATTCACTGGCCTTGTTCCGATGTTTCTTCCGACTGGCAGCAGGGGCGAACCACCTCCACCATTTCCAACCACGCTGGCCGAAGTTTTCAGAATGGAGAGGCCTTCAAGCATGGAGTTGGAATGTTCATGTCCATCTGGTTGACGATTTTCGGACCACCAACTCCAATTATAAGAAGTGTTACTTCTTTTATAAGAGGGGGGGTGCCCTGGAAATTGTTGATACCGGACAAGGATTTCCCTCCTTCCTTCGAGGAGCTATCAGAGAGTGATCGGAACGCCATCGATGACCTATACCGGTCGCATCGGTCGTCCCAATTCAAGTCCATTCGCTCAGTGGCTGAAACTACTGAAAACATGCTTGAGATGGCAGGCATTCATCAAGCCACGCCAATATTTGATGATTGGGTAACTTTCTAACCTTTTTCCTTATTTTATCGTTTGTAGGCAAGGTCGTAGGCAAGAGCCAAAAACTGATAGGTCTCTTTGATGACCAGGGATCGGCGGGACTGTCCTCCGACCAGGCATTGCTGAACTCTCCTCCTCCCCCCTCTAGGCGTTCGTCCAAGAGGAAGTCTGAGGAGGTGCTTCCCTCGGCCACTGCTGACCCTCGCCAACCAGGTATATTGCTTTGTTATTCGTAGATTTAACGTCTTCATACTTTGCGGTTTTTTGTTTTTGACATTTTGTCTTGTTGTTTTGCAGAGGAGTCCTCGACCGACATGGCCCAGGATCCTCCTCCTCCTCCCTCTAAGAAGGTCAGGAGTGAGGAATGCCCGGAAGTCGACCAGCATCCTCCTCCTCCCCCTCCTGGGGGCCCTTCCGCTAATAAAGGGAAGGGTCTGGACGTGGTGCCCCATTCTCCCTCTCCCAGGGCCCTTCTGCCACCAAGGGGAAGGTTTTGACCTTAGCACCTCCTGTTCCTACTGTGCCCACGGTTCCTCCTAAGGAGTCTGGGACCAAGAAGAAGGGGCATGCTGCTTCCAGCTCATCGAGGGCTCCTGTGGAGGAGCATTGCTCCCTGGCCAGCTTGTTTCAGCCGCTTGAATCAGCGAATTCTCGGGAGACTTGGGTCCCTTGTGGGGACCTTACGAAGAAGGGGTACCCTCCCCAGAAGAGCCTCCGGGGTAGCCCGAATATGTGTATGCGGCTTCTGGACGGGATAATTCCCCCTATGGACCGCTCGATCGTTCCCACGGAACTTCATCAGATCGAGGGGTTCCTTCGGTCCCACTTTGAACGAGTGACTTTGGTAAGATCTCATATTTTTATTTCGTAGAGTCCTTTCTTTGTTGTTCCCTTATTGTTTGTTGTCCTGGCAGCTTTTATTTGTTGCCAGTTCGTTCGGGAAGAAGTGATTCTTGGCCGTGTCTTCGGGGAACTCGCCGACAAGTATTCCAGTGTGCTCGTCGAGCTGGAGCAGTACCGAAGCACAGGAGTCACTCCTGAGCAATTGGGGACTATCAAGACGACTGCGGATGCAGCGATCGCCTTGGCAAATGATACGCGGGAGGAATACCTCAGGAAGGAGCAGTGCCTCCTTGCTGATGTCCAAAAGAAGGAGGCTGAAGCCGCTGCCGCTCTTCAGGACTTTGACGCTCTTCACCTGTGTTTAGATCAGGGAGAGATCGTCCGAGTTCGCCTAGATGCTGCACATAAGGAAGCTCAAGCGCAAGGGGCAGAATCGGAGGATCGCAGGGTCGCTGCCGAGGCGCAAAGGGTCGTTGCTGATGCCAGAGGGAAGCTGCGGTGGCCCAGATGGAAGCTGCGGAGGCTCGGAGGGAAGCTGCGGAAGCCCGGGGGATTGCCCTGGAGGAGGAGAGGGATCGGCTAGCTGCACAATTGAAAGCCGTCCCTTCGCCCCAGAGCGTAGTCGAGGCATTCAAAGCCTCTGAGGATTTTGAAGA
Organism: Chamaenerion angustifolium; assembly: GCA_946814005.1. Classification (NCBI taxonomy): domain Eukaryota; kingdom Viridiplantae; phylum Streptophyta; class Magnoliopsida; order Myrtales; family Onagraceae; genus Chamaenerion; species Chamaenerion angustifolium. The sequence continues at coordinate 17,513,653 of OX328277.1, read as the reverse complement.
CTGCGCTCTGAAGGTGATGAAGTCGGCGATCGCCGATTTTCTCCAAGTCCTGGTGGATGATGTCCGGGCGGTCGATCCCAATTTTCCCCTTGAGGAAGTTGGGTCCTTGAGGAGCTTCCTCCGGAGTCGTAACTCTCAGTCTACCCTTGTTGCTGAAGTGGTTGTTCTAGCTATGGCTGAAGAGGTTGTTCCCGAAGGCGGACCAAGCCTTTCTGCCCCCGAAGGCGAGCAAATCGTCCCTGCCCCTGAAGGCGAGCCAAGTGCCTCTGCCCCCGAGGATCCCCAAGCCTGAAGTCTCCATCTCTTTTATTGACAATATTTGCCTTTTGGATAGCTGTTTTTCTTTGTAATTTTTTGTTTTCCTTGTAATTATTTATTTGATTTAAGACTTGGCTTCTTTTATTGAATGCCTTTATATTCATAAGCCTTTTATTCGACTTTGAACATGCTTGGCTATTTATCCAACTCTTAATCATAATTACTCTTCGACTTCCTTTTGACTTGTAATGTCTTCGACTCTTGAAGTCTTAGACCAAGCATAAGTCGATCTTTCTAAGGATAATACTTCTGATACTTAAAAGCATAAACTTCTAAGTTCAAAGAGATATTACATTCTTTGAAGTTTAGCCCTTCGAGGTCATCCTAAGGCTTTGTCATCCGTAGTGATCGCCTAAAATTCTTTGTTAGCAGATCCCTTTGTTTGGTTTTGGCGTCTGCTTCTCATCTTGCCTAACTTTATTGCTAGGTCTTTTGGCCTGACTTTGGAGTCAGAGATTTTTTGTTTTGCCTAGCTTTATTGCTAGGTCTTTTGGCCCGACTTTGGCGTCAGAGCTTTTTGTGCCTGATTCGGTTATCAGGTTTTTGCCTGACTCTTGGCGTCAGGTCTTTTGAGGCCTAACTTTGTTGTTAGGGCTTTTGTGTCCTAGTTTTGTTACTAGGGATTTTTTGGCCTAGCTTTGTTGCTAGGGCTTTTTGGCCTGTCTTTGGCGACAGGGCTTTTTGGCCTAGCTTTGTTGATAGGGCTTTTGGCCTGTCTTTGGCGACAGGGCTTTTGGCCTAGCTTTGTTGCTAGGGCTTTTGGCCTAACTTTGTTGTTAGGGCTTTTGGCCTGACTTTGGCGACAGGGCTTTTGGCCTAGCTTTGTTGCTAGGGCTTTTGGCCTGACTTTGGCGATAGGGCTTTTGGCCTAGCTTTGTTGCTAGGGCTTTTGGCCTAACTTTGTTGTTAGGGCTTTTGGCCTAACTTTGTTGTTAGGGCTTTTTGGCCTGACTTTGGCGTCAGGGCTTTTGAGGCCTAGCTTTGTTGCTAGGGCTTTTGAGGCCTGACTTTGGCGTCAGGGCTTTTTGGCTTCGGCTTGCTTCGAGTGGACACGCTTTATGAAAGAATGACTTTCTTTTATTGACATAATCAGTTTGATTACAAGCTATGCATAAAATCTTCTTAAATGCTCAGAATTAAATGGACGGGGTAACCTCTCGCCTTCGGTGGTTTCCAAATAGTAGGATCCTGGTGCGGCGATCTCTACTACTTTGTATGGTCCTTCCCATTTGGCTGAAAGTTTGTTTTTACTGTCCAGCCTTGTAAATTCATTCCTTCTCATAACGATCTCCCCCACGAAAAATTGGCGAGCGCTGACTTTTCTGTTGAAATACTGAGCGGTCGCCAAGCGCATCTTTGCCCGTGTCTTTTCCGAGAGCCATCTCTTTTCCTCTGCTAAGTCGAGGTCAGTTCTGCGGTCGATCTCATTTGCCTCCGCGTTAAAGTGTAGGACTCTGTGGGTAGGCACTGCTAATTCAGCTGGTGCTACTGCTTCTGATCCGTACACTAAACTGAAAGGCGTTTCTCCTGTGGCCGCTTTAGGCGTTGTTCTGATTGCCCATAATACGTTTTCCAGTTCGTCTTCCCAGTTCCCCTTGAATGCTCGAACCCTTTTCTTGAGTCCTGCTAAGACAACCTTGTTGGCTGCTTCAGCTTGCCCATTCGTTTGAGGGTGATGTACTGAACTGAAGCGATGATCGATATGATACTCTTCACAGAGCCATTTCAACTCCTTTCCAACGAATTGCGGACCATTATCGCTGATGAGTATTTTGGGAATACCAAACCTGGAGAATATGTTGACCTGCGGGAACTTGATAACTTGGAATTCCGTTGTCGAAGCTAGAGCTTTCGCATCTACCCACTTAGTGAAGTAGTCGATTGCCACTATAATGTGAGTACGCTGACCAGTGCTAATGGGAAAAAGACCCAATATATCGATTCCCCATTGAGCGAAGGGCCAGGCACCCGCCATTGGGGATAATAATGTCGATGGTCGACCCGATCGTGGTGCAAACTGCTGGCAAATTTCACACTTCTGTGTTAATTCGGCTGCGTCTTTTCCCAAGGTCGGCCAGTAATATCCCAATCTGAATATTTTCCTGCTTAGCGATCGAGCGCCTTCATAACATGCTGCTGCCCCTTCATGAGCTTCTCGAAGAACCTTTTCTGTTTCGGGCAGAGCAACACATCTCAAGTAAGGCGTCGAATAACCTCTTCTGTAGAGTTCTCCATCGATGATTAGATAACTGGCTGCGAGTCTTCTAATCCTCGTGGATTCTCCTTCGTCCTCCGGGAGGATTCCTTCTTTTAAATAACTCTGGAATGGGGTCATCCATGTGACTTGTCCTTGGATGTTGAAGACCTCTGTTATGCTTTCCAGGACTGAACATACAGCTTTCTCCAGAAATTGTACATCCTGGACTGTCGCCCCTCCGAAGGCTAGTTTACTCAAAGAATCTGCCATCTGGTTTTCTTGGCGAGGAATAAACTGAATCGCGAAATTTGAGATTTCCGCGACCAGCTTTTTGGCAATGCTGAGATATTTCTTCATCTTTTCTCCCTTTGCCTCGTAAGCGCCATTAACCTGATTGACAATAAGCTCTGAGTCACTTTTTACCTTAAGCGCAGTTATACCCATTCCTTTTGCTAGTCTGAGTCCTGTGATAAGAGCCTCATATTCTGCTTCATTATTGGTCGCTGGAAATGTCAAGGCGATCGCGTACTTCAGAGGCTCGCCCTCAGGAGGAATAAGAATTAAACCTGCTCCCGAGCCTTCTTTTGATGAAGACCCATCCGTATAGAGTTCCCAGATTTGATTGTCGTCTGCTGACTGACTTGGCCTGTTCTCTGCTTCTGTTTGACCGTTACTCGTGCTTTCCACTATAAAATCAGCTAGTGCTTGACCTTTGATGGCCGTTTTTGGCGCAAATTTGATCTTGAACTCGCTGAGCTCGATCGCCCACTTGACCATTCTTCCTGAAGAATCTGGCTTCATCAGGAAGTTTTTGAGAGGTTGATTGGTGAGGACCGTGATGTCGTGCGCATGAAAGTAAGGTCTCAGCTTCCGAGCAGCAATAACTAAGGCATAGAGATACTTCTCAATCTGGACATATTTTATTTCTGCTGAGTTGAACATTTTGCTAATAAAATACACTGGACTCTGAACATTATTCTCCTCCCTTATTAAGACATCACTGTCTGCCACATCGCTAATGCCTAAATAAAGAAAAAGCTGCTCGCCTGGAAGGGGTTTTGCCAGAGCTGGGAGTGTTTGAATATGCCTTTTCAAGGACTGGAATGCTTCCTCGCAGTCTGGCGTCCACTCGAACTTGCGGTTGGCCCTCAAGGTTTTGAAGAACGGGAGGGACCTGTCGCTTTCTTTGGAGAGGAAGCGGTTAAGAGCAGCTAGTCGGCCGTTCAGGCACTGGACTTCCTTATGGCAGGTTGGCGACTTCATTTCTTCTATGGCCTTTAGCTTTTCTGGGTTTGCTTCAATGCCCCTTTCGCTGACCATAAAACCCAGGAACTTCCCGGACTTGACTCCAAAGGCGCACTTTGCTGGGTTCAGGCGAACGCTGTGTCTCCTCATGCATTCAAAAGCTTCACGGAGGTCGGTGGTATGAGGATTGCCTTTGATGGATTTGACGAGCATATCATCTGCGTAGGCCTCCATGTTTCTTCCCAGCATGTCCTGGAACAGTCGGTTCACCATCCGCTGATAAGTTGCCCCGGCATTGATGAGACCAAAGGGCATCACCTTGTAGCATAGAATGTCCCCGTCAGCATAGAAAAGCAGTGTGGGCCTCGTCATGTGGATGCATTCTGATTTGGTTGTAGCCTGAATAGGCGTCCATGAAGCTCAGCATCTCATGACCCGAGGTAGCATCGACCAGCTGATCAATTCTCGGAAGGGGATATGAATCTTTGGGGCAAGCCTTGTTTAAGTCGCGGAAGTCGACGCACATCCTTCACCTGCCGTTTGATTTCCTGACCAAAACTGGGTTGGCGACCCAGCTCTGGAATCTTACTTCTCTGACGAAGTCACCTTCAATCAACCTGCCGACTTCCTGCCTGATCGCCAAACGCTTATCAGTCCCGAATGATCTTCTCTTTTGGGCGATCGGCTTGATGGAGGGGTCTATCCTGAGCTCATGAGAGATAATATCTGTGCTGATTCCTGGCATGTCGCTCGGCTGCCAGGCGAAGAGCTCTTTGAATTCCTTGAGGAGGGCGGTCATGGCCTCCTTCTGATCCTCTTTCAAGGTGGTCCCAATGCGTACCTTTTTGTCTGGACCATCGATCTCGACCTCATCCAATTCCTCCATGGGTACTGGCCGAGCCAAGTCCTCGCGGGGATCGGCCTCTGTCTCGATGGCGAGATCCTCCCTTTGATTCTTCCTGCGCAGGCAGTTCACATAACATTGTCGCGAGGAAGGCTGATCTCCGAGCACTTCTCCAATCCCATTGAGAGTGGGGAACTTCATCTTCTGGTGGACAGTGGATGCCACAATCTTATTTGGGTTGATCGTGGTCCTCCCTATGATGGCGTTGTAGGATGTAGGTGAATCGACCACCAGGAAAGTGACCGACACCTTAATGCTTTTCCACCCCTCGCCAAATATTACTGGCATGGTTATAGACCCCAGTGGATAAGTTGTTCTTCCCGCAAACCCGATCAGCGAAAATTCGACCCTCTTCAGGTCGCGTTTGGATTTGCCCATCTTTTCAAAGGCGTCCAGAAACAGGATGTCGGTCGAGCTGCCTCCGTCGACCAGAATCCTTGCAACATCACAGCCGTCAATATCTGCCGTAATGACCAGAGCATCGTTGTGGGGCGTGGTGACGTGTGCCAAATCATCTTCAGAGAATGAGATGACAATGTTTTCTTCAGGTCGGGGCCGCTTCCCCAACTGAACTGCCGTAGAGATCTGAGTGGTGTAGACCTCTCTGGCGCTTGACCTCTCGCCGCCTGCGCCGAATCCTCCCGCAATCAGATTCACTCTCCTCTTGCTTCCAGAAGGCTCAGCTTGATCTGCAGGGGCTGGTGAACGATGCCTCCTGAGGGGCATTCGACTTCGGTCTCGCCCTGCCACAAATTCCTTCAACATTCCCCCCTGAATCAGCCTCTCTATATCTCGCTTCAGAATCTTGCAATCGTCTGTCTTATGGCCCTTGCACTTATGGTATCTGCAATAGCTCTCGATATCCTTGCCCATGGGTAGCCCACCTCGACGAGGCATCGGTGGGATCGCCAAAGATCTCCTCCCCATCTCGACTAGTACCGCTGAGATCTGCCTATTTAAAGGCGTGAAGTACTCAGGGACCTCTGGATGGCGAGGCGCTGGAAGAGACTCGACTCAGGGCTTACTTTCCCTTCTTTACCTCCTTCTTACCATCGCGTCAGGATTCATGGGTTACCCTTAGCGAGGTCGTCAGGAGGTTAGCCTCGATGTTTGCGCGTTCAAGGTCTATGAAACCTTTTGCCCTGGACGCCAACTCCTCTAATGTCTCTATCTCCTTCACATGGTAGCTGTTTCGCAGCTTTCTCGAGGCCTTGTTGGCCACATCTAGACCTCTGTAGAATGCTCGAATGATCTCCCCATCCGAGATTCAGCGATCTAATTCTGTGACGTTTTGATGAAAACGCCCGTAGAAGTTGGCAGCGACTCTCCAGGCTGCTGTTTGACCGAGTCAAGGGCGACCACGCTCTTCAGCAACTGGCGCTCGCCCATATCTCTCTCCAGGAACTTGCTTCTCAACTCTGCCCAAGTTTCGATTGTTCCTGCAGGGAGGCCGAAGAACCAGGACGAAGCCGAACCCGAAAGAGTAGATGGAAATAACAAAGCCAAATGATTGGGATCGTTTGACTTACCCAGAAGGTAGGCCTCATGCTTGTTGACATGTACGGTGGGATCTCCTCCACCGTTATACTCAGGTATGGCCCGAGAAACCACATCCTTCAGGATTTTGATAGCGACGAGCGCGTCGGTAAAAGGATGAGAGGACTTCTCCTTGAAGGGAGCCACGACTGTCAACTGTCTTTCCTGGAGCCTTTTGTTGAGGAGGTCATCCATCTGATCCACAGTGCAGTACATGGGAGAGGCTCCGGGTGGAGGAGGACCGGAAGGATCGGCAGTATATGCGGCTGCTGGCTCCTTGGTGTGTGCTGGAGGTAGGGACTGTTGACCTGACGTCATCTCCTGATCCTCCTGAGGCGTAGTGGGACCAGGATCTGCCGCTTCTTAAGGTGAAGGCCCTTTGGTAGCAGGGCGGTGGTTTTCCTTAGGAGCAGAGGGATTGTTTTCCTAAGGAGCAGGGGCTTGGCGGCGCGCCTGTCCTAGGATGGCTTCCAACAGGGAGACCATCTCGGGGGTTAAATTAATATCCTGCCCCGCAATGTGGACTTTCTGCGGTGCAGGGGCTCCGTTTTGATCAACAACTGGGGTCGGTCTTGAATCACTGACATGTTCTCGAGCTGTCCGTAGAGGAACAGCATTAACTCCTGCTCGGCTGGCAGGTTCTTGTTGAAGCGGTGAAGCGGCGGTGGAATCAGAGCTATCTGAGGATCGCTCCCTAGTCTGATTCCGACGGTTGCTTTGGGATCGAGTTCTCATGGCTGAATTGCTCGTTCCCACAGACGGCGCCAAATGTTGGATCGTGAAATCCTGAATGCTGATCTGGCAGTGAATTGAATGCCAGACAAGGTTGGGATGACGCTTCAGCTCCAACCCCGGTGAACCTGCAAGTAGGGGAGCGCAACAGAGGGGGTGCCTCTGGGTCCCTCTCCGATGATTAAATGAGTATGTGTGTGTATAAAACTCAAAACGTAAAGAACGTATGTAAAGCAAGGGTATTTATAGGGTAAGAGAGATAGAACCGTATATGGCAGCTGAATATCTTAGTGTATATTGTATTGCCGAAGATTCGGATCGTCAGTTACTGCGAGATATTGCAGTTACCAAATCTAATCCTTAGTGAATATGTGACCGAGATATGCGGGATATCGTGGCCACTTCCTTATTAACGGTTTTGTGGGACCAGAGGAGAGAGGCAAGGCTCTCTTCGGGGCGAGCACTCCCATGTCGAGCAGTGGAAGGTCGCGACCTGTTAGAGAATGGCGAGTAGTCTGGGAGCCTTTGGCGTCCCTATAGACTTTGGGCTCAATTCTGGATTACTCGATGGTGGGCCAAGTTTGGCTTGTACTTGGGCCGATCCGGTTCGGATGTCATGGGTTTACCCCCTCTATAGTTATTGGGCCTTCGAGGCCTTTTCTTACTGGGCTGTCACTATCGATACCCAACAACGGTTATCACACATTAACTTACATGCTTTCTGGATAGGAAAACCAATCACAGTTAACAATTTATATAACCATAATACTTCCGTGAGACCTCGAGCAATTCCTCTTAATTCTGCCTAAGCACTTGAAAGTGCCACCACCTTCTGCTTCTTACTCTTCCAGGTTACTAAATTATTTATCTAATAATCATGGGTTTGAGTGAAATACCATAACCGTACCATACCATAATGGTACAGTTAACCATATAAAAATAATGACTAAACCACAGTTTTCGGGTTTTCACTGCACCATTGTCAGCCCTACGCACTTGTCATCAAATGACCTTAAGGAAGTAGTAGGTAAACTGCTAAAGGAGGAAACATCAAATGAGCCCAGACAAACCACTCCTATAGTCAAACGCTCAAGCCTCGATCTCTTCAGAGTGAAGATTTATTTAACCAGAAACTGACCATGACCCCAATAACAGAATTTCGGTATATACTAGGACAATAATATCAGATGGGGGGAGGTTAGAATTAGAGCTCGATTGAAAATCAAGGATATGGGCCCGTGTGAGTAGAAAACAAAAAATATCTATTATATTTGTATCATCAACTATGGGTTCGAATTTAAGAGAAATTCTAGAGAATGTTTGTTGTCTTTAAATTTTCTTGTCTTTCCTAAATGAGAAAGAGAAAAAAAATTGGATGGAAGGAGAAAATTACGTTTATGGATTAAAATCGCAAACACAAACACACCGAGTTCAGGTTACTTAAAAAAATATTAGAAATTTATTAGATCTACCTTACGAATGTAGACTCTGAATAAATATTTATGCATTAATAAAAGTTCATTTTTTTACTAATTCTCGCACAAGTCCCTCAGATATACTAACATCCATGTATAAAAAAGGAATAAAATACAACGATTTTATCACATACAAGCTACAACATAAGATTTAAGGCAATGGGTCGAAAAGATCGGTCGACTACCACTTCACCCTCCTCCCATCTAAGCACCTAAAGATTTGGGCAAAGGGTATAAAGAGCGGTGAACTACCACGTCACCCTCCTCCCATCTAAGCACTTACAGACTTATTCAAAAAGTCTAAAAGGAATATTCGACTATCACGTCACCAAGCTCCCATCTAAATACCTGAAAGACTTAGACCAACGGCATAAGGGATCAGTTGAGTACCACCTCACCATCGTCCCATGTAAGCATTTAAAGACTTAGCCAAAGGCTCTAAACGGAGCAGTCAACTACAAAGTCACCCCATCCCTACCCCACCATCTGAAAAACCTAAAGACATATATAAAGGGTATAAAGGATAGGTTTACTACCACGTCACCATCCTTCCATCTAAGCAACTAAAAGACTTAGGCAAAGGGCATCAATGGAACGATCACCTACCATCTAACCAGCATTCCATCTAAGCAAAATGAGAAAACACATATAAAAATCAAAAACGGCGTTGATCGACCAAACATGAATGTACCTTTATACAAACAAAAACATTAAAGGCCACAAAAGTCGAGCATTGGACAAATGACATAATCAACTAAACACCAAAAGAGGCAATACCAGGGGACATGCAAGTCGAAATCTCTACCAAGACGATAATAAATCATTCATCCGATAGAAAAAAATCTTACAAAAACCCCATAAAAAAGGGTAACTAAGAAAATATACAAAGAGCTATGTGACACTTAAACAACTGGAAAACTGGGACACTCTAAGCGTGAAGGAGGTCGGACAACCTAAGGGGGCTACTCCTCATCCCCGCCAAGAACACTTCTTTCGTCAGGCGACAAAGGAAACGTCTCGACTTACTAGGCGAAAGCAGGTGCCATGACCTTTGTCTCCAAGAAGTCATGGATAGACTTCACATGATTAAAAGGAAACTGGGAGTCGACAACCAAGCTTTCGTTGGTTAAGTCTTGGAGGAAAAAGAGACCTCCGAGCGCATGACCTTAGAGCATTCCCTCGAACCTTGTCAGATACCTTATAGTCTTCTACAATCTGTGCCGGTTGTGCTTCTTAGGGTACCGAAAATGTGCTTCTTAGCTTAATTTAGGCTTGTTCAATTTAACCGGTTCAGATGAACTGGTCTGGTTCTGGTTTGGTTCGAACCGATTCAGCCGAACTAGTTCGAAAACCAAACAAGTTTTTTAGGTTTCAAATAGACCACTTCAAAATAGTACCAAACATCCAGTTCGAATCAACTCATTTTTTATACTGGTTTATACTTAAATTTAAATCAAACCACTTTAAACCTATATAATTTTAGAACCGGTTTGAAGCAAAATCAACTAAACCGGTCTAAAATTAAACCAAACCTAGAGATGTATTCAATAAACCAAACCTAGAGATATATTGGACTCTCGTATGTTGATGTTGGACATGATTTCAGTCGGTTGTGGAACAAATTTTCAATCGATTCAGTGCGTTTTTCAGTCGGTTTAGTGTATTTTTCAGCTGGTTCAGTGTTTTTTCTGTCGGTTCAGTGTGTTTTTCAGTTGGTTCAGTATTTTTTTAGTCGGTTCAGTGTGTTGGACAGGATTTTCAGCCAGTTTAGTTTCTGTTTGAACTAGATTATTTCTGAACCAAAATTTTTATTAAAAAAACCAGACCAGAATAGTTTAAACCGGTTCTAAATCGGTTCGAACCAGACCAATTTTTGTTTCCATAAACCAAACCAGTTTTTTTAGAAAGAGACAAAAGTATTGATTTTTTACAAACCAGACCAGTTCAGTTTTGAACCGGTTCGACCCCGAACCGGTTCATGAACAAGCCTAGCTTACTTATACTGTCTTTTTATTTGAAGTAGCTACAATCGAAAAGAGGACAAACGAGAGTAGAAGCTGCATTTGAAGAGAAATCCTTACGTGTGATAGCTGAGTAATGTTAAAGATGAAGATTGAAGATGATGCTACTGATATAGTGGTTGACAATCAACGAGACCCACGTCGTATTGGTCATTCTCGCTTAAGCTTTTCACAAAACGCATCCCATGGAGTATCAAGGACAAGATGGTGCTACTGGTGATTCATTTGCTCCGTTAAATCAACTGGTTCCTGGAAGAATTTCTCTTGTAGGTTTCACGTTGCCCCAAATTTGAGGTAAGTTCAAACTTTGTGGTAAACCTAACCGGATTTGCTGCAAATGGTTACCTTATTTTGCTTTGGTGCAATTGGTAACCCTAATTTTTTGATTCGCTGCAATTTGTGCAATTCAATTGATAAGGCCATAACCATTTCAGTTATGTTTTTTCAAGTCTTTACATAATGTAAGATGTGGGTTTTTGATTGGGAAGATCCACCAATATACCCGTATGAAAGGAACACAATTTCAACAAAAGGATACACATTTGAAAGAACAATTGGCGAATGTGAATGTGAGAGTTGTTGAAAGTCGAACAATTCAGAAGTTATTTGTTGATTTGTCAATTGTTTTTCTTCTAAATTTAATGGCGAACAAGTAGGTTGTGCTAGTTACTTTTCATTATGTCATTGTAGTGGAATTGATGTAATGAACAAATAGATCGTGTTGTGAAGAACATATATACTAGATGTTTGAATTTGATTGTCTTCTCAATGTTTGGGCTTGCTTATGTTTGATAAATTGAAATATTTCGTTTAGGTAAGTGTTGTTAAACAGTTACATACGTTTAATAGAATGTTTTTAAACGGTTACGTGTTTTTATTTTGTTATACAATTGTTACTTATGTATCACCTAAGTTGTTAAGCGTATACTTATATGTTCAAACTTCAAAAGTGTATCATTCAAAAAGTAACACAAAACAGGTTCCATACATGTTGACCGATATCAAAAAAATCAACGAAGTATTTCCCAAAAATGATGCATACATTGACGCTACTATATAGCTCATGTTAACCATGTATTCATACTTTGATTCCATCTTCTTCTACAGCCTCATTCTCTTAGGTATCAAACTTTTAAAGGGATCTAGTATAAGTACTTATGATCTGAATTTTGAGAGAATTGGGGTTGTTCATACAATAGCATCACTAATCTCAATATACACCCTTGTTTTACATTCTTCTTGTACAAAACTGTTTGAATGTACCTTGATCATATCATAGTCAATTTTTGTTAGTATGTAAACTACACAATGTAATGATTTATTCGTTATATCACTAAACTTTGATGGTTTAACTGGTATAGTTTTCATACGCGTTTTTGCACCCTTGCCCATATTTACTGCCTCAACCTGAGTTGTCCAAGGTATTTGTTCACTAGTTATTGATCTATTCACCAAACCCAGGTACTTCCCAAGGGAATTCCCCATGATACGTTGCTTTTGATTTTTCCCTAATGTCTTCTTTATTACACCCATTATTTCGACATTTTTCGCATCCTGTCCACATTTTCATCAGCAATATCAGTTTGTTTGCCTTCTATTTAGGTCTTTGTTGGTTTCAATACAACATTTTCATCTGAGATGGAGTCATCAGTACCCGGGATCTGGAAATTCTCGAAAGATTTAAGGTGATCAGTTAATGGAAAACTCTACTCACTACCATCTTTTATGGAGACCTCATTCATTATTTTCTCCCCTTTATATATTGTCGGCCCTACTTCCGTTACTTTCTTTCCCTTATCCTTCGATGGTCTAATATTAACTTATTTTGATCCTATCATTAAATTCTTGCCCTTGTCTCGCATTCCTTTATGAGATTTCGGACAACCTTATTGCGAAGATGAATTAGGAAAGGATCCTTTAAACACTCTTGTTGATTAGGCATGGCATTCATGTTGATCATCATTAAAGTCCCTTGCTTCTTCCAAACTTGTGCAATATCGTCATCAGAAATGGTGACCTCCAAATCAAATTTGGACTCTCCATTGGGTGGCAGATATAAGAGTGCACCAGGATCTACTAAGCCACAATAGACTTGTACTAAATCGGTCAAGTACTGAAAAGTCATTGTCTCATACCGTATCTTTAGTTCTTTGAGTTGACCGTCATACACACGAGTCTCGCCAGACTACATCCACTTACCACCGTTCCTAATGTTAAGAGTGTAAGTGTACCCCCTACTTCTCATCCTGAAATACAAATAACAACTTAGTCAGATTGCAGAAACATATATGACTAATTGATCACAATTTCATAAACATAGTTGTTGGGTCTCAGATTTCCAGGTGCTGACTTGGCAGTGAATTGAATGTCAAGGAGTCGATCATTACGTGCTTTCGCCTGAGCTCCGATAAACCTGCAAGAAGGGGATAGCAACAGAGGGGGTGCCTCTAGGTCTCACTCCGATGCTTAAATGAGTATAGTGTGTGTATGAATTCACAACGTCATTAACGTATGTAAATCAAGAGTATTTATAGAATTGGGAGATCAAACCAATATAGGAAGTTGAATATGTTTGTGAATATTGTGCCGGTAAAGATTAGGATAGCAGCTATCACGGTTATGGAGTAATATTGCAGTTACCGTATATAATCTTTATAGAATATGTGCCTGATATATGCGGGATATCGTAGTCATATACCTGATGTTGATTTGTGGGACCAGAGTTGAGAGGTTTGACTCTCTTGGCGAGCGCTCCCATGGCGAGCAATAATAGGCTTTGTCATTGGCCAATGGCGACCTGAGATAGAACTTTGGCGGCCACTTTAGTTTGGGTTTGGTACTGGACCACTTTGTGAGTGTCAGTTTACCCTTACTGTGGGCCGGTCCAGTTCTGAATGATATGGGTTTTACCCCCTGCAAAGTTATTGGGCCTTCAAGGCCTTTCTCATATTGGGTCATCACTATTAATACCCAACATTTGCCCCCGAAGCTTGAGTGAAGTTTCTTCGGTTGAGCTTGATTCTGTTATAAGGTTTGAAATAGTAACTTTTGGACTGGATTTTTTGCGGTCCTTATCTGTTATTTGTGCCTCTTAATGCTCTGTATCCTTTGGCGAGCGGTTTTTTGGTCGCTTAGAGTTTGCAGAATGTTTGATCTCTTACCCTCTTAGGCGAACACTATGGGTTGCCGGGGTTTATGGATGCTCATTCATTACTCTTTAAGCGAGCACTACCGTCGAGAGGCTTGTTAGGATATATGTATAGTTTCATATGAGTTATTTGAGGATTGTTTTCTAATATTCTAGAATTAGTGGATAAGGACCAGATTGAAATATTTCAAGATTTAAAGGCTATAAATAGCCTTCGTATGTAACAGATTCAACTAACCTTTGATGAATGAAAATTAGTTTATTCAACAGCAAGTAAGTTCTCTTCTTCTTCATTTATTTTTTTTTACTCTGCTTGTGTTTAAGTTCCTAAAATGGTATCAGAACAAGTTCGGTTCTGCTCAAGTCTGTGCGAAGTCAATTACGTCGTCTGTTGATCAATTGGCGTAGTCAAAATCGTCGATTCCATGGAAGAAATCTTTGTTGCATTCTTCAACAAGAAAGTGTCACAACTGGTTGGAGAAGAGAATTTTCAGTCGTGGCATCAACAATTGCTTCTGTCAGCAAGAGGTTACAATCTTGAAAGTCGTCTCTATGGAAATGTAACCATTCCAGCTCGAATTCCTGGACCAGATGGAGAAGACGAGACGAATCCAGAGTATATAAACTTTATACAAAAGGATAGTTCGTTAGCTTCCTGACTGTTGGCTTCAGTTTCGTCGCAAGTCAGTCGAAGTCTTATAGAATGTATGACAGACGCTTCAATATGGCAGAAGTTACACAGAGACTTCTCTTCATCATCAACAATAAGAATCATGCATTTGTATGATAGATTGAAGGTTTGTAAGCTTCCACACCTATGTGTGATTATTTGACAACAATTGAATATGCATGTGATAGCTTAGCATATTGTGGTAATCCGATTGAGGAAATGCGACAAATATCCATTATACTCAACAGTGTCAAAGGACAATACGGTAGTTTAGTTTCTGTTATTCACGCAAGTCGAATTCCTTATGACATTGCGTCTGTTAGTTCTGTACTGTTGGATGCAGAAGCTAGGCAGAGTGACTTGTTATTTGATGCTGATATTTATGGTCATGTGGCTGTCAATCGAAGTTCTGGTGGAAAAAAAAATGAATCGGATTCAGATATGTATAAGACTAGTCACTGTATGACTAATATTAGAAGTGGTTCTGATGGAATTTGGCCAACACTTGTTAATGAAGGTCATCATAATGAATCCTTCAATTCTCATGTTGTTCAACAACAACAATCTTTCAATTATGGACGTGGTAGAGGTCGTGGCGGAGGTTATGCAAATAATAAGCCACAATGTCAGTTGTGTGGTTAGTTTGGGCACTTGGTATACATGTGTTATCAAAGGTTCAATGTAAATTTCACTGGTGTTACAGATCTGAACAATACAAACTGTACAAATGTCAACATGTGCTCTGCTCAATGGGATGATGCTTCTGAAGTGTCTACTCTACCACATCAGCCACAACAACAGCAGTCTCAATCACCTCAGATGATTACTAATCAGTCTCAATTTTTTCATGTTCAGTCTCAATCATTTTCTGCTCAGCCTCAGCCATATTATGCTTTATATTCTCCTAATCCCTATGTTGCTTCTCCTTATGTTGCTCCTTCACCCATTTTTCATCCTTATAAGTACTATCCATATGCTCCTATGCCATATAACTCATTTTCAGTCCCGCAAGCAAATATTGCTTCAGTTGCTCCAATAATTCAGGTCGATACAAACTGGTTCCCTGATTCAGGTGCAACAAACCAACTTACCAATGCATCACCATCTGCTCATCATACATGTGAACCATATACTGGTCAAGCTAAAGTAATGGTTGGTAATAGTTCTTCACTTAATATTTCTGCAATAGGATTAGCTTTAATTCCAACAGATTCTAGAGTTTTGCGATTACAAGATATGCTTTATACACCTAATATGACTATGAATCTTCTTTCCGTGTCTCAGTTCGCAAAGGATAATAATGTCTACTTTGAATTTCATGCAAATCACTGTGTGGTTCGTGATTCATCTACTCATAAAGTGCTGCTACAAGGATATGAATGCTCTAGATTGTATAAGTTTGATTTGTCAGAACTGAGTAGTTCTAAGTCTGTAATTCAGTCTTGTTTTTCTTATAGGCCAGCTTCTCGAAATATGTCTGTCAACCATTGTATTGAGTGTTGTACTTCTGCTTCATCAATGACTAGAAATCATGTAGACTTCAATAATAAAACATCTAGTTCTTGTTGCAGATCAAATAATTCAGTTACAGATTCAATAGATATGTCAAATGGTGTTGGTTGTTTAGGTGGTCTGTATGCTTCTTGTTCGAATTCTCTATGCAGTGATACTCATAGTTTCTCTGATAGGATGTCTGAGGATTTGTCAAGCAATATGCATATTGCTACACCTGGACCTATTGATGATGGTGAGTTTTTCTGTTTTATATCTACTCTGAATTCTAAAGATTCATCGTCACTTTGGCATATGAGACTTGGTCATCCTTCTTCTAAGCTTCTTAATAATTTTTTGAGAACATAATCTTCTTGTGGCTCATAATTCAGATCAATGTTCAGCTTGTGCTGTTGGCAAAAGCAAAAAACAACCTTATCATTCTACTCATTTCGTCTACTCTCATCCTCTTGAACTTGTTCAAATTGATGCTTGGGGTCCTGCTGCTTGTTCCTCGAATGGTCATCGGTATTATCTTAGTACAGTAGATGTTGATAGTAGGTGTACATGGATCTATTTCATGCAGAAAAAGAGTGACACAACTAGGTTTTTTGTTCAATTTCACAGGTTAGCTGAAAACAACTTGGATATAAATTGAAGGTTGTTCAGTCCGATGGTGGAGGTGAGTTTCAGTTCTTATCCACATATTTACCTCAATTTGGTATAAATCATCGTATTACATGTCCTTATTCCTCATAACAGAATGGTATAGTTGAGAGGAAGCATGGGCATATTGTTGAGTTAGGTTTAACTCTGCTAGCTCAAGCTTCTGTACCATTGCATTACTAGTGTGATGCTTTTTTTACTGCAGTGTTCTTGATCAATATGTTACCTTCATCTGCATTAGACAATATTTTTCCACATAAAAAGCTATTTGGGTTGTCTCCTGACTTTTCTTTTCTTTGTGTATTTGGATGCTTGTGTTTTCCTCATTTGCGTCCTTTTCACAAAAACAAACTGTCATTCAGGTCTGAGCCATGTGTTTTTCTAGGCTATTGTTCCAAGTATCATGGCTATAAATGTATTGCTGCATCTGGTCATGTTTATACCACTAGGAATGTGGTCTTTCATGAGTCTACCTTTCCTTTTTTCTGATTCTAAAAGCAAGTTTTTTAATTCTTCTGCTCCTACTCAGAACTATACTTCAATGCCACTTTTATTACCATGTGATTCTCATTTTATAGCTTTGCTTGATTCTGATAATGGTTTACTTCCTTCTTCTGATCCTGTATCCATGTTTGATCTAACTTCTCCTTCTACCGGTAATGATTCTGCTTCTCCTATGATTTCATGTTCTCCTGCCAATTTGTCTCCTTCTCTAGTCACTTCTCATATTCTGTCTAAGTCTAATAGTGATGCTATTCCAGGGAATAGTGTGTTGTCTGATCTTGTTAATTCTTCTCCTCCAAAATCTAATTCTGAACTTCCTGTTTGTCGTTATTTTCCTGTTGACTCTGTTTTGATTCCTGACAGGTCAATATCCTTACCTATAGTTTCTCCTATGTCTACTGATTCTCCTTTAGATAATGCTCAGGTTATTCCTTCTTCAGTAACTTTTATTCACTCTTTAGTATCTTACAAATTAAGAGGTTCCAAATTAGTGTCTGATTATATTCATCCTGCTATTTCTGTAAATAGTCATCCTATGCAAACCAAGTTAAAAAGCAAATCTCTTCAAGCTCTTCTGACTATTAGCAACAATACTGAAAGTCTCATTGATTATGAGCCTAAGTCGATTCATCAGACATTGATCAGTCCTCATTGGAAAATTGTCGTGAATGAAGAATTGTTCGCTCTTTATGTTAATCATACCTGGACTGTTGTTCCTCTTCCTTCTGGCATGATTCCTATAGGTTGCAAGTGGATTTTTAAAATTAAAAATAATGTTGATGGTTCTATTGCAAGATACAAGGCTAGGCTTGTTGCTAAAGTTTTTTTTTCAGAAAGCAGGATTTGATTTTCAGGATACATTTAGTCCAGTTGTGAAGTCAGCCACAGTTCGAATTGTGTTGTCACTTGCATTATCTCGTAAATGGAGTCTTCGTCAAATTGACATCAATAATGCGTTCTTACATGGGGATTTTACTGAAGATGTATATATGATTCAACCTCCGGGTTTTGAACAAATTTCTTCTTCTGAATCTGATTCTCCTTTAGTTTGTAATCTGCAAAAGGCTCTATATGGGCTTAAACAAGCACCTCATGGTTGGTTTGAAAAACTAAAGGCTTTTCTCATTCATAAGCTTTAGTTTTGCGCCTCTGTTGTAGATAGTTTTCTGTTTATCAAGCAGACTAATGGTTTTTCTGTGTTTCTATTGGTTTATGTGGATGATATTGTGGTTACTGGTAATTCTCCTTCAGTTATTTCAGAGGTTATTCCTTTAATTAAAGGATTTGGGTAGTTTGAACTATTTTCTTGGTATGGAAGTTACTGCATCTGACAATTACTTGTTGTTAAATCAGATAAAGTATATTCAGGAGTTAATTGAGAAGTTGTGTCTCACTGAAGTATCCAGGTTTCCTACTCCAATGACTGGTACTTGTCTAACAAAATCAAGTATGATTAAATGTACTGAGTTGTTTGAATATGATCACTTGTTTCACAGTACTATTGGAGCTCTTCAACACATTTGAATTACAAGGCTAGATATTCAGTTTTCTGTCCACAAACTCACTCATTTTATGCAAAGACCAAGCACCGATCATTGGCAAGCAGGTTTACATACTGTTAGATACCTAAAAGGAACTATTAACCATGGTTTGATGTTCAAATCCAATCCTTTTCCTATGCAGGGTATATATTTAGTTTCTTATACTAATGCATACTGGGGAGGAGATATTTTTGACAAAAAAAATCCATTTCTGGACACTATTTGCTACTTAATGACAATCCTATTCTTTGAAATTCGAAAAAATAATCAGTATGTGAAATTATGTGGGTTAAGTATTTACTAATGGAAATGGGTCTTCATTTGTCATCGGTTCCTATGGTTTGGACAGATAGTACAAGTGCAGTGTCTTTGTCTGAAAATCCTACTCAGCACTCAAAAATGAAATATGTGGAGATTGATCTTTTCTTTATCAGGGAGAAGGTGAAATCTAGACAAGTTTTAGTGAACTTTGTACCATCTAGCAATCAGGTAGCAGATGTTTTAACAAAACCTTTAACGGAAAAACAATTTGTTCTGTGCAGGAAAAAACTTGGGGGGGGTTTCAGTGGCTGAGTTGGATGATGTTGATACATTAACGATTCAGGAGGCTCCTGAAGTTGAGGAATAGCTTCTGTTGAAGAATAGCTGCTTGATGGCCATTTGTGGCTATCATTAAGGGTATGGCAGTACTGTCAAGAGGTGTCTTTGATTAACAAGGGTTTTAGAAGAGACTTGGTATAACTTTTGGCGATCACATTTTTTGTGTAAGGTCTCGAGCATTTAATGAATGCACTGTTATCAAGAAGTTGAGCATACATTTGAGGCATGTCTGTCTCTTAGTCTTCCGTAACCAGAGGGTAGGCTGACAGCTTTTTGTACGTACCGTTTCAACCGTTTGTCTCCCCGATGTGACCCTTGAAATTTTGACATTGCTTCGATTTTACCCAAAATGGTGTAATCATTATTTGAGCCGTTTCAGACGTGCCTGTTCGGTTTCCTCCATTTTGGCTATAACAAGCTAAATTTTGGCATTTAGTCCTTTAAGCACTCAAGACATTTGCATTCCAGAGTTCATATCTTCTTAGCCCTCTGTTTCAACTTTCCCTTTCCCTATTTTCATCCTTAAAAAAGCTTTCTCTTTTACCATGGCTTCCAAGAATCAATCATCTGGCAATTGATCATCCAACAAGCCTTCTTCTGCCCAACCTTCTTCTGGGCAGAAAGTTGCGGCCACGACTGCAAACGCCCCTTTATCTATTAGGGATGCCTCGTCCCCGGCGCTGGTCCAGAGAGTTCCTGCACCGAAACCGATTTCTGGGCAATCGGAAGCTGCACCGGTGGTGGTGGACGTGCTTGACACGAATGTCCCCGTCTTCTCTCCGACAGGTAATTTTCTTTTGCTTCTTTTTAGGCGGTAAAACTTCCTCCTTTTTTTATTTTAGTATTGTTATTTCCATGCCATGGTGTTTTGAGTAGATATCAAGCCCAGCTCAGTTCATGGCATTGGTAGCCTTGACTGGCTTGGGAGAAGCAAATGCTCCTAGGTACCCGGGTTTAGGTCTGCCTTATCCTCGCGAAGGAAAAGTTTACATATATGCGGCTCAGGTCGATGCTGGGTTGAGTTTTCCTCTCTGTAAAGAGTTGGAGGAGCTCTGTTGCTATTATGGGGTAGGCCCTACGCAACTGGTGCCCAACTCCATTAGGATGTGGGCTGGGTTTAAGTTTATGTGTTTACGTCAAGGATGGACGTATTCACTGGCCTTGTTTCGGTGTTTTTACCGATTGGCTGCTGGGGCAAACCATCTTCAACATTTCTAGACCCGCTAGCCAAAGTTCGAGGAGTGGAGGGGTCAGGCTTGGAACTGGAATGTTCATTTTCGCCTGGTGCCTGGTGGATGACTTCCGGGCTACCAACTCCAACTACAGGAAGTTTTACTTCTTTCACAAGGGTAGTGTTGCATGGGAGCTTTCGCAGCCGGAACGGGACACTCCTCCAAGCTTTGGAGAGTTGTCGAGGAATGATCGGAACACCATTGATGACTTCTTCCGACGTCATAGGCAACTGGACTTCTGTTCGATCCGCTCAGTGGTGGAAACATCAGAGTCGATGCTTAGGCTGGCGGGCATTCATCAGTCCGCGTCAGTTTCTTTTGATTGGGTAAATTTCCGACCCTTTTTATTTGTTGGATGTAGGCACTATGAGACCTAAACTCATCAGTCTGTTTTCTAAGCAGGCTAAGGCGGGGCTGTCAGCTGCCCATACGTCTCTAAATCCACCTCCTCCTTCTTCTAGGCGCGCGACCAAGTGCAAGCCTGAGGAGGTACAACCTGTGGTCGCTTCTGGCGATCGCCAAAAGGGTATGTAATAGACTGCCTTTTGACTTTCCTTTTTCTGCTTAAGCCTTAGGTTTAATACCTTTGTTGACTGTTTTCAGGGAATGCTGCGGCTGAGGCGGCTACGAATCCTGCTCCTGCTAAGAGGGCTAGGAGTTCTGGCGAGGACCGCCCAGCTTCCTCAGGAGGATCTGTTGCTTCCCGGGGTAAAGCCCCTGCCACGGGACAGGTCGCCGCACCTGCCTCCGATGCTACTGCTCCCAACCCCTCCAATGGGGTTGGGGCTCGTAAGAGGGTTCAAACCGTTGGTGCCGCTACATGCAATTCCAAGACTCCCTTCACCAGGGAGTACTGCCCCTTGGTGGAATTATTTCAGTCGCCGAAGGTGGCAGACGCGAGGGGTCTTTGGGGCACTTGGCAGAATCTCTGGAAAGTGGAGATTTCAGACAAGTTGATGCTGCGGGGTAACCCAGACCTGTGCATGCATTTACTTGATGGAATCCTTCCTCCTCAGGAACAGGTGCAGGTCCCTTCCGACCTTAACGACATCGAGGTCGTTATGAGGTCGCAATTTGAGCGGGTCACCTTGGCAATTCCTTCCTCTTTTATTCCTTCTTTAAATTTACCCTTGAGGCGATCTTTTACCGCTCCTTGATTTGATTGAACTTCATTACCCTTTTCCTGTTGTCACCTCATTCACGAGAAGATGGCGATCAGTCGGATCGTGAGGTAGGTCGCCGATAAGCGAGTTGACTTGCTTATCGAGCTGGAGTAGTTCCGGAGCTTGGGGTTCACTCCTGATGAGATGGAGGGCCTGAATAAGAGGGATGAGGTGGCCACCGATTTGGTGGAGATGGTCGGCACCCTCAAAGAGAGGGAGCATCAGATAAATATCGCTGAGGATAACCGGGTAAGGGCTGAACTTCGGATCAAGGATGTCAAACAGTACTCCACTCGGCTAGAGGCGGAGAATGCTGACCTCAAGGCTCAACTGAAGGAGTCCTGGGCGCGGAGGGATGCCTCAGACGTAGAGAAGGAGAAGCTCGTCTTGAAGCCGAAGGCTATCCCATCCCCCCTTAGCATGGTCAAGGACTTTAAGAAGTCAGAGAAGTTCTCTGATTGCACCTTGGAGGTGATGAAGGTTGAGGTGGCTGCCTACCTCCGGTCCTGGTCGATGACATTCAGGGGATTGATCCTAATTTTCCTCTCCAGGAGGTGAAGTCTCTCTAGGACTTCATTGAGTGTGGCTACACCAAGGAGGATCCTGCTGCTGTTGGCGAGGAGGCTGCCCCCAGAGCTGGGAAGGAAACTGCAGCCCCCGACGAACCCAGACCTTGAGGTCTTGAGCCCCCAGGCGACCGAGTTTTTATTCCTTCTATTTATTGATAATCACTTTTACTTCCCTTTGTTTTTGGGGAGAGTTTGTAATTACTATTTTTATATCAAACTCAGTTACTATTTTAATAATAATGAACGTCGTTATATTCACAAGCCTTTACTCTTGTTTGACTTTGAATGTGTTTCTTCGTTCTTCCGATGTCTTTCTCGTTTGAATGCTTTAGGAAGTTTTACCATACTTGTTTTGAACTTCTCTTTATCTTATGTATGATAGTCCCGCCATATAGGGTCTTGGACCTTTTCTTAGGTTTAAAAAGAAGGTTTGTGGTTCTTTATAGACCCATCTGTTCCTTTAGCCAAATTCTCTTAAGGGAACTGTTACTCGAGGATTATACCTTTACGGAAACTATCATCCTTTATGGATTCGTTCGCCTTTTAGGGTTTTAGTCCTTTGGAGTGTTCGCCTAATCGTGGGGAATTATTACCCAAGACCCACTCGCCTTTTAGGAAGTGGTCGCCTTAGATTTGTTCGCCTACCTTCTTATGCCAGACTTGTAAAGGAACTGTTACCCTTGGTATGGGTTCGTTCGCTTTGTATATCAGGTCTTAGTTTTTACCCAAATTGTAATGGAACTATTACCTTGATGGTTCGTTCGCCTTTTATACCAGGACTTTTGCCAAATTTTTATATCAGGCCTTTTGCCCAATTTTTATATCATATATTTGTTTTTGCCTAACTTGTAAAGGAACTGTTATCTTTATGGTTCGTTTGCCTTTTTTTTTGCAGGTCTTTGTTTTTTGCCCAACTTGTAAGGGAACTGCTACCTTTACGGTTCGCTCACCTTTTATATCAGGTCTTTTGCCCAAGTTTGATATCAGGTATTTTGCCCAATTTTGATATCAGGTGTTTTGTCCAATTTTGATATCATGTCTTTTCCCCAATTTTGATATCAGGTCTTTTACCCAATTTTGATATCAATTCTTTTGCCCAATTTTGATATCAGGTGTTTTGCCCAGTTTTGATATCAGGTCTTTGTTTTTGCCTAACTTGTAAGGGAACTATTACCTTTACGGTTCGTTCGCCTTTTTTCTCAGGTCTTTTTGGGAAAGGAACTGTTACCTTGATGGTTCGTTCGCAATCCTCTTTTCCCCTTCTTTGGGACCTTTCGTTTTAGTTCGAGTAGCTATGCTTTGTATGAAGGAATGATTTACTTTAGTGACATAACATTTTGATTATAAGCTATGCATAAAACCTCCGTAAATGTTCGGAGTTAAATGGACGAGGTTGCCTTACACCTTCTGTTGTTTCCAAGTAGTAGTACTATGGGGCGGCGGTCTCAAATACTTTATATAGACCTTCCCATTTAGCTGAGAGTTAGTTTTGGCTGTCCAATTTTGTGAATTCATTCGTTCGCATAACCATCTCCCCCACGAAAAATTAGCGAGCGTTGACTTTTTTGTTGAAATATCGAGCGGTCGCGAGTCGCATTTTAGCGAGGGCATTGTCTGATTGCCATCGCTTTTCTTCTGCAACATCGAGGTTTGTTCTACACTCGATTTCATTCGCTTCGGTTTTAAAGTGTAGGATCCTATGGGTAGGCACCGCTATTTCGGCGGGTGCTACTGCTTCCGATCCATACACTAAACTGAATTGTGTTTCCCTCGTTGCTGTTTAGCGTTTGAACAGCACACAGTACATTATCCAGCTGTTCTGCGCAGTTTCCTTTGAAGACTTGAACTCACTTTTTGAGTCCTGCCAGGACAACTTTGTTGGCGGCTTAGGCTTGTCCATTCGTTTGAGGATGGTGTACCGAGCTGAATCTGTGATCGATATGGTATTATTCGCAGAGCCACTTGAGCTCTTTTCCTACGAACTGTGCACCCTTATCGCTTATGAGTATTTTGGGGATGCCGAACCGCGGAAATATGTGGATTTTCAAGAACTTGATCACTTGAAATTCGGTCGTGGAGGCCAATCCATTTTTTGTGGAGTTTTGTGAATGTCGCCCTTGCCTCCTCGGTCCACTAGCAGGCATCCATTTTTTACATCTATGTTAAGGGTCGGCTTATACTACCGTATCCACGAACGAATTTCCTATAATAACTGGTCAATCCAAAAAAAAAACTCAATTGCTTCATGTTGATTGGTAAGGGTCATTCTATTACAGCCATCACTTTTGAAGGATCAATGGTCATTCTCTTTTGAAACAATGTGACCCAAATTCTCCCACGCGACTTCCCCTAAAGCTGCATTTTGATCGTTTAGTAATCAAAGAATGTTTACGAAGTAGATTAAGAACAACCTGCAAGTGTTCAATGTGTTGTTGTATACCGGAGCTATACACTAGAATGTCATCGAAAAAGACCAATACAAACTTCCTTAGTTGTGCCTTGAAAATACAATTCATTAGTCCCATAAAAGTGTCTGATACGTTTGTGAGTCTGAATGGCATCAGGAAGAATTCGTAGTCCTTCATGAGTTCGGAATGCCTTTTTGTGAGAATCCTCCGCTGCCATCCTAATTTGATGATAACCCGCTCTGAGGTCGATATTCGATAACACCGAAGCACCGTGCAATCCGTCAAGTAGTTCATTAATCAATGGAATCCAAAATTTGTCTTTGATGGTGAGATCGTTCAAGCATCGATAGTCTACGCATAACCTCCTAGTGTGATCCCTTTTTTCACGAACAGGACTGAGTCTGCAAAGGGACTTGCATTCGGCTGAATTATTCAATTTTGCATCATTTCACTCACCATTCTTTTGATGACGTCTTTCTGAGGTGTTGGATATCTGTATTGCCGTAGGCTAACCAGATTTGCCCCTCCTTGAGGTTGATTCTATAGCGGCAGTTCACTTGGATCCTTAAACACATTTTCATATGAACACATCAAGTATTCAATCTCTGGTATGAGTGCAGCATTATTCTTCACTTATGTGGATAATAGGAATGCATGGTTCTCCTCCTTTTTCGGATAGATATGTCGCACAGTTGTACTGATGCCAATTCTTCTTTTTTGGACAGGAACTTGTTGATCTTGCTTGTGCTACTGATATCCACTGACTTGTTATTTTTTACCTTCAACTCGCATAACTCTTTCCCCCGTAGAAACTTCATTGAAAAACTTTTAAAGTTCCATAAACTATCATCAAGGGTAGCGAGCCATTGGACACCCAATACTAGATGATAGTTCTCCAACGGAATAAGGAATACGTCCGTCGTGAATTTGTGGCCTTGCATATCCCATTTGAATTTATTACGCACCTGATTGCAAGCAATACACATAAGGGAGGTACCTCTTCAACATGGTATTTCAGCTTTTCCGCCGCGGTATGGTCCAGGAAGTTGTGAGTACTGCCGTTATCGATCAGAACCCGCAGACTCCTATTCTCGATCATTCCCTCAATTTTCATAGTGGAGCAGTATAGAGTCCCGATTTGGCATGGATGGAGATCTCAGGTGACTCCTCTAATTCGACAGTTGGGTCAGCTTCCGACGTGTCTTCTATTTGAGCTGGAAGAGACTCTTCTGTGACTTCAATGACGAAAATCTGCTTTTCCTTCCAGATATGCCCGATACTATAGCGTTTGAGACACCAATAGCATAATCTCTTTGCCCAACAAGATTCCATCTATTTGGTGGTTGTCAATCTGGTGTTCCTTTTATTATTAAACTGGTTACTATTGCATGCCAGAGCAACAAAATTTGCAACAACACTATGGGGTTTAAGGGGAGGATGACTTAACCGAGGTGGTGGATGGTCATCTACTTGTGGTCATCGCTGTATCATGCAGTTTGGCAATGGAATTGGCCTCCCGTAGATAATGACGACGACTCAATCGAATCTGACCATGCAAATGTAGTTCCAATCCGCTCAGAAATTGAATGACGGGTGTCGTTTCACAAATGTCTTCCACCAACTTAACATTGTGCCAAAGAGCGTCAAACCGTTTTTGATACTCCAACACTAGGTCACCATAAAGTTCATCACCAAATCTAGCCTATAAAACCTCAACATACTCTACCCAGGTCAGTGACTTCCAATTCGTGATTGATCGCCAGAGATGGCTTATAACCCATAGTTTATTATCTAATGGATTTTTCCATTTTAATACTTCATCTGAGAGTTATCGGTATTTATCAAATTTGTTCCTATCTAACAGAAGGCTATTGGATCAAATGACAAAAACATTGTTTAGAAAAAAAATGGTTATTCCTGGATGAAATGAAAATCAGATTCATGTAAAAGTAGAAGGGTTTCCCATTACTTAGCCGGAAAAATATGTGACCATGAAATAGCGATTAAGTGGAAGAGAGTTGAGTCAGTGGTAAAGTTCTGGAAACTCCTGTTTCTTCCTTATACTTATCTTCCCTATACTTACCTTGAGATGATTGGACACACATATAACTTTGGTGGCATTGGAGAGCCTCCCCTCCAGATGTATGACAACAACCTTCAACTTGGCTTACTCGGGTGTTCCATCGATTTAAAAGTAATGCTCACGTTAGAATAACCATTTAGAGACATCCTGACCCAAAAACGCGGAAACTCAATACGACCATTGCGGAAGGCGTACTCAAAATAGTGATCTTGTGGTCATTGTCATGTGGGGGCGGTGATGTAGTGTGCACTCAAGTCATGGTGGTTGGGGAAACTATTGGGTTCGTCTGACGCTTGGTGCTGCTACTCGAGCCCAAAACACTGAGGGACTGCAACATTTTAGATTGTTTAGTTGATAAGGTTGTTAGCTTCAATCTGAGCTCGTCGAAGCTGGATTGGGTGCGAAGATTGGAGAGGGATATATGTTTGGTAAGGTCTGGTAATAGCTTGCTTTGCTCTTACAACATTGATTTCAATCAAGCATCTTTTTCAGCACGCGTTTCTTTGGCCATGGTGGAACGAAACGGAGGGAATGAAGAAGTTTATACTAAGTAGACGCTTCTTCAGTCTTTTTGGATGTAATGGTGGCAGAGCAAAGATGGGTGCTCTAATACCAATTGTATGAGATAGAGAATATACGCGAGTAATAGAATAACATAATGAAGAAGAAAAAGGGAAAGAGATGACAGATGGAGTGAGATAGAGAATTTGATAACTTCGATATATTCCTTTCATTGATAGAGTTCCCTTAGATAAGGTAGTTGATAACATTCTAAAACCATTAGATTAACTACCTATTATTATTATTATTAAGCTACTAGATTAGCCACATATCAAATAATTGACATGTTTCTGTCATTTTCTAACTGTATACGATATGGTCGGATATTATCATATATCATATAAACATTTTCTACAAACAATAGTCTGTGAAAGGAATCGTGGCACTGTCATTTCAAAATTTGGGGTCTCTTTTCCCTATTTATCATTGGATCTGTTGGCCAACACTCAACGATTCTGCTACTCCTGGCTCAGGGGGAATCGTCGCTCTGTCTTCACTAGTGCACCTACAGAAGGAAAGTCCATATTTTGCCTATTATTTTCCCTCTGATGATAAAATCAGCAGCAGGTTGTTTAGAAAGTAAATATGATATCAGAGCATTGATTTTCTTTTGAAGTGGGTAGTATTTATAGACAATGTTCTTGCCTTGTTTATCTACTTCGACTTTTACCATGGTTGACCTTCCCTATTGACTGAAAGAGTATTCGAGGTTACTTTTACCACAGAGGGTCATTAATGGTTCTTTGTCAAAACCATTGTCAGCGTTGCCTAAAACCGAAAACGGTATACTCATTGTTTATGTTAAATGCACTATGTAATTCTGATCAGGCTGTTAGGAGATCTGCAGGGATCGACGCCTAAACACCTCTAAGCAACGATCAAGTACTTCATAGGCTGCGCAAAGTCGATGTCCTGGGCGGCGACGCTCATGACCCATCATCTGCCCCTAAGCCTAAGGAGAGCGGTGCTCTTCTTAAGCTTGAAAGTTCTTGAGGCACTTCTTGTCAGGAACTTGGGCGTCGCTTAGAGGTGTTAGGCATCACTCCTTGCAAACCTCTTAACAACCTGACTAGAATTACAAAGTGCATTTAACGTAGACAACGAGTATACCTAGTACCTTTTTCGGGATATAGGCTCTAACAACGGTTCTGATAAACAACCGTTAATGACTCTGTGGTAAAAGTAACCCCGATTACTCTTTCAATCAACAAGAAAGGTCAACGACGGTAAAAACCAAACTAGATGAACAGGGCAATGACCTTGTATATAAATACTACCTACTTGAAAAGGTAATCAATATTGATATCATATTTACTCTCCAAACAACAACCTTTTATCATCAGATGGGAAACAACGCGCAAAACCCAGGTTTTCCTTCCTAAAGGGGGATGACTGAAGACGAAGTGTTGAGTCCTCGGACCAAAAGTAGCAGAATCGTTGAGTGTCGACCAACAGATCCAAACATGGAGCATAAAACATGGAGAAGACATCTTTTCCATATATTCTTCCTTATACTAAGAATAAAGTTTTAAGCATGTTTCTAGGTCCTATGTATTCTAGATATCTATATATAATGTGTTGTAATCTTCAAATGTTGAAAGAGAATATGTGAGTTATATCTACAAACATGTGTATTAAGTTCAATATGGTATCAGGGCTTTGTTTTTTGATCAGTTCATCTACTGATTACCTGTTTAAGTAGTCGAATCATGTCAGAATGAAATAGAAGAGTCTGTTGGCAGCCTCAATAGTTATGTTGGCAGCTCAACTGGCAGCTCTGCGACTCAACTGGCAGCTCTGGCAGCTCAACTAGCGGTGACTGCGAGCACTTCGACAGAATTTCGAGC
The DNA here is from genome assembly GCA_946814005.1 of Chamaenerion angustifolium. NCBI lineage: Eukaryota > Viridiplantae > Streptophyta > Magnoliopsida > Myrtales > Onagraceae > Chamaenerion > Chamaenerion angustifolium. Next base: position 17,484,742 of record OX328277.1, on the reverse strand, counting down.
ATCAAACTCCGGAAATCCTGCTGTCGGAGCAGGATTAGTCACCACCACGCCACACTCAGACTCCGGTAAAACGCTGGAGGCTCCTGGTGCAGTCGGGAAAGAAGACTCAAGCATTGGGGCGGTGTACGGAAACAGATCACTTACCGAGTCGAATAATTCGACCGTCTCCGTCAAGTTCAATATGGATCACAGGTGGTGGAGAGCGACCAAGACGTCTTCGATGAGTGCTCGTGCGACGAGTTCAGGATGTATGAGTTAAGGGTGTGTCATTGCGCGCGTGGTACTTTGCACGACTGGACGGAATGCCCGTACGCCCACCCCGGAGAAAAGGCGCGGCGACGCGATCTGAGGAGGCACCTCTACTCTGGCATAACATGCCCTGGTTTCAGGAAAGCATGGTGCAAGCTCGACTATGGCCATGCGAGAAGTAGAGCTTGGGGGCTTCCATGATGTCTTGGAGGCTGCAGCAGCTGAACAATTGCAGGAGGAAGAGACATCAACAGCCGCTGAAGTAATGGAGACCGAAAAAGCAGTGGGGAAGACGTCCATCCATGCGTGCCTCCATGCCTTGCCATGTGCTCCATGTGCTGCATCCAACGTGAACATGTCTTGCCATGTTCAACCCATACAAGAATGTCAGAATATGTTTAGTGAACATGTGCTCCATGATGAATATGCCTTGCCATGTGTTCCATGTGTTGCATCCAACGTGAACATGTCTTGCCATGTTCAACCCATACAAGATTGTCAGAATATGTTTGCCATGTCAGAATCTGGAACGTGCCCCCTGTGACCTCTAAAAGAAAATTCATCAACAAAGGATTTGGTTAGTGACTACGGGAGAGACGAAGGTAATTTAGGGTTTTATGAAAAAAAAACTAATTACATGTTTGGTCCCTCTAATTTAGTCAAATGTTCAAATCAGCCTCATGAGTTTGATATGTGTGCAAAGCAGCCTAAAGTGTATCTAACAAGTGGTCCAGAAGGAAAAACGGACAGTGGCTCCTGGATTGAGGTGCTACGGACACGATGACATTTGATAAAAGTGACTTGGTGGGACGTATCAATCCTACTCAGACATGTATTGAAAGCGCGAACGGTGAATTATCAGCGGTTTGTGGAGCACGGTCGATAGAAATCTCGACATCACTTAAACTGAATAATTGTCTTTATGTTCCAGGACTTTCGTGCAAATTAATGTCTATAAGGCATGTGACTAAGGAATTAAATTGCATGGTGTTAATGTATCCGGGTTTTTGTGTATTACAGGATATTCAGTAGGGGAAGATGATTGAGTGTGGTACTGAGCGTGGAGGATTGTACTATGTTGACAAGGTGGCTCAACACGGGACTGCAGCGCTAGCTCATGGGACTATTGACAGGAAACGATGGTTGTGGCACCGACGGTTGGGACATCCATCTTCAGGGTACCTCCGCATGATATTCCCTACATTATTTCCCCATCAGAATAATTTCTCGTGTGAAACTTGTATTTTGTCCAAAAGTCATAGACAGTCATATCAACTTTCTAAGACTAGAGCGGACTGAGTTTTTTTCTTAGTTCATTCAGATGTGTGGGGTACTGCCCCAATTTTCGGTTCATGCATGAATAGTACTGGCTTTAAGTATTTTGTGCTATTTATAGACGATTGCTCTATGATGACGTGGGTTTATTTCCTTAAAAATAAATCTGAAGTGATTTCCAAGTTTGTTGCCTCCTATGAAATGATCCAAACACAGTTCAATAAACATATAAAAATCCTACGGTCTGATAATGGAGGTAATTTTGTTAATTTTGTTAATTCCTACGCTGGTATCATACCCACCCCGACTAATACTTCTAAGGTAAGCACCCAAATTTCAGATAATGAGTGCACAAGTTATTCTGATAACAATTGTATAGGAGAACAAGAGCAAGGGGAGATAGGTACATCGAGAAGATATGTATTACCACCCAGATCAACCCGGGGAGTGCCACCAAAGAGTATGTACCAAAGAAAACAAGATACCCGATTACGAATCTGGCGAGAGGGAATATGTCACGAGTGACGCATGCATTTTCCACGACGATTTATTCAAAATACATACCAAGGCACGTTCATGAGGCTCAAGCCAAAGAAGAATGGCGTCAAGCAATGAGCGTAAAAATGGAAGCACTGGAGAAAAGTAAAACATGGGAGAAATGTGTACTCCCACCTAGGAAGAAGGCGGTTGGATGCAGATGGGTTTACACGATCAAACACAAGGCAGATGGGTTGATTGAGAGGTATAAGGCGAGACTAGTAGCCAAAGGATACAGTCAGACCTATGGAGTTGACTACTCGGAAACTTTTTCACCAGTAGCAAAGATTGACACGATCAGGGTATTGTTCTCTATAGCAGCAAATAGGAACTGGCCGCTACACTAGTTCGATGTGAAGAATGCATTTCTCCATGGAGAACTTATTGAAGAAGTATACATGGAAGCACCTCCCGGCATGCCAAAGAAGTTTAAGAAGGGAGAAGTATGTTGATTAAAGAAGGCATTGTATGGGCTGAAACAATCCCTTAGAGCGTGGTCTGGAAGATTCACTACAGCAATGAAGAAGTATAACTACACTCAAAGTAATGCGGATCATAAGTTGTTTCTAAAAATAAAGAACGGGAAGGTAACCTGCTTGATCATTTATGTTGATGATATGATAATTACAGGTGATGAGAAGGAGGAAATACACAAGCTGAGAAAAAATCTATTTAAAGAATTTGAGATGAAGGACTTAGGAAATCTCAAGTATTTTTTGGGAATTGAAGTACTTCGATCAAAGAGGGGTATTTTTATTTCTCAACGAAAGTATATCATTGATCTCCTTGTAGCGACAGGAATGACAGATTGTAAACCTGCTGATACTCCAATCATCGTAAATCATGGATTAACAATCAGTCAAGAAGCAAGGCCAGCAGATCAAGAACGATACCAACATCTAGTGGAGAAGTTGATTTATCTGGCACACACACGTCCTAATGTAGCCTATTCAGTAGTTATTCTCAGTCAGTTCATGCATCAACCCCAAGAGGAGCACCTGGAAGCAGCCATGCGGGTGATAAGGTATCTAAAAGGTACACCAGGGAGATGGATTCTATTCCAAAATAATGGACATCTTGAGCTCGAGGTGTATACTTATGCGGATTGGACAGGTAGCAAGATGGATAGAAGATCAACGTCTGGATACTTCACATTTGTGGGAGGAAATCTGGTAACCTGGAAGAGCAAAAAACAGAATGTGGTTGCTCTATCGAGTGCGAAGTCCGAGTTTAGAGGAATAGCTCGGGGACTGACTGAGATACTGTGGATACAAAAGCTATTAACAGAGATTGGATTTCCAATCAAAGGGTCACGCAACTTATGGTGCGATAATAAGGCTGCAATCAGTATTTCTGAAAATTCAGTTCAGCACGATAGAACTAAACATGTTGAAATAGACCGGCACTTTATCAAGGAAAAATTAGAAGAAGGCGTTGTAGTTTTTCCATGTGTACGATCAGAAGATCAACTTGATGATGTACTAACTAAAGTTGTCAATGGAAAATCATTTGATGAAGTCTGGTGCAAGCTAAATGTGTGTGATCCCACAATTCAGTTCGAGGGGGAGTGTAGGAAACCAGAAAACAAGGAATGAATAAAACATGGAGCATAAAATATGGACAAGGCAACTTTCCATATATTCTTCCTCATACTAAGAATAAGGTTTTAACCATGTTTCTAGGTCCTATGTATTCTAGATATTTATATATAATGTGTTGTAATCTTTAAATGTTGATAAGAGAATATGTGAGTTATATCTACAAACATGTGTATTAAGTTCAATAGTTCCTTGGGCTGATCGAACATAATACGCCATTCTCCAACTTCATTACATAGAACAATGAGACATTATAAAAATTCATTCAAATTCTAGTGATCTGTGGTTGATTACACTTGTTAGCAGATGATGTATATGTAAGAGTTTGGATAATGATGCATAATTAGACGATGGAACCAACAGCAATTCTCTTTGTGAGTGCATCTGACTCTCTCTCCTTTTTGGCATGATTACTGCTACTGCTGCCACTATTATGTACATGTTATGTTATTTTTGAGACGCAAAGAACGTTATTTTTGAGACGCAAAGAACGAAGTTGATGAATGGAATGGTTGAAGGTAATCGATATGCTTCTGTTCAAGGGGATGGAATAAGAGCTCAACAATATCACGGACACATGCTAAACAAGGGCACCACATCATCGGACAATACGTGGTAGGTAAAAATGGGCTTCTGCAACATGATTTAGGAAACAAACACAAGACTCTTCAGAGTTTCTCAAAAACTTCTACAAGACCAACGATTTATTTCTTGTCAGATGGAAATGTTTTCTTCAAACAAACACCGTGTATGCTTGGGAAAGAATAAATAACGAAAACTTAGACAGCTTCACCCATATGTTTGGATCATATAAGGGAATGACTATTTTTTGTGAAATGCATCACGAAGTATCAGACGTTGTCTAATCCACTTTCTTATAATATTCCCTGTTAACACATGCTGGTGTGGACGTCACACGAATTTAACCACGACTATTAAAACCTTGAAAAAAATACCCACACAGCTAACACCTCCTAAACAATGTCAGATTGGAGTTCCGATAGATATAGAGTTTAATAAACTAAGGTCTTCAACTGTAATGCATGCAAAAAGAAACTACACAAGAAAACCCTAGAGAGACATAAAGGGGGGGTTGGATGTTGGTCACTCTCCTTCAATGTGTCTTCTACAATATGCCTCTTCCGACAAGATCCTTGCTGATTGATTTGGCTACACTTCTGCCAGACGGCGCTCCGCCGGATCATTATCCTCATCGTCGCTTTCTCCTCGATCAAGGCGTTGGATTGATACAATTTAGGCCATTTCCGATGGGCAAGAAAAACACGGAAAGACTAGAGAGGAAGGAGGACGAGACATCAACTTGCAATTTAGTCTGTGGTTTCAACTTAAACACGCCTCTGCTTCCATAGTCGATTACGAGTCTTCAGACTTCAAATAGGCAGATTTTATCGGAGAATCGTTCAGTTCTTAAAAAACTGATTGGTTCACTTAAAATTATCCGTTTTTCACTCAATGAATCCCACTCAATATACATTTCAATTTTTTAAAAAGAAATCAACTATTTGTGTAGCCAGTTTATGGTCTGATTGGATTCGATTGACGGTCCAATCGAGTTCTAATAATACTAATTTGAACCATTGAGTGTGATTGCATTGGAAAAAGAATGGTGCTCTTCTTCTCCATTTATTTTCATGTATTAGGAGGATTTGTTTCTCTCTGAAGGCTTCTACTGTTTCTGGCCTAGTAGATTATCTTGTTTGGTCAGGTGGGAGGTTTATTAGCTGAGTGCTGAAGCTGCTCCTTACACATTATAGAAATGTAAGAAAGCAGAATTAAATACCCAATTTCTTTAGACTACACACAACAGACCAGGCAAGCACATCCATTCCTAAATCTACTACCTATTGGAATTCATCCTGATCACTAACACAGCTCATCCATTTTATATCTCATGACTATCTATAATACTGAGATAATCCTTTCCTACAAACTGTGTAGTGTATTGTATGAATCACGCACCTACCTCCCAAAGTCATTGATTGTTCTAGACTCAAATGTTTTCTTTGGTCATCCAAATTGCTTCACATCTCACTGTCGATGATATCTCGCATCATTTCAATTGGAATAAGTCCCTCTGTTCTAATCGCTTCTTTATTTGGATCTGCACTGATAAAATATAGTGTAGGCAAGCCTCGCACCTGAGTCAAAAACAGACCTTATACATTATTTCATTGCTTGCACATTTTGATTACAAAAACTGCTGCTAGTATCATTCTAAAAGAATTCCATCCAAGTCTCTTTCATTTCCTTCTTTAGTATATATATATATGTAGCAACAAGAAGAGAAAGAAGTGAAAACCTGCATGTCCCTTGCAAATTCATACTCATCATCAGTGTCAACCTTCACAATCATAGCATTACTTTCATACTCAACAGCAAGCTGCATTGCAATGAAATATATTCAGTTCAACAAAATAAAAACATTGTCATTCATTATTCCTTGCAAATCTGAATGAATGAACTAAATTAAGGAGATGTCTCCCTGGAAAAGCGAAATGATTGTAACTAACTTATGAAACCACAAATATATATATACATACATAGATAGATAGATAGATGTGTGTGTGTGTGTGTGAGTGTAAGAACAGCAGGTTCGATAATGAGCATAGTTGTGTTAGGACAAACAAGTAGACATCCACAAAGTGTTGTTCATATTGTCGCATAACATGGTAACATGTATAAACGGGGTGTCAAATCAACCAAGCAGTCAAATAGAAGATGTTAATCTTGAAGCAGCAGATTATCAAAACCAAAAGATAAATGCAAACACCTATAGATGTACGAGGGAGGACATGATAAGTAGCACCAACATTTAATGTCAGGCAAAACACTTAAAAACAAGGTTAAAGCTTACCAAACGAACTGTATATGGATAGGTGAACCAGGGAACATTAAAACAGAGATAGAATAAGAGGGAATTACCATTTCAAGTTCTTGAGCCATTAAAATGCAGGGCCCGCACCAAGTCGCATAGAAATCAATTACTATTGGAACCTTCCTCTCCCCCCTTACCAACTCCTGAACCTCCTGGCCTGATAGTTTTTTCTAAATCACAGAAATTCATCACCACAGGCACCATTTTAACATCAAAAGTAAGCAAAGAAACTTTCGCATTTTCACCGTCTACACACAGGCCCAGAAGCACAGCACAAGAAGTTGGAAAATTTATTATAAAATAAATTATTTAAAACAACAAAACAAAAAACGTTATGCATTTCTCAGACATAAATCAGATTCCAAACTCAAAGCTTATAGAACTTGTAAGATATCTGAACTTCTTACCACTACAAAGATCTGAAATCTTTAACTCTACTGAAATTTTAAAAAATATGATTGAATATACGAGAGTGAGCAGTGTGTTTACCACAAGATAGTCCTCTCTGACATGCTTTCCTTGAGGTGGTGGACAACGAAGATTCATCCTCCTGGGCGGCGCCGATGCAGGAAAGAAAGCACTGTATTTAACATAGGAACAAGACGAAGATAAGCAGACGGCATTGCTACTGCCATGATGGGCAGTGGTCTCGCAAACATTTGACGCTTTAACAACATTGCTTTTAGGTAGTCTAGGATTTACAATGGGAGTAATCTTGGTAGTTGTGCATATGTTAGGATTGAGGAATTGGAATTGGAGAAGAGACATGGCCATCTGCCGTTGAGGTGAAGAAGACGAATTGGAGAAATTTTGAAGAGGTTTAGAAAGACGCGGATTGGATATGTATGCGGGAATATGTTTGGTTGGTCACCAGGATATCTTTGCTCTCAACCGGGAATAGCATATCCTTAGTTCGACCTACACAGGGTCGCAGACCAGCTCAGCCCTGTCAATCGGGGCGACGCACAATGAAAACCAACTTTTTTCTCCTTAAAATAAAACTAAATATCAAAATATTCTCAGTTTTAAAAAAAAATATATACCTATATGTGAATAAGAATCGGGGTAGATATACTAAAAAAGTATACCCGCGAATACTATTCACGTTTGTCCTAAAAAGCATACTCACATGTAAAACATTTCAACTTTTAAAAAGCATAACTCGTGGGTTGGACAATTCAACTTTTGTACGTGAAATTGAGAGAGAGAGAGATTTTGCTGTATTTATTTTTCAGTCGCGAATCACATTCACACTTAAGCAAATATTATACCCGCGAATGGTGTTTACATGTGATATTTTTTATATCCACCCGTGAATTTAATTCGCTGGTAGGTATACTTTGGTATTTTTTTTTTTCAAAACTGAGGTTATTTTGGTATTTACTTTAATTTTGAAATATATTTCAGAAGAAAAAAATTCAATGAAAACCAACCATTTAGCTAGGGATGAGCAAATTACCCATTTGGACTGTAACCTATCCGGAACCGACACTTCGGGTAGGTTCCGGGTAGACGTTTTAAAAATTGAGTAGGTTCCGGGAAAAAATTTTGAGAACCTATTTATTCGGTTCCGGTTCCGTTCTCCTATCTGGGTACCCTAAAGGAACCGGAACCGATTCTATATATATATATTTAAAAAAATAATAGAACCCCGAATATAGTGAACCGCAGCCTCTCAGCCTCTCATCACTATCAGAGTATCAGTCAGTTTTCCTCTCTTGAAGAACCTTCTACCTCTGAGAGTCTCTTCCACTGTTTCAAAGTGAAGAACTGCAGCCTCTCTTCAAAGTTGAAGAACCGCAACCTTCGCGACGACGCCTCTTCGACCTTTTGACTCTCCGACGTAGACTCTTCAATCACCGTCTTGATAAAAGTGTGTGGACCCTCCGACGGCGCCTCATCGATGCTCCAACGTAGGAGGATGGTTTGGATTCATATTAGAAGGCATGGAGTACGTTCTTAAGGTAACCAATCAATGCCTTTACTGTCTTATGATCACCTATTAGCAGAATCCAGAGGAAACTATGTTGCTATACTGAGTCTTAATTTGATTTGCTTGATTACTACCACTAGTTGCTTCATTTAATATACATGAAAAAGGTCGTGAGTTGAGATAACATCACGTTACTTTTGCATAGGTTGAATGATGGTTGAGATGTATCAGAAATTCACTTTTATGTTGTTTAGCGCTTGATTACTGCTGAGCGACATGCTTATTTGATGTTTTCTTCATTCTTTATCTCACCAGATACTGAAGAATGGTCTTGCTGCGGTTCATGTACCTTATTCATATGGATTTGCAAACATACTATTAACTTGTCAAGATAGCTACACTTTCCGCTGACAAAGCAGCATGTTAGGCTCTCTACCACTTCATTAGTTGGATATTGCATGCAGTCTTCTGTTCACAATTTACAGTGGATTGATTCTTGAGACTCTCATTTAAATCACAAACTGATTGTAGTTTCTAGAGGAAGTACAACTTTATAGGGAAGTTTGATCCCATGGAGGCTTGACTGCATTTATTTGGCGCTATTGCAGTATCACTTCAAAACTCATAATTATGAAATTTGGTGCAGGTGGAATCCTCGATTGCGATGCAAAATCTTCAGCCAAATATTAAAGCTATCCAACAAAGATATGATGGCAACCAGATAAGACATATCTCAGTTATATGAACTGATCAGGTTGTAGAATTTACCATCTCTATTTATTTTCATTCTATCGTTTCCTTACCATACTTACAACTTTGAGTAGTTGGGAAAAGGATGCTAATTACAGTCTCAAGTCAATGGCTAGGAAAATGAGGGAGAAGTTTGACAAGTATTATAGAAAAATAGAAATAGGTTTTGTGTTTGGAATTGTGTGTTTTGTTACATTATTATGAGTCAATTTAGTAATTTGGAACTGTGGTTGGACTGTAATTTGGAATTGTATATTTGGGAACTGTCCGGTTTGGACTTTAATTTGGAATTGTTTGTGTTTTGGAACTGAAATGGGTTGTATAACCTGAACCGAACCGGAACCGTTAAGGCAAAGAAACATGTTCCTAACAGGGTACCCGAAACCGTTTGTACAAACAGGTTCCGGGTAGGTCCCGGTTCCTAAATTAAACGGGTGGGTTGGTTTCAAAATTAAATACTCTATATTAAACTAGGTAGGTTCCGGGAACCCCTAAATTTACAGGGTACCCGGAACCGCTCACCCCTACATTTAGCAGTGATCCTAATATTGGAAATTGTCAGACAATAAATATGTTTACCAATGGAAGAACACTTAGCATGGAAAGATTACTATTGCGTGAGTGCGGAGCAAAATGTGGTTGAAAATAGGGTTAGGGACAGAGATACCCCATTGTGGAAAGACTCAAACCTAAACACATCAGGAGCCAACGTACCTTCCACGGGAGGATGAGAGTCAATGTAGTTCGCCTACTAGATGGAAGCTCTATATGGTTTCTACAAAATGTCTTTATCAGTGTTACTAAATATTGAGCACTCGTATCTCTCTATTAAAATAGATACATACATACAAAGATGGACGAAATACGAGTCAGGACATAAAACCAACGGTTGGTTACCAACGGTTGGTTACCAACGGCTGGTTACCAACCTAGGGTTGGGGTATGGGTTATCGCTGTTGGATGACTTATTTATAACATAATCTACATTTATAAATCACTATTGAAATTATATTTAGTTTAGATAATGATTTTGAACGATTTGATTAGGTTATTCCTATCCAGTAATAAATGATTTATGGTGATTAAACTGTGATTTTAAAGTATTCATAAACGTGTAATTCATACAAATGTGATAACATAATTTTGTTTTGCTAATAAGAGCTTTGGTGGGAAACAATTAAAGACAAAAAATAAGTAAATAAAGTATCAAAATAACAACATTTTTAATGATGTTTTATTATGTAATAGAATCCTTAAATTTTAATATATTAACGTAAATTGATTCAAGGACGAGGTTTGCTTAATTTGTTTATTTTCCTAAGCATAAATGTTTTCGGTTAGCCTTACTTAATTAGCAACAACATTAAATAATTAAGGTTAACTACCTATTCAGTTACTTATGTTTGCTCAATGTTACCTTTTAGTCATTTATATTTTATTACGTTGTTAAATGGTTACTTATGTTTCATGATGTAATTATTTTGTTCATACTTGTGTTATTTGGTCACTTAAATTTGACAATGTTAATTACTAACTTCAGTTGCATGTTAATATTAAAATATGAGGTACATAAAGTGTCTTTTCTTCTTCTTCACACTTCTTCTTCGTCTTGTTCCTCTTCCCAAAGTTCCACCCGTCTCGGAAGAGCAAGAAGGTGGAGATGAAGTGTGAAGAAAAGTATTTTTGGTACATCAGGTCTTAATATTCTCATGTGAGACACTAACGATGAAAGATAATAAAAGTTAGTGGTGTGAACCAAAATGTAACATTGTCAAGTGACCAAATAGCACAAGTTTGAACCAAAACTAACATAAAAGTGACCAAATAGGTAATTAAACCAAAATTTCATATTGCCAAAAGTGAGAGTTAGGTCTGACCGATACAATAAACACGTGTTTAGAATAGTTTAGGATGCTATTTGATATTGTTAAGAAGATTGAGGACTAGTATGCTCCTTAAGTAAATTCAACTACTGTAAATAGCAGGAAAATGCGGAAATTTAAAGTCAATAAATAAGAATGAATTCCCTCCACATGTGATTTCTGAATTGTTTTAAGTCTCGAAGGTTTTATGAAAGCCAAAATCAAAAAAGATCTTTCACGCATCTGATCTCCATCCGTGCGCATCTGTTTGGGAACTTCTGATCACGGTGTTTCATTCTTCTCATAGCTCAACTTTAGTTCTGCTTTCTGTTATTCGTTTTTCAATTTTGTTATCTACAGAGATGGATGACAAAAACAAGCAATTCATGAACTATTTGTAATGGCATCAAGGAGTTGAATTCACGGTAGCGAGCCACAAATTGGAAGTTTTTCTTATATGGCTCAACTCGTGTTGAAGAATTGATTACAACTCTAGATGGCAGCAAAGCGGATAATTCAGAGTTTACTGTCTTCAAACAACATGACTTTTGGGTATTAATCCACATTCCCCCGGTTGACCCGGTGAAGATCGACGCGTCTCGAAATAAGTGATGGCGCGACCTTTGATACATAAAGGCACGACATCCATGAAGCTAGGATATATCAGTAAACTGAGATCAAACCAGAACCGAAGTATAGAGAGAATGAAGATATAGGAAGAAGACTTAGAAAGCAAGTAATCGATAGAATGAACAATAACAGAAATCTGAACTTTGAAACTTATCATTGAATCAAGTTGAGTTTACATTTGAGATTACACCTATATTTATACTAAACACAATGCCTAAGCTAGCCTTGATGATCTAGGAACACTCAAGACTCTTCTAGAGTTGTCTTGAATCTCAAGGAATCTTCCTTGAGCTTCCTTGATGACTTGCAATGTACGTAACCACAAAAGTGGTCTTCATTCATCAAACTCATACATCCTAACATTCCTCTAAAAAGATATTTTCTTATCATCTCTTCAAGCTTACAAATCATCCTCCTGATAAAACTGATTAACAGCAGCTTATCAACTATCACCGTAGCAGCTTTCTGAGTTTACCATTCTGCTGTCAAACAATCTCTCAGAACTTTGATCAGATCAATAATAAGATAACCACACGTTCATCATATCAAACAAGATCTTATCATTCATAAAACTCATCATTAATTAATCAGGGTGATCAGATAATACCCAGCTTACCAAGAACACCACAGAACATCAGATTCAGTTCAGACTCAGGCGATCATCTTGTTAATCAAACAACATACTTCCTTTCATTTTCATTGATTGGCAGATGCTTCTTTATTTTGATTCTGACAGGAAGGTTTTCATTTGCCTTCATCTTACCAGTGAAGCTGGGAGGTTTTCAATTTTCCTCCATCTTACCCGCCTCAAGTGTTGACAGAGTATCTTGACGTTATCTCTGCAACATCTGTTTTTGGCATCTAAGCTTCACCCTATGCCAGATAATACTCTTGATATTATATGTTTGATATTTTTTTTTTTAACAAAGCTGATCATGCCTGAGGAACTGAAAGAACTGATGAACTGAATGTTCTGAGACGAGCAAAGACATATGTAATACACCACTGATTAACAGAGAGTTTACCAGAATGATAAGATAGTTTGATGCTGACAAACGAACAATCATCTCATTGCAGATCTGCACTCAAAGAACTAACAGATCATCACCTACAGCAGGATGAAAACCCAGAAATTGCATAACAGATAGAGTAATAAGTAGCATAGAATACAGCATGACCAGAAAGATGATCGAAGACGAATCAGATGTTAATAAAACAAACAGAGGAATGACAGAAGTAGAGTAAGATAATGAAGTACCAATTTTGATATACCACATAGCAAGTAATCAGCAGATTCATAGATCATCATTATTACTTAGATCATCAGCATGATCATCATCAGAACTACCGCTGAGAACACTCTTGACTTCATCATGACAAACATCCTCAGAAGCTGCATCAAATGTCATGACTCCAAGTTTCTTGCGAAACTGAGAAAACAGCTTCTCAGTCAGAGGTTTAGTAAGAATATCAGCTACCTGATCAGCTGCAGGAACAAAGTTAACAATTATCTGTCCATTTTGAAGTTTCTCCCTCACAAAACACAGATCAAGCTCGACATGCTTCATCTTAGAGTGTTGGATTGGATTTTCTGTGAGGGCAACAGCTCCTGTGTTGTCACATCAGATAATAGGAATAGAAGACAGCTTGACACCTAACTCAACCAGCAGCGAGACAACCCACATCACTTCACACATGGCATTTGCCACAGCTCGATATTCAACCTCAGAGCTCGACCTAGAAATAACAGACTGCTTCTTAGAACTCCAAACAATTGGATTGTTATTTAACAACAAGTAATGGCCAGACACAGATTTCCTATCGAGAGAGTCACTGCCCCAGTCGGCATCAGAGAACGAAACCAGACTCACCTCAGATGAAGGCACTGAAGTGCTCTAAACAACAAAGCGTGATTGATGGTACCTTTAAGATACCTTAACACCCGTAACACTGCCTTCCAGTGATGTTGTGTAGGATATTGCATAAATTGACTAAGCTTGTTGACAGCAAAGCTTATGTCAGGTCTGGTGATGCAAACATGCTGTAGAGCCCCTATAGTACTTCTATACAATGTAGGATCAAATGGTAAAGAAACAGAACCTGTCGACGATTTTCCAAGAAAATTGCCTGACATCGGAGTTGGCAAAGCAGTGGCATTGGACACTCCAACTTTAAGAAGAACCCCAGTTATGTATTTCTTCTGAGAGAGTAGCAAGCAGTCCTCGCCAACCTGCACATCCATACCTAAAAAATAGTTAAGTAAACCCAAATCCTTTAGTTTAAACTCCCTATTGATCTGTTCAATCACTTTTTCCACTCCTGATGAATCACTCCCTGTGACAACAATGTCATCAACATATACTAGAAGGAATATACTACCTTGATCAGTATTTTTGAGGAACAGGCAATTATCAGCTAGAGATGTATTAAACGATAAAGAATTGAGTAAGAAACTTTTGAACCTTTCAAACCATGCACGGGGGGCTTGTTTTAACCCATAGAGTGCCTTGTTGAGTCTGCACACAAGCACCCTTCCTTGGTCATCTCTTTGTTCAAATCCTGGAGGTTGCGTCATGTATACATCCTCAGCTAGTTCACCGTGAAGGAACGCATTGTTGACATCAACCTGTCTCAAGAGCCACTTATGTGTTAGAGCTAGAGTAAGGATAATTCTGACCGTGGGAGACTTTACCACAGGACTGAAAGTGTCCTGAAAGTCGAACCCTGGCTTTTGGGAAAAGCCCTTAGCCACCAAGCGAGCCTTGTATCTAGCAACTGTGCCATCAGGATTCTTCTTAACTTTAAACAGCCACTTGCAACCAACTGGGATTCTTCCATTAGGCAATGAAGTGAGACACCATGTATTGTTGATTGCCAAGGCATGTAGCTCGTCTTGAACTGCCTGTTTCCAATAAGTCGACAGCATTGCCTCATAGATGTTATCAGGAGGAGAGTGACTAAGCTCTTCAGAAGGCAAAATGGATGCAGTCAGTGCATTAAAGGACTTCTCTTTAGATCTGGTGATCATGGGATGAATACTTGGGCGACCAGATGCAGAAGAATGCACAACAACCACAGATGGATCAGAAAAACTGGACTCATTATGCATAGTTGAAACATCTGGTACGAGATCAGAGTTATGTGGGACATACCTGACTGGAAGTTGATCAATAGTAACATCTTTAAATTGGGAAGAAGCATCTACTAAATCAGTATTACCTGAAGCAGGTGTCGATGGTTGAGTTGCAATAATTGATGGCAGCAATTCCGAGCCGTGAGGCACATATCTGATGGCTTGTGGGGGAATGGGAATAGAGCAGACAAGTATTGATATCTCAGGAACAGAATTAGCTGAAGGGGATGAATCAGATGCTCTATCAGTAGAGCTGATATCTCCTGAGTTGTTAGCCACAGGGGAGTCTGCAGATGCAGAGGCAGTTGTATCAACCTGAGAATTAACAGGAACAATATCAGGATGAGACGAAGGTATAGAAACATCAGTTTCAGACACATGATCATCAACAGGATTACACAGACTTGAATTAAATGGTAAGAAGAAAGGTATGGAAGTGGCTGTGTTCTTGGCAGCCGATGACTGCATAAACTCTCCCTGTTTGTTAGCAAATGGAAAAGCACTTTCATGAAACTTAACATGTCTAGAAACATACATACGGCCAGATGAGTCAAGGCACTTGTAACCATGCTGATTTGCACAATAGCCAAGAAACACACAAGGTGAAGAACGAAAGTCCATTTTATGTTTGTTATACGGTCTTAACAATGGGAAGCAAAGACACCCAAACACCCGTAAGAAATCATAGTCAGGAGGGGTAAGAAACACCTTTTCATGAGGAGATACACCCTGCACCACTTTAGATGGCAATCTGTTAATCAAGAACACAGCAGTAAAGAAGGCATCGGTCCAATACTGCATAGGTAAAGATGCATGTTTCATTAGAGTTAAACCTGTTTCTACAATGTGCCGATGCTTTCTCTCAACGATGCCATTTTGCTCGGATGTATAAGGGCAAGTAAACCTGTGTTTAATTCCATGATGAGACAGATATGAAGAAAGAGCACGAAACTCACCCCCATTGTCGGTTTGAATATCTTTTAACTGCATCCCAAGTTGCTTCTCAGCAGACTTGTGAAATTCTGTGAAAACTTGCGCAACATCACTCTTTTTCTTCAAAAAATAAATCCATGTAAACCGAGTGAACACATCAACAATACTTAGATAGTAAGCACATCCATTTGATAACAGCGGTGCAGGTCCCCAAAGGTCCATTTCGACAAGCTCCAAAGGATTTTGATATACAGTTTCAGAATGTTTGAATGGTAATTTACAACATTTACCAATGGCACACGCAGCACAAGAATCAGCATCATCAATCACAGCAATGTTATTACTCTTAGCTACTAAGGTAAGAGTTTTGATCGAAGGATGTCCCAAGCGTTGGTGAAGAGTGGACGATTTCATTTTAACTTTTGTTGAAAAACAGAACATACTAGAATCACATGCTTTATTAAACTGATTGTTGTCTGAAACAGATCCATACAACACAGAATTCTTATTAACCGAATAGTCTAATAGAGTGGACTGATTACACACAGCTCCAACATGTCCTATCTTGCTAAAATCAAGCTTATACAAGCCATTACTCTCTACTCCAGATAAGAGAACCTTCTTTGACACAGCATCACGAATAAGACAGCAAGTCGGATGAAATTCAAAGAAAACCTCATTGTCCTTTGTAAACTGAGAAACAGAAACAAGATTCTTTGTTATTTTAGGAGTATATAACAAATCTTTTAAGACAAGAGATTTGGAATCAGTATTGATAACCGATGTACCAACACTAGCGATGTCAAGGTAACTCCCATTGGCAACCTGAACTTTTTCTAAACCATGGTAAGGATAGAGAGTAGTACCTGGAGGAGGACCTTGAGCAAACTGATTGGTAGCACCGGAGTCGGGATACCAAGCTTTGTCCGAGACTTGCATATGGCCAGAATTGGTTGTCATGTGAGCTTGATTGATAGTGTCTAGAATAGGAGGTGTTGGAGCTGGAGGAGCTGTAGGAAAACCAGGTGAAGACTGAACAATATAGTAAGGAGTAGGGGAAGAGGCATACTGATTAACCATGGGAGGACACATCATAGGATTTTGAGGTTGCTGATAGAACTGAACCGGAGAAGGTTGAGGCAGCTGCTGCATTGGAGGCATCACCGATTGTTGATATTGCATCTGTTGAGGAGGTAGTGGTTGTTGGCCATCTGAGTTCCAAGGCATTGTGGAGACAAGATTAGCACTCATCTCGCCTGGAGGAGCAGTCACGCCTTGAAAATGAACATTGAACCTCTGAAAACATCGATGGACTAGATGTCCAAACTTGCCACACAACTGACATTGAGGCTTGTTTCCATTGCCTCTACCCCTACCTCTTCCTCTGCCATAACCTCCTGTGGAGTTTGCTTGATACTCCGGAATCAGTTGTTGTCCAGCATTTTGCTGATTTATAGTTTGATGATTCTGTTGCACAGGTTGTCCTAGGCTTACTGGTGGCTGTTCTGGAGATGATTTTTCAGCTACATTTGCAACTGTAAACGAATTATCAAATGCTATCTCCTTCTGTCTAGCTTCTGCGTCTAACAGCACCGAAGATATGGATGACAGATCATAAGGATTTCTGCTGGCATGGATGACTGAGACAACATTATCATACTGTCCTTTCACACCATTGAGGACAATAGAGATTTGTTGCATCTCTTCAATAGGATGTCCACATCCAGCTAACCTATCACATATCAGCTGTATTTCTGTAAGATACTCCCTCATTGATTGGTTATAGTGTTTGCGTAACTTTAATCTGTCATACAGATTCATGATTCTGGTTGTAGATGATGAGGAGAAGTGTTGATGTAGCTTCGTCCAGATTGATGCTGCAGTCATGCATCCAGTGAGCCCCTTGCTGATTGGAGTAGAGATGGAGGCTAGAAGCCACGAAGCTAACGAGCTGTCTTGTTGATTGTGCTTGGCGAAGTCAGGATTCACGATTTTGTTGCCTTCTCCATCATCGATCCAGTGAGGAACTAGAACAGCACCGAACAACAGATCTTCAAGGTTGAATCCTCTGACTGCTAAGAGAACTTGCTGTTTCCAGGACTGGAAGTTCTCTTCTCCAGTCAGTTGACAAATACGTTTGTTGAAGAATGTTTGCTGGTTGTCTTCCATGGCAAAGACTTCGAACATAATGCAGAATGAAATGCTAGTTGCAGAGATGGAGAAAATACCAGAAACAGAGGAACTAACAGTGATTGATCTTTGCAGAATGAGCGAAGGCAGGAAGAATCGAAGCAGCGACATATCAAGGCTTCAGACTTCACAGAATGGCAGCGGAATCAACTGATGAAAGCTCTAATACCATATCAGTAAACTGAGATCAAACCAGAACCGAAGTATAGAGAGAATGAAGATTTAGGAAGAAGACTTAGAAAGCAAGTAATCGATAGAATGAACAATAACAGAAATCTGAACTTTGAAACTTATCATTGAATCAAGTTGAGTTTACATTTGAGATTACACCTATATTTATACTAAACACAATGCCTAAGCTAGCCTTGATGATATAGGAACACTCAAGACTCTTCTAGAGTTGTCTTGAATCGCAAGGAATCTTCCTTGAGCTTCCTTGATGACTTGCAATGTACGTAACCACAAAAGTGCTCTTCATTCATCAAACTCATACATCCTAACAGGATATAACCCGCGTTAGGGGACTCCAAAGTCAAGAACCGGGACGCTGCATAGTAGGGTCGCGCCACATAGGCACCCCATAGAGGCGCGCCCTACCAGAAGTCCCTCTTCCCTTACGCCTACGACACGAACAACACAAGGCTCTATGCCAGACAGAGGATAATGGGGAGCAAGCATGCGGGACAAGGGTCCAGAAAACAAGGACACTATGCACACAGCACAAGGACACTATGCACAGGACACCAAGCAACACGGGACTCAAGACATAACCATGGCCAGTCAACTAGATGACACATGAGATGACCATGGTCAGAATTAAGCTCCAGTCAGGTTAGATGTGAGGGTTATAAGTACCTTCACCAATCTTTATTCCATACTAATGTAACATTACCTAATTGAATTTCATACTTATTTCTTACATAAACGAACCTTCGACTGACTTGATCGTCGGAGGGGAAACAACGGGAATACCCGGGCTTTCCTTCTTTGCACGTTAACGGAGCGCCACGAGAATCAATTCGGAAAACACCAGATAAATCCCTACCAGAAATTGTGATTCAACCAGGACAGTGCATTATATTCATGGTTTCGCTCCTCAATTTCACAAATCCTTATTCTAAGACTGACTCATTGCAATAATCTAGTGCAATCTTGAGTTTGTTTAACCAACTTTTCTCAATTCCTTCCACAACTCGGATCATAAGGCTACTGTGTTCATTACAATCTCAAAAGATAAGAGACAACTGATAGAGACAACTTTAGAAGCTCTAATCATCTAATATCAGAGACTATGTAGATAAGTATAATTCTGGTTGGATTATCTTCTAATTATTAGCATGTTGTAAAAATGATTAGTGCGAGCAGACAACCGTACGACTTGGTTGGTGTTACCAATGTTCTATTAGGTGCAGAATCCATAAGTCATGATGTACTGATGCAATTGATATTGTTGGGTATCGATAGTGACGACCCAATATGACATAGGGCCCATCAAGTGCCTTGTACACGCATCAAGTGCTTCTCGAGGGACATAAATCTAGAGGATTGTATCAATTGTGTTGCCTTCTGCGTTACCTGGAATACCAGTCTTTTTGATAAAATGATAGATTGTCCTATGAATAAAAGTGGTTTGTTGATGACTAAACATGGTGAGATTACTAGTCATGTATGTAGTGATAAATAATAAAGCTAAAATAAATGATGATGTTGGTTCATCTGATTGTGATGCTTCTCACAGTGTGAACTATGTTTCTTCTCGTAGTAGTAATAATAACAATATCATTGTTTATGATAAATGTCTCCCTTCCTCTAATGGTATTGTCTTTTTCAACTCTGCACTTTGTCTTTGGCATTGAATGCTAGACCATCCTGCCAATGCCATTATTCAGAAAGTATTTAAGCATTGCAACATAAATCTCACAATTAGTTCATCTCCATTTTGAATAACGTTTCATATAGAAAATTCATAAATTACCCCTCACTTCTGATATTGTTTACTCCTATCTTTTGGAGCTGCGACAAGTTGAACTATGGTAAACAACTACTGTTCTTTCTAATGGTAGTAAATATAAATCAACTTTGTGGATGCTTACTCCGTATTTACATGGAGATACTTTCTAAAACAAATGTTAGATGTTCTTAAAGTGTTTATTTCATTCCACAACTTAGTTGAAAATTAAAAATATTGCAAATTTAAAGTTGTTCAATCAGACAAAGAGGGTGAATTCTTTGGTAACTATACTAGCTAGATATCTAGCACAAGTTGGCATATGTTATAGGTTTATATAACCTAATACAACTCAGAAAAGTGAATAATTGAACACAAACACATGCATATTGTCGATCTTAGCTAACACTTATGGCCCAAACATCCATGATTTCAAGTATTGGGTAGATGCATTTGATTCGTCTGTATATATGATTAATTAATTACCTACTCAAGTGCTAAATGTCATATCTCTTTTGAGAAACTTCAAAAGAACACTAAACTATCAAGTCCTTAGAGTCTTTGGACGTTTGTCTGCATAAACTTGACTATATATCAAAGCCTTATGTGTTACTTAGGTATTCTTCAAATCATAAAATTTTATGTTTAACGGGATTTACAGGCTTAGAATGGGGAAGTGATGTTGATGAAAGAAGATAATCCAATTGTGTGCTGCTCGAAGAAATAACCTGTAGTTGCTCATTCAACTCTCGAAGTTGAATATTGTAGACTGGCTAACGCAGTCTTGAAGTAATATGGGTACAATCACTACTTGCTGAGATTGGAGTAACGCTCATCTCATATCCTATAATGTGGTGTAACAATACCAGTACAATCTCGATTGCATCTAATCAAGTGCAACATGCCAAAATGAAACATATAGCGTTGGATTTGTTCTTGATAAGATAAAAGGTGACTGAATGTCTCATCATGGTGAATCATGTACCAACTCATAAAAAATAGATTACAAATTTACCAAGCTTGTAGAACCTACAACTTATAGAGGTCCAAACTTTGCAAGAGGAGACATTCAAATCCTAAGGACAATTAATTGTAAAGTTTAAGGACAAAACAAGATTTTTTATTGGAAGGCATATTTTTCACATGACTAAGATTTGGGCAATCGAAAATCATCAAAGTTCACCGAATAAATTTTTTATGGCTCCAAATTAGGTTAGATCATTCTATTTTCGCAGCCCTATCAATTCCTAGAGAGCTATAAAGTATAAACAAAGGAGAAGAGTTTGGAGAGGGAAATCGGCGAAAATTCGAAGTCCGATCAAGCCACCACGAAAATGGCTGAAGTTGAACGTCCACAAGCCACCAACGAAGGAGCATAGCATGACCAAGTTAAGTCTCCATAGCTATGATTAGTTTCCTCCTCCATGAATGCTTAGTTTTAGAGAGACAAAGCTTCGAAAGTCGTTAATGGTGAAATTCTGCATGGTAGAGTTTATTCTCGTTTCTAGACATTGTTAGGGTTTAAGGGTCCTAAGTAACCCAAACCAAGTGACGGAACTCAATGTTCTTGATCCGTTTATGAGATATTGAAGATAGAATATCCAGTCACAATTTCGATTTGAGACTTTGAGGTCCTAAAAGTGACATTTTGAATAGTTAGTTCATATAAAGGAATAAACAACCTCGTATTTCATTGTAAGGACTTTCATAGACACCGAGAACACACAAAATGCAGCTCCAATGAGAGAGAACGAACCTCTCAAAGTGGGCTATCCAATTTTTAAAAATATGTCTCTAGATTGAAGACTAAGTCAACCACACCTGGCCAAGTTTTACTAACGTGTGTGGACCACCCCATTAACAAAATGTGATTTCATTTACAGCGTTGGACTCGCAAGTGAATTCTCTACTCATAGTAAATTTTTGAATTTTTCTGAGAAGTTCGTAAAATTTGTCAAGAACAACATCTCAGTTGTCGTCTCGTTTTGTAAGCCCTTAACAAAACTGAAAAGCTAGAATCTGAATTGGACCCTAGGGGGATGCAGGTCTTGAGTAGATGGGTGATGTCTTATAATTAATTTATTGTTCGAGCGGAAAATTTATATTGTCATTCGTGTTGATTTTAGGGAACTAGGACTGACAGAGCCATCAGTATTAGATTGGGGGTTCGGTTATGGTAAGTAGTTTAAGATTATTTTAATTTTACAAAATGAAAGACTTTCCTTAATTGCATGAAATTTTCAAAGATAAGCTAAGATTATTAAGATCATGAATATGAGTTTTACTTATAAAATTTGGATCAAGTGTTTGAAGTTGTTTTATGCAGTGTGCTTTTGATATGTTGTTCGATTTTGTAAGTATATTTTTGTAATCTAGTTTTCTATAGAATTTTAGTGAAAATAGTTCCGTGAAATTCATTTATAAAGTTCGATATATGTTTCTGATCTGTGCTCATAAGTCTACTACGGTGTGAAACCCTTACGAGGTCCACTGGTGTCTCGATACAAAAAATCATGATTATTCTGGCCTCCTCAAAAGATATATCTTGGCTTTGCATCCTTCGAATGGGGGTTAAACATGGAGATTTCTTGTGGCACAATAGGCATGGTAAAAAGATTAGAGCAACGTCTATTTTTGATATGTTCTGATATTCGATAAGTTCGAACCTCCGTGCCCGTTCAATTTTGAACTTTGATATGTTTGAAACCTATATTTTGAATAATCTCTGTCTCTTAATTATCTATTAATTGTAGTATGTTTGCATCATCTCACTTTGATAAGTTTTACTGTGTAAAATCTTTTGAACTGTGCATTGTCTAAATGTTTATTTTAAGTCTTCTTGATTACAAAATGTGTTTTTTAAGAACTTGATCCGATAGGGATAAGTCAACACTACTTACTAAGTTTCCCCCAAACAACTAACCCCCTAATTATTCCCCACCTTTCAAATCTAGAAGGAGATAATGACAAAGAAGTTTTTGAAGACTAAATGATTCATCACAGAAGGTCCTGGAAGTTCTGAAGTAACGTTTTAAATTATTTAAATTTTAGATGTCAGTTTTGGGAAATATGTTGAACTGTATCTTTTGTAGTTGGACATCAGAACTAGTTATTTTCAAATTTGAAGGCTTCTTTATTTTTATAAAAGTTTAGGGAATAATGGTTTGTCACGTCTTCGAGCTTAACTAGAGCTTGGGGTGTGAAGAGTGGTATCGAATCCTAGCATGATAATAATTATTTTTTTTTTTTTTGGGAGGGGGGGGATGCTCTTTGAAATTACATTACATGTTCAATGCGTTACAGAAAGTAATGGTAAGGAACGAGAATACTCTTGTTGACATCATCGCCCGAGCAAGAAGGGGGAAACAAGTAGCTGCGTTTTCTCGAGGCAATGTTGGAATTGGTAGACAATCTCTGAGGAGGAGCGAAACGAACTCATGAAGTGTTGAGGATCAGGTACCACAGCATGAAGGACATGCAATTGGTGTAGCTATTCAAGCGGACATATTGGGATTCATCAAGCCGCGACTGATTTACGTGACCAAGTTCGTTGAAATCGACCGGAAGCCCTACATATTAGAGCCATCCAACCGGTTGTTGCAAAACCTGTGATGATGCATTCAATAAGTTCAAGCGCTTAACACTTATCTGCTTCACTGGAACTGCCAACCCAAAGAAAGCCGAGTCTTGGATTAGAGAACCGGAGAATTGTTCGATACCCTTACGAGACGTTTTTTTCACGGAATTCAGAATAAGGAATAGGGAATAAGGAATATGGGATAAAAATATGAAGTTGTTTCTTTGGTGGAATGGAATATGGAATGAGAATGAAATATGATAAAATGACATATCTACACCTCCTTATATATGTATAGTATATAATTTGTGTTAATTAATTTTAAAAATTAAGAATAATAAAAACTTATAATATAATTAATTATTAATTAAAAAAACTTATAAAATAATTTTTTTTAATTAATTAATATTAAAAAAAATCTCATAAATTAAGTAAGAGTAAATAGTTGAATTGGTGTAAATTTTTATTAATACCCATCGACAATATATTTACCAAAACCAGAATATTATTAATGACCATACTTACATAATACAAAACAAATTAGCCATGGGAATGTTATCAAGACAGCATATGGAGTAATATAAGGTTGAGCTACAGGATATAAAACAGGTAGGTACTTAATACTCATTAAGCTGGTAACGCAAAGCTCTCTTGGCTCCAATGTGGAGAATCGACCACGGCACATGGGTCCGATTTCTCAAATTCAGCAACCTAGATCAAATTATAATAGTTGTGAATTAGCAAGTTTTGGGAACATCTTTAAAATACAAGAAAAACAAGCGTATATGACCCATGATCACCTTACCTTTTCTTTGTAACTTGGGAAGTAGTGATGTTTATGCTAGAGACAGTCCATTGAAGGGCAAAGGAAGCAAATTCCAAGCATCATTGGCATCATGCAAGCCACAACAGCAGCAAGACTAGGTTTGGATCTGCAAACCGGACAAGATATTTTATGACTCGTAAGTTGTACCAGTAATGTATTAGCCAGGTATTAAGAAAGGAAACATGCCAGATAAGAGAATGTATGCAAGTGTATGTGGCAGATTGTTGCAAAATCTTGGACGGAAAAAGATACAGTTTATACCGACAGACATTGAAGATGAATCCAGTAATCAGCAACTGCTGATATATCCCATGTAAGTAATAAATCTATATACATATACTGACATAAAAAGATATAATTTTTCGTCAAAGAAAATAAATGTGGAGGATTACAGGTAACTGATCACTTCGAAGGTCACATGATGTGTCATATAGATGTCTTCCAAGAATGTTGACTTGAACCCGTATGTATAAGCTTAGCACTGTCATTGCCCACAAAGACAACACCATTCATGTAAAACATGCATATAAAGGATATGAGAAAGAAACTACATTCCTTGAAATTGCACTAGACATTTCAAATTATTCACCATCGATCTCACAACTCAAGTACATATAATTTAAAAAAGAAAAAGAAATAATGCTTAGGATCTCTCTCTCTCAGTGGACGGACCAGCGGCAGTCTTTCAGCAAGGTCCACTTCAAAGCCTCTGGTGCTAATGGCCGAGCTTACTCGAGACAATCACAGGGGCAGAACACCAATGAGAGATCAATATCTTCAATAAGATTGTTTTCTGACGATGCAGATCCATTGCCATCGCCGATTCATGATTCTTCTGTTCATCCTTCTCTCACTGATTGTTTACTCAACGTCATCTCTTAATTCGGCATCCGAACTCAGCGCTGCAGATAGTAGGAAGGCTTATAGCTACAGCTTGACATCTCCGACGAATAAGTTCCCTCACGGTATTCTCAGCGAAGACGGGTACACACTTACTCAGTCTACTGCTCGTCTCATCCATTCTTATCCCTTCTGATTAATACATTCGACATACCTGAGGAGAGGAGAGGCGCGGGGAGCTTTGACGGGGCTGAGAAGCGGTGACTTCACATACGTTGGGAGTTGTTCTTCATCAATCGGTACGCTGGGAGCTTCTTCTGTTCTTCATCAATCGGTTGGAGGGTAGTTTGGCCCTTTTGAAATGTTAACGAGGGAAAATCCATCATTTGGACATCTATTCCGGATTCCTTACCTTTTAGGCTTAGGAATTATTTGGTTCTCATCCGGAATGTCTAAGCCTACCCCGCCCGGAATGTCTAAGACAAATTTTACTAATTCCGAGAAAAGAACAACTTCTTACTGATTCCGTAAGCTGAATTCCTTATCCTTTCTGTGAAAGAACATGCCATTAAAGTATGAGAGGACTATCAAGTAGGGATACTGATCTGTTATTGAAAGGCCTAGCTGACAGTTGGTGGGTTACAACCTAACCATCCTTATTACAACAAAATGGAATTGTTAGATGGGACGATTTTAGAAAATTATTCCTAAACCAATTCTTCCCAGTGGAGTTTATGAATTAGAAGAAAAAGGAGTTTGAGGAGTTGCGACAAGGATAAATGTCAGTGATGGAATATTCAACAAAATTCAATGATCTTGGGTGCTTTGTCATAAAGGTTATGGAGGACGAAGACGCAAAAATTGACGAATTTCAGGATCAACTTCGAACAAAGATAAAATAAGGACCTTGATCTTTTTCGTAAAATTCGCCACCCAAGCAAGCAGAGTGCTAAGGAGATGCCCTTGCGCACGAAAGGAATGCTCAGCGCTGATCGGGAGGAAGATTCGAGGAAACACCCTAGAACTACTCGTATTACTGACAAACACTCAAGCGAAAATAGGCAAGAGACAAAAATCTTTCCTGGGCCACCAGAGCATGTAAGGCGGCATACATGTGCTCATTATAGGAGGCTTCAGACTAGAGAGTGCCATTGCAAAGTCGGATCATGTTTTTATGCAGTGAGACAACCCAGCTAATTAAAGACTACCCAATAAACAAATACAATCAGATGAATGTGAGATGCGACGAAATTGTGGACAAACAAAGGACTTTTGGACGCGTTTATGTGATGACCAATCCAGACACAGTAATGTCAGGTAAAGTGCTTGTTAATTCTAAAGTACATATTGTCTGATTATGGCGCTAGTCACTCCTTTATATTACGTACATTCACATAAAAACTAGATGTGTTACGTGATGCCTTGGACTCAAAACTGAGTGTTAGTATTCCTTCAGGTGATTGCATGATAGCCAACTGTATTTACAAAAAATATTTATTGTGCATTAGTGGGAGAGAGTTAGTCGTTGACTTGGTAGAACTTGACATTACCAACTTTGATGTTATTCTAGGAATGGATTGGTTATCAACTCACCACGGGACTATTAAGTGCTTCAAAAAGAATGTGGTGTTCCAAATTCTAAGTGAGGCGGAGTTTACATTCAGCAGCGCTTCAAGTGGAGTAAACAACCCTTCTCCCAACTTCATATCTGCATCTCAGACTACTCAACTATTGAAGAAAGATAATGAAGCCTTTTATCATACATGTTCGACAGATTGATGGCACTAAGCTTACACCAGACGATATCCCAACTATCAAGGAATTATCAAACGTATTCCCAGATGAATTACCTGGGTTACCTACTGAGCGAGAAGTTGACTTTTCAATTGAGCTTGTATCGTACACAACTCCAATATCGAAATCTCCTTACAGGATGGACCCGGACCCCTCAGAGCTTAAAGAATTGAAGTCGTAACTTCAAAACTTGCTAGATAAGGGTTTTATTCAACCAAGTGTATGTCCATGGGGAGCTCCAATTTTGTTTGTTAAGAATAAAGATGGTAGCATCTAGCATGCTACTCGATATTGACTACACGAGTTAAATAAAAGGGAACACGTACCCTTTACCGAGAATTGACGACTTGTTTGACCAACTACAAAGGGCTCAAGTATTTTCCAAGATCGATCTTCGATTTGGATACCATGAAACTAGGTACAACCATGAAACTCCACATAATGGAAAGTATATGCCTGCCTGGTGAACCGAAGTACATTATCTTGGACCGCGATACAAGATTTGTTTCTAAATTTTGGGAGAGCTTACAATAGGCATACCCCCCAAGAATTCCAAGAACAAGAAGGGTCAAATTGCAACCAAGGAGAAAAAGGCGGGTTCTATGTTTGATGAGTTATCACAATTTAGAAAACTGATTAGTTGTAATTCTAACTGTTATGTTGTTTACACATAGGTTAAACGTTCGCCTGAAAAGAATGTGGATCTGGAAGTAATGTTGAAGGTGTTCGAGTGACCTCAATTGCCCTACAACTGTCAGACTGTCGAGCTCTCATGGAAGTTGATATGCCTATTTTGAAGATGTCGGGTTTCTCACGGAGTTCTCATCGTTTCAAGCCAAGCAAGTACACTAAATTCTCCACTCAATGAATAAATTATATAAATTTTGATATGGTTTGGTTTTACATGGTCTCAATTTGACAAAGGGTCTTAGATGCTGTCATTTTGATGAATTAGTGTTTGCTTTGTGGTTTTCGGTGAACTTAGTATTGCACGAAGGTATTTTGTAAATGTCAAAGACATTTAAGGTAACAAATATGTGATTATGTTGAATCTGCATGAGTTATGTGTGCTTTGTGTGACACGTTTGAATGTTCAGGTGGAATTCCATCCGGTTTTGTTGGAAAAAAATTTCTCGAGTCAGTCAGAACATATTATATCTAATTTCAATTGATTCATAAACGATTATCATCAAAAACCAACAATTACAAAATGTATGTTCTCCCAGAACAACACATACACAAACATCATTAACTTACAATCGCCCCACAAACTTAACTACAACGAATTCACAAGCTAACAAACTTCAACTAATAACAAGTTTTAAGATTATAACAAACAGCAGTACCACAAGCACTCCAACAGCAGTAATCCACATCCTTTCCCTTCGAGGGACAACACCAACTTCGGCTTCGATCTTGGCATGCATTTCTCGGAATTTTGTTCACACCACTCAAAAAAATGACAACCGTTACACTGCAATGAAGATTCTTACTATAAAATTAAGCTTTCAAAGAGACTTTTGAGAGGAATTTTCAAATTGATACTACAATTAGGGTTAAAACCCAAAGAAATCGACAAACATACCTTATAATTAGGACACTTATAGAGCATTTGACTTAAATTCTTCCATGTTGAAGCTGATTTAGCATAAGTGATGAACTCACAATAGCAAATCAACGATTAGTACTCTACATGGGGTTTGAAGTTTTGTGAAGAGTTGGTTTAGTAATGTTGTGCCATCGATGTTGGTAGAGCAAAAGAGGGGACGAAGACTTCGGCCGGTCAGGTACGAAGATTTGATCCACATGAAGGAAAGAATAGACTAACGGCTCTTATAACAACAATGAAGAAGACAGAAGCATTTCAGGTACTTCACTCTCTTTTCACCGAACTTAGTCACACCCCTTATAAAAATTCAAAAAAAGTTGTAGATCATGATACAATGAAATAAAATTGACATGATTTTGTTGAACTGATACAGAACTTGTAACATATGAAAAATGAGTCACCATCCTTGGTTAAGCACAAGATTTGGGTAACTTGTATTGTTTCTTGAGGAACTGAGACGCCTCTGCGTCACTGCGGTGACACAGTATTCTCAAGAGTGTGTTGGAGTCCCCACCCAGCTTGCTTTGCACTCCTCCACTCACTGATCGTAACTCCTCGATCAGCTCTCTTGTCTACACATACATCATCATCATCATCAATATACCATCATCATTATCAAATATCAACTCATAGCATACACAAACCTCATAGCCATGCAACGTGATTACTCGACGAACACGAGCTACTTGGTTTTCCACGACACCTCTTGGGAGACCATCTCCACCAGAGATGAAGAATTCCTGACACAAATACACACATATATAATATATATGTATATACATATAAAAAGATATTACAAATTGATTTTCGACCACATCCTTACTACCTTCAGCATCTCGATGTCCTCCTCCAATAACTTTGCATCACCAGGGTTAAACACACGTAATGGACCACCATTTAGAATAACTCGGAGTAGCACATCCTACAAATAAAATAAATAAAATTCTCAAAAGAGATTTATTTGGATGTAGTAGTAGTAGGCAAGGAATTCGTCAAACCAATGATGCTTGCAGAAGACTTGTCACGACTCGATCCCTCAATGCCTCAACAATAATGCTGCAGAGTTGATTCAGCTCCTACAGTGCACACACATATCATAGTTACATGAACACGCATGATTAAAAATTCCAAAAGTATAGGAATCTATAGATAGAATCAACGATGACAGCATAACTTACAGAATCAAGTGGTTCAATGAAGGCTTCCAACCTGGCCTGAGAAACACTAGGTTTGTATAGCGTCTCAAGGAATAGGTCCCTCAAGTCCCAGAACACAATTTTTGTTCCTGAGAAGGGAAGCAAAATATTAGGATTCAATCTTTGAGAATAAATAGAAAACTCTCAAGGATTCAGTGGAATCAAATTACCAGTAAAGTCGCAAATGCGGTCAATAGCAGCATTAATCTCTTTCCGACTCCCATCAAATGTGTCCCTTCGTGTTGAGCTTTTTGATTTCTCATCTAATGATTAAGTTGATGTAACCAAAGTGAGCATGGGTAGTAAATTTCACAAAAACGTTACTCTTAAAATATGTAGTTCTCAAAGGCTTTAGCTCTCTATCCAACTGAATAAGTTGAAAATGGAACTAGCTGAGCACTGATACAGATAGAGTTCACAAACTTTACAACAAGAAGAATAAGAATAAACTCAAAACATGCCAGCAATGCTCAAGGAACGTACTACTATTTTTTTTACGGGGATTTTGCTTTGTCCATCGCTCCCAAATACTGTCTTCCAACTTGTTTAGTTGACTTATTGCATACTGTCAAAAGCAAAAATTCTTTCATGAGGATATAGAAATAGATAGTATTATCGGATTACACAGACTCAAATCACCATTGTTATAGTTATCTGGCACATCTAACTTAATTGACATAAGCAATAATTCTTCTTCCAATTATTTTAAAGACGTCCGACAATTATCCTCAGAAGCTACAAGATTATTGAACTCATAAAGGGATAGTTCTGGACAACTGTGCACTCTGAATAGTACACAATATCAAAATTATAAGACTAGAAAAGGAATAAAAGTGAAATCTTACATGTAATGTATTTAACTGCACGCATAGAGTCCGGGTAGCTCGTACACTAACTCCAACTGATCTCCTCTCATCAGGAAGCTTGGGAGCTTCAAAAAGCTCTTTTTTTACAAAAGCCTTTAGCCCAGCTTCCTTCTTGTATCGCGTGAGAACTGGCTCCGGTGGAATCAAATCTTCCTTGCTAGCTGAATACCCAACATCAAAGGATGTTAACGTTTTAAGTATGGCCAAGAATAATTTCATCAAGTTTATTCATACAAGTGACCTAAACACAAATTCTACGTTTCAATGTATTCAAATTGGGTTTCCCGTGCAACTTGTCCGTTAACTTATAGAACTTTCACTAGAATTGCTGGCATATTCTATGTCACAGTGTTAATGCTAGTACAGAATGTAACAAAGAAAAAATATGGAAAAACCCACTGAAAGAAAGTTGGGAAAAAGGTCAAGACTAGAGATAAATTTTGGGAGCGAGAAAACTGAGAAGCATTTCACAAATCATTGTAGTTCATCTTAGATTATTGCCATTAAAATTAATTTTGAAGTCTAGCAATCTGAAGCATCAATTTACTTCATCTTACTTTTTAGGCCCATGGTCAGAAAGTTAACAAGCTTAAAATGTTGATGCAAACTAACACATACCTAAATCATCAACGATACGGTTGGCATAGACTTGGAAAGCATTGTCGACACCACGAAATAGGCTATTCAGTTCTGCAAGCCTCATTGGAACCTTAAGAGCAAAGAATTGGTCAACCGTCTGCAATTTTTAACATTTGCAACAGCCATTAGCATCTTCAGCAATAAAGAATTATCAATACCATTTGAAAAAAACGAGTACATACGAAACCAAAAAATGTTAGGAGATTAAGCTCTTCTACGTTTACAAACCACAGCAAACCTCAATTAAAAAAAATTAAATGTCATAAAAATTGACTACATAGGCAAGTGAGGTTTTTGGAGAGACTGTAAAGAAAGCTAGGGTAATGAATGCAATTAACAACCTCTTCGACGATTCTATATACTTCAATGATGGAACTCCCATGCCGCTGTTGAGCTGATATTGGATCCCACTGCTGCAAAGGCCATAATATTAACATTAATACTTACTTCAGAGAGGTAATACACCCAAATTAATTATTACGCACTAAAATCTTGGTAAGAGATGTGCAAAAAAAACAAAACTATAGATGAAAAGATGTTATCTATCATGTTAGTTAAGTGAATAAATGGAAAACCAAACCATAGAAGAACCAATATATCAGTATCAATTGAAAATTCGAGCAGAGAAGTAGAAAAATGCCTCTCGCCAGGACAAATGGGGCAAAACAACCTCAAAGTCTGCCTCAAGTCACAATCCCGCCCCCTAAGTCTTGTTGATTCTAAGATCTTCAGAGCACTGCCCCCTATCAACTAGGCCCAAAATCCATGGATACCAAAAGATTGTGAATGGACCAGGAATAATGTCCGAAATTCAACATTTAGAATTCCAGGTCGTATCCACTGAACTAGGAACATTCAAAATGAAAGAAATGGGCAAAAATTATAACTCTTTAGATCCTCATCATCCCGAGGAACGGTAGTGGTATTTGGTTTTCTCAATGAAGTAAGTTCAACTCTTGCAAGACTAAGCTTTACTAACTATGTTCATACCTCTTGTTGGATGGCACGCTCAACCCAACTCAAAATCCTAGCAAGCTGCGAATTGACCCAACGCAGCACCAGTGTCCCGGATATGGATTCAATCTGAAAAAGAAACATATCCTTAAAAGAGAGAGACAGAGATAGACAAAGTAAAGCTAAATAAAGCATGCTTTCATTGCAAACATGCAAGACCATCCAAAAGCCAATAGAGTTCAACCCAGTGTTAATTTAACTCACAAGATTATCCAGACCATTCACATTAGAGTTTTGACGACAATCATTATATGATCTGTCCGGTTTAAGTAGAAAAGTTAATGTCAACCTTTAAAGAACACAATCTACCACACAGACTAAGTTTAACTAACAAATGAATTCCTGGCCCTCAATGAGTAAATTAGCAAATAAGCTACAAAGAAAATTAACTAAATTTATAAATTTAAACTATTTCACCTGATACAGAGCAAGTTTCTTGCTATAGAAATCAGCACTATCATCTCCAGGAGTGTTAATTTAACTCTACTGGCTATTGGATGCAAGACCATCCAAAAGCCACTAGACATAGAGTTCCACCCAGTGTTAATTTAACTCATACATGATTATCCAGAACATTCACATTATAGTTTTGAAGAGAATCAATATACAATCTGTCTGGTTTAAGTAGAAAAGTTAATCTCAACCTTTAAAGAACACAATGTACCACACAAACGACGTTTAACTAACAAATGAATTCCTGGCCATCAATGAATAAATTAGCAAATAAGCTACAAAGAAAATTAACTAAATTTATAAATTTAAACTGTTTCACCTGATACAGGGTGAGTTTCTTGCTATAGAAATCAGCATTATCATCTCCAGAAGTGGAGGATATGAGAGAGATTACAAACTGCTCAAGACTGTCAGCGGCTGGAAATACAGAGACAACATCCTCGGTTAGATGTTCAACTCCATCAAGAAAAGGTTTCTGCACATAAAAGCCCTGGCATAAGAAGATAAAATGGCTCCTTAAAAGCTAATAGCTCTAAGATTCATTCACAAGTCTCACCAACTTATGCCCATAAAACCTATGGAGAAGAGATGATGAGACGATTGCTGCTTTCGGATGCCTCTTAGAAAATATAGGCATGAACATGGTGTAGTCTTTTCGAAGAAGTTCCTTTGTTTCTTCAGCAAGCAAAGCCAACAAATGATAATGAGACTCCGATTTGTCGACTATATGCAACACCTGCATGTGAAGATACTGGAAGTTACCTCTAAAAATAACAATGTCTCTGATTTCGCATTCAGACATATCAAAAACAGTATTCACAGCGTACATCCCAATGTTCAATTCTATTACACTATCAACTGCAACTAATGTTGACCTCCACATACAAAGCCTAAATTTATAACAAAATTTGACAAAGTACATAACGAGCAACCAAGTCTGAGTGAAACCAGAAAGGTAAGAAGAAATTGGAATTATGCATTTCGAAAGCTACACGCTTTCATGCTGGGACGTCTTTTGATGATCACAGCATTATGCAAAAAATATTTTACATTTTTTTAAGCTAGGGTTCAGTCATCAGTGCTTTCAAAGATAATATAGCTTCCTAAGAGGATACCATTTTTTAGATATTGGCTAATAAATGCATACACAGATTCCTTCATAAATTATGTTAAGCTAAAAATAGGAGATGGTTAATTTTAACTTATGTCACATTACCTCAGGAGCCTCCCACAGTATAAATGTTTTGATGTTGATGCTCTGAACCCTTATTATAGGAGTCTTGAACAATAAGAGGAATAATTTATTTCATACTTTTTTTTACGTTAGTAGCTACAATAGAAAAGATAGTGACCCATTTTTTGATTCATAAAACTCACGGGACTTTCATAGAGCTGAGGATATATCCAAAGACATAGCCAGTATGAACGGTTTGAAGAATGTAAATTCTACATCAGGCCTGGCCAAACCCAATGGACAAACAAAGAACAGTCACTTATACAATTTGGGTTTCATCTAAAAATCAATTGGTGATAGGAGCAAATAGTCAAAATTGTATATATAGGGCATAATTGTATTTAACCCAACCGATGTAGAACTCATGGTGGAGATAACTTCAACACTCCCCACACCATTAGGACTCTTATTTATTTACGTACAACATAAGCACTTTTAATCCTATACGGGTCGGGGCTTAATTGTTTAACAAATCCTCTCTCATGTCCAAGCCCGACCCAGACTCTGATATGTAGAGTAATCGGGAAACAACAAACACACATCGGGTACCCACAACGGGAAACAATCCAACACTGTCAATCAGAACTGGACTCTCATACCATGTAAATCTACATCAGGTCTGACCAAACTCAATGGACAAATAAAGAGCAACAACTTGGGTTCCGTCATAAAACCAATTGGTAATAGAAGGAAGTAGCAAAATCGTATATATGGTGCCTAATTTTATTTAACCCAACCGATGTGGAACTCATGGTGGAGATAAATTCAACAAAGAATGTAGAGCGAGGCATTTGTTACAAATAATATATCATTGTGAACCACTATGAAATTGAGGTTAAGCAAGAGAAACCTTTAATTGAATCAAATTGAGGCTAGCGCCACTGTGAACCAAATCATACACACCACTTACCCTTGAAAAGGCATTCTTAATTGACAATGATACATATGATTCTATTTGATCTTGATCGTTGATGGGCATGGATTGCATTGCCTGCATTTACTCCAGTGAGTACAATGGAAAAAGAAACTAACACAACATTTAAGTTCTTAGTAAAAAATGGCAAACATGTCATGTCTTCACATTTTAAAGAGCATAGATGTAAACCATGCTGTCCTCTACTAGCATGATAGTTACACAATTAAAAAATGTTAAGTAGAATAGAATGTGCGTACAATCTCAGGTTCTTCCAGAAGAAGTCTTCTAGAAATCATTGCAACTTTTAGAACGCTCTCCAATGTTGTTGGTCCCTGGCAGAAGTGAGTTAATTAAATACCAGTAGGGTAACTAATGTACATAACATAAAAAAAGCTGTAATAATAACAATATTGAAAAGGTTAGTAACTGCTTCATCTACAGCTGAATGATAACAATAAAAAATACTACCAACGCAACATATAACTGCTTCATCTAGAGAAGTTTGCAAAACATGTCTGAGTCATATTAGTTAATGCAGCAAATATGGAGCATTCAATTAAAAACTAGTAAATTCAATGATTTAGAGAATCATTAGCTACAAGATTTAATTCATCAGAAACTTACTAAAGATAAGCATTATAAGTTTCATTTCTAACTAAATAGATAACTGGATCTCCATAGATTTAAGGATGAATATGATCTTAGCCTCGAATGTTCTTTATATAGACAGTAACTAATTCACCTTGAAAAACTGTTTAACCAGGGAGTATAGGTCTTGTAACCTAGCCCCTAGGAACTCTTCAAGTTATTCACATATACAGATACAGATACAGTTAAAATTGTAGTTATATATCATCCATTCATTAGCTGTACCAGATTAATACTTCAATTTGCACCACATGAACCGGCTAGATATCTCTGGCACAAAGCTATTGCATATGCTTAACTGAATACAAATATTGGAGATTCTCTTAATGCCATTATGTGACTCTGCATTACATATGTTCAACGAAATACTATATGTTGGTGCAAATTAACAAAATAAAACTGGGACATGTTCAAGTATCAAACTGCATACGAAATCATTATGATGACGCGTATAATTAACTCTCTTCCATACTATTTCAACCGTAACTCCAAGTTTCAAATGCAAAAGCCTGATTATGCAAGCCAATGATCCCTTAGCAAATTAACAAAAAAAACTGGGACATGTTCAAGTATCAAACTGCATACGAAATCATTATGATGACGCTTATAATTAACTCTCTTCCATACTTTGTCAACCGTAACTCCAAGTTTCAAATGCAAATGCCTATTTATGCAAGCCAATGATCCCTGTGCATATGAAGGATGAAATGATATGATATCCCTTGGCATATGAAGGATGAAATGATATAATATAGATTATCGAGATGTCCAATTCATATGCCAATTTTTTTCCCTGTGCATTTTTCTATAATACCTTACGCCCATTGAACTATCATATCAAGTTATTATCAAACCTCTGAAAAGTGCAAATGATAATCTCCAAGCCGCTTATCAGCCCATTTCTTAATGGGCAATAGGAAAGATTGCAAGAAGGAAATATCTCGAAGGGCACCCCCAACATCAACTTTGGAATACAAACTCCTCAGATGTAGTCTCTCTTGTGGACCTCTTTGTTCTTTCAATGGGATCTTATTGAGTTGCTCAATAACATGCTGCAGCATTCTTTGCTCACTGGTTATGACATACTGTGATCAAACAATCACCAAAAAGTATTAGCATCATATTTAGTGTCCTTTGAAATTGATACAGACACAAAAAAGGGTTTGGAGAGATTTTCAAACATAAGCACATCCTCTGATGGGATTTTGCTGTGGGCAAGGAAATTATACGGAAACTTAAATCTAATAAGAAGTTACTGGGCTACCCTTGGGTTTGAGTAAGCCCTCAATGTTTTTCATGTTAGGGGATATGGATCTGCATCCAGAACAACCATTATGTGCTCATGAGTCATGAGGGCCATTGACCCTTTCTTTATAGGTCCAGACTGTACTGCACGGTGCCTACTAAGTTTTCACCCCTGTTATTTCCCATGTGTCAGATTTTACCGGGTCCCAAATTTTCTCCCAGGCCAAGACAAGTGTGATAGCAGGATACAGGAGATCATTTCTCTCAAAGCCATGTTTTTTTTTATTTATTATATAGTAGGTTTTGAACAGGTTTATGTAGTTGTGAACAGTTAACAAACATGCCTACATCGGTTTGGATGAGAGAGTCAGCAAACTAATTATTAGTGAATATAGCAAGAAGATTTCATGAAGAATCAGCGAGCTACAAATCCCAGTAAAAAGGATGGCTCAAAGTACATGTATTATAATTATATCGAACATTTCCTATAGTTTTTTTGCCATTTTAACAGTAGAAATACAAGTCCAGTAACAGATTACAGTAATATATTGTTAGGTTAGGGTGATTAAAGGAGGAAACTTCCCACATTAAAAATAATGAGGTACCGTATAAATCATGTCATAACAGATGAAGGCGGTGTGTGTGTGTGTGTCAGGAAATGGCAAAATACATTGTGTTTTATTAATAAGAATTCAAGTTTGCAGTGCTTTTGCACTTTCTTTAACTGTTCGTGCTAATGTTTGTACAGTTTATTAATAGAAGATAATTTTATTTAATAGAGTAGGTGATGTGAGTTAGGAAATAGAAAGCTAGGGTTGAACTCCAACAGTGCAGGAGACACTCTGGGTATGTGCATATCGATTTGCAAATGGAGGGTTATACTTCTACCTCCTTGGTACAGCTCTATTTCCCGTTCTAATATTATCAATCACAGTTCAACTGAATCATCCTTGATATGATTATTAACAGTTATAAACTTATAAAGCACTCAATTGGACAAAATCATGACGCTTTTGAACATATTCACTTTTGTGTACAAATTACCTGACGAAACAATACCCATGCATAGCAGGTGTAATGGATAGTCTCTGTTATTCCTAAAACTCGCCAAGTGGACTTCAAAAGTTCAAGTATTTCTTCTACTTCCTGCAGTTGAACAAACTAAGTTAAAAAAATAAACAAACCAATTCAACTTGCTGGAAATAATAGCTTATGTTGAATATAAAAAGAAGAATTAGAATAAGTACTCAGCAGAAACTCAAATTACTTGTAAAAAAAACATAATTAAAAAGCAAAAAATAACGAGCATAAAACCAAACCACAAACACTGAAATAGCTAAATCATCAGTTCTGTATCTGTCAAATTGCATAAAGTCCTTGTAAGAATGGATCCAAACCTCGGTGAGCTTTCCCTCGTCTAAAATGTCAAAGATGCTCAGTAGCAACTTCTCATATAATCTAACATTTAAATGGTAACCATCTGCCCAGTGGCAAACTTCCCCAGTTAAATCGCCTCGAGCGGGTCTCTCCGCGAGTGGAATGGCAATCTCTCTAAGAGACCTTAGGCATTCTGTCCGTTGTACTTCACCCTTTGAAGGTTCAAAAGACTGAAAACAGCAAGTGAGTTACCCGCGGACAAATTAGAAAAATCAAAAAAGGGCAAATAGCAAGTTACATTGAAAGGTAGCGACACTTTACAGATCTAAACTGCCAACTCAATATTTCATGAAAGAGTAGTGGAAACCTCCAATTCAAAAAAGATTTTAGGGCACACACAACTATAACCAATAGTAGACTAGCTGACAACACTTTGAAAGACCAGATCCTCGTAATAGGAATGAGACCAGCGCAACTACTTGGAAAGCATAGCACCTAGAAAAATAGAAACTAAGACAGAAACCAACAGGAAACAATTAATTGAGGAAAGATAACCTACCTCAGATTCCTCAATCTTAGCTATAAGAATCCTTAGCTCACTTGCTTTACGCCCAGACTCACTGAATCCAACTGCTGCATGATTGATTAACCCCTCCTCCAACATATATAACTGCACTGACAAATAATTAAAGTGCTTAATGACAAATCTTACAGTATCTACTAATTAATTTCGCAATAGTTTGATTAGTAAAAAAATGAGCATCCAGCAGAGGGAAATGCTATAAGCAGTTCTGATGGACAAAAAGAGATGAGTCTGACCTGCCTTTTTTGCCATTTTATGTAAGCCTTCTTATCAGAAAACTCTGTGCGAGAAATACAACATAACAATTCCAAAGGAATGAGCAAGTTGTCCATTCTTTTCCCCATTTTTCCAGCCAAGGCGTTTAGTAGCCCTTGCCTTGTTCTAATGTCCATTCCCTCGGAGATCTAACTTCATGAAGAATAGCAAAATGAATAAAACAGTAGTCGAATGCAACTATATAATGTAGATATGTCATCATAGAATTCAAGCAAATGTCTAGGAGCTTAGCATGAGTAATATTATTATGAATAGAAAGCATTTGTTTTTACAAAAAGGGACATGGAGCAAAAGATTTACAAGAGGATTCAAGCCCATAGCATAAGCAGTACTATTCCACAGGTTCAAACCAGTTTCGGTATATAAACTCTGAAGAAGGATTCTGAACTGTAGTTTGGACTTAGGACATACAGGGCTGAAAAGATAGCACTTATTTGACATGATAAGGTCGACGAGTCTGTTAGGCAAACATTTTGATATAGCTCACATTGAGTGGACAAAATATTGAATAGGACGAACAAATCAAAATTTGCTTATGAAAGAAAAAACTAAGCTGTTTCATACCTCCATTTGTACACGCATTGATTCCAACAATCCCACCATTCCCGGTGCACGTGATGAGGATTGGGTCTCAATACTTCCACTTCGACTACGTCCAAGCTTTTTCATCAATTTCGATCTTTTATCTTTCTTTTTTCCCTTAGATGGAACAATGAGACCTCTGTTTCAATCCATTAAAATAATAGTGGAGAGCCGTGATTAGGTAACGAAGATGGATTTGCAGATGATGTCTGTGTGGTGTGTATGATGTATGAACTCATATCTGTGATAAAATAATAAAGAAGTACCCTGAAGCACCAGCACAAGCCAGAAGGATTTCATAAGCTGTTTCACGGAGATCGTCATCTGTAATACCTAGTCATGACAAATAATTCTTTAGATATTTGTGAAATTTTCATATAACCGAAACAACATGGTTCTACAAGGAGTTCGGCTAATTCCTAAAAAGGTCAAAACCCTACAAGAGTAGCTATCCAAACTCTTTTGTAGACACCTAGCAGGTACGGTTTGTATGGTTGATACTTATCTTATGATAGTGACGCATAATAGAATAATTTAAGCAGATGAAGTAAAGGTGATCCAAAACATTGTTGGAGGGTATGCTTACAGTAGATTCACTAGAGGTCAGGCTACTTGTGAAGCAATAACCATGAGAATTACAGTACCAATATACGAGCTTACGGACTAAAGGAATTTGATCCCTAGAGGATAGTACTAATAATTCATAACGAACAAAATAAAATTGCATAGAAAGATGTAATTTATCAAACATCTTAAATATTAGATAAATTGTAAATGCAAATGGAGCTAGATATATTATCTACATCAACAAGAAAAAGAAGCTCACAATGCTGTCCTTAATTGTTAATGCTTCAGTTTTTATTAGTTAACACCATTATTATATTACATATTATGAATACAAGATGCATGGCACATAAATAACTAAAATAGTTTTCGAGGGAAACTCACTACACAGACCTCTTAAGTCGCACGTCCAAATCCACACCCACCACCCATATCACTATCTTATCCTATTGAAACAAGTACAAAACCAAGCCGGGGGCCCTTTTTACAACACTGATGCAGATGTTTATAGTGTTTTTCCTTTTTACGATTCAACCATCTGTGTTCACATAAACTCATAGAAATCAAAGAAAACTAAGTCCAAACATCTAAAATAAAGAATCTGTTGCATAATCCAAATATTTTTTACTATTAGGAAATCAACATGATTGTGAATTTTACCGCCACTGAAATATGATAATAGTTCTTCAGTTAATTCATTTATCGATGGCACAATCACGTTCTTTCTTAATAGCTGATGTTCCATAACTTTTAACCATTATTTAAGATTTTTTATCATTTTTACCCGTTGCAAATGTGGGCAGACCAGGCACAAGTTCAGCAGCATCAATAGTATTGCGTCTTGAAACTCTGAGATTATAAAGTTCATCAACATCTCCATCATCTGAAAAATCTTCAATGTCATCCACAGTTAGTTCTTGAGCTTGTTGAGAACTGAATGACTCTGATCTCTCAGCACTTGACTGAACGGCAGATGCAGCAAAATCAGGAACTGGAGATGAATCAAGAGGAGCAGATGAAGACAAGAAAGCAGGGAGAGGCAAGGGAGTAAAAGCCGGCACAGGTGGTGGAGCCCTCCTAGGTGGAGAACCTGATGACTCCTGGCTTGTAACCAAAAAGAATTCATCTGTAGTCCCAACATTGTTCTAGAGAGAGAGAAAAAAAAAAGAACAGAAACCGTGAGAAAGTAAAAGGATCAGATAATGCTTTCTGGATTTAAAAAAATAAATGCTTGCCAAAAAGCCCAGCTACCTAATTGATATCATATCCTATACTTGAATCCTACTAGCAAAATTGTATGGGGAGAATGAAAGGGCAAATTGTGAAGCTGTTAGGGGACGCAGTATCCATTTCAGATCAGAATCAGAATAACTTGTTTAGGAACAAAGGGAAGCCAAGAGGAAAATAAGATTTCAGGTAAGAAGCTATAGGAGATGCTGCAATCTATACAACCATGGTGAAATTGAAAATCATGCAGCCATACATGAGAAAAACTACTACACCTCAAAAAACATGGTTTACCATTTGTGGCAACTCAGTATGGTCATGATAGTCTCTAATAGCTTCAGACAGTTCAAGCGTTTCACCTATGCCAACAAAGATCAATCCCAGTAAGAATCTTAAGAGAAACTAAGGATGTCCATCTTGTAATAAGTCTAATTTGTAGCACCTTTTTTCGCGCAGTTAAGAACATAGTCAACACTGACTTGGTCAAGATCAACATCATCAAGTGAAACAGCCCCTGGAGGCATTATCACTTTTTTAATTAAGCTGCCGGAGAGCATAAAGTTGAGAAGTATACGCCTGTCCCGCCGATATCGTTGTAGAAGTTCCATGGCATTCTCTCTAAACATGGAAAATAAATAGGCAGGGAAAAACTACGATTAGCATTGCACTTGCAAGGGTTTTAATTAAGTTAAGAAGATACAAGGATTGTACAAAAAAAATCATAAAGAGGAGCAGAGGCAGGAGGA
This sequence comes from Chamaenerion angustifolium, assembly GCA_946814005.1. NCBI lineage: Eukaryota > Viridiplantae > Streptophyta > Magnoliopsida > Myrtales > Onagraceae > Chamaenerion > Chamaenerion angustifolium. The sequence continues at coordinate 17,442,596 of OX328277.1, read as the reverse complement.
TCATACTCTTCCATGGCTCTTGCAGTGACAATTACACCCAGAAGCTCACGCAATTGTATCTGGCAAGTTGAAGAATCATGCGGAAATCAATCAAGATTAGTTACACATCAGGGAAATGAGCAAACCACAGATATAGTATCCAAACATTCTCTCCAGGGACAAATAACTAGAAGAAGATAATTCAAGACACCATCAAGAGACGACACCTAAAGAGACGAAATCTTGCAAGGCATTTGCGTCTCTTTACCATGAAACATCTAACTGGAAAGTTACATTCAAAACTGCGAAAGGTCGAAATCGTCAAATACTCAATAAAACCAACTTCAAAATCTTACCCAACACAAGTAAGGCTCTACACTGCATCCAAAACAGCACGCTCTAGACTATCAGTGAAGTTTCACTGGGTTCACATCATGTGCTTCATCAAACTGGCTGACAGATCTACCAATCATACGGGCAAAATCAACCCCGTATATATCTAGTTTTAGTTTTTCTTGGACTTAGATCTATAAACTAACTCCAAATTGAGTAAGAATTAACTACAGAAAGTGATCTTGCAAATAAAGAAAAGCTAAATCGGAATTAGATATAGTAGTGTTGATGGTCGATTAAGAAGACGTACCAATAATGGAGCAACTCTGAAGCAGGTGAGTTGCAGATCATCAATGTGATGGAAAATGAAGCAAAACTATGGAGACTGAGGGCAATGACTGCACGAGATTAGATTTGAAGTTGGTGACACTGGGTTGGACTTCAGAAGCTTCGCAGTAGAGAGAGTGAAATCGTGATTCTTGAGAAGGAAGGAAGGAAGTTGGAAGATTGGTAATTTGGTAATTGGTATCCCGGTAGGCTTGTTCATGAACCCAGGCGATTAGTATCTCACCCGTTAGACTTGTTCATGAACCGGTTCCGGTTCGTATTTTGAACTGAACTGTTTCAAACAAAATAGTATTTGTTTTTTCACACTAAAAGAGTCTGTCTATTTAATACATAAAAAACTGGCCTTGTTAAAACCGGGTCGAACTCGTTTGGTCATATTTTTTAAAAAAATCAAGACTCAGTTCCGGTTCAATAAAAAACAAATTCGGTTCGATCTAAAAATAGAATCAGACCAATAAATAGATGTCTTTGAATATTGAACTACGCATAATGCACAAATAAAATACTCATTTGTACTATTTAATCAATTAGGTTAGACCGGTTTGGTTTGTTTAATTTTAGTCGATTCAAAATTTGTATAGGTTTAATTCAGTTTGATTTGAATTTTTAGTATAAACTAGTAAAAAAACGAGTCGATTTGAACTGAATTGAATCCAATGTTTTAAATTGACTTACTTTAATCTTAAAACACTGATTTGGTTTTGGAACTAGTTTGGCCGAACTGATTCAAACCAATCCAGAAACAGATCAAATTTGGTTCAGTTCGTCCGAATTAATTTTTTTTAACAAACTTAGACATTTCTGATTTCTCACATGCAACTAAGAAACAAATTTTATCTCACCTATTTTTCCTGAAAATAATTAAGCAAACCAACTATTAACTAAGATTTAAACTAGATCGGGTTTCGTGTTGATCCGCCAGGTTCAGAATGGGTCGACTTGACTTGTGGGTCCCTAAGAGTCAACCCTAGAACGATTTGTGGAATCTCACGAATCACATTTAGCGACCTGAATCCGGCTTGATGGGTTGGTGGGTCAACTTGCTTGGCACGTGAACGACTCTATCTAAAAAACTTAGGGTTAAATACCAAGTAGCTACCTGAACTTTCAATGTTTTGCAACGAGCTACTCGAGTTTTGAAAATTCAAAATGGGCTACCTCACCTTTGACGAAGGTGCAAATAACTACCTCCGTCCAATTTCCAACGAATTTCCAACGACTTTTCGACGACAGTTGACGAAAAATTGGACGGAGATAGCTATTTGCACCTTCTTCAAAGTTGAGGTAGCCCGTTTTGAATTTTCAAAGTTCGGGTAGCTCGTTGCAAAACGGCCAAAGTTCAGGTAGCTACTTGGTATTTAACCCAAAAACTTATATTCAAAATCACACTCAAAGTATTAGACTCTTAATGTATAACAAAATTATGCAACCTCTCAGTGTTAGTTCAAATTTTTTTTTTTTTTTTAAATATCGATTTCTCTGAGCTCGATTCCTTGTGTATGGTATTTTGACCATGAGCCAAAATCAGGTGTTTACAGTTGCCCCTCTTTGAACACGTGCTCATGGAATTGATCTCATGTGTGTGTGTTCAAAGACAAACGACTGATTTTGGCTTCTCTTGATTCATTATTTACATAGTAGACAAACATTATCGTGCAACTTTTGGAAGTTGGACATCTACAAGTCCCGATTGTTGACAATGATTTGCGGAGACTGAGCGCTTAAATGTTCATCAGCTTGTGACTCCCGGAAGCTGGACACCTACTGGTCCTGGTCGTCGAGGATGACTTGCGGAGGCTGAACACCCAAAGGCTCCGCTCGTCAGTCGGCTTGTGACTCGTTGGGGATGACTTGCGGAGGCTGAACACCTAAAAGTTCCGTTTATCGACTTTTGACTCCTAGAAGCTGGGTAACTACAGGTCTTGGTCGTCGAGGATGACTTGCGGAGGCTGAACACCTAAAGGCTCCGCTCGTCAGCTTTGTGATTCCCAAAAGCTGGATAACTACAGGTCCTGGTCGTCGAGGATGACTTGCGAAGGATGAACACCTAAAGGCTCCGCTCGTCGTTTTTTTTCCAGAAGCTGGATAACTACAGGTCCTGGTCGTCGATGGTGACTTGCGAAGGCTGAACACCTAAAGACTCCGCTCGTTTTTTTTGTGACTCCAAGAAGCTGGATAACTAGAAGCTGGATAACTACAGGTCTTGGTCGTCGATGATGTTTTTATTTTTATTTTTTTCTCTCAATTTTCTTTCCTTGTGCTACGGTTTTTTTTTACCGCACCCCTCGGTTCCCTTAATTTTTGTCTAGGTCGCCCTTTCAGGTTTTCAACCTAGCATGGATTTGATTCCTCTCATTTTTCCATGATTTTCCTTTTGGCATTTTCAATCATGCCTCTCTTCCCTAAATTTTGCCTAAACCGCCCTTTTGGGTTTTCGATTTAGAGGGATTTTTCTCTCACTTTTGGAGGTTCGTATTCTGGTTACGAAGTTCTTAAGGATAGTATTTTCTAACTGCATCCATATTGATTGGACTAGGGAGTTCTTGGCCATCCATATCGGTGATGATCATGGCTCCTCCACTGAAAACCTCTTTGACGACATAAGGCCCTTCATATTTAGGCACGAACTTGCCCCGAGAGTCTGGATTGACTCGCAGGATTTTTATGAGAACTAGATCGCCTGCTTGTAATTCTCTTGGACGTACCTTCCTGTTAAATGCACGGGTCATGCGTTGCTGGTACAATTGCCCATGACACAGCGCGATGAGTCGCCTTTCATCTATGAGGTTTAATTGCTCGTATCTGCATCTCACCCATTCTTATGTCCATCTCTGCTTCAGCGAGGATCCTTGCTGACGGGATTTCTACTTCAATTGGCAGCACGACTTCAGTCCCGTAAACAAGGGAAAATGGGGTTGCCACTGTTGATGTCCTTATTGAGGCCCTGTATGCCATGAGTGCCCAAGGCAGCTTGTCGTGCCAGTCCTTATAATTGACAATCATTTTCTCTATGATATTCTTATTTGCCGCTTCCACTGCGCCATTCATTTGTGGGCGATATGGAGACGAATTTCTATACTTGATCTTAAATTGGTCACACAACCCATCAACCAATTTATTATTCATATTTTTGGCATTATCTGTGATGATTGACTCTGGCACCCCATAACGCGCGATGATATCCCACCTAATGAAACGCTCGACCGCTTTTGCCGTTACTGACGCTAGGCTGATAGCCTCTATCCGCTTGGTGAAAAAATCGATCGCCACCAATATGAATTGATGACCATTGGACACCTTTGGAGAGATCATACTGATTACATCGATGCCCAACATTGAGAAAGGCCACGGGGAAGTCATGGGATAGAGCTTGTGTGATGGCGTGTGAATTTGATCTGCGTACACTTGACAGAGGTGACAATGTTGGACGTGTCTCATACAATTAGAAGTCATGGTGGACCAAAAGTATCCAAGTCTCATTTTTTTTATAGCATTCGCCCCCCCATGTGTGGGCCACAACAAACTTCGTGAATTTATTCCATTAAGCGCTCAGCTTCTTTGGCATTCACACATCTCAAAAGGGTATCATCAAATGATCTTCTATATAAGGTCGGGCCACTGAGAAAATAATTGCAAGCCATCCTTCGTACGACCTTCCGGTCATTTCTTGTGGCACCTTCTAGGAACTCTCCGGACTCCAGGTATTTTTTTATGTCAGTGAACCACGGTTGACCGTATAACTCTTCGACTGCACAACAATAGGCTGGAACCTCTTTGATCTTGATCTCCACTAGTAGTACCTGATTTCCCGGTGAAATTTTACTCATTGATGCGAGCGTTGCCAATGCGTCTGCAAATTGGTTCTTATTTCTCGGCATATGAGTGAAAGTGATGTCTTCAAATTCTGCAGCTAAATCCTCAAGGTGCTCGTGGTATGGCTGGAGTTTGGCATCCCTCATCTTCCATTCCCCTGTCATTTGGAGGATGCTTAACATTGAATCTCCGAACACTTCTAGTTTCTTCACTTCGAGGTCTAGTGCAGCGCGCATGCCGAGAATAGATGTTTTGTATTCTGCGATGTTGTTGGTGCAGTGGAAGATGACCTTGTCTGCCACCGGAAAGTGTTGCCCCTTTGGTGAGATGAGCACTGCCCCGATACCGCCTCCAACTGAATTCACAGCACCGTCGAAGTACATCCTCCAATTTGCCTTCGACATCCCTTCTTCTTCTACTTGCATAATCTCCCCATATGGGAATTCAGAGTTAATTAAGTGATCGTCGTCTATGGGAAACTCCGCTAAATGATCGGCGATTGCTTGCCCTTTCACCGAAATTCGAGGCACGTATTCTATGTCATACTCAGATAGTTGAACTTGCCACTTCGCAATATTTTTTGTCCATGCTGGTTTATCTAAAAGGTATCTCACAGGATCCATCTTCAAATAAAGACGTATGGTGTAGTACAACGTATACTGGCGAAGTCACACAAGTGCACAACATATCCTCTCCACCTCCTGATACTTTGTTTCACCCTCCGTAAACTTCTTACTCACGTAGTATATAGCATGTTCATTCTTTCCAGTCACATCGAGTTGCCCCAACATGCACCCCAACAAGTCTTGGCGTACTGTTAAATACATAATGAGCGGTCGTCTTGGAGTTGGCGGCACCAAGACTGGTGGGCTCGTCAGGTAATTTTTTATGGACTCTAAGGCATTCTGACATTCTTCATCCCAGATTATCCGAGCGTTCTTACGTAAAAGATGAAATAAAGGTTGACACTTGGTTTTCATATTTGCAATGAAACGCGCAATGTAATTCAAACGACCTAATAGGCTTCGGACCTCCTTGACAGTCGATGGTAGGGGTAACTCTTGTATCGCCTTCACCTTGTCAGGGTCTACCTCAATTCCATTCTCACTGACTATGAAGCCCAATAACTTGCCTGATGTGGCTCCAAAAGTGCATTTAGTCGGGTTTAAACGCAACTTGTACTTCTTGAGCCTTTCAAATAGCATGCGTAAATTGATCAAGTAATCTTCACCTTCTTGAGACTTTGCGATCATATCATCTACGTATACCTCGATCTGTTTGTGCATCATGTCGTGGAACAGTGTCACCATCGCCCTTTGGTAGGTGGCCCCTGCATTTTTTAAACCAAAAGGCATAACTCTGTAACAAAATGTGCCCCACATCGTGATAAATGCGTTTTTTGACTTATCTGCCTCACACATCTTGATCTGGTTGTATCCTGAAAACCCTTCCATGAATGAGAACATCGTATGACGTGTCGTGTTATCGACCAACATATCGATATGAGGTAGAGGGAAATTATCCTTCGGACTGGCTTTGTTAAGATCTCGATAGTCCACACAGACGCGGATGCGACCGTCCTTCTTGGGCACTAGAACAATATTTGCTACCCATTCAGAATAGTTGCAAACTTCTAAAAGTCCAGCGTCGATTTGCTTGATGATCTCTTCCTTAATTTTAAGGATTAGGTCAGGACTTTGTATCCTCAGGTGTTGTATCTTGGGTCGAAAGTTCTCAGTGTCTAGTGGCAGAATGTGCTCCACGATTGACGAATCAAGACCTGGCATGTCAGCATATGACCATGCAAATATTTCCTGGTACTCTTTTAGCAAATCCATCATCTAAGTTCTTTGGTCAGGACTCAGAGTTGTCCCAATCTTCAATTCGCGTGGTTCCTCGGGAGTGCCGATGTTTATGACCTCAGTAACTTCTGTTGTTAGGAGCTTGTCTCTCTCGTACCTGTCCCAACTTTCTTCAATTTCTTTCGTTACATCCTCCTCACCGGATCCTTCTCCGTAATGTACAGAGTCAGATTCAGCAAGGGTGTCTTTGTACGATATTGAATCATGTTTCCCCTTGTGTTCTTTAGAGGTATTGTTCCTAAAGAAGGAAGCAGAAGAGAGGGAAATTAATATCAGAAGTAGGTAGAAGGAGATATAATATTGATAACATTATTACCACAAGAAGGGATTCATTTGATGTGGTCATGAAAAATTTCCCTTATTCCAAAACCGTGAGGCTCATAACATATGCCATACGCGGAATACATCCCTTTTCAAAAGTTCTTACTCATTATTACTACGAGAAAACGCATAAGCATGTAATGTGATCCAGTTTGTAGTATTTTCCCCACTAGCAAGTGGACGGACAAAAAGGCCTGAGGGAGCTTTATCAAGCAGGGCTCCAATGGTGACACCAGTCGAAAACAAGTGTGATAAGCCTTCATGAGAAGCAACGTCGTCGGGTTGAATCATTTGTGGTGGGCCAGGAAATGAAACAGCGAGAGGAGGAAACATCAATGCCCGTGAATTTCCAGTAAAACGTTTCCTTCGAGCGACTTCGTAATCTTTGAAATTAGGAAGGAAACCAAGTCTGAAAGTGCCTTTGTTCTTCCTTGGAGCTATTGGGTGTATGATTCCCTGACCGTGGATTCCCAGACCGCGTCCTAAGATGAAGTTGTTGCCCAACATGATCTTCCCCACCATTAGCTAGACTCTGTCTGGTGCTGGCTCTCCCCAATCCCTAATCACAGAAATGAGATCGAAGGCATGAAAAGACAATGCATATTCGGTCTTGATTCCGATGAAAGGTACAAAAGTCTCCTTATAGATGTTATAATCTTCCTCCCCATCGATCACAACCAGGCGATCCTCAGATATAAATTTTACTTTCTGATGCAGAGTAGAAGGCACTTCACCCGCGGCATGTATCCAAGGTCTTCCCAAACGTAGACTGTAGACCCCTGGAATGTCCAAGACTTTGAAAGTTACGCTAAACACGCATGGACCAATCTCCAATGGTAATTCAATTTCTCATTCTACCTCCCTTATATTGCCATCAAAAGCTCGAACAGCACTCTTGGTTGGACGGATGAGTGATGAATCTATCTTCATATGTTGGAGGGTGGACATCAGACATTTATTCAAAGCTGAGCCGTTGTCAATCATTACTCTTGAGAGCACTTATCCCTTGCTCTTGCACATGATGTGGAGGGCCTTGACATGTTGTTGCCCCTCAGAATCCAACTCTTCAACCCCGAAGGCGATTTGGCTAGCAAAAACCGATAAGATTCTCCACTTTGCGGGTTGAAATTTCCTTTGGTACTAGGGCTTCCTTCAAAACATTCATTAATGTATCTCGGTGTGGTTCAGAACTCAACAACAGAGCCAACAAAGATATCTGCGTTGGGGTTCTGCGTAACTGGTCCACGACCTTGTATTCAACATCCTTTACAATCTTCATGAAATTACTCGCTTCTTCTTTTGGGATCCCTCCACCTCCTTCTCCTTGGGAAGGTTTTCTGTCTGGATATAGCAACGTCCAGATCGAGTCATACTGAAAATGTCATTTTTCACAGATCTTTCCGCGTGACCCCCATAGCTCCACGGTACCCTTTTGTTGCTCTCGTACTTGAATGGTGTTGGTCCTTGTGGTACGTAGTCAATGATTAGTGGGGTGATCATCGAAACATAATTTTTTAGCATCTCCCGACCCATAGAGCTGACCAAAGGGGTTGGTCCTTCTTCTAAGAAGATCATGTTGACTGAACCTGAAGCGTGGTTTAGGTAGCGGATTGGTATTGACATTCGGTGGCGGAATGGGATTTAATACCAGGTACTTATGATCGATAAGGTCTTGGATTCGGTGCTTCAGGCGATGGCAATTGTTAGTGGTGTGCCCAGGTGCTCCCATGTGGAACTCACATTTTGAATTTGGTTCATTAGCCGGAATTCTCGTTCTGGGGCTCAGAACCTCAGGACCTATGAGCCCTTGAGCCAAATCCTTCTTGTACAATTCAACCAACGGTATTGGAAGCGGTGTAAATTGTCGGGCCTCTCGAAATCTCCTTTGGTTCCCACCTCGGTTGACAGAATCTTGTAGGTTAGGTCGGGAGGCTGTTCCTTGTGGGGCTCGAGGAGCCTGAGGCATCGGGACCACCGGTGATGGTTGGTAATGTTGATACGGAGCCGAGTAAGGAGCCTGGTAAGGGTTCGGATAGACCGCGCCTACGGTCGGGGTAGGCTTCTTTGTGACGGTTTTCTTAGGATTCGCTGCACTTTTGTATGGGTCTTCAATCTTCCCGGACCGAAGCCCTCGCTCGATCAATTCAACCGTCATGATAAGATTTGAAAATTCTGATGTGGATTGACTCATCATTTGGGTATAATATATACCCTTAAGAGTGTTGATGAAAATTGGGACCGCCTCGTTCTGCCCGAGAGGGGGGTTCATGCAGTTGGCCTTTCCCCTCCACTCAGTCACATAATCTTTGAAAGATTGTCCATCTTTCATCTCCATAGCCTGAAGATCAAGGCGAGTAGGAGCATTATCCATATTGTGTTTATATCGGCGGTGGAAAAGTTTGGCCAACTCCTCCATATTAGGTACTTGCTCCGTTCTTAACCCTGCGAACCAGACCAGCGCCTCCCCTTTCAAACTTTCCTGGACGGTCTAGACCATCAACTTGGTATACTGCTGATATTGAGTAATTTTTTCCATGTAGATCTTGAGGTGAACAATCGGATGCCCTGTTCGATCGAACCTTTCAAAGTCTAGCACCTTGAATTTATCGGGCATCAGGACTTCCTGAAATAGAGCCAGATCAGAGAAGTTCAGGTCTCCCAATCGATCTACTACCTGAATAGACCTAATCTTTTCTTCAATCTGCTTCAATCGCTTGTCTTGTTCGGTCTCGACCGGGACGACTGTGACCGAGTAATTGGGGAGACCAAACGCGGGTCGTGCGACTTGGTTGGGGTAAACAGGTACCAGAGGTGCAACCCGATCATGCTGAAGAGGAAAATCTTGCTCACGAGGGTCATGTACGGGTAGTGGAACTTGATTAGGACAGTCGTATGTAGGAGGTGGAGCTTGGTTGGGATGGCCATATGTGGGAGGTGGAGCTTGGACAGGATGACCATAAGTGGGAGGTGGAGCTTGGTCAGGATGACCATATGTGGTAGGTGGAGCTTGCTCGGGGTGACCATATGTAGTAGGTGGAGCTTGGTCGGGTAAGACCAAAGTACTTGGCATGGATTGATGAGGTACTACGGGCGAAGGTGTTGCTTGAGAAGGCGAGGTGGCTGCCTGGGCATTTAGAAAAACCACCATTTGCTCGAACCTGGATGTCATGCCAGCCATGCCAGCATTCATGGTGTGTATAGTATGTTCTAGCTGGATGATCTTTTCTTCGTATTCTTGAGGTACCGGAGTTGTCACCTGTCGCATGGGTTCCGAAAAACCTGGTGGAGGGCTTTGATTTTGTTGCTCCATTCATTCCTGTTGAATGAAACCACGGGTGCGTAGCAGGCTTGTTCTTGCCAAATGTGCCTAAATCATTCAAATACCATAGTAAGAATGATAAATACACAATTGATCATGCATGTTTTTTTTTAAAAAAATATTATGCATGTTCCGTTCATTCCATTCGTAGACTTTAATGACATATACGACAATTTTTTTTTCAAACAATACTCTAAAAGGAGTTGGTCAATCAAAGTCTAATTCTTAAGACGTTTCACACGACGACGCAGCTCGTTGAGTGCATTTGTCGTTTGCTCCTTGGTTCGAAGGAAAGTCGGGGACATGCATTTCGAAAATCTTTTTATTTGCCTCGCCCTTTGTCTGGACTGTTCAAGGGTGTCATTCAACTCAGCTATTTTGCCCCCACATTTCTCCAAGGTGCAATCCCGACTTCTCACTTCATTTCGTACACACTGTAACTCATTGCGGAGGCGTTGGATCTCTTTCTTGGATCTAGAGTGTTCATCAGGCTAAGCAATACTTTGAATTTCAACCCTATATTTCATGATCGCGTAGATGTCCTCGTGAGATGACGGTGATTGCTCGGGCCTATCCCTGATTATCTCCTTCGGGTCAAAAGGCAGACTTGCGGGTGCCGAGTAGAACTTATGAATGTACTCCGTTGTCGCATGGTATTCGTTTTCCTTTGTCGCGGAGCCTTCCATCAGATTTATGAAAAGTGGGACTCGGTTTCCCCAATCATCATTCACTTGTTGAACTGAGTCTCATAGCGAATTTGCAATGTCTGCTCGGTTGTGCCACTTGTATGCTCTTGGGGGTCCATGAATGTGCACCGGAATATCTTGGAAACCACCGAATTGTCGAATTACTCGGGAAGGGTAGGTGGCCATGGATCCTCAATGGCTGAGAAGTGGAACTCCCTCAAAAGTTTTGCATCTAAGGATCGTAGGGCGGTGGATGGGTAACCATCTAGCCATCCATAAAATGCCCTTATGCGTTAGTTTCGAAATATAAATTTTCCAATCAAGGTCTTTCCATTTTTCAGCTTTGAACAATGATCGATCTAACATCCTCGAGATGACCCTTTTTTCGCTTAAAAAGTTTGCCCGGGGAAAATTCATGCCAAATTCTTTCATATGGCTTAAAAACCAAATCTGAAGTAAGGTCGGACTTGCTTTTAGTTCTCCCTTTCCTTTTGTTTTTAAAATATTTAGAGATGCAATGGTTTCGGCGAGCAGTGCTGTTACGAAACCCTTGCCTTCTATTATTTGGATTACGACTTTGGCTATAGCTGAGTCGATGAGAGCATTAGAAAAGGGGAATATGACTGTTCCAAAACAAATAAAATAAAAGCATGACATCTCCCCATAGCATTTGTTTTATCGACAATTCGGCGCTCGATCCAATATACCAAAAGTTCAATAGATAAGCCATAACCCCCATTCAACTTGAGCTCGGTGGACATTTTGTTTGTTGTAACTTTGAGCAGTTTGGCCAAAGTTCTATCTTCGCCTCTTTGTTGGAGGTCGGGTTGAACAATACCTGGATCCCAATCTACCCCTTGAACAAGTTGACGGTATTCTTCGAGCGTAGGTGTGAGTTCATTATCGTTTATCACGAAGACAACATTTTTTACATCCCAGAAATCAGATAAAGCATCAAGGAGAGCCAAATTGACTTTGTAGTTTGCAAGCTCATGAACCTCGCCAATCTTATCGTTCACGTACTTCTGATCCTCTTTTATCATGGCTTTCCATATTCGGGCAATTTCAACCGTGGAGGGTTGGATGGCCTTGGTGCGAGGATAGTGGTTTGTCTGCTTCATCCTTACCCAAGATGATATGTGAAACGTCCTAAGGATACAAGACAAAATGAACGTAACTTACAATTTTTTGTTTAGAAAAATGCAATGCAAGTACGAGAAAGTAAATATAACTACTAAGTTATTACATTTACAGAGGTTTATGGAATACGAAAGGCTCAATCCTATACATGTCTTGATCTATGGCAAAAAAAAAAAAACGAAACTAGTAGAAGGTTAAGCGCGGTGTGGAGCTTTTGTTCTAACAGGATGGAATTTCTAGGTCCTCTGAACCAGCGGAACCTCACCCCCTGTAGAGGATCATAGGCCCATTCCGATCATCGAGTTGAGTTTTTTAGGTGCGTGCCAGCGGTCCAAAGCGCTCCGGGCGCATTCCCATACTAAACTCCCTAAGCTCTTAATGTGCTCCAGGTCCGAGCGGGTATTGGTAACCAGCGTGGTGTGTGCAAAACGAGGATTTACATCATTTTGAAATATTACATTTACATTGCTTTTCAGACAAAAATTTAAAAACTGCAAGCATGAGCAAACGGTCAAAACAGATAGGTAAACATTTAACATGGCAAAGCAAACATGACAAAGCCTAAACCCTCTAAAAAAAGTCCCCAGCAGAGTCACCAAATTGTCGGACGTCGAATCCGACGTTCCCGACCCGTTCTGATTTTTTTTTTGTTGAAAATATTGGGTATTGGCGAGCGACGTGTCCGGTCGAGCAGGGTCATCAACCGGACCGAAAAAATTGAAAGAGTCGCCACCGATTAATTAAAGGCTAATCGGAATCCTAAAATTGCCTAGGATACATGAAGTTAACATCCTAGGGCTTGGAAATGTCTACGTCCATAGAATCGAGTTCGGGGGTTTGATTACGTCTTAAAAGCTCGCAAGCTCATAATCCGCCCTTTCGGTACTTTAGTTTGCTTTTGATTTTTTTTTTTCATTTACCCAAATTACCTGTTTTGATCATGCTTGGCCCCAAAAGACTATATGCATTTTCATTAAATTAAACAAACCATGTACAACATTTTTTTTGAGTTAATTTCAAATAAACAAAAGAGAACTAAATTAATCGTGGTCGAAAAAAAATGGTTTAACCCTTGAACCATTATAAACGTGTCAAAACATGCACAAATGATTTTTGAAGATTTTAAGCTCGTTGGACAAATATGTCCCATTTTGAGAAGTTATAGGATGTCCAAAAAAATCTTGGGACCAAAATGCAATTTATTAAAATTTGAACTGAATTGGACAAATATTTTGAAAAATTGCAGAAATGACCCTAAATTATTTTGGAGTTATTCGTAACATTTGGTAAAGCTCCAAAATAACCCGAAAATTATTCCGGACTTATTTGTAACATTTTGAGAAATCATGGAATATCCAAAAAAAATTAGGAATCAAAAATGTAATTTTCGAAAATATTCTAACTGAACTGAAAATATTTTTTAAAAAAATTACAGAATTGACCCTAAACTATTTTAGATTTATTTGTAACACTTGGTAAAATTCTAAAAATAACCCAAAAATGATTCTAGACTTATTTGTAACATTTTGAGAAATCATGGAATGTCTAGAAAAGTTTAGAAATAAAATGTAATTTAAAAAAAAAACGAGCTGAATTAAGAAAAAATTTATAAAATTGCACAAATGACCCAAAACGTTTCCGGTTTGGTTTATAACACTCGATAAAGTCCCAGAAATGACCCGAGAGTTCAAGGAGTGAGTTGTAACTTTCATCAAAGTATGGGAATGACCTAAGTCATTTTTTTTGAAATTTTGTTTTATATATATATATATACATATAGATAGATAGATAACATAAACATAATATATATATTATACATATACATATATATAGTATTACATAAACATAATATAAAAATATTTATATATATATATTATATAGATAGATAGATAGATAACATATACATAATATATATAAATAGATATTATACATATATAATATACATAATATATATTATACGTATATATATATATAGTATTACATAGACATAATATAAATATATAATATAAGTATATAAACTCTTTTTTTTTTATAACATAAATAATAACATTAGGAAATACAAATATAATATTAAATGCAAGAAAAATATACATAAATCGTTCGGAACTTACACACCGTACGAGAAACCGAGATCGATAATTACCGATATATATTTTTTCACTCTTTTTTTTACTCTCTCTAATCACTCTTCTCTTCCCTATTTCTCTTCAATTCCTTCACTAACTTCTCCCCTTCATCCTACGACACTTCTCATCTATTTATACACAATTTGCATCTTATTTTATCATTTATTATTATTTTTTAAATAAAAATAATAAAAAAGAGGAACATGGCCATGTGGCCATGTTTCACGTTCATATATACATATATATTTAATTTAAATATCGATTTCTCTTAGCTCGATTTCTTGTGTACGGTATTTTGACTATGAGTCAAAATGAGGTGTTTACAATATTGATTAGGGATTAAAGGAATATCTAGAAGAAGAAGTCCATTTTCCCGTTTTGCACAAATAAATTCAAACATTTGCCGCTAGAAAACCAATTCTGCCAGCAAAAAGTTTAAGATCTGTTAGCAAGTGTAGAAATTGTAAGTGAAGGCAAGTCTTCCAAATTTAAAGACACTCACTTGAGTCCCAACAACAAAATACACCGTATGTGGAAATTTTGTCCGGACAAGGCCCAACAAAACATGCACAATATTGAATTTGTCAAAATATTTTATCCGATAAGCAGTTTTTAAACAAGTATATCCTAACACCATAAAAAAAATATTAACTAATAAATGTTTCAGAATTCGATAGGAAAAAGTCTGAAAATGGTCCAACATGTTTGCACAAAATGGTAATTGGTCCAACATGGTTTTTTGTGAAAGTTAATGGTCCAATATGTTTGAAAATTATGGTAATTGGTACCTCTGTTACTTTTCGGTTAAAAAATTCCGTTAAATATTTTTCATATTTGCCAAATTAACCAAATATTTTTCTAAATGTTACAACTAAACCCTACAAACTTACATTAATGTTACAAACAAGTCCCGCCTCGATTCGAGTCACATTGGGGTCCCCTAGCCAGGGTATGGGCTCAAACGAGGTCACCCAACCCTGGGGACCTAGTCCGGGCTCAGACCCAGACCATAAGAACCCTGATTGCGGCTCAATTGAAGCCTCAATCGGTTTGGACCGAACCTGGTTGAGTTTGGTTCAAACAATTGGGGCCCCTATGGTCTAGGTCTGAACCAAGACCAGGTCCCCATGACCCATACCAACCCCAATTAAGCCCCAATCGGGGGTCCTATGGTCTAGGTCTGAGCCCATACCAGCCCCCAGGGTTGGGTGACTGTGTCTGGGTTCATACCCTGGCTAAGGGACCCCCGGTGTGGCTCGAATCGAGTCGGGATTTGTTTGTAATATTAGTGTAAATTTGTAGGGTTTAGTGGTAACATTTAGAAAACTATTCAATTAATTTTGCAAATATGAAAAATATTTAAGGGATTTTTTAACAAAAAAGTAACAGATGTACCAATTACCATTATTTTCAAACATGTTGGACCATTTAAAACATTTTGGGTTGAAAAACCATTTTGTGCAAACATGTTGGACCATTTTCAAACTTTTTCCAATTCAATATTACAAAAGTTATAACATAATATTCAGTGAAAAATCCGAGGTACTTCTAAGCGCATGTTGACAATTAAATTTCCAACAAAGTATTCAACTTTCATAAGTTCATAATATTGTAAAACTCAAATTCATTATGGAGGTGCTATAGAACATATCAAATCAACTTGAGCAACAATAATACGATTAAGGACATTGTTTTTTAAGTGATTAGTCTATACTACAACTTCTACCTATGGACGGTATTATGGTCAATTGGACAGCTATTCCGTATTCAGGGAGAGATAGGAATACCAATTCCAAGTTTTCAGACGGAAAGTCTATTCTTACTTCTCTATGAATACGGATTTTGTGAATTTTCAATTACGCAAAACAAACAACTTCATACTGAATTTGTATTCCTTATTCCAACTATATTCCACAAACCAAACAAGAGATAAGAGACAAGAGGAGAGGTAAGGTGGAGAGAAGAGACAGAGTGATTGTAACCAAATTTAGAGTTTTCAATAGAACGGGTCAGACGGGTTGGGTTCAGGTTCAATTTGTGAACCCTAAACCGACATGTTTTTGTGAACGGATCAAACGGGTCAACACGATTCTAACCCGTCACCCCTTTTTATTGACTCGACCTCGGTTTGAGTTATTTTTGGGTTGGGTTCATATTTGACAGGTCTAATATAGAGAAAATACAATATCTTGATTTATTTTCAAATTTAACCCTAATTTAATAATCAATTATGAGAATAACCCTGTGATTTTCAAATTTCCCAAAACAACTTTAAACGTTAATGGGGTTCGCGTTCATTGGGGTATTTACAAACCCCACTGATCTTCTTATCCCTTACATTAGTTCTTCATCCAGCATAGCTAGGAGTCAGTCTCCTGTCACCGCTAGGGCTGATCATGGGCAGGGCGGGCCGGTCCTGAAGGCAAGACCGAGACCGAAAATTCGGTATTGCCTTCAAGGGGACCAAGACCGATACCGACCTCAGCCAAAAAATCCCGTCCGAGTCGGTTTTTCTTGATTCAGGCTGGTCTCGGTCCTAGATCAAATCTGCCAAAAAACAACAACTGAATTTGTCTAGTGTAATTCAGTCAGCAACATAACCAACATCTACAATCTAAATAACCAACATCAAAGTCAATTTCTTCTACATAACCTACATCGAAGTGCAATATCGAAGGTAATACAATCAATTAGTGGTTTACTGATCATCTGTAGAACAAAGATGAGCGAGGGCTAAAGCCAAGGAATTGGAATTGGAAACTTGCAGAAGAGTAGTCTAAATAGGGGTTAAACATCCCGTGCTCTTTTGGCTATAAGAAATAAAATTATATTACTTTCATTATTACTGATGATTGATAACAAAATAAGTAATCGTTGATGCAAGTTTCATACTTGATGATTCCATTGTGCACCAGGTACCATAGACGTTGATGCACCTGCTGGTCTCATTTTAGAATTTGCATTCCATAAATCCATCCCAATGTTCAGATTGGTAGCAGGCGCTGAGACTACATGTTTCCCTGTCACAGCGGTGAAGAATATTCATAACCAAAGTAGCAAGAATTGTTAATGTAAGTACAAAAGACAGACGCAATGCTCTCTTACTTGTTCCATATTCCTACAGAAAGCATGATTAACCGTATTAAATATGATCAACTTTATGCTCACTAGTTGCACATATAAGTATAGAACAAGAAAAACCTCTTCATCTGCTTATTGCAGATCAGAAAACAAGTATAAACACATATATTTATACATGCTGACTGTTTTAATTTGCATATGATGAACTGTCACTGCCACTTTCAGCACTGTACAAAACATATGCTTCAGCATATACTAAGGGATAAGGCTATGACGATTTGAAGGAAAGTTAAGCATGTAGTATTATCAGTCATCTCATTACTCAGTCTCAGATATCAACGAACGAATTGAACAAATCTTCTACATAATAATGTCAAAGAAATAAGCAAATTGATTCGATTACCTTCGATGGACGAAGAACCGAGACCGATTGGAGGCTGGAGCTGTGTGGACTAGAGACGACACCGATGGATGACGAGCCGATGGAGACTGGAGATGACACCGATGGAGGGCTGCGTTTGGAAGGAGGCGGTCTCATACGTTGGAGGGCTGCGTTTGCACTGACTGCTGATGAGAGTGAGTGCAGCCTTTGGTTTTTAATTTGTAGGGTTTGTGTAGTAACTTTGGGACGGGCCGGTCCTAAACGGGCTTTCGGAAAAAAATCCCAAGACCGAGACCGAGCTCGACCTTGAAGAAAAAAAAATTTCCACTCGGTCTCGGTCCTAGTAGGGACGGTCTCGGGCCGATCTTGTCGGGAATTCGGTCCTACAGTCTTTTTTTATCACCCCTAGTTGCCGCATGCCTCGCCCGCCGTCGCTGCCGATCAGTCCACCTTCGAATCATCCCCCGCAAGAAGTCTGAGTCGGTGTTGCTTCCTCGCTCGGTGATTAGAGTGTTGTTTCGTTTTTGGTCATCCTTCAAGCCCCCGCCGTCTCAGCAACTACTCCCGTTGGCACCGCCACCACTCATACTCCCACAACACACATGTCGGGCCAGTGCCACCCCACATTTAGGGTGAGTCAAAACCCTAATTTTTTCAATTTGGGATAAATTATTAATTTGGAGAAAATTAGATATAATTATTGGTTAGAATGCGTAATTAGTAGTTAGAATGCGTAATTGAGTTAGAATGCTAAATATAATAAAATTGATGACTAATAAAAATATGGGTTAATTACTTGAACTGTTACATATGTTTGACCAATGTGATTAATTTGTTAAACATGTTTTTTTGCATGTCTGAATGGTTACACATGTTCCAACATATGACTGATTGGTTACTCATATTTTTATGTAATCCAGCATGCCACTGAACTGTTAAAATTGTTCGTCAGTTTCGCAAGTGCCAATCACGTGACCCTTCTGAAATGACGAAGTTTCCCTTTGGTTTATTTAAAGAGTTGGAAAAAATGTGATTTGGTGAGTTGCATTACTTCTGACATGTAAGGGAAGACAAGGACGGCGTCAAGGCTATCCTTTTCCTTCTCCATCGCATCACGCACTTTCTGGGCGAGCTCCTCCACGAAGATAAGTGATCCGATGAAGATATTCACATATTCCATGTCTCTGAATGGCATCACGCTCCATTTTTTGTTGACGGAGTGGCTTTGACCAGTAAGTTTGATCTCAGATTCATGTTTGATGCTTTTGAATTGTTATAGGGCTTGGATATTCACATTAGCTTTATTAGACATTGGAGTTCATATCCTATTTGTGGATTATACTGATAATATATCCAGATTTGAGATGATCCTTGCATATATATGTTGTTTATTATCTTCGGATTCAGCTAGTAAATTTGGAGATAGTCTTTATTCTTTCGTCAATTAGTGATTAGAAGTGTTAATTGAAGTGGATCTCTTTGTGATTGATAGAGAGAATAAACTACAATGCATATAGTTTTCGAAATTCTTAGCAGCCAAGTCAAAATTGGTCAATTTCACTTGCATTGTCATGGTTTTGTATGTTGTCCATTGGTTTGGTTTAGAAAAATTCATAATTTTGCAGAAGCAGTAAAGGGAAGAAAAAATAGGCAAGTTGGAGGATTTTCTAATCTTTGTGTTTTATCGAACTTGAATTGTCATTGTAGTTGGGCAACAGATTAATCAGGCATGGTTTTACATTCTTAAATCTGCAGAGTGTGTTAGATTTAATAGAACATGAAGACGTGAAGCCGAATAAGAAAAACATCTGAGTCCATTATTGAGAAACTTCTTCTTTTGTACATAGAGATCTAGATATATATAGTATATATATAACTATCTATATATATTGATTCTATGTATAAAGATACTCATTCTATCTATCTAACTATATATATATAATAAACTAAATATAAAAGGATAAACTAATTAATATAGATAAACTAAAGATAAACACTAATCTTGATTAATCTAGACTAGACTACATAATACTCTAACATTCACTCATGTTCTTTGTTTTTCTTGATTTTGATCCTCAAACTTTGAAATTTGCTGAATTGGTCCCCAAATTTCCAATGCTTATTTGCTTGTGTCGGATCCCAAATCCAATCTCGATCAAATCCCCAATCGAATTGAGCTCGCACATCTTCATCATTGGTGAGATACTCCACATCCGAATACAAGTTTTTCAAGCTAAAATCCATATGAAAAGGAAACAAAACTCAGTCATGCCATCGCGGTGCCATCTTGGTCATCTTGTCGTGGTCATGCCGTAAAATAAAGAAGGGGCATCCCGGTCATGCCATCGCGGTGCCATCTCGATCATCTCATCGTGGTCATGCCGTAGTAGCTAACAAACTAATCTAAAATCTGAATTCCAGCGTTCCAATCTTCTATTGGTCTCTCTTCTGTCGTCTCTCTCTCGTCAAAGGGCGATTTAGGTCAACAGTAAGGGATCATAGTTGGGCTCACCATAGCTCTTAGGCACAGCGTCTCTGCTGGTAGAAGGGCTCAATCGTTCGGCCTGGAGTAAGCGCACGTCTTCACGGAAGGAATTGGAGAGTAGGTGTTGGGCGAAGTAGATTGAGTGCCACCGGTTTACAAGTGAGGGAGTGATTTAGGTCTGGTTCCACCGGAGCGGGGGGTCTGGGAAGGGTGAGGCATGACGTCGCGAAGGTGTGGGGAGTGTGGGGAGGGAGAGCCACCGAAAATTGGTGAGGGAGGACTCGGCTGGGGTGGTGATCGACTCGAAGCGGCGAGGATTGCATCGGGGATGGCCGGAAACGGTGAACCAGCCAATTGACGAAAGCACAACCAAGACTATTGCCAAATCCTGACTTGGATTCACCCGGAACCTCTACCAACCGAGTCGGAGCAAATTCCGCCTAAGGGGCCGTCAGAGGTAATACTATCTCGGTGTTCTATTGCTAGTAGTAGTTTTTTCGATTCTTAGTGCCTTAGGATGGATAGGTTTGCTCAAGGAACAACCCCTAGAATAGGTAATGATAGGAAACTATGTCGAAATCCCGGAGCATGCTGACATCCCGGGTGTGGGGAGAGTTATCTGTGATAAGCACATGAAGTCGATGGTTGTGCAAAGTGTGCTGCAGGGTGCTTGGAGCAGGTATGCAGGGGTCCGGTTTCAGGAAATGACAGGGGATGTCATATTGTTTGATTTTGAAAGAGTAGAGGATCTAAAGGACGCCATGGACTGGTCTCCATGGGCGGTTAATGGTAACTGCCTATCTCTGAAACGGCGGAAACAGGGCATGAGAATGATAGATGGTAAGTTTCATATGGTCCAATTTTGGGTCCAGGTTCACGGACTTGAGATTGATAAGTTCACTAAGAAAAACGCAGAGGCAATCGGATAGAGCCTCGGGGAGGTCATTGAGGTGGATGACATTCTGGGACCCTTGGGTCTGGACAGAGACTACATTCAGATCAAGGTGGAGGTTGATAGCACTAAGCCTCTGCAGGTGGGATTCAGGTATACTAGGAGGAG
Organism: Chamaenerion angustifolium; assembly: GCA_946814005.1. Taxonomy (NCBI): domain Eukaryota; kingdom Viridiplantae; phylum Streptophyta; class Magnoliopsida; order Myrtales; family Onagraceae; genus Chamaenerion; species Chamaenerion angustifolium. Next base: position 17,421,661 of record OX328277.1, on the reverse strand, counting down.
CGGAGAACTGGGAAGAGCCACCGTGAAGTATGAATGACTCCCGGACTTTTGTTTCGGGTGTGGGAGTATCGGGCACATGGAAAGGGTGTGCACTACGGCGATCACGGAATTTGATGAGAGGTACGGAGGACCTCTGTATGGTCCGTGGGTGAGGGTGGATAGGCCTAAGAGGAGAAGAGAACAAGGGAAGTACGTGGGCAAGAGCCCAAGGACACCCATGGGCGAGACCAAACGTAGGATTTGGAAGGATTTAATGAAGGAAAAGCAGGAAAGGGAAGGCTCTAGTACCCCTCCCTCGACAAGATCCGAGGAGTACCCATCGAACCAAAAGGATGGGAGCTCCTCGGACCAGACAGAACCGAGAGAGGAGGAGCGAGGGGGAAGGGAAGTGACCATATTCAATCACGGGGAGAGGAAACACACGACGAGGGCCATAAAAGGAAGGCAGGAGGAGGGCTCGGCAGCTGGACCTAGCGGGAAGGGGAAGGGGATGGAGCTGGAACGTCACACGGTGTCCTATTCTATGGCCCAAGCCATGGAGGAGGCCGTGGGGGTGGAGAAGACATGAGGAAACAGCCTCGGGTCCTATCTTCCTTGACAGACAAGCTTACTCGGAGAGACAGGGGAGAAGCGCAGATCAGGAAGCGAGGAAGGGCGGGGACATGCTGATGTTGACAGAGGGATCTGAAAAGAGATGTCACGAAGGGAGGAGGGAGGCCAAAGGGGGAAGAGGGGAGGACCAACATCACGGGTCTGATGTGGTGACCGATCAGGGGAAGGAATTGGCGATGACTGTGGGGCACCATCAGGGAACCGTGGAGGTTCCGGGTATGGATCTGGACCTTCACGAGGTCCAGGTGCAAGAATGGGTGTACACGGTGGAAGAACCGATCTCCCCGGCAACGAGTAGAGAAGGGACAGCCATCCCCACGGGCCTTAGTCCCTTACTCCAAAAGATCAACCTTAAAAGGAAGTACGAGGAGGAGTCGGGAGAGGAAGGGGAGGTGGGAACAGAGCAGAGGGGAAAAAAACAAAGAGCGGGCAAGGAGGAGGAGGGGGTCGGCTCGGGAGGGTGCGCGACAGGGGTAGGGGCGGAGAAGTTCACAACAGGTAGCGATGGTAAGGAGGAGGATCATCACGGGAAAGACGGTGGCACAAAAGGGTTCTGGTAGCTGTCCCGAGACAGCTACCCAGAACCAATGATCTACCTGGTGTGGAATTGTCGGGGGTTGAGATCGGCCCTGACAATTCCGTACCTCGCCGATCTCACGAGGAGGAATAAACCAGACATTATCTTCTTGATAGAGACGAAGAATACGGAAAGGTACTGTGATAGGGTGAGGAGAAGGTTGAAAATGTGTGGTGCGGAGTATGTCAACCCGGTAGGAATATCGGGTGGCTTAGCTCTTTGGTGGTCGGGGGAGGTAAGAGTCGTGGTCCATTCTAAGACGGAGCATATGATGGACACAACGATTACGAAAGTGAATGGAGGGGGAGTTACGCACGTGACGTGGATTTACGGGAGCACCAATTGGGTAGAGAGACTTCTTTTGTGGGATAGCATCAGACGGATCGGCCAGAATCGTAGGGGTCCTTGGCTGTGTGTTGGGGACTTCAATGAAATTGTGATTGTGGGGGAGAAGGAGGGGGTAGACCGAAGCAGAGTCGGAAAATGGATGCCTTTAACGAGATGATGAGAGATGCGAAACTGGCCGATATGGGCTTCAAAGGCAACCCCTTCACGTGGAGCAACAATAGGGAAGGGGTGGAAAGAATCCAGGAACGCCTTGATAGGGCGATCGTTAACCCGGATTAGATTCGCACCCATTCTTATTCCATGGTCATCCACAAGTTGCAGATAGGCTCGGACCATTGCCCTCTCTTGGTCCAAGTCGAGAGGCTTCACGGGAAGAGCAAGAGGCCCTTTCGGTTTGAAAAGAGCTGGTTGGCTCGTACGGAGTGCCGTGAGGTTGTTGAGGGAGTTTGGGAGGAGGGGTATGGTAGAACCCATGGGGGAGGGCTGCATAGTCGACTCGGGAAGTGCAGAGGGGAGCTCCAAAAGTGGAGTCGGAAGAATGTCTCCAATAACAAAGTGGTCATTGAGAGACTCAATGAAGAAATCAGGGTCGTCCAGGCGCAACCTCGGGCGCAGTATCAAAGGGAGAAAGAACAGATCCTAAAAAGAGCTCTTGAGGAAGCGTGGACCAAAGAGGAAGAAAATTGGAGACAGAGATCGCGGGTGCAGTGGTTCCAAGCGGGGGACAGAAACACCGTTTACTTCCATCAGTCCACGGTTGAGAGGAGGAGGAGGAACACACTGTGCCGAATGTAGAGGGGGGGACGGTGTATGGGTGGAGAGAGAAGAGGACATTATGGCCGAATGCGAGGAGTACTTCCATGACATATTTACGTCGGAGGGTACGGAGGGGATCAACGATCAGATGGAAGGAATACCGCGGCTTGTGACGGATCTGGATAATGCGAGTCTCACGAGGATGGTGACTCGGGAGGAGGTTAAGAGGGCGGTTTTTCAGCTGGGGGGTAATAAAGCTCCGGGACCTGATGGTTTCCCGGGAATGTTCTATCATCACTTTTGGGAGGTCCTTGGGGAAGATGTATTCCATTCGGTAAGGCGATTCTTTGAATCGGGTTTACTACTTCCGGGATATAGTTACACTAACATAGTATTAATTCCTAAGGTCCCCAACCCCATTAATACATCACAGTTTAGACCTATTAGCCTTTGCAATTTCAATTACAAAATTATATCCAAGGTCTTATCCAATCGCCTTAAACGCTTATTACCTAAACTTGTGACCCCGTTTCAAAGTGCTTTCGTCTCAGGCAGGTACATTCACGATAATATCCTCATCGCGCACGAAATATTTCATCACCTCAGGACAAACAGAGGGACAAGGAGAGAGGAGTGTGTTGGATATCGATAGTGACAGCCCAGTAGGGAAAAAGGCCTCGAAGGCCCAATAACTATAGAGGGGGTAAACCCATAACATTCAAACCGGACCGGCCTCCATAGAATGGCCCAGAACTAAGCCCAAAGCCTCTGAGGACACCATGAGTGCTCGCCATTCTTTACCAGGCCGTGACCTCTCACTGCTCTCCATGAGAGTGCTCGCCCCGAAGAGAGCCCTGCCTCTCTCCTATGGTCCCACTAAACCGTTAATAACAGAGTGGCCATGATATCCCGCGTATCTCGGTCACATATTCACTAAAGATTAGATTTGGTAACTGCAATATCTCGCAGTAACTGCCATATCCCACGATCCGAATCTTCAGCAACTCAATATACGCTAAGATATTCAGTTGCCTTTATACGGTTCTATCTCTCTTACCCTATAAATACCCTTGCTTTACATACGTTCTTTACGTTTTTGAGTTTTATACACACATATACTCATTTAAGCATCGGAGAGGGACCCAGAGACACCCCCTCTGTTGCGCTCCCCTACCTGCAGGTTCACTGGAGTTGGAGCATAAGCGTCTTCCCAACATTGTCTGGCATTCAATTCACTGCCAGATCAGCATCCAGGATTTCACGATCCAACATTTGGCGCCGTCTGTGGGAAACGAGCAATTCAGCCATGAGAACTCGATCCCAAAGCAACCGTCGGAACCAGACCAGGGAGCGATCCTCAGATAGCTCTGATTCCGCCGCCGCTTCACCGCTTCAACATGAACCTGCCAGCCGAGCAGGAGTTAATGTTGTTCCTCTGCGGACAGCTCGAGAACATATCGGTGATTCAAGACCGACCCCCGCTGCTGATCAAAACGGAGCCCCGGCACCGCAGACAGTCCACATTACGGGGCAGGATATTAATTTAACCCCCGAGATGATCTCCCTGCTGGAAGCCATCCTAGGACAGGCGCGCCGCCAAGCCCCTGCTCCTCAAGAAAATAATCCCTCTGCTCCTAAGGAAAACCACCGCCCTGCTGCCACAGGGCCCTCACCTTCGGAAGAGGCAAATCCTGGTCCCACTGCGCCTCAGGAGGATCAGGAGATGACGTCAGGTCAGCAGTCCCTACCTCCGGCACACACCAAGGAGCCAGCAGCCGCATATACCGCCAATCCTTCCGGTCCTCCTCCACCCGGAGCCTCTCCCATGTACTGCACTGTGGATCAGATGGATGACCTCCTCAACAAAAGGCTCCAGGAAAGACAGTTGACAGTCGTTATTCCCTTCAAGGAGCAGTCCTCTCATCCTTTTACCGACGGGCTCGTCGCTATCAAAATCCCGAAGGATGTGGTTGCTCGGGCCATACCCGAGTATAGCGGTGGAGGATATCCCACCGTACATGTCAACAAACATGAGGCCTCCCTTCTGGGTAAGTCAAACGATCCCAATCACTTGGCTTTGCTATTTCCATCTACTCTTTCGGGTTCGGCTTCGTCCTGGTTCTTCGTCCTCCCTGCAGGATCAATCGGAACTTGGGCAGAGTTAAGAAGCAAGTTCCTGGAGAGATATATGGGCGAGCGCCAGTTGTTGAAGAGCGTGGTCGCCCTTGACTCAGTTAAACAGCAGCCGGGAGAGTCGCTGTCCAAATTCTACGGGCGTTTTCATCAGAACGTCACAGAATTAGATCGCCGAATCTCGGATGGGGAGATCATTCGAGCCTTCTACAGAGGTATGGATGTGGCCAACAAGGTCTCGAGAAAGCTGCGAAGCAGCTATCATGTGAAGGAGATTGAGACGTTGGAGGAGCTGGCATCTAGAGCAAAAGGTTTCATAGACCTTGAACGCGCAAACATCGAGGCTAACCTCCTGACGACCTCGCTAAGGGTAACCCATGAACCCCGACACGATGTTAAGAAGGAGGTAAAGAAGGAGAAGAAGGGAAAAGAAAGCAAGCCCCGAGTCGAGTCTCTTCCAGCGCCTCGCCATCCAGAGGTCCCTGAGTACTTCACGCCTTTAAATAGGCAGATCTCAGCGGTACTAGTCAAGATGGAGAGGAGATCCTTGGCGAGGCCACCGATGCCTCGTCGAGGTGGGCTGCCCATGGGCAAGGATGTTGAGAGCTACTGCAGATACCACAAGTGCAAGGGCCACAAGACGGATGACTGCAAAATTTTGAAGCGGGACATAGAGAGGCTGATTCAGGGGGGAATGTTGAAAGAATTTGTGGCAGGGCGAGACCGAAGTCGAACGCCCCCCAGGAGGCATCGTTCGCCAGCCCCTGCAGAGCAAGCTGAGCCTTCTGGAAGCAAGAGGAGGGTGAATCTGATTGCAGGAGGATTCGGTGCAAGCGCTAGAGAGGTCTACGCCACTCAGATCTCAACAGCAGTTCAGTTGGGGAAGCGGCCCCGACCTGAAGATGATTTGGCACATGTCACCACGCCCCACAAAGATGCTCTGGTCATTACGGCAGATATTGACGGCTGTGATGTTGCAAGGATTCTGGTCGACGGAGGCAGCTCGACAGACATCCTATTTCTGGACGCCTTTGAGAAGATGGGCAAGTCAAAACGAGACCTGAAGAGGGTCGACTTTCCGCTGATCGGGTTTGCGGGAAGAATAACTTATCCACTGGGGGCTATAACCATGCCAGTGATTTTTGGCGAGGGGTGGAAAAGCATCAAGGTGTCGGTCACTTTCCTGGTGGTCGATTCACCTACATCCTACAACGCCATCATAGGGAGGACCACGATCAACCCGAATAAGATTGTGGCCTCCACTGTCCACCAGAAGATGAAGTTCCCTACTCCGAACGGGATTGGAGAAGTGCTAGGAGATCAGCCTTCCTCGTGGCAATGCTATGTGAACTGTTTACGCATGAAGAACCAAAGGGAGGCGCTCGCCATCGAAACAGAGGCTGACCCCCGCGAGGACTTGGCTCGGCCAGCACCCATGGAGGAATTGGAGGAGGTCGAGATCGATGGTCCAGACAAAAAAGTGCGCATTGGGACCACCTTGAAAGAAGATCAGAAAGAGGCCATGACCACCCTCCTCAAGGAATTTAAAGAACTCTTCGCCTGGCAGCCGAGCGACATGCCAGGAATCAGCACAGATATCATCTCCCATGAGCTCAGGATAGACCCCTCCATCAAGCCGATCGCCCAAAAGAGAAGATCATTCGGGACGGATAAGCGTTTGGCGATCAGGCAGGAAGTCGGCAGGTTGATTGAAGCTGACTTCGTCAGAGAGGTAAGATTCCAGAGCTGGGTCGCCAACCCAGTTTTGGTCAGGAAATCAAACGGCAAGTGGAGGATGTGCGTCGACTTCCGCGACTTTAACAAGGCTTGCCCCAAAGATTCATATCCCCTTCCGAGGATTGATCAGCTGGTCGATGCTACCTCGGGTCATGAGATGCTGAGCTTCATGGACGCCTACTCAGGCTACAACCAGATCAGAATGCATCCCGACGATGAGGCTCACACCGCTTTTTATGCTGATGGGGACATTCTGTGCTTCAAGGTGATGCCTTTTGGCCTTATCAATGCCGGGGCAACTTATCAACGGATGGTGAACCGACTGTTCCAAGACATGCTGGGAAGGAACATGGAGGCCTACGTGGATGATATGCTCGTCAAAACCATCAAGGGCAATCCTCACACGGGGGACCTCCGCGAAGCTTTTGAATGCATGAGAATACATAGTGTTCGCCTGAATCCTGCCAAGTGCGCCTTTGGGGTCAAGTCCGGTAAATTTCTGGGTTTTATGGTCAGTGAAAGAGGAATTGAAGCGAACCCAGAAAAGCTAAAGGCCATAGAGGAAATGAAGTCGCCAACCTGCCACAAGGAAGTCCAGTGCCTGAATGGACGCCTAGCTGCTCTCAACCGCTTCCTCTCCAAAGCGAGCGACAGGTCCCTCCCATTCTTCAAAACCTTGAGGGCCAACCGCAAGTTCGAGTGGACGCCAGACTGCGAGGAAGCGTTCCAGTCCTTGAAGAGGCATATCCAAACACTCCCAGCTCTGGCAAAGCCCGTTCCAGGCGAGCAACTTTTCCTTTATCTAGGCATTAGCGATGTGGCAGCCAGTGCTGTCTTAATAAGGGAGGAAAATAATGTTCAGAGTCCAGTGTATTTCATTAGCAAAATGTTCAACTCAGCAGAAATAAAATATGTCTAGATTGAGAAGTATCTCTATGCCTTAGTTATTGCTGCTCGGAAGCTGAGGCCTTACTTTCATGCGCACGACATCACCGTCCTCACCAATCAACCTCTCAAAAACTTCCTGATGAAGCCAGATTCTTCAGGAAGAATGGTCAAGTGGGCGATCGAGCTCAGCGAGTTCAAGATCAAATTTGCGCCAAAAACGGCCATCAAAGGTCAAGCACTAGCTGATTTTATAGTGGAAAGCACAAATAACGGTCAAACAGAAGCAGAAAACAGGCCAAGTCAGTCAGCAGACGACAATCAAATCTGGGAACTCTATACGGATGGGTCTTCATCAAAGGAAGGCTCAGGGGCAGGTTTAATTCTTATTCCTCCTGAGGGCGAGCCTCTGAAGTACGCGATTGCCTTGACATTTCCAGTGACCAATAATGAAGCAGAATACGAGGCTCTTATCACTGGACTCAAACTAGCAAAAGGAATGGGTATAACTGCGCTTAAGGTAAAAAGTGACTTAAAGCTTATTGTCAATCAGGTTAATGGCGCCTACGAGGCAAAGGGAGAAAAGATGAAGAAATATCTCGGCATTGCCAAAAAGCTGGTCGCGGAAATCCCAAATTTCGCGATTGAGTTTATTCCTCGCCAAGAAAACCAGATGGCAGATTCTTTGAGTAAACTAGCCCTCGGAGGGGCGACAGTCCAGGATGTACAATTTCTGGAGAAAGCTCTATGTTCAGTCCTGGAAAGCAGAGCAGAGGTCTTCAACATCCAAGGACAAGTCACATGGATGACCCCGTTCCAGAGTTATTTAAAAGAAGGAATCCTCCCGGAGGACGAAGGAGAATCCACGAGGATTAGAAGACTCGCAGCCAGTTATCTAATTATCGATGGAGAACTCTACAGAAGAGGTTATTCGACGCCTTACTTGAGGTGTGTTGCTCATCCTGAAACGGAAAAGGTTCTTCGAGAAGCTCACGAAGGGGCAGCAGCATGTCATGAAGGTGCTCGATCACTAAGCAGGAAAATATTCAGATTGGGATATTACTGGCCGACCTTGGGAAAAGATGCAGCCGAGTTAACACAGAAGTGTGAGATTTGCCAGCAGTTTGCACCACGATCGGGTCGACCATCGACATTATTATCCCCAATGGCAGGTTCCTGGCCTTTCACTCAATGGGGAATCGATATATTGGGTCCTTTTCCCATTAGCACTGGTCAGCGTACTCACATTATAGTGGCAATCGACTACTTCACTAAGTGGGTAGAGGCGAAAGCTCTAGCTTCGACAACAGAATTTCAGGTCATCAAGTTCCTGCAGGTCAACATATTCTCCAGGTTTGGCATTCCTAAGGTACTCATCAGTGATAATGGTCCGCAATTTGTTGGAAAGGAGCTGAAATGGCTCTGTGAAGAATATCATGTGGACCATCGTTTCAGCTCAGTACATCATCCTCAAACGAATGGGCAAGCTGAAGCAGCCAACAAGGTTGTCTTAGCAGGACTCAAGAAAAGAGTTCGGGCATTCAAAGGGAACTGGGCAGATGAACTGGAAAACGTATTATGGGCTATCAAAACAATGCCTAAGGCGGCCACAGGAGAAACGCCTTTCAGTTTAGTGTACGGATCAGAAGCAGTAGCACCAGCCGAATTAGCAGTGCCTACCCACAGAGTCTTACACTTTAACGCAGAGGCAAATGAGATCGAGCGCAGAACTGACCTCGACTTAGCAGAGGAAAAGAGATGGCTCTCGGAAAAGACACAGGCAAAGATGCGCTTGGCGACCGCTCGGTATTTCAACAGAAAAGTCAGCGCTCGCCAATTTTTCGTGGGGGAGATGGTTATGAGAAGGAATGAATTCACAAGGCTGGACAGTAAAAACAAACTTTCAGCCAAATGGGAAGGACCGTACAAAGTAGCAGAGATCGCCGCACCAGGATCCTACTATTTGGAAACCACCGAAGGCGAGAGGTTACCCCGTCCATTTAATTATGAGCATTTAAGAAGATTTTATGCATAGCTTGTAATCAAACTGTTATGTCAATAAAAGAAAGCCATTCCTTCATAAAGCGGGTCCACTCGAAGCAAGCCGAAGCCAAAAGCCCTAGCAACAAAGCTAGGCCAAAAAGCCCTAACAACAAAGTTAGGCCAAAAGCCTTAGTGACAAGGCTAGGCCAAAAGCCCTGACGCCAAAGTCAGGCCAAAAGACCTAGCAAAACGTTAGGCAAAATAAAAGCCCTTACGCCAAAGTCAGGCCAAAGAAATTTTAGGCGATCACTATCGATTATAAGGCCTGAAAAATTACAAATCCCCTAGTATTATGCCAACATCTCAAAGGTTTAAACTTCAAAGAAGGTAATATCTCTTTGAACTTAGAAGTTTATGCTTTTAAGTGTCAGAAGTATTATCCTTAGAAAGTTCGACTTATGATTGGTCTAAGCCTTTAAGGGTCGACGACATTACAAAGCAAGAAAAAGTGGAGAGTAATTATGATTAAGACATTGGATGAATAGCCAAACATGTTCAGAAAGGCTCATGAATATAAAAGGCATTCAATACAAAAACCCAAGTCTTAAGAAAGTAATTACAAACCAAAACGAAAATTACAAAGACAGCTATCTAAAAAAGATAAAAATAAATACGGTTGCCAAAGAGTTGGAGGCTTCAAGCTTTGGGATCCTCAGGGGCAAGGGTGCTCTGCTCGCCTTCGGGGGCAGGAGTACTGGGCTCGCCTCCAGGAGCAGCCTCTTCAGCAACAGCGGGCCGAGAAGGGCGACTCCGCAAGAAGCTCTTCAAGGATGCAACTTCCCCAAGGGGAAAGTTGGGGTCGACCGCCTGGACCTCCTCCACCAGGTCTTGAAGAAAATCGGCAATCGCCGACTTCATCACCTTCAAGGCCTGGTCCTCAAAGTCTTCGGAGGCCTTGAACTCCTCAACCACGGCTTGTTGTGAAGGAACCGCCTTCAGCTGATCAGCCAGCCGGTTCTTCTCCTCCTCCAGGGCGATCCCCCTAGCTTCAGCAGCATCCCTCTGGGCGTCAGCAGCGGCCCTTTGTGCCTCAGCGGTGACCCAAAGAGCATCCGACTCGGCCAGCTGAGCGCGAATCTCCTTCAACTCAGCCTCTAGGCGAGTCCGGACCGCTTCTCCTTCATCAAGGCACCGATGAAGGGCTTCAAAATCCTGAAGGGCAGCCGCCACATCGGGCTCCCTCCGCTTGATATCAGAAAGGAGGCGCTGCTCCTTGCTGAAATACTCTGACCGGGCATTGTCTACCAAGGCGATCGCCGCGTTAGCAGTCGTCTTGATAGCCTCCAGCTGCCCAGGGGAGATCCCCGTGCTCCTGTATTGCTCCAGCTCGACAAGCAGGTCTGAATGCTTGCCGGCGAGCTCGCCGAAGACACGGCCGATCATCACCTCTTCCCGAACGAGCTGACAACAAAAGAAAAATGAGAATTGTCAGGACACGAACAAAAGGGAATGACTATGGAAAAAGGAAAAAGAAACGAGGCCTTACCAGAGCGACTCGTTCGTAGTGAGACCGAAGGAACTCCTAGATCTGAGGAAGCTCTGTGGGGACGGACGAACGGTCCTTGGGAGGAATTATCCCATCAAGGAGCCGCATGCACAAGTCCGGGCTACCCCGGAGGCTCTTCTGGGCAGGGCACCCCTTCTTCGAAAGGTCCCCACAAGAGAACCAAGCACCCCGCGGGTTCGCAGCCTTGAGCGGCTGGAACAAGCTCGCCATGGAGCAATACTCCTCCCCAGGAACCATTGAGGAGCTGGGGGCATCAGAACCCTTCTTATGGGTCCCAGACTCCTTCGGGGGGACCGCGGATGCCGTAGGAGGTGGGGGCGCCAAAGATAAAACCTTCCCCTGGCCAGCCGTAGGCCCCTGAGGGGAAGGAGGGATGACCGCCGAAGCAGGAGCCTTCCCTTTGCCAGTGGAAGGACCCTTAGGAGGAGGAGGAGGAGGATGCTGTTCAACAACCGTCTGCTCCTCACTCCTGACCTTCTTGGCAGGTGGAGGAGAAGGGTCTCGGACCACGTCAACCGTGGACTCTTCTGCAAAACAAAAAGAAGAAAGTCGCGTCAAACAAATGAAGGAAATTTAGAAACAAGGCGGAATATGGAAATAATGCAATGTGAAACAACATACCTCGCTGGCAAGGGCCAGCAGGGGCCGAAGGAAGGGCCTCCTCTGGTTTCCTCTTGGACGATCGCCTAGAGGGGGGAGGAGGAGAGCTCAGCAGCACCTGGTCGGGGGACAACCCCGCCGATTCCTGCTCATCAAAGAGACCTATCAGTTTTCGGCTCTTGCTTACGACCTTGCCTACAAGTGATAAAACAAGATAAGAGTTAGAGAATTACCCAATCATCAAAGATTGGCGTGGCTTGATGAATGCCCGCCATCTCAAGGGCATTCTTAGTAGTCTCCGCCACTGAGCGGATGAATTTGAACTGGGATGACCGATGAAGCCGGTACAGGTCGTCGATGGCATTCCGGTCACTCCCTGACAATTCTTCAAAGGAGGGAGGAAAATCCTTGTCCAGAGCAAACAATTTCCAGGGTACACCCCCCTTGTACAAGAAGTAAAACTTCTTGTAGTTGGAGTTAGTGGCCCGGAAATCATCGACCAGGCGGACATGGACATTCCAAACCCATCCCTGAGGGCCTCCCCACTCTGAAAACTTCGGCCAGCGGGATTGGAAGTGGTGGAGGTGGTTTGCCCCTGCTGCCAGTCGGAAGAAACACCGGAACAAGGCCAGTGAATACACCCATTCCTGGCGTAGGCACAGGAACTTGAAACCGACCCACATCCTGAGGGCATTCGGAACAAGCTGCGTGGGGTGAATCCCGTAAAACTGACACAAGGTCTGTAAATCCTCACAGAGAGGAAAACGCAACCCAGCATCGATCTGGGCCGCATAAATGTAAACCTCTCCGTCATGAGGAAAATGCAGACCTAAGCCAAGATACCTAGGAGCATCCTCCACGCTGAAGCCACCGAGCGCCACCACGGTCTTAAAATAAGCCGGCTTCAATTCATTAGGCTTGACGTCTACTCGAACAAATTCAAATATTGCAATGATAAACATAAAAAGCAAAGAACAACAGGGGATATCACCAAAACAGAGCGTTGAAAGAACAAGGATTTACCTTTCGGAGAAAAGATGGGCGTTTGAAGCACAAGCCCATCTACCACCACGGGGGTGGCCGCAGACCTCCCCACGTCAGTCTGTTTCCCCGCCGAGGAGGGCACAGCTTCATCCCTAATGGTCAAGGGAACACTGGCATTCTGAGGGGCGCTGGCTTTGTTAGCACCCTTGATGGCCATGTGTTTGACTCTCTGACTTCTGGGGGCCATGGAAATGGTCGAAAGGAGAACTGAAGAGGATTGAAAGAGAAAGGAGAAGGATTCGCAAAGAGGCTCTGGAAATTTGGAAGAGTGAATAAGCGTAAAGAACAAAACAGAGAAACTGACGTTTCTTATATAAGCCCAAAAAGGAGTAACCGCCACGGACGAATCGAAGCGACACAGAGAATAATTGCACCTTTTTGGAAAAAACCGAAGCAATGTCAGAATTCCAAGAGACACTTCGGGGAGACAGACGGTTGGCTGGTGCAGATAGCTGTCAGACTACCCTAGGTTTACGGAAAAGTAAATGTCAGGCGTGCCTCAAGTGACCGTTCAATTTCTGGACAACTGTGCAGTTATTAAATGCTAACAAGTCCACTAAGGAGACAAGAGGGTCGCCAGCGCACTAATAAGCGCTATCAGAAGTACCTCGGGTAGGTAGTGATCGCCTAGCCAAGAAAGATAGACTTTCATAAACCTAGATTACCTCGAGTGATCGCCAACGGGAAATAAAAGGAAGGATATCTTTTCAGCTTTGAGCGAAGAAAAAACTGCTCGCCAAACAGGTTCAAAATGCCTCAAAGGTCATGAACCAGTACAAGAAACGAAGAAAACCGAATCTGAGACGTCACTATCTAAAATGCTACCAGGAAATAAAGCTCGACTGAAGAGACTTCAATCAAGCTTCGGGGGCAAATGTTGGATATCGATAGTGACAGCCCAGTAGGGAAAAAGGCCTCGAAGGCCCAATAACTATAGAGGGGGTAAACCCATAACATTCGAACCAGACCGGCCTCCATAGAATGGCCCAGAACCGAGCCCAAAGCCTCTGAGGACACCATGAGTGCTCGCCATTCTTTACCAGGCCGTGACCTCTCACTGCTCGCCATGAGAGTGCTCGCCCCGAAGAGAGCCCTGCATCTCTCCTCTGGTCCCACTAAACCGTTAATAACAGAGTGGCCATGATATCCCGCGTATCTCGGTCACATATTCACTAAAGATTAGATTTGGTAACTGCAATATCTCGCAGTAACTGCCATATCCCACGATCCGAATCTTCAGCAACTCAATATACGCTAAGATATTCAGTTGCCTTTATACGGTTCTATCTCTCTTACCCTATAAATACCCTTGATTTACATACGTTCTTTACGTTTTTGAGTTTTATACACACATATACTCATTTAAGCATCGGAGAGGGACCCAGAGACACCCCCTCTGTTTCGCGCTCCCCTACCTGCAGGTTCACTGGAGTTGGAGCAGAAGCGTCTTCCCAACCTTGTCTGGCATTCAATTCACTGCCAGATCAGCATCCAGGATTTCACGATCCAACAGAGTGTGCGGTCAAGGTGGACATGAGCAAAGCCTATGATCGGGTCGAGTGGGATTTCATCGTTCAAACACTTAGAGAATTGGGTTTCGCGGAATAATGGTGCAAATGGATCTCTGAGTGTATTTCCAAGGTTCAGTATAGCGTGGTGGTTAATGGCAAGAAGTCAGCAAAATTCAGGCCTACTAGGGGTATCAGGCAAGGAGACCCACTGTCTCCTTACCTGTTTATCCTAATTACGGATGTACTATCCCGTCAACTTATGAAGGCCGCGGAGGAGCGTAGATTGGAGGGGATTCAGATGAAGCGAACGTGTCCGGAGATACATCATCTGTTCTTCGCAAACGATTCCCTTTTCTTTATCAACGCGACGAAGAGGAACGCCCGGGTGCTAAAGGAGACGATCGAGAGGTACTGCAAGGCCTCGGGACAGAAGATCAATTTGGAGAAGTCTTGCATCCAATATGGGCGTGGGGTACGTGACGACACTCGGCAGAAGGTGTCGGGCATAATGGGCATCGGGGCGGTCACCGATGCGGGGAGATATTTAGGCCTCCCGACTAACTGGGGAAGGTCCAAACGCGAGGCTATGGGGTACCTTAAAGAGCGCATCGTAAAGAAGATTCATGGGTGGAAATCCATGTTTCTCAACAACGCGGGAAAGGAGGTCCTCATTAAGGCGGTAATTACCGCCATACCCACCTATGTTGTGTCGTTTTTTAAACTGCCTAAAACCTAGTGTGCAGAGGTATCGAGCTTAATGGCTAGGTTTTGGTGGAACGGCCGGGACGAGAAGAGGAAGGTCCATTGGGTGAGGTGGGGTAGACTCACCCAACCTAAGAACATGGGTGGTATAGGTTTCCGGGACATGATTGATTTCAACACCGCAATGCTAACCAATACAGCATGGCGGCTTCAGAATGACGGAAACTCTCTATGGGCGAAGGTAATCAAGGGTCTTTACTATCCCTGGGGGGACCCTTATGGAGGCAACGATGGGATCCCGTCCATCGTAGGCGTGGTCGAGTATTACTATCGGCCGTGACATCCTCAAGCGGGACGGTGTATGGCAGGTGGGGATGGGGGACCAAATCAGGGCATTACATGACGCGTGGGTGCCCGGTACCCCGAATCACAGGACCGACACTGATCAGGGGACAAGAGGGGAAGAGGTGGTGATGGTTAGTGACCTTATTAACAGGGACCAGCGCACATGGGACCTGACCGCTGTTCGAGCAGCCATCACGGACCTGGAAGCTCAGGCGATCCAAGCGATCCACATCGTTAGAGAGCCCCGACAAGACCAGCTCGTCTGGCCGACAGCTATCGATGGAGTTGCCCGACCTCGCCTCGTATAACGCCGCATTAAGGATCTGCAAATCCAGGATGCGGCTAATACCCTCTCGGAGGATCCCATCTCGGTAAGGAGCGTTTGGCGCGAGCTCTGGTCCGGGGATACCATTCCAAAGGTAAAACATTTCCTTTGGAAAGCTCTTAACAATGCATTGCCGGTGAAAGCCGAATTGGTTAGACGTGGGATCCAACTCAACCCCACGTGTAGTTTCTGTGATTGCTTGGAATCGGTGCATCACGTGGTGTTCGAGTGCACTTGGACTAGATGAGTATGCTTCGGGGCCATGGGGAGGCGATCAGACACGAATGGTGGCCTGGTTTGGTCTAGTTGGTTTCGGTTTTTGCAGGACCTCAACCTCATGGATGGCGATATGGGCCGAAGGAACAAGATGTTGGGGGAGACCATTGCGTGGGAAGTATGGAAGGAACGATGTCGGGCGGTGCACGAGGAGGACCAGCCGAGCCCGGACTCGGTGATTCGCGCGGCAACGACATTGGCCGAGCAGGTTTGGCTTCTTACCTCCTTGGCGACATCGACTACGGCGCGACAGTGCACGCGGGAACCAACGTGGTCAAGGCCGAATCATGGTGTCATCAAGGTGAATTGTGATGCGGCTTGGGACCATGAGACGCTCCAAGGGGGCACGGGGGCAGTGGCGAGGGATTGGACGGGGACAGTCGTCTCGGGTCATAATTCTACGTGTTGTGGCACGAGTGCGAAAGCCCTCCAGGCAAAGGCTATTCTTCACGCGGTAAACTTGGCGATCCATCACTCGTGGTCCGAGGTCATTTTTGAATCGGACTCATTGCATGTTATCAACCTTCTTAATGGAGGTAATTCCGGAAATGATTGGGAGCTTCGAGATATCCTAACGGAAATTCTCGAACAAGCCATTCATATATGTCAGGTAAATTGGCGCTTTGTGAGGCGCTCGGCGAACAGGTGTGCTAATTGGGTCGCTATTGAGGCGAAGAGGGGTACATGTCCTTTTGACTGGGTTGCTTGTAACCCAGGACCCTTATTTCGGTTGTTTGTAAAGGATATGGAGAATTCCTTTTATGATCAATGAACGTTATTTCTTGGCCCAAAAAAAAAATCTTCTATTGAATCCATTGTAAATCATCAAAATATTTGATTATGCAAACTCAATTTGATCACATATCTTCACGATACCAAATCAGGATTTCAACACAATTAATTCAGCATTGTTGAAGAGGAATTGTATCAGCAAATGACAGATCAACAGCAGGAATGATCCGGTCCTTGGAAAGAAGGCTCTGATACCATGTTAGATATAATAGAACATAAAGACGTGAAGGAGATGAATAAAAAAAATATTTGACTCCATTATTGAGAAACTTCTTCTTTTGTACTTAGAGAACTAGATATATATAGTATAGATATAACTATCTATATATATTGATTCTATATATAAAGATACTCATACTATCTATCTAACTATATATATAATAAACTAAATATAAAAGGATAAACTAATTAATATAGATAAACTAAAGATAAACACTAATCTTGATTAATCTAGACTAAACTACATAATACTCTAACATTCACTCATGTTCTTGTTGTTTTTCTTGAAATTTGCTGAATTGGTCCCCAAATTTCCAATGCTTCTTTGCTTGTGTCGGGTCCCAAATCCAATCTCGATCTAATCCCCAATCGAATTGAACTCGCACATCTTCATCATTGGTGAGATACTCCACATTCGAATACAAGTTTTTCAAGCTAAAATCCAGATGAAAAGGAAAATAAAAAAGAATTGGTCATGCCATCTTGGTCATCTCGTCGTGGTCATGCCGTAAAATAAAGAAGGGCCATCCTGGTCATGCCATCTCGGTCATCTCGTCGTGGTCATGCCGTATTGGCTAACAAACTAATCTAAAATCTGAATTTTAGCATTCCAATCTTCTATTGAATCCATTGTAAATCATCAAAAAACTTGGTTGTGCAAACTCAATTTGATCACACATCTTAACGATACCAAATCAGGATTTCAGCTAATCTAGACTAGATGGAATTTGGTGTGGAAGTGGAGATCTTAGCTCTAGTAAGGCATGACAATTTGCTAAGTTTTCATGGCTATTATGCAGAAGGACAAGACCGTCTTATCATGTATGACTATATGCAAAACCTGAGTCTGCTCTTCCACCTTCCCGGGCAGCATTCGACGGAGTGCATGCTCGACTTGAAAATAAGAATGACTATTGCGATTTGTGTTGTTCTGCTTCATCTATTTCAAGTGCATTTGCTACAATTCAGATGGACACTATAGAAAAAGCAAAAAGTTATTGTTCATTCTTTAGCCTATGGGATATCTTTTATTCTTGTACTTTATTATGATGAAGAAATGGTTAGATAGTGCAGCTATTGCGGGTGCTGAAACTCAACTCAGCCTATTATAATGTCTTTTTGGTGAGTATAAATATTGATATTCATTCTTTTGTTCTGAATTCTTTTGGGTGAGTATTAAACACATTTTAAGAATATGAACGTAATCATTTAATCATATTACAAGAAAACATATGTAACTGTTTAGTCATAATCTAGGATTAGATACGTAACTATTTAATCACATTATAAGAAAACATATGTAACGATTCATTCACATTACAAGTAAACATACGTAACCATTTAATCACATTTCAAGTCGATAATCACCTCTTAAAGTTAGATTATGTAAAAAAAAACGGTTTTGAAGAACATCAATACAGAATACCCAAGTTCTGAAGAACATTAAAAATAAATCAGGTTCTTAAATTACATTCGGTGCCTCTCTTTCACTCCCACCTCAGGTTGCTTTCTAATTTTGAGATCTCTTTTATTCCTGCTTCCACTTCAAGTAGGGTTATTACCAAAATTAAGGTTCTTTCACAATAGAAGGAAAAATTGGGACAAAATGCTTGCAACTCAAAATTGGGTCGAAATACTCAAAATGCTTTCAACCCTGAAGAATTAGAAAATACTGATAGAGATAGTTTCAAACCCACCTCGAATACAGCCTAAAATATAGTTGTCATCACCTAAACCCTGCTACCAAAATGTTGTCTTCTAATTATATACTTTTGGAAGCCAATAACAGTGTGTATAAAATCCCTCAGTAGAATATCACCACCAACAAATTAGATGACATGAACCAAAAAATGGATCAGCGTACACAAGTCTAAGATGAAGAAAAAATCCACATCAATTTTTGTACAACATTCTAAAGACTACAACCTTCAAGCCACCCATCTAGACAACAACCTTTGACCTTCAAGCCACACATCGCAACCTTCAAGCAACCTTAAGCGTACACTCCAACCTTTATAGCCAAACATTAAAGTCAACAACAATTTAAACCTTAGCTCAACTCGATTTGAACACAAAATCCATATCATTTCTAAAGACCTAGAGCAAACATAACAGACTGAGCTCTTGAAGAGCACCTAGAGCTCAAAAACAGAACAAACTCGAGTAATGCAGAGATCAAGCCACACATCTCAAATGGCAATGTAGACTGCGAGAGACATATAGAGTAAATCAACTCTCTGGGCGATTCTCAAGCTCCAGGAGCCATGGATTCAGAAATCGACTCTTCATCTACTTAGTTCATACAAAAAGAAATGCTAGAGGGGTAATTGTTGTTAATAATTTAATTAAAGAGAGGTAATACTGTCATTTTATATTATAGAATAGTGACTTACGGAAAAAATTAACAATGCACAGTAAAAATGACTAATTAACCACATGCTGAAATATATCTAACCAGTCTGCACAAGTTATAATCAATTAGTCACATGGGCAAACATGTGTAACCATTCAAGTAATTAACCCTAAAAATATATGTAGTAGTGTTACCCTTGTATTTAGTTAATCCTTACTAATACTATCATTTATTATTAGATAATTGCCCACGATCCAAGGAAATCAAGGCGAGACATGTTGAGCACCTCACAAAAACCAGGGGATTCACATATTTTATGTCTAACTTCCTAAGTTTATTGTAGTTTTCTATATTTAATAAAAACTATTACGTATTTGTTACTGCTATTGATCATAGTACAGATGATAGATATTAGAGGGCGGGTAAATGTTGGCCCCTAGATCCACGCACCCGTGAATGAGTGGATCTAGCAGGTTTTGGATGGGCATTAGATGTATTCGCATCATTGTTGATCTGGGATTACTTCATTCACTAATTGAGAGATGGCTACCAGAGACGCATACATTCCACCTACGGTGGGGTGAAATTACTGTAACATTGAGGGATGCCCAGGTTCTACTAGGTCTACGAGTTAGTGGACCCCCAATTACATACCCATATATTTTAGGATATGATGAAATTAACTTGCTCGACTTTTGCCCACGATTATTGGGATACACTCCCATCCGTGAAGATGGTCGGATCACACACAATGATAAGATTGTTTGAGAAGATCACACACTTTTGCCCACGATTATCTTGGCTGAGAAGATTGTTTGAGAGGAAACAAGATACACCAGATTGTATACCTCAGACAGAGGAAGAGTCTGTGATTAGAGAACGGGGATATATCTTGAATATGTTAGGCGCATTTCTAATTCCTAGCACGACTGGAAACAAAGTAAACCTAGAATATCTGCTTTTATTGGAGAATCTACATGAGACTGCTCAGTACAACTGAGGATCAGTTGTATTGAGTTACTAATATAATGAGTTATACATAGCTACATAGAAGGGTATAACAAATGCACCAGGATGTGTTGTACCTTTGCATGTACAACTATTTTTCTATTTTTTTTTATTAACCTTAATATTTTTATAGTATTCAACTAATTATTATTTTTTACATGTGATAGTTGTGGTCATGGGAACATACATTTGTGGGTCGTCCAATGGTAGAGACTAATGTGAAATTCAATGGTCAAGTTCCATTAGGGATGTAGTGGACATTGCTCAAGACAAGCAAGAAAAATCTTAAACCAAATGTTCGTCTGTTTTACTGGGACGAGTTATTTGCCCTTGGAGAGTTTCAGATATTCACTCATGTAATAGTGTAATTTGCATGTCTAATTACAATATTAATTTCTTATTTGTGTTTAAGGTAAATTGGAACCACCCATGATTGGCTGCAAAATGTGTCATCAGTCTCTATGAAGGATGCACATTTAGACCTGTCAAAGGTGGCACTACTATATTTTCATAAAGTGGAGTGCTACATGGTGGATAGGGTAATGTAACAGTTCCGTTTCTATCACCTATCCCAGAAAGCATTCCATGACCGTCAAGATTGAGATAGGTTGCATAAAATACGATGGGATAAGAAGAGACATGAGTCATGGGTCATCCAACATCATGCGTACATACAAATGTGGAACAACCGTGGTTTGCATCTAGTCCATGAACTAGAGATACATGTACCTCATTCTGAGTACTTGACATGGTACTCAAGGATGACATTTACATTAATAAGAGATGCACGTCCATTGGTCCCAGCTAGCGTAGATGCAGACTTACCGTCAACCATTTACTTCGAACCACATGGGAACCAGATGATGTTGTTGGTAAGTTTTTTGTATATATAAATTCAACTATAATTGTTATTATTTGGTGTACTTATGAATATTATGTTTTGAGGGTATACAGATGCGAGGTTGGAAACATGTGACGCGTTATTGTAAAACATTGATGAAGACAACAATCGGGTGATAAAAAATGTATGTGGACGAGATGATGAATGCTTGTAGGTTCTCCCAAGACATAACTGGTTATCTATCGGGGTTCAATTAGATGATGGCAGAACCAGTGTCATCTAGTGAGGACGAACAAGTAGAATGTACAGATCAATCAGAAAATATATCTTAACATCATCAATATCCACCACCTCCAGTTACTCAACAATCGCAAATTGATGAGGTGGAACCGGAAGTCTCTGACCAAAGAAAATAAGAAATGTTAGGGTCGGGCTAGGGGACATCTAGTAGTAGTTGTTGGATCGTAAACTCCTGATTGCTGATCTGGCAGTGAATTGAATGCCAGATGACGGTTGAATGATGCTCTCGCCTTAGCTCCGGTGAACCTGTAGGTAGGGGATCGCAACATAGGGGGTGTCTCTGGGTCCCTCTCCGATGCTTAAATGAGTATATGTGTGTGTATATCTCAAAACGTAATGAATGTATGTAAAGAAAAGGTATTTATAGAGTAGGAGATACCAAACCATATAATGTAACCGTATATCTTCGTGAATATTGTGCTGTTGAAGATTTGGATAGTAGATATTGCAGTTACGGCAAGATATTGTAGTAACCATATCTAATCATTAGTGAATATGTGCCTTAAATATACGGGATATCGTGGCTACTTCCTTATTAGCGGCTGGTAGGACCAGAGGAGAAAGGCAAGACTCTCTTCGGGGCGAGCACTCGCATGGCAAGCAGTAGGAGGTCGTGACCTGGTGAAGAATGGCGACCAGCTAGGGAGCCTTTGGTGTCCATATCAACCTGGGCTCGATCTTGGGCCACTCTATGGTGAGCCAAATTGACTTTGACTTAGGTTGGTCCAGTTCGAATAACTTGGGTTTACCCCCTCCATGGTTATTGGGCCTTCAAGGCCTTTTCTTTATTGGGATGTCACTATCAATACCCAACATTTGCCCCCGAAGCTTGATTGAAGTTTCTTCAGTCGAGCTTGATTCCTTGGTAGGGTTTGAGATAGTGACACATTAGATTTGGTTTTCCTTGTCTCTTTCTGTGGTTCATGTCGTTATGGACACTTCATGCTTGTTTGGCGATCAATCATTCCACTGTCCGAGGCTGAAGGAATATTCAATATTGTATTCCTTCTTGGCGATCACTCTAGGCAGTCTAGGTTCATGAGGGTTTACCTTTTGTTGTTAGGCGATCATTACCTTTGAAAAGGAATTTCCCAAAAAGGTCTATTTAGTGCGCTGGCGATCACTTTGTTTGTTTGATGGACTTTAGCATTTAATAACTGCACAGTCATCCAGAAGTCGAACGGTTACTTGAAGCACGCCTGTCATTTAATATTCCGTAACCCAAGGGTAGTCTGACAGCTTTCTGCACTGACCGACCGTTTGTCTCCCCGAGGTGTCTCTCAGAATTCTGACATTGCTTTGATTTTTTCCAAAACGTTGCAATTATTCTCTACGTCGTTTCGATTCTGTCTGTGGCGGTTACTCCTTTTTTGTCTATATAAGGGACAGCAGTTCCCTTATTTTATTTTTTACGTTTTCCTTCCCTTAGATTCTAGAGCCTTCTCTGTTCTCCGATTTCACTTTCTGCAACCTTCTCCTTTCCTTTCATCCATCTCCTTAACCTTCCAACTTTAGCAAAATCCATGGCCACCCGCAGCCAATCCGGCAAGACAAAGATGACAGCCAATAAGCTTTTTTCTTCGGTCCTTAAGGTGCCGAAAAATGCCAACTCTCCTCTGTCCATCAGGGATGGTTCTACACCAGCCTCGGCTGAGGGGCAATCCGACCTTGGAAGGTCCGCAGCCACGCCTGTGGTGGTGGATGGGCCGGAAGTTCATACGCCCATCTTTTCTCCAAAAGGTAAATACTATGTTTTATTGTTCTGTTCTGAGAGTATCCCCTGTTTTTCTTGTTTTCATATTTGTTCTTGCCATATCTAAATTGCTTAAGTAGATGCCAAGCCCAACGAACTGAAGCGTGCCTATTTTAACACGGTGGTCTCAATCAGTGGTTTTGGTGAAGTGGATGCCCCCAGGTACCCAGGCCTGGGTCTGCATTACCCTCGCGGCAGAGAGGTTTACATTTATGCGGCCCATATCGATGTTGGGTTGCGTTTTCCTCTCTGCGAGGATTTGCAGGCGCTGTGCCAGTTTTACGGGATACATCCCACTCAGCTCATACCCAACACCATTAGGATATGGGTCGGATTCAAGTTACTGTGTATACGTCAAGAATGGACGTATTCACTGGACTTGTTCTGATGCTTTTTCCGATTGGCTGTTGGAACGAACCATCTCCACAACTTCCAGTCTCGGTGGCCCAAGTTCGCGGAATGGAGAGGCCAGTTGTGGAGTTGGAATGTTCATGTCCGGTTGGTCGATGACTTCCGTTCCACCAAATCCAACTATAAGAAGTTCTACTTCTTCTACAAGGGGGGCGTGTTCTGGAAGTTGTCTACGCTAGATAAGGATTTCCCTCTTGCCTTCGACGAGTTGTCAGGGAGCGACCAGAATGCCATCGATGACCTGTTCCGGTTGCATCGATCATCCAGTTTTCACCCCATCCACTCGGTGGCGGAGACCACTGAAAATATGCTCGAGATGGCGGGCATTCATCAGGCCACGCCACTTTTTGATGATTGGGTAATTCTTCTAATCTTTTTTTTGTTTATTAGTTGTAGGAAACCGGGGCCGAAAACTCATAGGTCTCTTTGATGACCAAGGAAAGGCGGGGCTATCCGCGGACCAGGCGTCGCTGAATCCTCTTCCTCCCCCTTCCAGGCGTTCTTCTAAGAGGAAGCCCGAGGATGAACTTCCCCTTGCCACCGTTGGCCCTCGCCAACCAGGTACATTTTCTTTCTACTCGCCATTTCTTTGTTTCCACGCCTTAGGTTTCTGGGTTTTAACATATCTGTTTATTTTTGGCAGAGAAGCCCACCGCTGACGTGGCTCGAGACCCTCCTCCTCCCCATGCCAATAAAGGCAGGGGTTTGGGCGAGGAACGCCCGGCTCTTCCCAAGAGTCGGCCCCCTCTTAAGGGCTCCGTTGCCCCCCAAGGAGAAGGCTCTGGCCTTGGCGGCCCCTATTCCTCCGGAGCCCTCAGCCTCTATTCCTCCCAAGGAATCTGGGCTCAGAAGAAGGGGATCGATGCCCCCGGTGCCTCGAAGACTCCTCCTGAGGAGTACTGCTCCTTAGCGAGCATGTTTCAGCCGCCCAAGGCTGCCAACTGTCGGGGCGTCTGGATCCCCAATGGAGACTTCTCCAAGACGGGGGTCACTGACAAGAAGATTCTCTATGGCAACCCGGATTTATGTATGCGACTCCTTGAGGGGATAATTCCTCCCAGGGATCGCTCTGAGGTTCCCTCGGAATTGCACCTCATCGAGAGGATGAGGAGGACGCACTTCGAACGAGTTTCTCTAGTAAGACTTCAAACCTTTGTTATGGTTTTGTATACCTTGTATTTTTCATAGACTAACTATATCATTGCCCCTTATTCCCTTTGTTGCAGATTGTTCGAGAAGAGGTGGCGATCGGTCGGGTCGTCAGAGAGCTCGCCAATAAGCAGTATGATCTGCTTGTTGAGTTAGATCAATACCCGAGCGTGGGGTTCTCCCCTGACCAGATGGAGGCCATAAAGGCGACTGCTGACTCGGCAGTTCTCCTGGTGGAGAATGCTCGGGAGAAGTACTTCAGGAAGGAGGAAAAGCTCCTTGCTGATGTCAAGAAGAGGGAGGCTGATGCAGCGGTCGCCCTTCAGGAGTCTGAGGCCCTTCATCGGTGCTTAGATGAAGGGGAGGCTGTTAGAGCTCGCTTGGAGGCTGAGCTCAAGGAGGACAGAACCCAACGGGCAGAGGTAGAAGCTCAACGGGTCGCCGATGAGTCTTAGAGGTAAGCTGCTGAGGCTTAGAGGGTTGTTGCCGAAGCCGGGGGAATCGCCCTGGAGGAGGAGATGGAACAACTGTCTGCACAGCTGAAGTCTGTTCCCTCCCCCCAAAGTGTGGTCAAAAACTTCAAGGCATCTGAAGAATTTGTTGACTGAGCTTTGGAGGTGATGAAGTCAGAGATTGCTGACTTTCTCCAAGTCCTGGTCGAGAATGTCCACGCGATTGACCCCAACTTCCCTGTTCGGGAAGTTGAGTCCCTTAAGCCCTTCCTCCGGAGTTCCCTTCCTCACGAAACCCCTGCTGCTGTTACTGAGGAGGTCGACCTAGCTGCTGCTGTCGAGGAGGTTGCTCCCGAAGGCGAGTAGAGCATCCCTGCTCCTGAAGACTCCAAGGCCTGAAGCTTCCACCTCTCCGACAATCAAATGTTTCTTTTGTTTCTAGATAATAGTTTTTTCATCCTTCCTTGTAATTAATTTTCGAATTCAGACTTGGTTTAATTTTTCTTTATAATATTGAATGCCTTCTATATTCGCAAGCCTTTATGTTTATTTGACTTTGAATGTGTTGGCGATTCTTCCGAGGTCTTAGTCATAATGACCTTCGACTTTTTCTTCACTTTATGAGTGTCTTGACCCTTAGGGTTTTTGGACTTCTCTTTAGGCTCAAAATGATAAAACTTCATAGAATTATCCCTTTATCTCGCCAAGTATAAACTCTTAAGGAAAATATCTTAAGACTTAAAAGTATAGACTTCTAGACTTGAAGATGTATAACCTTATTGAAGTTTAAACTTTTGGAGCGCTCGCCTCTACAAAAGGAACTTGTTTTTTGAAGCTTCACTTTCCATAGTGATCGCTTAAGATTCCTTGTGCCGCTTCCATAATTCGCTTCATGAAGTAATTGTCACCCTTAGTAGATAACTTCTCTAAAATTTGTCCAACTTATAAGAAGATAGTTTCCTTGATGGATTGATTATCTTCGTCGTTAAGACTCCTGCCTGATTTTGGTATCAGGTCTTTTTCCTGACTTTGGTGTCGGGTCTTTTGATTTGCCTAACTCTATTGATAGGTCTTTTGGCCTGGCTTTGGCGTCATGGCTTTTGTTTTGCCTAACTCTGTTGCTAGGTATTTTGGCCTGACTTTGGCGTCAGGGTTTTTGGTTTGCCTAACTCTATTGCTAGGTCTTTTGGCCTGACTTTGGCGTCAGGGCTTTTGGTCTGACTTTGGCGTCAGGGCTTTTGGCCTGACTTTGGCGACAGGGCTTTTGGTTTGCCTAACGCTATTGCTAGGTCTTTTGGCCTGACTTTGGCGTCAGAGATTTTGGCCTGACTTTGGCGACAGTGCTTTTGGCCTGACTTTGGCAACAAGGCTTTTGGCCTGACTTTGGCGACAGGGCTTTTGGCCTGACTTTGGCGTCAAGGCTTTTGGCCTGATTTTGGCGATAGGGCTTTTGGCCTGACTTTGGCGCAAGGCTTTTGGCCTGACTTTGGCGTCAGGGCTTTTCGCTTGACTTTGGCGACAGGGCTTTTGGCCTGACTTTGGCGTCAGGGCTTTTTCTTCGATTTGATTCGAGTGGTCATGCTTTATGAAGGAATGACTTGCTTTTATTGACATAACATTTTGATTACAAGCTATGTAAAAAATCTCCTTAAGTGTTCAGAATTGAATGGACGGGGTAACTTTTCACCTTCAGTGGTTTCCAAATAGTAAGATCCTGGGGCGGCGATCTCTACTACCTTGTATGGTCCTTCTCACTTAGCTGAAAGCTTATTATGACTGTCCAGTCTTGTAAATTTGTTCCTTCTCATAACCATCTCCCCCACGGCAAATTGGCGAGCGCTTACTTTTCTGCTGAAGTATCGAGTGGTCGCCAGACGCATCTTGGCTTGTGTTTTTTTCTGATTGCCACCTCTTTTCCTCTGCCAAGTCGAGGTCAGTCCTGTGCTCGACTTCGTTTGCCTCCGTGTTAAAGTGTAGGATTCTGTGGGTAGGCACTTCTATTTCAGTGGGTGCCACTACTTCTGATCCGTACACTAAACTGAAGGTTGTTTATCCAGTGGCTGTCTTAGGTGTTGTTCGTATAGCCCATAATACGTTTTCCAGTTCTTCTGCCCAATTTCCTTTGAATGCTCGAACCCTTTTCTTGAGTCCTGCTAAAACAACGTTGTTGGCTACTTCAGCTTGCCCATTCGTTTGAGGATGATGCACTGAGCTGAAACGATGGTCGACATGGTATTCTTCACAGAGCCATTTGAGCTCTTTTCCTATGAATTGCAGACCATTATCACTGATAAGTATTTTAGGAATGCCAAACCTGAAAAATATGTTGATTTTCAGGAACTTGATGACTTGGAATTCCGTTGTAGAAGCCAAGGCTTTCACTTCTATCCAATTTGTGAAGTATTCGATCGCCACTATTATGTGAGTGCGCTGACCAGTACTAATAGGAAAAGGACCCAATATATCCATCCCCCATTGAGCAAAAGGCCAGGCACCTGCCATTGGGGACAACAGTGTTGGCGGTCGACCTGATCGTGGTGCAAATTGCTGGCAAGTCTCGCACCTTAGCGTTAATTCAGCCGCGTCTTTTCCCAAAGTTGGCCAGTAGTATCCCATCCTGAAGATCTTTATTGTCAATGATCGCGCACCTTCGTGGCATGCTGCCACCCCTTCGTGTGCTTCTCGAAGAACTCTTTCTGTTTCTGTATGAGGAACACATCTTAGGTAAGGAGTCGAGTAACCTCGCTTGTAGAGTTCTCCGTCTATAATCAAGTAACTGGCTGAAAGTCGTCTTATCCTCATAGATTCACCTTCGTCTTCTGGGAGAATTCCCTCTTTCAACAATTTCTAGAACGGAGTCATCCATGTGAATTGTCCTTGAATGTTGAAGACTTCTGCTCTGTTGTCGAGAACTGAACATAAGGCTTTTTCCAGGAATTGTACGTCTTGGATTGTTGTTCCTCCAAACACCAGCTTATTTAAAGAGACTGCCATCTGGTTCTCTTGGCGAGGAATAGACTCAATCGCAAAATTTAGAATTTCTGCGACGAGTTTTTTGGTGATGTCGAGGTACTTCTTCATCTTTTCTCCTTTGCCTCGTAAGTGCCATTGACCTGATTAACAATAAGCTCATAGTCGCTTTTTACCTTGAGCGCTGATATACCCATTCCTTTTGCCAGTCTGAGTCTAGTAATAAGAGCCTCGTATTCTGCTTCATTATTGGTCGCCTGAAATGTTAGGGCGATCGCATATTTCCAAGGCTCGCCTTCAGGAGGAATGAGAATTAAGCCTGCTCCCGAGTCTTCTCTTGATGAAGATCCATCCGTATAAAGTTCCCAGATTTGACTGTTATATGCTGATGAACTCGGCCTGTTATCTGCTTCTGTTAGACCATTACTTGTGCTCTCGACGATAAAATCGGCTAGCGCTTGACCTTTGATGGCCGTTTTTGGCGCAAATTTGATCTTGAACTCGCCGAGCTCGATCGCCCACTTGACCATTCTTCCTGAAGAATCAGTTTCATCAGGAAGTTTTTGAGAGGTTGATTGGTGAGGACCGTGATGTCGTGCGCATAAAAATAAGGTCTCAGCTTTCTAGCAGCAATAACTAAGGCATAGAAATACTTCTCAATCTGGACATATTTTATTTCTGCAGAATTAAACATGTTGCTAACAAAATACACTGGACTCTGGACATTATTTTCTTCCCTTATTAAAACGACACTGGCTGCTACGTCACTGATGCTCAGATAAAGGAAGAGCTGCTCGCCTGGAACGGGTTTTGCCAAAGCTGGGAGTGTTTGGATGTGCTGCTTTAAGGATTGGAACACCTCCTGGTTGTCTGGCGTCCACTCGAACTTGCGGTTGGCCCTCAGAGTTTTGAAGAATGGGAGGGACTTGTCGCTCGCCTTGGAGAGGAAGCGGTTGAGAGCAGCTAGGCGTCCATTCAGGCATTGGACCTCCTTGTGACATGTCGGCGAATTAATCTCCTCTATAGCCTTGAGCTTTTCCGGGTTCGCCTCAATACCCCGTTCGCTGACCATGAATCCCAGGAATTTACCAGATTTGACCCCAAGGCGCATTTTGTAGGGTTCAGGCGAACGCTGTGTCACTTCATGCATTCGAAAGCTTCGCGAAGGTCTGTTGTGTGAGGAATGCCTTCGATGGTTTTGATGAGCATGTCGTCCACATAAGCCTCCATGTTTCTCTCCAGCGTGTCTTGGAACAGGCGGTTCACCATCCGTTGATAAGTCGCCCCGGCATTGATTAGACCGAAGGGCACCACTTTGTAACAAAGAATGTCCCCGTCTGCATAGAAAGCGGTATGGGCCTCGTCATCTGGATGCATCCGGATCTGGTTGTAGCCTGAATATGCATCCATGAAGCTCAACATGTCGTGACCAGAGGTTGCATCGACCAACTGATCAATCCTGGGAAGAGAATAGGAATCATTAGGGCAAGCTCTGTTCAGGTCGTGGAAGTCGACGCACATCCTCCACTTGCCGTTTGACTTCTTGACCAAAACTGGGTTGGCGACCCAGCTCTGGAATCTCACCTCTTTGACAAAGTATGCTTCAATCAGCCTGCCGACTTCCTGTCTGATCGCCAGGCGCTTGTCTATCCCGAAGGATCTTCTTTTCTGAGCGATCTGCTTGATAGAAGGGTCTATCCTGAGCTCATGAGAGATGATGTCTGCACTGATACCTGGCATGTCGCTCGCATTCCAGGCAAAGAGCTCCTTGAATTCCCTGAGGAGGGCAGTCATGGCTTGTTTCTGATCATCATTTAAGGTGGTCCCGATACGCACCTTCTTATCCGGGCCATCGACCTCGACTTCTTCCATGGGCGCTGGTCGAGCCAAATCCTCGCGAGGGTCAGCCTCTGTCTCGATGGCGAGAGCTTCCCTTTGGTTCTTCCTGCGCAGGCAGTTCACGTAACATTGTCGCGAGGAAGGCTGGTCGCCA
Source organism: Chamaenerion angustifolium (assembly GCA_946814005.1). NCBI lineage: Eukaryota > Viridiplantae > Streptophyta > Magnoliopsida > Myrtales > Onagraceae > Chamaenerion > Chamaenerion angustifolium. The sequence goes on along the minus strand of OX328277.1, from coordinate 17,392,019 downwards.
AGTACTTCTCCAATCTCGTTGGGTGTGGGGAACTTCATCTTCTGATGGACTGTGGAGGCCACAATCTTGTTGGGGTTGGTTGTGGTGCTCCCCAGGATGGCGTTGTATGACGTAAGTAAGTCGACCACCAGGAAGGTTACCGATACCTTGATGCTCTTCCATCCTTCGCTCAAAATTACTGGCATGGTTATCGCCCCCAGCAGATAAGTTGTTCTCCCAGCAAACCCGATCAATGGAAAATCGACCATCTTCAGGTCGCGCTTGGATTTGCCAATCTTCTCAAAGGCGTCCAGAAACAAAATATCTGTCGAGCTCCCTCTGTCATTCAGAATCCTCATCACGTAACAGCCGTCGATATCAGTCGTGATGACCAGAGCGTCATTGTGGGGGTAGTTGTTGGATTTTAGGGATTTAGGTGAGAAAGAAGAAGAACAAAAGAAGAACACGAAGAACAGAAGAAGAACACGAAGAACAGGAAGAAGATGAGAGGAGACAATACGGATTTCAGCTGAATAATATCTTGATACTGTCCAAGCTACAGTCGACAAGCATATATAGAAAATGACAACAGACACTAAAACACAGATAATTGCAGATTAGTCCCTACAACTATAATAATTGAAACTTGACTCACCACAAACTATAATTACGGATTAATCCTCAAACATAAGTGTAAGACACACTTATAACCTAACATTCCCTATACTTGTTCTTGATTTTGGGAGTCCAAAATTCCTTGAAGGGCTGCAAGTCTGAAATAGAGCTCCATTTTGAAGACAGAGTACTTGCCTTATTATCTTGGTGCATTCTGAGCAGTTTTGTGATGCTTAACCGAGTTTTGCTAGCTGAGATGCACCTTTGGATTTTGAATGTAGTACTGACCTTGACACAGTTCTGAACATGTCTCTTATCATGGTTTGATTAGTACCTGAAATCTGTGGTGATGATCATGCCAGTTACACAATTAGCAATACCAGATAAACCGCAAGTCATATGCATAATTCTCCCTATTCCTGATCCAAAATCAATTGCCAGAGTGCATCATGACCAGTCAATCTCTTTTTGCAAGCTTATCAGAGTCTTTATTCATTGATATTTCTTATTTTGAATTTGATTGAATTCTCATATGACAGAGGAGTTTGAGCTCCTATCTTACCAGCATGACTGCAAGGTTTGAGCCTTGATCTTTTTATCCTTAGGAGTGAAAACCAAAAGTATCTTGTCGTTTTCTTTATGGTATCATTCTGTTTTTGGACACAATTCATGCCCTATGCCATTTAGATTTACACATAGCAAATTAAAGAGAGACATCACTGATGCACAGGGGCAGTAAACATGATCAGGCATAGGAAAAAAAAAACAGATGACGTGTGAATCTAGATAAGTTGCTTATTATGATAAACAGACATGAGCAAACCAAGATTATCAGTATTATCACACCGATGAGAAAGCTGGTCAGACTTGTTTGAAGGTAGTCTGAGTTAGACCACAGAAGGGGCAATCAACAGAAAAAAAAACAGCAAGCATACACAGAGCTGTTCTAGGATGCAGAGTATAAGGAAAGATACTTTGTCAACGGGGAATGGAGGAACTTACAGACTGTTGGAAGGTCAGGATGAGCTGGGCGGAAGCTGAAGGAATGGGGAAACACCATGATCCTCCAGTTCTTCAAGTAAGAAGACCCCAAGCTTTTTCCTGCAAGGAATGAAGTGTTTTTCAGTTAATGGCTTAGTTAAAATGTCAGCAGTTTGTTTTGAGGCAGGAATGAAGTTAACCAAAACGTCCCCTGAGTGGACTTTTTCCCTGATGAAGAAGAGATCAATCTCGACGTGTTTCATCTTGGAGTGATAAATGGGATTCTCTGAAAGTGCAACTGCACTTGTGTTATCTGTCCATATAACTGGAGTAGTTGGGGTGTGAAGTCCAATTTCTTTGAGAAGGGATTGGACCCACATTATTTCACACATGGCATTAGCAATGGCCCTGAACTCAGCCTCTGCACTGGACCTAGACATGACTGACTGCTTTTTAGAGCTCCACACTATGGGGTTACCATTTAAAAGCAGGTAGTGACCTGAGATGGAGCGGCGGTCAGTGTGATTACCTCCCTAGTCAGCATCAGAAAACGATGTAAGTGTGATGTCATTGACAGGTGAGGGTGTTGTTCTGAACAACATACCGTGACTGAGAGTACCTTTGAGGTATCTCAGAATGTGAATAACAACTTTCCAATTGCTGTTATTGGGTGCTTGCATAAACTGACTGAGTTTATTCACAGCAAAGTGAATGTCTGGTCGTGTGACATAGACATGTTGAAGAGCACCAATTGTGCTTCTATATAGTGTTTCATCATGAAAAGGTTCAGAACAAGTGGTCATACCTGTTTTGGACAGACACGTACCTGTCATTGGAGTGGGAAAGCAGGTTTGGTCATTGCGACCTACCTTGTCTAAGAGTTCCTGGGTATACTTCTTTTGATTCAGCAGTATGAAGTCATCGCCTGAAACTACTTCCATGCCAAGGAAGTAGTTCAAGCTGCCTAGATCCTTTAGTTGGAACTGAGCATTAATGGAGTCAACAATGTTAGATACAAGAGAAGGAGATGAACCAGTTATAACAATGTCATCCACATAAACAAGCAAGAGTACGAATGAGACAGAAGTGAATTTAATAAATAGGCAACTATCAGAAGTAGAGACATGAAAACCAAGAGAGTTTAGGAGAAAAAACTTTAGTTTTTCAAACCCGATGTGTGAGCATGCACAGGAGGACCCGAGGAATGAGATACAGTGGAAGGAATAGAGGTTGGCTGTTGGAAGAAAGGATCACAGGGAATGAAGAAAGGTTTGGAAGGAGTGGATACTTTGGGTGTGTTGGAGGCATAGAATGGACATGTGGTGTCACTGAAGGGAAATGTTGTTTCGTGAAAAACAACATTTCGTGACACATACACTCTTCCAAACGAAGAGAGACACCTATAGCCATGGTGATCAGAACAGAACCCAAGGAAAACACAGGGTTCTGATCTGAAGGACAGCTTGTGAGACCTATAAGGTCTCAAGTGTGGAAAACATAGGCAGCCAAAAACTCTTAGGAAAGAGTAGTCTGGCTTGGAATTAAAAATAAGCTCATGAGGGGAACAATTATTGAGAACCTTTGAGGGCAATCTGTTAATAAGAAACACAGCAGTGGAAAATGCATATGTCCAGTAGTGAAGAGGGACAACTGACTGTGCAAGAAGTGTGAGGCCAAGTTCAACAATATGGCGGTGCTTACGCTCCACCATGCCATTTTGTTGTCTTGATTGAGTAGGGGTATGTGATCCTATGAACTATGCCAAATTGAGAGAGATAAGCAGTAAGAAAATGGAATTCACCTCCACCATCGGATTGCACAGCTTTAAGTTTTGTGCCAAGCTGTTTTTCTGCTAACAAGTGAAACTCACAGAAGACCTTAGCAGCATCAGATTTACGATTTAAAAAATATATCCATGTGTATTTGGTGAAAGCATCAACAATGCTAAGGTAATAGTTGCTATTGCTAGAAGAGAAGGGGGCAGGGCCGTAGAGATCTACCTATATTAGTTCCAAAGGAAGGGAGTATACCGTGTCCGAGGATGGGTACGGCAAAGTCTTGCTTTTACCTACTGCACATGCAACACACTCAGAGGATATGTGATTAGTAGGAAGATTCTGAAATCTCAGAAAGTTAACAAGAATGTTTTTAGAAGGGTGGCCTAACCTCATGTGCCACAGATGAGAAGATTAATTGGTTTTAAGCGAACTAAGAAAACAACTGAATTCAAATTCAGGTAACACAGTAGAAGATGCGTTGTTAAAGCAAGTGACAGAGGAACTTGCATCAGCACTATCAGAATTATAAGCAGAAGAAACATGATCAACCATAAACTGAGAAACTTCATTATCAATAACCGAAAAGGTTTAGTTTTGAGCAGATAAAACTGCATTATTACAAAATGACTGAAAATCAGTTGGAAGAATCAAACATTCATCTGGACTGACAGTAGCAGACTCAACTATCTTATTTGAACTAGACTTAAAACTTGAGAAATCAAGACGGTAAAGACCTTCTGATTCAAAACCCTTGAGCAGCACCTTGTGGGAGATGGAATCCTTAACCAGGCAGTGTGTTGGGTGGAATTCAAAATAAACCTGATTATCCTCTGAGTTGGTTGAGGGTGAGCTTGGGATTTGTGCATCTGAGGTGGTGGGTAATGGTGGGTCTGTGGTGAGGATGGCTGTTGGAATGGGTCAGGATCAAGGTCATAGGCAGCAATATTGGCTGAGGGTGCTGAGGAAGTGAACTGAGGATCTGTGACTCCAGTGAAGTGCACATTGAAACGATGGAAGCATCTGTGCACCAAGTGCCCAAACTTCCCACATAATTGACACTGAAGTCTGTTATTGCCAAAACCTCTACCACGACCTCTACCCCTACCAGACTGTTGATTGCTAAAGGGTGGAGGACCAAATGAGGGTGACTGAGTGTTTTGGGTTGTGGTCTGAGGTGTGGGCAAAAGACCAGACTGAGTGGGATTAACAAACATACTATCCTTACTTCCTGAGCTATTTTCTTCATAAGACACAACAGATTTACTAAGACTGGGGATCTTAGCAGAGGCAATGTTGACACTGGCACTTGCATCAAACAGAAGGTCAGACTGTATAGACTTAGCATCTAGTAAAACAGAGCTCACAGAGGCAATAGTGTACGGGTTTTGACTAGCATGAATGACATCAATAACATTATCATACTGACCCTTAACACCATTCAAGACAATAGAGATTTGTTACATCTCTTCTATAGGGCGACCGCATCTAGCTAAGCTATCACAGGTAGTCTGGATTTCAGTGAGATAATCTCTCATGGACTGATGAACATGCTTTCTAACCTTAAGCCTATCATAGAGATGCATAATCCTAGTTGTAGAAGATGATGAAAACTCACGGTGAAGCTTTTTCCATATGGCAGCAGCTGACATACACCCTATCAACCCTCTACTAACCTGAGTGGAAACAGAGGCTAAGAGCCAAGATGCCAGGGAGCTGTCTTGTTGGAGGAACTTCGCATAGGCTGGATTTGGGACTGCAGCTCCTGTCACATCCTCCAGAAACTGAGGAATGTTGACTCCATGAAGGTGATTCTCGAGGTTATAGCCTCAGACAGACAGAAGAACCTGCTGCTTCCATTGTTGGAAGTTCTCTTCGCCAAGTAGCTGTGCTACTTTCTTGTTGGCAAAGGCAGGTGATAATTCTTCCATGAATCAGTATAGAAGTGGTTTTGAGTAGTGATTTCAGGCTCGAATAAGCTCTGATACCATGTTGGATTTTAGGGATTTAGGTGAGAAAGAAGAAGAAGAACAAAAGAAGAACACGAAGAACAGGAAGAAGATGAGAGGAGACAGTACGGATTTCAGCTGAATAATATCTTGATACTGTCCAAGCTACAGTCGACAGGCATATATAGAAAATGACAACAGACACTGAAAGACAGATAATTGCAGATTAGTCCCTACAACTATAATAATTGAAACTTGACTCACAAGCAAACTATAATTACGGATTAATCCTCAAACATAAGTGTAAGACACACTTATAACCTAACATTCCCTATACTTGTTCTTGATTTTGGGAGTCCAAAATTCCTTGAATGGCTTCCAGTCTGAAATAGAGCTCCATTTTGAAGACAGAGTACTTGCCTTATTATCTTGGTGCATTCTGAGCAGTTTTGTGATGCTTAACCGAGTTTTGCTAGCTGAGATGCACTTTTGGATTTTGAATGTAGTACTGACCTTGACACAGTTCTGAACATGTGTCTGATCATGGTTTGATTAGTACCTGAAATCTATGGTGATGATCATGCCAGTTACACATGTGCCAAATCATCTTCGGAGAATGAGATGACAATGTCCTCTTCAGGCCCGGGTCACTTTCCCAGCTGGACCGCTGCAGAAATCTGAGTCGCATAGACTTCCCTTGCGTGTGACCCCTCGCCTCCTGCGCCGAATCCGCCCGCAATCAGATTTACCCTTCTCTTGCTCTAGGATGGGCCAGTTTGCTCGAACGATTCTTTCTTGGTAACGTTCAATTCTTATCACGCCCCGCCACAAATTCTTTCAGCATTCCCCCTTGAATCAACTTCTCGATATCCCGCTTCAAAATGCGGCAATCATCAGTCTTGTGGCCCTTGCACTTGTGGTATCTGCAATAGTTCTCAGTGTCCTTCCCCATTGGCTAACCACCCCTTCGCGGCATTGGTGGCCTCGCCAGAGATCTTCTTTCCATCTCGACTAGTACCGCCGAGATCTGCCTGGTTAGAGGCGTAAAATACTCAGGGACCTCTGGATTTCTGGGCCCTGGGTTCGGTTATGTTCGGGGCCTGTTGTCTCGTCCCTTCTTTTCCTTCTTAACCTCATTCTTACCATCGCGTCGGGGCTCGGGAACCACCTTTAGCGAGGTCGTCAGGAAGTTAGCCTCGGCGTTCGCCCTTTCAAGGTCTATGAAACCTTTCGCCCTGGCCGCCAGCTCCTCTAACATCTCAATTTCCTGCACATGATAAATATTGCGCAGCTTTCTCGAGGCCTTGTTGGCCACGTCCAGTCCTCGATAGAAGGCTCTAATGATCTCCCCATCTGAGACTCGACGGTCTATCTCCGTGACGTTTTGGTGGAAACGTCCATAAAAATCAACCAGCGACTCTCCAGGCTGCTGCTTGACCGCGTCCAGGGCGACCACCCTTTTCATCAGTTGGCGCTCGACCATATATCTCTACAGGAATTTGCTTCTCAATTCTGCCCAAGTCCCTATAGATCCTGCAGGGAGGCCGAAGAACCAGGACGAAGCCGAACCCGAAAGAGTTGACGAAAATAATAAAGCCAAGTGATTAGGATCATTTGACTTACCCAGAAGAGAGGCCTCATGCTTGTTGACATTTATAGTGGGGTCTCCTCCACCACTATATTCAGGTATAGCCCGGGCGTCCATGACTTTCGGGATTTTGATGGCGACTAGATTGTCGGAGAAGGGATGAGCGGATCGCTCCTTGAAGGGAGTTGGGACTGTCAGTCGCCTTTCCTGGAGCCTCTTGTTGATGAGGTCGTCCACCTGGTCCAGAGTGCAATTCTTTGGCGAAGTCCCATTCGGCATGGGATCAGACAGATTGGTGGAGTAAGTAGCCGCTAGCGGTTCGGTGGATGCCGGGGGTAGGGACTGGTGTCAGGATTCGCAGTTTCTGTCGGTAGGGGCCCCGTGGCAGCGGGGCGAGTGTTTCCTTGGGGAGCAGGGGCTTGTCGGCGAGCCTGTCCTAGGTTGGTCTCCAGCAATGATATCATCTCCGGAGTTAACTGGATCTTTCCCCGACGATGTGGACGGTTTGCGATGCTGGAGTCTCGGTATGGTTGGGAGCAGGAGTCGGTCTGCAATTATCGACATGTTCTCGGGCCTCCCTTGGGGGGACGGCATTAGGTGCTGCCTGGCTGGCAGGTTCTTATTGGAACGGCGAAGTGGCGGCGGAATCAGAGCTATCAGAGGGTTGCTCTTGGTCTGGTTCCGGCGGTTGTTTTGCGATCGAGTTCTCATGGCTGTATTACTCGATTTCCACAGACGGCGCCAAATGTTGGATCATAAACTTCTGATTGCTGATCTGGTAGTGAATTGAATGCCAGATGACGGTTGAATGATGCTCTCGCCTTAGCTCCGGTGAACCTGCAGGTAGGGGATCGCAACAGAGGGGGTGTCTCTGGGTCCCTTTCCGATGCTTAAATGAGTATATGTGTTTGTATATCTCAAAACGTAATGAATGTATGTAAAACAAAGGTATTTATAGAGTAGGAGAGACCAAACCGTATAATGTAACCATATATCTTCGTGAATATTGTGCTGTTGAAGATTTGGATAGTAGATATTGCAGTTATGGCAAGATATTGCAGTTACCATATCTAATCCTTAGTGAATATGTGCCCTAGATATGCGGGATATCGTGGCCACTTACTTATTAACGGCTGGTGGGACCAGAGGAGAGAGGCAAGTCTCTCTTCGGGGCGAACACTCCTATGGCGAGCAGTAGGAGGTCGTGACTTGGTGAAGAATGGCGACCATCTAGGGAGCCTTTGGCGTCCATATCAACCTGGGCTCGATCTTGGTCCACTCTATGATGGGCCAGATTGACTTTGACTTGGGCCGGTCTAGTTCGAATAACTTGGGTTTACCCCCTCCATGGTTATTGGGCCTTCAAGGCCTTTTCTTTATTGGGTTGTCACTATCAATATCCAACAGTAGTCAAGGTGGTAGTCGTAGGGGTTGGATACCTTATATGATAAGAACTTGGATGATGTTTGAATTAATATATTTGTTATAAATATCTGAAAGCTATTCACTTAATCATTATTTTATTTTGTATTTTTTAAAAGGGCCAAATAGTACGTATTTATAGGTGTTTATTTACAAAAAATGTAATGCGAAAGACATCCAAATTTACAACGTTTTTTGTTGTAAATGTGAATGCGATTCGCGTTTACAGAAAAAAAACATTGTAAACGTGAATGTTGTTAGTATTTAATGTAGAGGTGTCAAATTTGAACCTAAGCCACAAATGACCGGGAATCGACTCGGTTTCGAGTCATAAAAGTAGGGCGGCGGGTCATATTTGGGTTGACCCGCTGTGAAACACAGGTCGGATCTGGGTTGGGTCATCTTACCTGAATTCGACCCGTTCGACCCCTGGTAAAAAAACACTACTAGGTATGTTAACAGAGCCGAACAAAAGAGTCTTCAGTGAGAAACCAACTCCCAGCTGAAGAGAAAGTGATAATTGAGAAACCAGCTCGGCCTCCAGTGCTTCACCCACCACTCTTCTGCTTATCGGCTCTCGCTGTTTGGCCGTCCAGCAAAGTAGAAGCTCTCTAGTCCAGCTCCAATGTCCCGTGACTCCCGTCTGCGTCCATCAGCTGCAGCTCCAGCTCCAGCACGCAGTCTACACCCAACTACTCCACTTCGTTTGACAACCGGAAATCTTTTAGAGAGCTATCAGATACTAGATACAGAGAAGAGTCGTCTTCTCTATATCTTCCTTTGTTTATTATTCTTCATCTTCTCTCCATCGAAAGGACGTCTATTTTGATAAACTAGGGAACGTATACTGATATTAACTTTGAACTGAGTGTAGAATCAACGTTTCATTCGAGGGACTGTAAATTGTAATAAATAAATAAATTAAGTATTGATCCCACGTGATAGAGATATTCACTTCAGATCCTTTGTCTGGTTCTAATAAACTAAGAAAATCTTGATCTAGCTGGATTTAGGCAGGTCAGCCGAGTCAACCCACCGACCCGCTAGGTCAGGTTCAGGTTCCAAAAAACTAACATGTGCGACTTGTCGGGTCCTGGTTGACCCATGGGAGTGATGAGTCGGGTCGACCCGAACCCGTATTGCCAACACTAGTTTAAGGTTACTTCAGGATTTTTAAAAATGGTTGACTTATTCCGGTAATTAATTATTAAATTAGAGTTAAATTTGAAAAACAAAATCCAATACATTAGACGTTAGGCAACCTGATGGATCTGATTGTCAAACTTTGAATAAGTAACTCAGAGGATGAACTCAAGCGGAAGAGATTGAGACATTTGGCGAGTTGAGGATAATTGGGTGAACTTAGAGGAGAACAATTTTTGGACATGAAATAGATCTTTACATTTATTTGTTATTCATTTACACAACATTTATATTGTAGATCCTTACTAATTTAACTATCAATAATCTCTCTCAACAAGACACATATTATGGCTATTAATAAAATTAGAGATAGTATCATTCTAACACAAGTGAAAAAAAAGTAAAGTTTAAAGATATCTTAGTAAAATTCGTAGCTTTGATTGGTGTTATCAAAATTGGACCGACTCTCGAATTAGTTAAGTGGTCGGCTCCCAATTATGTTGTCGGACCACCTGTTCACACGTTGATTCACATGTGTATTTAAACAAAAATATAAGAAGACGTGCATAGATGCACAAGATGTACAGTTCTTGCCACCTCTTGCATCCTTCATCTTGATCAATTCTAGGGCTTTGTTACTCAATTATTGATGCCTCAAGCATTTCTTTACCAATTGTTGCATTCAACATAAAGTGTAAACTGTGGTCGGAGATGCAAGCCTCCACTACTAAGGTAGTGTTTGATTAAAATATTAACTATGTATTAGTATTAGTTAATACACGTATTAACTAATACAATGTTTGATTAGAAATAATAGGTGGTACTAATTATAACATATGTATTAACTAATACACATTTCTAGTGTTAATTGTGTATTAACTAATACATTCTATAACCATGGTATTATTTAATACATAATAAAAAATTAACTAATTACCCTCAATTAAGCCACAAAATTCATATCTATAACTCAATTACTTGATCGTTTTTTACGATTGTTTTTTGAAATCGCATAACTTTTCGAATTCTACGCAATCCATTGCCGTAAGGCGATTTGCCCCGCTAATTTCTTCTAAAAACACCGTTTTACATCTTAATTCCCCGATTTTTCTATCAACCTCCGGCTCTTCAAACATTTCTCACCCTTGTTCATCACTTTTTTTAACAATTTGTTTCAATTTCTGTCATGGCACCGTTACTCTTGGTCCTCACACGCCATTAAGCTACTCGATTTTGATCGGGACCCCACCGATAACCGCATACCGCATTTTCGTGTCCCGACAGGCATGCACACACTCGAACCCTTCACAAAAGTTCAAGGTCGGTCGGTGGTGCTCCCACAGGGGATCCCACCAATCGGCTTCCTTGCGCCTAACGGGTTTGCCACCCATAGACTCGCACACATGTCAGACTCCTTGGTCCGTGTTTCAAGACAGGTCGAATGGGGAGCCCACAGGCCGATGCCCGGAGCGCGCAGGTACCGAAGCACGCCGAGTGGCGCGCGTTTCCTACCACGATCGCAGCGACGACGTTTCCGCGAGCGTATCAAAGGCTTGGGCCGCCGTCGCAATCCACATCGGTCCACGCCCCGAATCGATCGGTGGACCGGCTCATCACCGTTCCACATCCGCCTGGGGTGCATCGCCGTCCCCCATCCGCTTCCCTCCTGACAATTTCAAGCACTCTTTGATTCTCTTTTCAAAGTCATTTTCATCTTTCCCTCGCGGTATTTGTTTGCTATCAGTACTTGTTTGTCTCGCGGTACTTGTTTGCTATCGGTCTCATCACCCTCTACGGCGCCCCTTTCCAGGGGACCTGTTATGGTCAATGATCTCCGTGTTTATTGCTGTCATATGAATCTTATTGAATGCCACGTATAATCGTTCATGGTCTTGTATGATTCAACTTGAGTGATTCTGGTGTTCATTTGCACATATTAAATCAATTTATGTGTACACAATTTTAATAATAAAAAAATAAATTTAAGGGTATTAGTGTATTTTTGTCATTTTACGAATAATTTTATATTGAATCAAACACTGTATTAAGTTATACACGTATAAGTATATCTTAATACATGTTCCATTCAAACATAGTATTAACTAATACATGTATTAATTCACAATACGTTCGCCATACCAGCAAGCTATTCGACCCAAATCTATATCTCTTTCAATTTCAATTGTATTTAACTATTGTGAAGTCAATTTATTAAACTGAAAAATCAAAGAGTTTAAAACTCACAAAAGAGAAGTGGCTTTAAATTTGAAATTTGCATATGAGCTGTGAGATGAAAACCCTAAACCCTGCGGCGGTAAAGCGAGCAAGGTTCTGGCCGAATCAGTGTTTCGAATCAAGATTCTGGCAAAGCAGTCAGTTTCTCTGCTCTCCTAATTTCTCTTCTCGAATCAGTGCCTCGAATTAGTGTCCTCCTTCCTTACCAGGTTATTTCTCTTTCTCGTTTGAGGAAGAAATCCTTCAATTCTTGCTGTTTTTACAGATTCTCTAGGTTCCCCGTGAGAATTGTCTCCAACAATCTCGGTGTTCGGTTTCAGGTAAACATATGTCCACTACATGCTTTACATGATTAGTCGTTCTTCTCTTCTAGGCATTTAACTGTACAAGGACCCATTTACTTCTTTCAGGTCAACTACACAGTGGATTAACCGCGTGTCTACGCTAGAGGTATGTCCAAGCTTTGTCGATAACCATCCATTTCCTTTGACTCTTGCTCTCATAGAACAGAGGAAATTAGATAGAAAGAGATTGAGCAGCAAAACATCCCCTCTTGTCTTGCGCTAGAGGTATTTTTGTTTTTCTTTTCATTCTTCCTAATAGAACTTAGTCAAAATTACCTACCTCTTTATTGAACTTGTAAAATTGCCTGAGGAGTTCCACAACAAAGCAGCCATCAACAACCATCATTTGAACAAAGTCTTAACTTGGGAGTAAGTAACGCATCTTGTGTGTCTAATGCATAGGTAGCTCGATCGAGGAATTTAGATGTAAGAGTCTGGTAGCGAGGCCGTGATTATTTGGGACTACTGAGCGAGCCTTCAGTTTCCTTATCAGTTCTGGGTCCTTTATCTTCTTCCGATGACCAAATGCAGAGCCCCGAAGTTATTAACTGGAAAAAAGGTACTAGAAAAATGACTTCTAACCTTCCTTTTATATTCTCCGAGATCAAGAAGGTCAGTAAATCTGTAATATATTTACCACTCTACATAATTTACCAGTCTGCTTCTAATCTCACTATTGTCATTGTAGGTCCACCAATTCATGATTTTACATTTTTGGACAGCCTCTCGGGGAAAGCGGACACCATTTCTCAGTTTTGCACAAACACTAAGTTCTTGTGTTTCAGTTGTTTTTATGAATTCTCAATTCATCATTATTGGTTGAATGAAATTAGAATTCAATGAGTATTGTAAAATCATGTTCATGGTTGAATGAAATTCGAATTCAAACACTAAGTTCTTGAAGAATTTTGAATTTGTAAATTTATTACTATTTTTAAAAAATGATTTCTTCTTTTACCGATAGAATTTTTGTCGGCATAACATGTATAACAACCAAACTGGTTTTGTCGGCAAAAAGGTATTTTCAGCCAAGAATATTTTCATCGGTAAAAATTTATTTGTCGACGAAATCGCCTTTCGTCGGTAAAATAATCTTTACCAACGAAATTTTCTTTGTTGACCAAACCGAATTTGTCGGCAAAAACATATATTTGCTGACAAAAATTCTGTCGGCAAATAAATTGTTTTAACCGACGAAATATTTGTGACATATTTTGTCAGTAAATTTCGCCGATGGAGCATTCGCCGACGAAAGTTTTACCGACGGAATTGAATTTTCCAGACGAAAATTTTACCTTTGCCGACGAAACAATATCGTCGGTAAAGAGAAATTTCCAGCAATGCTCATGGTACACGATCAAAAATTATGTTCTTGAGATTGCCATGGATGACGGGTTTCATCAGACTCATATGGAGGTGGTCGAGTCCTCAAGGTAGTATGATGAAAATCTTGTATAGGATGGACGATCGGTATGTTTCGTACACCCCATTTATAATGAAGACAATGTTTCAAAATTAGTTTCACAAAAATACAAAAGGATGAGACTATAATTTGTTCAAATTTAGTTAAAGCATCCTAAAAACAATGATCGAGGAAATGATTTGCATACAATATTTGAATGATACATCCATTCATATAAAACGTGAATGAAAGCAGAAACTATAAATAAGGGAGACTCAAGTATGCATAACATCTCAACCTTATCCTATATTAATGTAGTTTACAGCAAATCTCATCGTGTTTCCTACGATGAAATAAAAAATTTAGGTCAAATACACTAACCTCAAATGAAGTCAATGAGGTTCCCACGACAGTAAAACGGAAAATAAAGAGCTTCTCACCTCTCGACACCGCATAGAACTCAAGCAGGGGTACGAGGTCGCCTGTCGGATTCTGCCTAATAACTCGACCACATCCATAAACACGCCTAGTTTAATGACACATAGTAGCCACAAGAACCACAATAGATTGACGGTGGAGCTCCCACCACTGTCTTGTAAAGTGTGTTGTAATTCAACTTCCTTACAACTATTGGAGATAACAATCAGGGACTGTTTTATTTATTGTTTTACATTACAAGGACCTTTTTATGTTTCTTGTATTTTCTAAAGTGTTTTTATTTATTATGGAACCGCGTGTATCCTATTTAAGTAACCTAAGTTTGACTGGTGCGCGGAGATAAACGCACTCTGTGATGGGACGTCCGGGAATTAGAGAGTTTCAACTCGGCCTTGATCACGAAGATGGAAGCCCGAATCTTAGAGGAACCGAACTTACTGTGTGCCCAAGTACTAAAGGTAATGTACTACCCCCGAACGTCCTTCATGGAGGCAAAACGAGGAGGAAAGTCTTCTTGGGGGTGGAGTAGCCTAACACACGGACGAGACATTATGAAGAAGGAGGGTCTATGGTTAATCGGTTCGGGAGAAGACATACTCGTGTTTGAGGACCCGTGGCTACACACAAAGGAGGGATGGCGGGTCAGAACCGAACACACAGTTGAACATGGAATAGAACTTAGGGTTAGCCACCTGATATCAACTGGGGGAAGATGGAATGAACCGATGGTGAGGAGCATAGTCAACCACGGAGATGCCGAGCACATACTTAACATGCCCCTACCGACGGAAGGAAGAAATGATCGATTTATTTGTCCCCACACAAAGGATGGAACGATCCATGTACGCTCGGTCTACCACAAGTTGCGGGGGGAACCGAACCAAGCAGGGGGGACACACGATAGGTCCGACCTATGGAAGAATGTATGGGCATCGAAAGTACTCCCCAAGGTAAAGAATTTCATATGGAGGCTAGCCACAAACTCTCTAGCCATGATGTCAAATATGGTTCGGAGAGGGATGAATGTAAGCCCGGCATGCCCAATTTGTGGGGAAGAGGAAACACATGATCCTAGGATGCACATAGACGGAACCCGTGTGGTTCGGCCTACTTGGAATTCACACCGACCGAACAAACACCCCAGACATGTCGACATGGCTTGAGACGAGATGCAACGAATAGGGGAGCCAAGGAGTAAACCGCGAGCATAGGTGGGGGAAAACACTCATCATATGTTGGCATATATGGAAAACACGATGCAAGGACGCCTTCGTGAACAAGAGGCCGAACCCAACGGAGGTCATCTTTGAGATCAAGCAAGCCTTCACCGAGCAAATGTCAACCGAACACACGGTACCCGCACGCCAAGGGAGAGGACAGGCCGAACCATGGAGTACACCAACTGGGAATATCATCAAGATCAATTGCGATGCATCGTGGTGTAAGCACACAAAGACAGCCGGCATAGGGGTCATAGCAACGGATAGCGAAGGAAAAGTGATTGGAGGTATGAACCGTAGGGAGTGGAGCAATGACATCGACATCATGGAAGCAAGGGAAATACATGAAGGCATAAGGCTCGCAACCGAACGGTGATGGCAAAACATTATCATGGAAACAGACTCGCAAACGGATCACAAACAGATAAGTGGAGCGACACCGATGCATTGGATATTAGATACCACAATACGGAACATTGGAGCACTTGCGAGCCGAATTGACAACGTACAATGGAGGGCGATTCCGAGGACATCCAACGAATGTGCGTAATGGATAGCTAAACAAGCAAGAATGGGAGTGTGTCTAAGTGATTGGGTCGAAAGACCTCCACTACCATTAGTTCGATTACTAGTCAATGATTGTAATTCGGAACATCTGTGACCTTGTGTCACGAAGTTTTATTTCTTCAAGTAAAGCGATTTCTTTGACCAAAAAAAAAAGTAACCTAAGTTTGATGATGGAGAAGGCACCCGTGAATATATAGAATGTCTTCTCAGAAGTCATCAAATGTTTGTCTTTTCTTCTCCCATGCTTGAATTGTTCCTCTTCTTCTTGGTTTCTAACATGGTATCAGAGCCTTACTGAGGCTTCCTTTCCTTTGAGATTCCTCGATCGTGGCTTGCGATTCTTCTACTGCATGTTATCGATTCATAACGAATTGGATTTCTTTAATTTGATTCTTCTGTCTTGAGATCTTGTAGTTTTTTCTCATCTCAACTGTGTAGTTTTTTCTATTAAGATCCTTCATGTGATACTGTTCTCTTTTGGAACATGAATTATCAAGATTGTTCTTCTTTGTTGGTTAATTTTTGTTTGAATCTTGATACTTGACATGAACATGAATTCTGAACACGTGGACGTGGCTGGTCGTGCTGTAAACACGAAGGTGGCTCATGTAGATACAAATCTTGCCACTCGTGTTAATTTCAACCATCCATTGTACCTTCATCCATAAGATAACCCAAGTTTGAGCCTCATATACATACAATTGATCGACCACGATAACTATGCCATTTGGAGTCGTATTATGCTCATTACCTTGATTGGCAAGAATAAACTACGATTTATAGATGGATCTTGCATTAAAGAATCCCTAATTCAGTAAAGCCTATTAATTGCATATAGAGATTGTTGTTGCTCAGTAAGTCCATAATTCAGTTGCTACAATTTTTACTAAACTCAAGCTCCTATGGGTTGAGTATTACGCTACTTGTGGCCTTGCCCTCTTGTGTTCGTAAGAAATTTAAGAGACACGTTTAACGTCAAGATAATCAACACCTTTTTTCAAATTTTGATGGGACTAAATTAGACTTTTCCTCGTGTAAGAAGTTATCTTCTGCTATGGACTCTGTTGCCTTCCCTGAATCCAAATTACAACATGTTAGTTCAGGAAGAGAGTAGTAGAGGCATTAGTGGATATATTGTGGTTAATATTTTACTGGTCCCTCTCCTGACACTGATATGGGTAAAACATTAGCTGGTGTTGAATGTGAGTTCTGTCACAAGAAAGGTCATACCATGGATAAATGCTTTAGCAAATAGTGTGAGTTTTGTGAGAAGAAAGGTCACATTATGCGTTCACCTAATAGGGTAAGAGATCAACATTCCAAAAACTCTAGCAACCGAAACCGTTCAGCAAAGGATACGGAGCAACAAAAGACACAAATATCATGTCTAATCAAGAAGTCACTATCTCCAACCCTTTAACACGAGATCAAGCTCGACCGAAGAGACTTCACTAAAGCTTCAGGGGCAAATGTTGGGTATCAATAGTGACGACCTAATATGAAATCAAGCCTACACGACCCAATAATATTCTAGAGGGGTAAAGTTCAAATCATTCAAGACTAGGTCGGCCCACACTAAAGGTAAGCTGGAACACATAAAGCGGTCTAGTGCCAAACCCGAAACTAAAGTGGTCACCAAAGTCCATACATGTCGCCATAGACCAAGGCAAAATCCTCCCACTGCTCGGCATGAGAGCACTCGCCAAGAGAGTCAAACCTCCCAACCCTGGTCCCACAACCGACACCGTATATACAACCATGATGTCCCGCGTATCTCGGGCACATATTCTACAAAGATCATATAAGGCAACTGAAATATTACGTGATAACCATAATATTTGCTATCCTTATCTGCAATGACACAATATTTACAGATATATTCGATTAGCAAAACGGTTTGGTCGTCTATCCTTATAAATACTCCTGCTTTACATACGTTATGTTTTGAGTTCATACACATAGTGTACTCATTTAAGCATCGGAGCGGGACCTAAAGGAACCCCTTATGTTGAGCTCCCCTTCTTGCAGGTTCATTGGAGCTCCGACGAAAGCTTGCGCTCATCAGCCAATTGACATCCGGATCACTGCCAAATCAGCATCCAGTCAGCACTTGGGAAATTCAGACTCAACAACTTACAAATTAAAATATTAGATTAAAATATAAATAATTTATTTAATTTAATTAAAATGTAAATAATTAATTAACACTGGAGGGTATTTTGGTTAATTGGACATGATTCCCTATTCCTAGTTCTCTAGAAATAGCAATTCAGAGCTTTTCTCAAAGAATACTTATTTCTAACTCTTTAGGAATTATGATTCCGTGGAATTTCAATTTGCAAAACAAACATCGGAATCCAGAATCTATATTCCTTATTCCTTGATAATTTAACGAACAAAACATATCATAAGTCTTATTATAGTGGTCGACTTAGATCACCCAACAACCAAGCAAATTATTAAAGACTCGTTATAGCATTGCACTTAGGTCACCCTATGACCGAGCAACTTAAAGATTTGTTGCAACATGCTTAGATAACCGTTAAACCAAAAGAACAAATAATATCAACTTAGGTCACCCTATAGCTGATCAACTTAAAGACTTGTTGTAGCGGTCAACAAATATCACTCCACAACAAAGCAAAATACTAAGACTTATTGTAGCGTCCGACATAGATCACTCAACATCAAGGTTAACTATTAATGACTCGTTATAGCATTCAATTTTTGTCAGCCTACATATGATGAACTTACAGACTTGATGCAATGGTCAAATTAGATCACCCTATAAACAAGCAAACTATTAAAGGCTATTTATAACGGTCTACTAAGGTCACCCTATAGCCGAGAAACTTAAACACTTGTTGTAGCGGTCGAATTAGATCATCCTATAACCAAGAGAACTATTAAAGACTCGCTATAGTGTTTTACTTATGTCATAATAAGACCAAATGAACTATTAATGACTCGTTATAGCAGTTGACCTGTGTCACCCAATAATCGAACAACTTAGCGACTTGTATGTTTTCATGACATTCTAAATTGTGGTGACAACGTCTGATCCACTAACTAACACCAAAGTATGTTTCTCATGATGACCTTTTTAATTAGCATTGTTATAATTACCTAGAACACGCTTTCCAATTCTTCCACCTAATTTCCTTTGAAGGTGTTCAGACATGAAGATAATATATAGTTGGTCAATTATGCTTTCTACTCAACCAAGAATTGTGAACCAACAAAGGTGACGATATTTAGTTCTTCACACAATCATTTTGGCTATTTCCCCACGAATTGGAGATCATTATCATTGATGCTGATACTTGGAATACCCTATATATAAAAAATATATTTAATCTCAATAATTATTCACATGGAATTAACTAATTGGAGCTAGTGCTTCGCCTCATCCATTTACAAAAGTAGTCAATCACCACATGTATGTGTCTTTTCCGCTCATACTTATAAGGAACAATCCTGAGAGTTTAATCCATTGTTAGGAGGTTGAAAATGCGCTATCAGAGTTAGCTGAATTGCTAGCCATATTTTGAGAGAGTTTTTGAAAAGCTCGTACGTATTTTTGAACCAAAGCACTCTTCCTTAATCATCATAAGGTTTTAGTAACCTTGTTTAAGTGTTTTTTCTAATTTTATACCGCTCATCTTCATGACATTAGGACAATCGTTCGTGGACTTCTATATAAGTACACATTCTTTTCCAGGTGGCAATGCAATGTAAGTACAACGTCAAGTCTATTCGATCATATAATTTTTTGTCGGTGATCAGATAGCACACAACACCAAATGCTTGGCCTTTACAAGCTCCACTTCTGTTTTTGGCAATACTCTTAATGATAAGTAATTATAAAGTGAAGTCATCCAATTAATGTGTTCATTCATGCATGTTAAAAAATTATTCTCTACTTTCAATCATAGAATAGAAAGATTGTTCGAAAAGGTCTTCCTTTGATTGATTCCCTCCATCAGTGAGCTTGCTAATAGAGTTAGCCAACTGGTCGACTTCCTTGAAAATGGCCCGGATTGAAAAATCCTTGATTCCACTTATCAAGAAGTATGGGGGATCACAATATTATTTTTCGTCCTGTCACCTTATATTCTATATTCACCCTTAACCAAATAACGATTAGTTGAGAGTCCCACCTGACTCTCTTAATGTTATTACCATCAAATATCTTAGGGACTCACTAATACGATT
The DNA here is from genome assembly GCA_946814005.1 of Chamaenerion angustifolium. Taxonomy (NCBI): domain Eukaryota; kingdom Viridiplantae; phylum Streptophyta; class Magnoliopsida; order Myrtales; family Onagraceae; genus Chamaenerion; species Chamaenerion angustifolium. Next base: position 17,372,146 of record OX328277.1, on the reverse strand, counting down.
CTCGACAATGTGAGACGAAAATCCTAGCAATTAAGTTTATGTCATTACACCGTTTCTTATTCACAAAAGTTGGGTGAACCTTAACCTGTTGTTGGGGAGGCTGTTGTTGGGGAGGCAAGAACATTGGTATGAAGACATACCAATCAAGGATGTAAGACTTGATTGATAATCCAATGTCGAATGCAACAAAGAACTCTAATGAATTTGATAGCTTTTCAAGAAAAAAAAAAATCCTCACAATGAATTTTTCAAAATCTAAGGGAATTTTTTTACCTTAATATACCTAATTTAATAATTATATATGGAAATGTCATTGTCATTTTAACAAATATGAATATAGACCTAACCACAATAAAATATTATATAGACATATATTTCATCTTTCGCCACGTGATGTCAAAGACGCTCCAAAAATCAGGTCCAAGATGAGGCAGTTTCAGAGTCTGCAAAGGCGAAGCAAAATGGAAAAATGTGATTATCAGCATCGTATCCCATCGCAACTAATAATTTGCTTGTGTACTTTCCCTACAAGTGGGTAGCATCAATGCTTATTAGGGGCCGACAATGGAAGGAACCTTCAATTGAAGGCTGATATGCCCAACACCATTTATCAAATATGGCACCCTCTTCCGTTGGAACTCCTTTCCATTCATAGTCAAAAATCGAACCTGAGTTCGAATGACATAAACCAACCAACAACGGGGGTAAACGATGAAATGCACTTTTGTGTGTACCAAACATTGCCTCTATTATCTATTGTTTAGTACCACACCTTGCGATAGGAGGCACTTTGAGCGTACTTATCTCTTTCAACTTGTTGGAAATCGCAGACTCTAATACTCGTACACATATGGATGTATCAATTCATCAATTAATTTGCAAGTAAGTTGTCAATGATGTTGTATAGCGGTGACATTTCTACAAGAGTGTGGAGGCCCTAATTTGGTAATCTCCCAGTTGCCCATTTTCTTTTGCATTCCTCGTAATAACCATGAGCAGATACCACTGCTTTTATTGGCACACTTAAAAGAAACAACGGTTGGACTTGATCTAGCAGTGGTGCATTCATGAGCAGTACTAATGTGCCATAATTTAACATGTTGTTGGAGGGCAACTTTAGTGTCATATTCAACACCCACTTGAAAATCAGTGGTACCTGTTGATGATTCTCTGTGCGTGACCATCTAGTCTGTACATTCAAAGTCATCCCGCCAATCGCCCGATGTAAACTCTGGAGGAAATTGTCTGAAATTCATTGGTTGACTCAACATTCCATCAGTACTTCTATCATCATCTGACAATGCTAACGCACATTCAACCAACCCAGCCAGAGATTTAACATCAATGTCATATCCTATTGAAGTATCTTCTCCTTCTCCTTCTTCATCCACGTCATCTTCACTTTCACCAACAATTTCTACTTTTGGAACCACGTCTAATTCCATGTAGTGATTCATTAAGTGATTCAGCATCATTGATTGCACACAGGTTGTTACCCGACTTCCAAAGGAGATCAATATTAATTACTTCTGAACTTAAATTGCAAACTACAGTAACCAACCTCTTTTAGGTTGGTAAGGGTGGTTGTGGTTTCAATAGAACGAACTGCGGATTTAATTAACATCAATATAATTAACAACTTCTCCACCTAATGTGATTCTACTGTCATAACGAAGGATGAGAGTTACCATTTTTGGAAGAATTCAACCACCTAGTGAATATAAAAATATTATAGAATAATTAATATTTCTTCATCATTAAATTTATCTATATTAAAATAATAGCATAATTACTTACTAAGTAATATTAATTAAAAAACATTAGTTGCGGAAAACCTTAAGGATAAATTCCAACAAATCGGTGGATAATGTACAGAATATTCCAACAGAGCTTCGACAACAAAACACTAACGGGAGGCCAGCAAATTGAGGGAAGGATTGAAGATAGATTATCCAAACAACGAGAGGAAATGATCGGCTATCAAATTTATAGCATATCCATATTCGCGGGTGGAATGGTAGATGCCAACTACCCGCGAATGAGGCATATGGTCCAAACACGAATTCCATTTGGGGCCAAAACTTATAAACGCAAATGAGATTCACTAGTGTAAATACCCGTGAATGGGATTGATAGTTAGGTCTAGATTCGTATTTGTTAAAATAATGAGGACATTTCCGTATATAATTATTAAATTAGGTATATTAAGGTAAAAATTTCAATATAAGGTGTAAAGTTTAATCATCCCCAAAGGAACCTATGAAAATACTACAAATTATCCTTAATGACACAAATAATTAGTTCACAGAAAATCCTAATGGACTTATCTAAAGAGTCTTGGTAGTTTTTAGCCCATTAAACCCTTATATAAACAAACTAACTTAAATAAAAGACATATGGATTAAAATGCTCAACAAATAAGTTCAACTTATTAATTGAAGAAACACTTCAATAAACTAAGAATAATGACTAGGAATAACATACAACTTGAATATTTTATCGACTGATCCTGATAATTGAACATCTATAAGACTATGAAAATTAGCAACCAAGTTGATAAATGATGTTTGATTTCTGAATTGAGTTTGATCTCTAATGGATGTTTTTTCCTAGTAAATATAGTGACAATATATGTTTGCAAAATATGTTTCATCATCTTCTCACGAGTTCTCGTAATCGAATAAATGGGGATCAGAAATGGTTAATTTGCATCTGATCTTTGTTCTCGTCATTCCACTCCTTTTGAATAGGATTTATCCTCAAATCATCACTAGCATCAAATGGAGATCAATAAAAAAATATTCAAGGTTCTGCTTACATTATACTAACAAGGTAAATTAAGTTTGTATGCATTGTCACTGATGCACTCTAGAACTTGAAATAGACCACCGCCCCTTGGAAGCAATTTAGAGTTTCCTTGTGCTGGTAACCTCTCTTTTTGCATATGCTCCCAGAAGTAATGTCGCCGTAGCTTGAATGTTGTAACCAACATGTATAATTTCTTGTCATAAGGGTAGTTTAACACCGAACCTTTCAACTTCTCACTAAAATATACAATTGGCATCACTTCTGGCATGTGCATGACGTTACCATGTTTACTAAAAGAATCACATTCAATATCTGATACGATTTTTTGAAGTTTCATAAGACAAGTAAGTGTATGAGTTAACTTTCCTAGAGTAATTGAAATTCTCTTTCTTGTTGTTCTACCCACTTGATTCCAACATTTTTCTTGGTGACCTCTGTCAATGATGCATCAATAGAACAAAAAACCATCACATTCCTCCAATAGAAACTTGGAATCCCGTGGAAACTTTCTACTTGACTTATATTGGTTGAACTTGGCCCTTCTTGTATAACACGAATCTTCCCCTCATCAACTTGTATTCCTTGTGAACTCACAACAAAACTAAGAAATACAATCTTTTTTGTGCAAAAGATTCACTACTTTAAGGTTTAGCAAACAACTTTTCTTTCATAAGCTGAGAAAAAAAAAAATTCGGTGTTGTAACTAACTGATCATCCAAATTTTTGCAATAAATTAATATATCATTAAAATAGATATCAACAAACTTCTCTATACAGATACGCAAGGCATGATTCATCCACGACATGAGAGTTCTAGAGGCATTAGTAAATCCAAAAGGAATAACTAACCACTCATACACACCATGTTTTGTTTTAAATGTAGTTTTCCATTCATCAACTTATTTCATTTTGATTTGATGATACCCAATTTTCAGATCAGGTTTAGAAAAAACAAACAAGCACAATGCAATTCATCCAACATGTCATTTTAGCGAGGGATGGGATGTCGATATTTTATTGATATGTTGTTGGTTGCGAGATAATCAATACACATCCTCCAAGAACCATCCTTTATAGGGACTAAATCACTGTCGTAACTTCGCGAACGTGTACCTTATCCATCAATTGATTAACTTGTCTTTGTAGCTATTTTTTTCCCTCCAGATTACTCCTATCATTTGAACAATTGAGAATTGTGGCGGCTGGAATGAAATTTATTTGATTTTCAATACCTCGAATAGGTTGTAACCTTTAGGAATCTTAGTAGGGAACACATAATCAAGATACTACAAGAGCGAAACAAAATATCCAAGCAACGAATCGCCAAGTTGGTTAATTAATTAAAATGCCTCCTTGTATAGAAATACAATCGTTGACTATTTTGTAGACATTGGACTCTTGACTTTACTCATTGTTGTATAGAAAATTTATTTCCTGTCTATTTTTCTTTCTTTTGAGCTTTCCTTATCTTTATTTGCTCTCTTACTATCTTCAAGTATTTTCTTTTCCTCTCCTTTCGGTTCACTCGTTGTATTTTTCTCTATATCATTTTGTATCCTCACTTGATCTTCATACACTTTTGTTTGTATCAAAGGTACAAGAGTATAAGTTTTTTTATTTACTTCAAAGGAGTACTTGTTTGTAAAGTCATCATGATTGGAACGACTATCATACTCCCATCGATGCCCTAGCAGTAAGTGTGCAACATCAATTGCAATACCATCACATAACTATCGTCTTCATACTTCCAATTGCTAAATGAAATGAAAACTTGTTTAGTCACTCTTAATTCACTGAGTTCATTCAGCCACCACAACTTCTACGGTAGGGGACGTTTGTTTTGGGCCTAAATGTCGACTTTACGTCCAAACAAGAGAGAATTTTATGCAATACCGGAATCGATCATCCTCATGAACAAGGCAAGTCACGTGACTTACATGTGACGAGATCAAATCATCCCCAACCATTTACGGCAAAATCTTCACGCTTGCCCTAAGTATGTATACCAAGGTGATGTCCTCAAGGTCCATTTCTCCTTCCTCCACGGTGAGTGCTTCAATCTCGCCCTGACAAGGGAAGACACACACATGAACATCAAGGTTGAGTGGAATACCTAGGGATGAGGCAGACAACGTACATTCACCCTCACCAAACAAAGACTGGAAGATTTAGATAAAAGTCGAAGTCTCTAAGACCCTCCTTCACAAAAAGATGCTCGCCTAGACTCAACTCTATGACCAGGCCGGGTAGTTATATTGAATCTTAACTCATCAAGCAGATTAATGATCTAAACAAACTTAGCCATGATTCTCGACACAATCTCAAGAACAATATCTTAACTAACGGGTAATGGGCGGCAAAATCTAAAACCATCCTATAAATACCCACCTATTCCATCCTTTAAATTCGTTATAATCTCAATAAATTCAAACCTTATATTCACTTAAGCATCTGTGAGAGATCCCTGTCTGGCACTCTAAATCCAGAGGAACACCTCAACTATCCATTATTGCAATTCAAGGAGCTCCCTGTCTAGCCCTTTAACAAGTTTGCTCATGCAAAATTGACACATATTCTTACGTTTCTATGGAGTTTATTGTTCTTTATGACCAAATCAACTCTTAATCTAACAGTTTGGTTGTTGGTAAGCCCAATTTCTCAACCATAGTAGGGTTAGTTGCATTAGTACTGCTACCACCATCGATAATCATATGACATGTCAACATAATGGTAGAGTTCAACAATATATTACGAACTGCACGGTTCAAACCCACCAAGAATCCGGTCATATTTGTCTCACTATCCTCTTTAATATCTGCCTTAATCATCAAGATCTCCGTCTCCATAAATTATTCATCCACCCTCAGTCACCTTGTCTAAGAGTTTTCAACTTATTGTATAACTCTATAACAATAACTTGGTACAAATTATTTCTCATCACTGTCTTCATCTCCTTGCACGTCTCAACTGAACGTTATATATTTTTTCTTTTGTTAAAACCTAGTTGATTCCACCATGTAATAGCATAATCATAGAATTGGATGGCAACTAGTCTAACCTTTTTCATCTCAGAGAAATTTTTGCAATCAAACAATAGCTCCAAATTCTTCTTCCATTTAACGTATACTTCTGGGTCACTTATCCCTTTGAAGGATGAGATATTCGACTTCATTTTGCCCATGTTCCGATGTTCCCGATTCATACCTCTTCACATACGGTTTAGTATTTCTGAATGACTCCCTATCATCATACTTGTGGTCACCTTCCCACTGTTCATGTATAGAGGCGATATATGTTACTGGCCTTCCTGTACACTCGTGGGCTGCTCATCACGAGTATTCTCTATTCCATCAAACCGCTCATGCACCTTCTCCACTTGAGCTTTCATTAACCTTTTCATCTCACTGAATAACACATCAATAAGTAACCTACTCAACTATTTCTTTATCCTTGGACATATTTACACCCAAAAACACTTTAGGATTTTTTTTACCTCACAACTCTCACTCATGTGTGTCACTAAGAAATGTCACTCTACACTTGTGTTTCACACATAATTAATTTTTTTTTTACCCTTGTACAAACTTACCTCTCCATGTTTTTTTTTCTCAAAGTTTTAATCAAACTAATTGATCTTCAACCAAATTAATTCATTACGAACACACTCTAAACAAATTAATCAAGGAAATTAGGATCTCTATGTAAAGCTGGATTGTTGGGAGAATGTTTTTGAAATATGAGAACAACACCTAGAATTTCTCTGACAAAATTTTCAAACCAATTAGTGTAAGTCCTTATTTTGCAACGGTTGGATTTCCATACAAATACAAACCCTCAATACCTACTTTGGCAAATATAGATATGTAGTTGCATATGTTTCAACGATAAGAAGTTGGAGAACAATTCAACGCCGTTTTTATTTTTTGCCAAATTCTAGTTTGTCAAATTTTTAACAGTTGCCCTTTTTATTTGCTGAATAGAATCACCTAGTAAAAGCTAACATTAATTAAAAAATGCAGATCGGATAAACCTAAGACAACAAGTTGAGGTCTGATACCGAGATATCACTCTCGTCGATGTGAGATGAAAACCCTAGCAAGTTAATATCATGAGACCGTTTCTACTTAACGACAATTAGTGTGAACCTTGACTCGTTTTTGTAGAGGCACGAATTAATTGTGGAAGACTTGATTGATAAGTTGGAGCTTGACGCCATAGAAAAACTTGATCATTTTGATAGTTCTCAAACAACAAAGAGAAGAAAATTTCTACTGTATTTTTCAAAATCTAAGGAGTAAAATCCGTCCATACCCTAAGGTGGCTATGAATACACTACAAAATAACTCTAATGAGATAAATAATTAATTAAAAGAAACCCTAATGCACTTATCTAAAGAGGGTTGGCATCTTTCATCCCACTAAACCCTTAAAATACCTAACCAAGCTAACTATAAATAAAAGACCTATGGGCTAAAATGCCCAACACATAAATTCAACTTATTAATTGTTGAATCAACATTTCAACAAACTAAAAACAATGACTAGTAGTAACATGAGACTTGAAGGTTTCATCTACTGATCAAAGTTATTGAATATCTCTGAGACTTGGAGAGTTAGCAATAAGGTTGATAGATGATGTTTAACATCTAAATTGAGTTCGATTTCCAATGGATGATTTTTCCTTTTAAATATAGTTTTGAACATGTTCCTGCAAAATTTCCATCTTCTTGACTTCTGATATCGTAATCGGTCCAATTAGAATTTGAATTTGTGCCTATGCATCTGATACTTGTTCTTTATCCTTCCCCTTTAATTGGTATGAGGATTAAACTAGCTCTTGATCCTTGTTTGGAAGAAGAGTCATCACTGTACAAGTCCCTCAACTTTCATTTATATTAGCTCTCTTCAAGCATCTCCATGGTAATTCTCTTTCCTGAACATTCAACTATTGTCATGCCGCAAAATCCACCCAGGAAGTTAGAGGTGACGATAGTTGTTTCTAGTAATAAACAAGTATATACTGGAATCCAAACAAATCCTCTATTGAAATATAACTCTAATATCGATCACGTTCTCACATAAATAATAATGCACTTACATAATCGAAATAGCTTTTTGTTCCATGCATCTGTTGCACACTCTGATACCTTCTAAAATTCAGCATCCTCAGACATCAAACATCCAACACAAATTAACTTCTCCTGAAACAACGGAGTTTAATGGGGTAACTTGCTGGGGAACAACTTAGTAAGTAGTCACAACTTATCCCTACCGGATCAAGCTCTTAGAAAACATATTTTGTAAATAGTATAAACCTTTGACTTACAATAAACATTTAAACAATGTAGAGTTCAAAGGATTTACGGAACAGAGTTTGTCAAAATGAGATGATGCAAACTTACTAAAATAAATAATTCAGAGTCATAGTCTAATCAAAATGTAGGTTTCAAACTTATCAAAAATTCAGAACTGAACGGAAGCGGAGGTTTGAACTTGTCGAATTTCAGAACGGAACAAAAACAGAAATTGCTCTAGTCTTTTTACCACGCCTACTGTGCCGCAGGAAGGCTCCAATGTTTAACCCCCATTGGAAGGATGCAAAACCCAGATATATCCGCTGGGGCGGCTAGAATGATCATGATCTTTTCGTATCGATACGCCAGTGGACCCTCGTAAGGGTTTCAGACCGTAGTAGACTTACAAGCACAAAATCAGAAACAGAGATCGAACTTTCTAAAATGGATTTCACTAAACTGTTTTCCACTAAGATTATATACCAACTATCTCACAAAAAACACATACTGATAAAGTCAGACAACATATCAAAAGCACACTTTATAAAAATACTTCAATCAATTGATCCGAATTTTATTAACGAAAAGTCATATTCATGCTCTAAAATAATCTTAGCTTATTTTAAACTTTCATTCAATGCATAAAATATTTTCTTTAGTAAAAGTAGAAATAAGCTGAAACTACTTACCTAAATTGAACCCCGATTCTAATACCAATATCTCCGTCCATTCAAATTCCCTAAAATCAACGCGAACGTGAGTATAAGTTTTCCATTCAAACCATAATATCCAATCACATCTTAGTCATGTATTCAGTATTAGCATCCCCTTAGTTTCCAAATCAGGTCCCAAATTTACTATTCTGTTCGTGACACTGAAAACGAGACAAAACCCGATATATCATTATTCACGGATTTTTTGACCATCTCAGAAAAATCCCCCAAAATTACCATAGGTAGAGAGTTGCATTAAAAGTCTAACGCCAAAGAGTTGTGGCCGTTACAGAGCGCTTGTCCTTCAATTTTTGTCTTATGCATAGTCTTGACTCTAAATTCACTTAAGTGGATCGCCCACTGAACCACTCACTCCAATTTGTTTGACCTTTGCGAAAATATCTTTAACATTTTAGCAATAAAGATTATTATCTCATAGTGTAGAACTTAGGGCAGAGCTTTCACATGAAAATATTTACACATTAAGGTACTTTGTAATTTTGATATATTCATTTTAGTAAGGACCAAAAGTTTGATTCCATAGTAAATAGGGAGTTGGGCATTGCCTCATCCTGCACAAGGACTACATTAGTCGACACTGTGCTAAGATTCAAATGAAGAAACAGGGGATCGTTCGATAGTGGTTTAAAAGGTGTCTCTTCAAATACTGAAAGGCAACCTTGCACTCTGACATTAGATCAAACTTTATGTTTTGCCTGAGTATCTAAAGGAAAAGCAGCAAGCATATGCTCGCCCTTTACCAAAATCGATTGAGGGGAGCTGGGTGAGTTAGGGGATTTCTTTACTGAATTTATTTCATGATGCGTAGTTATTTTATTGACACCTCTACCCCTTAGCATGATGCTAAGTAATTTCCCAGATTTAACACCCAATGCAAAATTTATTCAGTTTATGCGGATGATGTTGAGGCGCATGAATTCAAATGCATAGCTTAAATCAAAGGTATGAAGTCCTCCTTTCTTGGAGTTGAACAACATGTAATTGAAATAACTCTCCATATTCCTCCCGAACATGCTCTTGGAATGCTCAATTGTCATCCTCTTAAAAAAACCAATAATCTTAAGTAAAAAGGGCAGACCTTGTAGTAAAATATGTTGTTGTTAGCATACCAAACACTGTGTGCTTCATCAATGAGATACATCCTGATCTAGTTCTACCCTGAGTAGGCATCTTTGATATTAGTGTCTTTGTGGTTGATGCTCAATCCACCGGTATATTAACTCGAGGCAATGGATAAGAATGTTTTGGGGAAGCCTTGTTCAAATCACATAAATCAGTGCTCCTACATTCGTTCTTTTTCATTCAATCTATTTACAAGAACTACATTTATTACCTAGGTCTGGCAACACAACTCTTTCAAAAAATGCTAATTCCAACAACTTTCCTACTTCTTACATAACTACCACCCTCTTATCATGCAAGTGAACTTCTCTTATAAACTATGTTCTTGATAACTATCTTTAGCTCGTAGGAGATCATCTTCATGCAGAATCTTGACATGTTACTAGGCTTGTAGGTAAAAACATTCTTGAAATCCCTTGAGAATGCATACAGGATGATAGTCTGATCTTCTTCTAAGGCCACTTTGATCCTCAACTTCTTCTCTAGTACACCCATCTTGACTAGATCCTATCGTACCTTCTCTACCTTTGTGACCTAAATCGTAACATCTGTTGAAGGATGTGTTGGGATATTAGATGCTTTTAATTTCCACCTTGCAGGATCTTGGGGCTTGATGGATTAAGAGAAATGCAAAACGACACAAGAATTTACGTGGTTCACCAATTTGGCTACGTCCACGGCTCACACCCACACTTTCACTATAGACAAATAGTGTTACAAAGTGTATCGCACTCTAAAACACTCACTCCGTATTTTTGGCTCACAATACAACACTATTTTCTTTCTCCCACACTCAAGACACCAACAACCAGCTCTTCTCTCAAATTCGTGGTTTAAGTTTGTAGTGATTTTCCTTCAGACATTGTTGGTTCTTATAGACCACAGAAGTTGGCAATCTTCAGTGGCTTGTCCACCTTCATGAGTTGCTTGTCCACCTTGGTGAGTGGCTTGCCCACCAGAAGAGTGACTTCTCCACTTCAGCAAGTGCTCCACTTCAGCAAGTGCTCCACTTCAAGAAGTGGTGGTGGTGACCCGAAAGTCTCCATCATCAACATGATGTTTGATCACGAGTTTAGGGTTTAGCCTCGTGTCGATTCCTCCATCACAAAACATCGCTTGTAGTCTGGTTGGTTTTCCAAGACTTCGCAAGTCTCATGATGGGTAAATTGTTTCCTATTCATGTGAACAATGAAGGGAATGCTTTTGTTACTTTTTATGCTGGTACTGAGTATGGCATTGTAGGAGGTTAAGGCTTCAATGGCAATAACACACAACAAGAATCTATTGCATCAACGACGAGACTTTTGTGTTGACGTTAACATTTGTTGTTAAACATCTCCTATTCTGTCGCCATATTTTTGAGATGTTAATATTGCTTATTAGACACAATGTTTTGTCCATCAGTATAGGTTACATTTACTGTTACCTTTGTCCATCACTAAGTGTTTAACATGAATGAAAGTCTTACAACAAAACAATATTGACATTAAAGGAGTCCATTAGTTGCAGACATTTAATGTGAAGAAATAAACTGTTTTAAACAATGGAATTTGTTGTCGTTGATGTACTTAGAATAACAACGGAATATTGGTGTTCCGGGCGGTTGTTGCTGTCACTAAAACTTCACTGTTGAACAGTAACACCAACATAAATCAAGCTGCGCACAGTTGGATAACCATCAACCCTTCTGTCCCTTTAGTTCGATTGAAGGCAGCTCCTTCCGTTTGAGGTACACCCATAGTAAATGAACATCACCCACCCCTTGGTACTGCAAGTTTCTATCGAATTCAGTATGTGTCTGCAGTAAACACCAGATCTTGCGTAGTACAATTGGTGAATGCATGTTATCTGCAAGTTCTCCCAAATCCGGCCCACACATTGTCAGGTAAGTCCGTGGGACCAAGTGTTATTGATAGCATAGCAAATGGCATGCAAGGTTCGTCCTCATCCCTGTGTCACTATCCTACTTCAATTGCTGCAATAATTAACTCTGTTATTCAGACCTGATTTGAGATTTTGCTGTTGTATTTTATTTTGGTAAATGGTTCATGAAATCGGCTACGGTATGAGGATTCGTTTTCTGTTATCGCGTACTCTGTTAAGTCATGCGTTAGTTATTGTTGGAATTCAGCAGTCTTTGGAGTTTATAGATGTCCAAACTCTGCTTCGATTGCTGTCATGAAGCTTATTTGAGTGTATGTCATACATGTGTGTTCTAAGTATATTGCCTTACTGAAGCTTTGCTGTATGTTGTAACATCGATTTGCCATGGAACAACAATTGCAGCGTGTGGATCCACAATGAAGAATGGACAAGACTTGGATGAACAAACCAAGGCAGAGCCTTGAGTAAAAGAATGGTGTTGCGGTTTTTTTGGAATTCGCCTTTACGAATGCATCTTGGGGAGGTAAAATATACTGTCCTTGCAGGAACTGCAGTGGTCGTTTGCTAATGTCCAGAATAGATGTGAAGCTGCATTTAGAGAGGTTTGGAATACTCCCAACTTACACACGATGGGTCGACCATGGAGAAGAGTACGAGCATGTCCTAACCAATGTGCAACCCAGTAGTGACAGGACCGAAATGTTTAACTTGGTAAACGACGTTTTCATGGCTGGTAATTTGGAAACTACGGAGGAACCAAATGATGATGCAAAGACATTCTACAAACGGTTGTCTGACTGTGAAAAGAAGTTATACCCCGGTTGTTCGTCGTACTAAAAAATGTCGTTTACCGTTGAATTGCTGCACTTAAAGGCACTCTTCAAGGTATCCAACAAGTTTGCAGATTAGTTGCTACAACTTTTGCACAAGGTTTTGCCAGAACGCAATACAGTCTCGAAGTGTTATTACGAATCCAAAAAATTTATAGGCGATCTCGGGTTAGACTACAAACTGATTCATGCATGTAGGAACGACTACATTTTATTTAGAAAGGAGTACCAAGATTTGGATCTGCCCGAAGTGTGGACAGTTGCGGTGGAAAGAAGCACAACCTGGGAGGAATGTTGTGGATGGGGGTGACAACACCGACTCAAGAAAGACCAAAAATGTTCCTGTCAAAGTGTTAAGATACTTCCCACTAACAACCCGACTTTAACGCTTGTTTATGTCACCTAAGACTGCAGAAACAATGTGTTGGCATCATGAAGGATGCACGAAAGACGGTATCATGAGGCATCTAGCTGATAGTCGTTCGTGGAAAGAAATGTATGAGAAACATCCGTCATTTGGTGCAGAACCAAGGAATGTCAGATTGGGACTAGCAACAGATGGATTTGATCCGTTTAGTGACAAAAGTTATCCGTATAGTTTGTGGCCGGTTGTAGTCATTCCGTGTAATGTCCCACATGATGTCTGTTTGAAAGATACAAACTACCTTCTTTCCCTTTTGATTCCAGGACCGAAGGCCCCCACCAATGACATCGATGTTTACTTACAACCATTGATAGATGAATTATCCAGTCTATGGGAGAATGGAGCTGACACATATGATGCTTCTAAAAAGGAGAACTTTAAAATGCATGCTTGCATTCTGTGGGCAATAAATGACTTACCGGCCTATGCAAACTTATCAGGTTGGGATACATATGGTAATCTAGCATGCCATGTTTGTAAGATGGAAACTCATTACTGTCGACACAAGAATGGGAGAAAGTGTGCTTTTTTAGGTCACCGTCGATTTTTACCTGACAACCTTTCATGGCGTAGGAACCGATCTTCCTTTGATGGAAAACTAGATTTCCGCCCCCCTCCACAAAGGTTATCAGGGTTGGAAGTCCTTGATCAGTTGTCCACTCTCGAGGACATCCCCTTTGGAAAGACCCAACCAACAAGAAAGGTTGGTGTTGATTCCTTGACTGGTAATTGGAAGAAGAAGGCTGTGTTCTTCCAACTACCCTACTGGAAATAACTCTTACTCCCACACAACCTTGATGTCATGCACATTAAAAAGAATGTTTGTGTTAACGTGGTTGGTTTACTAGTGGGTTTGCCCGGGAAAAGCAACGACAATGTCAAAGCAAAGCTGGATTTGAAGGCCATGGGCATAAGGACAACGCTGTATCCCGTTCTTCGGGGTAACAAATTGATCATACCACAGGCAAGCTATACACTGTCCAAAGCCAATAAAACGACTTTTTGCAGATTTCTTAAAAATCTAAGGTTACCAAGCGGATATTCGTCGAACATCTCTCGTTGTGTGAACTTGAACGACCAGAAACGTGTTGGACTAAAAGGCCATGACTAACACATCCTTATGCATCGTATTCTAGCAGTTGCAATTAGAGGACTCCTACCCAAACATGTGTGCAAAGCACTTATTGACATGTCAACTGCATTCCGACAGATTTGTACAAAGGAACTGGACATTGGTGAGTTGGACAACTTGGAAAAACAGTTACCCATGACAATGTGTAATCTAGAACGCATTTTCCCACTGACCTTCTTTAATATAATAGTCCATCTACTGGTACATCTAGTAGAGGAAGCCAAACTGTGTGGGGCATTTCAATTCCATTGGATGTATAGCATTGAGAGGTATGCCGATAACAGGACTGTGTGGTTACATTTAGTATGCTTTACGTTATGGTCTGATGTCATTATTGTCATTTGGGTTTATGTATATGTTGCGTGCTTACCTTCCAACCTTCTTTTGTCTCACTTGTAATAATGAGCATAATGAAAAGCTTTGTGCGCAATCGAAGTCGGACGGAAGGGTCTATTGCCGAAGTATATATTGCAATAGAGTGTCTTACCTTTTGTTCAAGATACTTAGTCGATGCTCATACGAAGTTTCAAAGGGGTGCACATGAAGACGAAGCAGAAGTGTCCGGAACAAGTGCGACACTCCTTAATGTTTTTCAGTTGAACGGAACACCGTTGGGGGGGCCCCAATCTAGAGACTTAACGAATGAGGAATGGGAGCAAGCTCATCGTTACATACTAAATTAGTGTGTTGACGCATTGCCCTACATCGAGTAAGTTCCAAAGAAGCATTGCCCATATCCGGGATTTACGAACTTAGAGGGTGTGATGTCTTTAGTTTATGGCAAGCTTTAGAATGAGTGTAACTTCAGCATTGTCAAAACATTGTTGTTCTTGAACATATATTTTAGACTTGATCATTTGTAGTTTGTACTGGTATAACTGATGCTAACTGAAATGAAGTTGTTTTTTTTTTACGTTGGAGTACTGCGGTTCTGTGATTCGAATTATTCCGGTGACATGTGCTGCTGTTGTAAAAATGCAGACTTAGCCACCGTGTTGATTTGTAGCCCATTTACAACATTTGTGTTGGTCTATTGAAGCCCACGTCATGCCCAGCCTTAGACATTTGGAAGCCCACGCCTTGAACCCATCATTGTACTTAGAAGCCCAATGTTGTTGCAAAGCAACTGTTCATGTCTCGGATTTGAAGAGTTACAACCGCGGCGTTTGGAGTCCCAGTCATGTCCACATTAAATGCAAGCATTAGCAACCAATCAGAGGCATTAGCTTCGAGTAGGCTCTGTGATCAACTCCCAAGGAGGATTTATACCCGGTTTTGGAGATTACCTCCCATCTTCATTATTTTCCTTAAGTCTCTCCGATTTCATTTTCCTCTGCACTCACACTGTCGAAGAAGCTTCTGCAAGCACACAAGCCTCCTTTTTCCAAGCCATCCTTGGTTCCGACGGTAAGCCTTCACCTCCTGTGTTCTCGCGCAAGGTACGTCCCCTCCAAGCAAGAATGTAGGTTGTCTTCAAAATGCGTCATTTTAACAAGGAGGTGCGTTTTTGTCTACAAACAAGAGAGTCCCTGGGTTTGCAGCAAAACTTCGGTCTTATAATCCCACCTGTGTTTGAACTTCACCGTCTGTGTTGTCAAGAAGCAACATTTAGCGATTGTGTTGGTTTATACCTGATTTGACATGGAAGATTTGAGCTTTCCTTCTAAATATATATGTTTATGCTATGTTTAGCCGAAACTAGGGTTCCTATGATGTTGGTTTTCAAGGATTTGTTTGTCGTTTACGCTTGGGTTGCTGTTTTAGTCTTGCAGTATTGGACTTACAGAGAGGTTGAGGACCACTGTCTTTCATCCATGTTGTAGATGTTTTGATCCGTGTCTTCTTGAAGTTGTTAAGGTCCTTCGCATCGTAGGTTTGTTTGAAGGCATGGCCGGTTCCAAGCGTGTCAATGGACGGAAGACTAAGGCTGCGCAGGTTCCCCTACGTAGATCACCACAGAAACTTAGTCGAAACATCTTTCGTAAGCAAAGTTGGTGTAGCCTTTAATGACTTATATGCATGTATAGCATTACGATTCGTTGCAGGGACTAATGTCGGTTGTTCTTTATGTTTGTACCAGCAGAGAGGAGCTTGGAATCCTCTGATGGAGAGACACTGTGTGAGGATACACAACCTACACCGGCTCAGGTGGAAACAAGACAGGACACACCACCAGAACCTGCTCGGGTGGAAACAAGAGAGGAGACGCAGTTTGAGTCATACATGCAAGGTAACAACCATTTGTTTGTGTTGATTCGTTAACTCTTGCACTTACTATTGCCTTTAGCCTTTGTTTGTGTTTAACTTGTTTTTTTTTCACGATTTGGCAGTTCCTATACCAGAAATGGAGAATCTCCCACCCCCTGCACCTCCCCTACGACGTGGTAGAACAAGGTGCATCCGACTGTCCCGAAATGGTATAAACGAGAAATAGGAGCTTCAGTTTAATGCAAAGGGCCGAGTGTGCAACAAGAACGCTTCGACGTTTAATGCACAGGGCCGAGTGTGCAACAAGAACGCTTCGACGTTTAATGCACAAGGCCGAGTGTGGATGTATTGTTCGTAAGCGTACTAATGAACCGTTGCAAGTGAAGGACTGGAGCGACATACCGAAGTTTCTGATTGATTATGAGGCGAAGATGATTGATGTTGTGTCAGTCAGTTATTTCATTCAATGGTATATTTTAGCAAACTGTGATTTATACGTTGAGTTTATATCATATAACTTCGGATGGTATTTGTTAATGGTCCACAGGAGAAGTTTGTTATCCCAGATGATGACAACCTGAAGAAGTTGATAGTTTGTGTCCTGCGGGTCAAGTACCGAAACTATAGGGCAAATCTGAAGCGCCACCATTTCGATAAGTACAGCACCAATGAAGAGCGTTTGCTGCATTGTCCTACAGATGTTGTTAAAGAAGACTAGATCTGTTTGGTAAATTGGTTTAGTTCAGACGAGTTTAAGGTCAATTTGTTACCGAAACTTCTGATCTGCATTTGGTAAATACACGCATAACTGATCTGCAGACGTTCAGGATGATTTTCAGAGGCTGAACACCTAAAGGCCCCACTCGTCAGCTTGTGACTTGTTGGGGATGACTTGCGTAGGTTGAGCACCTCAAGCCTTCACTCATCAGCGTGTGACTCCCATAAGTGGATAACTACAGGTCCTGGTCGTCGAGGGTGACTTGTGGAGATGACTCGTAAAGGCTCCGTTTGTCGGCTTGTGACTCGTTGGAGATGACTTGTGGAGGCTGAACACCTAAAGGCTCCGCTTCTCGGCTTATGACTCCCAGAAACTGCATAACTACAAGTCCTGGCCGTCGAGGATAATTTGCGGATGTTGAACACCCAAACGCTATTCTCATCGTCTTGTGACTTACTTTAGAGCTCAAAACTATTGTTGAGACCATAAAGGTTACACATGATTCAATCCTGTATAAGGTGTATCCATTCGAGTTAGTTGAGGCAAGTCAGACTAATAAAAATTAAAGCTTCTCTTCATTGCTACCGTGGGGAAAACAATGTTGTCTACTTTGGAGTATTTATTTTCTCTCTCGATTTCCTTTCCTTTTGCTACCGTGCAGTTTTTTTACCGCACCTCTTAGTTCCCTTAATTTTTGCGTAGGTCGCCCTTTTGGATTTTCAACCTAGCAGGGATTTGATTCCTTTTCTTTTTGCCATTATTGCCCTTTTAGGGATTTTCAATCATACTCCTCTTCCCTAAATCGCCATTTCAAGTTTTCGATTTAGCGAGAATTTTCTCACTTTTGGAGGTTCGCTTTCTGGTTACGAACTTCTTAAGGATAGTATTTTCTGATTGGATGGGGGAGTTGTTGGCCGTCCATATCGGGATGATCATGGCTCCTCCACTGAAAACCTCTTTGATGATGTGAGGACCTTCATATTTAGGCACTAACTTACCCCGAGAGTTTGGATTGAGTCAAATGATTATTCTAAGAACTAGATGGGCTATTTGTTCTTCTCCTGGACAGACCTTCCTTAAATGCACGAGACATACATTGTTAGTACAATTGGTCATGGCACAACGCGATGAGCCGCCTTTCATCTATGAGCTTTAATTGCTCGTATCTGCATCTCGCCCATTCTTACGCGTCTATCTCTGCCTTAACGAGAATCCTAGCTGATGGGATTTCTACTTTAATTGGCAGCACGACATCTGTCCCGTAAACAAGGGAGAATGCGGTTGCCCCTGTTGATGTTCGTACTGACGTCCTATATACCATGAGTGCCCAGGTCAGCTTGGCATGCTAGTCCTTATAATCGATAGTCATTTTCTCATTGAAGCATTCAGCCGAATATATATATATATATATATAATCCTTTTTTCGATATATATATATATATATATATATATATATATATATATTTCTACCTCGATTTTTCTCGGGTCGGTTCCTGGCGTACATTTTTTTTACCCCGGTCCAAAATCAGGTGTTTACAGTTGCCCCTCTTAAAAATCGCGCTCATGGAATTAATCTCACGTGTGTGTGTTCATAAATATACAACTGATTTTGGCTCCTCTCGATTCATTATTTACATAGTAGACAAATATTATCGTGCAACTTTCGGAAGTTGGACAACGACAAGTCCCGATTGTTGACGATGATTTGAGGAGACTGAGCTCCTAAACGCTCATCAGCTTGTTACTCCCAGAAGCTGGACACCTACTAGTCCTGGTCATCGAGGATGACTTGCATAGGCTGAACACGTAGAGGCCCCGCTCGTCGACTTGTGACTCGTTAGGGATGACTTGTGTAGGTTGAAAGATTTCTTGTAGCCGGTTATGGGTGGTTGTGACCCCTTTAGATTATGTTTTTGACATGAAAATTCTCTTTGAAACAAGCCTTTGAGACCATAAAGGTTACACATGCGAGTTAGTCGAGGCAAGTCAGACTAATGCCAATCAAAGAGTCTCTTCATTGCTACCGTGTGGGAAACAATGCTGTCTACTTTAGAGTATTTATTTTCTCTCTCGATTTCCTTTCCTTTTGCTACCGTGCATTATTTTTACCGCACCTCTCAGTTAGCTTAATTTCTGCGTAAGTCGCCCTTTTGGGTTTTCAACCTAGCAAGGATTTGATTACATTCCTTTTTATTATGATTGCCCTTTGGGGGGTTTTCAACCATACTCCTTTTCCCTAAATTTTGGCTAAATCGCCCTTTCGGGTTTTCGATTTAGCGGGAATTTTCTCTCATTTTTTGAGGTTCGCTTTCTGGTTACGAACTCCTTATGGATAGTATTTTCTGACTACGTTCATATTGATTGGACGGGGGAAGTCTTGGCCGTCCATATCAAGATAATCATAGCTCCTCCACTGAAACCTCTTTGATGATGTGAGGACCTTCATATTTAGGCACTAACTTACCCCGAGAGTTTGGATTGAGTCGTAGGATTTTTCTGAGAACTAGATGGGCTATCTGTTCTTCTTTTGGATGCACCTTTCTATTAAATGCACGAGTCACACGTTGCTAGTATAATTGGTTGTGGCACAACGCGATGAGCTGCCTTTCATCTATGAGTTTTAATTGCTCGTATTTGCACCCATTCTTACGCGTCTATCTCTGCCTCTACGAGAATCCTAGATGATGGTATTTCTACTTCAATTGGCAGCATGACTTCGATCCCGTAAACAAGGGAGAATGGGGTTGCCCCTGTTGATGTCCGTACTGAGGTCATGTATACTATGAGTGCCCAAGGGAGCTTGTCGTGCCAGTCCTTATAATTGATAGTCATTTTCTCATTGAAGCTTTCGGCCGAATATATGTATATATATAATTTTTTTTCATATATATATATATATATTTCTACCTCGATTTTTCTCGGGTCAGTTCCTGGCGTACGTTTTTTTTACCCCGGGCCAAAATCAGGTGTTTACAGGTGCCCCTCTTTGAACTCGCGCTCATGGAATTAATATCATGTGTGTGTGTTCATAGATATACAACTGATTTTGGCTCCTCTCGACTCATTATTTATATAGTAGACACATATTATCATGCAACTTTCGGAAGTTGGACATCTACATGTCCCAATTGTTGACGATGATTTGAGGAGACTGAGCACCTAAACGCTCATCAGCTTGGTACTCCCAGAAGATGGACACCTACTGGTCCTGGTCATCGAGGATGACTTGCATAGGGTGAACACCTCGAGGCCCCGCTCGTCGACTTGTGAGTCCTACAAACGAGATTACTACATATCCTAGTCGTCGAGGATGATTTGCGGGGCTGAACACCCAACGGCTCTGCTCATCAGCTTGTGACGTACTTTAGAGCTCAAAACTCTTGTTGATACGACAGAGTGCTTGCGCTAAATTCTCAGGTTGTTTTCTCACTTGTCGACCTTGGAATCCTTCTTGATGGAGTTCCCTAAATCCATTCAAGCTACGTCCACCTGTCATGGGGACATTGTCAAACGTGAAGCAATAAATGTTTATGCAATTTTTTCTTTGTTATGAATAAACACGTTTTGAAAAAAATAATGTAGGGATCTTAAAAGCTTTCTTGTAGCCGGTTATGGGTGGTTGTGACCCCTTTAGATTATGTTTTTGACATGAAAATACTCTTTGAAACAAGCCTTTGAGACTATAAAGGTTCCACATGATTCAATCTTGTACAATGTGTATCCATGTGAGTTAGTTGAGGCAAATCAGACTAATGCCAATCAAAGATTCTCGTCATTGCTACCGTGGGGGGAAACAATGTTGTCTACTTTGGAGTATTTATTTTCTCTCTCGATTTCCTTTCCTTTTGCTACCGCGCATTTTTTTTACCGCACCTCTCGGGTCCCTTAATTTTTGCGTAGGTCGCCCTTTTGGGTTTTCAACCTAGCAAGGATTTGATTCCATTCCTTTTTATTATGGTTTCCCTTTGGGGGGTTGTCAATCATACTCCTCTTCCCTAATTTTTGGCTAAATCGCCCTTTCGGGTTTTCGATTTAGCGGGAATTTTCTCTCATTTTTGGAGGTTCGCTTTCTGGTTACGAACTCCTTATGGATAGTATTTTCTGACTACGTTCATATTGACTGGACGGGGTAAGTCTTGGCCGTCCATATCAAGATAATCATGGCGCCTCCACTGAAAACCTCTTTGATGATGTGAGGACCTTCATATTTAGGCACTAACTTACCCCGAGAGTTTGGATTGAGTCGAAGGATTTTTTTGAGAACTAGATGGGCAATCTGTTCTTCTCTTGGATGCACCTTCCTATTAAATGCACGAGCCACACGTTGGTAGTATAATTGGTTATGGCACAACGTGATGAGCCGCCTTTCATCTATGAGTTTTAATTGCTCGTATCTGCATCTCACCCATTCTTACGCGTCTATCTCTGCCTATACGAGAATCCTAGCTGATGGGATTTCTACTTCAATTGGCAGCATGACTTCGATCCCGTAAACAAGGGAGAATGGGTTTGCCCCTGTTGATGTCCGTACTGAGGTCATGCATACTATGAGTGCCCAAGGGAGCTTGTCGTGCCAGTCCTTATAATTGATAGTCATTTTCTCATTAAAGCTTTCGGCCGAATATATGTATATATATAATTTTTTTTTCATATATATATATATATATTTCTACCTCGATTTTTCTCGGGTCGGTTCCTGGCGTACGTTTATTTTAGCACGGGCCAAAATCAGGTGTTTACAGTTGCCCCTCTTTGAACTCGCGCTCATGGAATTAATCTCATGTGTGTGTGTTCATAGATATACAACTGATTTTCGCTCCTCTCGACTCATTATTTATATAGTAGACACATATTATCATCTAACTTTCGGAAATTGGACATCTGCATGTCCCGATTGTTGACGATGATTTGAGGAGAGTAAGCACCTAAATGCTCATCAGCTTGGTACTCCCAGAAGATGGACACCTACTGGTCCTGGTCATCGAGGATGACTTGCATAGGGTGAACACCTAGAGGCCCCGCACGTCGACTTGTGATTCCTACAAACGGGATTACTACATGTCCTAGTCGTCGAGGATGATTTGCGGAGGCTGAACACCAAACGGCTCTGCTAATCGGCTTGTAACGTACTTTAGAGCTCAAAACTCTTTTTGAGACGACCGAGTGCTTGCTCTAAATTCTCAGATTGTTTTCTCACTAGTCGACCTTGGAATCCTTCTTGATGGAGTTCCCTAAATCCATTCATGCTATGTGCACCTGTCATGGGGACATTGTTAAATGTGAAGTAATAAATGTTTATGCAATTTTCTCTTTGTTATGAATAAACACGTTTTGAAAAACAAAGATGTAGGGATCTTAAAAGCTTTCTTGTAGCTGGTTATGGGTGGTTGTGACCATTTTAGATTATGTTTTTGACATGAAAAATCTCTTTGAAACAAGCCGTTGAGACCATAAAGGTTCCACATGATTCAATCTTGTACAATGTGTATCCATGCGAGTTAGTCGAGGCAAGTCAGACGAATGCCAATTAAAGCTTCTCTTCATAGATACCGTGGGGGAAACAATGTTGTCAGCTTTTGAGTATTTCTTTTCTCTCTCGATTTCCTTTTCTTTTGATACCGTGCAGGTTTTTTACCGCACCTCTCGGTTCCCTTAATTTCTGCGTAGGTCGCCCTTTGGGGTTTTCAACCTAGCAAGGATTTGATTCCATTCCTTTTTATTATGATTGCCCTATGGGGCTTGTCAATCATACTCCTCTTCCCTAAATTTTGGCTAAACAAATATCATGTTCAGCAGCATTCTCAGTACATATGCTATCATACGAATATACACATCACTAACACCACTTAGTCACACAATGGAACTTATAGCTAACCATAACAAATATCCAAGAACATTAAGCTGACATAATCATCTGCTTGCTGATCAATATCACATTTCTCATACAGAAATCTTTCTTCTTCTTTTTCCTTTGAATTTTTCTTTTATTATTGACAGAAGGGTTTTAGCCCTTATCTTACCAACACTGACTGAAGGGTTTGAGCCTTTATCTTTACTTCCTCAAGAGTTATTCCAAAGTATCTTGTTGTTGTCTTTGAAACAAACTCTGTTTTTGGAATCAAGCCAGGTTTTATGCCAATATATTCAGCATACATTGATGTACTGAACTTCATTCTTTTCTTCTATTTTTTTTCAAATGAAGAACCAGATAAGACAGCATGAAGAAACAGATAAGACAGCAAGCAAAGATCACACAGACTTACTACTGTTGCATACTAGTCATAGCTAGACAACGCCCCACATATATGACTATGAAAGCCTCAGATGACAACATATTCAACAGATAGAAATGACTTTAAAATGCACTATCACATGCTAAATGTATACCAGAGAATGATCTAAACAATATGATTTGAAATGTATCCAAAACAGAACGGCAAACTATATTATCAGCAAAATGAGATACCACAATCATGCGATAGTAAGAATGATTCTCGTTAACTTGCACAAAACGTGGGCATAATCATTATGATAATAACTATGATCTATTAACCTCAGCAAAGCAGCATAGAAAGCATAGAATTACTCTGAACAGATCCCTTGAGCAAGCATTAGAATCGACTTGTCAGCATTCCCTTCAGAAACAGAAAACACCCCCAACTTCCTCCTGCATGGAACAAACAATTTCTCTGTTAAAGCTTTAGTCAAGATATCAGCAATTTGTTCACTGGAGGGAACAAAGTTAACCATAACATGACCAGAATTTACTTTCTTCCGAACAAAAAACATATCAATTTCAACATGTTTCATCTTAGAGTGTTGTATTGGATTTTCAGTTATTGCAGCAACACTTGTACTATCTGTCCAAACAGTTGGAACTGAAGATAATTGTAATCCCATTTCTATAAGAAGTGACTTCACCCAGATGATCTCACACACACCATTGGCAATTGCCCTAAACTCGGCTTCAGCACTAGACCGAGCTACTACTGATTGCTTCTTTGAACTCCATATGATTGGATTGCCATTTAGCAAGAGATAGTGCCCAGATATAGACTTCCCGTCAGATATGTCTCCACCCCAATCTGCATCAGTATACGAAGTTAGAGAAATTTCTTTCATAGGAAAAGAGTTGTTTCGAAACATAAGACCGTGATCAATAGTTCCTTTCAAATATCTAACAATGTGCAGAGTAGCTTTCCAATGACTTAGGGAAGGTGTCTGCATGTATTGACTAAGCTTATTGACAGAAAAGTTTATGTCGGGTCTTGTCACACATATGTGCTGCAATGCTCCAATTGTACTTCTGTTCAACGTAACATCTTCAAACGAATATTAAGCAACGACAAAAGATGACTTCGAAAGACAAGTACCTGTCATAGGTGTAGGAAATGTGGAAGCATTAGTAAGACCCAACTTAACAATCAGATCTTGTATATATTTTTTCTGATTCAAAAGCAAAAACTCATCTGTGGCCGTAACTTCCATGCCTAGAAAGTAACTAAGACTACCAAGATCCTTAAGTTTGAATTCAGAATTTATGACATGAATTACCTCATCAATTGCTGATGCAGATGGACCTATTAAAACTATATCATCAACATATACTAATAAAAAAAATAGAACCCAAATCGGTTTGCTTAATGAACAGACAACTATCGGCTACAGATGCTTTAAACTGCAGATTTTGAACAAGAAAACACTTGACTTTTTCAAACCAAGCTCGATGATCTAGCTTTAACCCATATAAAGCCTTCTTTAGCTTACAAACAAGTGGAGTTTCAGAATCATGAGTAATCTCAAACCCAGGAGGTTGAACCATGTAAACCTCCTCAGTTAACTCCCCATGAAGAAAAGCATTATTAATGTCGATCTGTCTCAAATTCCACTTGTGAGATAAGGCTAAAGACAACACTATACGAACAGTTGCAGACTTTACCATAGGACAAAATATTTCTTGAAAATCAAAACCTGTTTTTTGTGAAAACCCTTTTGCAACTAACCTTGCTTTGTACCGAGCTATAGACCCATCTACATTCCTTTTAATCTTAAACAACCATTTACACCCGATTGGGATACTACCTGAAGGAAGCTCAACCACGGACCATGTATTATTAAGTTGCAGGGTTGTATATTCCTCCTCAATAGCAGCTTTCAAATGTGGACTATTAAGAGCTTGATGAACAGACTTAGGCTCCGTATTAACCAAAGCAAGAGAGTCTTCTGCAGTTGAAAGAAGAGCATGAAGAGAAGCCACAGAGATAGATTTACCTTGAGTCTGAGCTTGAGTCTTAGACTTGGTCTGCATTGAATGAATATTATGAGAAACAGGAGGAGACATAATAGGAGATGATTGATTAATAACAGAGGCTCTTGGTGAGACAGGCACAAGAGTAGAATCTTGTAGTCTATATGTAAAAGTAGGAAGAATATCGGCTGACTGAGGAGCAGCAGAAATGTCAGGCAGATGCTGATCAGAAACAGCACACTGATCTTGCTGACTAGTTGCTTGGCGCCTATTAGATGTATTAGAAGGAGATATAGGACAAATAACAGGAGAGTTATTAATAGGAGAAGTGGAAGTTATAGGTGAAGAAGAAGTTGAAATTCTTACAGTGGATGGAGGTGTTATATCAGGAAATGAAGCTGCACCCGATCCAAACCCTGTTATCTGAGAATCAGACAAAGAAAACTGAGAATCACATGGAATAATGAATGGAAGATATGTATAATTCTGCGTAGGAGATGAAGATATACAGAAACTACCTTTTTTATCAGCAAATGGAAACACTTGTTCGTGAAAAACAAGATTTCTAGACGTATAAACACGCCTTGTAACAGATATGCATTTATAACCATGATACTTAGAACAATATCCTAAGAACACACATGGTTCAGACCTCAAGGCAATTTTGGTTTTGTTGTAGGGTCTCAAGTGAAGAAAACACAAACAACCGAAAACTTTAAGAAATGCATAACCAGGAGCTACCTTAAACAGCTTCTCGTGTGGAGACATTTTTGACAAGCTGTAAGAAGGAAATCGATTGATGAGAAAGGTTGTTGTAAAGAATGCATATGACCAGTAGTGTAATGGAACCGAAGCCTGAGCAAGAAGTGTCAGTCCCACCTCTACAACATGTCTATGTTTGCGTTCCACAATGCCGTTCTGTTGAGAGGAATATGAACAAGTTATGCGATGAAAAATTCCAAAGGAAGCAAGATACGTAGAAAGAAAATGAAATTCTCCTCCCCCATCCAACTGCACTGCCTTTAGTGAGTATCCAAGCTATTTTTCTGCAAGCTTGTGAAAATCTACAAAACATTTAGAGGAATCACTTTTCTGTTTTAGAAAGTAAATCCGTGTGTATCGACTGAATGCATCGACTATGCTCATGTAATATCTATTTCCATTTGATGCACATGCAGCTGGTCCCCATAAATCCATCTGATCAAGCTCAAGAGGATGATTATACACAGTAGATGAAGGAGAGAAAGGTTGTTTCTTGCTTTTTCCCACGGCACATACAGCGCATTGAATGGCAGAATGCTGAACAGGATGATTATGAATCCTCACGAAATTAAGTAATATCTTATTTGATGGATGTCCTAGTCTCATATGCCATAGATGAGAAGAATCATTTGATTTCACCGAAGATAAGAAACACTCAAAGTCATTGTTATCAATCGGATCACAACATATAATGATTGATTGAGATATGTCTTTGGAAGAATCAATACGAACAAATATGTTATTATCAGAATCATGATTCACAAACATAGACTTCTTATTCATAATTGATTATCCCATAATTTTCCCAGAAACACAAGCTTTAGAAACACTCACTAACTTCTCAGCATTAAACCTACTAGTCTTACTTCTATCTAACTTGGACAGATCAAGTTTATATAAACCCGAATGTTCATAACCATGTAATAGAACATGATGAGACTGAGAGTCTCTTATTATTCAATGCGTAGCATGGAACTCGAAGTAGACCTTGTTGTCCTTAGCGAGCTGTGACACAGATAACAAATTCTTAGTCACGGATGGAGTGTACAACATATTATGCAACCTTCTAACACAAGAATGTATACTAGCATCACACACATCAGCAGGAATCACAGCAGAGCCTATTGCAGAAATGTTTAATGAAGAGCCATTACCTACCATAACCTTACCTTGGCCATTGTATGGAACACATGTATTGTAGTGTGCAGGAGAAGCATTCATGAGATGATTAGTAGCTCCGGAATCAGGAATCCAGCTTGAATCATGTTGAATAACAGGAGCTACAGAGGCTATATGAGCTTACAGATTGCTTATGACAGATTGTGTATCCATATTCTGACCATGACTAGGTGTATAGCTTGCAATGGAAGAAGCATAGGGCGCTGCAGCAGCTGCGAAAGGATTATACTGAGCCATTGATGCTGGACCATTATACACAGGTGTCATTGGATATGAAGGATATATAGAAGGAGAAACATTGTATTGAGGGAAGGTAGCTTGAGATGGAGGATACTGCTGCAAATAGTGAGGTAAAGGCATTGGAAATGATTGAGGATACATCATATGGGGAGAGTTTGGTACTGTAAGAGTTGGTGCAGAGGAAACAGGCGAAAAGGAAGATTAATGAACTGAATTGGCTGAAGCATTTGTATTAGAACCATATTGCACAGCTTCAGTAGTGTCATCCCATTGAGACGATGCAAGATTAACCACAGGAGAAGAGGAATTGCCCGGATTTGTTACTCCTGTAAAGTTAACATTAAATCTATGGTAACACCTATGGACAAGATGTCCAAACTTCCCACACAGTTGACACTGAGGACGATTGCTACCAAATCCACGTCCTCTACCTCTACCTCTTCCTGATCCAGAGCTAAAGTTCTAAGAATTTGTCTGAACAGGATTTGCTACCATAGAATTCTGCAACTTATCTGTCATGTTTGCAGAACCATAGGAAGAACTTGACAACATATCAACGGAATTTTCAGACGCACCTTGCTTCTGTTCAGAATATGAATTGATAGCCACATTAGTAGTGACATTCGCATCAAACAGAAGATCAACCTGGCTAGCCTCATCATCCAATAACACAGAGCTAATCGACATTAAATCATATGGATTTCTACTCGCATGGATAACAGAGACTACAGTGTCATACTGACCTTTAACGTCATTGAAGATTATTGATATCTGCTGCATCTCTTCAATAGGACGATCGCAGCTGGCCAAGCTATCACACACAGACTGAATAGTAGCTAGATAATCCCGCATATTCTGCTGAGGCAGCTTCCTGACTTTAAGCCGATCGTATAGATGCATGATCCTAGTAGTAGATGACGAAGAGAAATCTCTATGCAGCTTTTGTCAGATTGAAGCAACAGACATGCATCCAATCAGACCTCTATTTACCTGAGCAGATACAGAGGCTAACATCCAAGATGCAAGAGAGCTGTCCTTTTGAACATATTTGACATAGTCTGGATTTTGTTCATCTTCACCGTCTGGACCTTGAATTCGAGGTTGAATTGTTATATTTCCATACAGATGTGATTCTAAATTGTATCCACGAACTGCCAGTAGAACCTGCTGACGCCACTATTGGAAGCTCTCCTCTCCTTCCAATTGGCACACCTTCTTGTTGAAGAACGACGCGGAAATCTCCTCCATTTTATCGCAAACAAAATAGAATGACGAACAGAATGTTTACGAGCGAAATCACTATGAATATCCAGGTCGTAGTAGCTCTGATACCATGATAGGAATCTCAAAATCAGCAAAGAAATTGAAAGAGAAAGCTTACATGATGATGAAGAATGAAATCTGACTTAATCTTCAGTTAGTTAAAACCGGTACAAGACTCTTCTATATATTGTCTATAAGAAACAGAAAATTACAACTCGGTCCTTCTGATAATTGCAGATCTAACCCCTAATTATATGTAATTATACATATATCCTAACAATCCCCTAAGGTGATTTGTTAGCAAAAACCGAACTGATGAGATTATCCACTTGGCAGATTGAAATTTCCTTTGGTACCAGGGTTTCCTTCAAAAAACTCATTAATGCATATCAGAGTAGTTCATAACCTAACAAGAGAGACAACAAAGTTATATGCGCTAGGGTTTTGTGTTGCTGGCCCACGACCTTGTACTCAGCATACTTTACAATCTTCATGAAATTGCTCGCTTCTTCCTCGATTACCTTCTTCTTTTGGGCTCCCTCCACCTCTTTCTCCTTTAGTGGGTTTTAGGGCTTGATATAGCAACATCCGGATCGAGTCATACTAAAAATGTCTTCATTTTTCGAGGATCCTTCCGCGTGACCCCTATGGATCCAGGGTACCCTTTTGTTGCTCTCATACTTGAACGTTGCTGTTCATTGCGGTACGTAGTCAATGATTAGTGGGGTGATCATCGAAACATAATATTTTAGCATATCCTATCCCCAAGGGGTTGTTCCTTCTTCTAAAAAGATCAGGTTGACTGAGCCTGAAGTGTGATTGGGTAGAAAATTTCTATTAACATTAGGTCGGGAAATGAGATTCAAGACCAGGTACTTATGATCGATAAGGTCTTGGATTCAGTGCTTCATGCGAGGGCAATTGTTAGTGGTGTGCCCAGGTGCTCCCATGTGGAACTCGCATTTTGAATTTGGTTCCTTAGGTGGAATTCTTATTTCGGGGCTCAGAACCCCGGGACCTTTGAGCCCTTGAGCCAAAACCTTCTTGTACAATTCAACCAACAGTATTGGAAGCGGGGTAAATTGTCGGGTATTAGGATATATGCTCAAATAGAAGAATGAGGATCTGTTTTATTATTGGCCTTGTCAAGGGTCATCTATGTTATTATTATTATGGGGCTTTTATGTAATTAGGAGGTTTATGTTTTTCTATCAATACGGAGCTCTATCTACTGTAGAATCATGTTGATTTCACGATGAGTGAGAATGAATTTCAGTATATTGTCTTTGATTCTAATGCCTTCCCCTGCTTAGCTTAAGATTGTTAATATGGTATCATAGCGTGTTTCGATTCTGGTATATTGTTTCATTTCCAATGATTGTTCTTGTTCTTCCTTGTCGCTTGAGTGGCAGTTGCTTCTGTGCTGTGTTCACTCAGCTTCGGTTCTTTGAAATTCAGCTCTTATTTTGCTTCAATGTTGTGTTTCCTTGCTTCCTACAAGCTCATTT
The DNA here is from genome assembly GCA_946814005.1 of Chamaenerion angustifolium. Classification (NCBI taxonomy): domain Eukaryota; kingdom Viridiplantae; phylum Streptophyta; class Magnoliopsida; order Myrtales; family Onagraceae; genus Chamaenerion; species Chamaenerion angustifolium. The sequence goes on along the minus strand of OX328277.1, from coordinate 17,341,792 downwards.
TTCACTATATTGCGTTGTTGCTCTGTTGATTCTGTGCTATTAGCTCTTCGGCATGTTGCTGAGGCAGAATTCTGATGCGTTTCTGTCATCAGCTGTGTCTGACTGGTCTTGGTTCTAGTATGCTGCACATGTTTGCAGGAATATCAATATCCTCTCAGACTATTCTATTTCTGGTCATGTTAGTTGCTTAGTTCTGGTTCTTGATATGCTGCCATTACTTCATTTCTCCTAAGGCATTTTGTGTCCTATATTTGTTTCTTATCTGTTTTCGGTTCATCATGGATGACTAATGGCTTCATGGCTCATGGCTTCTTGCGTCTATATCTCTATCTGTGAATAGGGGTCTATTAGGCTGCATGACAGCTTGTTCCATTTGGCAAAAGTTGCATCAGGTTTTTTCTTCTTCCTCCACTACTCGGATTACGAGTCTTTACAATCGTCTTAAAGTTCGTAAACTCCTTCATCAATCAATGCATGAGTATCTTACTGAAATTCAATCCACATGTGATAGTCTAGCAAGTTGTGGTCACCTTATTGAGGAAATTCAACAGATTTCTATTATCTTGAATAGAGTTAAGGGTCAATATGATCATGTTGCAGCTCTTATTCATGCTAGTCGCAACCCTTAGGATATTGCTTTTGTATGTTCTGCCTTGCTTGATGCTGAAACTTGCCAAAGGGACCTGCTTTTTGATATTACACCTTCAACAAATGTTGTGACTAATCAAGCTGTTATGTCTGATGATTTACTTACTGATGCTGATAAGATTAGCCAGGATCCTCAACACTCAGTTCTGTTACCACATTCTAGGGGTTCACAGGGTCCTCGACATGGTCTGACTTCCCTCATTTAGACAACGGCTCAACATCCACTGCCTCAGTACAATGGTAGGGGCCATGGTAGGGGCAGAGGCGGTGCTGCCAACAAATCGCAATGTCAGCTGTGTGGTAAGGTAAGCCACCTTGTTCACTGTTGCTATCATCGGTTCAACATAAACTTTGCGGGTGTCACTGCTCCTTCTGGCATTCAAACTGGGGGAATATGAGTGCCAATGTCTCCAGCTGGTCGGACTTCGGCGATGCTGCTCCTTCTCCTTTGCCTAACCCCCATGCAGATCACTCAACCTGTCCCCCTACCTTGCAACACCATCACACATGCCACAGATGTCGACAATGCCACAGATGCCTCAGATGTCACAGATACTGCTTCCCAGTTATTCGGTCCCGAACACACATCCAGGACCTCTTCAGTATATGCACCAAATGACTACCTCTGCATTACCTCAGTACCTCACCTATACCCCTGATCCAAGTCACCCCATTCTCTCGGTCCCCAACATACCTTCGTATGTTGTTCATCCGTCAAGCAACTCCGGTCTTGCTTCCCCTGGTACCCCTGCTTCCGCATTAGTAGCTACAGCATTTGGGACTCCGCAAGCTCATGTAGCTCACTTGGCTCAACCAGCTATGTCGTCTGCAGACTGGTATCATGGCTCTAGGTCCACCAATCACCTCACGAATTCGGCTCCTCCGAAAGATTCCATTCCATATTATGGTTCAGGTAAAGTACTTGTGGGTAACAGCACATCTGTCTGTATTTCTACCATTAGTAATTATGTTATACCTACTTCATCTAGACCCCTTATGCTGGACAATCTGCTTCATACTCCTCATGTGACTAAAACTCTTGTTTATGTGTCTAAGTTCTTCAAGGAAAATCATGTTTACTTCGAATTTAATACGACATATTATGTGGTTCGTGACTCTCTTTCGCATCATGTCCTGCTGCATGGAGTTGAAAGTGCTGGATTGTATTGTCTTGATCTCTCCAGACTTGACAGCAGTTTATCTTCTAGCTTGGCCCCTAGTTATAAGTCTAGATGGAGTCAGCCTAATAATTCTGTGTTTGTGTCTGATGTGGTTAATTTAGATGCTCAAAGTATGTTACCTTCTAGTGTTTGGCATGTGAGGCTTAGTCATCCCTCCTCTCAGTTATTGTCCTGAATTCTCAACATAAATAAAATTCATGTTTTGAAGTCAAACGATTCTTGTGTTGCTTGTGCTATAGGGAAGAGTAAGAAACTTCAATTCCCTTCATTGATTTCTAAATATGATTGCCCGCTTGAACTTGTTGAAATGGATCTTTGGGGACCTGCCCCTTATCTTTCAAATGGAAATGTCTATTACATGAGTATTGTGGATGTCTATAACAGATATACCTCGATTTATTTTCTGAAAAACTAAAGTGAGGCAACCAAGCATTTCATTGACTTTCATCGTGCTACAGAAAAGCAACTCGGTTTCATCCTAAACGTTGTTCAAACAGATGGAGGTGGTGAATTCAAACCCTCTCCACCTATTTGAAACAACTTGGGATTAGTCATCGAGTTACTTGTCCGCACACGTCATAGAAAAACGGTATTGTGGAACGAAAACACCGTCATATTGTTGAACTAGGGCTTACACTCATGGATCAACCTCAATGTCGTTGCACTATTGCAGTGATGCTTTTTTTACAGCTGTTTTTCTTGTAAATCGGCTTCCCTCGACTGCTCTGCATAATGTTTCCCCACATGAAATGCTTTTTAAAAAAACACTGGACTACTTGTTTCTTAGGGTGTTCAGCTGCCTTTGTTTTCCTCACATTCGTCCATATAACTCGCACAAATTTGATTTTCGTTCCACTGCATGTGTGTTTCTTGGCTACTGTTCTACTCATCATGGTTATAGGTGTTTAGATGCATTTGGTCGTATTTATATCTCTCGACCACTCTCATTTCACGAATCTGTCTTTCCATTTGCAGATTTTGATGGTCCTTTCATTAAATTTGCAGCAGTCAAGAATATTGCTACCTCTCTTCCGTGTTTTATATTGTTTGATGCTTCGTTACTAGTCAATGCAGGTTCTACTAATCATCGACTTCCAGACACACAACAGTTGTCTGGATCTGTACCTCACCTTTCCCCCCTGTCATCACAACAGTATGACCATACTCAGTTGTCCTCCCCTCCAAATTCATCTCCCTTGGTTGGTTCACTTGATACATCACCTTCTGAGGATCCGGCAGCTATCCAGGTTTCACCTACTCTGTCACCTCAGTCTGGTCATCAGGATATTCATCCAGCAGACTCTTCGATCAAGTATGTTCCATCCCAATCAGTTGCTTCTGATAGTACCTATGTTCTAGTTCCTTCGTCTATTCCTCAGGTAGTCCCTGCACCTCAACCTTCCTCCAACCTCCCTTCTACGCCCGACTCCTGTTTCCCTACCTCTTCCATTCACTATGTCCCTGAGAGCTCCACTGCTTCAACCATGGTCCTTATTCAAAGCGCCTCTAGCTCTTGCTCTCCCTCACGTCCTATGCAAACTAGCTCCAAGACCAAGTCGCAACATGCCCTTCTCACCTATATCCCTGAAAAATCCTTGTCATCGCTTGTTGAGCCGTCAAATATCCATGAAGACATGGAACAAGCTTGTTGGGCCACGGCATTAAGGGCAGAATTAGATGCGTTACTGAACAATCATACCTGGTCTTTGGTCCATTTTCCCCGTTGTAGGTACCCCATCAGTTGCAAATGGTTGTTTAAGCGAAAGAAGAAACCTGATGGCTCAGTTGATCGTTGTAAGGCACGGTTTGTTACTAAGGGCTTCTTTAAAAAACTTGGCTTTGACTTTCAAGACACTTTCAGCCCTATTGTGAAGCCTCAAACAATGTGAATCATCCTTACTATTTCCTTGACCCAGCATTGGATTCTTCGACAAAATGATGTCAACAACGCCTTTCTTCATGGTGATCTCCTTGAAGAGGTCTACATGACTCAACCTCTAGGCTTCCAACAACGAGATACTAATGGATCTTCTCTTCTTTGTTGGTTGCAAAAGCCTATTTATGGGTTAAAGCAAGCACCCTGGGCCAGGTCTGAGCGTTTGAAGTTTTTGTTACTTAACACTTTTTCCTTTTGTGTCTGATAATTGTCTATTCATCATAAAAAAAACAAGTTTACTGATGTTGGCTATGTTTTTCTGCTTGTGTATGTTCATGACATTGTTATCACAGGCAGCTCCCCTACTATCATAGATGATGTCATCGGACAGATCAATAAGGAATTCCAGCTAAATGATCTTGGTGTCCTCAACCAATTTTTGGGTATGTAACATGAACGAATTGACAACTATCTTCTGCTTGGTCAGAAGAAATACATCTGTGACCTTCTTGTCAAAACTGGTCTTTCTAATGCTAAACCACTACCCACGCCTATGACAGGTAAGTGTCTTTCTAAGTCCGGGTTGCTTGCATTATCAGAGCCGTTTCCTGATGGTCGTCTCTATCGAAACACCATTGGGGCTCTTCAACATATTTGTACCACACGGCCTTATATACATTTTTCGGTAAATAAACTTAGTCAATATATGCAAGCTCCTCATTTATCCCATTGGAAAGTTGTGACTCGTATTCTTCGTTACCTCAAAGGTACCTTAGATCATGGTTTGATGTTTCAGCTAACTCATTCTCCATTGTCTACCAATGCTACCTTAGTCTCTTATTCATATGAAGATTGGGGTGGTGATGCCTCTGATCGAAGATCAATCTCTGGTAACTACATACTGCTTAATGGCAACCCTGTTGTTTGGAGTTCCAAGAAACAGTCGGTTGTCGCCAGATCATCCGCTGAGGCAGAATTTCGTGCCCTGGACAACACCACCTGTGAAGTCCTCTTGGTCACCTCCCTGCTTATTGAGTTGAATATTCACCTATCCAGCACCCTTATAATCATGAATGACAACAACAGTACTGTAGCTATGTCTGTAAATCTGGTGCAGCATGCAAAAATGAAACACGTGGAAATTGACCTATGCTTCGTGCGTGAGAAGGTGGTTGCTGGACAGATTGCAATCAACTTTGTTCCAGCCACCGAGCAGCGTGCAGACATCCTCACTAAACTACTTACTGAAAAACAATTTGTTCCATTCCGCAAGAAGCTTGGGGTCATGTCTCTACATGAACTTGCTCTAGTGGATGACTACTTCCATCACCAGGTGCCGGATAGCGATACAATCGTGGACTCATGCATTGGATCAGATACGCATTCTTCTTTGTACCATGCTCCATAAATCCTTGTTTCCTCTTTATTTATTTGTGTTTGGTAGGTAAAGCCTCACTCCCTCATGTGTTGATTCCATTCAATCAGTGTGGCTTCTTCTCATCAGTTCCTTACTGCGAATCTTCATATCAGTGTTGATCAACTGATGTTCAACTCTATTGTGCAGCATGTGTTTGTCATTCCCACCAGTATTTTCAGTGATCATCTTTTGGCCTTGTTTTTTTCTGTCTTACATTTTGGATTAAATATGTGGCTTATGTTCAAAAATATAGTTTTTCTTTGTCATGCTTTTTGGTTCCTTGGTCGAATGATGCATATGTTGCTACACTTTCTTCCTGTGTTTGATCATACTTAGTTACTTGATCTGTTTGCCTAGTTTTGTAGCGCTCTTCTATAGAATGGTTCGCTCATGGTATGGACTCAGCTCCTGCAAACCGATCTTCATTGGGGAGTGTTAGGATATATGCTCAAATACAAGAATGAGGATATGCTTTTATTGTTGGCCTTGCAAAGGGTCATCTATGTTATTATTATTATGTGGATTTTATGTAATTAGGATGTTTATGTTTTTCTATTAATACCGAGCTCTATCTACTGTAGACTCAAGCTGATTTCACGATAAATGATAATGAATTTCGGTATATTGTCTTTGATTCTAGTGTCTTCCCCTTCTTAGCTTAAGATTGTTAACATCGGGGCTCTCGAAATCTACATTGGTTTCCACCTCGGTTGACAGAATTTTGTGGTTTAGGCAGGGAGGTTGTTCCTTGTGCGGCTTGAGGAGCCTGAGACATCGGGACCACCGGTGATGGTTGGTATTATTGTTATGGAGCCGAGTAAGGAGCCTGGTAAGGGTTCAGATTAGCCCTGCGAACTAGACCACTGCTTCCCCTTTCAAACTTTCTTGGAACGTCTGGACGATCAACTTGGTATACTGCTAATGTGGAGTCATTTTAGCCATGTCGATCTTGAGGTGAACAACCGGGTACCCTAATCCATCGAATTTTCAAAGTTGGTCACCTTGAATTTATTAGGCATCGGGATTTCCTAAAATAGAGCCAGATCACAGAGGTCCAGGTCTCCCAATTGATCTACTCCTTGAATAGACCTCATCTTCTCTTCAATCTGCTTCAACTGCTTGTCTTGTTCAGTCTCGACCGAGACGACTGTGACAGAATAATTGGGAGCCCAAACGCGGGTCGTGCGACCTAATTGGTGTAAACAATTACTGGAGGTGCAGCCCGATCATACTGGAGAGGAAAAACTTGCTCATGAGGGTCATGTACGGGTAGTGGAACTTTATTTGGACAGTCGTATCTAAGAGGTGGAGCTTGGTTGGGATGGACATATATGGGAGGTGGATCTAGGTTGGGATGGCCATATGTAGGAGATGGAGCTTGTTCGTGGTGACCACATGTGGGAGGTGGAGTTTGGTCGGGTAAGACCAAAGTACTTGGCGTAGATTGATGAGACGCTACGGGCGGGGGTGTTGCTTGGGAAGACGAGATGGCTGCTTGGGCGTTTAGAAAAACCAAAATTTGCTCGAACCGGGAGGTCATGCTAGGCATGCCAGAATTCATGGTGTGCATAGTCTGTTCTAGTTGGATGATCCTCTCTTCGCATTCTCGATGTTCCGGAGTTGTCAAATCTCGCATGGGTTCTGGGAAACCTGGTGGATGGCTTTGATTTTATTGCTCCTAACGTTCCCGTTGAACGAAACTGCGAGTGCGTATCGGGCTTGTTCTTGCCAGATGTGCCTAAATCATTCAACGCCAGATGCGTAATAAGGGTAAATACACAGTTGATCACACATGTTTGGTTTTTGGAAATTCTGAATGTTCCATTCATTCCATTCGTAGAATTTGATAACATATACGGCAAAAGTTTTTTTCAACAGTACTCTAAAAGGAGTTGGCCCATCAAAGTCTAATTCTTAAGACGTTTCACACGGTGGCGTAGGTCGTTGAGTGCATTTGCCGCTTGCTACTTACTTTGAAGGAAGGTTGGGGACATGGATTTCGAAAATCTTTTAATTTTCCTTGTTCTTCATCTAGACTGTTCAAGGGTGTCATTCAACTCAGCTATTTTGCCCTCACATTTCTCCAATGTACGATCCCGACCTCTCACTTCACTTCGCACACACTGAAACTCGTTGTAGATGCGTTGGAACTCTTTACTGGATCTAGAGTGTTCATCAGCCCAAGCAATACTCTGAATTTCCACCCTAGCTTTCATGATCGCATAGATGTCCTCGTAAGATGACGGTGGATTCTCGGGCATATCCCTGATTATCTATTTCGGGTCAAACGTCGGACTTGCTGGTGCCGAGTAGAACTTGTGAACGTACTCCGTTGTCGCACGATATTCATTTTCCTTTGCCGTTGAGCTTTCCGTCGGATTTATGAATAGTACGATTCAGTTTCCCCAATCATTACTTACTTGTCAGACTGAGTCTCGAAGCGTGTTTACAATATCCATTTTGTTGTGTGTTAGAGGATATGATTAAGTTTAGAGTTTTAAAGAAGTGTTGTAGTTTAGGGGCTAATTTGCAATTGTTGAAAAGATGAACCACTGTTTATCCTATATATACTCTGTTGTACCGGTAATTTGAAAATTAATGAAGAACAATTTTCCCTCCATTTCAGCTTTCAATTCTCTTTCGATTTCTCTTAATTAGCTTGTTCTCAGGATCACTTCATGGTATCATAGCTCCAGGAAGAGTAGATTCGGCATTCTCTGCTCAAGAACAGCTTGATTCTCTCAAAGTTTCTGCATTATTCGTCAGTTTCTGGTCCGCGCGCGCGTCATTTCTGTGCGATTCAATCCAGCGAGTTTTCTTCGAACGATTGTAAGATTTCAGTGGTTTCACATTTCCGATTCTATATAGAAGCTAGCTGTGAAGATTCAAGCCAGAAATTGTAGGTTGATTGTAAAACAGAGCTGGTTATTTGCTGTTAGTGCTGTTAGAACTGATTTCTGGTGTTTTCTGGTGCTGATTTTAATTTTGCTGCTGGTTTTCGAATTGGATCAAATGGATTTGTGTCCTAAACAATTCTCTAACAAGGTAATCAATATCAAGTTGGATGAAACCAATTATCTGCAGTGGAAACAACAGATATGTTTTACAATCACAAGTCATAGGCTTGAAGGTTTTTTGGATGGATCAGCTAGAGTGGATGAGTTCATCCTTAATGGTGATGGAACAAAAGCACCAAATCCAGCATACCGTGCATACAAAGAACAGGACAGTGCACTTGCCTCGTGGTTGCTAACATCAATTTCGACTCCATTACTTCCGAACCTTGTTCAATGTAGATCAGCATTTGAGATATGGCAGTCACTACATCAGCTCTTCTCTGTGGCTTCGACTACTCGAGTCATGAGGCTATTATGCTCTCTTCAATCATAGAGGAAGAGAGACATGAGCATGAGGGAATACCTTGGAAGTATTCAGCTGATTTGTGACAGTCTAAGGAGCTCAGATCATGCGATATCAGAAACTATGCAAATCAGCACAATCCTGGCAGGTTTGACAGCTGAGTATGAGCACATTGTGGCTGTGATAACAGCAAGTAGACAACCGTATGATCTTGCAGGGGTTGTGAGTGTTCTACTGGATGCGGAATCAAGGCAACAAGACAATCAAGTTTAGCTCGGGTCGAACACGGTGGCATTCAATGCTCAACCGATGGAGAGTTCGGCACCACTGATGAATGGAAGACAGCAAACCTCCTCTCAACAACAAACATCTCAGTTTCAACCGAATTTTCAGCCAAATCAAAGTTATCAATCAAACTCCTATGGTCGAGGACGTGGTAAAGGAAATTTCAGCAATAACAAACCGCAATGTCAATTGTGCGGAAAGTTTGGACATTTAGTTGCTAGATGGTTGTTCAGGTTTGATCAATTGTTTACAGGGATTACAGGTCAAAATCAGTCTGCAAATAATAACAGAGGACAAGCAAATGCAGCTGAGTTTTACCTACCACCGGATGTGCATCAGAATTTCAATCCTGGACAACAGCAGTTCGGATCAGCTCCTATGCAGTCTTCTCCTCAGAATTCCTCTTCTCAGCAAGTGTTTTATCAGCAACACACCTCTCCTGCTTCACATCCACATCTGTACACAACGACCTCAAGCTCTGCAGGACCAAACAACAACCGAATGGAAGGGAATGTCACTGTCTTCAATGCTAATGGTGCAGGTGTGTCAAATGATTTGGGAGGAACTCAAACCGCTTGGTTTCCTGACTCTGGAGCTTCTCACCACCTCACAAACACAACCATGAATGTTACAAACACCTCACCATACTCGGGCCAAGGTAAAATCTTTGTTGGTAATGGTAATTCAATTCCGATTTCTCATACTGGAAATTCCAGCTTCCGGTCTAAAAACAGGTCCGTTATATTACGTAATGTTTTAATTGCTCCTAATATTACTAAGAATTTGCTATCTGTTTCTCAGTTTGTTAAAGATAACAATGCTTACTTTGTGTTTTTTCCAACTGGTTGTGTTGCGAAGGACCTGACAACCCATCAAGTGCTTCTGGAGGGCCGTGAGTCGGAAGGCTTATACAAGTTGCTTGTGTCACATGAATCCTCGTATTCCTCGTTAGTATTACCTGTTTGTTCGTCTATAGATAAAAGAGAAAGTGGTAGACATGTTAAAGGTTCGAATTTTAGTTCTAGTATGCAAAATTCAGCTTTGCCTAGTATGGCTTGTTCTTCGAGTTCACCTGTCAAGACTTGTTTAGTGAATAATTCTGCATCAACATGTTATGATGTATCAGACAATCTCGGTTTCGATGATAATATGAATAAAGCTGAATCTGTTTCTGTTGTTAAAGGTGTTAATTCTGATTCTGTGTTAGAAAGTGTTAGGATGTGTAAAGCTGATTTTGGTTCTGTTGTTCTTGATAAACATGCTTCTAGTTCTGGTTTTGTTGATAGACATGCTGTTGAAAGTAGAACTGAGCCGAATAAACTTACCTCTGAATCTGTTATGTATGATCAGCATAGTGTTAACAGTAGGGCTGCGTGTGATAGACTTGATAAGGGTGCTGAAAATGATGGAAAACTGAATGTAATAACCTGTTCTGATGAGAATAAATGTCATGATGCTGTTGTTCAAAATAACTTTACTGAATTTGGAAGGAAAATAAGTTCTCAACCGAGTGACAAGGGAAGGAAAATCAGTTCTCAACCGAATGACAAGGTAAGGGAAATCGGTCATCAATCGAACGACAAGGTAACAATGAACAATTCAGATGAATGTGCGAATGTTTTAACTTCTTATACATCGGTTTCATCAGTTGTTTGGCATCAAAGGTTAGGACATCCCTCAGCACAAACACTGAAGTTAATTCTGATGAATGGTCTTCCTTGTAGTGACAGGGTGGACAATGCATTATCATGTTCGGCATGCAAAATAGGGAAGAGCCACAAGCTTCCATTCAGCTCTTCAGAAAGTGAGTATACAGCTCCATTACAGCTACTACAGGTTGACATATGGGGTCCAGCTCCGGTAAGATCAAATGGATCTAGATATTACTTGAGTCTTGTTGATGCTTGTACTAGATTCACGTGGTTGTACTTCTTGGCCAACAAGAGTGAAACCACAACTGTTTTTCGGTCGTTTCAGTTGTTTGCTGAAAAACAATTCAATGCTACAATCAAGTCGGTTCAAACTGATAATGGTGGTGAGTTCCTAGGGCCATTTCATGATCATCTTGTATCTTGTGGCATTTTGCATCGGTTCACTTGTCCTTACACGTCTCAACAAAACGGAATTGTTGAAAGAAAACATAGGCATGTAGTTGAATTGGGCCTCACATTGCTTGCTCATGCTTCTGTTCCGTTAAAATTCTGGTCTGATGCGTTTGCTACTTCGGTATATTTGATTAACAGGTTGCCTTCACATGTGTTGAATGATACTTCTCCTTTTGAAAAACTCTTTCAAAAACCACCCTCTTATTCATTGCTTCGTGTGTTTGGTTGTTTATGTTTTCCGCATATTAGAGATTATAACAAACATAAGTTTGATTTCAGATCGAGACCGTGTGTGTTTCTTGGATACTCGTCTGCTCACTTAGGATATAAATGCATTGATAGATCCGGTAGAGTGTATATATCAAGGCATGTTCAGTTTGATGAATCTGTTTTTCCATTTAACAAGAAAGATTCTGTTATTAACATCAGATTTGAGTCTGATGATGTTTCTGATTCGGTATCACCTAGCCATGTATGGTTGACACCTGAAAATGTTGATAATGAGCCTGTTATTCCAGTTTCTGGTGTTCCTCTATCATCTTTATTTGTTCCTATGTCTAATGAAGGTAATACGAGTGTAGGGAACTCTGAAAGTCGGAATTCTGGTGTTCAACAACAGAGAACAGAGTATCAACAGGTTGATGAGCTGCCAAGTGGTAGTCCTATGGATGGTTCAGTCGAGCCTCCCTTGACAAGGTTGATGTCCAGCAATGATGTCTCGGCCTCCCCTGGAAGTGGTGCATCTGATAGGAACTTGACTGATTTGAGAAATCAACCACAAATATCACAGAATCAGTCTTCATCCAGTAGACAAACCGACTCTGTTTCGACTGGAAATGCTGCACAGAATCAGTCTTCATCAAGTAGACAAACTGAATTTGTTTCAAATGAAAGTGCTGCACAGGTACCAGTAAATGAATTTCCAATATCTTCATCTGATAAAACAGTTGTTGTTGCAGGTATGAAAGCACCATCACAAATGAGAAGGATGTCTACAAATCTGTTACCTGCGAATCCGAATCAGCAAGCTACAAGGCCTTCACTTTCCTCGACTCATGGAATGGTTACTCGATCTAAATCTAAGTCATATGCTAGTGCATTACTAGCAGCAACTGCTGATGTGGGAGAACCTACGGATGTATATGTTGCTTTACAGTACCCGGAGTGGAGGGAAGCAATTCAAAAGGAGATGGAGGCTTTACACGAAAAAGGTACATGGACTCTAACATCTCTTCCTGTTGGTAGATCCCCAATAGGTTGTAAATGGATTTTTAAAGTGAAAAGAAGAGCTGATGGTACTGTGGAAAGATATAAAGCCCGGCTTGTAGCGAAGGGGTTTTCTCAAAAGGTTGGTTTTGATTATCTTGATACATTCAGTCCGGTGGCTAAACATGCAACTGTTAGGATCATTTTATGTCATGCTTTATGTTTTGATTGGAGTTTGAGACAGATAGATGTCAATAATGCGTTTCTCAATGGGAACTTGCATGAGGAGGTGTACATGTCTCAGCCACCAGGTTTTGAGGTCTCGGATGCGTATGGTAACAGGCTGGTCTGTAAGCTATCAAAGGCGCTGTATGGTCTAAAACAAGCTCCTAGAGCTTGGTTTGAGAAACTCAGGGAGTGTTTACTTGATAAACTGATGTTTACTAGTTCTCAATCGGATAATTGTCTTTTCATTAAGCATGTGGATGGAAAATCTGTTTATCTTCTGGTTTATGTAGATGACATTGTAGTGACAGGTTCATGCAAGGATGTGATTGAGTCTGTTATTACTGACTTGAATGCGTATTTTTCTTTAAAGGATTTAGGAACACTAAACTATTTTCTTGGAATGGAAATTCAGTCATGTCCGGACTTCAAGGTACTCAATCAAAGGAAATACATTGTTGATCTCCTTGCTCGCACAAACATGACGAATTGTCGTCCTTGTCCTACTCCAATGGTAGGTTTTCCTATCCTGTCTTCATCGTCAGGTTCAGGTATGCCTCTATCTGATCCATCTCTTTATAGAAGTACTGTTGGGGCATTACAACATGTGTGTTATACACGTCCTGATATATGTTATAGTGTTCACAAGCTAAGTCAATTTCTTCATAGGCCGACTGAGGTACATTGGGCTGCAGTTAAACGTGTTTTGAGATATTTGAGCGGCTCCCTTGATCATGGATTAATTTTCAAGTCTTCCTCGTCTCTTGATCTAACAGGTTTTACTGATTCAGATTGGGGAGCAGATATGGATGACAGGAGATCAACAAGTGGTCATTGTTTGTTTCTTGGAGGTAATCCTATTGTTTGGTGTTCAAAGAAACAAACGGTGGTGTCACGGTCCACGGCTGAGGCTGAGTTTAGAAGCTTTGCTAATGCTATTTGCGATATAATTTGGGTGAGATCTTTACTTGTTGAACTTGGTCTAAGTTTGTCATCAGTTCCTGTGTTGTGGTGTGACAATACAAGCACAATTTCTATATCGGCTAACCCGGTTCAGCATGCGAAGATGAAACATGTTGAATTGGATTTGTTTTTTGTGCGTGAGAAGGTTTCTCAGGGTCTTGTGCAGGTAAATCATGTTCCAGGTGATGATCAAATAGCAGATGTTCTTACAAAGCCACTGACTGAGAAGTCGTTTGTTCCTTTTCGTCGCAAGCTAGGAGTGTGTTCTCTGTCAGAGGCGTTGTTAGAAGGATCAAATGGACACGTTCACTTGTCGTTTCTGAACTCATTACATCACCTACCTGCGAGTGAGGCTGGTTTGCAAGTATCTTCTGATCTTTCCCAATTGTTCTCATTTTCTGATAGTTTTCATTCTATTGTCTTTAATAATGCATCTGCTGGTTTATCTGATGATGAGGATGATGGTCGGTCTGAGCTTGATGATTGATTGTTGCTGAGTCAGTCTCATACAGAGTCTCATAGCAATACATCTGCATAAGTTTTAGAGTGCATGAATATGTTTGAAAATGTTTAACTCCTGTATCTGTCATTACACATATGTTTCTTTCGTATTTGTGGATAGTTGTGCTTAGAGGATACACTGCTTCTGGATTTGCTTGACATTCTGTGCCAATGGGTTGAAATCAAAACTCAGGCATTCAATATCAAAAGCCAAACAAAAGATGTTGGGCACAAACCCAGCCAATCACAGATTACAACAGATTGAAGAAGGTGGATAGGGATGTAATCTGTGATTCAGGTATGCAGCTATATATGTGATGATCTTGTGATTGTATCAAAAGCCAAACAAAAGAAGTTGGGCACAAACCCAGCCAATCACCTAGAAGTAAAAGAAATGGTGATTCGGGCAGCACCATGAATGGTGTATATAATCACAACAGATTTTGAATCAAAAGCCAAACAAAAGAAATTGGGCACAAACCCAGTCAGTTTTGATGAGAAAATAGATTGGCACAGTCTGATCTATCAATCCGAAGGGTGTATGTACAAGCAGAATTTTCCACTGAATATGGAAAGAAATGTGAGTGATTGAGATGATATGGTTGCAGTTAAATGTTGTCTGATAGATTCTGTAATCTAATCCGTATGAGTTGTATGCTATGTTGGTGTTCTGTGTGTTCTGATTTGGTAACAGGATGTTTTCAAGCTTAGAACTGGACATCTCTTCATCAAGATATGACATGGATGGATCATCAAAGAGAAGATTGAAAACGGGAAAAGAAAATGAAGAACTTTGGTGAATGTTAGAGGATATGATTAAGTTTAGAGTTTTAAAGAAGTGTTGTAGTTTAGGGGCTGATTTGCAATTGTTGAAAAGATGAACCACTGTTTCTCCTATATATACTCTGTTGTACCGGTAATTTGAAAATTAATGAAGAACAATTTTCCCTCCATTTCAGCTTTCAATTCTCTTTCGATTTCTCTTAATTAGCTTGTTCTCAGGATCACTTCATTGTGCCACTTGTACGCTCTTGGTGATCCATCAACGTTCACCGGGATAATTTGGAAATTCTGCATGTTCCGTTCATTCCATTCGTAGACTTTGATCACATATACAACAAAAAGTTTTTTCAACAGTACTCTAAAAGGAGTTGGCCAATCAAAGTCTAATTCTTAAGACGTTTCACATGGTGGCGTAGGTCGTTGAGTGCATTTGTCGCTTGCTACTTACTTTGAAGGAAGGTTGGGGACATGGATTTCGAAAATCTTTTAATTTTCCTTGTTCTTCATCTAGACTGTTCAAGGGTGTCATTCAACTCAGCTATTTTGCCCTCACATTTCTCCAACGTACGATCCCGACCTCTCACTTCATTTCACACACACCGAAACTCGTTGCGGATGCGTTAGATCTCTTTCTTGGATCTAGAGTGTTCATCAGCCCAAGCAATACTCTGAATTTCCACCCTAGCTCCCATGATCGCGTAGATGTCTCGTAAGATGACGGTGGTTTCTCGGACATATCCCCGATTATCTCCTTCGGGTCAAAAAGCGGACTTGCTGGTGCCGAGTAGAACTTGTGAACGTACACCGTTGTCGCACGATATTCATTTTCCTTTGCCGTTGAGCTTTCCGTCGGATTTATGAATAGTACAATTCAGTTTGCCCAATCATTATTTACTTGTCGGATTAAGTCTCGAAGCGAGTTTACATTATCCGTTTTGTTGTGCCACTTGTACGCTCTTGGTGATCATCAACGTGCACCAGGATATCTTGGAATCTTCCGAATTGTCGAACAACTCAGGAAAGGAAGGTGGTCATGGATCCTTGATGCCTAAAAAGCGTAACTCCTTCAAAAGTTTTGCACCTAAGGATCAAGAGGCAGTGGATTGGTAACCATATAGCCGTCTATAAAATGTCCTTAGGCGTTATTTGCGACATATAGATTTTCCAATCGAGGGCTTTCCATTTCTCAGCTTTGAACAATGATTGACCTAACATTCTCGAGATGGCAAATTTTTTCATATGGCTTATAAAACAAATCTGAAGTAAGGTCGGGCTTGATTTTACTTCTCCTTTTCCTTTGGTTTTTAAAATGTTTGAAGGTGCAGTGGTTTCGGTGAGCAAAACCATCACGAAAACCTTGCCTTCTCTTATTTGGATGACGACTTTTGTCATAGATGAGTCGATTAGACCATTAGAAAAAGGGAATACGACTGTTCCCAAAACAAGTAAAATAAAAGCATGACATCTCCCAGAGCATTTGTTTTATCGGCGATTCGACGCTCGATCTAGTATACCTAAAGTTCAATAGATAAGGCATGATCCCCATTCAACCTGAGCTCGGTGGACATTTTGTTTGTTGTGACTTTAAGCAGTTTGGCTAAAGTACAATCTCCGCCTCTTTGTTGGAGGTCGGGTTGAACAATACCACGATCCCAATCTACCCCTTGAACGAGTTGACAGTATTTCGAGCGTAGGTGTGAGTTCATTGTCTTTTATCACGAAGACGACATTTTTTACATCCCATAAATCAGACAAAGCATCGAGAATAGCCCAGTTGACTTTGTAGTTTGCGAGCTCATGAACCTCGCCAATCATCTCGTTCACTTACTTCTGATCATATTTCGTCATGGCTTTCCATATTCGGGCAATTTCGACCGTGGGGGATTAGATGGCCTTTGTGCGAGGACAGTGGTTTGTCTGCTTCATCCTTACCAAAGATGATGTGTGAAACATTCTAAGGATACAAAACAGAATGAACAGAACTTACATTTTTTTTAGAAAAATGCAATGCAAGTGCGAGAAAGTAGATGTGACTACTAAATTATTACATTTACAGAGGTTTACGGAATACAAAAGACTCAATCCTATACATGTCATGATCTAGGCCAGATAAAAACACGAGAAATGGAACAAACACGAAAGTAGTAGAAGGTTAAACGCGGTGTAGAGCTTTTGTTCTAGAGAGATGCAATTTCTAGGTCGGCGGAACCGGCGGAACCTCACCTCCTCTGGGCGCATTCCCCTACTAAACTCCATGAGCTCTTAATGTGCTCCAGGTCCGAGCGGGTAATGGTAACCAGCGTAGTCTGTGCAAAACGAGGATTTACAACATTTTTGAGTTATTACATTTACATTGCTTTTCGGGCAAAAATTAAAACTGCAAGCATGAGCAAACAGTCAAAAGAGATAGGGCAAATATAGCATGACAAAGTAAACATGACAAAGCCTAAACCCTCTAAAAGATAAGTCCCCCGCAGATTCGCCAAATTGTCGGGCATCAGATCCGACTCTCCCCAACCCGTTTGAAAAAAAAAACATTATATATATTTTTTTTCTCGAAAAATGTTGGGTTTTGACGAGCGACGGGTCCGGTCGAATGGGGTCGTCATTTTCAAACATTAAGGGACGCTTTTTACTTTAAGGGGGATTCTTAAATTTTGGCCAAACTTTAGGGGGCACTTTGACAATTTACTCAAAAATAAAATTTGGTGTAAAGGAGGAACATGACCATGTGGCCAAGCTTGAGATTTCGGACAAATATATATATATAATCCTTCTTTTTTTTCATATATCTATCTATATATACATGTTTCTAGCTCGATTTTTCTCAAGTCGGTTCTTCACGTACGGTTTGTTTTTCCCCGGACCAAAATACGGTTTTTACAGTTACCCCTTTTTGAAAACGCGCTAATGGAATTAATCTCATGAGTGTGTGTTCAAATACAAACAACTAATTTTGTCTCCTCTCGATTCATTATTTGTATAGTAGACAAATATTATCATGCAACTTTCGGAACATGGCCATGTTCCTTCGGCTGAAAGCTTGAGCTTTTGGCAGAATATATATATATATGTATATATATATATATAATCCTTATTTTTCATATATATATATATATATATATTTACCTCAATTTTTATCGGCTCGGTTTTGCGCATACGATATTTTTTACCCCTGGCCAAAATCAGGTATTTACACTAAGAATTCTCATTCTTAGAATTTTCAAGTGTTTTCACGCTCCCTTTGTGCCTACATCTTTGTTCAGTATTTTTCTTCCACTGTAAAAACATTTTGCGATCATGTCTGGTAACAAAAAACAAACTTTCGGCAAGGCTTCATCCTCCAAGCCTTCCCCTGCCCATTCCTCGTCTGGGACGAAAGCTACAACACCTAGGGCTTTTAAGACCCCGCTTTCTATCAGGGATTCTCATACCTCGGTGTTGGACCAAAGGGCCTCTGTGCCGAAGTAAACCCCCGGGAGCCACACTTCCATGACTATTGTGGTGGACGTGCCTAAGGCTAACGTCCCGGCCTTTTCCCTGACATGTAGTTTATTGTTTCTTCTCTTCTATTTGAGTGTTAAAGTTTCCTATTTTTGCACCTTTTAGTATTGTGCTTGCTTTGCCGTGATGCTTTTAGATATTAAGGTCAATGAACTAAGGTAGGCTCAGTTCAAGGCCGTGGTTGCCCTGGCGGTGTTGGAAGAAAAAGATGCACCTAGGTATCCTGGCCTAGGGATGCATTACCTGCGGGAAGAAGAGATTTACATGTATGCGACCCAAATTGATGTTGGGTTGCGTTTTCCTCTCAGTGAATACTTGAAGGAGATTAGTTGCCATTCTGGGATAGGTCCCACGCAACTTATACCCCACACCATCAGGATGTGGGTTGGGTTTAAGTTCATGTGCATGCGTCAAGGATGGACGTATTCGCTTTCCCTTTTCCGGTGCTTCTCTCTGTTGGTTGTCGGGGCTAACCACCTTCATCACTTCCGGACCCAGTGACTAAAGTTTGGAGAATGGATGTGCAAGTCTTGCAATTGGAATGTACATTTCCGTATAGTGAATGACTTCCGTGCCACAAACTCTAATTATAAGAAGTTTTATTTATTCTATAAGGGTGGTGTGCCTTGGGAACTTCATCATCCAGGGCGAGACCTACTCCTGAGCTTTGGTGAGTTGTCAGGGCGTGACAGGAATGCCATTGACGACTTATTTCAACGCCATAAGTAGTTGGGCTTCAGTTTGATCCACTCAGTGGCATAGACTTCAGAGTACATGCTTAGGTTGATGGACATTCAACAGTCCTCGCTAGTCTCTATTGACTGGGTAACCTTCTAACTCATTCTCTTTTTGCATTTTTGTGTTGTAGGCACTCGGGGACCTATAATTCTTAGTCTATGTTCCAAGCAGGCTAATACCGGGTTGTCTGCGGCCCATGTTGTTAGGATATAAGTGTAGGTATGCTGAAGGTTAAGGGTCATTATGTCATTAGTAGAAGTTTCAAAGTTTAAGGATTAAGTTGTAATTAGAGGAAAATTGCTATGGCTAGTTTTAGTATATATATATATATATAGGTATTCAGGGTTACAGATGGAACAAGTAGAATATATATCAGCTTTTATCTGATTTTCTCTCTATATATATCTTTGATATGAAGATCTTAACATGGTATTAGAGCAAGGTTGATTCTGTGTCGCCGCAACCCTATGTCGCGCCTCCTTCCTTGCGGTCATCTATGGAAGACGCTAGTCCACAGTTTGCAAATAAGAAGGTTGTGCAACTGCTTGCAGAAGAACACTTTCAGTCCTGGAAGCAACAGGTTCTGCTCTCGGTGGGTGGATACAATCTTGAAGCATATCTGCATGGAACCGAGGCTGTTCCACAATTTATTCATGACAACAATGGTCGTGATCAAGTCAATCCGGCGTATACGAATTCGGTGCAGCTCGGCAGTTCGTTAGCATCTTAGTTGCTAGCGTTTGTGTCTCCTCAGGTTAGTCGAGGTCGGATTGGTTGCATGAATGCATCATCTATTTGGCTGAAATTGCACATGGATTTTTCGTCTTCATCAACCACTCGGATTATGAATTTATATGATAGTTTGAAAGCCTAGAAGCTGCTTCATCAGTCCATGCGTGATTATCTAACCGACATTCAGACTACGTGTGATAGTCTCACCAGCTGCGGACATCCAATTGAGGAGATGCAGCAGATTTCGATCATTGTTAATGGTGGGAAAGGTCAGTTCGTTGATTTGATTTCTATGATACATGTAAGTAGAAATCTGTATGATATAGCATATGTAAGCTCAGTTCTATTGGATACTGAATCTAGGCAGTCTGATATGATTTTTGATTCGGTTGTTATGACGAATGCTGCGGTAAATCACACTGTTGGTCCAAAATCTTCTGATTCTATGCAATCTGCTAATGCTTCTTCTGTCACTGGTGAGGGAAATATTTTGCATCAGGTACGATCGCAGCATCAAGGACAACAATACTTTAGTTTAGGTGCCTATCAGCAGGGCAACTCTGGCAGAGGACGTGGCTGTGGCAGGGGATATGTAGGAAATAGAAGACAGTGTCAATTGTGTGGGAAATTTGTACATTTAGTACATAGATGTTATCAATGATTCAACGTGCACTTTACTGGAGTCACCGATCCTGCTCATTCATCCTCTTACACACCTTCTACAAATATATCATCTGCTCAATGGGATGATTCAGTGGATGATGCCTTTCCATGTCTTTTTTTTTGGCCCATTGCCTTTCCATGTCAAAGTCATGTTCTTGTATATCAACAGTCTACAGCCTCTGCATATCCGCATCAATTAGTTTCGCCGTCTATTGGATCTCTCGCCGCATCTCCTAGTGTTGCACGTCATTCTCCCGCTATTCTTCCATACATGTTTCTTCTATCACTGGTGAGGGAAATATTTCGCACCGCGTACGATCGCAGCATCAAGGACAGCAACACTCTAGTTTAGGTACCTATCAGTAAGGCAACTTTGGCAGAGGACGTGGTCGTGGCAGGGGATATGTAGGAAACAGGAGACATTGTCAATGTGTGGGAAATTTGTACATTTAGTGCATAAATGTTATCAACGATTCAACGTGCACTTTATTGGAGTCACCGATCCTGCTCATTCATCCTCTTCAACACATTGTGCAAATCTATCATCTGCTCAATAGGATGATTCAGTGGATGATGCCTCTCCATATCAAAGTCATGTTCCAGTATATCAACAGTCTACATCATCAATTAGTTCCACTGTCTATTGGATCTCTCGCCCCCTCTCCTGGTGTTGCACATCATTTCCATACATGCCTTCGGCTGCACCTCCTATGGCTTATCCTCATCCTTACCATACGCATACACCAGTTGTCTATGGTCATTACCTGCCATCAGGTCCGTATGCCTTTTCTCCTATGGTCTCAACCAACTCATCAAGTGGTCATCCCAACATCTCACCCTCGCCGCAAGAAAATCTTGCCTATGTTGCTCATATAGTTCACCAATGCTCATCATATTCCAAAGGTGACATCTCCGTGCACGGGTCCAGGTAAGGGAATGGTAGGGAATGGTTCGTGTTTATGTATTTCTGCGATTGGTTCTTCCATGATTCCTACTCAGTGTAAGCATCTTATGTTATATACTCCCAGTGTCACTAAGAATCTCCTCTATGTTTCTCAGTTTGCCAAGGACAATCAAGTTTACTTTGAGTTTCATGCGTCGCATTGTTTGGTTAGAGATTCCATGTCGCACAGAGTGCTTCTTCGAGGGTTTGAGTGTGATGGCTTGTATCAACTTGATCTGTCAGCATTTAGATCTGTCAATTCGGTTCAGTTTAGTAGTCATTCTATTGCTAATAATGTTGCAGTGTCTACTCATTTTAATTCTACTCTAAATATGGTTCCAGGTGGGATTATATCCTCACAAACTGAAATTAATAAAAGTATTTTGTTTGATAATGATTCTTTATGTACTGAGCCTACAACGGATTTTGATTGTGTGAATGTTGATAGTGATTTGATGAATGATGATCTTTCTTCTTGTTTTAAATGTTTTGTTGCATATTTAAGTCCCAAAAGTTCATCTCAGTTGTGGCACATGAGACTTGGACATCCTTCGAATTCCATTTTGACCAAATTTCTGTGTCTTCATGTTACACATATTTTCTCCTAATGTTTGGCTTGTGCTATTGGTAAAAGTAAACATCAACCCCATTTCTCGTCTGAAACCTAATATAATACTCCTGTTGAACTGGTTCAGATTGCTGTTTGGGGACCCTCTCCCTAGACATCCACCAATTCTAACTATTATCTTAGTGTGGTCGATGCTTATAGTATGTATACGTGCATTTATTTTTTGGCCAAGAATAGTGATGTTGCTCAGTCGTTTCAAGAATTTCATGTACTGGCCGATAAGTAACTTGGTTGTTCTCTAAAAGCAGTTCAGTTTGATGGTAGGGGAGTTTCAGTTTTTGTCCTCTTATCTTGCTCAACATGGAATTATGCATCGTTTCACCTATCTCTACACCAGTCAATAGAATGGTATGGTGGAACGCAAGCATCGCCTTACTATGGAGCTTGGCTTGACTCTTCTTGCTCAGTCATCTGTTCCCCTTCATTACTAGACATATGCTTTCTTCACGACTGGCTTTGTGATTAATCGCCTACCTTCATCTTCCATTGGTAATCTTTCTCCCCGTGAGGTTTTATTTTAAACTAAACATGATTACTCTTTTCTTCGTGTCTTTGGTTCATTATGTTTTCCTCATCTCAGACCGTTTAAGAATCACAAATTTTCTTTTTGTTCTAAGGCTTGTATTTTTCTGGTATATTGCTCTAAGCATCATGGGTATAAATGTCTCTCATCGTCTGGTAGGATCTATGTCTCTAGAAATGTTGTTTTTCATGAAATAACATTTCCTTTTGCTGATTCTCATGGTGAGTTCTTTGGTTCTCTTTCTCCTAAATTTGTTCCGACTTCAAAACCTTTTTTATTCCTATTGATTTTATATTTAAGTATGATGGGTCTTCTACAGTTTATCCTGAGATTCCAACATCCCACGACTCTGCTCCTTTTCGATCGGTGGTTTCACCCTCTTCATCTACTTGTTCTCAACCTCAGCCTCATTGTGTGGACACCTCTTCCTCTGGTCAGTTATCCAGTCCTTCTCATATTTCATTGACTTTAGTTTCTCCTACTTTATCATTTGCTCATACTGATTCCATCTATCTAGCAGCTTCTTCTGTGTGGTATATTCCTCATCATGGCTCCTTAGTCCCTGTATCTCAGTTACAGAAAGCCATGTATGGTTTGAAGCAGGCTCCGCATGCCTGGTTTGAAAAATTGAAATCTTATCTTCTTCAGTCTTTTTGCTTTCATGTTTCTACTGCTGATAGTTGTTTGTTCATTAAGAAATCTAATCATGGTTTTGTTTTGTTGCTTGTTTACGTAGATGATATTGTCATCACTGGTTCATCCTCCTCAATGGTTGAACAAGTTATCCATTATATCAATGATCACTTCAAGCTAAAAGATCTGGGGAACGTCAATTATTTTCTAGGAATGGAAGTTTGTACTAGAAAATACTATTTGCTTCTTAATCAAAAGAAATATATTCAGGAGCTGATATCTAAGGTTGGTTTGTCTGATGCAAATATTTTTCCTACTCCTATGACAGGTACGTGTATCACTCGCTAAGGTATGGATCAGTGTACTAAATTGTTTCATGATGAGTCTCTCTGTAGAAACACTATAGGTGCATTGCAGCATATATGTATCACCAGGCCTGACATTAACTTTGTTGTCAACAAGTTATGCTAGTATATGCAGGCACCGTGTTCTAGTCACTGGTCTGCTGTTATTCATGCCATCCGTTATTTGAAAGGCACACTGGATCATGGTATGTTGTTTCGCTCAGCTCCTTGTTCCTCTACTGATGTGTCACTGGTTTCGTTTGTAGATGCTGATTGGGGAGGTGATGTTCTTGATAGGAAGTCTATCTCTTGCCACTATATTCTTTTCAATGGCAACCCCATCATCTGGAGCTCCAATAAGCAGTCAGTGGTTTCTAGGTCCAGTGTTGAAGCCGAATTTCGTGCCATTGCTAATTATGTCTGTGAAATCCTGTGGGTGAAGTCTCTTCTTCTGGAAATAGGTCTGACCCTACCATCTGCTCCAGTGATATGGAGTGTCAATACCAGTGCTATATCATTGTCAGAAAATCCGGTTCATCATTCAAAGATGAAGCATGTGGAGATTGATCTATTCTTCATCCGAGAAAAAGTTCAATCTCTGGAACTCATCGTCAACTTTGTTCCAGCAAATGAGAATGTGGTTGATGTGTTAACGAAACCATTAACAGAGAAGACATTTGCAGAGAAAGAAGCTTGGTGTCTTTTCAATTCAACAACTTCAGGAGTAGTCTTCACCTCTGCATTGAGCACATGAATAGGTTCAGATAATTCTTGTATGTCTCCCTAATTTGATATATTTTCTCACCATCTGGTATCGTTTGTAGTCTTAAAGTGCCTTGTTCTATTCCATTGAATGATCTTATTCAATCAGATTTAAGGCATCATGATTATTTCATTCTGCAGTTAATAGTTCATGATCATTGGTGATATCTAGATGAGCATTACATGTGTTGTCATTGCTTTGTTTTCCATAAATCCTCCTTCTTATGCATCGGTGAGTTCTATTGAATTATCTTTATCCTGTACTGGTATGTAACTAATTTTCTTTGAGTTTTCTCATCATTTACAGTGCAATTTATACATGTTCTTCCTCTTCTCTGCACCTCGAGAAATATTATATCACTCACTTGACATAGGGTACAGTTTGTTTCCAAAAATAGAGTTTTGTGCACAAGAGAACGACAAGATACTTGTGTTAATACTCTTGAGGAAGAAAAGACGATGGTTGAAACCATCCAACTGTATTGGTAAGATAAGAGTTAAAACTCTTCTGCCAAGGTAAATAATTGCAATGAAAAGAAAAAAAGATAGAAAAAGATAGAAAGAATAAATCAAACTCTCAATCAAAGAATTCGGAAAAATGATAGAGAAAGTACAGAAAGGAAGACTGGTGTTATGTTAGTATGATGAATATCAAATAAATTGTTCAGTTATGTTAAGTACATGTGTGAGATATATTTGATGTGTAATATATGATGCATCTGCATGAGTCTTTATAGTGAAAACATTGAGTGAATGATTCATGATGTGTGCTTATGATAATATCATATGTGAAGGTTCTAATATAACTACATTATGAGTATAATATTGGGTTTTTTTAATCTGTTTGATATGGATACATTTGTGTGTGAAGAAAAACTAGTACTTTGGCTTGAATGATAGATAGTTAAAGAGACTAGTCAATTAGAGAAGCATCAATGGATTATCAGAACAGAAATCGTTGATTCATGTGTTCAAGCAAAGCAAAGGAGTTCAAGGAGGCAAAGGAGTCCAAAGTGTTTTCAAAAGCAAATCAAGTATGAAGAATGTTAGGATATAAGCGTAGGTATGTTGAAGGTTAAGGGTCATTATGTAATTAGTAGAAGTCTCAAAGTTTAAGGATTAAGTTGTAATTAGAGGAAGATTGCTACGTCTAAGTTTAGGATATATATATAGATAGATAGATATTCGGTGTAACAGATGGAACAACTAGAAAATATATCTACTTCAGTTTTTATCTGATTTTCTCCACATCTATATATTTGATATCAAGATCTTAACACATGCCACCTTTAGTCCTCCTCCCCCTCCTGCAAATCGCGCGTCTAATTGTAGTCCTCCTCTTCCTCCTTCACTGGGGAGTACTTCCCCCTGGTGACTCTTCACCAGCCACCGAAAGTGGCTGACACAAAGGGATCCTTCTCCCTCGAGATCGGGCGGAGGTCCTTACTGAACTGAAAAACGTTGAAGTCGTGATGAGGACGCACTTTGAGCTTATGGCCCATGTAAATTATTTTTCATATTTTATCCTTTACAGACTTCCCTTTTTTCTTTTACTGCTGCCCTTTTAACTCCTTAGTATTTTTAACGTGGCCCCTTACTTCCCTTTGTCAACTCGTCTGGGAGGATTGTAGAGGAGCTCGCCGATAAGTAGGTTGATCTGCTTATCGAGATGGAGCAGTATCGAAGCTTGGGGTATTGGTAGGATGAAATAATATAGAAATGGAAAAGCTATCAATCTCAGCTTGGACATGAAGCATATCTGCATTCATATCAGCAGCCAAAGAAGAATACATTCGAAATCTTTTCTAAAGTCTTCAAGCATGTTCAAGATGTATGTAGAATCTTCCAGATTATTCTTGTAATCTCTAGAGAGTTCAAGATAGATTTAGAATGAGGCATTGTTTTGTTTTATATATAAATAGAAGTAGGATGTATGAAGCAACTTAACTCTTGATCATTAGTAAAATTTCAGAGTTATGTTTCTCCTTACTTCTGTTATTCTGTTCTAGTTCTCTTTAATACCTTGCTAACCAAACTATCTTCTTCTTCATCATCTTTCGTGGTGATTCTCTATCTGGTTTAATCTCAGATTTTCAAATGGTATCAGAGCTAATCTCACCACGTTTCGCTGCAAAACTCTGAAGTATTTCTCATTTGTATTATGTTCATCGTCTCGTCATCAAATCATTCTGCTGGAAATCAGAAGAATTCATTCTCATCAAGTAGTTGTTCAAGATATATCCAAGATTTCTTCATCTTCAACAAGTATGTGTATCATCAAATCTTTCAGTGAGTTTAATCTATGTTCTAATCTTTCTGATCATGGAGGATACATTTCCTTCATTCTTCAACAAAAGAGTCTGCCAACTTACGGGAGAAGATAACTTCCAGTCTGGGAAGCAACAAGTAATGTTAGTTGGGCGTGGCCTCAATTTGGAAGAATATTTGTTCAGAACAATACATGTTCCACAAATAATAGATGATGGTGAAGGAAACAATATTGTAAATCCAGAGTACTCAAAATTCACCCAGCAAGACAGTTCGTTAGCTTCATGGCTCTTAGCTTCCATATCCACTCCAATCAGCAAGGGCTGGGCTGGATGTATGACAACCTCTTCCATTTGGTTGAAGCTTCATCAACAATTGTCTTCATCCTCTACAACCCGTATCATGAATCTATATGATAAATTGAAGGTGAGGAAACATTTTAATCAATCGATGAGAGAATATCTCACAGATATTCAGTTGGTGTGTGTTGGGTATCGATAGTGACAGCCCAGTAAGGAAAAGGACTCGAAGGCCCAATAACTATAGAGGGGGCAAACCCATGACATTTGAACCGGATCGGCCCAAATACAAGTTAAACTCGGCCCTCCATAGAATGACCCAGAACCGAGCCCAAGGACTCTGAGAACGCCTTGAGTGCTCGCCATTCTTCAATAAGGCCGCGACATCTCACTGCTCTCCACGAGAGTTCTCGCCCCGAAGAGAGGCTTGCCTCTCTCCTCTGGTCCCACGAAACCGTTAATAAGGAATTGGCCATGATATCCCGCGTATCTCAGTCACATATTCACTAAAGATTAGATTTGGTAACTGCAATATCTCGCAGTAACTGCCATATCCCACGATCCGAATCTTCAACAACACAATATACTCTAAGATATTCAGCTGCCTTATACGGTTCTATCTCTCTTACCCTATAACTACCCTTGCTTTACATACGTTCTTTACGTTTTGAGTTTTATACACACATATACTCCCAGAGGACACCCCCTCTGTTGCGCTCCCCTACCTGCAGGTTCACCGGAGTTGGAGCAGAAGCGTCTTCCCAACCTTGTCTGGCATTTAATTCACTGCCAGATCAGCATCCAGGATTTCACGATCCAACATTTGGCGCCGTCTGTGGGAACGAGCAGTTCAGCCATGAGAACTCGATCCCAAAGCAACCGTCGGAACCAGACTAGGGAGCGATCCTCAGATAGCTCTGATTCCGCCGCCGCTTCACCGCTTCAACAGGTACCTGCCAGCCGAGCAGGAGTTAATGTCGTTCCTCTACGAACAGCTCGAGAGCATGTCGGTGATTCAAGACCGACCTCCGCTGCTGATCAAAACGGAGCCCCGGCACCGCAGACAGTCCACATTGCTGGGCAAGATATTAATTTAACCCCTGAGATGGTCTCCCTGCTGGAAGCCATCCTAGGACAGGCGCGCCGCCAAGCCCCTGCTCCTCAAGAAAACAATCCCTCTGCTCCTAAGGAAAACCACCGCCCTGCTGCCACAGGGCCCTAACCTTCAGAAGCGGCAAATCCTGGTCCCATTGCGCCTCGGGAGGATCAGGAGATGACGTCAGGTCAGCAGTCCCTACCCCCGGCATACACCAAGGAGCCAGCAGCCACGTATACTGCCAATCCTTCTGGTCCTCCTCCACCCGGAACCTCGCCTATGTACTGCACTGTGGATCAGATGGATGACCTCCTCAACAAAAGGCTCCAGGAAAGACAGCTGACAGTCGTGGCTCCCTTCAAAGACCAATCTGCTCATCCTTTTACCGACGGGCTCGTCGCCATCAAAATTCCAAAGGATGTGGTTGCTCGGGCCATACCTGAGTATAGCGGTGGAGGAGATCCCACCGTACATGTCAACAAACATGAGGCCTCCCTTCTGGGTAAGTCAAATGATCCCAATCACTTGACTTTGTTGTTTCAATCTACTCTTTCGGGTTCGGCTTCGTCCTGGTTCTTCGGCCTCCCTGTAGGATCAATCAGCACTTGGGCAGAGTTAAGAAGCAAGTTCCTGGAGAGATATATGGGCGAACGCCAGTTGCTGAAGAGCGTGGTCGCCCTTGACTCGGTCAAACAGCATCCTGGAGAGTCGCTGTCCAACTTTTACGGGC
Organism: Chamaenerion angustifolium; assembly: GCA_946814005.1. NCBI lineage: Eukaryota > Viridiplantae > Streptophyta > Magnoliopsida > Myrtales > Onagraceae > Chamaenerion > Chamaenerion angustifolium. The sequence goes on along the minus strand of OX328277.1, from coordinate 17,313,379 downwards.
GTTTTCATCAGAACGTCATGGAAATAGATCACCGAATCTCGGATGGGGAGATCATTCGAGCCTTCTACAGAGGTATGGATGTGGCCAACAAGGCCTCGAGAAAGCTGCGGAACAGCTATCATGTGAAGGAGATTGAGACGTTGGAGGAGTTGGCGTCCAGAGCAAAAGGTTTCATAGACCTTGAAATGGCGAACACCGAGGCTAACCTCCTGACGACCTCGCTAAGGGTGGTCCATGAACCCCGACGCGATAGTAAGAAGGAGGTAAAGAAGGAGAAGAAAGGAAAGGAAAGCAGGCCCCGAGTCGAGTCTCTTCCAGCGCCTCGCCATCCAGAGGTCCCTGAGTACTTCACGCCTTTAAATAGGCAGATCTCAGCGGTACTAGTCGAGATGGAGAGAAGATCCTTGGCGAGGCCACCGATGCCTCGTCAAGGTGGGATGCCCATGGGAAAGGATGTCGAGAGCTACTGCAGATACCACAAGTGCAAGGGCCACAAGACAGATGACTGCCGCATTTTGAAGCGGGACATAGAGAGGCTGATTCAGGGGGGAATGTTGAAAGAATTTGTGGCAGGGCGAGACCGAAGTCGAACGCCCCCCAGGAGGCATCGTTCGCCAGCCCCTGCAGAACAAGCTGAGCCATTGGGAAGCAAGAGGAGAGTGAATCTGATTGTAGGAGGATTCGGCGCAGGCGGCGAGAGGTCAAGCGCCAGGGAGGTCTACGCCACTCAGATCTCTACAGCAATTCAGTTGGGGAAGCGGCCCCAACCTGAAGAGAACATTGTCATCTCATTCTCTGAAGATGATTTGGCACATGTCACCACCCCCCACAATGATGCTCTGGTCATCACGACAGATATTGACGGCTGTGACGTTGCAAGGATTCTGGTCGACGGAGGCAGCTCGACAGACATCCTGTTTCTGGACGCTTTTGAGAAGATGGGCAAGTCCAAACGCGACCTGAAGAGGGTCGACTTTCCGCTGATCGGGTTTGCGGGAAGAACAACTTATCCACTGGGGGCTATAACCATGCGAGTAATTTTTGGCGAGGGATGGAAGAGCATCAAGGTGTCGGTCACTTTCCTGGTGGTTGATTCACCTACATCCTACAACGCCATCATAGGGAGGACCACGATCAACCCAAACAAGATTGTGGCCTCCACCGTCCACCAAAAGATGAAGTTCCCTACTCCTAACGGGATTGGAGAAGTGCTCGGAGATCAGCCTTCCTCGCGGCAATGCTATGTGAACTGTTTACGCAGGAAAAACCAAAGGGAGGCGCTCGCCGTCGAAACAGAGGCCGACCCCCGCGAGGATTTGGCTCGGCCAGCACCCATGGAGGAATTGGAAGAGGTCGAGATCGATGGTCCAAACAAAAAGGTGCGCATTGGGGCCACCTTGAAAGAGGATCAGAAGGAGGCCATGACCGCCCTCCTCAAGGAATTTAAAGAGCTCTTCGCCTGGCAGCCGAGCGACATGCCAGGAATCAGCACGGATATCATCTCCCACGAGCTCAGGATAGACCCCTCCATCAAGTCGATCGCCCAAAAGAGAAGATCATTCGGGACGGATAAGCGTTTGGCGATCAGGCAGGAAGTCGGCAGGTTAATTGAAGCTGACTTCGTCAGAGAGGTGAGATTCCAGAGCTGGGTCGCCAACCCAGTTTTGGTTAGGAAATCAAACGGCAAGTGGAGGATGTGCGTCGACTTCCGCGACTTGAACAAGGCTTGCCCCAAGGATTCATATCCCCTTCCGAGGATTTATCAGCTGGTCGATGCTACCTCGGGTCATGAGATGCTGAGCTTCATGGACGCCTACGCAGGCTACAATCAGATCAGAATGCATCCAGACGATGAGGCTCACACCGCTTTTTATGCTGATGGGGACATTCTGTGCTACAAGGTGATGGCCTTTGGCCTTATCAATGCCGGGGTAACTTATCAACGGATGGTGAACCGACTGTTCCAGGACATGCTGGGGAAGGAAAATGGAGGCCTACGTGGATGATATGCTCGTTAAAACCATCAAAGGAAATCCTCACACGGCGGACCTCCGCGAAGCTTTTGAATGCATGAGAAGACACAGTGTTCACCTGAATCCTGCCAAGTGCGCCTTTGGGGTCAAGTCCGGTAAATTTCTGGGTTTTATAGTCAGTGAAAGAGAAATCGAAGCAAACCCAGAAAAGCTAAAGGTCATAGAGGAAATGAAGTCGCCAACCTGCCACAAGGAAGTCCAGTGCCTGAATGGACGCCTAGCTGTTCTCAACCGCTTCCTCTCCAAAGCGAGCGACAGGTCCCTCCCATTCTTCAAAACTCTGAGGGCCAACTGCAAGTTCGAGTGGATGCCAGACTGCGAGGAAGCGTTCCAGTCCTTGAAGAGACATATCCAAACTCTCCCAGCTCTGGCAAAGCCCGTTCCAGGCGAGCAGCTTTTCCTTTATCTAGGCATTAGCAATGTGGCAGCCAGTGCTGTCTTAATAAGGGAGGAAAATAATGTTCAGAGTCCAGTGTATTTCATTAGCAAAATGTTCAACTCAGTAGAAATAAAATATGTCCAGATTGAGAAGTATCTCTATGCCTTAGTTATTGCTGCTCGGAAGCTGAGACCTTACTTTCATGCGCACGACATCACGGTTCTCACCAATCAACCTCTCAAAAACTTCCTGATGAAGCCAGATTCTTCAGGAAGAATGGTCAAGTGGGTGATCGCGCTCAGCGAGTTCAAGATCAAATTTGCGCCAAAAACGGCCATCAAAGGTCAAGCACTAGCTGATTTTATAGTGGAAAGCGCGAGTAACGGTCAAACAGAAGCAGAGAACAGGCCAAGTCAGTCAGTAGACGACAATCAAATCTGGGAACTCTATACGGATGGGTCTTCATCAAAAGAAGGCTCGGGGGCAGGTTTAATTCTTATTCCTCCTGAGGGCGAGCCTCTGAAGTACGCGATCGCCTTGACATTTCCGGCGACCAATAATGAAGTAGAATATGAGGCTCTTATCACTGGACTCAGACTAGCAAAAGGAATGGGTATAACTGCACTTACGGTAAAAAGTGACTCAGAGCTTATTGTCAATCAAGTTAATGGCGCCTACGAGGCAAGGGGAGAAAAGATGAAGAAATATCTCAGCATTGCCAAAAAGCTGGTTGCGGAAATCCCAAATTTCGCGATTGAGTCTATTCCTCGCCAAGAAAACCAGATGGCAGATTCTTTGAGTAAACTGGCCTTCGGAGGGGCGACAGTCCAGGATGTACAATTCCTGGAGAAAGCTCTATGTTCAGTCCTGGAAAGTAGAGCAGAGGTCTTCAACATCCAAGGACAGGTCACATGGATGACCCCGTTCCAGAATTATTTAAAAGAAGGAATCCTCCCAGAGGACGAAGGCGAATCCACGAGGATTAGAAGACTCACAGCCAGTTATCTAATCATCGATGGGGAACTCTACAGAAGAGGCTACTCGACACCTTACTTGAGGTGTGTTGCTCATCCTGAAACAGAAAAGGTTCTTCGAGAAGCTCACGAAGGGGCAGCAGCATGTCATGAAGGTGCTCGATCACTAACCAGGAAAATATTCAGATTGGTATATTACTGGCCGACCTTGGGAAAGGATGCAGCCGAGTTAACACAGAAGTGTGAGATTTGCCAGCAGTTTGCACCACGATCGGGTCGACCATCGACACTATTATCCCCAATGGCGGGTGCCTGGTCTTTTGCTCAATGGGGAATCGATATATTGGGTCCTTTTCCCATTAGCACTGGTCAGCGTACTCACATTATAGTAGCAATCAACTACTTCACTAAGTGGGTAGAGGCAAAAGCTCTAGCTTCGACAACAGAATTCCAGGTCATCAAGTTCATGCAGGTCAATATATTCTCCAGGTTTGGCATTCCTAAGATACTCATCAGTGATAATGGTTCGCAATTTGTTGGAAAGGAGCTTAAATGGCTCTGTGAAGAATATCATGTGGACCATCGTTTCAGCTCAGTACATCACCCTCAAACGAATGGGCATGCTGAAGCAGCCAACAAGGTTGTCTTAGCAGGACTCAAGAAAAGGGTTCGAGCATTCAAAGGGAACTGGGCAGATGAACTGGAAAACGTATTATGGGCAATCAGAACGACGCCTAAGGCGGCCACAAGAGAAACGTCTTTCAGTTTAGTGTACGGATCAGAAGCAGTAGCACCAGCCGAACTAGTAGTGCGTACCCACAGAGTCTTACACTTTAACGCGGAGGCAAATGAGATCGAGCGCAGAACTGACCTCGACTTAGCAGAGGAAAAGAGATGGCTCTCGAAAAAGACACAAGCAAAGATGCGCTTGGCGACCGCTCGATATTTCAATAGAAAAGTCAGCGCTCGCCAATTTTTCGTGGGGGAGATGGTTATGAGAAGGAATGAATTCACAAGGCTGGACACCAAAAACAAACTCTCAGCCAAATGGGAAGGGCCGTACAAAGTAATAGAGATCGCCGCACCAGGATCCTACTATCTGGAAACCACCGAAGGCGAGAGGTTACCCCGTCCATTTAATTCTGAGCATTTAAGAAGATTTTATGCATAGCTTGTAATAAAAACTGTTATGTCAATAAAAGAAAGCCATTCATTCATAAATCATGTCCACACGAAGCAAGTCGAAGGCAAAAGCCCTATCGCCAAAGATAGGCCAAAAGCCCTAACAACAAAGTTAGGCCAAAAGCCCTAGTAACAAGGCTAGGCCAAAAGCCCTAACAACAAAGTTAGGCCAAAAGCCCTAACAACAAAGTTAGGCCAAAACCCCTAGTAACAAGGCTAGGCCAAAAGCCCTGACGCCAAAGTCAGGCCAAAAGCCCTAACAATAAAGTTAGGCCAAAAGCCATGACGCCAAAGTCAGGCCAAAAGCCCTAGTAACAAGACTAGGCCAAAAGCCCTGACGCCAAAATCAGGCCAAAAGACCTAGCAAAAAGTTAGGCAAAATAAAAGCCCTGACGCCAAAGTCAGGCCAAAAGACCTAGCAAAAAGGTTAGGCAAAATAAAACCCTTACGCCAAAGTCAGGCCAAAGAAAGTTTAAGCGATCACTATGGATGATAAAGCCTGAAATCAACAAATTCCTTGTTATTAGGCCAACACCTCAAAGGTTTAAACTTCAAAGAAGGTAATATCTCTTTGAACTTAGAAGTTTATGCTTTTAAGTGTCAGAGGTATTATCCTTAGAAAGTTCGTACAGACTTATGCTTAATCTAAGGCTTTAAGAGTCGAGGACATTACAGCAAGAAAAGTCAAGAGTAATTATGATTAAGATATTGGATAGCCAAATATGTTTGAAGTCGATTAAAGGCTCAAGAATATAAAGGCATATAGGAAAACCAAAGTCTTAAATCAAACAAATAATTACAAAGAAAACAAAAATTACAAAGAAAAGCAGCTATCTAAAGGGCAAATATTGTCGATAAAGGAGTCTGACTTCAGGCTTTGGGATCCTCGGGGGCAGAGGCGCTTTGCTCGCCTTCAGGGGCAGGGACGCTTTCCTCGCCTTCGGGGGAAGGAAGGCTTGGCTCGCCTTCGGGGGCAACCTCTTCAGCCGCAGCTGGAACAACCCCCTCAACAACAGTGGTAGGCTGAAGGGTGCGACTTCGGAGGAAGACCTTCAAAGACTCAACTTCCCCAATGGGAAAGTTGGGATCGATCACCTGGACATCATCCACCAGGACTTGGAGGAAATCGGCAATCACCGACTTCATCACCTTCAGAGCGCAGTCTTCAAAATCCTCAGAGGCCTTGAATGCCTCGACTACGCTCTGGGGCGAAGGGACAGCTTTCAACTGTGCAGCTAACCGATCCCTCTCCTCCTCCAGGGCGATCCCCCTGGCTTCGGCAGCAGCCCTCTGGGCCTCCGCAGCTGCCCTCTGGGACTCCGCAGCTTCCCTCTGGGCGTCAGCAGCGTCCCTTTGCGCCTCGGCAGCGACCCTGCGAGCTTCCGATTCTGCCCCTTGCGCTTGAGCTTCCTTTAGCTCAGCATCTAGGCGAACTCGGACGATCTCCCCCTGATCCAAACACAGGTGAAGGGCGTCAAAGTCCTGAAGAGTAGCGGCAGCGTCAGCCTCCCTCTTCTTGACATCAGCAAGGAGGCGCTGCTCCTTCGTGAAGTACTCCTCCCGCGCGTCGTCCACCAAGGCGATCGCCGCGTCAGCAGTCGTCTTGATGGTCCCCAATTGCCCAGGAGTGACCCCCGTACTTCGGTACTGCTCCAGCTCGACAAGCATGTTGGAATGCTTGTCGGCAAGCTCCCCGAAGACACGGCCAAGAATCACTTCTTCCCGAACGAACTGGCAACAAAGATAGAATGAAAGTTGTCAGGACAACAAACGAAAAGGGAACGACAAAGAAAAAAAACAAAACGAAATAAGAAACGACATCCTACCAGAGCTACTCGTTCAAAGTGGGACCGAAGGAACCCCTCGATCTAATGAAGCTCCGTGGGAACAATCGAGCGGTCCGTAGGGGGAATTATCCCGTCCAGAAGCCGCATACACATATCTGGGCTACCCCGGAGGCTCTTCTGGGGAGGGTACCCCTTCTTTGTAAGGTCCCCGCAAGGGACCCAAGGTTCCCGAGAGTTCGCAGCCTTAAGTGGCTGGAACAAGCTCGCCAGCGAGCAATACTCCTCCGCAGGAGCCCTTGAAGAGCTGGAAGCGTCGGGCCCCTTCTTTTGAGTCCCAGACTCCTTAAGGGGAACCGTGGGCACAGTAGGAGCGGGAGGCGCTAAGGCCAAAACCTTCTCCTTGGTGGCAGAAGGGCCCGGGGAGAAGGAGCAGGAGGCACCACGTCCAGACCCTTCCCCTTATTGGCAGAAGGGCCCTTAGGAGGGGGAGGAGGAGGATGCTGGTCGACTTTTGGGCATTCCTCACTCCTGACCTTCTTGGAGGGAGGAGAAGGAGGATCCCGGGGCACGTCAGCCGATGACTCCTCTACAAAACAACAAGACGAAATGTCAAAAACCAAAAAACTGCAAAGTATGAAAACGTTAAATCTACAAATTGGCGAGGCAACATACCTGGTTGGAGAGGGCCAGCATTGGTCGAGGGAAGCACCTCCTCAGACTTCCTCTTGGACGAACGCCTAGAGGGGGGAGGAGGAGAGTTCAACAATGCATGGTCGGAGGACAACCCCGCCGATCCCTGGTCATCAAAGAGACCTATCAGTTTTTGGCTCTTGCTTACGACCTTGCCTACAAGCGATAAAACAAGAAAAAGGTTAGAAAGTTACCCAATCACCAAAGATTGGCGTGGCTTGATGAATGCCTGACATCTCGAGCATGTTCTCAGTAGTTTCCGCCACTGAGCGAATGGACTTGAATTGGGACGATCGATGCAACCGATAGAAGTTGTCGATGGCGTTCCGATCACTCCCTGACAGCTCTACGAAGGAAGGAGGGAAATCCTTGTCCGGGGTAAACAATTTCCAGGGCACACCCCCCTTGTAAAAGAAGTAAAACTTCTTATAGTTGGAGTTGGTGGCCCGAAAATCATCAACCAGACGGACATGAGCATTCCAACTCCATGCTTGAGGCCCTCCCTACTCTGCAAACTTCGGCCACCGTGGTTGGAAGTGATGGAGGTGGTTCGCCCCAGCTGCCAGTCGGAAAAAACACCGGAACAAAACCAGTGAATACGCCCATTCCTGGCGTATGCACAGAAATTTGAAACCAACCCACATCCTGAGGGCGTTAGGAACGAGCTGTGTGGGATGAATCCCGTAAAACTGGCACAATGACTGCAAATCCTCACAGAGAGGAAAACGCAACCCAGCATCAATCTGGGCCGCATAAATGTAAACCTCTCTGTCGTGAGGATAGTGCATACCTAAGCCAGGATACCTAGGAGCATCCTCCACACTGAGGCCGCCAAGCGCCACCATGGTCTTAAAGTAAGCCGGCTTCAATTCGTTAGGCTTGACATCTACTCAGAACGGTTCAAGTATAGCACAGCAAGTATAAAAAACAAAGGAAAACAGAGGATATTGCCAAAACAGAACAGTAAAAGGGAGAAAGTTTACCTTTTGGGGAAAAAACAGGCGTGTGCAGCTCAGGCCCGTCCACCACTACAGGAGTGGTTACAGACCTTCCCAGATCAGTCTGTTCCCCCACTGAGGGGGGCACGACGTCATCCCTGATGGTCAAGGGGGCATTGGCGTTCCTAGGAGCGTTGGCTTTGTTAGCACCCTTGGGGGCCATATGCTTGACTCTCTGACTTCGGGGGGCCATGGAAATGGATGAAGAAGGCTGAAGAAGGTTGAAAAAGAAAGAAGAAAGGTTCGCAACGAAGCTCTGGAAATCTGAGGGAGTGGATAAGCGTAAAAAACAAAATATAGAAACTGACGTTTCTTATATAGACCAAAAAGGGAGTAACCGCCACGAGCAAATCGAAGCGACACAGAGGAATAATTTCACCTTTTTGGAAAAAACCGAAGCAATGTCAGAATTCCAAGAGACACCTTAGAAAGACAAACGGTTGGCTGGTACAGACAGCTGTCAGACTACCCTGGATTTACGGTAAAGTAAATGTCAGGCGTGCCTCAAGTGACCGTTCGATTTCTGGACAACTGTGCAGTTATTAAATGCTAAAAGTCCACTAAGGAGACAAGGTGGTCGCCAGCGCACTAAGAGGCAATACCAGAAATACCTCGGGCAAGTAGTGATCGCCTAACTAAGAAAGATAGACTTTCATAAACCTAGATTACCTCGAGTGATCGCCAAAAGGGAATAAAAGGAAGGATATCTTTTCAGCTTTGAACGAAGAAAAAACTGCTCGCCAAACGAGCTCGAAAGGTCTCAAAGGTCATGAACCATTACAAGAGACGTCACTATCTAAAACCCTACCAGGAAATCAAGCTCGACTGAAGAAACTTCAATCAAGCTTCGGGGGCAAATGTTGGGTATCGATAGTGACAGCCCAGTAAGGAAAAGGCCTCGAAGGCCCAATAACTATAGAGGGGGTAAACCCATGACATTTGAACCGGATCGGCCCAAATACAAGTTAAACTCGGCCCTCCATAGAATGACCCAGAACCGAGCCCAAGGACTCTGAGAACGCCTTGAGTGCTCGCCATTCTTCACTAAGGCCGCGACATCTCACTGCTCGCCATGAGAGTGCTCGCCCCGAAGAGAGGCTTGCCTCTCTCCTCTGGTCCCACGAAACCGTTAATAAGGAATTGGCCATGATATCCCGCGTATCTCGGTCACATATTCACTAAAGATTAGATTTGGTAACTGCAATATCTCGCAGTAACTGCCATATCCCACGATCTGAATCTTCAGCAACACAATATACTCTAAGATATTCAGTTGCCTTATACGGTTCTATCTTTCTTACCCTATAAATACCCTTGCTTTACATACGTTCTTTACGTTTTCAGTTTTATACACACATATACTCATTTAAGCATCGGAGAGGGACCTAGAGACACCCCCTCTGTTGCGCTCCCCTACCTGCAGGTTCACAGGAGTTGGAGCAGAAGCGTCTTCCCAACCTTGTCTGGCATTTAATTCACTGTCAGATCAGCATCCAGGATTTCACGATCCAACAGTGTACGATAGCCTTGCTGGATGTGGACATCCAATTGAGGAAATTCAACAAATCTATACCATATTGAATGGAGTCAAAGGAAAGGACAATATGATAATGTGGTGTGCGTCATCCATGCTAGCAGGAATCCCTACGATTTAGCGTCAATTAGTTCTGTCCTTCTTGATGCTGAAGCAAGGCAGAAAGAAATTATATTTGATAATACTCTATCTGTAGCCAATGTGGTTGTAAAACAAACTTTGGATCTGTCTTCAATGGGTGAACCTCAAGACAATCTTGATTCCGTACAATCCGTAAGGACAGACACAAGTCAACAGCCACAACTCACTCCAGATTATCAAGCAAACAACGCAGCCTTTGGATGTGGAAGAGCAAGAGGAAGAAGATACTCCAACAACAACAAACCCCAATGTCAATTATGTGATAAATTCGGACACCTTGTACATATATGCTTTCAAAGGTTTAATGTACATTTTCAAGGTGTTACAGAATATACATTGATACAAACTCCTCTGCAATCTGCTGCTCCACCTGTTCAAAACATGTTGAATCCCTCATCTATAACCTTTTCTATGTTTCCACCTCCACAAATGTACAATTCATATATGACCACTCCATATCCATATTTTGTTCCACCATATCTCCATGTTCAAGAATCAGTACTTGTTGTGCACACATCAGTGACTCCAACTCAAGAATCTTTGGTTCAAGCCAACACAACCAATAGTTCGGTTCAGCATGCTGCAATTAAACAATTCAACTCAAATTGCTGATAAGGCTTGGTATCCTGATTCCGGTGCAACAAATCACTATGCTCAAGGCCCTTCTACAGGTAATAGAACTCAGCCATATAGCGGACCAAGTAAAGTACAAGTTGCAAATGGTACTTATCTAGACATAAATAACATAGGAGATTCAGTGATTAACACGTCATCTAAACCTTTGGTTTTGCACAATCTGTTATATACTCCACAAGTAACCAAAAATCTAGTTTCTGTTTCTTAGTTTACCAAGGATAACCAGGTCTTTTTTGAGTTCCAGTCATCGTGCTGCTTGGTCAAAGATGCTCTTACTCAAGAAGTTCTCTTAAGTTGTCATGACTGTGCTGGTCTTTACAAAATGGATTTCACTAAGATTGTAGATAGGAATGAAAATAGGAATAAACAATATAAGTCATCTGAAAATAAATGTAGCACAACTAATGGTTTCTATTGTGTTTTCCTATCAAGGCCCTATAACAAGCATAATCTAGAATTTCGATCTACTCCTTGTGAATTCTTAGGTTACTGCTCTAATCAGCATGGTTATAAGTGTTTAGATTCATCTGGACGATTTTATATTTCACGACATTTCAAATTTCATGAAAATGTGTTTGCTTTTATAGACACACGTGGTTTCTTTATGCAGTCCTCAGCCAGGAAGAACACAAAAACATCTACGCCTTTCTTTTTATCATTCAATTCAATTGTATGCTCTCAGTTTGATAACACTTCAGTATATCCTTCTGTCATTGATAGGCAACTGGATGCTTACATTAGTAGTCAGACAGATATGTCTTTAGACTTAGAAGTGTCATCCAGTACTTCAGCATCTCCTGTTCAGTCTTTGGATATCCTTCAAACTAACTATGCTTCTGATAACAGGTTTTCTATGCCTCTTTTGTCAGGATCAGATGATGTTGTTCGTTATGTTACTCAAGGATCTTTTTAGTACCTGTCACGCATATTACTCCTTCCAATAGAGACTATGTGAATGCAGGTAATATCATTACTAGAGATCCTACCAATGAAGATAATATTCGGTCTAGTACAAATTTTGTTTCACCTTAAAATAGTGTCAGATATACTTCCTCACTCAATCAACATTATGTCATGTATTTATAATAATGACCATGTTCCTGATACTTCTGACATTTTTCAAAATGTTCACTCAATGAAGACTCAGTCCAAGACAAAGTCAATGAATACTCTGAGTTCTGTCTTACAGCCTCAAGCAGATTTAATCCATACTGAACCAACTGATATCTACTATGCTATGCAGACTTCTCATTAAGCCAATGCAGTAAAGGAAGAATTAAATGCTCTTGCTCTGAATAACACATGGTGTTTGACAACATTACCTGGTGGAAGAGTCCCGGTTGTATGCAAATGGCTGTTTAAAATTAAAAAGAACTCTGATGGCAGCATATCTTGGTACAAACCCAGATTGGTTGCAAAAGGCTTTTCTCAAAAGATGGGTTTAGATTTTTAAGACACTTTTAGTCTTGTAGTTAAAGCTCTACCGTTCTGATTATACTCACTCTTGCTTTTACTCACAAATGGCTACTTCGACACGTTGATGTCTATAACACATTCGTCCATGGTGAGCTCACTGAAGATGTGTACATAACTCAACCCCCAGTGTTCGAACAATGTGATGAACATGGAATAGTGCTTGTTTGCAGATTAAACAAAGCATTATATGGCTTAAAACAAGCCCCTAGAGCCTGTTTTGAAATATTTAAACACTTTCTTCTTAATTCACTTCAGTTTACTACTTCTCTAGCAGATAGTTGTTTGTTCATTAAGAAAAATGAGTCATGTAGAGTGTACTTACTTGTATATGTTGATGATATTGTAGTTACAGGTAGTGATGCTACTACTGTGGAATCAGGTATTTTGCAAATGAATCAAGAGTTCAAGATTAAAGATTTGGGTCTTCTCAATTACTTTTTAGGGATGGATGTTCAAGTAGGAGATGATTATCTGCTTCTAAGTCACAAAAAGTACATTACTGAGCTACTCTTGAAAGTTGGGTTAGTGAATGCTTTTCCTTTGCCTACTTCCTTGTTTGGAAATTTTTTAAGTAAACTTGGTTCTTCTCAGACTGATTATCCATCTTTTGATGTTACGATTTACAGAATCACTATTGGTGCTTTACAACATGTATGTATTCCATGACCTAACATACATTTTTCAATCAATAAGCTCAGTCAGTTATGCAACATCCCTCTCAAAGTCACTAGAAAGCTGTCTTTCGCATGCTGCGATATTTGAAAGGCACCATTCAACATAGATTGGTGTTTAGGTCTACTTCAGTCGTTTCATCTGAGGTAACATTAATTTCCTATGCTAGTGCTGATTGGGGAAGTGATACTATGGACAGAAAATCAGTCTCAAGACATTACTTGTTGTTAAACAATAACCTTATAATGTGGAGTTTGAAAAAATAGCCTGTTATATCTCAGGCTGGTTTAGAAGCTGAGTACAGAGTTGTTGTCAATGTTGTGTGTGAAGTACTTTGGGTAGTGTCTCTTCTATCTGAATTGGGTATACTTTTGTCTTCCATTCCTATTGTTTGGTGTGATAACACAAGAGTTGTAGCTTTGACAGAAAATCCTATTCAGCATTCCAAAATGAAGCATGTAGAACTTGACTTATGCTTTCTGCAAGAAAAGGGTCAAAATGGTCAGATTGTGGTTAATTTTGTTCCTGCATCAGATCAAGTAGCATATATATTGACTAAGCCTCTTAGACAAAAGGTATTTTTACAATTTCGAACCAAACTAGGGGTTAAACACCAAGGAGCTACCTGAACTTTGGACGTTTTGCAACGAGCTACCCGAACTTTCAAAAGTCAAAACGGGCTACCTAAACTTTGAAAAAGGTGCAAATAGCTACCTCCGTTCAATTTTCTGTTAACTGTTGATGGAAAGTCGGCGGAAAGTCGGCGGAAAGTCGGCGAAAATTGGACTGAGGTAGCTACTTGCACCTTCTTCAAAGTTGAGGTAGCCCATTTTGAATTTTCAAAGTTTGGGTAGCTCGTTGCAAAATGTCCAAAGTTCAGGTAGCTCCTTGGTATCTAACCCCCAAATTAGGGGTCATGACCTTCGAAGATGTTCATTCTACTGATATCTCTACTACGACACAAAATCTAGAGTCACGGAGTTCATGTGACTCAGATTTGGAGTAGTTTTGCTGCCTGAGTGACTAATGTGTTGATGTTCAGCTGGATAGTTTTTTTTCATTATCTATTCTTCATGCTCATCCTTGTGAGTTTTTTTCATTTCATGCTTTCAATAGCATTTGTTGTGTTTATATATGTCCAACTTTCTCTATCATGTTGTGCTTTTAAGTTCTGTTTTGTGAAATGTGGTTGGTTACCTAGATGTGCAATACTGTATTCATCTGATGTAATGCACATTATTTGTCCTATGGTTCTCACCTGGTTTCAGGTATGATCTTTGATGTTGTAACGCAGTATTCAATAGTATACTCTTCTTCATTAACTTGCTCATTATGATTTCTGAGGGTTAATTCTCATGCACATGCTTATCCTATTCTGGACAACACTAATCTTTCACATAGGGTGCATGCTTAAGATCCAAAAACAACCTTTTTCAAAGAAAATGTCAAGCTACTTTGTAAAGGTTTGAGGACGGTAAGATGGAGACTGAAATCTCCCAGTTGCACTGGTAAGATAGAGGAAAAGGAAATCCTCTCTATCATAAAGAAAAAATAAAAAAATCATGAAGTTAACAAAAAAATGAAAATTATCAGATTCATCTGAGAAATATTCGAACATAAAAGTGGTGAAATAAGAAGTGTGTTTGAAGATTGGGTATCAACTGTGTTTTGAAAGTGCTCTATGTTAATTCATAATGTGTTGAGTTATTAGGATGATTAGATCTGACCAGTTTGAGTTACAATGATTACTCGTGTTTTGAAATTGTGGATGTGATGCTAAAAGACGAATGATATGATAAGCATGGGTGTATCCTTGTATTGAAATCTGGTTAACTGGGTAAATTTCACATAATGAATTTGATCTCACCTCTGGTATAGAATCTATGCAGGTTCATGGACACAAAAACAGCTAAAGAAGTTGAAAAAAATAAAGAACTTTACAAAGGAATGTTAGGATAAATGAATAGAGGAATGGAAAAATAATCAATCTCAGCTTGGACATTCAGTGTATCAACATTCATATCAACAGACAGAGAAGAATACATTCGAAGTCTATTCTACAGTGTTCAACCATCTTCAAGATGTATGTAGAATGTTCAAGATTATTCTTGTAATATCTAGAGAGTTCAAGATAGATTTAGAATGAGGCATTGTTATTTTTTATATATAAATACAAGTAGGATGTATGAAGCAACTTAACTCTTAATCATTAGTAAAATTTCACAGCTTTATTTTTCCTTTCTTTCGGCATAGACCCGAAGTTTCCTCTCCTAGAGGTGAAGACACTCCAGGAATTCATCGAGAGCGGCTACACTAAGGAAGCTCCTCCTGCAGCAATTGGCAAGGAGAAGGCTTCCCCCGAAGCCGAGAAGGAGACTGCAGCACCCGAAGATAGTACCCGAATATCCCAGGCCTTAATGCACTAAACCTGGAGGTGACTGAAAGTATGCAGAGCTTCAAGTCGAAGGAGCCTGCTATGCTAAGAAGGATTACACCCTCGCAAAGTCACCTGGTCTCCTTATGATTCTACTTTTTTTCCTCCTCTTGTGTATTGCCCCTCCCCTTATAAATTAGGGTTAGCTTGTTTTTCCTTTCTTTAGGAAACTTATAATTAGTTTTTCTTCGAAAGTGGACTCGGATATTTGAATATAATGGATGCCTTTTTTTATTCTACGAGTCTTTGCTCTGTTTGACTTTGAATGTACTTGGTTATTTCCGATGTCGAACGTACTTAAAAGCTTTAGGAAGTTTTCCATATTTGTTTTCAACTTCGCTTTAGCCTTTATCGATTAATCTTAGCCTTCTTGTTTGAAGGGTCTTGGGTTTTGAGAGGAAATGTTACCTTTGAGGGTTCTTTCGTTCCTTAAGGCCTCTGAGGAAGGATTGTTGCTTTTTTAGCTCGTCTGTTCCTTTCGTCCAATTTCTTAACGGAACTGTTACCCAAGGATTAGTCTTGCCTTTAAGGGAACTGTTATCCTTAATGTATTTGTTCGCCTTGTAAGGTACCATGATCCTTAGATTTGTTCGCCTTTCCGGGGAACTGTTACCTTAGATCCGTCCTAAACTGTTACCCTGTGTATGAGTTCGTTTGCCTTTTTCTTTAGGTCTTTTTACTCAAAGAGACTGTTACTATTTCTAGTTCGTCTTCTCATTTTGCCTAATTTCGGGGAAACTATTACCTTGCTAGTTCGTTCGCCCTTTCTTTTTAGATCTTTTTGGGAGAGGAACTGTTACCTTCGGAGGTTCGTTCGCAATCCTCTTTTTACCTAATTGAGGAGACTGTTACCTTGGGTGGTTCATCCTCATCTTTGCATTATGTCTTATTATTTTTAGAGGGACTGTTATCTTGTTGGTTTGTCCGCTCTTTGAGGCTTGATTCGTTCGTTCGAGTGGCTATGCCTTTTACGAAGGAATGGATTGCTTTATTGAGGTAATAATTTGATTACAAGCTATGGATAAAACCTTCGTAAATATTCGAAATCAAAGGGACGAGCTAGTCTTACACCCTCTATATTTTCCAAGTAGTAAGCCATCGGTGCAACAATTTCTACTACTTTGTACGTGCCTTCCCACTTGGTTGAGAATTTGTTGTGTTGGTCCAAATTTGTGAACTCATTAATTCGCATAACCATATTCCATACGAAAAATTGGCAAGCGGTGACTTTTCTGTTGAAATATCGAGCGGGCGCCAGCCTCATCGTTGCTCGTGCTTTGTCTGATTGCCTTCGCTTTTCTTCAATGAGATTGAGGTATGTGAGTCACTCGAGATTGTTAGGTTCGACATTAAAGTGTAAGACCCTTTGGGTGGGCACCGCTATTTTGGCGGGTGCCAATGCTTTGGATCTCAACACCAAATTGAATGGTGTTTCCCCTGCCACTGTTTTGGGTGTCATTCTAATAACCCACAACACGCTGTCCAACTCGTCTATCAAGTTTCCTTTTCAGGAATGAGCTCTTTTCTTGAGTCCTGCTAGGACTAGTTTGTTGGATGCTTCGGCCTATCCGTTTGTTTGGGGATGATGTGCCGAGTTAATTCTGTGATCGATATAGTATTCTTTGCAGAGTCATTTAAGCTCTTTACCCACGAATTGTAGCCCTTTGTCACTTATAAGTATCTTGGGAACGACAAATCGAGATATTATATTGACATTTAAAAACTTGATAACCTGAAATTCAGTTGTAAAGGTCAATGCTTTCGCGTCTATCCACTTGGAGAAATAGTCGATCACCACGATAATGTGGGTTCTTTGCCCAGTACTTATGGGAAAGGGTCCCATGATGTTGTTTCCCCATTGGCTGAACGACCAGGCGCCCACCATTAGAGAGAGCAATGTAGGTGGTTGATCGATTCTTGGTGTGAACTGTTGGCACATCTCACACTTCTTTGTTAATTTTGTTGCATCTTTGCTCAAAATTGGCTAATAATAGCCTAGTTTGAAGATCTTTCGCGTTAATGAGCGTGCACCTTCATGGCATGCGGCGACCCCTTTATGAGGTTCACGCAAGACTCTTTCTATCTCTAGATAAGAAATAAATCTCAAATAGGGAGTTGAGTATCCTCGCTTATACAGTTCTCCATCTATGAGAAGATAGTTTGCGACTATGCGGCTTATCTTGGTAGACTCGCCTTCGTTTTCTAGCAGGGTTCCCTCTTTTAAAAAGTTCTGGAACGGAGTCATCCAGTTGTCATGATCTTGAATATTGACGACTTCCACTCGATTTTCAAGGACCGAGCATAATACGTGTTCGAGGAAGTGTACTTCCTGCATTCTTGTTCCTCTGAATGCTTACTTTCTTAGGGAATCTGCTAGCTGGTTGTCTTGGCAAGGGATCGACTAGATCGCGAAAGTTGGTATTTTGGTGGTGAGTCCTTTCCACTATAAAGTAGCGGTACTTTCCACTATAAAGTATGCCAAAGCTTGATCTTTTATAGCCTTTCTCGGCGTAAACTTGATTTTGAATTCGCTCAACTCAATCGCCCACTTGACCATCCTTCCTAAAGAGTCCGGCTTCATCAGTAAGTGTTTAAGAGGCTTGTTGGTGAGGACTGTAATTGAATGGGTGTAGAAGTACGACCTCAACTTTCGATAAGCAATAGCCAAGCCATAGAGATACTTCTCAATCTCGATATATTTTATTTAAGTAGCATTGAATAACTTGCTTACAAAATTGATTGGACTCTGCCTACCATCCTCTTCTATAACAAAGACTGCACTTGCTGCGATTTCACTAACACTTATATAAGGAAAAGTGGTTTATTCAGAATGGGTTTCGCCAAAGCTACGAGTGTCTACAAGTGTTGCTTGAGTTATTTAAAAGTGGTCTTGCATTGTGGCATCCACTCGTACTTGCGGTTTGCCCTGAGTGTTTGGAAGAACGGAAGGGACCTATCGCTCGCCTTGGAAAGGAAACGATTTAGTGCGACCAGGCGACTGTTCAGACTCTGGACTTCCTTATGCAAAGTTAGGGACTTTATCTCTTCAATGGTCTTGATTTTCTCGGGGTTCGCCTCAATTTTTTTTTCGCTGACCATGAAATCCAAGAATTTGCCTGAGTTTATTCCAAAGGCACACTTTATTGGGTTCAGGTGAACGTTGTGCCTCCAAATGCATTCGAATTCTTCTCGATGGTCTTCTGTGTGAGGGCTCCCATTGATGGACTTTACCATCATATCGTCAGGCTTCCATGTTTCGCCATAGCATCTCTTTGAAAATGTGGTTCACCATTCGCTGATAGGTTGCCCCGCGTTGATTAATCTGAAGGGCATCACCTTATAGCAAAGGATATCGTCGTCGGCGTATAATGTTGTGTGAGTTTCATAATCTAGGTGCATTCGAATCTAGTTGTAGCCGGAATAGGAATCCATGAAACTCAGCATCTCGTGACCAGAGGTTGCATCCAGCAGCTGGTCAATACGCGACAGGGGTAAGAGTCTTTGGGGCAGACCTTGTTCAATTCATGAAAATCTACACACATACACCATTTTTCATCGACTTCTTTACCATCCATGGGTTGGCAAAACAACTCTGAAAGCGCATGTCTCTTACAAACTTGGATTCAAGCAATCTTCCAACTTCTTGTATGATCGCCAAGCGTTTTTTAGATCTGAATGACCTTCTCTTTTGAGCAATGGGCTTCACTTAAGGGTCTAACCGCAACTCGTGAGAGATTATGTCGGTGGTGATGTCTGGCATGTCACTGGGATTCCATGCAACACAACTCTTTATATTCTTTTAATAGGGAGGTCAAGGCGTCCCTTTGTTCTTCATTCAAGGTGGCTCTGACGTGCACCTTCTTATCTGGACTATCAATTTTAATTTCTGCCAGCTCTACCATTGGGGCAGGTCGAGCTTTGTCCTCACGAGGGTCACCCTTTGTCTAAATGGAGATAGACTCCCTTTGGTTCTTCTTGCGAAGGCAGTTCACGTAGCATTGGCGTGAGGACGGCTGATCCTCTAAGACTTCTCTGATCCCGTTCGGCGTGGGGAACTTCATCTTTTGGTAAACTGTGGAGGCCACGATCTTGTTATGATTGATGGTGGTCCTCCCCAAGATGGCATTAAATGAGGTTGATGCCTCGACCATTTTAAAGGCGACTAACACCTCTATGCTCTTCCATCCTTTGTCCAAGATTACCAGCAGGCCAGCCTAGCGGGTATGTCGTTCTTCCAGCAAAGTCGATGAGTGGAAAGTAGACTCGCTTGAGGTCTCTTTTAGACTTGCCTATCTTCTCAAAAGCATCCTGAAATAGAATAACTGTCTAACTTTCTCCATCGATCATAATTCTTTTCATATCGCATCCAGCGACGTTTGTCATGATGACTAACGCGTCATTGGGGGGTCGTGACATATCATGGGTCTTACTCAAAAAAGGAACTGGTGAGCGGGTCCTGCGTGGGGGCGTTCAACTTCACTATGTTCCTTCCACAAATTCTTTCAACATGCCTCTCTAGTTTAACTTCTCGATGTCGTGCTTCAGTATACGACAATAATCGGTCTTGTGACCCCTCGCTTTATGATAGCGACACTAGCTCTCAGTATCTTTGACCATGGGCTGAGCATTCTTTCGAGGCACTTACGGTCTAGCCAATGACCTCCTTTCCATCTCTACCAGTATCGCCAAGATATGCTTATTGAGAGGTGTGAAATACTCGGGAACTTCTTTATTACTTGGCATGGGGGCTTCAGATCTTGGCTTTTCACGCTCTCGCCTGTCTTTCTTTTGCTTTTTACCATCGCGTTGGGGATCTGGAATAGCCCTTCGCAAGGTTAGTGCAAGGAATTCTGTTAGGATTTAGAGAGTGATATGGAGAAAAGGATGAACTCAAAGCTTTAACTAAGGAGAACATTGTATTGAATTGAGATAAAATGAATACAACCTCTAGTAGTCCTTATATAGGAGATGCTAGGTAACTAGCAAGTAATCACCTAGACTAACCAAGACTAATCTTGAACATACTTTCCTAATCTTGAAGAATCATCACATCGTCAGTTTTTTGCATCCAGCAGAGCTTCGCAATGAAGAATCAACATCATTCGTGATAAATGAGTGCACAACATCACTAATCAGCATCCAGCAGAGCTCAGCAATGAATAATCAATATCGTTCATGAGAAATGAGTGCACGGTAGCTCAGCATGATCACACGCAGCAACATATCTAAATTCCAAAAAACAGATAACTTACAGTACTTTGATCATAGGTCTGATCCTACTCATCGATGCTGGATTGGAGCTTCATAATTAGTGTGATGTGTGTGAGAATTAATTATGAATTGGAGTTGCAGCAGAAGGAATAGACTTGGTGAAGAACAAAGATGAAATGGACCTGCTGCATACGAATGAAGAACCGAGACGCATTTGAAGAACATAGTCGTAATTGAATCAGGAGAATTGCACGATCTGATGGTGAATCTTCAACAGGAGGTGGCATTTTAGTTGCAGATATTTCGTGCTGGAACTACCGAAATGGAATGGATGATCTCTTGCAGCAGGAGGTAGCAAGGAAGACTAGTAGGAGGTGTAGCTTCGGTGTGGTACTGAAAGTGAAGATGCACCAAATGAGATGATTTGCTGTGATCTGGAGAATCAATGCTGAAATACTCTGCTTCAAATGATCTGGAGATTTGGTGCAACCGAATAAGAGGTGGAAAACTGATCTGCACTGAAGTGATGCAAGCAGGAGGTGGCAAGAATGCATGATCTGAAGAGAACATAGCTGATGTTGATGAGGAATATGATCGACAGTTGATTCGCTCCTTGGAATTTGGTTGCAGATGATGCTTGGCAATGAAGCAACGATCTGCAGGAGCTACTGGAGGTGGATGATTGTTGGATGAATGTAGGAGATACTCATCAATTAACAACAGAAGCTGCAAGTTGAAGATGAATTTGGAGCTGCAATCTTAACTAGAGTTACAATTTGAATAGATTTGGCCCTAAGACAGATTTAGCTCTGATACCATGTTAGGATTTAGAGAGTTATGTGGATAAAAGGATGAACTCAAAGCTTTTACTAAAGAGAACATTGTATAAAATTGAGATATAATGAATACAACATCTAGTAGTTCTTATATAGGAGATGCTAGGTAACTAACAAGTAGTCACCTACACTAACCTACACTAATCTTGATTATTCTAGACTAATCTTGAACATACTTTACTAATATTGAATATACTTGTCTAGTCTACATGCTACACTAACAAATTCAATTTCGGTGTTCGCCGTCTCTAGGTCTATGAAACCTTTGGCCCAAACTGCCAGCTCTTCTAAGGTCTATCTCTTGAACATGGTAGTTGTTGCACAGTTTTATAGAGGCTTTGTTTGCCAAATCCAGCCCTTTATATAAAGCTCGAACGATCTCTCCATCTATGACCCAACGATCAATCTCCGTAACGTTCTTATGGAAACGCCTGTAGAAGACGGCTAGGGTTTCTCTTGGTTGCTGCTTCATAGCATCTAAGGCGACTACGCTCTTAACCAATTGGCGAGCACCCATGTAACGCTCCAGAAATTTATTCTTCAATTCTTACCATGACCCTATTGATCCTGCAGGGAGGCCAAAGAACCACGACGAAGCTGAACCCGAGAGGGTTGACAGAAATAGCAGGGCTAAGTGATTATTATCATCTGACTTACCAAGGACAGATGCTTCATGCCTGTTGAGTTGGATTATGGGATTTCCTCTACCACAATATTCAGGGATGTGTCTGGCCACCACATCCATTAGGATTCGCACTGCTATGAAGGCAGTTGTGAACGGATGGGAGGATCGTTCTCCGAAAAGAGCTATGGCTGCTCCACGCTGCTCCTTCAACTTCTTTCTTATTATCTCCTAAACTTGGCCTATAGTGAATAAAGGATGTTGTTCTCCGGTCAGTGAGGCACACGACGGGTCGATAGAGATGATGATTGTCTGCGATGCGGTAGAGGTCGAAGGCATAGATTGATTCCTCAAGTTGCGCTTGGACTACTTGTTCACAGTTTGCTTATGACGATTGCAGTTAGGGTGAGTCGGCATGACTATTCCCATAGACGGCGCCAAATGTTGGGACCAGAGTTGAGCTATTAGAATCTCTAGGCGAGCACTCTCATGGCGAGCGTAGTGAGAGGCTTCAATTGTGGTTTTGGTGATCACTTTGAGATGTGGTGATCACTCTAGTTTCGGGTTTGATGTTGGACTGGGTTCCAGATTACCATAAGTACGGATCAGCCCAGTCATGAATGGTTTGGGTTTAACCCCTGTGAAATGATATTAAACCCAATCACTATCGATACCCAACACCAATCACCCAATGTAAACTTAAGAGGATATTGTAAGTACGTCAATGTTTGGGTCGACTCTATAACGTTGTTGCTGAATTCCTCATCTGAGGCATCCTCACGTTCATTCAAAACTGTGGGATGTTCTGCATAAGAGTCATCTACCAAGGAGGACTCTCCTGTTAGGATTAATAGAACATAAAAGTGTGAAGGTGATGAATAAGAAAAACACATGATTCCATTGTATTGAGAAACTTGTTATTTTATATATAAAGAAGTACGTATATATAGTTTAGAGAGAACTAACTATATATATCGATACTATCTTTAAAGATACTCATACTATCTATCTAACTATATATATAATTGTAAAGAATAAACTCAATATTAAGGGATAAACGAAGTAATATAGATAAACTAAAGGATAAATCCTAATAGAGAGATACTCTATACTAGACTACATAATATTCTAACATTCACCCATGTTCTTTGCTTTTCTTGATTTATATTACTCTAACATTCACCCCATATTCTTTGCTCTTCTTGATTTTGATCCTAACACTTTGAAATTTGCTGAATTGGTCCCCAAACTTCAAATGCTTCTTTGCTTGTGTCGGATATCAAATCCAATCTCGATCAAATCCCTAATCGAATTAAGCTTGCACATCTTCAACATTGGTGAGATACTTCACATTAGAATATAAGTTTTTCAAGCTAAAATCCATATGAAAAAGAAAAAGACTCGGTCATGGCATAGCGGTGCCATCTTGGTCATCTTGACGTGGTCATGCCGTAAAAGAAAGAATGAACATCCCGGTCATGCCATCGTGGTGCCATCTCGGTCATCTCATCATGGTCATGCCATCGCGGCTAAAACTAATCTAAAATCTGAATTCCAACACTATAATGTTGTATCTAATCCAATGTAAATCAACAAAAACTTGGTTGTGAAAACTCAATTTGATTCCACATCTTCACAACACCAAACCGGCAATTCATCACAAATACTTCAGCATTGTATCAGCAAATCACAGCATAGAACCAGCACATAATCATGAAAAGAATCCAGCAAAGAACCAGGTAAGATTGTCAACAATCCATTGGGCGCAACAATCAACAAAATTAGCACAAAATCAGCACATCATTAGTTTTCTGCATCCAGCAGAGCTTCGCAATGAAAAATTATCATCATTCGTGATAAATGAGTGCACAACATCTGTAATCAGCATCCAGCAGAGCTCAGCAATGAAGAATCAGCATCGTTCATGAGAATGAGTGCAAAACAGCAGTAATCACAGCAACTCGGCATGATTACATACAGCAACAGATCGGAATTCCAAAAAACAGATAACTTACAATAGAATGATCACATGTCTGATCCTACTCATCGATACTGAATTGGAGCTTCGTAAATGGTGTGATTTGTCTAAGAATTAATTATGAATTGGATTTACAGCAAGAGGAATAGGCTCGTTGAAGAACAAAGATGAAATTGACCTGCAGCATACGAATGAAGAACATAGCCGCACTTGAAGAACATAGTCGTAATTGAACCAGGAGAATCACACAATCTGATGGTGAATATCCAGTATGAGGTGGCATTTCGGTTGTAGAGATTTCATGTTGGAACTACCGAACCGGAATTAATGATCTCTTGCAGTAGGAGGTGGCAAGGAAGACTAGCAGGAGGTGTAGCTTAGGTTCGGTACTGAAAGGTAAGATGCACCGAAAGAGTTGCTTTGCTGTGATCTGGAGAATCAATGTTGAAATACTCTGCTTCAAAATGTTCTGGAGATTCGGTGCAACCAAGTAGGAGGTGGCAAACTGATATGCACTTAAGTGATGCAAGCAGGAGGTGGCAAGAATGCATGATCTGAACAGAACAGAGATGATGCTGATGAGGAAGATGATCAGCAGTTGATTCGGTCCTTGGAATTTGGTTGCAGATGATGATTGGCAATGAAGCAACGATCTGCAGGAGATTCTGGAGGTGGATGATTGCTGGATGAATGTAGGAGCTACTCGTCAATTAACAACAGAATCTGCAAGGTGAAGATGAATTTGGAGCTGCAATCTGAACTAGAGTTGCAATTGGAATAGATTTGGCCCTAGGACAGATTTAGCTCTGATACCATGTTAGGATTTAGAGAGTGATGTGGATAAAAGGATGGACTCAAAGCTTTGATGAACCCATGTAACGCTCCAGGAATTTATTCTTTAATTCTGACCATGACCCTATTGATCCTGTAGGGAGGCCAAAGAACCACGACGAAGCCGAACCCGAGAGGGTTGACAGAAATAACAGGGCTAAGTGATTATCGTCATTTGACTTACCCAGAACAGAGGCTTCATGCATGTTGAGGTAGATTATGGAATTTCCTCTACCACTATATTTAGAGATGGGCCTGGCCACCACATCCTTTGGGATTCGCACCGCTATGAGGTCAGTTGTGAACGGATGGGAGGATGGTTCTCCGAAAGGAGTTATGGCTGCTCCGCGCTTCTCCTTCAACTTCTTGCTTATTAGCTCCTAAACTTGGCCCAGAGTGAATAAAGGATGCTGTTCTCTAGTCGGTGAGGCACACGATGGGTCGATAGAGATGGTAACTGTCAGCGCTGCGATAGAGGTCAGAGGCATAGATTGATTCCCTGACGTCATCTCTTGGTCTTCTTGAAGAGAAGTGTTGTGGGAGATCGCCGGTTTCTGCTTCTGGTGGTCTTGCGGGACGAAGATCTTTATGAGAAGCAGAGTTGCTTCCTATGATAGTTTTCAGGAAAATTAACATCTCCGCGGTGACTTGGATGGTTTCCTCGGCTACTTGGACAGTTGATCGGGTTGGAGCATTGGTGGGAGGAGGGATTGAAGCTGATCGTGCGGTGTCGATGTATTCCTCCGCCGATCTTGGTGGGACGATATTGGGATTCGCCGGACGGGTAGGTTCTTGTAGGTGGAGCGGCGAAGCAGCGGTGGATTTGGAGTTGCCCTGGGACTGCTTGTTCACAGTTTGCTTATGATGATTGT
Source organism: Chamaenerion angustifolium (assembly GCA_946814005.1). NCBI lineage: Eukaryota > Viridiplantae > Streptophyta > Magnoliopsida > Myrtales > Onagraceae > Chamaenerion > Chamaenerion angustifolium. Next base: position 17,288,093 of record OX328277.1, on the reverse strand, counting down.
AGTTAGAGTGAGTCGGCATGACTGTTTGCTCATATTCCCATAGACGACGTGAAATGTTAGGACTAGAGTTGAGATGTTAGAATCTCTTTTGCGAGCACTCTCATTGCGTAGTGAAAGGCTTCAATTGTGATTTTGGTGATCACTTCGAGATGTGGCGATCACTCTAGTTTTGGGTTTGATGTTGGACTGGGTTCCAGATTATCATAAGTACGGATCAGCCCAGTCCTGAATGGTCTGTGTTTAACCCCTCAGAAATGATATTAAACTCAATCACTATCGATACCCAACACCAATCACCCAGTGTAAACTTAAAAGGATATTGTAAGTACGTCAGTGTTTGGGTCGACTGTATAACATTGTTGCTGAATTCCTCATCTGAGGCATCCTGACGTTCATTCAAAACTGTGGGATGGTCTGCAACATAGTCATCTACCAAGGATTAATCTCCTGTTAGGATTAATAAAACATAAAAGCGTGAAGAAGATGAATAAGAAAAACATCTGATTCCATTGTATTGAGAAACTTGTTATTGTATGCATAAAAAAGTATCTACATATAGTATAGAGTAAACTAATTCTATAAATCGATACTATCTATTAAGATACGGATACTATCTATCTAACTATATATATAGTTGTAAAGAATAAACTAAATATAAAGGGATAAACTAAATAATATAGATAAACTAAAGGATAAAGCCTAATACAAGGATAATCTAGACTAGACTACATAATATACTAACATTCACCCATGTTCTTTACTTTTCTTGATTTATATTACTCTAACATTCACCCCATGTTCTTTCTCTTCTTGATATTGATCCTCAAACTTTGAAATTTGCTGAATTGGTCCCCAAACATCAAATGCTTCTTTGCTTGTGTCGGATCTCAAATCAAATCTCGATCAAATCCTTAATCGAATTGATCTCGCACATCTTCATCTTTGGTGAAATACTCCACATTCGAATACACGTTTTTCAAGCTAAAATCTAGATGAAAAAAAAAGAATTGGTCATGCCATAGCGGTGCCATCTTGGTCATCTCGTCGAGGTCATCCCGTAAAAGAAAGAATGAACATCCCGGTCATGCCATCGTGGTGCCATCTCGATCATCTCATCATGGTCATGCCATCGCGGCTAAAACTAATCTAAAATCTGAATTCCAACACTATAATCTTGTAGCTAATCCAATGTAAATCAGCAAAAACTTGGTTGTGAAAACTCAATTTGATTACACATCTTCACAACACCAAACCGACAATTCATCACAAATACTTCATCATTGTTTCTGGAGGCATTATATCAACAAATCACAGCATAGAACCAGGAGAATTAATTATGAATTGGAGTTGCGGCAAGAGGAATAGACTCAGTGAAGAACAAAGATGAAATGGACCTGCAACGTACAAATGAAGAGCATAGCCGCATTTGAAGAACATAGTCATAATTGAATCAGGAGAATCGCACGATCTGATGGTGAGTCTCCAGCATGATGTGGCATTTAGGTGGCAGATTTCTTGCAGCAGGAGGTGGCAAGGAAGACTAGCAGGAGGTGTAGCTTCAGTGTGGTACTGAAAGTGAAGATGCACTGAATGAGTTGCTTTGCTGTGATCTGGAGAATCAATGCTGAAATACTCTGCTTCAAAATAATCTGGAGATTCGGTGCAATCAAGTAGGAGGCGGCAAACTGATCTGCACTGATGTGATGCAAGCAGGAGGTGGCAAGAATGCTAATATGAACAGAACAGAGCTGATGTTGATGAGGAAGATGATCAGTAGTTGATTCGGTCCTTGGAATTTGGTTGCAGATGATGCTTGGTAATGAAGCAACGATCTGCAGGAGCTGTTGGAGGTAGATGATTGCTGGATGAATGTAGGAGCTACTTGTCAATTAACAACAGAATCTGCAGGCTGAAGATGAATTTGGAGTTGCAATCTGAACTAGAGTTGCAATTGGAATAAATTTGGCCCTAGGACAGATTTAGCTTTGATACCATGTTAGGATTTAGAGAGTGATGTGGATAAAAGGATTTAGCTCTGATAACATGTTAGGATTTAGCTCAAATCCAATCTCTATCAAACCCCTAATCGAATTGAGCTCGTACATCTTCATCATTGGTGAGATACGCCACATTTGAATACAAGTTTTTCAAGATAAAATCCAGATGAAAACTAAAAGGACTTGGTCATGCCATAGCGATGCCATCTTGGTCGTCTCGTTGTGCTCATGCCGTAAAAGAAAGAAGGGACATCTCGGTCATGCCATCGCGGTGTCATCGCTGTCATCTCGTCGTGGTCATGCCGTAGTAGCTAACAAACTAATCCAAATCTAAATTCGAACACTAATCTTGTATCAAATCCAATGTAAATCATCAAAAAAAACTTGGTTGTGCAAACTCAATGTGATCACACATTTTCACGATACCAAACCGACATTTCAGCACAATTAATTTAGCATTGTTTGTTTAGGTATTGGATACCAAATCCGTGATTAAATCCAGCCCATAACCATAGCAATAATCCAGCATAGCACCGCAGTAGAGTACCAGCTGAATATCAACATTATCACAAGCAATTGCACAACATATTTGAGCCTATGATAGATTAAACTCTGATACCATGTTAAGATTAATAGAACATGAAAGCGTGAGATGAATAAGAAAAACATATGATTCCATTGTATTGAGAAACATGTTATGTTATACATAAAGAAGTACTTATATATAGTATATAGATAACTAACTATATATATCGATACTATCTATAAAGATACTCATACTATCTATCTAACTATATATATAATTGTAAAGAATAAACTAAATATAAAGGGATAAACTAATTAATATAGATAAACTAAAGGATAAAGCCTAATAGAAGGATAATCTTGACTAGACTACATAATATTCTAACATCTCCTCCTTCATCATATCCACCAACTTCCTCTTGTTTTTCACCATCGAATTTATGTTCCTCTTCACCATCGAATTCCTCTTCCTCTTCACCATTGACTTCCTCATCCTCTTCACCATTAATTTCATCTTCCTCTTCTCTATCGACTTCTAATTTTGAGTAATAACACATAATTGATTTTAAAATACGAGCTAGGCATTCTAGCATATCAAACATTCTAAAATTATGAAGATAAAAAATGACATTTTTGGACCACCTCTTTCGATGATGCAAGCTTCTTATACGATAGTTACTTGTCAGTTTAGAGGTTGCTTAGACAAAGTCTGGACTAATTGAAGCCTCAGTGTGAAATCGAAGGCTTGGTGTGAAAGGAAATGTGCCTAGTCGGCCAAGTACATTTATACACCTTCTATCGGTGACCGTCAATCATGGGTAGAAAGTGAATAAATGTGTTACATACATTTTTTCCCACCATGGTCGTTTCCCCTCCACCGAGCCTCCACTGAAAATATCATGGACCGACTTTTTACCTTACAAAGAACCACTGCCAAAACACCACAATAAAATTACCCATTATATGAAGATACTATAATTATTGTGAACGCCCTAGTTTACTTCGTCACATTCCTAAGATAAGTCACCAACACCCACCCCAGGTTGATGATCGGGATATATGAAGATACTTTAATTATTCTGAGCTCCATATATTAAGCAGTTTTGCAGTCATTCAAGTGTGGGGATTCCTGAATCTACCAACATTTGGGAGTGTTCCACCTCACCTCATCACACCGCCATGAAAAATCACATTCCCCCCAAGAAGATATACCAATTATATGAAGATGCTAATTATCGAGAGTGAACCACAAGAATAAATAATTGCTTTATTTAGATACTATAATTAGGGTTGACAATGGTGTAGTGAAGACCCAAAATTTGTGGTTATAACCTTTATTTTTTATATGGTTAATCGTACTATGATGGAGTGATGCGGTTATGGTGATGAATTTATCACTCGTAATGATTATAGTTATGGTATTTTAGTCATACACATGGTTATAACCATGGTTATTATATAAATATAATAATTATTTAATATTAATATATTATACTAATAACATAAATATAATTTACACTTTTAGATTTTATGAAACCATAATTCCATGGGGGATTATAATTCAATGATGTTAATTTTAAATGGTGCTAATGTTGAATAGTGTTAGTGTTAATATTATTTTTATTTGTAATATAGGTTTATATATTTATTAAAATAACATTCATGGTGTTCCATTACATTTCACATGTGCTAATAAATATGGGTATACAGTTAAAATCGTGATTATTAACCATAGTTATGAATATGATTATGGTATTAAAAAGTGTACCCGTAAAAGTTACGGTTATAGTATGTAATTTAAAATTTTGGTATGATTATAGTATTTGCCATACTCACACAATACCATAACCATTGTGAGCCCGAACTATAATTAGTAATATTTCTTTGTTAGCAATTAGCCAGTTATGCACTCATCTATGTTGAAGTACAATAACCATTGAAGAAAACTCCTTTAGAAATGGATGGGATCCCGTAAATATTCCATTCCAAAAATAGAAAGTTCAAAACAATTGGATTTTTTTTAGAGATTGTTATATGAAAATATAATAACAATTGAGAGCATCCCCTTTTCGTTCATCGAATCCCAGGAAAAACACAATAGATGGACATTATGATTTTTAATGCGTGTCATTTTACCTCGTCACCACCATTTTTTTGTTACCGATTAAGGATCCTATTACAATTGAACGACTGATTTTATGATCTACAACGTATATGCAGATACCATAATTATTGAGAACGTCACACTTTTCCTCATGATACTAGGGCTGATCATGGGCGGGGCGGGGCGGTCCTGAAGGCAAGACCAAGATCGAGACCGAAATTTCGGTCTTGCCTTATGGAGGATCGAGACCGAGACCGACCTCGATGAAAAAAGCCAGTCCGAGTCGGTTTTTCTTGACTCAGACCGGAAAGTTCATTTTCTTCCATAGTTTCAAACATACATCATTGATTTTTAGGGGTTGTATAGTAACTTCGGGTCAGTCTGGTCCTAAACGGTCTTTCAGGAAAAAAGTCCGAGAATGAGCCCGACCTTGAAGAAAAAAAATCGCTCGCTCGGTCTCGGTCCTAGTCGTGTCAGTCTCGGGCCGGTCTTGTCAAGAATTCCGTCCTGCAGTCTTTTTTTATCACCCCTACATGATACCACCCAAAATAACCACCAACTGTTCTAAATGATAACTAATTGCTAGATGAAGATACTATAGTTATTTGGTACCGTTGTGTAACTAAATAACTTATAACAATAAATTTTAACTTGAGTACAATTTAAAATATAAAAAAGTTGCACCCAAAAAGATTTATATATGTACCTTACTCTACCCGTGACAATCAAGAGTAAAATTTAGTGGAAGTTTCACCGGCAACAGATTAATATAATTTAATAAATAATTTTGATATTTAATTTTTTAAATAGACTATATTTTGAAGTGAAAAAAAAAGTTAAATACCAAGTAGCTTTCTGAACTTTGAACATTTTTGCAACGAGCTACCTGAACTTTAAACGTTTTTCAACGAGCTATCCGAACTTTGAAAATTCAAAACGGGCTATTTCAATTTTGAAAAAGGTGCAAATAGCTATCTCCGTCCAATTTTTCGTCAACTGTCGTCGAAAAGTCGTGGGAAATTCGTCTGAAATTGGACGGAGGTAGCTATTTGCACCTTCTTCAAAGTCGAGGTAGCCCGTTTTGAATTTTCAAAATTCGAGTAGCTCATTGGAAAACATTGAAAGTTCATATAACTCCATGGTATTTAAAAAAAAAAACTAATTCGGCCATCAATATTCCGACCTTTTTATGAGACAAGCACGTCGATGTCAGAGTATTTCTCGTTATTAGGGATTGCTTGTTCTCCGCTGATCTTTTATTTTCCCTACTTTGTACAATTCTAGGGTTTCAATTTCTGTTTCCTTCTCTTCTCCGTTATCTCTCTTCCCTTGTTTCTGCTGCTTCGGCTACAGTAGAGAAGCAGAAGACAACGCATCGGAATGGGGTCGATCCCCGATCCAGATGGACTGACTGAGTTTGGTCAGCCTAGCTTCGAGGAATTCCAGCGGCAGACCTCGCTGATGAGTAGCTGCACTCTCTTGTGGAAGGAGCTCTCGGACCACTTTACCTCGCTGGAGCAGGACCTGATGAAGAAGTCAGAGTCTCTAAAGCACAAGCTCAGGTTACTAGACGAACAGACGAAGCATTCTCTGACTGTACTCGAGAAGCGGGAGATGACGATAGACGGAAGCGTGGAGATTACCATGAAAAAGGTGGAGAAAAGCAGGGAAGCTGCACTTAGCTCTCTCGAGTACGCAGATTCTTCTGAGCACTGTATTGGTGAGGTAGATGATGGCGATGGATTGTTGATGAGCCTTAAGACTCTGTGCTTGAAAATGGACACTAAGGCATTCTGGAACTGGCTGATTGGTAAGAAGAAGGAGTTAGAGATGTTGAGAGAGAAAATGCCTCTTGCTTTGGTTGAATGTGTAGATCCAGCTAAGTTCGTGTTGGAATCGGTAGCGGAGGTGTTTCCGGTGGATAAAATTAGAGGAGAGAGAGTGGTTGGACATCAAGATCTGGGATGGGCATGCGTGTTGATTTTGGAGTCCCTGATCCCCGTGGTTTTGGACCCTGTCATTGGAAAATCAAGGCTTTTGGTGACGCCGACCGTTAAGGAGAGGGCGAAGGAGATTGCAGAGGCATGGAGGGCAAGTTTAGACGAAAGAGGTGGTATTGAGAACGTGAAGACGCCCGATGTACATACTTTCTTACAGCATTTGGTAACATTCGAGATTGTCAAGAACGAGGATGTTGATTTCTACAGGAAACTTGTTGTTGGATCAGCGTGGCGTAAGCAGATGCCCAAACTTGCTGTTTCACTTGGTCTGGGTGATAAAATGCCTGGTAATCTAAACCTCTCTCTCTCTCTCTTTATGTAAGTTTCGTGTTTGGTGTAAAATCTCACAGCTAAGTTTGAGACGTTGAATAGATAGTCGATTATCTCACAGCAACGCAGTTAGGGAGGTATGGTTTCTTGTCGGAGGTCTTCTACTTGTTATTAGAGAAATGGGCAAGGCAGGATGATCCTGTTAACTATTTCATTAGAGAGAGTTGTTCATATTTTGTAATAGTCAGAGGGTTATTGCATAAGAAGAGCATCATTCAAATAGTACTTACCTGTTTGTATGTTCATTCATCAGTTTTTGATGGGTTCATTACTTGAGCAATCCTTTCTAATGGGAGGGATTGGCGCGACATATATTTATCTTAAGTGATAGTTTTTTTTATTGTACCATGAGTTGGCCGCTAGAAGAGCTGAACTTGATTAGAGTTTGTAAGATTAGATTTTTTGCTTCCTTTTTTTTAATTGTAGCATGAGTTGGGCGCTAAGAGAGCTGAACTTGATTAGAGTTTGTAAGATTAGATTTTTTGCTTCCTCCTACTTCTGCGCTTGTAAACTTTAGCTTGCTTGTAAGTTTTCTGCTAAGTCATTCTATTTCATAGAGATACGTCCCTTGTCTCCTTTTCTTGAAGGGCATCTATCAGTTGGTAATGTGTAGGGTGGAGCGCTGTGCTTCTGGTAACGAATTGCCCGGACTGGGTCTCCTCATTGTGAAGGCACACCTTCACAACACAGTTTTTGAGGACATGGCTTGACTAACTAGTCTGCATGTTACTGAAATTCATATTGTTTATTATTGGGCGCCAAAAAACACAAGTTTTAAATTATTAAATTGCCCGCCCTTGTTTACATCACATTTTTCCAATGAAGATGAATCAAATCAACATGTTAATTTGCTTGCTTCTTACTTGCAGACATCATCCAAGAACTAATCAGCAGAGGACAGCAGCTTGATGCTGTCCATTTCACTTATGAAGTTGGTCTTGTTGACAAATTCCCACCGGTGCCTCTGCTCAAAGCTTTTCTCAAGGACGCAAAGAAGGCTGCAGGTTCTATGTTAGACGATCCCAATAATGCTAGCAAGCCAGTGGTAGGCCTCATTCCTCCTCTCCCGTTATTATTTCCTTCCTATTAGATTGATGCTCAAACTTCTTAGAATGGATTCTATGAAGCTAGCTCTTGTTACTGTAATATTTAAGACTATACTCCATTTGCGACAGAAAAGGCTGCCACATGAGGAACGAAGTTAATGACAAAATAGCCGGGTTAATAGAATAGTGAGAGACACTAGTTAGATTTTCATCTCGTAGTATTGCAGCTTTTCAGATATAGTTGGATGGGTGTCTTGATTTAAAGACTGTGACTGCTATAGACAAGTTAGTCCATGGGTACATAAACTTGTAATGAGTTTAGGGTTTTGCTATATCATCATTGTTTGTAATGAGTTTAGGGTTTTGCTAAATCATCATTGTTTATTATTGTGTCCTTTCCATTATAATAGGGTGTCCTGTGATGTTGATAAGAGAGTTATAGAAAATAATGTACTTTTATATGTTAAGCAGACCTTATCGTAAAAAATGATCAAATTTACATACAGGGATTGGCTGCACGGAAAGAGCAGACAGCACTGAAGGCTATCATAAAATGCATTGAAGAGTACAAACTGGAGTCTCAATTCCCTCCAGAGAACCTTAAGAAACGCCTGGAGCAGCTGGAGAAGGTGAAGACCGACAAAAAGAGGCAGGCAGCGACTGTACCACCCAACAAGAGAACTCGAGCAAACAGTGGTGGACCTATGCCTCCTGCTAAGGCTGGGCGTCTGACCAATGCTTATGTTTCCTCCTTCCCTGCTATTACCCCTGCTGCATTTGTGAGGTCTGCTCAGTATCACACAACGCCACCACTGCCCGCCTTTTATGAAAATTTGAGCCCCCCTACTTGTACTGCAACACCATACCATCCTTACTCTCCTGAAACAATTACTTATCCTCCTCCTCCCATGAGCTACCCAGCAGCAGCATATGGTGGTGGTGGCTATGGCAGTGGAGTCCCTCCATCTTATCGGATGTCTTACTACTGATAGAAAAATAAATTAAATGAATCAAAAATATTGATTGATGGTAACAAACCACTACTGATATGTGATGACGACCACTGTAAATCTGTCTTATATTTCTTAATATATATATATATACATAGTTAAATCTCGATGCACTTCCTTGCTTGTTTGTAATCACTAACCGTCTTAATGGTAGTTGATGTTTGCGTTGGTGTTTGTGTACTCATCTGATGTTGATTCATGTGCTGTAGGTGATCGTGGAAAAAGTAAACTATAATGTTGCCATTGAAATAGAGTACTAGTTATTCATGGATCTCTTTGGTGTTTTATGTAATGCAGACAGTGAACCACTTTACATTTCATCTGTGCTTGTGTTTGAATCTCGTGTGGCATTTCCTGCTTCTCTATGCTGCTGCTTGTTATTAACAAAATTATTAGATTCTGCTCTAGGCTCTGTGAAGTTGTTGATAGGATGAGTGTTTTGGTTTGCTTTCTGTTGATGATGGGGTGTCTCTGTTCTGCCAATTGGCTTGATTTCTCTCGAGTTCCCTGACGACGGTGAGCGTTGATATCTCTCAGCTCTGTGTTAATCTTCCTTGTCTTCTCTGATTTATTGTTAAGGTACATGCGAAACTCTTACACAAAAAGTTTTGGGTCTCACCATGGTGTTATTGGTGTGTTGCGATATGGAACGCGTACTACAATATATCTAATCTTCCATGTAGCATATGTCTAAATGTTGTACAGATGTCCATCAGGTACACAAAGTACCCGAACCAAGAGTCATAAAGACTCCCTTCCTATTGGCATATCATAATCCGTCGTGGTCTGAAAATGTATAAAAGTTATCACCCATGTGATGGTGATTCAGTCCACTTTGACATAATTTAATAAACAATTACAGGAAGAATACACAAAATACTCAAGCTGTGAAACTATGCATACACAATTTTTTTTTTGGCCATCTACACAAATATAATTCAAGTTAAAGAACATTATATGAGAAATAAAATCTATGAAGTACATTAACTAAGTTAACACATTCACAGATATTACAAATGTCTCACTAAATACTTTTTTTAAGGTTGGAGAGAGGGTACACAACCGTCTCATCCGTAAACAAATACTTCAAACGTATCACCTTGTGTCTATCATGTCCGTAACATAGTTTTGCTTGATATCTACATACTATGACTTGTTATGATACTTAGAGCTCTTCATCACAGAGATCAAGACTAACTACTCAATAATCAATCCAGTAGTCTTTTCAGCTAACAACTTACTAAGTAATCCACATAAGAGTCACAAATTCGACATCTATGACGATCGGCACAATGCGCAACTTCTTCCTGCACATCCACGATATGGCCATCGAAGAGCAGGGTATAAAGTGTGAGGTGAGTTTTCTCTCATTAAAGTCACCATCGTAATCTGCATCATTTTACCTAATCATCTGGAGATTCTCAAATCTCCGGCAAGTCTCTTCGGTAAGGCATAACAATACCTAATCATTTTATTTCATCGAATGAAATGCAAATTGGCCAAAAAAAAAATTACGTGCCCCCGAACCGCTTATCTTTTTTTACATCATTTAATGATTGTCATTACTATTTACTTTTCTTTTCATCTTCCCATAAAGTTTATTTATTAGAGGACTATCATATTTATTAGGTGGCAATTTCTGACACGACACGATTAAACGACACGACACGATCTGCTTTAAAGCGTATATGAGTTTGACCTTAACGGATCCCGTGTCTAAACAACTCTTATACGTTTAGACACGATTAATAATCGTGTCTAAACAACTCAGATCTGCGGATATCTGTATAAACACGATTAGACACGATTAACTAATCGTGTCTAATCATGTCGTGTATACCTGTGACACGAATAAAGTCACGGTTAACTAATCGTGTCTAATCGTGACACGTTTATATACATATAAATTTTTATACATATTCACCGTTGGATTGAAAACAATCCAACGGTTAGAAATAAATTCGTTGTCTAATCGGTCCATTCAAGATTTCAGATTGCAGACTCTGCAATCCTACTGTCACAAGCAAAGTGAGACGTTTATGTTTTCATGGATATGGGTTTTCTGTTTTCAATTTTCAAACGCTAAAAAACTAAACGCTCCATTCTGTTTTTCAGAGCTTCATTTTCAGACTCCAGAGTCCAGACTCCATACTTCTCGGCTTCTCCAAGACTCCAACATCCAGAGACACGTTCCAGAGTCCAGACGCAGTCACGCAGACTTCTCGGCTCGGACCTGACTCGGCGTGCCGACTCCCAAGCTTCAATTGAGTAAGTGCTTCAATTGTGTCCCGAGCTTCAATTGATTCGGTCTTGCTGTTCCGTGATTTGAAATATGTGTCATGTTGTGTGTTGGGTTGCTGTGAAATCTGTGATTATGCAGTCATGAATCGTGATTATGCTGTCGTGAATCGTGATTGCAAACATGTTTTCATGGATTCAATTGATGTGATGTGCTGGAGTTATGAAGATTCAATTGGAGCCTCTCTATCTGATTTCTGGGTTTCGATTCAGAGTTAATTGTCTAAATGGTACATTATGTTTATCGCTAATACTTTTTTTTTTGTGGTATGTGTTTATCAGGTTAATTGGAGCCTCTCTCTCAGTAATACTTTTTCGATTCAGAGGTCAGAGCTAACGTGGTATGTGTTTATCATTTATCTTCTCATTTGGTTTATTAAAAACATATAGTTTCAAGTAAAGATCAAACCCAAATGCGGCTGGATTCAAATGATTATGATAAAAAAATAAAAAATGGAATCATACTATAAACCATCTGTTTCAATATTCTGTTTTCATGCTGTGTTGGGTTGAACTCAATTCTGTTTTCATGTTGTGTCTGAGCAGTTGATATAATGATTAATGATATGAATGTGCATACTAAATTGCTATTTGTTGAATAATTTTCAGAGTGTCATGGATATGAATTTAGAGGTAAATCTAGAATGGGGTCTTTCAAACTCCATTCCAGATCAAAATGGACCAATCATAACAGAAATCGAAAGTGATGGAGATGATGGCGCATTCTTGGGTGAACCTCCAAATACAAATAAAGGTAAAAGGAGCAGAAAGACAACATCTGCCGTTTGAACTTTTATGAAAAGAGGTCAGTTACATGATGTTGATGGTAAATATAATTGTACGTGCAAAAGGTGTGGACAAGTATTGAAATACTCTTCTAAAACTGGAACTGGAAATCTAAAACGTCATGTTGACAATTGTTCTAGAAAGGATACACGTGATATAGGACAATTGTTGTTAAATCATGATATATCTTTGAGGTCATCTGCATTTGATCCAGCCAAGTTTCGTGAATTATTGACTGGTTGCTTGGTTAGGCATGAATATCCCCTGTCATTTGTTGAGCATGAAGGTTTAAGAGCTGTCTTTTCATATTTGCGTGAAAATACTCCAACTATCGGTAGGAACAGAGAAAGGGCTGATTTGATGAGACTCTATGCAAGAGAAAAACTTAAGATGAAACAAATGCTTGCAGATACTCCAGATAGAATAAGTCTAACTTCTGACTTGTGGACTTCTATTGCAACTGATGGTTATATCTCATTGACTGCCCATATTGTTGACAAAAAATGGATTTTGCAAAATAAGATTCTAAATTTCAGACTTATGTCACCCCCACATAATGCCATTGAATTGAACAACAAGATTAGCAGTCTGGCGTGTGATTGGGGCATTGAAAGCAAGTTATTCTCTATTACATTAGACAATGCTTTGGCCAATAATGCTTTTGTGGGGTTATTGAAGGTTCATTTGAATATGAAAAAGTTTCTTGTGGCAAAGAGTATATATTTGCATCAAAGATGTTGTGCTCATATCACTAATCTGATTGTTCAAGAAGGGTTGAAAGTAATAGATGATTCAGTGGAGAAAGTCAGGGAAACTTCTAAATATGTGAAAGGGTCTCAAGTTAGGAAGCAAAAATTGTTGAATGTGTGAATTATGCTTCCTTGAATTTAAAAAGGGGTCTGAGGCAAGATGTGCCGACTCGTTGGAATTCCACATTTCTTATGTTGGACAGTGCTTGTTATTTCCGGTCAGCTCTGTTGCATTTAACGTTGAGTGATTCTAACTACACTAGATGTCCTAGTGATGATGAATGGGAAAAACTTGAGAAGATAAAGAAATTTTTGGCTACATTTTATGAAGTTACTTGTATATTCTCTGGCGTGAAATATCCAACTGCAAATTTGTACTTCCCTTCTGTTTTTAAGGCGTATGGTGCGCTTAGAGATGCTGTGAGTGGGTATGATGACTATTTGAAAGTGATTGCATCTAAGATGGTGGGGGAAATTTGAACAATACTGGTATGAATTTTCTATAATTCTTTGCATTGCGGTTATATTTGATCCTCGATATAAGTTTCAGCTTGTTGTTTGGAGTTATGATAAAATGTTTGGAAGTAATTCAAGTGAATTTGAAAGGGTTCGGAACGCATTGTTCTCTTTGTTCGATGAGTATAAAGTTTGGTATGAGCAACTGTCTTCATCGAGCAAAACAGGAACTTCGACGTCTCTAGATGATCAAAACTTGGATATTGGAGTCAATGACGATGTGTTAGAGGTAATAAATCCTGTTTGTATTTTTTATGTATAATATATATATATTTCAATGAATTTTTTTTTTATATTGTTATGATAGGGTTTTGACTACTTTGATGAGAATGAGTATGAACTGACATCCAAAAAGACTGAGCTGGAGTCTTATCTAGAGGAGAAAAGGATGGACCGAAGGAAAGAATTGGATGTCATCGAGCATTGGAGAAATGACGAACTCATGTATCCTGTTCTTGCAAGAATGGCTCGTGATATCTTGATCAATACAGGAGTACATTACGTCCAGAAGTTGTTGAAGCGTTAATGTGCTGCAAAGATTGGCTCTATGGAGATAAAGGTACTGTTTAATTCTCTAATGTTTTCCTTGCTTGTCAGAATTTTTTGGATCATATTTCATTCAATTAATAATATATAGTAGAACGATTTCGATGGATGATATTGCGCAAGATGTGATACAACCAAATCAGACACAAGAAGAAGAACGTGGTGGTGATATCCCTACTATGGCTAGTGAAACCGTCAAAGTGTAAGTTCCTCTTGTGTCTCACTTAAATGTATTTGTATGTCTTTAATTTTCACCACACATGAACTTGAATTGGTTGCCTTGATTTGCTCTCGAATTCATTCAAAATTGTTGTGTAGTAAATGATGTTATCTAGGTGAAGCAAACAATGCTTGACATGGTAAATGATGTTTTACTTTTAAGGTTATAGGAAGTTTGACATGGTGCTTTTGTGCTTTTCAGCTGAAGAGCTTGTAATGGAATCAAGAATGTGGTGTATATATGGTAACAAAGTTAGTGTTTGACAAGGTTGTCTCCAATGGAAGACCAAACATGAGGTGGTCTGGATGTGGTCTCTATATTTTGTATCTCTGAATTGTAATATTATTATTATGTATGTACCTTATGGGCTTAGTAGTAATCAGTTTGCACTTTGAATATCTGAGTACGTATTCAGAAATATATATAAAGTTGATATTTTTCGTGTTAATCGTGTCGTGTAACGTGTCGTGTCGTATTAATCGTGTCGTGTCGTGTAGTGTTAACCGTTCTGTTTATCGATTTTTCATTTCCAAGAAAGTTAATCGTGTCCCGTGTCGTGTCCCGTGTGATCTGCTACTTAATCGTGTCGTGTTCGTGTTTGATGTTTTGAGACACATTTAGAAATTATTCGTTTAGACACGAAACATGTTAAGACACGACACGATTAATAATACGATACAATTAGACACGACACGATTGCCACCCTGAATATTTATGACAGATTGTTTTTCTCCGTTATTACCCTTTATGGTTTGGTGTTTGTCTTCACATATTCCTGTACTTTCCAATTATTCCGGTTGGTGCCCTCATCGTCTTTTCAGTATAAAAGGACTTTCTGCTAATTTTTTTAATTGTTTTTGTTCTTTATTTTTCTAGACCTTTTGATTTAGGTCTCGTGACTTTCTTCAAGCTTCCATGAATTCAGAGAATCTTACCTACTTACTTATGGCTTCGCATTAGTTGTTCCCCTCCTACTATGGACGCATCTTTTGCTATGAGACCTTCTAAAAGGTCCATTCGCAGCGTGGCCACATTCTCTCGCTCAAGTAGTTCTATCCTTCTTTTAAAACTTTATGTTTCACTATATTTTGTTTTCTATATAGCTAGGTTTCTCCTTTTCTATGTTAGATGTGAATCGAATGTTGTTATCCACAGTGGTTTAAGGATGTGATGACTCTGAGGGGCTTGTGTGATGTAGAGCCCCATAGTTACTTTGGGTTAGGTGTACAGTATTCTTGGGAAGGTGAGGGGTACATTTACCCCCCTCAACTCAACAGTATGCTAGTCTGAGGTTTGCCTTCTGCCCTAATTTGAAAGAGATGTGACTGTTTTGTCGCGTTCGCTCTGTGCAATTGTCCCTCAATGTCGTGCAGTCATGAGTAGGGTTTAAGTTGGTTTGAGCTCTTCATGAGAGAGCATTCAATAACCTTTTTATTGTGTTTCGTCCTCCTTTGCATCGATCAACACACCTTCCATCACTTCCTGGTGAGGTGGCCTCGCTTTAAGGAATGGCAACGCAAGAGTCATGGGTCTAGCCGTCTAGGAAACAACCGTCAAGTTAATTGATTTTAGTTAACCAACGTTAATTACAAAAAGTACTTTTTTCATTCAAGGAGTAGTGTCATGGGCTTTGTGGCCTCCTTGTAAGGATGTTCCTTCAGGCATCAACAAGCTTCCTACTTGTGACTAGAAGTTCATCGATGTTATCTACGATCGATAGACATAAACTGTAATTCTTTAACCTTTTCACTCGGTGATTTAGACCACCGGCTTGACACTCGAGCTGGATGGTATCCACCCTAAATGTCAGGTAATTTCCTAGTTTTTATCATTTACTTTGTTTTTTATTTTGTAGGTGCTGGTCGATCCGTAATCGGTTTAATGTTTCGGTCGTAGCTCCGGGCAGGTTTGTCTCTACCGAAGAGGATTATCTTTGTCCCCCCCCTCCTTTGATCAGGTGACTGAATGGGAGGGGGGGTCTAAGGAACTCCTCCTCTAGGCCTCTCTACTGACTCACATCGTAATGGTCCATTTCTTTCTGTCTCTCTCTTTCTTTTCTTTTTTGGTAACTGCCCTTATAACCTTTGGTTCTCTAGTAGGTGGTGTTGGAGAGGGGTCTCTCTTCTTGGGAGGTCACCTGCTGGGAAAAGGTTTAACACTCTTGCATACAAGAGCCAGGGTAAAACTCATGTTTACCATTGCTTCTACGGACTCACGCTCCACCTCGTCGCATTTATCGGTAACTTAATGCTACCGAGTGTCGAATGGATCACGGTCTTTGTTAGTTTTGGGAGAGGCTAACCTAGCACACACATTTTCCATTCAAATTGATGAAGACATTCTTCTTCCATGAGTTTCTTCTTGCGGTTTGCTGCAACATACCCCTTCCTGTTTTTTAGGGTTTTTTTGCTATCTGATTTTCTTAACATGCTGTCATATATATCTTTTCATTCTCTTCGTCACTATTCTTTCACTTTCTAAAACAAAACAAAACTCAATTCACTAAACACAACAACATATAATAATAATATAAAAACAAACAACAATCAACACATTAATTTAACACAATGTGTTGTTCTTGAACTCCTAGTAGCTCGCGAAACTTCTTGAACATGTCCGTTGACAACGCCTTAGTGAGGATATCCCCAACATAATCTTCAGACTTGACATACACAATCTCGATCTATCCTTCGATCTTCTCACGAATGAAGTAGTGCTTCACTGCTATGTGTCTTATCGTGTTGCTATACACTGGATTCTTTGCCATGGAAATAGCTGATTTGCTATCCAAAAACATCAATGTCACATTGTCTTGCTTCATGCCAATATCTTCCAAAATTCTCCTCAGCCACACGTCTTGAGAACATGTCATACCGCTGAAATATATTCCGCTTCCGCCGAGGATTGAGCAATTGATTCTTGTTTCTTTGATTGCTAGGAAAACACACGCGAGCCAAGAGAAAAAAACATATCTAGTTGTACTCTTCATATCATCTCTACATCCGACCATTTCACTATCACAAAAGCCAATTAGCTTCAACTCATCACCTTTGCAATACTTTATACCATACGCCAAGGTCCCTCGAACATAACGGAGAACTCGTTCGGTGGCTCCAAGATGAAAGTGACTCGGACTTTGAATGAACCTCGATAACATGCTCGAAGCAAACATAATATCCAGTCTCGTGGCCGTGAGATACATCAAACTTCTCACAATACTCCTAAAATATGTGTTATCCACTTTTCTACCTCCATCTTCTTTCCACAACTTCTCATTTGAAGCAAGTGGTGTTGCTAATTTTTTGCAACCACATATAAAACCTCTTCAATATATTCTCGACATATTTATTTTGACAAACAAACACACCGTCTTCTTGTTGATCAATATCCAAACCAAGAAAACGATGTAGCAACCCCATATCACTCATCTCATATATTCTCATCATATCATTCTTAAACTCTCTAAACAACTCATCATCATTGCCCGTGAATATCAAATCATCAACATATATAGCAACAACAAGAATGGAAGTACCTTGTGATAAGCAACAACATGATAAATGAGGTAGTTGTCGGTCTAACTATACCACTATCGCAGTGCTTGTTTCAACTCTTACAATGCCTTGTTTAGCTTGTACACTCCTCCTTCTCCTCCTCCTCCATTCAAGAAAGCCGACTTCACATCAAGTTGGTATAACAACCAACCTTTCTGAGTTGCAACTGCAATGAGGACTCGAATCATGTCCTTACACGAAACTGGAGCAAACGTTTCATGGTAGTCGACCCCAGCCTGTTGTGAGTACCATTTAGCAACAAGTTTTGCTTTATTTGTCAAGACGGAAGCTAGAAGTTCCCAAATCTTGGTTTTCTCAATCATTTTCAACTCTTCTTCTATGGCTTTCTTCCACCCTTATTCTTGTATAGTTTCTTCAAAACTTTCCAGCTCAACAATGCACAAATTACGTGTCGCATATACATTTGAAAGTCTTCTAATTCTTTTCGGTGTGCTACTCGAATTGGATGAACTAGAACCTGAACCGCTACTCGATGGCGATGATGGATCAACTCTAGGTTAATTTGATAGGGAGTTTTCAACATTCTCTTCGTCACCTCCAAGCTCTTCTTTGGGGACAACAACATGTTTTTGAACTTGTTTTTCTTTCCAATTCCAACTAGTTTCTTCATCAAACAACACATCTCTAGTAATGATGATATTCTCTCTCTCTAAGCTATACAACCGATAACCATTTGATGTCGATTCATAACCCATGAAGATACATTTCTAACTTGTATCATCGAGTTTTGTCCTCTTCTCTTTCATAACTCAAGCATAGCAAATACACCCCAAAATTCTCAAGTGTTTCAGTAACGACTTCTTTCTATACCAAGCCTTAATTGGGGTCTTGTTCTGAACTGCCTTTGTAGGACATATATTCAATAAATAGACTACCGTGTAGATTGCTTTGACCCAAAATGAATTAGGCAACCCTTTCTCCTTGAGCATTGTTTTACCCATCTCCACAACTGTTTGATTCTTTCTTTCAGACACTCTATTTTGTTGCGGAGAGTGACCAAGTGTGAGTTGTCTTTCTATACCTTCGTCAGCACAAAACTTATCAAATTCTCGGGAGTTGTATTCGTTTCCTCTATCACTTCTCAACACTTTTATGTACCGACCACTTTGCTTCTCAATAAATGTTTTGAATCTTCTAAACACGCTAAATAAATCTGATTTTTGTCTCAAGAAATAAACTCATGCCATTCTTGTATAATCATCACTGAACAATATAAAGTATCGGTTACCTCCTTGAGATGGAGTTCTCATTGGCCCACACACATCGGTATGAATTAGCTCTAGTGGTCATTTCGCCCTCCAATTGCTCCTCCTTTCGGAAAAGCTTCTCGGTGGTGCTTCCCCATGGCACACCCTTCACACACACCACTCTTCTCTTCAATTCTCGACAATCCATTCACCATATTCATCTATATCAATAATTTCATCCCATTAAAATACAAGTGTCCGAGCCTTTTGTGCCAAAACTATGACTCTTCACTAACATGTGCTTTCAAAGCAACATCTCCCCCATAATTAAAACTCAATAGAAAACTTCTACTTCTCGTCATCTTTATCTTGGTCATCAACTTGTTATTTCCATTCTTATTATCATAAATGGTGCACTAATCATTTTCAAAATATACACCATATCCTTTCTCCACAAGTTTACCAACACTCAATAAATTTTAATCTAGGCCGGGGACAAGCAACACATCATTAATGAACTTCATTCCCTCTCTTGTTTGGATAGGAACCGTACCTTTCCTGACTACTTATACACGCGCACCATTCCCCATCTTCACTTTTGCATTCACATTCTCTTCTATCTTTGTGAAAATGCTTTTATCGCTAGTCATGTGTTTGCTACAACCACTATCAAGTAACCACACTTCATCTTTCTTTTCGGCCGCAACTTGACAACCGACATAAAGCACTCCATAGTCATGATCATTTCCTTTCTCTTCGTTGACATTAATTTATTCATTCTTAGACCTACAATTTTTTGAACATGCCCAAAATTCTTGCAATTAAAACATTGCGCTTTCCCCTTGAACCAACAATCTTCTCAAGATGTCCACTCCGTTTGTAAATATGACAAGTTTTTCCCGTATTTTCTACATTATAACTTCTATCAAAATTTCCTCTCCCTCGAACTCTTTGGCCTCTTCCTCTACTAAATCTTCCACCTCTCAAAGAATCACCTCTGTGGTGCTCTTGATATGATTGCTCTCTCGACTTATTGCCCAAATTAAGTTTTGATTGTAAGGCACACTCTATTGATTTGTCGGAGTGTCTTAACACCCTTTGCTCATGTGATTGCAACGATGTCATTAACTCGTGGACGGTTAATGTTGCCAGGTATTTCGTTTCCTCAACAACCGACACAATCGTATCATACTTCTCGGTCAAGCTAATCAAAATTTTCTCAACAAGCCTTTTATCTCTTACTTCTTCTCCATACAAACTCATTTGACTAGCAACTTTGGTAACCCGTATGAAATAATATTGCAAGCTTTCACCTTCCATCATTTTCATATTTTCCAACTCGGCTCGCAAGGTTTGAAGTTTAATGGCTCGAACTTTTAGATTCCCTTGAAACCTTTCTTGCAAAACAATCCAAGCTTCATTTGCCTAATACACCTCATCATTCTCAGAAACAATTTCTCCGTCATAGCTTGTTGAATAAACGCTAGAGCCCTAGCATCTCTCTTTCGAGTATCTTTCAACTCCTTTTTTTCAATCTCACTCAATGTAGCTATAGAAACAGGCTCCTCAAATCCAAACTCAACTATATTTCACAAATCTTGAGACCTAAATATAGTCTTGGCCTTTAAACTCCAATAGTCATAGTTTTCACCATTAAATATAGGAATTGAGAGTTGAGATACACCTTGTTCACCTGACCCAGACATAGACGATTCATTTTCATTGTTCATTGATTTGATTTTGCTCGGTCGTCCGCTTTTCGTTGGAACCCTAACTCGCCCAATCTACTCAATCCACCTTGCTCTGATACCAATTTGTAGGTTTTGGGAGAGGCTAACCTAGCATAGGAACAACCACAACAGCACACAAGAACAAGTTGTTGGACTAATGAATCTTAGGATCGATTTAAACATGTTAATAAACTGAATAAACACATTTAAATCAAACAGCGGAAGCTTGAATCGAATTCGTGAACTTACCTCCAGCCATTGCTAAACTGAGTTTCGTGATTCGTTTGGAGCTTCTAAACCCTTACTCTTCACAGTAGATGGTGTATTCACAGCTGAATTGAAGAAGAGTGGTATCTAGGGACCAAAAACGAGAATGCTCTATATAATGCTGTATCCATCAATGAGCATAAATGAAAGTATTGAATGGCTGCTTTAGTGGACGATTGGTTGCTTAACTTGTGGACCAATTTTTGTTGTTAATTGACTATAGATGAAGAAAAAAACAAATTGAATTTATCTTTAGTAAGTGCATGCACAAAGTTAGCAAATGATTTGCACAAAGTGGGCAACTAATTTGCACAGAGTGGGCAACTAATTTGCACTAAGTGGGCTGCTACAATTTTTTAACAACATTCTCCCACTTGGACCACATTTATATTCCATCATTCACCTTAATGAGAAAAATGAAATATATGAATCATGGCGATATGTCCTCTTATATTAAATATTATCTTCCATGTATTACAATATATATCAAGTTTCTCAACGATAGCTCATAAAACTTAATGAATAAATCCTATGTTCATTCAAGGTCCAAACTTTAGTAATGTTTTCTCAAATTAACAAACATATATGTGCACAAAACCAAATGAGATAACATCAACTGAATAAGAGTATCAAAATATAAAAATGAATACTTACATCATGGAACCAAGTCCCATTCTTTCTACATGATCCTTGAAATTCTTTGGTGGCATGCCTTTAGTCAAAGGATCAGCAATCATCAACTCAGTGCTAACGTGCTCAATGACCACTTTCTTTTCCTTAACACGTTCTCTGATGGCCAAGTATTTAATGTCGATGTGCTTACTTCGACTACCGCTTTTATTATTCTTAGCCATAAACACAGCAGCTGAGTTGTCACAATACAGTCTTAATGGCCTAGAAATAGAGTCAACTACTCTAAGCCCAGAAATGAAACTCTTTAACCATACACCATGTGATGTAGTCTCAAAACATGATACGAACTCGGCTTCCATGGTGGAAGTAGCAGTCAAGGTTTGCTTTGCACTCCTCCAAGACACGGCTCCACCAGCAAGCATGAAAATGTAACCTGATGTTGATTTACGTGAATCAACACAACCATCGAAATCCGCATCGGAGTAGCTAATTACCTCTAAATTATCGGCCCGTCTATACATGAGCATGTAATCTTTTGTTCCTTGAAGGTATCTCATCACCTTCTTTGCATCTCTCCAGTGGTCAATACCTGGGTTACTCTGATATCTCCCAAGCACTCCAACAACAAATGCAATGTCAGGTCTAGTACAGACCTGAGCATACATCAGGCTTCCAACAGCTGAAGCATATGGAATGTTTTTCATTTGTTCCCTCTCAAGCTCATTTTTAGGACATTGGATTAGACTAAATTTATCACTCTTAACAATGGGTGCTATACTTGGTGAAAAATCTTTCATCCGAAATCTCTCTAAAACTTTGTTGATATAGGTCTCTTGAGACAAACCCAAAATGCCTCGAGATCTTTCCCTATGGATCTTAATGCCAATGACATAAGATGCTTCACCCATATCCTTCATATCAAAGTTCTTCGAGAGAAATTGTTTCACCTCATATAGCAAACCCTTATCATTGGTTGCAAGCAAAATATCATCCACATATAGTACCAAAAAACAAGTTTTGCTCCCACTAACCTTCTGGTATATACATTGATCCATGACGTTCTTTTAAAAACCAAATGAAGTGATGACATTATGGAGTTTAAAATACCATTGTCGGGAAGCTTGTTTTAATCCATATATAGATTTATTAAGCTTAGAGACCAAGTGCTCACCATTAACAGAGGAGAATCCTTCAGGTTGTTTCATATAAACCTCTTCCTCTAGATCACCATTAAGGAAAGCCGTTTTCACATCCATTTGATGCAAATCCAAATCAAAGTGGGCAACCAATACCATGATCACACGAAGTGAATCTTTCTTAGATACAGGAGAAAATGTTTCCGTGTAGTCAATTCCCTCCCTTTGAGTGAATCCTTTGACAACGAGTCTTACCTTATATCTCTCAATGTTGCCTTGTGAGTCTTTCTTTGTTTTGAAGACCCATTTACTTCCAATGACTTTTACACCATTAGACAACTTGACGAGATCCCAAACTAGGTTAGATGCCATAGAATCCATCTCTTCTTTCATGGCATTGTGCCATAAGTTCGAAACCTCAAAACTCATGGCCTGTGAAAACGTCTCAGGATCATTTTCGGCTCCAACATTGTAGTCACATTCTTGTAGATACACAATATAGTCACTAGGAATCACTGATTTTCTTACTCTAGTAGATCTTCTTAATGCTGAATTAACACTCACCTGAGTTGTAGGATCATGTTGATCAGCGGGTTCTTCAACAGTTTCAGGCATCTGTTGAACTTCAATATCTACTAGATCAGGATCAACAGTTTGTGGTACTTCCATGACTGGTTCTTCAACACGCATTTGTACTTGAGGCGCGTTGTTAACAACAATGATCAGTCCATTACTTGAAGTGGCACACTGAGCATCTAAATGATATTTCTCAGGACCTATGCCCTGAGATTGATCGCTCCCACTTATAAAGTCATTCTCAAGAAATTTTGCATTTTTTGATTCCACAAACCTAGTGCTATGATATGGACAATAAAATCTATATCCCTTAGACCTTTCAGCATATCCAACAAAATACCCACTTATGGTCCTCGGGTCCAACTTCTTTTCTTGTGGATTGTAGACTCTTACTTCAAACGGACAACCCCAAACGCGTACATGTCACAAACTTGGTTTCCAACCTTTGAATAACTCAAAAGGTGTCTTTGGGACAACCTTGGTTGGAACTCGGTTTAATATGCACACAGTCGTTTTAAGAGCCTCATTCCACAAGGATTTAGGAAGTTTGGTGCTAGCAAGCATGCTTCGCACCATGTCCAATAATGTTCGGTTTCTCCTTTCAGCTACTCCATTTTGGTCCGGAGAGCCAGGCAAGCTGTATTGGGCAACAATCCCATTCTCTTGAAGAAACTTCACAAATGGACCATTCGCTTGTCAACTTTCAGTGTATCTACCATAGTACTCTCCACCTCTATCAGATCTCACGATCTTAATTTGTTTACCACATTGTTTCTCTACTTCAGCTTTAAACACCTTAAAAGCATCTAGTGCTTCATTCTTATTGTTAAGCAAGTAGAGATACATGTATCGTGAATAATCATCTATGAAGGAGACAAAGTACTTATTTCGGTATTCATCCATGTCTAGACTACAAATATCTGTATGTATGATTTCCAATAACTCAGAGCTCCTCTTGGCACCTTTCTTAGATTTGTTAGTCTGCTTACCCTTAATGCAGCTTATACAAGTCTCAAAGTCAGTAAAATCCAGAGCACCAAGTACCCCATCATTCACTAACCTTTTAATTCTCTCAATGGAGATATGCCCTAATCTCCGATGCCACAGTATAGAAGATTCTTCATTCATAGCACATCGTTTAGTACCAACATTTTCGTGAACATGCATAGAAGTATGGATATCATTATTTTGCAGATTAAGGAGAAAAACACCATCAGACAAAATACCACATCCAATAACATCAGACTTATAAATTAAATTAAATCCAGAGTCTGAAAAGTTAAAGGAGTAACCATCTGATACAAGTCTGGAAACTGAAATTAAATTCCTAGAAAAACTAGGAATATAAAATGTCTTCTTCAAATTTAAAATGAAACCACTACTTAAAACCAATAAGCACGTCCCAATGTCCTCTACATGTGAGGGCATCTTATTTCCTGAATAGACACTTCGCTCACTTCCCATCGGTTTCTGCAGGTCTCGTAAGTCCTGCAATGAATTGGTAACATGGATTGTAGAACCAGAATCAATCCACCATGTATTATGACTAACATCAGTCATATTGGATTCATAACAAACAAAAGAAAGTTGAGTACCTTTCTTGTCAAGCCAATTTATGAACTTAGAGCATTGTTTCTTAACGTGCCCCTTCTTTTTGCAGAAGAAACACACAATCTCCTTCTTAATGTCCTTCTGAATAGGAATTTTCCCCTTTCCCTTGTCCTTAGCTTGATCCTTCTTCTTGTTCTTCCCAGGGGTCGTTAAGTTTACATTTTCCTTTTCCCTTTCCTTTTCCTCCATAATCAGTCTACCCTCTTCCTGAACACACATGGTCAACAACTCATTGATCGACCATTTATCCTTATGTGTGTTATAGGATATCTTAAATGGGTCATACTGTTGAGGTAAGGTACAAAGGATGTAGTGAACTAAGAAGGATTCTGACATTTCAACCTCCAATGTTTTCAATTGGGCCGATATATCCCTCATGCGCATGATATAATCACGCACACCCCTAATGTTGGTGAGCTTCAGGGACGAAAACTGTATGATGAGGGTACTCGCCATTGCTTTATCTGAAGTGGTAAATTGCTCATTAATAGCCTTTAGTAAGACTCGGACTTTGTGATACTGCTCGACGGAAGCCCTGATACCAACATATATTTTTGTCTTTATGAACATAACAGAGAGACGATTAGATCGCTCCCACTCATCATAAAGAACAACTGCATCAGGAGAGCTGGTTTCAATTACTGCACGGGGCTCCTCCTTCCTAATAGCATAATCTATGTCCATCCAACCCAAATGAAGGAGAATTCTTTCCTTCCAGACCTTATAGTTGTCCCCTTTGAGTTCGGGAACATCACATCTCATATCAGTGTAATTAACAGGTTGAATTGCTGCAATAAATTAAATATTCATGCTCATGTTACTAAATTTGAAGCTATAAAAATATGACATATCCTACCAATGTAGAATTATGTTAAATTATGAATCTAGTGACATATAACTTGCATGTGGGCTAAAGTTCTAATTCTATTAGATTCATCTTAACTTTATAATAAAACTATCAAATTATGTTCATTTTCCTAATTCCTGTGGGTAAATTAGAAAATATAATTTGATATTTTATTCTAATTAATTATACAAATATAATAAAAATTACTGTGGGATAAAATTTTATTATATTACGTATGATTAATCACAATTAATGTTTATTTTTAAATCTGATTCTGAATATACTTTAATATATAGTTTCAATTAATTAAGAATGTTGTGGCTACTCCCTAATTAATTTAAACTATATGAATCACATTAAAATTAATTTAATAATTTGGCTTAATTATTGCATAAACATATAAGCAATATTTTATAAATTTAATTCCAAATTTAATATATATATATATATATATTTTATCTTAAAATTGAATGTATAATTTAAAATAATGATGAATTATACAAGCAAATAAAAGTACAAAACACTTATAATTAAATTCATAGCAATGTAGAATTAATTTACCAAAATTATATATAGAATCACTATTCATAATCAGTACTATTCATAATCGGTACTATGCATAGCAGATACTATTCATAACAGTTTACTGTTCATGGTTGGTACTATTCATAACCGACACTGTTCATTTTTACTGTTCATTGAACAGTTCATCTTCTCCAAGCTGTCGAATGAACTAGAAAAACAGAGTACACACACAAAAAACAGAGCAAGAATAAAAATGCAAGGCAGAGGCAAAATCAATGTTTCTCTGCTAGCAAATGTTGGACTAATGAATCATAGGATTGATTTAAACATGTTAATAAACTGAATAAACACATTTAAATCAAACAACGGAAGTTTGAATCGAATTCGTGAACTTACCTCCAGACATTGCTAAACTGAGTTTCGTGATTCGTTTGGAGCTTCTAAACCCTTACTCTTCACAGTAGATGGTGCATTCACAGCTGAATTGAAGAAGAGTGGTATCTAGGGACCAAAAACGAGAATGCTCTATATAATGCTCTATCCATCAAAGAGCATAAATGAAAGCATTGAATGACTGCTTTTGTGGACGAATGGTTGCTTAACTTGTGGACCAATTTCTGTTGTTAATTGACTATAGATGAAGAAAAAAAAAACTGAATTTATCTTTAGTACGTTCATGCACAAAGTGAGCAAATGATTTGCACAAAGTGGGCAACTAACTTGCACAGAGTGGGCAACTAATTTGCACTAAGTGGGCTGCTACAATTTTTTAACAACACAAGTAACACACATTTTCCATTCAGAATGATGAAGACATTTGTCTTCGATGAGTTTCTTCTTGCGTTTTATTGCAGCACACTCCTTCCTATTTTTTTTGCTCTATGTTTTTCTTAACATGCTGTCATATATCTCTTCTCATTCTCTTCATGACTATTCTTCACTTTCTAAAACACAAAACTCACCGTTTCACTAAACACAACAACATATAATAATAATATAAAAACAAACAACAATCAACACATTAATTTAACATTCTTAAAAGATCATCACTAAGTTTTCAAATAATTAGTTGTGATATTCATCATAAATAATAGATATAGTCATTGCTTCATCCTATTTTTAGAAGTGAGTTTAAAAATCACTAATTTTTAAAATATATCATGATGTCATGGAATAACTGTAAACCTAACATCAAGTTATTAGGAGAGTTGGAGTATGATTTAGATAAAATTCAGTAGAATTATCGGGTAGTGAAGATTCATTTGAGGATGGAAAAATTGAGGATATAGGAAAATTTGTAACATGTAGAGATGCATGTGAAGACAGTAAATAAAATACATAATACTTTAGCATTGAGGTGGGTGAGAGTAACGATTTAAAGGGAAATGAATTGTAAAAGGGAAATTATATATCATATAAGATGACGTGTCTGCTGTTGTAAACACGGAAGTTGACACGATCAAGGCAGTAATAACCTTCGTTATTTTTAAAATAACCCAAGAAAATGCTTGGAAGGGAACGAGAAGAAATATTAATTGAAACTTTAGACGACGCATAAGGAAAGCAAAGGCAACGAAATATACAAAAATGGGCATAGTAAGGTTTGACACCAAACAACATTTAAAACAGTGATTGAAAAAGGATAATAGAGGTGGGAATACGATTTCTACAGTAGTGAAAAGAGCATCGACATAAAAATTCCGTTAAATATTTTTTATATTTACAAAATTAACCACTATTTTTCTAAATGTTACAATTAAACCGTACAAACTTACACTAATGTTTCAAACAAGTCCCGACTCTATTCGAGCCACACAGGGGGTCCTCCAACCAGGGTCCGGACCCAGATTAGGTTACCCAACCCCGAGGACCTGGTCTAGGTTCGAACCAAGGCCATATGACCCCAATCGGAGGTCCTATTACATAGGTCCGAACCCAGACCATGTACCCATGGTTGGCCGACCTGGTCTGGGTTCGGACCCAGACCATAGGACCCCCAATTGGGGCTCAATTGGAGCCCCAATCATTTGAACCGAACCCAGCCAGGTTCGGCCCAACCCGATTGGGTCTCTAATTGAGCCCCAATCAGGGGTCCTATGGCATGGGTACGAACCTAGACCGTGTACCCATGTTTGGGCGACCTGGTCTGGGTTCATACCCGGACCATAGTACCCCCGATTCGGGCTCAATTGGAGCCCCAATCATTTAAACCAAACTCAGACAGGTTCGGTCCAAACCGATTGGGGCTCCAATTGAGCCGCAATCGGGGCTCCTATGGCCTGGGTCTGAACTCAGACCATGTACCCATGGTTGACCGACCTGGTCTGGGTTCTGACCCATACCATAGGACGCCCGATTGGGGCTCAATTGGAGCCCCAATCAATTGAACCAAGCCTAGCCAGGTTCGGTCCAAACCGATTGGGGCTCCAATTGAGCCCCAATCGGGGGTCCTATGGTATAGGTCTGAACCCAGACTATGTACCCATGGTTGGACGACCCGGTCTGGGTTCGGACCCAGACCATAGGACCTCTGATTGGGGCTCAATTGGAGCCCCAATCATTTGAACCGAACCTATCCAGGTTTGGGCCAAACCGATTGGGGCTCCAACTAAGCCCCAATCGGGGGTCTTATGGCCGGGGTACGAACCCAGACCATGTACCCATGGTTGGGTGACCTGGTCTGGATTCAGACCCAGATCATTGGACCCCCGATTGGGACTCAATTGGAGCCTCAATCATTTGAACCAAACTCATCCAGGTTCGGTCCAAACCGATTGGAGCTCCAATTGAGCCGCAATCGGGGGTCCTATGGCTTGGGTCCGAACCTAGACCACCTACCCATGGTTGGATGACCTAGTCTGGGTTCAGACCCATACCATAGGACCCCCGATTGTGGCTCTATTGGAGCCCCAATCATTTGAACCAAGCCTAGCCAGGTTAGGTCCAAACCAATTGGGGCTCCTATTGAGCCTCCATTGGGGGTCATATGGTCTGGGTACGAACCTAGACCATGTACCCATGGTTGGGCGACCTGGTCTGGGTTCAGGTATGAACCCCGATTGAGGCT
Source organism: Chamaenerion angustifolium (assembly GCA_946814005.1). Classification (NCBI taxonomy): domain Eukaryota; kingdom Viridiplantae; phylum Streptophyta; class Magnoliopsida; order Myrtales; family Onagraceae; genus Chamaenerion; species Chamaenerion angustifolium. The sequence goes on along the minus strand of OX328277.1, from coordinate 17,258,812 downwards.
CAATTGGAGGCCCAATCATTTGAACCGAACCCAGCCAGGTTCGGTCCAAACCGATTGGGGCTCCAATTGAGCCCCAATCGAAGGTCCTATGGCCTGGGTCCGAACCCAGACAATGTATCCATGGTTGGGCGACCTGGTCTGGGTTCGGACCCAGCCCATAGGACCCCCGATTGGTGCCCAATTGGATCCCAATAATTTGAATCGAACCCAACGAGGTTCAGTCCAAATCGATTGGGGCTCCAATTGAGCCCCAATCGGGGGTCCTATGGCCTGGGTCCGAACCCAGACCATGTACCCATGGTTGGGATACCTGTTAAGGGTCCGAGCCCAGACCAAGTCCCCAGGGTTGGGGTCCGAGCCCAGACCAAGTCCCCAGGGTTGGGGTCCGAGCCCAGACCAGGTCCCTAGGGTTGGCTGACTTGGTCAAGGTTCAGACCTAGGCTAGGGGCCCCCCAGTGTGGCTTGAATCGAGTCTGGGCTTGTTTGAAATATTAGTGTAAGTTTGTAGGGTGTAATTGTAACATTTAGAAAAATATTTGGTTAATTTTGCAAATATGAAAATATTTAACGTAATTTTTTAACAGAAAAGTAACGGAGGTACCAATTACCATCATTTTCAAACGTATTGAACCATTAACCATCACTAAAGAACAAGTTGCACCGAAAACCATTTTGTGCAAACATGATTGACTATTTTCAGACTTTTCCCACATAAAAATGTTTAGGCACATGTGCATGTATTAGTAAAGTAGGAGTACTTTCAATAAGATGACAATTTTTTCTCTCCGCAATACCATTTTGAGAGACCATGTTTGGAGAAGAAAGACGACGTTTGATTTCATTAGAAAATGTTGGATTGTATTGGATTGAATTGAGAATTTTATATTGTCAATCTGTATTTTTGGTACATATGAGGTGTCTATTTATACACTAATCCTAATAGCTATATTTGTCTAACATTTATATATCTAACAAATATATTTTCTAACAGCTATATTCCAACTGCTCTATTCTAATAATTTTATATCTTCTAACACTCCCCCTCAAGTTAAACAGTGGGATATCCAATGTTTAACTTGCCTAAGATATTATTGAAAATTCTTCCGTTGACTGACTTGTGAGAATATTCCTGAAAATACTCTTTGGACTGATTGGTTTGGGACTCTATCAGAGCTAGGGCGGCTCTGCTTCTGGTTGACCATATCGAAGCTAGGGCGACTCTGCTTTTGGTTGACCCTATCGGAGCTAGGGCGACTCTGCTTCTGGTTGTCCCTATTGAAGCTAGGGCGACTCTGCTTCTGTTTGACCCTATCGGAGCTAGGGCGACTCTCCTTTTGTTTGACCCTATCAGAGCTAGGGAGGCTCTGCTTTTGTTTTACCCTATCGGAGCTAGGGCGTCTCTGTTCTTGTTGTTGACACTCCCTCTCAAGTTTAGCAGTTGGATTCTTCAATGCTCAACTTGCACATCAATCGGTGTTGACAGAGTGACTTTTTTTTTTTTTTTTTTTACACATCTTCCATCCATTTACTATCTACTACCTCCAAACTCACGACATATTCTCCCATATATATCTCACACAACAAAAAAAATACATAAACTAAGAACCCAACAACACAAACAATTATTCATCATCCACTTCACTTTGTCTCCTTTATTCGTGGCCGACATCATCATTTTTTTTTCTTTTATCCTTTTTTATTATTTGTTTTCTTTTACTTTACATTTTTGTTTTTTTATTCTTCCCCCTTTTTTTATTCTCCCGCCCTTCCATCGTCCAAAAGACCTTTCCCTTTTCCCTTTTTATTTTTTTCCCTTTTCCTTTTTCTTTCTTTTATTCTTCTTCGTTCTTCCTTTTTCAACCCTCTCCATCGTGGAAGAAAACTTCCCCGGCACAGGATCAGTACCACGTCGCCCATTGATCCCCTTCTCCGCTTAGTGAAGTTTGTTTTCCCATGGATGCGCCCCCGTAGCCTTTCACTGGCTATCCTGGTGACGCTGTCTCTACGCTGGTGTCCGGACCGTTGGCGGCAATTGCTCCTTTTCCAATATTCGTCCGGTGACCCGTTTTATGGTTGTATTCCCACCACTCCAGGTAGCCTACAATATGAAAGCACGTTTCCTTCGTATGCTTCCTCATCCCGCAATGAGTGTAGAAAAGCTTTGATTTATCTTCCTTGTCCTTGTTTTGAGGTGGTTCCGATCGGGGCTTGTTTATCCCGTTTCGGTCCCCCGAGGTTCTAGATACTAATCCCTCTCCGATTCCCGATGATGAGTCGAAATCGAAGGATGCCGCTTTTAGTATGTGAAGCCTGGCGACCTCCTGTCTTATAGTGGCGTAAGCCAATTCTACTGAGGGAAGGGGTTCATATTTAAGTATATCTCTTTCGATCAGCTCGAACTTGTCATCGAGGGTTGTTAACAATTGGTAAAGTCTCTGTTCTTGAACTTTGTTGTTGTAGATTTGAATATCCTCAGGGTACTTCATTGGATTCGGGTCCTTCCGATCGATGGCCATCCATATGCTCTATAGTTTGTTCCAACACTCCTCTAAGATATCTCTGGTCCCTATCTTAACGTGTTTACCCGTTTGTGGAGATCGAATACCTGAGGGCTAGCCCATCCCATAGGGCCTTCACAGTTGGATATTGTGAAACATTGCTCACCAGGTTTGAATCTATATTTTGAATCAACCAAGTAAATACGCATTGATCGTTCTCATCCCAATGGATGTACGTCGGATCAGCTTTCGAAGGGGGGGATGGTTCTCTGGTAATGTAAGAGCATCTCCCCCTGCCTCCGAATGCTTTCCTCATTAACGTTTCCCATAGCGTGTAATTGTCCCCGCTGAGCTTTATTTAGAGAGACAAATTCTCAGAATTTGCTGTTGTTGATTGTGTCCCGAGTAATGCTGCAATTTTCAGCAATAACTCCTCTGGTATGTTGGTTGAATTTTGATTGGTGCTGTTGTCAGAAGTTTGTTGATTTCTGACATATTTGGGGTTAGGTTCTTAGATGGGATTTGGGTGGATTGATTTGGTCGAGAGAGGTATGGAACGATGATGATCTTGTTCTGAGTTCCAGAATCAAGAACACGACTTTCATACCATGTTGGATTGTATTGGATTTAATTGAGAATTGTATATTGTCAATCTGTATTGTTTGGTACATATGAGTTGTCTATTTATACACTAATCCCAACAGCTATATTTGTCTAACATCTATATTTATAACAGCTATATTTTCTAACATCTATATTCCAACTACTCTATTAAAATAATTCTATATCTTCTAACAAAAACAAGATAATTTTGGAAAACGCGACTGGTGTATTCACCAACACCATCAAATTAAAGACATCAAATGTTAACACTACACATAGTTTTAACAGATATGCAAAGGTATTAAACTTGCGATTTAATTTTCATAGGAAAACCAACTGTTGGATCACATACACCGTATTCTCCTTCCAGATGTTTGCTCTGTATACCTGCACAAAGGAAAGCCCGGGATGTCCCGTTGTTTCCCCTCCGATGACAAAGTAAGTCGGAGGTTCGTTTATAATGTATGAATGTAATGATCTTTATCAGAGAACACTTACCCTCTAATGAAGGTAGTAATGAGCTATTTATAACATTTCATACCTGTAACCATAGTTAAGTCAGAGCTTACCCTAGTCATCCTAGCTATCCTCAGGCGAGCTGACCATAGTTACTTTAACGAATATTCGTTTTTAGTGGCTACTCCACTGTAGACTATCCTTTGTATTTGTTTAATCCTTGGCGTTCTAAAAGCAACCGGCTTAAGTCATAGGGGTGCAGGCGCACCATCTAAGGTGGCCAGTGAATGCGGTGTCATCCACTGAAATTGGGACAAAATCCCTTTTGGCGCATCCCATTTAGGCGACGCGACGCCTTAATGGGTCTAAACTCAAGGGCGACGCCTCTGATCCTGCTGATATAGGCGACGCCTTTATATAATCAGGCCTTAAAGAGATAAAGTCCAAAATGCTTATTGGGTCAAATGTTAATCATAGCCCAGTCCAAAATTTATAACCCATCACCAACGGAATGAGAAAAATCATTGACGAATAGAGAAAAGTATTTAAAACTACAATTAGATATTATAGGACTTGTCCAAACACCAGAAGGTAATAAAACCAAAGGAAAGGATGCTCAGTGATAGTTATGCTCCAAAGGGAGACAATGTGATTTCCCAAGAAGGCATGAATTACAACTTGAAGGCTTCGCATCAGTTACTGAATTTATTAGAATTGACATGGTACAATAATTATGATTCCCACGACGTTGGTGTCAACGATAAGGAGATGCAGCAGTCGCAAATACAGTGTCAGGATAATTGGCACTTCGAAGTCGGATAAAGACATGCTGAAGATGTGGATTTAAAGGGAAGGGTCCCAATAAACTTTTCCTTACAAGGGCGGGAAGCCTGTCGACCTCCTTGGCTCGACTCTCGGCCCGAGCCTTGCCCTCCTCAGAGACGTTGATTTGTTCCTCCCTCACCCTAACCATTGCAAGCACCTCATTCTAACTCTCCTCGAACTCCTGGGCCATCTCGACGAGCCCAACCGAAACCTCAGCCTTCTGTTTCAGTTTTTCGATATCGGCATGCTCGAGCCCCAGACTCTTATACTGCCCGAGCTCGATCAAAAGGTCACACTACTTGTCGACGAGCTTCCCGACCATGCGACCTATAGTCGTCTCTTCGCGGACGAGCTGGCAAAAGCAAAAGAAAAATATTAGAAAATGAAAGGAATGGAAAATGAGAGACTTGTAATGAAGGGGAACATATCTTACCAGGGCGAGCCATTCAAAGTATGCCCGCATAACTTCGTGAACGGGGTCATTCTTCCTTACGATTTTGAGGAGGAATGACCCCGTTCAACAAGTGCATGCAGATTTCTGAGTTTCCCTCAAGCGTGGTCTTGTTTGAGATCTCCATATCGCGGAGAGAAAGGCAAGGGACCCCACAGACCCTTGGATCAGCCATATTTGGCGTTTGGTTAATGGACAAAAAACTTAAATACTCATCCGTAAATGGAGACTTAGAGTTGTTGCCCTTACAGCTCCTTTGGCAGGGACTTTCTTTCGCTGACCAGATACCTTCAAGGGTCTGGGGCCAGTACGGTTTCCCCAGGGGAAAGAATCGACTTGATGGAAGGAGGAATCTCACTCCTTTGGTGGGGAAACTCGCAGCAGCGAACTCTTCATCGTCTGTTGTATCCCTCTCCTTCTTTTAAGGGGCACTCAGGGCCGACATTTTCCCTGAAAATGAGGAAATATAAAAGTTAAGGCGACCAGTTATGGCTAACGACAAATGAAAAAGAAAAAGATAGAAAAAGATCAAGTACCCGGGTGGCGACCGCCAACATAGGTCGTTGAATCTTCCTCCACAGTCTTGCGCTCGGTCGAACGCCTAGTAGTAGAAGGAAGAGGACTGAAAAAAACCTGAGATACAGACAACCCTGTCTTAGCCTGTTTGGAAAACATGCTAAAAATTTTAGGTCCTCGGGTGCCTACAACACAAAAAAAAACTAAAAGGAAAATAAGAGAATTACCAACTGAAGGGTGGTCTCTGAAGTCTCCACCACTAAGCGGAACGAAGAGAAAACCGGTTGTTGATGACGTTGGAACAAGTCATCACTGACATTCTGGTCGCAGCACGTAGGTCTCGCCCCGGCTAGTGAAGCTTTCACAATACTCCTACCTTGTTGAAAAAGTAAACTTCTTGTACTTGGAATGGGTGGCTCGAAAGTCGTCCACTACTCGGGGGTGGACATTCCAGTTCCATTCATTGGCTCACCATTTTTCAAACTTTGGCCACCGCTCTTGAAAATGGTGAAGGAAGTTGGCCCCCACGACGAGGCAGTAGAAACATCGAAAAATGGGAATTTCGTACGTACAACCGTGACGTACACACATTATCTTGAACCTTGCCCACATCCTAAGGGCATTGGACACCAGTTGGGAGGGAGCAGTTCTGTAGAAACAGCAAAGCTCCTTCAAGTCTTTACTGGTTGAAAAACGCAGTCCAGCAACGATCTAGGCGGGGTAGACAAGTGTTTATCCTCTCCTAGAAAAATGCAACCCCAAACTTGGGTATCTGGGAGCATCAACCTCCCCTAAGGCCGCAAGGGCAACCATGGCTTTGAAATGATTCAGCCTTAATAAATTAAACTTAATGTCTAACATCATAGAAAATCCAAAATAGAACCAAGGCTAAAGCAATGAAATAGAAACTCGTAAGCAAAAAGAAAATTACAAAATAGCAAAAAGACTACATGTAGGATAGAAGTCCAGAACGTTGGCCTCTGTAGATGACTCCACCACAAAGGCAGTAGAGGAATCACTTCCAAGTACTGGTTTGGAACCCGGGGCCCTTTAATACGATGGTGGAATACCGGAGCTCTGGGAGGAGCCCCTAATGGCCATAGGGGAAGCAGTGGCCCTCGTGGCTGAGGTAGGGAACAGTTGGACCTAATAGCCATAGGAATAATGAGTCGGTGAGGGTTTGGTTGCGGAAGCTTTTCCATACGCAACATTTTGGTTCCGGGCCATTGTTTTGCAAAGAGAAGAGAAAAGAAACAATACATCATAGGCACCATTAGGTGTCAGGCTAGCTCTCCTGCTTCTGATGTCGAAGAGACGCTCATGCAGAATGCATGCTCGACTTTCACATCCCCAAGGAAAACATGGTTGAACGCCTAGTCCCCCCAAACCAAAGATGTTTGACAAACTAACTGTATCAACCCTTTCTATATGGTAAAGCTCGACCGAAGCCTTTTCAGTAGAGCTTCAAGGGCAAATTTTGGGTATCGACAGTGACGGTCCAACATGGAATAGAACTTACATGACTAATCTGGCCCAACATGGTTTTGGAGGTCGGGTCACATCCAAACATTTCCAGACTCGGCCGACTCATATTCAGGGAAAGCCGAAAACCATAGATAGGACCAGAAATCACTCAAAGCTCATATGATCGCCTAGAGCTCATATAATCGCCTTCGATCCCTCAGGCAATCACCTATAGAGAGCTCACCACTTAGTTAGTTCTATATCTTTCGGTCCCTCAACAAGTGCGAAATATTTGGCATATCTTCTCGAGTTACTCAGATACATTTCCAACATAGGTTACATATGGTAACTGCAATATTACGTACGATAACCATAGCATACCCCATCCCCAAAATCACGGGATCCAGTACTCACAAAAATTTGATTGCCTAATATGGTTTGATCCTCTATAGATATATACTTTTGTTTTTACATACATACATTAATTAAGAGTTTATACAACAGAATATACTCATTTAAGCATCGGAGAGGGACCTAGAGGAACAACCTCTGTTTCGCTCCGCTTTTTGTAGCTCATCGGAGCTTCGATGAGTATCTAGTTAGCATCCAGACAACCTTGTCCCAATATAGTTTCTATTACTGTAATAAATAATTAATCATTAAAAGTTATACTTTTAATTGTTTATTAATTTCAATGTAAAGTAATTTTCTCTCTGAAGTATACATTACTAACTATTAATATAGATGATTAAATATATGTATCACAACGACTATAGTTTTAAGCAATCAATATAAGATACAAGTTTACATCTTGGACCAGTTCGTTACCATTAGACGAACTTAGCGTCCCCAATTATTCATCATCAACTATCATAATTAGATTCTCCCACGCGTGTGCACGTTCTCATCGTTGTTTGCAGGTAATGTATTATAAAAGTATGATTTGTATGACTTCTACGATAATACAAGAATCTTGATAGAAACTGACAAAATTGATTAAAACTATTTATTGAGATGTAAATATAAATTTAAACTATGTTAGATCATAAAATATATTTTAAAAAATTAATAAACATTTTTTAAAAATTGCTCGAGAGACTGCGATAGTCTTTAGTAACGTTTCTTACTCCTAGATTCCGGAGCAATTTTTAAAATCGTTATACATTTTTAAAAATATATTTTATTATGTAACGTAGTTTAAGTTTACATTTATATCTGAATAAATATTTTCAATCAATTGTTTAGTTTAGTTAAGATTCTTATATTATCCTACAAATCACACTGATAATACTTTCGTACCACCTCACACGTGACCAACGACGACAACGTGTACGAACGTAATACGTGTCGAAGTCTAATATAACCATTAAAGAAATACACTTTAATGGATTAAAAAACATCCATTTTTATAATTTTATATGTATTTGACATATATATACATGTGATGAAACTATAACCATTTATTTAGGGAAAATTATGAAAATGATGTAACATGTTTACCCATAGTGGTAAAAGCGACACAATTTTTGTTTTTGATGCAATATGTTTGGTGTTGTTGGTTTTTGATGAAGTCTGTTTGTGTCTGTTTAAAATTTCCGTTAACATGGCAGATGCCTTGCACGTGACTTCCGTTTGGTGTGAAATTCCTCAAATGCTCCGTCTTCTTCATATATGCAGTCATTCCCTATTTGTTTTTCATTCATCCCTTGCACGAAGTGTTCGAAGCGTTCAAATTTTCGAAGTGTTCGTCTCCTTCTTCTCGGATCTCCGTCTCTCCCAACAACAATTATAATTGGATGTCCAAATTATAAGGTATGTTTGCTGATTTATTGGGTTATTAACCCTAATTGTAGTATCAAATTGAAAATCCCTCCCAAATCTCTCTTTGAAACCCTAATTTTACCGTGAAGAAACTTAATTTTCAGAACCACAATTGTGACTATTCTGAGTGGTATAACCCCCAATGTGCATTTACTGAAGGAGGACCGTAACCAAATTTTGAGAAATGCATGCCAAAATCGAAGCCGAAGTTGAATTTGTTGGATTGCTTCTGGTACTGCTATTTGTTGTAATATTAAAATTGGTTACTGGTTGAAATGTATTAGGATGTGTATTTAAAGTAGTTATGTTTGCGTAGCGTAGCGGCTTTTAGTTAATGATGTTTATGTATTTATTGGTTCCTAATAACATAAGTTTTGTAAGTGTTAGTTTTTTATGATAAACGTTTGTTGACAAATTGAAAGTAGATGTACTATGTTTTGATTGATTGGACAAAAAGTCTTCCAATATCATTTTAAAACTTGTCCCAAAATACACACAAAACTAATATCATTTCAACATAACCACTTATTTCCAAACTTAATTGTCATTCCCGTTTACAAAATACCAACTTACAATACCAAGTTCACAAAAACCACAAAACAGAACCTAACACCTCAAAATGACAGCATAATAGGCATTATCAATTACAGGTACATAATAGAACCAGATTTGATCAATTCTTACAACATAAATTAACCACCAAATTCGCACTGGTTCTCCAATAGGACCCACCATTAAGAGCATGTCATCCCAACAAAGTACCACACTACCCATTCCACACCCTGAACCAACAAAACATTTGTCAAACATCATAGGAATCTGCCCAAGATCATAAAGCAAATAGTATTACTAGAAAGGAGATAGATAATGTTCGTTCTAGAGTAATTTCGTATTTTGAAATCAGGCATAAGAGTATTTACGGAGGCCTATGGCATTTATCTCAACAAAATACAAAAGTTGTAGGAGATCTTTTCCCACTGCTCTATAAGCTTTTCTCAGTTCGCATATTTGAGATATATCTGGCTCCTCTAGAAGAGCTTCTTGCCTCTCCCCCAAGTTTAACTATCCTACTAGCAAGTACACCTTGTTGTTCTAGAAAGAAGAGGACAATCTTTTCAATCTGCAAATAAACGAAATATGGAGTCAAACACTTTGCAGCACTCGTAAAATGAAACAACAATATCATTAGTGTTTAACTATCCAGTGTTTGGGAAAAGGTTTTATATACAGTAGAGTAAACAACAATTACACGAGTCTTCCCAGTTAACACATCTCACAAAAAAACACTTTCAAATCTCATTCGTTAGTGAACACATTCCAACCGTTGTATACATTTCTCGAATGGTAGAACAGTCAAAAAATATATTTCACATCTTTGGACTTCATGTCCATCTCTTACCAATGAAAAAAGACAGGTCCATCTCTTAAGTATAATTAGCAACAAAACCAAATGGTGTTATTTCTCTTTTGATGTGATAAAGATATATTGCAGATAGACTTGTGATTCCATGTTGTCCGAAACTGTAACTGGTACGAAATAAGTTGCCAAGTCAATATCTCTGACTAACTGCAGATTGTTGTTATGCACGACACAGCTCATGCACAATAGCTCTATTGTATTCTCATTTCTTTTTCAGATTAAGGGAAAAATAAGATATTTCCAAAATTGGAAGCAACAATATTTACCTGATGATCTAGCATTCTAGAGAAGTCCTTGAGAACATGTTGACCTTCTTTGATTTGTTGAGCATATTGTTTAACTTTCTTTTTCATTGCTTTATAGTTGATGTAGTATCTTTAGTAGACAGTAAACCAATAAGATTAAATAAGAGAGAAACCACATGGATGTCTAGTTCTGGTTTCTCATTGGCCCACTGATCTGCTTCGATTCATTTTCCTCCAGATCCTGACAAAATTGCAGGAAATCGAAGAAGATTAACGTACAGAGATGATTGGTTTGTGGAATGAGCGGCAGGATCTGTAGAGAGAGATAAAGAAAGAGTCCAGCAGAAGAAATCACAATTGGAGGCTGGATGGAGAGGTTGCAAGGAGGAGATAGAGAGAACCAGTTCAGATATTGGATGGAAAACAGGATGAGGGTAGTTTCGGTATTTTCAGTTTTTGTTTTTTTAACGTTCAAAAAATCAAGTACGTGAGCTACACGTGTCCAATTTAAACAGATAAAATGACGGAAAAACAATCGTTTCTTCAAAAACCAACAGAATGAAACATAATACATAAAAAAACCGCGGTCCAAAACAAGTTACACCAGTTACCAATTTTGTCAAACATGTTACATTTTTTTCATACTTTTCCCATTTATTTACTATTATAAATGATATATATATATATATGTTCATTCAAGTTTCTCTATAACTATTTATTAAGCGCAAATAATTTCTTAAAGGGACAATCTAAGTATATATAATGATATAAAATAAAGGGTAAATTCTCCAATTGCACCCGGATGTTTTGAGTTAATGTTAAATGCATACACTCTGTTGTTTTTCGCACCCAGATGTTTGCAATTGTTGTTATTTGCATCACATCTAACTTCACTGTTACTTTCTTCTGTTATGTTGTCACGTGCTACTCACATGTTGCTGAAATAAATTTACTTTTCCCTTATAACCCTCTCTTCCATTTATTAAAGTGTATGTTGGCCAGTTCTCCTCATTTTACCGAATCCAATCTCCTGCGACAATAGCTCCCTCCAACTATTCACGAAACCAGGGTGATGAAGTTTGTAAAATGAGGAGGTGTGGGGGGCAACCATGCAATGGCATTCCAGCGCGTACATGGAAGAATTTTGGTTGAAGATTTCATGGATGCCCTAATTACAAGGTATGGTATTTCGAATTAGGGTTAAGTCGGTCTGAAATTGTTCAATTGATTTAATTTTCCTTATCAACTGAATCTATAGAGTGTGTAATAACTATTCGGTTGGTGGTTTTTGCTGCTTTCGTTGCTACCTTCTTCATGAACATGATTTGACATGTAGTTGGTCTTCGTCTATGTAGTTGGTCTTAGTCTATGATGTATTTGGAACCTCTTATTAAGCTAATGCAATAGACTTTCATTGTCAACTGTATTGTCAGTAATATGTGTTATATTGTTATATATACCATTATGTTTTAGGTTATGTTGTTATATACACCAGGGAGTTTCATTTTATGGTGTCTAATGCACCATCATGTTTTATGGCTGTTGTGATATGTGGTTATATGTTTCCTGCGTTCAGCGGCGAATCAAACCAATAGTAAGTGGGGTCCTAGTATAATTTTATATAATTTTAATAATGTTTTAGGACACCCCTTAAATATTTATTAAGGACGCCACTAAACATAAAATATTGTGTAGCTTGTGGGAAAACACTTAATTCTTGTCTAAAAGGGCAGTGGTTTGATTCCCTTGCAAGACATATACTTTAACTATTCTGTAACATTTTTCTTTTCTGCAGCTTCTGATTAATGAAGTTTCTATTATTCTCATGTAGAATATCCTCTCAATGTTCTTCAAAGTTTCCAAGTTCAATTTTAAAAGCTCAATATATTTTTACTTAGTAGTTTTTGTTAGTATGTTAGTTTGTTAGCTCAAAAATTCGACAAACATCTCTTTTCCCCCAAAAATGTGAATTATTATTTACTTGTCTCTTTATATATACTAAGTTATAAATCGAACTATATATATATATATATGTGTATGTATATATATATATATATTTATATATTTATATATATATATATATATATATTTATATATATGACACATAATAATTCTACTCTTCTTATGTGGAGGAGAGATCTCATAAATGAGTTTGAGTTTGGACATAGAGGTCTCTCCTAACTACCGTTGTTGTTTTCAAATTTAAAATTCTTCAATATAAATTTTATAGGTTTTCATGAAGAACTTTTTAAAAGAAAATTAGTCATGATCAATTTAAATGACAATTTGTTAGTATAGTTAAAAATTTCAATATAGTTTACTTGATTTTATTTAAATATTATTTCATCATTTCGTATTATAATGCGATTGTTTTATCATTTTTTTCAATTATTATGTATTTGTATTAAAAATATCGTGATTTAAATTATATTTTGTATTCCGACCCGAAAAATAATGAAATGTTTCGTTACTAATATATAAGTAAAACAAATTGACAAGGAACCCACTTAGTTAGGTTCCTAGATTCGTTGCTGCCTGCGTTCTTACTCGAAAAATAGCAAACAAATTTGTGCTTTAACAGAAACTGACAACATGAGTTCCACATCAAATGCAACCATGCTCTCTCAAAAAATATCTGAACAACATGAGTTCCACATCAAATGCAACCATGCTCTTACAAAAACCATCAACATCATCACGCAAACAAGCTCTTACCCTAAACCATCAACATAAGACGAAATCTAGTGCAACCCAAAATCATTGTGCTATATACGTTCTACACAAACTTAAACTAACCATATCCCAAAACCCTACTCTTCATGCTTTCACTGTGTTGATTTCAACCTGGGTGATCTCATTGGTCCTCATTGTCTGTGGTTGAGTTGCTTCTTAGGTGTTTGACTTGTTGAAGGTTGAGGTACACTGCAACTAACAATGTTTGTCTTCTTAGACGTACCTGTTTCTTTTGAATTGTCCCTCTTTCGCTTCTTACCACTCGGTGAAATATTTTCTAATGACCAGAATTTTCAACCTAAACCCTCTCTCCACCAGGCGTATACAATTACTGTGAAGTCACTACAAATAGAAAACAGTAAGATAAAAAAGTTGTGAAAAAACGTATTACCTGTGTAGGAATATATCGTCCCACTTGAGGCACGTCCCTTTGTAGTTCAGATCTCTCTGCGTTGTTTGTAGAGGTTTCACCAGCCGTCTCATTCAATTTCCTCATAACTTGCCTTACACAGCTGGTTGTGGTTCTTCGTTCTTGTTTGCAAGGGAGCCCACTAAGCTGCAAGGGAGTCCATTGAGTTGCCATGCCATACAGGTCCAAGTTTTTTCACTAGTAACAGTCTTGTACCACTGATTTGGTCCAACCTCGACCTTATACTTGCCATTTTCTGCATATCTGACGCTATATCCATCAATGCCTTCACTTAACATACGCAGTGTTCGAATGATATTTTTCCATATATTACCACTTTGCGTTAACACACTTTTTCTTTTTCTTATTTTTTTCAAAATCTCAAATCAACATCTTGCTAATATACTCCATCATTGAAACAACATCCATATCCCTTCCTCCAAGGATTTTGTTATTAAAGCACTCAGCTAAGTTATTAACTACAAGATCTGTCTTAGAGGCTGGTTTAAACTGATATCTACACCAAGTGTTTGGATCCATGTCTAATAGATATGCCCATACATTTTTATTTTTTACCTTCAAAATCTTCATATGCCACTAATGACGCTGATATGTGCATGCATATGCAGCAAACCACAATCTTGTTCGAACTTCAACATCCATAAATCCACATGCTTTCATATTTTGGTGAATGTGATGCACGCAATGATGATGTTCAGCACCCAGCAATATGTCTTGCACTGCTTGAATCAACCCTTATAAAACAAGCACAAACAGATATGTAACAACATGACATACATAAACAGCAGCACAAACATAACCAGCAGCATGCCATCAAATGACAAACCAACAACACAGACATAATCAAACATGACAGTACACACATAACCAACAACATGATAGTACGCAGAAAACCAACAACATGACAGTACACACAAAATCACAACAAAACGGCAAACAAAATCAAAACACAGCACAACACCCAACACAACACAACTCGTCTTACCTTTTGTCGATCAGTCATAACGGTTCATGTACGGTCGTTGCCTATATCCAATGAACCATGACAATGAATTTCTATTCTTGGCTTCAACCTATGCGTATGCCATAGGTAGTAGTGCATTGTCTGCATCTCAGGTAACAACATATTGGAGTTTTCCACCGTCGGACACCTTAAGGTGACAACCATACAAGGCAATCTAATATCTACAACCATTCTTTAGCCCATTTACGCATGCATGCATAAACACATACATCCTCTCAAACCACACACAAAGAGGGTTAGGAATTGGATCCACGCGTACAATGACTATACTACTAGGGTTATGATGCATAATGGTTTTTGCATAATCTCTCACATGTGTATATTCTGATTCCCTATCTTCCCTATCCTGAGCTTTTGCCAACTTCAATACATTATACACTACCATCTCTGAACATTCCATCCCCATTTTCTTTGTATCTCATTCCAAACAGCAATGTTAGTGATATTTGGTTGGTCTCTTACCAAATTCAGGAACATTTTGCATACCCATTTTACATCCACGTTGTGGTTGTAGTGAGCCATTGCACATCAATTTTCTTTAACTAGACTTTGAATCTGGAACGTGTTTTCCTGATTTATCTTTACGGAAGTCACCATAAATCCACAATTTTGTTTGCATTTTGCCTAAACCATATCCGAGCAATTCTTCGGGAAAATGGCTTCATACCCTTTTTCAGTGCTATGATTTTTTTAATGCCCCTCGAAAAACTTCACTGCTACTAAACAACATACCTAGTTCTAAATTAGTGTTACTGGGAACATTGTCTTCATTATAATCCTTCAAGCGGTTAACATTTAACGTGGCATCATCTTCTACATCTTGCATCTCGGGCATTGTTAAGGTGTGACTATGCAACTCACCTGTTTCTCTTCACCAAATCCCATGTAAATATTGAACCAACCATCAACGACGTTGGCTCTATTGTCTATTTTAGGGGCAGTGTAAGGATCACTGTTAGCACCAACACCAGCATATTCACCAGCACCACCAAACTGATTTCTCACCTTTTCAGCATCAGTACCTCTGCAATCCTTCGGCCTCCATGTAGGCTCACCAACCTTAGCTTTTCCTTTGTTCTTTATTGAAGTTTCAACCATCTTGTGTTTTGCTTTATCCACAACCAAAGTCTTTTTTTATTACAATTCCTTTCGATCGCCGATTACCTCCTCGAGAAGTACAAAAATTTGCAATCAAATCGCCTTCCAAAGGTGTTGGCTGAACGTAATCGCCTTTTCTTTTCTTGCTAAGTTGGTCAAGCAATAGATCATTAGCGGAAACTTGACGATCAAATGGCTCCATGACATACATCTCAACGATTCTTGCGTTTTGACTTCTTAGCTTTTTTAAAATGGCTTGAGCGTCGTCTTCATATCTAAAACCTTCAAGGTCAAATGTGGGATCGCCATCGGGTGGTAGGTTAAACATTAAGACGTCCAATGTCAGTCCACAATAGCACGAACACAGCACATGAATGGATTCCTAATCCAAGCTCGTATCATTCATCTCTTGTGATTCAACCTTCCCTTGGTACTACATCCTTTGGTCAGGTGTTTTAACCCACTTACCATGATACTTGATCGATAGCTTAAAAATTTCCTCCAAAGTTTTACTCATTCCTTAAACAGACAAATATACACCAAACCTACACTAAATCTCTACCCATTCCTCCAAATCATTACTAAACATGCACAATGAAGTAAGCATTGTCACATATTTCGAAAATAAAATGCTACCTTTGATACGCCCTACGTCGAAACAACGACCAGACGATAAATTCGACTCTTCGCCTTCAACTGTCGACAATCAGTGTCGAAGAACACCAGACAAACACATAAAGAGGAAGAAATCAAGGCTTTGACACACAATCAACTCGGAATCGAAACGAAATCAGTTGGAAATTGAGGGTTTTGATGGTTCGTCGAAGAGGACAACGAATTTACCCATAGTAAGAACCGAACAGAGCCAAAGGAAGAAAACCAACAGTTTCCGTAGTAAAACCCATAAGTTGTACTAAAGTGAAATGAATAATTAAGGGGGAAGGGGCACTTTAGTCTTTATTTTTTCATCAGTTTAATTGAACACGAGACAATCATGTGCAAATTAACGTAAAACATAGACAGAAAGGAAACAGAGGGTGCATATAACAACATCTTTAAACATCACAGTGCACAAAACAACAGTCTAAAACAAATGGGTGCATTTAGCAACATAACCCAAATATCAGGGTGGAATGGGATAATTTACCCTAAAATAAAATTCAAACATAGGCTTATGCCATTACAAAACTCATCATTACACTCTAAATTCTAAAAAAAAATATTGGTTGACTTTTTTTAAAAACGTTTTAGACAACGTGGATACATTCTTTTGGTGACAGTGGATTTTACCTACTCACGTCGATATAAAATCATCAAACATTTCATAACTCTTTACAGCTTTTGCTAACTATATTTTTTAAAGGGTTAATTACTTAATTGGTTACACATGTTTCACCATTGTGCAGAATAGTTACACATGTCTCAAAATGTGATTAATTAGTTTTGCTATGTGACTAATTGGTTACACATATTTTTCCCAATTTGATTAATTGATTATTTCGTTAGTAAAGCGTTAATTTTATCGGTAATTAATATTTTAAACATATTTATGAATTATCAAATGACTATTATGCACTTAACTTTTCATCTTGACTTCATCGATAATCAGAAGGCAAGAAAGTTCATCAAAACCCTTCCTTTTTCACGTGGGACCCCACTTTCTCTTCTCTACCCCACTGCAAATCCCCTAGCGATTGAGCTTTTGCAGAAGATGCTAATCTTTGACCCAACGAAGAGGATCGGTGTTCTTGAAGCTCTCCAGCACCCTTCCATGGCTTTGATCAATGTACTCTTCTTTGCGACTCTGTTTATGTCAATCTTGATGTCGGTGAGTGACAACCTCTAGAAGTTGATCTCAGTTTGGACCATATCAGAGGCATCCACAAGAGCCTGCCAAAAAAAAATCAATCAATTTATTAGTATAGGATCAATATAATGAGAAGAATGTGGCTTTACAAAGAGGTAATGATCATACACTTCTAAATTAAGATGAGATTTTCACTAATAAATTCAAGTCCAACTGAAAAGCTAATCGGGTTTCACTTTGTGGATTCCCTCATTATAAAAGTTTCTCATAACTGTGGAAGTCGGTTATTACGTATGGAACTATTAGAACAACAGAGTAGCTAAGAAAAACACAATGCAGGAGCAACAATGAGAGGCACTATCAAACTTCATTAATTAAGAATTGGCAACTAATTATCGGTCTTAAATCCTTAGTCCAATCCAAAATGCATGAAACTCAAAGCAATCAATTCCCTAGAATGCCTCAGCAAAGCTGAAACACCATTCAATCGACACCACTAGGGTGTAAGATCTTCAAAGAAGTGGATATTCTTTCTTCTGCACAAAATATGTTATGCATTGCATCAGTTAACTAAATCAAGCTGAAATTTTCTTTCCCCGTTTCATTGTATGTAATATCTAAATTACAAGTTATCAGCATACATCAAACAATAACACAATGAGAGCATAAATGATCATAATATACCTTATTCTGATCGATAACATCTACGATCACGACAAGTCCACCGTATTCTTTCCCATAGTTCACCAGAGAAACTCTTCCTATCTCCACCAAACGCTTGTAAGGGAACACATGAAGTTAAACAAGAACACCATAAAAAGTTCAGGCATTAAAACAGAAGGAATCACATCAATAGCAATAGGAAAAATCTCAACTTCTACAAAAGTCATCTCAAAATAAAATGGTTCTTCTTCCTCTGATTCAAATCAGCATACTATCATGAGAAAATTAGTCATTCATGAGAAAGCGATTATCACCATTGTTGCGTTGTCGGTGGGAGATCGGCGGGATGACTGTGGCGCTCACTGAAGAGCTAAAGTTAGGCTTTTGATTCTGAGCAACGCAAAATGAGGAACAACTTTGGTGAAATCATGGGAGTACTCAAGATGAAAGCTTATCGAAGAGATGTCCATGGGAGAAATCATGGAAGATGTTCGAAGAGATGTGGTCACATATGAGAAGAATGGAGAATAAGGAGACAAGTTGACGTAGAACAGCTCGGTGGATGAAAAAGGTAATTAAGTCATTTTATGTATCTAAATAGTGACGGTGATTTTTTACGATGAACAGTAGAAAAACAATTAGTCACATAGCAAAACCAATTAATCACATTTTGAAACACTTGTAACCATTCTGAACAATGGTCAAATATGTGTAACCAATTAAGTAATTAACCCTTTTTTAAATCCCAGGATTTGAACATGAGCACTCTGATACCATATAAAGTTTAAAATGTACACAACTTATCTTATAACTCTGAATTTGTGAGTGTATGCATTCGGTATATGTTTAAGATATCTTAACATGCTCACTTCTATCTCTATGAAACAACAACTATTACAATCTATCATGACAACGTCCAGAAACTTCCGGTGAAAACATATAAATAAAATTGTAAAGTTATTTAATCTAACATAAAAATTGAAGAAAACACATAATTTTAAAACTATCACATAAATAATATATCAAATTTCATCTTCCGCTCCAAATTTGTTTTCCAGGTTATTCATCGCTTCAAACAATAGCTTATGCATATTCGACATATAAAATATAAAAAACTGTGATCAATCTTAAATCAATCTAAATTCTCTCATTTTTGGATGGATTTTTATAACGATAGTGATCTAAGTATATTTTGGACTATATGGGATTTTCCCCTTGTCTCCCCCGATCTAGATATCACCCATTTTTATTTCACACCTATCTTCGCGTCTGGTAAAGTGAAAGTCTAATTGTTTTGTTATTGAGATATAAAAATCGGTGCATGAGAAAGGAGAAGGGGAGATATAACGGTAATCTAACCTTTTAATTTCACTGTTATCTTTATGTCCAACAAAGGAAAAGTATAATTATATATATAAATGGTGCTTGAAAAATATAGAGAGATACCGTTAACAAAAGAGAATAAAGTTAGGAGATGAGAAAATATGTGATAAAAAAATGAGTAAATACGTGGGAAGAGAGAGTTTTGAGGGAGAGCAATTAATGCAGAAAAGCATAAAGAGAAAATGAGCATAGAGAAAATGAATATAAACTAGAAAGCTTGTGCTTTGCGTAATAATTATTTTTTGTACATTAAATGCTAAGTGAAAATATATGTATAATTTACTTATAATTTATAAGATTTTTATTTTATAAAAGTATTTTTAATTAAGAATAAATTTAATTTAATATTATACAATAAGAAAATATGGTATATTTATAAATAATATTAATCATGTTAATATTTCTGTATAATATAAAATATTTTATTTATATTATTATTAATTATGTTAAATAAAATCAAGATTAAGTCTATGTATTTATAAACTTATGTATTTATAAAACTGATTTTAAAAAATACATGAATGATTATTGAAAAGCAACAGTGACAATTATTAAGACAATGTTAATTAATAATTTTAAGTTATTTTTTCCAAAAATGCACCCGGATGTTTGGCTCTATTGGTAATTGCACCCATAATATTTGTTGGTACAACCAAATGTTTTTCTCTATTTGCAATTATAATTTTCTATCAATTGCCGTTCCAGTTCCGTCAAATACACCTCATGGGTGGTAATTGCTTAGAATCTTTTTTTTTTCATGTTCAAAGGCCTTGAACGAGTTACTCAAATGTCAGTGCATGCGCTGATTGTTCAGTTCATAATCTAAATTCCATTGAGTTTATTGGTCATTAAGGATGCCATTGAGGTGAACTTTTCATGCCCCCATGGGATGCCAGAACATAAAATGGGTGCAACTCTTGGGCAAGATTGTGGTCTCCTGGTGTAAGTTTGTGTGTGAATAAATGAAAAAGCAACTGTACCCGTTCTAGTGGAGGAAGATGAATCCCAATATTACATTACTGACATAACGCAGGTGACTCAACTCCGTACCATGTTGTTTCATTGCTTTATATTAATTGATCCATTTTTCTGCCTTCACATTCTTAAATTCCTTGACCTCTATTCTTCAACAATTTGGTCAGTGTCCAATGGTTCACATAATTGTGGTATCCTTTGCATATCGTTAAAGAGTGGAGTTGGTTCATTAGGGTCGACATCTGGTGTGTCTACTTTCAGAGAGTCTTGTGTGTAATACTGGTACCACATGACTTGTGTAACAACCTAATCAAGATTCACGATTTATTTATGGATTAAATTTGCACTAAATTCATGCATTATTTATATGGATTGTTATACATGCCAAATTGCATCACCATTTCATGATTAGGGATGTAAAAAAAAACAAATTCAAGACATTTTATGGATTTTGAGTTGTGCAGTAATGACATTCTTATGCAGCCAACTCGGGTAACCCTGAATTTGGTTTGTCACGGGGTAGTTGCTATTAACACAATAATGAGCGTAATGGCCATCAACCTTGAATCTTTGCGTCCATACCGTCTTTCCATATCTCTATACAATCAATGCATGTAGCTAGGGATATGTTGGGTCTGAAACTCCAGGTGCTGACTTGGCAGTGAATTGAATGCCAAAGGATGGATGATCACACGCTTTCGCCTGAGCTCCGTGAACCTGCAAGAAGGGGATCACAAGAGAGGGGGTGTCTCTCGATGCCACTCCGATGCTTAAATGAGTATACTGTGTGTATGAACTCAAAACGTAATGAACGTATTGAAAAACAAGGGTATTTATAGAGTAAAGAGATCAAACCGTTATAGGCAACATAATATCTTGGTTAATATTGTGTCGGTAAAGATTACGATAGCAGATATTACATTTATGTCATAATATTGCAGTTACCGTATGTAATCTTTAGAGAATATGTGCTCGATATACGCAGAATATCGTGGCTATATCTTTAGTGTCGGTTAGTGGGACCAGAGTTGAGAGGTTAGACTCTCTTGGCGAACACTCCTATGGCGAGCAGTAGAAGGCTTGGACCTTGGTCAATGGCGACCTGTGATGGAGCTTTGACGTCCACTTTGGTTTGGGTTCGATACTGAACCGTGTTATGAGGGTCATATTAACATTAATGTGGACTTTACCCCTGCAAGGTTATTGAGTCTATGAGGTCTTTCCCTTATTGGTCTGTCACTATCAATACCCAATATGATATAATATATATTTTTTTTAACATAATAGTGGACTTAATTGTGATGAAAAAGATATGAGTTCAGTGGTGGAAAAACGCAAACATCTGAGTCAAGTTTTAGAGTTTTTCCAAAAAATGAAGCTGTCCTCTATTCCCAGCTAATAACATGACCAGGGACAGCTCAGTAGCTCACCTTATACTTCGAACGACTTTGGATATCTATTTTCTTTCTGTCTTAAACCGACAGAAGAAAAGAAAAAGAAAACCTTCTTATCATTTTCTTCCAAGTCAGGTTCACACGGTTTATTGGTCAAAAAACAAAATAAAAAATATCACACGGTTTCTCTTCTCCTCTTCTTTACTGCTACACTTACATCCATTTATCTTCCGTCTCTCCTCGCCGACTGAAGATCTTAGGATTGAGGCTCGCAATCTCCGCCGATTGATACTCTTACTTCTACTCAGCTGCTATCTCAGAGGTAAACAAACGCTAACGCTTTCAAGCTACTTGCTTCAATCTGCTTCAGTTTTTTCATCTTCACTCTATATTCCATTGAGCTAGATTTTACTGATCTGGACAAAAATATAGGGAGGGAGGTCAGATCTTGATGAAACAGATGTATTTGATCTCTGTAAGTAGTTGCGTTGACCGAATTGATTGATATTTGGGACTGGAGTCATGAGGAAAACCCAATCTGCCTTGCTGTTTATGGTATTTTTTTGCATTTCTGCAATATCCTGGGCTGCTGATTATGTTGCTACGGATAAATACCTGTTGAATTGTGGGGCGGATTCAACTCTTGCAGATCCAGATGGTCGGCAATGGAACTCAGATAAGGGTTCCATGTTTCTCTCTTCCACTGCCGATTCAACCATTGCCCAGGCTTCGTCGCAGGACGCTTCTGTCCCTCAAGTTCCTTTCATGACTGCGCGGCTTTTCCACTCAGATTTCACCTACACATTCCCACTATCCTCAGGCCATAAATTCATCCGCTTGTACTTCTATCCCTCCACCTACAACAATCTCAATGCAACTAATGCCATTTTCTCTGTTTCCACCGGACCCTACACTCTCCTCCACAACTTCAGCGTTTCTCAGACTACTCAAGCTCTCAACTACGCCTACGTTCTGAAGGAGTATTCCGTGAATGTAGCGAATGGGGTGCTTGACATCACCTTCAGCCCCTCCAAGGCTTACAAGAATGCATTTGCATTCGTGAATGGAATTGAGCTTGTATCAATGCCTGATATCTACAATGCCACCGATGGACAAACCTTGATTGTGGGTCAGAACACAGAGTTCATCATCGATAACACCACCACTCTTGAGCATGTCTATCGTTTGAATGTTGGAGGAAGCGATATCTCTCCCACAAAAGACACGGGTCTGTATCGAGCTTGGTATGATGATTCCCCATACATATTCGGGGCAGCCATTGGAGTCACAGAGACAGCGAACTCAAACATTAGTATTCGGTACCCAGATGGAATGCCTTCTTATATAGCCCCTGAGGATGTCTACTCTACTGCAAGATCCATGGGACCGAATGCTACTGTCAACTTGAACTACAATCTGACTTGGATCTTCTCCATTGACTCTGGATTCTCATACCTGGTTCGGTTGCATTTCTGTGAGGTTGCGGATCTCATTACTAAGATTAATCAGAGGATGTTTGAGGTGTTCATCAATAATCAAACTGTTGAAGAGCAAGCGGATGTTGCTGGATGGGCAGGAGGCAATGGAATCCCTGTTCAGAAAAACTATGTTGTATTTGTTCCGACTGGAGGTCCGCAGCAAGATATGAGGCTAGCCCTTCATCCACAGACGGCGTTGAAGTCCCAGTACTACGATGCCATTCTCAACGGTGTCGAGATCTTCAAGATTAATGATACAGATGGCAATCTTGCTGGCCCTAACCCAATTCCTGCACCCAAACAGGCTTATGTGGGTCCATCTACTTCAGGTCTGTCATCCGAATCGGGTAAATCAACGAACCAAACCGCGATTATTGCTGGAACTGTTAGTGGTGGAGCTTTTGTTTTGGCGTTGTTGATTGGATACTTTGCTATTAGTGCTTCTCGAAAGCAGAAGCAGGGCAAGGAGTCAAGTGCAGGTGATGGACCGTCAGGTTGGCTTCCTCTTTCCCTCTATGGAAACTCACACTCCTCTGGTTCTACAAAGACCAATACCACTGGGAGTTATGCATCATCCCTTCCTTCCAACCTCTGCCGCCATTTCTCCTTTGCAGAGATCAAAGCTGCCACCAACAACTTTGATGAAGCTCTTCTACTTGGGGTCGGAGGGTTTGGCAAGGTATACAAAGGAGAGATCGATGGCAAGACAACCAAAGTTGCTATCAAGAGAGGTAACCCGCTTTCGGAGCAAGGAGTTCACGAGTTTCAAACTGAGATCGAAATGCTCTCAAAGCTCCGCCATCGCCATCTTGTCTCGCTGATTGGGTACTGTGAAGAGAATACTGAAATGATCCTGGTGTATGACTACATGGCTTATGGTACCTTGCGTGAGCATCTGTATAAGACTCAGAAACCCCCTCTTCCGTGGAAGCAGAGACTCGAGATCTGCATCGGAGCTGCCCGTGGGTTGCATTATCTACATACTGGAGCCAAATACACCATTATCCATCGTGATGTGAAGACAACCAACATTCTCTTAGATGAAAAGTGGGTGGCAAAGGTTTCTGACTTTGGTCTGTCGAAGACAGGTCCGACATTGGACCACACCCATGTCAGCACGGTCGTAAAAGGTAGTTTCGGTTACTTGGATCCTGAGTATTTCAGAAGGCAACAGCTGACGGATAAATCCGATGTTTATTCCTTTGGGGTTGTTCTTTTTGAGGCCCTTTGTGCTCGCCCTGCATTGAACCCAACACTGGCAAAAGAGCAAGTTAGTTTGGCAGAATGGGCGTCTCACTGCCACAAGAAAGGCATCCTCGATCACATCACTGACCCTTACCTCAATGGGAAGATTGCCCCTGAGTGCTTTAACAAGTTTGCCGAGACTGCAATGAAGTGTGTGAATGACCAGGGAATTGAGAGACCGACGATGGGTGATGTTCTATGGAATCTTGAGTTTGCCCTCCAGTTGCAGGAGACAGCGGAGGAGAGTGGCAAGGGTATAATTGACACTGAGGATGTCTGCAAAAGCCAGAATAATCCCAAGCATTCTTCTAGTTACGACAGTAACATCACAGATTCAAGGAGCACAGGCATGAGCATGAGCATTGGAGGACGTAGTCTTGCAAGTGAAGACTCCGATGGCCTCACTCCAAGTGCAGTTTTCTCACAAATCATGAATCCTAAAGGTCG
Organism: Chamaenerion angustifolium; assembly: GCA_946814005.1. NCBI lineage: Eukaryota > Viridiplantae > Streptophyta > Magnoliopsida > Myrtales > Onagraceae > Chamaenerion > Chamaenerion angustifolium. The sequence continues at coordinate 17,233,836 of OX328277.1, read as the reverse complement.
TTAAAAGTCTCAGAAACTTTTCTTGCTCGGATCCCCATCAGGTATTATCTGCATATTGTATTTTAAAACTCATCCTGCTAGCTGCTGCTCATTTGTGGATATGTTTTTGTTAAATTAAATGAGTATGTATAATGAATCGGTATATCGATATCGATATATAGTTTGTAAGAGTGAGAATACTTAATCCCTATAGCCCCTACTCTTTGGTGGTCTGGAACTGTTTGATTTGAATAACTGAATGCTGGCCTGCTGGGTGCGCTTCTGTTTCGTTAGACACAAGGAAAGAGGGATATAAGACTTGACCCCATCAATAGTTTTTTTTTTATTGGATAAGAGAATAATTATTCTTTATTAATTAGATGACTAAAGCAAAACGTTCAATCGTTAAGTTAAGTTACGCCCCTAACCTAGCATTCCTAACAAATTGACGCATTCGTTAGCCGATCTTTGGGATTGCAATCAATAGAACACTTCTTTCTTCTTGATTTTACCAATGAGGGTGTTGGAGATCAGAGTTGCGGTTCTCTAGTTGTAGTCTTTCCTTTTCAACTGATTTATAATATTTTGGGCATTCAATTCAACTATGATCTCCTAATTCCTCTCGGTGACAAGTCAGATTCCCTCTGTTATAGTTAGGGCCTCCACGTGTTTGACATTCGGTCCGCATTTTCGAGCTAGTTACATGCGATGGTGCTACTCCACCATCCCGCCGGATCCAGTGGTGCTACTCCACGAGTTGTAACAATTGTTTCGATTAATATGATTGGTGATTTCATCCATAGGGTGTGATCGGTTTGGTGTGGTGGTCTTTCTGCAGCTATGCGCTCCCAAGAAAACCCTGACCAATTCGTCAACATTCGTTGGGCCACTTCTATTGGGTTTAGGTTTTTGTCCTCAAAAGCCTTTTTGCATTGTTCTTTACATATCATCCAACTAGTAAATGTACATACAACTCATCTTCTTTCGAGGGTCGCTTTATTATTTTCGACTTAAGTACCCTGTTCGATATATCATTAATCTACGATGCTCACAGATGATGACTCGACTAGCACACCTAGGGTACCAAACCATATGCATTTTGCCCATTGGCACTAAAACAACATGTGCTCTCGCATTCCATGACATCCGCATATCGGGCATTCCAGGGATGTGTCAAACCTTCGCCAGACTAAATTGACTTTGACCAATAGGGAGTTAGTCAATAACCTCCACATAAAAAGTTTGACTTTCGATGGGGCCTGGTTGCCCCATATGTCCTTCCATTGTACCCAACAGTTCGATGTATCGGCCGGGTGGATGGAATAATCTAATCTGATGATATGTTGTTCAGGTTGTTACCCTTCTATCTCTCGTGTAGGGCCATATAAACTTGTCCGACAGAGTTGTAATAGAGATTAACACCTGTAACATATATCGAGTTTCATCGAATAAGATGATATTACTTACCTCATTAACTAGGGGTGACAATCGTTTCATGTCTAAACGAATAAGTCTTAAATGTGTCTCAAAATTTCAATCACGAACACGACGCGGAATCCACTAATTTCACAAGTTATTTCACATATTTTCATAATACAAATCCATATAAACAAATTAAGGACTTCAAAGTTCAATATTAAAAAGTAAGTGGCTATTCCAATATTATTTTATTATTATTATATTATTATATTTAAATGTGTAAATGTGTCACATGTATACACGAGACGATTAAACACGATTCATTAATCGTGTGTCTAAACGTGTTACAGGTATATCGTGTTTATACAAATATCTGCAGATTAAAATTGTTTAGCTACGATTAATCATGCCTACACATATAAGAGTTTTTAGACACGAGATGTGTTAAAGTCAAACCCATATACACTTTAAAGCAGATTGTGTCGTGTCAAAAATTGTCAGCCCTATCACTAACCCTCCAAGTCCGATCTTCAGTGTTGATGAACTCGGCTAGCTTGGTGTTGGCTAAATGGTCCTTACTTGCCACAGTTGAAGAGCATGCGAGTTTCCCTATTTGATAGCCACGAATCATTGATGGCCCTATCCACCACACCCCATCATGGGATAGTACCCCCGCCTCCCTTCCGTCAATGAGGCTATACCAAATCCACAAGGCACGAGCCCTATTTGATGCCTCCCGAAAGTTCCCTTCATCGAATTATACCTCCAAAGTACACTCACCTCAAAGTTTGTTCGGTTTGTCTAAGATTCTAGCTTTCAAGAGGAATCCCACGTTAAAGCTTTGTAGTTCTTTAAACCCCAACCTTATGACATCCTTCTAATTTTTCAGTGGATCTTTTTTGTCGGTTTAGAGAAACCCCACCAAAAGTTTGCGATGAGGTTAATGATCTAAGAGTACCAGGTATTCAATAATTTAAGGAGACTTATCTATATGTTGGACTATAATAACCACTTTGAATAGGACCTCCTTACATGCATTGTTGAGGACTTTGGATCTCCAACTTTGAAGTTTGTTTTAGATGTCTGTCTTTATAAAATTAAGGGCCTCTCTATTCTATCTTCTCCAGATGGATGGGAGGGCAAAATATTTGTCTGGATCATGCACACTTTGTATACCCATGGTTGATTCTATACCACTTTTCTTAGATTCACTCACATTCAGGCTCAGGTAGAGGTTATATTTTTCTAAATTGACACCTTGTCTGGATGCTGCGCAAGAACAAACAATTATAGACCAAAATGTATGCACCGTACCATTCACGAAGGAGTCATAACAAAAAAGATGATGGAGGGTGGGGGCATCATCTTTTGATATGAATCCCCTCGAGGTTCCTGTCCGTGACTGCTTGTTCGATGAGCCTCAATATAACGTCCGCAATATGTATGTAAAGGTAGGTAGATCTGTCAAAATATGACCCAGCCCGAAAATGATTTGGACCCGAGCTGAACACGGGTCGGGTCCGGGTCATGAAAATAGGTGTTGAGAATCAGTTTCAAAAACTCCTTAGCATTTCAATGGCTTCCAAGAACCAATCCGCCGGAAAGAGTAATGCACCAACCCACAAGCCTTCTTCAAACCAACTATCCTCAAATCAGAAGGTGTCTACAAAGGTCACCAACGCTCCCCTGAAAATCAGGGATGGTTCCTCGTCGGTTCCAAGCCAGATGAACCTTGCTTCCAGGTCGATTTCTGGACAATCAGCAGCCACACCGGTGGTGGTGGACGGGCCAGAGACCAACGTTCTCGCCTTTTCCCCAACAGGTAAACATTGATGCTCTCTGTTTACTTCTTTTTAGATAATGCTTCCTGCTTTTTATTTTTATATTGTACTTGCCATACCTTGGTTTCCTGAGTAGATATCAAGCTCAATGAACTGAAGCCAGCTGAGTTTAAGGCAGTGGTCACCGTAACTGGCTTGAGAGAAGCAGATGCCCCCAGATATCCAGGCTTAGGGCTGCATTATCGTCGCGATGGAGAGGTTTATGTCTATGCGGCCCAGATCAGGTCAAGTATGATTCGGTCATCAAGTCTTTCACCCAATTTTGTTATTGGGTCTTTCATTTTGCCTAACTTTGGTGCTAGGTCTTTCGTCTGATTCGATCATCAGGTATTTCGCCCAATTATGTTATTGGGTCTTTTTTCTTTGATTTTGTTTGAGTGCCCATACTTTATAAAGGAATGACTTGCGTTTATTGACATAACATTTTGATTACAAGTTATGCATAAAACTTCCTTAAATGTTCGGCGTTGAATGGATGGGGTAACCTTTCGCCTTCTGTGGTTTCCAAAAAGTAAGATCCTGGGTCGGCAATCTCTACTACCTTGTACAGTTTTTCCCACTTAGATGAAATCTTGTTCTGACTGTCCAGTCTTGTAAATTTATTCCTTCGCATAACCATCTCCCCCACGAAATATTGGCGAGCGCTGACCTTTCTATTGAAGTATCGGGTCGTCGCCAGTCGCATTTTAGCTTGGGCCTTTTCTGATTGCCATCGCTTTTATTCTGCCAGGCCAAGGTCTGTTCTGCGCTCGATTTCATTTGCTTCAGTGTTAAAGTGTAGAATTCTGTGGGTAGGCACCGCTATTTCGGCGGGTTCCACTGGTTTTGATCCATACACTAAACGGAAGGGCGTTTCTCCCGTGGCTGCTTTAGACGTTGTTCGGATAGCCCATAGTACGTTTTCCAGATCTTCTTCCCAAATTCCTTTAAATGCTTGAACCCGTTTTTTGAGCCCTGCTAGGACAACTTTGTTGGCTGCTTCAGCTTGTCCATTCGTTTGAGGATGATGCACTGAGGTGAATCTGTGATCGATATGGTATTCTTCGTAGAGCCACTTAAATTATTTTCCTACGAGTTGTGGACCATTAACGCTGATGAGTATCTTGGGAACGCCAAATCGTGAAAATATGTTGATCTTCAAGAACTTGATCACTTGGAATTCCGTTGTAGAGGCCAAAGATTTTGCCTCTATCCATTTGGTGAAGTAGTTGATCGCCACTATGATGTGGGTTCGCTGCCCAGCACTGATGGGAAAAGGGCCCAATATGTCTATTCCCCCATTAAGCGAAAGGCTAGGCGCCCGCCATTGGGGATAGTGGTGCGAACTGTTGACAAGTCGCGCACTTCTGTGTTAATTTTGCCGCATCTTTACCCAAGGTTGGCAAATTATAGCCTAATCTGAAGATTTTCCGCGTCAATGGCGTGGACCTTCATGGCATGCGACAACTCCTTCATGAGTTTCACGGAGAACCTTTTCCATCATATTAGATAGGAGTTGAATATCCTCGCCTATAGAGTTCTCCATCTATGAGAAGATATCTTGCTAAGAGACGTCTTATCCTTATGGATTCACCTTCGTCCTCTAGGAAAATTCCCTCTTTCAAGAAGTTATGGAATGGAGTCATCCAGGTTACCTGTCCTTGAATGTTGAAGACTTGTGCTCGGTTGCCGATAAACGAATATAAGGTTTGTTCCAGAAATTGCACGTCCTGAATTCTTGTTCCTCCGAACGCTAGCTTGCTCAGAGAGTCTGCCAATTGGTTTTCTTGGCGAGGTATAAACTCAATCGCAAAAGTTGGGATTTCGGCGATAATTTTTTTTGGCAATGTCGATAAGTTATGCCATTAACCTGATTGACAATTAGCCCGGAGTCTCTTTTTGCCCTGAGTGATGTTATACCAATTCCTTTAGCAAGTCTGAGTCCAGTAATAAGAGCTTCGTATTCCGCTTCGTTGTTGGTCGCCTGAAATGTAAGGGCGATCGCATACTTCAAAGGCTCGCCCTCAGGGGGGATGAGAATCAGTCATGCCCCCGATCCTTCTATTTAGGAATATCCATCTATATAGAGTTCCCAGCCTTGGATTGTGTCTGCTGATGAACTTGGCCTGTTTTCTGCTTCTCATAAACCATTACTTGTACATTCCACTAGAAAATCAGCTAATGCTTAACCTTTGATGGCCGTTTTCGGCGCAAATTTGATCTTGAACTCGCTGAGCTTGATCGTGCATTTGACCATTCTTCCTGAAGAGTCTGGCTTCAACAGGAAGTTTTTGAGAGGCTAGTTGGTGAGAACTGTAATGTCGTGGGCGTGGAAATATGGTCTTAACTTTCGAGCAGCAATAAGTAAGGCATAGAGATACTTCTCAATCTGGACATATTTTATTTATGCTGAATTAAACATCTTGCTAACAAAATACACTGGACTCTGAACATTTTGTTCTTCTATTATTAAGACGACACTGGCTGCGACTCTGGCCAGGCGACCATTCAGACATTGGACCTCCTTGTGGCAAGTCGGTGACTTCATCTCCTCGATGGCTTTGAGCTTTTCCAAGTTCGCCTCAATGTCACGCTCACTTACCATGAATCCCAGAAATTTTCCGGACTTGACTCCGAAGGCACACTTGGCTAGGTTTAGGCGAACACTGTGCCTCCTCATGCACACGAATGCTTCTCGAAGGTCCGCTGTGTGAGGACTTCCCTTAATCGTTTTGACGAGCATGTCGTCCACATAAACCTCCATATTCCGCCCCAGCATGTCTTGAAACATGCGGTTTACCATTCGCTGATAGGTCGCCCTGGCATTGATTAGACCGAAGCGCATCACTTTGTAGCAAAGTATGTTTCCGTCTGCATAGAAAGCTGTGTGGGCCTCATCGTCTGGGTGCATCCGAATCTGATTATAGCCTGAATAGGCATCCATGAAGCTCGGCATTTCATGACCAAATGATCAATTCGAGGAAGGAGATATGAATCCTTTGGGAAGGCTATGTTCAGGTTGCGAAAGTCGACGCGCATTCTCTACTTGCCGATTGATTTTCTAACAAGAACTGGTTGGCGACCCAGCTCTAAAATTTCAGCTCTCTGACAAAGTCGGCTTCGATCAGCCTACCTACCTCCTGTCTGATCGCCAAACGCTTGTCTGATCTGAATGACCTTCTTTTTTGAGCAATCAGCTTTATTGAGGGATCTATCCTTAGCTCATGAGAGATAATGTCGGTGATGATACCGGGCATGTCGCTGGGCTTCCAAGCAAAACGTTCCTTGAATTCCTTCAGGAGGGCGGTCATGGCGTTCTTCTGGTCGTCGTTCAAGGTGGTCCTAATGCACACCTTTTTTTATAGACCGTTAATTTTCACCTCTACTAACTCCTCCACTGGCGCTAGTCCTCGCGAGAGTCAGCCTCTGTCTCTATGGCGAGGGTTTCCCTTTGATTCTTTCTGCGCAGGCAGTTTACGTAGAACTGTCGTGAGGATGGATGATCACCAAGAACTTCTACGATCCCGTTGGGTGTGGGGAACTTCATATTTTGGTGGACTGTAGATGCCACAATCTTGTGAGGATTGATCGTGGTCCTCCCGAGGATGGCGTTGTATGATGTAGGCGAGTCGACCACTAAGAAGGTGATCGACACTTTGATGCTCTTCCATCCTTCGTCCAGAATTACCGGCAGGGTTATGGCTCCCAGCGAATAAGTTGTTTTCCCAGCAAAGCCGATAAGGGGAAAATCGACTCTCTTTAGGTCGCCCTTGGATTTGCCTATCTTCTCAAAGGCATCCCAAAACAGGATATCTGTCGAGCTTACTCCGTCGATAAGAATTCTTTTCATGTCACAACCGTCGACTTCAGCTGTGATAACCAATGCGTCATTGTGAGGGGTAGTGACATGTGCCAAGTCATCTTCGTAGAATGAAATGACAATGTCCTCTTCAGGTCGATGTCACTTTCTCAGCTGGATCGCTGTAGAAATCTGAGTTGCATAGACCTCTCTTGCATGCGACCCCTCGCCTCCGACACCAAACCCTCCAGCAATTAGGTTGATTACCCTCCTGCTCTGGGATGGGCCAGATTGCTCAGGCGGAGCTGGCGAGTGGTTCCTACGGGGTGGCGTTCGACTCCTGTCTCGTCCAGCCACAAACTCTTTTAACATTTCTCTATGTATCAACTTTTCGATGTCACGCATGAGGATGCGAAAATCATCGTTCTTAAGACCCTTCCATTTGTGATATCTGTATTAGCTCTCGGTGGCCTTGCTAGAGACGTTCTTTCCATCTCGACTAGTATCACCGAGATCTGCCTGTGTTAAAGGAGTGCAATACTCGGGGACCGCCGGATGTCTAGGCCCTGGGTTTTCTGTTTGAGGCTTGATGTCTCGGCCCTTTTTGTCTTTCTTTTCCTTCCTACCATCACGTCGGGGCTCAGGAACCACCCTTAGCGAGGTTGTCAGGAAATTGGCTTTGGTGTTCGTCCTCTCAAGGTCTATAAAACCTTTCGCCCTTGCTCCCAGCTCTTCCATCGTTTCTATTTCCTGCACGTGGTAGCTGTTGCGGATTTTGCTCGAGGCTTTGTTGGCCACGTACAGTCCTCGGTAGAAGGCTCAAATTATTTCCCCATCAGCGACCCGACGATCAATCTCTGTGGCGTTTTTATGAAAACGCCTGTAGAAGTCGGCCAGTAATTCTCCTGGTTGTTGCTTGACCGCATCCAAGGCGACCACACTCTTCATAAGTTGGCGCTTGTCCATGTATCTTTCCAGGAATCTACTCTTAAGGTCAGCCCAGGTTCCTATTGATCATGCAGGAAGGCCGAAGAACCAGGACGACGCCAAACCCGAAAGGGTCGACGGAAATAACATGGCTAAGTGATTTGGATCGTTCGACTTACCCAACCGAGAGGCTTCATGCTTGTTAACATCTATAATGGGGTCGCCTCCACCACTGTACTCGGGGATGGCCCTAACGACGATATCCTTTGGGATCTTGATGGTGACCAGGTCAGTTGTGAAGGGATTATCCAGCTGACCTTTCCCTGAAGGGAGGCGCAACGTTTCCTCGCCGTTCCTGGAGCCTTTTGTTGATAACCTCCTCCACTTGGCAAGAGTGCACTGGTTCAGATGCCCTCCATTCGGTACAGAACTTGATGGATTGGCAGAATAGGTGGCTACCGGCGGCTCAGTGGAAGCCGGAGGTAAGGACTAGTGTCCCGAGGTCATCTCTTGATCTTTTTGAGGGGCTGTGGTGCCCGGATTTTCAGTTTCTACTGAAATTGGACCTGCGGCTGCGGGGCGAGAATTTTCCTGAAGAGCAGGGGTTTTTCTACGAGCCTGCCCTAAGATGGTCTCCAGGAGTGATATCATCTCCGAGGTCAATTGGATGCTTTCCCCGGCCACATGGACGGTTTGCGGTGCTGGAGTCTCCGCGGCGTTTGGAACGGGAGTCGGTCTCCGCGGCGTTTGGAACGGGGGGCGGCATTAGGGGCTACTTGGCTAGGAGGTTCTTGGTGGAGCAGCGAAGCTGCGGAGGAATCAGAGCTGTCTGAGGACTGCTCATTGGCCTGGTTCCGGCGATTGCTTTTGGATCGACTTTGCATGACTATTTTACTTGATGCCCACAGACGGCACCAAATTATGGATACGAATCTCCTGGATGCTGAGTTAGCAGTGAATTGAATGCTAAAAGAAGGATGAGGATTGCTCTCGCCTTAGCTCCGGTGAACCTGCAGGAAGGGGATCGCAACAGAGGGGGTGTCTCTAGGTCCCTTTCCGATGCTTAAATGAGTATTGTGTGTATATGAACTCAAAACGTAATGAACGTATTGAAAAACAAAGGTATTTAAAGAGTAAAAACACCAAACCGTTAGAGGCAATAGAATATCTTAGTGAATATTGTGTTGGTGAAGATTAGGATAGCAGATATTACGGTTATGGCGTAATATTGCAGTTACCGTATGTAATCTTTAGAGAATATGTGCCCGAGATACGCGGGATATTGTGTCCATATCTTTAGCGACGATTAGTGGTGAGCACTCCTATGGCGAGCAGTAGGAGTCATCGACCTTGGTTAATGGTGACTGGTGATGGAGCCTTTGGTGTTCACTTTGGCTCGGGTTCGATACTGGGCCGCTTTATAAGGGCCAGATCAATCTTAATATGTGTCGGACCGGTTCGAATGACATGGGTTTCACCCCCTGCAAATTTATTGGACCTCTGGGGCCTTTTACATAATGGGTTGTCACTATCAATACCCAACACCTCCCATTGGCGATAGTAATGTCAGCGGTCGGCCGAATCTTGGTGCGAACTGTTGAAATTTCGCGCACTTCTTTGTTAATTCAGCCGCGTTTTTGCTCAAGCTTGGCCAATAGTAGACTAGTCTGAAGATTTTGCACGTCAGTGAGCGTGCACCTTCGCGGCATGCGACAAATCCTTAGTGATCTTCGCGCATAACTCTTTCTGTCTTGGGATGGGAGAGGCATTTCAAATAGGGAGTTGAGTATCCTCGTCTATAAAGCTCTACATGTATGAGAAGATAATTTGTGGTCAGGCGACTTATTTTTGCGGTCTCGCCTTCGTCTTCTAGCATGGTTCCTTCTTTTAAGAAGTTATGGAATGGGGTCATCCAGTTATCCTTCTGTTGAATGTTGAAATCTTCTGCTCGATTTTCAAGGACCAAGTATAATGCTTTCTTTAGGAGTTGTACATCCTGTATCTTTGTTCCTCCGAACGCCAGTTTGCATAGGGAATCCGCTAACTGGTTGTCTTGGCGAGAAATGGACTCAATCGCGAAAGTCGGAATTTTGACGATGCTTTTTTTGGCAATGTCGAGGTACTTTTTCATTTTTTTCCCTCTTTGTTTCGTATATGCCATTGATTTGGTTGACAATTAGTTCTGAATTGCTTTTTGCTTTGAGTGACATGATGCCCTTTCCCTTAGCGAGTTGCAGTCCAGTAATAAGTGCTTCATATTCAACCTCATTATTGGTCGCCTTAAAAGTAAGGGTGATAGCATATTTCAAGGGCTTGCCCTCAGTGGGGATGAGAATTAATCCTGCCCGGAGCCTTTTTTTGAAGAGGCTCTGTCAATAGAGAGTTCCCAGCTTTTGCCTTTGTCATCTTGCTGTTGTTTCTGTTTTTTTGCTTCTCCTAGACCATTGCTAGTGATTTCCTTTTAAGGCTTGACATTGTATGGCCATTTTCATCGCAAATTTTATCTTGAATTCACTAATCTCGATCGCCCATTTGACCATCCTTCCTGAATTTTAGTGAACTGAGATCAATCAAGGAGAAGACAAAGATGAAGATGAAGAAAGGAGAAGAAAGCTTAGAGACTAAGCAACTAACAGAATAACAGAAATGTAACAGAAATCTTTCTATATAATTGAGTTAAAGAAATCATTACACCTTGATCCTATTTATACTAAACATCTAAACACAAACTATCCATAATTGAAACACTCTTGAACATTCTATAATCTTCTAAACACTTCCACGGTGCTTTCCTTGAGCTGCAAGCTACATTTCTTGAGACGCAAGGTACTGATGTATATCATACATCCTAACATTCCCTTGCGAAGTTTTCTTTTCAACTCCAATTTGATCATCTGATACTTAATCAGAATTCTTCTTCCTACTGAATTCTGACAGCCATGACCCAATCAATTTTTCACTCCATCTATATAAGTTGTACATCTGCAATCACTCAACACACTTGCATAGCCAGATATATCAACATTATCATTACATACCACTGATATTCACACTTGATTTATCAATTTTTTCAGACGAAACTTATATATTATTATTATCTACATATATCAGACAATCTTCATATGGAAGCTACACAGACTTCTGTACACAACAACACAAAATACAGAATCATTGTCTCTGCAACAGACAACATGATAATCACTTCTCTTTATTTTCCTTTTCACTTTTTCTCTTTTTTTACAACTGAAAGAGAGGTTTCCATCTTCCGCTATCTTACCAAATCTTCCTCTATCTTACCAATGAAGTTGGGAGGTTTCCAATTTCCTCCATATTTACATCCTCAAACAGTTCCTTAAAGTATCTTTGACGTTTTCTTTAAGGAGTGTTATTTTTGGATTCAAACTTCACCCTATGTCAGTGTTTGAATAGAACTGGCTTGCTCAGCAAATTTTCTTGGAGTCTTCCTATGCAGAGACAGATCAACATGTATTCACAGTCGTTTAACAGAAATCCATTAAGCCAACAAGTAGAAGATAAGCTCAGATATGAGTAGAAACATAATAAGAAAAAAGTCTCAAGTCGAAAAAAAACCCAATCAAGCTAGAATACCAAATCTGGAATGATGCAGAGATAATCGGAACACAAGTATAATAAAGTGATCGAAATGAACAAAACATATAGAGAAGCAAAAGAGAAACAGGTTCAAAACAATCAGAAATTGCAGAGAGGACAAAAAAACTCATGACAAATAACAGATAAGCAAACAGATAGGAAAACAAACCAAGATCATTGATACTAGAGAGAAAGAAGAAAAACTAGACACAATATCCTAACCGAACACCTATACAAACCAATTACTCATCATCAGAATCAACATCGTGAACCTGTACATTCTCAATGATCTGATATGTACCACAAGAAGAGTAGGTTAGTTCTTGAAAAGACATAACCCCAAGTTTCTTTCTGAATGGGACAAATAACTTTGCAGTAATTGGTTTATTCAAAATATCAGCAAGTTGCTCCGAAGCAGGAACAAAGTTTACCATAACTTGACCAGCCTGTACCTTTTCCCTAACAACACATAGATCCAGCTCAATGCTTCATCTTTGAATGATGAATGGGATTCTCTATCAATGCCACAGCTCCTGTATTGTCACTTCAAATAACAGGCACAGAGGTTAGTTTAATGTCAAGCTCAGAAAGAAAAGATCTTACCCACATGACCTCACAAACAACATTCCCAATTGCCCTATACTCAGCTGATGATCAAGAAATAACTGGTTGCTTTTTAGAACTCCATACTATTGGATTGCCATTTAACAGCAGATAGTGACCAGACACTGATTTTCGATCAGCAAGATCACTTCCCTAATCAGCATCGGCATAGGAGACTAACACCACATCAGAGGATATCACAAGATTATCACGAAAAGAAGACCATGATCTATTGTTCCTTTAAGGTATCTCAGAATACGAATAACAGCTCTCCAGTGACATGTAGAAGGGTGTTGCATATACTAACTCATCTTATTGACAACAAAATGTATATCAGGTCTAGTAACACAGATATGTTGTAACGCACCTATGACACTTCTATACATATGCTCATCTACAGAGGGAGAATCTTCTTGCACTTCACTAACCTTAGTAAGAAAGTTACCTGCCATTGGTGTAGAAAGAGGTTTAGCATCCAATAAGCCAGTCTTTTGCAGCAATTCACTGATGTACTTCCTTTGTCCTAAGATCAAACTATCCTCAGCAATCTGAACATCCATTCCCAGAAAGTAGTTAAGAGTACCAAGATCTTTTAGTTTAAATTCACAGTTAATAGCGGAAATAACCAACTCAATAGCAGCTTTATCACTACCTGTTATAACTATATCATCTACGTATACTAAAAGAAAAACCATACCTGCATTAGACTTCTTAATAAAGAGACAACAATCGGCTAAAGTAACAGAGAACTGAAGAGACTGAATCATAAACCTTTTGAGACGCTCAAACCATGCTCGAGGAGCTTGCTTGAGCCCATAAAGAGCCTTGTGTAGTTTGCAGACAAGTACATTACCTTGGTCATCTGTTTTTTCAAAGCCAGGTGGCTTATTCATATAGACATCCTCACACAATTCACCATGTAAGAAAGAATTGTTCACATCAACTTGTCTAAGCTTCCACTTATGAGTTAAGGCAAGGGTAAGAATGATTCTTACAGTAGGAGGCTTCACCACTGGACTAAACGTGTCCTGAAAATCAAACCTTGCCTTTTGTGAGAATCCCTTAGCAACCAGACGGGGCTTGTATCTTGCAATCGAACCATCTCAATTCTTCTTAATCTTAAACAGCCACTTGCAGCAATTGGAATTCTACCACCAGGTAACTTGACTAAAGACCATGTTTGATTGTCATCCAATGCCTGAAGTTCATCATGAACAACTTTAGACCACTCAGAATATTGCATAGCAGTATGCACATCATCCGGAGCAATTTGAGTGAAGTCTGCAGATGCAACCAGTGAAGTGGTTAAAGCGGATAAATTTCGTGATTTTGACCTAGTCTGCATTGAATGAACGTTAGTTCTGGATTTAGTATGAGGACGATCAACAGAAGGAGCTGCATCTGCTGACTCCAAACCAGATGGTAATGTGTTTCGGATGTCAATTAAATCATCATCCTGATCATCAAGAGAGGATTAAGTGTTAACTCGTGGAGGATCACCAGGAGATGATATATCATACCTTGTATAACTAGGAGTAGGATGCATCCTTGGGAGTACCTGAGGTGAGACAGGTATACTATATGCAGAATCATCAACAGGATCACAAAGTGATGAATTAAAAGGAAGAAAGAATGGAAAAGATGTAGCTATATTTTTGGCTGCACCTAATTGCATAAATGTTCTTGATTTCAAAGCAAAAGGAAAAACAGATTCGTTAAACTTGACATGTCTGGATATATACACTCTACCCGAATCATCCATACATCTATAGCCATGTTGACTTGAATTCAAGTTTGTGCTTGTTAAAGGGCTTGATAAAAGGATAACACAAGCACCCAAACACTCTTAAGAAGTCATAGTCCGGAGGTTAACATAATAATTTCTCATGCGGTGATATATTCTCCAACACTTTAGTGGGTAACCTGTTTATTAAAAAAACTGAAGTAAAGAACGCATCACTCCAGTATTGCATAGGTAAGGATGCCTGATTAAACAATGTCAAACCCATCTCAACAATGTGGCGGTGTTTTCTTTCAACGCCATTTTGTTCAGACGTGTATGGACATGTTAATCTGTGCTTTACATCATGCTGAATAAACAGAGAGGATAAAGCCTTGAATTCACCACCTCCATCAGTTTGAACAGATCTGATTTTGAAACCCAACTGTGTTTCAACTGCTTTTTGAAATTGAGGAAATATGACAGACACATCACTCTTTTTTTTTCAAAAAATAAATCCAAGTATATCTAGTGAAGATATCAACTATCCTGAGATAGTACCTATTTCTATTAGATGATGTAGGCGCATGTCCCCATAGATCCATCTCTAGCAATTCAAGTGGAAGATGATACTCCGTTTGAGATGAATTGAAAGGCATTTTACAGCTCTATCCAGTGGCACAAGCGTTGCACATAGGTATCTGATGAGAAGAAAAATTTAGCTTGGATTGCTTAATAACAATTGAAAGAATGTTTTGAGATGGATGTCCCAACCTCTGATGAAGTGTAATTGGAAAGAGTTTCATTTGAACAACATTGCAAACAACATTCTTATTCGAATTCATATCAATCTCAGTACAAGTAGAAGTAATGTAGACATTATTCTGTTTATTTACATTCAACACAGATTTATGAAAATCACTGAAATCCAGTTTATACAGTCCAGCACTTTTCGATCCTGTAAGCAACACTTCATGACTTTGTGAATCTTTCACCACGCAATGAGTGGAATGGAACTCAAAATAAACTTTGTTATCCTTGGTAAAATGCGATACAGAGACCAAATTCTTAGTGACTTGAGGAAGAGAAGCAAGTTATGTAAAATCAATGGTTTTGAAGAAGTATTAATGACTGATGTACCAATACTTGTAATGTCTAAGTAATGACCATTTTCCACTTGAACCTTACCAGATCAAATGTATGATTGAGCACCAGTTGGTGCTCCATGAGAAAGGTGATGTGTAGCACCTGAATCTGGATACCACGCCTTGTCCACTGCAGTAGAGCCACTTACGGATGCCGTGGCAAGATGAACTTGATGATGATTGTCCAAGGCAGTGGATGGATTAACATGTTGAGCAAGGTAGACTTGAATTGTAATGTATAGGAGAGTATGATGAGTTGTTGTTTGTCAGCAGGAACTAAATGTTGTTATGAGGTAACTGAAGGGGAGGAATGAACATTGTAGGATACGAAGATGGATAATACACAGAAGAAGGTGGCATACAAGGATTTATCATAGCATTGGGATAAGGAGAGCCAAAGGATTGAAAGGGATTGATCATATTCATCGAAGAAGCATACATTTGAGAAGCTGGTATTTGAGTAGCTGAGTCGTAGAAGGATGAGTGCACAGGTTTGGAAACCATGGAGTTTACAGACACTGAATCATCATCATTCCATAGCACAGTCGACAGATTAGCGCTCATACTGTCATTATGTTGAGGCTGAGCAGTCACTCCTTGGAAGTTGGTATTGAATCACTGGTATCAGCGATGAACCAGGTGTCCAAACGTTCCGCAAAGTTGACACTGTGGCTTGTTGTTCCCATAGCCTCGTCCTCTGCCTCTTCCTCGTCCATAGGTAGTAGAATTGGGCTGTTGGTACTCATAGGTGTTCATCTTGTGCTATGACTGACCTGTGTCAACTATTGTGGATCGATTTGTATATTCTCCTTGTTTGATAAACTGATCTGTGCTTTTCACAGCAACATTTGCCGTGACTGATGAAGTGCCAAACAACACATCTCGCTGCCTTGCCTCAGCATCTAACAGAGCAGATGATATTGAAGACATATCATAAGGATTCCTACTCGCATGAATAACCGCAATAACACTATCGTATTGACCTTTAACACCGTCTAGAATTACTGAAATCTGCTACATTTCCTCTATAGGATGGCCACGACTGGCTAAGCTATCATAGGTGAGCTGAATCTCTGTCAGGTAATCTCTCATCGATTGGTTTATTAGTTTCTTAACCTTCACTCTATCGTAAAGAATCATAATACGTTTCGTCGAAGAAGAAGAGAAGTTCTGATGCAACTTATTCCATATAGATGAAGTTGTCATACATCCTACTAATCCTTTACTGATAGGAGATGCAATTGAGGCCAGCAACCAGGATGCAAGAGAAGAATCTTGTTGATAATATTTAGGAAAGTCAGGATTTGATACCTTATTTCCTTCAGCATCATCAATCAGCCGAGGAACTTGCAGAGTTCCAAACAGGTAACCTTCAAGGTTCAGACCTCTACCTGCTAGAAGAACCTGATGTTTCCACACTTGGAAGTTATCCTCACCGGATAGTTGACATATTATTTTGTTAACGAATGCTGGAATGTCTTCTTCCATGATTTTCGACGATTGCAGCGAACAATACCACAGTGTAGCAGATGCACCAACTAGACAGATATCAGAGTATGAAAGTGGAAGAAGAAAACTCACCAGATCTTCTTGGATTATGCAGCGAAGACGAATCAGATAGGCTCTGATACCATTTTAGTGAACTGAGATCAATCAAGGAGAAGATGAAGATGAAGACGAAGAAAGGAGAAGAAAGGAGAAGAAAGCTTAGAGACTAAGCAACTAACAGAATAACAGAAATGTAACAGAAATCTTTCTATTCAATTGAGTTGAAGAAATCATTACACATTGATCCTATTGATACTAAACATCTAAACACAAACTATCCAGAATTGAAACACTCTTGAACATTCTATAATCTTATAAACACTTCCACAGTGCTTTCCTTGAGCTGCAAGCTACATTTCTTGAGATGCAAGGTACTGATGTATATCATACATCCTAACATTGAAGAGTATGGCTTCGACCGGAAGTGTTTTAGGGGCTTGTTGGTGAGGACTGTTATGGTATGAGCGTGGAAGTACAGTCTTAACTTTCGAGCAGCAATAAATAAGGCATAGAGAAACTTTTCAATCTAGATATATTTTATTTCAGCAGAATTAAACAATTTGCTTACAAAGTGGACTGGACTCTGCTTATTTCCCTTTCCTTTTATCTAAACTACACTGAATGTGATTTCACTAATACTTATATAAAGAAAGAGTGGTTCACCGGGAATGGGCTTCGCCAAGGCCGGGAGTGTCTGCAGGTGCTGGTTAAGTGATTGAAAGGCCGCCTAACAATACAGCGTCCACTTGAACTTGTGGTTTGCCCTGAGAGTTTTGAAGAACGGGAGGTACATGTCGCTCGCCCTTGAGATGAAACGATTAAGGGCGGACAAGCGACCATTTAGACTCTAGAATTCCTTATGGCAAGTTGGGGACTTCATATCTTCTATAGCTTTGAGCTTTTCAGGGCTTGCCTCTATTCCTCGCTCGCTGACCACGAACCCCAGGAATTTTCCTATTTTACCAAACGTTTAGGCAAACGTTGTGCATTCTCATGTATTCAAATGATTCTCGAAGGTCTTCTGTATGAGGGCTCTCCTTAATCGTCTTGACGAGCATGTTGTCTAGATAGGCCTCTATGTTGCAACCCAGCATTTCTTGGAATAGTTGATTTACCATTCGCTGTTAGGTTGCCCCCGCAGTTATCAGGCCGAAGGGTATCACCTTATAGCAAAGTATATCTCCGCCTGCATAGAATGTTGTATGAGCTTCATCGGTCGGGTGCATTCGGATCTGGTTATAGCCTGAATAGGCGTATGGGCTCCATCGGTCGAGCCATTAGGCTCAGCATCTCGTGACTAGATGTTGCATCACCAGCTGATCGATTCGCGGAAGGGGGTACAAATATTTGGGGCACGCGTTCTTTAAGTCACGGAACTCAACACACATCTTCTTCACAAGTATTGGTTTGGCGACCCAGCTTTGGAAACGTACCTCCCTGACAAATTTGGCTTCAAGTTGTCTGCCTACTTCCTGCCTGATCGCCAAGTGCTTGTCTGATCCAAATGACCTTTTCTTTTGAGCAATAGGCTTGATCGAGGTATCTATCCTCATCTTGTGGGAGATTATGACAGTGCAGATGCCAGGCATGACACTGGTCTTCCAAGCGAATAATTCCTTGTATTCTTTCAGTAGGGAGGTCAAGGCGTTCCTTTGGTCGTCATCAAGGAGGTTTTGATACGCACCTTCTTTTATGGACCGTCAATCTCAACTTTTGTCGGTTCTTCCATTGGGGATGGTCGTGCTTTGTCCTCACGAGGGCCAGCACATGTCCTCGCCAGGGTTTCCCTTTGGTTCTTCTTGCGAAGGAAGTTCATGTAACATTGGTGTGAGGACGGCTGGTCGCCTAGAATTTCTTCGATCCCGTTCAGCATGGGGAACTTCATATTTTGGTGGACCGTGAAGGGCACGATCTTATGAGGATTGATGGTGGTCCTCCACAGGTTGGCATTGTACGATGTGGGTGCGTCAACTACTAGGAAAGCGACCAACACCTTTATGCTCTTCCATCCTTCGTCCAAAGTTACCAGCAAGGTTATTGCTCCCAGCGGATAAGTTGTTCGCCGAACGAAATCGATGACGCGAAAGTCGACTCGCTTAAGATCTTTCTTGGATTTTCCCATTTTTTTCGTAGGCGTCCAGAAATAAAATGTATGTCGAGCCTCCTCCGTTGGCCATAATTCTTTTCATATCGCATCCTTCTAGTTCTGTTGTGATGATCAATCATTGTGCGTGGTCGTGACATGTGCCAAGTCTTCCTCGGAGAATGAGATAATGCAATCTTCTTACGGCTGTGGTATTTTTCCCAGTTGTACAGCTATGTACATTTGTGTTGCATATACCTCTCTTCCATTGGACCCCTCGCCTCCGACACCAAACCCTCCGACAATTAGGTTAATTCCAATATACCCTGGGATGGGCCAGATTGTTCTAGCAGAACTGGCGAGTGGGCTCTACGTTGGGGCGTTCGACTCCAGTCTCTCCTAGACACAAATTCCATTAGCATGCCTATCTGGATCAGTTTCTCGATGTCACGCTTAAGAATATGGCAATCATCGGTTTTGAGGCCCTAAGACTTATGATAGCGGCAATAGCTTTCCGTTTCCTTACCCATTGGCTGCACACTTTTCCAGGGCCTTGCCAGAGACATTCTTTCCATCTCGACTAGTATCGCCGAGATCTGCCTGTTTAAAGGCGTGAAATACTAGGGAACCTCTCGATGGCTTGGCCCAACGGTATCTGATATGTGCTTTTCACGCCCCTTATTATCCTGCTTCTCCTTTTTATCATCGCGTCAGGGCTATACGATAACCCTTGGCGAGGTTGACACGAGATTGGCTTCAAAATTCCCCCTTTCCAGGTCTATGAAACCTTTCTCCCTTACTTCCAACTCCTCCACTGTCTCTGAATATGGTAACTGTTTCACAGTTTTCTTGAGGCTTTGTTGGCCACATCGAGCTCTCTATAAAAAGCTCGGATGATCTCTCCATCTCTGACTCAGCGGTATATTTCTGTAACATTTTTGTGAAAACGACCATAGAAGTCGGCCAAGGTTTCTCCTAGGTGTTGTTTGACGGCGTCCAAGGTGACCACGCTTTTTAACAATTGGCGCTCGCCCATATACTCTCCATAAATTTGCTCTTTAATTCAAACCGTCTCCCTATCGATCCTGCAGGAAGGCCGAAAAACCAAGACGACGCCGAACCCGAGAAGGTTGACTGAGATAATAGGGCGAAGTGATTGTCTTCATTCGACTTACCCAATAAAGAATCTTTATGCATGTTGACGTGTATCATAGGATCTCCTCCGCCACTGTATTCAGGGATGGCTCTAGCCACCACTTCCTTTGGTATTCTGACCGTTATAAGGTCGTCGGTGACTGGATTGGCTGATCGCTTCCTGAAGGGAGTCATAACGGCACCACGCTGTTCTTTGATCTTTTTTTTATAAGCTCCTCAACTTGGCCAAGAGTCAATTGGGGTTGCTGTTCTTCGGTCGGTGAAGTACTTGACTGATTGATAGAGTGAGTAACGGTCGACGCTTCGGTGGCGGACGGAGGTAGGGACTGATGTCCTGATGGTATCTTTTGGTCTTCTTCAGGAGCAGGGGCACGCGAATTTCCAGTTTCTACTTCATGTGGCCCTGCGGGACGAGGATTATCATGAAGAGCAGGGGCTTGTCTGCGGGCCTGTCCTATGATAGTTTCCAAGAGGGATAGCATATCCGTGGTTACCTGAATGATTTCCCCAGCCACTTGAACGGTTAGTCGAACTGGAATCTCAGTGGTGTTCGGAACAGGAGTCAGTCTTGAATTGCCAACGTGCTCTTGCATCGGTTTTGGCGGGACGATGTCAGGTATTGCTTGGCTAGCAGATTCTTGCTGGATTAGTGAAGTGGTGGCGGATTTCGAGCTATCTAAGGATTGCTCATTAACAGGTTTCCGACGATTGCAGTTTGAGCGAGTTTGCATGATTGTTTTTGCTCGTGTTTCCATAGACTGCGCCAAATGTTGGGTATGAATTTCCAGGATGCTGACTTGACAGTGATTTGAATGCCAATTGAATGATTACCGCTCGCTTTCGCGGAAGCTTCGATGAACCTGCAAGAAGGGGAGCGCAACAGAGGGGGTGACTCTGTGTCCCACTCCGATGCTTAAATGAGTATACTGTGTGTATGAACTCAAGAGTATTTATAGGGATGGAAGACCAAACTGTTATAGGAAGCTGAATATCTTGGTGAATAAATATTGTTCCAGTAAAGATAAGGATAACAGATATTACGGTTATTGCGTAATATTGCAGTTGGCTTATGTAATCTTTATAGAATATATTCCCGATATACGCGGGATATCGGGGTTGTATATTCAGTGTCAGTTTGTGGGACAAGAGTTGAGAGATTTTACTCTCTTGGCGAGCGCTCCTATGGGGAGCAGTAGGAGGGTTTGGCCTTGGCCGATTGTGACCTCAAATAAGGCTTTGGCGTCCACTTTAGTTTAGGGTTCGAGCTGGAACGTTTTATGGGTGTCAGCTTACCCTTACTATGAGTCGACCTAGTTCTGAATGACATGGGTTTTATCCCCCTGAAAAGTAATTGGGCCTTTGAGGCCTTGCCCGTATTGACCTGTCAATATCGATACCCAACAGCAGCCATAATCAATAATTTCCATATTGGATTTTGGGACGTGAGAATGAACAGAGCATTTAAGGAAATAATATCTAACTAATAGCAAAACAAGAAAGTACTCTAGCAGTACTCTCATAGCATGTTTGAAATCTTTCCATGATGTTGGCAGTTTGTCTATAACACTAGAAACCGAGATGGATTCATCCTTCTTCATGTTATGTTGAGCAAACTGCCCCAGAATCCTTTCATGGATTAATATGAAGTTGTGACGACACTTTCAAATTGAAACAATTTAGTACCACCCAAACTCTCAATCGGATAAAATCAGAATATGTCTGAACTAGAACTTGATAAGGAATGTGAATTTTTTAGATGAAATTTTCGCACCTCCCCTATGACTAATTTATAGTGTTTGCCAGACCCTTTGGAAAAGACACCACACCCTTTTGAACCTATCGGAACCTTTTCGGCCTAACCATGCCTATTCATTTCAAAATTTGGCTCCAAAGCAAAGGGACCCCTTGGAAAGATGACTTGGTACCGAATTCATTGCACCATTTCGGCCTAAACTTGGCTCCAAAGCAAGTGTCCAAAAATCAGGAATTTTGAGGTTCAAATGCTAAGTCATTAATTCCAAAAATTCAAATTTACAATGAATTTTTAGAATAGTAACTTTATCAAAAATAAATATTTTTCCAGCCAGGGGCTCTGCCCCCAGGTGCCTACAAAGGGGGTGTTGCCCCCTTTGACCCCCATTGATCATCCTTAAGCAACTGATGAATTTCCGATACAGTGAATCACAATATACTTAAACAAGCGTGCACTCTACACCCTCGTAGTTTGTTTAATGAAATATGATGATCATATTGGTCAACTAGTCAATCCAATTACACTAAAAAATCTAACAGAGATTCATTACAGCAGGAAATAACGGACCAAGCTAAATGAGATAGTTTTAAATCAGCACGAGAAGGAAAGTAGCAGAAGATAATAATCAATTCAGATGTAAATGCATCAAATAAACGAAGAAGAAAAAATCAATTCATACATGTAAATGAAGTATGAGGACATGTAACAATTGTAGAAGGCGTGACCATCTAAATTGTTATGTTGCCATATTGAAGCCATGTTTTTTTGGGACTCATCGTTGGATCAACTCACAAGTATGGATTCGCCATGTCTACAAAGTTGTTGAGAGGACTCGACTTAGTGCAACCCAATTCACTTGTACGAGTCTCTAGTACATTTCGTCAAAAACCATTAAGAATAGATGCATGGACCATGTAGAGAAATATGATCCAAATCATAGCACAACAAGAAAGGAATCTAACATGAATTTTCTGAATGAAACATCACAAATGGATCCGCAGATATGCAACTCAACAAATTAGAGTTTTTAGATACTAAAACAATTCTAGAATATCACCATTTAAGAACTTGTGTAGCCCATACGTTTTTTAAATAGTCATGCATTTTCTGTGTAGATCACTCGTACTGTAGATCACAATATGAACATCATTATGTTTTCTGAAAATCACCTTGGAGAGTTGATGTAATGATCAACTTAAATTCTTAGCATGTGGCAACATGAGATATAGATTGGATCTTAGAATAATAGCTGTAGTGTTGTATTTCACTATTTAGAATATGAAATTAGATAATGTAACGAAGGGTTTCATATGTAACGTAATCATAAGCTTCCGATCAAACCTCTATTGTTTTGACGATAAAAATGAATAGAGGCATTCCAACAGTTTAAATCTCAACAGCTTGATCCCAGCATAGACTCGAACATGCTGTTGTTGAGAAGGTAATACACATGAAGATTATGAAGAACATGTTAGATTGATTCGACATAATGATGAGAATGAACAGAACTTAAGAGGAATATTTTGCAGAGAAAATCATCCCTTTATTCATTCATTACTATGCTTTAAGTAGGGAAATAACAGAACAAATATCCACTATTAGACCCACTACTAACACCACTACTAGCAGACATCTAAAAATAGAAAAATTGAATTGTACTAATTAAACAAATAAAGATTGACTAAGTAAACGAAATTATCAGTTCCTTGGGCAACAATTAACACTCCTCCTCTGTTCTAGGAACTACAGACTCCAAGCTTTTCTCTTATATGTTTGAACCTTTCTAGAGGAAGTGATTTTGTCAATATGTCTGCGAGCTGATCTTCACTATTACAGTGAAATAAAATCACTTCTTCATTCTGTTGTACTTTTCTCACGAAGAATAGCTTGATGTTAAAGTGTTTAGTTTTGCCATGGAAGACTGAATTCTTGGAAATGGAAATTGCGGACTGCATGTCCACAAATAACTTAGTTGCTATTCTTTGCTTCACATGTAAGTCAAATAGGATCTTCCTACACCACATGATCTGATTAACAGCAGCCGCAACACCCACGAACTCTGCTTCAGCTCTAGATTGTGTGACAAATTCTTGCTTTCTCGAACTTCAGGACAAGACTCCAGACCCCAGCCTAAAACAATACCGTGAGGTACTTCGGTTGTCATCAACCGCGCTAACCCAATCGCTGTCTGAGAAGCCTTCCAACTTGAACTTCTTGTTTCTCTTGAACTCATCACCAAAGTTAATTGTTCCTTTGACATACCTCGATACTATTTTTGCTGCAGTCTTATGAATCTCACTTTCATAATTCATGAATCGAGATAGATGACTTACGGCAAATTGGATGCAGGCTGAGGTGTTGTCATATACGTAGGGCATCTTCATCGACCTTTTTCAGCTCCATCTTCTTTACACAATTTCTCCTTTTGATTCATAGGAGGGCTCATCTCCTTGCAACCTTCCATATTGAATTTCTTTAGAATCTCCTTGGCATACTTCTTTTGCCCGATGAAGACTCCATTTTTGTTCTGGTTTATCTCTATGCCGAGAAAGAAAGCCATTTGTCCAAGGCATGCCTTTTCAAACTCCCCCTCATCATATCTTTTTTGAAGATCTCGATCACATTGGCATCGACATAGAGAGAAATAGTCAGGATATTGCTCTTTGTCTGTTTGACATAGAGCGTGGCTTCAGAGAGGCTCTTTTCGAATCCAAGATTCAACATGTAAACGTCGATTATGCTGTACCAAGCATGTGGTGCCTGCTTTCATCCATAAAGTGCTTTCTTGAGCAGATAGACCTTGCCTTCAGCTCCCGTTTCTTCAAAGTCGTGGGGTTGTTCTACATAAATCTCCTCCGCCAGCACTCCATTCAGGAAAGCATACTTCATGTCCAGTTGATGAACTATCCATCCCTTTTGAGATGAGATTGCTAGCAGCATCCTGATTGTGTCCATCCTTACGACTGGAGTGAATGATTCAGAATAATCCACACCGTAAATTTGTGTGTACCCTTTGACAACCAGCCTTTCTTTGAATTTGTTGATGGAGCCTTTTTTTTTATCATCCTTATATCTTCCTCCAAAGCTTCTCTCCATTTAGCATGTTTGAGAGCTTTTTCAGATCCCGTGGGTTCACAGAGAGAAACATTGCTTCGTTTATAAACACTAGCTAGAGACCTTATACCTCGAATTGGCAAGTCATCCATGTCATCAGTTTCTTCGCCAGGGTGTGACTCAGGCAGATTGTCTCGGGCAGATTTGCCGAGTTTGCCCAATTCCACTTCGCATCTTCTTGGATATGCCCATCCCTAGTTACTGTCATCTTCTTCGACCGTGGGTCATAAACTTTGTACCCTTTAGACATAGTGATATATCCAACGAAGATTCCTGGAAGTGCTTTCTTGTCTAGTTTGTCCCTTTTATGATGTGGAACATGAACTAAACACACAAATCCAAACAGTTTGAGAATGTTTAAAGATGGTTTGTAATCATACCAGGTCTGAAAAGGAGTTGAATTCTTCAAGGCTTTCGTTGGAAGCCTGTTTTGTAAGAAGACCGCAATATTGGCAGCCTCAGCCCATAATTCCTTTGACAGCTCCATTTCGTGAAGCATACACCTTGTCATTTCCAGGTCAACTCTATTTCTTCTTTAACTGACCCCATTCTGTTCCGGAGTATAAGGTACAGTGAATTGGTGATTTATTCCTGATTTCTCACAAATGGAACTGAATTGTGATTGAGGTGTATTCCGCCCCATTGTCTGTTCTCAAGGCTTGAATCCTGCAGTTACTTTGAGTTTCTACAAAATTCTTGAATTTCAGGAACACATTCGGTACCTCTATTTTCGACTTGAGGAAGTAAATCTAACACATCCTGGTGAAATCATATATGAACAGGATGAAGTATAGGTTACCTTGTAGAGATGTAACTCGTTGTGGACCTGCTAGATCCGAATGCACCAAGCGTAGATTCGTAGTGGCTCTGTGGGTTGACCTGGGAAGTTGGTTTCGGTTCATCTTGCCGAATTTATAGGCGTTGCAGTCTGTCAGTGTGGCTAGGCTACAAAGTTTGGGACTCCATTTGAGAGACTCTTCAACTCGACCATTCTTAGAGGATTGCAATGTCCAAGTCGTTTGCGCCAAACTTCGGTTTGATTTGTCTCAGTGCTGTAAACTGCATGCTCCTCCGCAGCTGGATCGAATGAGAAGCTTTTCCCTTGCATTTTGACTTTGAAGATTTGATGTTCTGCTTCGCCGATTACACGACGATAATAATCTTCAAACAACACCTTGAGTCCTTTCTCCACTAATTGGCCTACGCTCAACAAATTCTGATATATATCAGGTATGGAAAGCATTTCAGTGATTACCATTCTACCCAAGTTTATTGAAATTTCCACGTTTCCTTTTCCTTTCACCGTAAGGAATCGACCATCTCTAATCCTCACTCTTGTGACTGTACATTGACTAAGCTCTTTAAATAAAGCTCGATTGTATGACATGTGATTTGTGCAGTCAATGTCGATTAGCTAGGTCTCTGAGTTGCAATTGACTGTGTGACATTGAGCTACAAAGATTGCATCGTCTTCATCTTCATTTCCTATCTGTGCCTCAATGGTTTGTAACCGAGAGGTGCATATAGCAGATTCATGCCCAGGTTCGCCAATCTTGTTGCATTTTTCATATAACAGATTCATCAGAATGGAGGATGTCCCTTTTTTCCACAATTCTTGCACGGTGGGAAAACATTCTTTTGAGTTTCTCCTTTGTTGAGGAATTGATTACCTGCGTTGCCACAGGTGTTCAGCTTATTTGGATGCTTTTTCTTGTTTCTCCATGAAGCCTATGCTTGTAGTGCTCCTTCAACAATGCCTTCTTACCTCTTCAATCACCTTTTCTCCTGAGCTTGTAGAGCATAAATCATCTCATCCAATGTGATTTTTGTAAGATCTTTGGTGTTCTTCAAAGTTGTTATGGATGCCTCGTATCGCTCGAGCACTGTGACGAGGATCTTCTCCACGAGTCGCGGGTCAGGAAAGGAAGTGCCCAACAACCTTATATTATTGGCAATGCTGAAAATTCTGTCAAAATATTCCTTAATTGTTTCGGCTTCCTTCATCCTTTGAACCTCGAATTCTCGTATCAGGTTCAGTGCCTACATGCCACGGATCCTATCATCTCCTGCATACTCCTTTTTGAGATAGTCCCAAATGTCCTTTGCTGATTTTAGTGTCATAATCATGTTGAATATTTGAATCGACACTGCAGAAAAAAGACATGCTTTGGCTTTGGACTTTCTCGTCTTCTTGTCCATGTGGCTCATCATCTGTTCTACAGTGGGAGTGCCTGGAGGATCACCTATTTCATAGTCTTCCTCCACAGCCTCCCAGAGATACTGCACCTCAAGATAGGTGTCCATCCTTACTTCCCACTGCTGATAGTTCTCACCATCGAAGACATGTGGTGCTAGTTGTGACATGCTTGACTCTCCTTCCATCTCGTAGTGTTTCTCAGGACCCTTAAGATATTGAAACTCTGATACCAGTTGTTAGACTGATTCGATAGAATGCTGAGAATGGACAGAACTTAATAGGGATATTTTGCAGAGAAAATCATCGCTTTGTTCATTCATTACTCTGCTTTAAATAGAGAAATAACATAACAAATCTCCACTACTATACCCACTACTAGCACTACTACTAGCACACATCCAAAAAATAGAAAAACTAATCTCCACTACTAGACCCATTACTAACACCACTACTAGGAGACATCTAAAATTAGAAAAACTGAATTTTAGTAATTAAACAAATAAAGATTGACTAAGTAAACGAAATTAACAGTTCCTTGGGCAACAATTAACAAAACAATATGAGTTTGCAATGGCACTGTACATAATAAAAGTACTTAACCAAAATCTAAGTTGCTTAATCACGATAAAAACAAGGGCTCTTCAATGGTTAAAGCTTTGCGTGAGTTTTTGTTGAGTTTTCTTGATTAGATAGATATTGCAGTGGTCCTGGGTTGAAGCGCACTAAATATGAACATTTAATGAGCTGCACATGAACAATGTGCCGACTGAATTGACGATTTGGCTGAACTAACTATACACGGATTTGAACTAAATTTTCCACATGAAACATAACTAAAATGAAAAAAAAAATCGAAATGGCAACAATGTTTCATATTTGGACTTTAATCCGAGCTAACTCTTGTACCATGATAGATTTTAGGGACAAATATGTGGAGAAAAAGGGAAGTCAATGTTAATACTATCAAAAACATTGTAGAAGCTTTAGCATATCAATTATAATGAAAGGAACACCTTAGATAGGAAATATTAGGAACTTGCAAGTACATTACTTCGAAATTATTCTAACATTTTACTCAAACATTCCCAATGCTACTCTTGTCCTCTTGATCTTCATTAATATTTGTTAAAGACCTCAAGTTGATGAAATATTCATCGTTGTTCTCAAGATGCTGAATATGTTATTTAAGTCTTTCAAGTTTTTGGCACATGAATTACATGAGAGTTATAAAGGAATAACAAATGCATGTTGTATGTACGGTGAGTGCACTTGCAATAAGCAAAAAAAGAACTTGAGCCGCACTCGGTATGAACTATTTTCAAAATTGAAATGTTGAAGTTTGCTGATGATCTGCACTAATTATGCTAGTACTAATATGTTTTTCTTGAGCTTGGACCAAAACTGGTTCACATTACGAAAACTATTGCAAGAAAAAAGCGACAAAGATACATGTAACAATTTTAGAAGAGGAAAATGCGTTGCTGCAAAAAATAGCAGAACAAACTAAGGAAAGGAGTTCTAGTTCAATAGGATATGGGTAATACTTGAAGAGAAGAATCGATTGAGACACAAATGAAGCAAATCAACGAAGAGCAATAATCAATAACACATACTTGTATATGATGTAGAAGGAAGTGTAACAAGTGTAGAAAATGTGGTCATCTAAGTTTGATGGCCAAAGACTTGAAAGTGTTCTTGTTGAGAAGGTAATGCATATGAAGAATATAATGAGTGTTGAATGATACTATCATAACAACAATACTTAACCTGAAGTTGAGTCCCTTAATCAAGAAAACATGAATAGTTCTTCAATTGTTGAAGCTTTACCTAACTTGTTATTGAGCCTTGTTGATTAGAGTCTGCAGTGGTCCATGGCTGGAATGGGTTACATATGAATGTTCAATGAGTTGCACGTGAACATTGTGATGATTCTACTTAACAAAATATAGACGGATTTGGACCAAATATTTCACTAGAAACATAACTTAAAAGAAATGGTAACGAAGGTTCATATATGGACTCTAATCAGACCTAGATCTAATACCATGATAGATTTTAGAGACGAATGTGTAGAGAAAAGATTAACTCCATGTTAATACTATTAAAAAAATTATAGAAACTTGAATTAATCAAGGGTAAATAGCTCCAATACACCAAGATGTTTGCTTCTTGTTGATAATTGCACCTACATGTTTGAAAGTGTTATTTTGTGCACGAAGACATTTATGTGTTGTTATTAAGTGCACCACCATTAATATTATGTCAAGTTTTTTTAAAAAAACATTATTGTTTTCTATCCAAATGACAATTTTGCCCTCATTTTCATGTTTATGTTCATCTCAATTTTAACACAAAATCACGAATCAAATTCAAGTAAACGAATTTGAGAATGAATTCGAACCATAAAATGCAATTTTAGGTTTGAAGTCAACCTAGAACAACATTTCTAGAATCGAGGTCGACCCAAATTGTTGTTTTGGGTTCAAGCAACATTTCTTAGGTTGATATCAAACCTAGAAATGTTGTTTTGGGTTCAAAATTGTGTTGATTTCAAAATTTAATATGCATTTTGAGTTTGATTTAGTGTTGAAAATGTTATGGAGATGAATAGGAGGTCAAAATTATCATTTTGACGGATTTAACAGAAAAAATCTATGAAATAGTAACGGTGTTGCAAATAACAACACCCCAAATCAGTCACGTGCACAACATGACCAAACATCTTGGTGCATTGATGTTATTTATCCATTAATCAATTACAATGTGTACACCTTAGATAGGAAATATTCGGGACTAAGTAACAATTATTAAAAATTATAGTGTTAACCTTCAAGGACATTACATTTCAAAATATTTTAAGATAGTACTTAAACATTCCCTATGCCACTAAAGCTTATGAAATCATCTTTTGTTCACAAGATGTTGAATCTGTCACTTCAGTCAACAAAGTTTTTTTGTCAAATGAACTCCATGTTAGCTCTAATTGAGCAGTAAATGCATGTTGTATGTACGGTGAATGCACTTGAATTAAGCCCAAAAAAAAAGCAGTTGAGACGTACTCGGTATGAACTCTTTTCAAAATTGAAATGTTGCAATTTGCTGAGTATTTGAACTAACTGCGCTAGTACTAATATTCCTTTTTAGAGCTTGAGAAGAAGTTTATTCGCATTATGAAAAATATTGCAAGAAATGAGCGAGAGAGATACATGTGATAGGTTTAGAAGAGGAAATGGGTTACTGTAGAAAGCAGTAGAGCAAACTAAAGGAGAGAGTTGTAAGACAACAGGAGAAGGGGAGAAGCATAAGAAAAGAATCAATAGAAACGCAAACGAGGTAATTCAACAAAGAGCAACCATCAACAACACATACATGTAAGTCATGTAGGAGGAGATGTGACAATTGTATAAGGCCGTGTAACCATCTTGAAGCCATGTTTTCTGGGATTCATCGTCCGATCGACTCATGAATTCGGATTCCTCGTGTCTACAAACTTATTGAGAGGACTTAACTTAGTGCAACTTAGTTCACTGATTGAAGTCTCTGGTGCATTTCCTCAACCATTGAGAACAGATGCACGAACCATGTAAAGAAATAACTTCCAAATCATCATAGAACAACCAGAAAAGACTAGCGGGAATTTTAAGAACAAAACATCACAAATCTATCCGCAATTCTGTAACTCAGCAAACTGGAGTTTTGTCATATCAAGAAATTTTAGAGATCTAATAGGAACTATCTCTAAAACCGTGATATATTTTAGACACAGATATGAAAAAGTGAACTCAATGTTAATACTGTCGATATCATTCTAGAA
The DNA here is from genome assembly GCA_946814005.1 of Chamaenerion angustifolium. Taxonomy (NCBI): domain Eukaryota; kingdom Viridiplantae; phylum Streptophyta; class Magnoliopsida; order Myrtales; family Onagraceae; genus Chamaenerion; species Chamaenerion angustifolium. The sequence continues at coordinate 17,203,148 of OX328277.1, read as the reverse complement.
GCTTGAATTGATCAATTACAATGAGATTAGGGACTAAGTACCTATTATTAGAAAATATATTTATAACATGCAAGGTCATTACTTCAAAATTATACTATTGATAGTACTCTAAAATTCACTTTGCCACTCTTGTCCACTTGATCTTCATTAAGATTTGTTAAAGTAAAAGCTGATGAAAATATCACCATTGTCATCAATCTGCTGAATATGACGTTTAATTCCTCAAAATGTTTGGCACATTACCTACATGTGAGATATAACTAAGCAACAAATGCATGTTGTATGTACGGTAAGTTGCACGCAATATGAATGTTGCAGTTTTCTGATGAGTTGCACTAACTGTGCTAGTACTAATATACATTTATAACGCTTGAACTGAAGTTGATCTCATTATGAGAACAATTTCAAGAAAGGAGCGAGAGAGATACATGTAAAAGAGGAAATGTGTTACTACTGAAAGTAGCGGAACAAACTCAGGGAGATTGTTATAATTCAATAGATTGGCCCAAAAAAAAGAAGTTATAATTCAACAAGAGAAGGAAAGAAGCAGGTGAGAAGAATCAATTCAGACGCAAATGAAATAAATCAACGAAGATAAATAATCAATAACACATACATTTATATAATGTAGGAGTAGATGTAACAATTATAGAAGACGTGATCATCTAAGTTTTTGTGTAGACATGCATCTTGAAGTAATGCTTATTGAGACTCATCGTTGGATCGACTGACAAGTTTGGGTTCCCCTTCTCTACAAAGTTGTGGACATGACTCGACTTATTGCAACTCAGTTTACTTGAAGGAGTGTCTGGTGCATTTTCTCAAACATTGAGAACAGATGCACGAACCATATAAAGAAATAGGATCCAAATCATAATCCAACACGGAAAGAATATAGCTGGAATTTTCAGAATGAAACATTACTAATGGATCCGTAGATCTGCAACTCACCAAATTGGAGTTTTGAGATATCAACAAAATTTCATAACAACACCAATTATGAACTTGTGTAGCCCTTAAATTCCTAATATTATTATGCATTTGCTGTTTAAATCACCCGTAGTGTAGACGACAATATGAACATCATAAACTATCACAAAAAATCACCTTGAAATGTTCATGAAATTAATAAGAGCACAGTCTCACCAAACATGTTTGACAAAAATGGTTTTCCAATATGTTTGGTAAAAAAAAAAAACGATTTTTTTTGGTCCAACATGTTTGAAAATGATGAAAATTGGTATCTCCGTTACTTTTCTGTTGTAAAATATCATTAAATATTTTTCATATTTACAAAATTAACCCAAATTTTTTCTAAATGTTACAATTCAACCCTATAAACTTACACTAATGTTTCAAACAAGTCACGACTCTATTTGAGCCACACCTGTGGTCCCCTAGTTAGGGTCCGAACCCAGACCAGGTCACCCAAACCTGGGGACTTGGTCTGAGTTCGTACCCAGACCATAAGACCCCCGATGGGGGCTCAATTGGAGCCTCAATCGTTTGAATTGAACCCAGCAGGTTCCATCCAAACCGGTCGGGCTCCAACTGAGCCCTAATCGGGGGTCCTATGGTGTGGGTTCGAACCTAGATCAGGTCGCCCAACCATGAGGACCTGGTCTAGGTTCAGACCCAGACCATAGGATCCCGATTGGGGCTCAATTGAAGCTCCAATCGGGGGTTGTACGGTCTGGGTACAAACCTAGACCAGGTTGGCCAACCATAGGACCTGGTCTGGTTTCAGACCCAGACCATACAACCCCGATTGCGGTTCAATTAGAGTCCCCATCAGTTTGGACCGAATCTAGTTAGGTTCGGTTCAAATGATTGGGGTTTCCAATTGAGCCCCCAATCAGGGGGCTTATGGTCTGGGTTTGGGTTCAGAACCTAGCTAGAGGACCCCCGGTATGACTCGAATAGAGTCGGGACTTGTTTGAAACATTAGTGTAAGTTTGTAGGGTTTACTTGTAACATTTAGAAAAATATTTGATTAATTTTTCGAATGTGAAAAATATTTAACAGAATTTTTTAACAGAAAAGTAACAGAATTAATGGGTTACCATCATTTTCAAACGTATTGAACCATTAACCATCACAAAAAAAACTAGTTGCACCAAAAACAATTTTGTGCAACATGTTGGACCATTTTCAGACTTTGATCATGTTTGCAAACAAGTTACATTTCTTAGCATGAAATATTATGAGGAGGAAACATAACAACATGTGATATGGATTTGATCATACGTATCATTAGGATATGTTAGTTGCTGCTCAAGAAGCAGTCAATAAACCTATTAACATGCTGCATAATTAGTTTTTGAATAGGTCAAATTCTGTTTTTTATTATTTAGCTTTCTGTTATTTGAATTGGTCCTAGGTTGTTGCTGAAATCCAACTACAGAAACTGTTGTGATTCTTCCTGTATTATGCAATATAGAGTAGAGCTTTCATCAATAAATAAACATTCATTCTTCATCTAATATATCTTCAAAGCACCCATGTTCCCTTCCTAATATTCTACCTAAAAATATCCAACAACTGGGATCAGAGCTGCTATATCTTATTGGACATGTGATTCACTACATGATGTAAGGAGAGTCAAGTCTGTCACACCTAGCACCGTATGTCTTCGATGGTGAAAACTACCAGCAGCGGGCAGTGAGGATGGAGACCTATCTTGCTGCGCAAGATCTCTGGAGCCTGTGGAAGAATATTATGAAGTAGGTGATCCACCCAGCAATCCCAGCGTATCACGAATGAAGAGCCACAAGGACAAGAAGACGAGAAAGTCCAAATAAAATGCATGTCTCTTTACTGCAGTGTCAAATCCAATATTCAGCAGGATTATGTCCCTAATGACAGCAAAGGACATTTGGGACTATCTCAAAAAGGAGTATGCATAATATGAAAGGATTCGTGGCATGCAGACATTTAACTTGATTAGAGAATTTGAGGTTCAGAGAATGAAGGAAACTGAGATGGTCAAGGAGTAGAAAGACATATCAATCAGTATAACTAACAAGATAAGGTTGTTGGGAACTTCCTTCTCTAGTTCTCATTTTGTGAAGAAGATCCTCGTCACAGTGCCTGAGCAATATGAGGCATCCTTAACGACTTTGGAAAACACCGATGATCTTATGAAAATCACCCTAGATGAATTGATTCATAATCTACAAGCTTAGGAGCAAAGGAGATTAACGAGGCAAGATGGCCTCGTTGAAGGAGAATTACAAGCGCAAGCCTCCTGGAGAACCAAGAAGAAGAATCCAAACAAGACAACCACCTGTAGCAGCGCAAGAAATCAAGTCCATAAGAAGGGAAACATTCCTAAGAAAGTTTTCCCACCGTTCAAGCATTGTTGCAAGAAGGGGCATGCTCCATTCAAATGTTGGAGAAGACCAGATGCTACATGCACCAAGTGTGTCGAACTTGGGAATGAAGGTGTAGTATTCACCTCTCAAAGTCAAAACGTTGAGGCACATATAGCAAATGAAGACGAGGACGATGCTCTCTTTGTAGCTAAGTTCAACGTAGTAGACTGCAACTCAGAGACTTGTATGATTGAAAGTGGGTGCACAAACCATATGTCATATGATATAGTTCTATTTAAAGAACATAGTCCATGTGCAGTTACAAGAGTGAAAATTAGAGATGGAAGATTCCTTATTGTGAAAGGGAAAGGAAACGTGGCAATATCAACCAATTCAGGCACCAAGGTAATCATTGAAGTGCTTTATGTACTTGATATTGATAAACATTTCCTGAGTGTAGGCCAACTAGTGGAGAAGGGACTCAAGGTGTTGTTTGAAGAAGATCATCATTGTCGTGTAGTCGATGAAGCTGAAATCAAATCTTCAAGGTTAAAATGCGAAGAAAAAGTTTATCTTTCGACCTAGCTAAGGAGGAGCATACAATATACAGCTCGAAGACAAATCAAACCGAAGTTTGGCACAAAAGACTCAGACACTGCAATTCTCAATAAATGGTTGAGTTAAAGCGTATTTCAAATGGAGTCCTAGATCTTGCGGCAACATTGACAGATTGCAATGCCTACAAGTTCAACAAAATGAATCGAAAATCATTTCCTAATTTATATCACACAACTACTAGGAAACTACGGGTAGTTCACTCTGATCTTGCTGGACCACAAGAGTTCCATGTTTTCAAGGTAGCCTCTATTTTATCTTATTCATAGATGACTTGAGCAGAATGTGTTGGACCTATTTCTTTAAGTAAAAAACAGAGCTACCAGATATGTTCTTGTAATTCAGGAATCTTGTAGAAAATCAAAGTAATTGCAGGATTCAAGTCTTGAGAACAGACAATAGGACCGAATATACATCATCACAATTTAACTCCATTTGTCAGAAAGCAGGAATTGAGCAATAATTCACCGTCCTCTATACTCCATAACATAATGGGGTTAGTGAAAGAAAGAATAAAGCTGTCTTGGAAATGACGAGGTGCATGTTGCACGAAATGGAGATGCCTAAAGAATTCTGGGTTGAGGCAACGAACACTGCGGTATTCTTGAAAAATAGGTTCCCAACCAGAGCCTTGAAAAACTCGACCCCCTTTCGGACATGGTATGGCTACAAACCATAAACCATCTCTAAATTTCTCAAAGTATTTGGATGTGTGTGTCTAGTTCATGTTTCACAACCCAAAACGGACAGCCTAAATAAGAAAGTTATTCTAGGAATTTTTGTTGAATATAGTACTATCTTTAAAGGCTATAAGGTCTATCATCGACATTCGAAGAAGATGACGATAACCAGAGATGTGCATGTCCAAGAAGATGTGAAGTAGAATTGGGCAAATTCAATAAATCTGCTTGAGTGAAAAAATGATGAAGAATCTGAAAATGTCGATGACCTTCCAACTCGAGGGACAATATCCCTTCCTAATATCAATCAACGATGTAATGTTGCTTTCTACGAACTTGTAGGATCTGAAGAAGCACTCAAAAATCCTGACTGGAGAAAAGTCATGGAAGAAGAAAAACAATGATCCATAAAAATCAAACTTGGAGCTTAGTAGAGAGACCTTCAAACAAGAATGTAATTAGAGTTAAATGGGTTTTTAGAACCAAGTTGAACGCACAATGCTCTATAAACAAACTCAAGGCGAGGTTGGTTGTCAAAGGGCATGCACAAATTTATGGTGTTGATTATTCTGAAACATTTGCTCATGAAGCAAGAATGGATGCGATCAGGATGGTGCTAGCAATCTCAGCTCAAAAGTTTTGGATAGTTCATCAACTAGATGTTAAATATGCGTTCTTAAATGGTGTCCTAGAAGAGGAGATCTATGTAGAACAACCCCATGACGTTGAAGAAAGGGGAACTAAAGACAATGCTTATATGCTCAAGAAAGATGTTTATGAATTGAAGCAGGTACCACGAGCTTGGTATAGTAGAATTGATGATTGCATGATGAATATTGGCTTTTAAAAAAGCCTCTCTGAAGCCACTCTCTATGTCAAACAAAAAAAAGAGTAACATTTTGATTATCTCACTGGACGTCCATGATCTCCTTGTGACTGGAAGGGATGCCAATTTGATCGAGGATTTAAAAAATGAAATGCTGAGAGAGTTTGAAATGATGGACCTTGGACAGATGGCCTTATTTCTCGACATGAAGATAAAGCAAAAGGAAAGTGGAGTCCTCATTAGGCAAAATAAGTATGCCAATGAGATACTAAAGAAATTCAAAATGGAGAGTTGTAAGGAGATGAGTACTACTATGAATTAGAAGGAGAAGTTGAATAAAGAGGATGGAGCTGAGAAAGGTGAGGAGGGTCAATATAGGCGTTTAATCGGGTGACTAGTGTATCTAACAACAACTCGGCCTGAAATCCAATTTGCTGTAAGTATTTTATCTCGATTTATGAATTATGCAAGTGGAATTCATATGACTGCAGCAAAAAACATTTTGAGTCGATTTATGAATTGTGCAAGTGAAATTCATATGACTGCAGCAAAAAGAGTTTTGAGGTATGTCAAAGGTACAATTGACTTCAGTGTCGAGTTCAAGATAAGACAAAACTTCAAGGTGGAGGGCTTCTCATATAGTGACTGGGCTAGCACAACTGATGATTATAGAAACACCTGTAGATATTGTTTCAAGTTGGGATCTGGAGCTTTCTATTGGAATTCAAGAAAACAAGAATCATACAATCCACAGCTAAAGCAGATATTGTGGTTGCTGATGTTGCTGTTAATCAGATCATATGACTAAGGAAAATTTTGTCTAACTTACACATGAAGCAAAGAAAATCAACTGAATTATTTGTGGACAGTTAGTGTGCCATTGCCATTGCAAAAAAATTAGACTTTCATGGTTAAACCAAGCATTTCAACATTAAGTTGTTTTTTGTGAGAGAAATGCAATATAATGAAGAAGTTATTCTAATTCATTGCAACAACGAATATCAACTTGCAGACATATTGAAAAAACCACTTCCTGCAGTTGTTTTTCGTGAGAGAAATGCAATATAATGAAGAACTTATTCTAATTCATTGCAACAACGAAGATTAACTTGCAGACATATTGACAAAACGACTTCCTGCAGAGAGATTCAAACAACTATGAGAGAGGATTGGTGTCTACAATTCCTAGAGCAGAGGAGGAGTGTTGGTTGCTGTTCAAGAAACACTTAATAAAGTTGTTAACTTGCTGCATAATTAATTTTTGAATAAGTCAAATTCTGTTTTTTTTTTATTTAGCTTTCTGTTATTTGAATTGGTCTTAGGTTGTTCCTAAAATATAGCTACATAAACTGTTGTGATTCTTCATGTATGCTGATGCTATATAAAGCAAAACTTTCAACTATAAGTCATCATTCATTCTTCAGACAATATATGTTCAAAGCACCCTTGTTCCTTTCCTAGTATTATTCTACCTAAAAATATCCAACATCATGAAAGATAGTGTTGGAATATACGAAACATGCAAGCATTTAGGGTATAACATAACACATATTTTAGTTACCTCTTTCAACGATTGCCTTAGCAGAAGAGGAACTGGAACTGCCTGAGGTTGGGATCATGATCTGCCGGACGGGAGGTTACGCCACAGGTTAACAAGCAGTGACCTAGGTTTCCACAACTACTTACCTCAGTCTAAACTATAGGGCGAGAGGGCATATCTACTCTGGGTAAGAGTGAGAATAGCTTCAACGCTTTAGGTTTTCCAGTCTTGATTATGCATATGCATAAAGGGAATGGTTTGGGCCAGTATCCAATACTAGGCTTATTAGAATGGGCTCCCACTAATGAGCAACCCTATTCCCTAGAACCAACATCACTGACTCGCACAAAGTGAGGGGCACTAATTCATTAAGCCAGCACCAGGAGAACGAATTCCCCTAATACAGTAAAGTCACATACGAGATAGTAGTCGTGCGTCCGACAGAACGAGCAAGGTGCTGCACATCTATTAGGAGTTATAGTGATTCAGAAATCTTACATGAATAGTAGAAATGTGCTCTGCACCCTTGGTCATATAATTTTTCTTCAGGTCTGACCACAGAAGGACATATCAGACCTATATATGCATTGCACCCACAACCGTTGCTAACGCCGTGGTTAGTGGCCACATAGTTGACACAATATCGAGGAGATCCCATAATGACCATCCTCTTCCCATGAAACTATCAACACAATTCAACTCACTTTTCTAGAACTAGGATCAAGGTACTTGCGAGAGCACCCATCGAGCACGAACTAGTATACCAAACATTGAACCGAACCTTAAATATATGTTCAGAGTAATTTGAGTACGTACGTGACTCTTTCACAAAGAGCGTTGGGTCTCACACCACTCCTAGTTAAGATCACATTTTGGTCATACCTATGGTCGTTTTGGGTGTGTCGCGGTATAGAATGCGCGCTACAACATATCTTCTCTCCCATCGAGCATATGTCCAAATGTTCTACAAATGCCCATTAGACACAAAATGTACCTGAACCAAAAGTCACAAAGACTCCTATCCGACCATAGAATGGATTGACAAACCAGAATCCATCGTCGTTCGAAATAACATAGTTCCGGGCACAAAGCCCTTTCTGGTCATCCCGACTGAGTTCCAGAACTAGAAACTATCACTAGCCTCCCCTAGCCACAAAATCATGGAAGGTATCACCCGTGTGAGAGGGTAATCCAATCCACTTTGACATATTTCAATAAAAAATCATAGGAAGAACATAACTAACACTCAAACTGTGAAAACATGCATACTAAAATATAATTCAAGTTAAAGAACATTGTATGAGTAATAAAATCAATGAATTACATCAATTAAGTGTACATAGTCATATAGACTATACATATCTTACTGAAGACTCCCTCTTCAAGTTTGGAGAGATGGTCCACGGCCACCTTGTGTCTAACCATGCCTTTAAAATAGTTTTCTTGATATCTACTTGCTATGACTTGTTATGATACTTGGGTTTCTTTCTCATGGATATTGCGACTCCAACAACTCAGCAATCAATTCGGAAGTCTCTTCAGCTATACAACCTACTGAATGGTCCACACAAGACCCATAAATTAAACAACCATTGCGATCAACACAATGTGTGACTGCTTATTTTCATCCACGATATGGCGCTAGCAGAGAGCAGAGCATAAAGTCAGAGGTGCGTTTTCTCTCATCAAAGTCACCACCATAGTCATCCAAAGATTCTCGAAGCTCCGACAAGTCGTTTCAATAGCACAGGGCATGATGGAGTCATTAAGATATTACATGATTGTATTTACTGCCTGCCATTTCTATGAATCAGCGGATTGTTTTAGACCATATACCAATTTATGAATCCCGCACACTAAGTGCTCATGGACTTTCTGCACAAAGAATTTAGGTCGCTCCATATAGATCTTGTCTTCTAACTCACCATTGAGGAATAGGATCTTAACGTCCATCTAACTCCAATTGCCAGAATCAAACGAATTGTGGTCGTTCAAATGGTTGGTGAGAATTTCTTCTTAAAGTCCACTCTATTCAATTGTGTATAACCTTTTGCGATTAATCGAGCATTGTAATACTTGTTGGGATGTATGAATAAGAAGATGAATGCCATATAATGAAAATATAAAGGATGTGAGTTGTTATGGTCATCATTCAGCAAGTATTGAGTCGTAGTCTTCAACTTGTAGTTTCTAGGATCTTAGAGAGTCTTCAAAAATCTTCAAGAGTCTTCATGATGTACCTAGATAAATCAAGAAGAAATAGGATTATCTGCATTTTAAATACTATATAAAGCAGTCATCCTCATGGTTGTAAACTAACATGAATAAGAGATTACAATGATGTTGAAGTTGTTACTTTGGTTTTCTGTTTGTTTCGGTTAATACCTTGCTGCACAAGTCTTCTCTTTCTTCGATTCTATCTTCCTTGTTCATCAAGATTTGCATTATCCTCAATTCACACACATGGTATCAGAGCCTTAATCACGTTTCTCTGCTGCAAATCTCTGAAGAATTCCGTCGAGCTCTGCAATTCAGTTGATTTCCTGAAGCTCTAGAAATTTTAGTACCTGTCAAGAACTTCTCTCATTGCTCTTCACCATGGATGAGACCAATCATTCCTTCTTCAACAAAAGAGTTTGCCAACTAACCGGTGATGATAACTCTCATTCATGGAAGCAGCAAGTTCTACTTGCAGTTCGAGGAACCAATATTGAAGGCTACCTCTTCGGCATACTTCATGTTCCTCTGATGATTGATGATAGTGAAGGAGAAAAGATAGTCAATCCAGAATATGTGAAATTCACTTAGCAATATAGATCCCTGGCATCCTGGTTGCTTGTCCCAATTTCATCTTCAATAAGCAAGGGCCTTGTAATTTGCATGACAGCATGTTCAATTTGGACCAAGCTGCATCAACACTTCTCATCCTCATCAACAACGAGGATTATGAGCATGTATGATAGGTCGAAAGGTAGGAAGCAATTTAGTCAATCTATGCGTGAATATCTGACTGAGATTCAGTTAATATGTGATAGTTTAGTCGAATGTGGACATCCTATAGAAGAGATGCAACAAATGTCTATCATTCTCGATGGAGTCCATGGAGTTAAGGGATAGTATGACAATGTTGTTTCTGTCATTCATGTTAGAAGGAATCCGTATAATCTTGCCTCTATCAGTTCGGTTCTCTTAGATGAAGAGGCTAGGCAGAATGATGTGGTGTTTGACAGTACAATATATGTTGCTATGAAACCAACGATTGAAGGTCGAGTATGTACGAATTTTAACTTGACAGATTCACAACATTCTAGACATCCTCATACGGGACAAAGTCATCAAAATCATCAGAAAATCACACCTGAATTTCAGGTCAGTACAACTGGATATGTCAGAGGAGGAGGCAGGGGCAGAGGATTTAGAAATAACAAGCCTCAATGCGAACTGTGTGGCAAGTTTGACCATCTAGTGCATAAGTGATTCCAAAGATTTACAAGAATCTGTATCAACAGACACAAAAGTAATTTGTTTTCACAACAACTGCGTGGGAAAAAGATATTTCAGTTTCGAAACATTAGTACGTCTGAGTAGACAACGTTTAGTGTCAACAAATTTTTCGTTGCTAAATCAATCTTTTAGTTTTTAATTTTGCCGCCGCAATATGTTTGAGTCGACAAAATACATGTGCCAAAGACTCAACCGAGCATAATATAGATATTCAGTTACGATAGATATTGGTATTGCAAAAAAAAGTTTTACTTTCCATATTAGTTGATGTAACAAGGTTGTAAACACTATCGACATAACTTCATTAGTAATATTTGATTTGTCGTAGATAATGCTAGGAACTTCAAATCAAACAAAAAAGAAGAAGAAGATTTACTTGCACGGGAAGAAATCAATTAGTTCTTCATATCAAGATGGTTAAGTTCGTTATAGACTTCTATATTTATAGGACATTAGAAATCTGATTTTACAAACTAGTCCTCCTCATATTTACATGTATGTCCTCAATCTATATGTCCTAACATTCCCTTATCAAGATACAATTTCTTCTTGCAGAATTTGCTGGATTTTAAAACTCCTTCGTACTGATTCCTTCGATGAGAACTTCTCTGACTTCTGTTTCATACTGAGTTGAAGGAAATCTCTCAGCAACTAGTGACTGTATCTGATTGATGCACAAACACAACTCATCTAATTACCCTTTCTACATACATTATAATCTTAACATTTCTCTTGTGTTGACTATGCATATTATTCACTGCATATATCTACATTGTCTAAATCATACACAAACAGATCAATCACAGCACATATGAGACACACATACTTCCTTTCTCCGCACATATGTTACTTCCAATAAAGGAGCATCCATTTGAATTGTCACACCAACCACACAATGAGTCTTAAAACTAGAGTAAATACATATACAAAAGATATTTGCTGATATGAACCTCGGCTATGCCACTCAATCCCTTTGTTGAGCATTTTATTCTTTCTTTTTTCTCATTTCATGTTTTATTCTTTTTTTAATGACTGAAGGGTTTGAGCCCTTACCTTTTCTTCCCTAGGAGACATTCCAAAGTAGCTTTGAAGTTTTCTTTGAAATGACCTCTGTTTTTGTAATCAAGCCATGCTTTATGTTAATGATTATCTATTTTTTTCACTTTGATTTTCTGTTTACACAACAGAGTTATCACTATATTTCATTTTTTTATATTGCACACATCTAGTAATTGACCCACACATGTGACTGAAGTGAATCACATAGAATGACCCTTCAAAGAAGCACATATGACTTTGAAATCAAACTTAATATGTCACAATATGTGCCAAACTTGATCTAGATGATTTGAAGAAGAATGTGCACATAAGATACTAAAACATGCATATTCAACAGACTACATATGATAGAGATTACACATATATATCAAAGTAATCAGAATGAGCTGAAATGAATATACTAAACGTCAAACAATGACATAATTGCAAAGTAATTTATCAGCAATCTCATCTTATGAACATAATAGAAGGTAGGATTCATAATTACTTTGCATAAGGAACTTGATCACACGAAGAAATAAGACTACCCTTGTCCAGCTCAGAAACTGAAAACACTCCTTGCTTTCTCCTGCAATGAATAAATAGTTTTTCAGTTAATGGTTTAGTAAGAATATCAACAATTTGCTCACTTGATGGAACGAAGTTGAGCAAAACTTGGCCACAATTCACATTTTCTCTAACAAAAAAGAAATCAATTTCTACATGTTTCATTTTTGATTGATGAATAGGATTTTTAGTAATAGCAACAACTGCCAGTCCAGGCAGTTGGAACCGAGTACAGTTGAAGTCCCATTTTTGTGATGAGAGACTTCACCCAAATAATCTCATAAACAACATTGGCATTTCTCTAAAGTCAGACTCATCACTTGATCTTGCCACAACGGATTGCTTTTTTGAACTCCATATGATTGGATTACCATTTAATACAAGGTAATGCCCATATACTGATTTCCTATCTGCAATGTCACCACCTCAGTCTACATCACAGTGGGAGGTTAGAGAAATCTCTTTGATAGTAAAATAATTATTACAAAACACAAAACCATGATTATCTATTTGGATGTCTCACAATATGCAAGACAACTTTCCAGTGACTGAGGGAAGGTGTTTGCATATAGTGAATGAGCTTATTCACGGAGAAGTTGATGTCTGTCTGAGTGACACAAATGTGTTGCAAGGCTCAAATGGAACTCCGATACAAAGTAACATCATCAAAAGGTTTATCACAAGTCACCATACATGTTTTGGAGAGACATGTACCTATCATGGGAGTGGGAAACACAGAAGTTGTAGCAAGCTCTAACTTGTTGATAAGATCTTGAACTCTTCTAATTCACTTATAGAAAGTCATTAGTAGATGTAACTTCCATTCCCCAATAGCAAGAATTTTTGAGTTTAAACTCATTACTAATAGCAAGAATTACCTCAGCAATAGCAAAAGAGGATGGACCAATTACTACAATGTCATCTACATATGCTATCAAAAAAACAAAACACATGTATGTTTGTTTGATGAATAACCATCTATCAACCACTCAAGCTCTAAACTGAAAGGAGTGTATAAGAAAATTCTTCATTTTTTCAAACCAGACACAATGTTCTTGTTTAAGCCCATACAAAGCCTTTGTAAGTTTGCACACAAGAGACTTTTCTGAGGTAGATACTTGGTCAAAACCAGGAGGTTGTATCATGTACACTTCCTCAGTTAGATCACCATGGACAAAAGCATTGCTAATATTAATTTGACACAACTTCCATTTATGAGAAAGGGAAAGAGATAATACCACACGAATAGTAGCTAATTTGACAACCAGGATGAATGTTTCCTGAAAGTCGAAGCTAGGTTTTTCAGCGAAACCTTTTGCAACTAACCTTCCTTTATATTGAGCAATGGATTCATCTGAATTCTTCTTTATTTTGAAAATACATTTGCATCCAATTGGGATCCGTCCAGGAGGAAGTTCAACAACAGACCAGGTGTTATTGATTTGAAGGGCTAGATATTCTTCTTCAACAGCAGCTTTCCAATAGGGGGGCTGTGAAGAGCTTGATAAATGGATTTTTGTTCTGCACAGTCCAGGGCATCCATAGCATCTACATAAGTAAGGAGGGCTTGAAGAGATGTATTTTGGTTAGCACGAGTTTTGGCTCTAGCCTGCATAGAATGAAAATTATGTGTTGAAGCAGGTAAAACAGAAATTGTGGAGGTGGGTGTTTAAGAGCTAGGAGTAGGAACTATGGGAACAAGATTTGAATTTTTCAATCTATAAGATATGCTAGGAGGAGGAGGAGGAGGAGAGATATGAGAGGAGATAGCAATATCCTGCAGAGAGTGGTCATTTGGAGCAGAACTGGATAATTGTTATTGACTAGAGTTTTGAGAACTAGATAGAGAATTGGGAGACACGGATAGATTGACAGGCACTACAAGAATCAGTGGCAACAACGACGGAGATTTCGTGTTGACGCTAAGAATTGATGTGGAATGTATGCATATTGTGTGAGCAGCTTTTGTTGTCGGTATTATTACTTATTAGACACAATATGTTTTCCACCGTTATAGGATACTTTTAGTGTTAACTTTTGCCATCACTTTATTTTTTACATGGATGAATGTGTAATGACGACCAACACTTGATGCTAAATGACTAAATCAGTAGCAGATGACTTTTCCGTTGTAAATGTACATATTCAAATGCAAAACGTTTTGTCGTAAATATAGTGATAACAATAACAGATGTATGCCATAACTAATCAATTTTGTCGTCGTTAAAACATAAGTACCGAAAAAATGTAAGAATAAGTTTCCGTGTCAATATATTGTCGACATTTAGTATAGTCATTCAGTAACAGATTCAATAGCTTTTGTAGAATAGTTTATTTAGTGATGACTATTGTTGATGTCAATAATCCACAAACAACTATGGCATACTGTCGACTAACATTAGTCATTGTCGTCACTAAATGTTAAGAACTCCCACTAAACCGAAAGAACTGCAACTAAACCGAATTGAACCATCATTTAATGTAAAAAAATCAAACTAGACCTAATTCTAAAAAACTTAACCTACCTCTCTATCAACCTTTCTCTTCTGTAACCTAACTCACGCCTCCACTCCAGTTCAACTCTCTTCGTTCTTCTTCCCGTTCGACTTCATCCTCACTTTGTTCTTCTTCCCTTTCGTCTTCATCCTCACTTCGTTCTTTTTCCCGTTCGGCTTCATCCTCCCCAAACAAATATCTTAAATTATCTGCTCTCACCTAATCTATCCATTACAACTTCTTATTCCTCATTGAAGCATCTACAGAGGATAGGGAAACTTAATGAAAGACAGACATGGAAGGGTTGCAGAGATCTGACATGTAGTTCAGGGACGACAATCTCTTGACGAGGGAACTCTAGGATTTGGGAATACTTGAGGATGATTTGTGGATACTTGAAGATGAGATAATAGACGCGATGAAGAAGATGAGTGTCTAAAAACAGAAGGAGGTGTTATATCCGGAAATAAAGCATGTCGTACCTTTAGTATTAGCAATTGGAAATGTATGTTAATGAAACACAACATTTTGAGATGTGTAAACGCGGCCTGAAGCAGACAAACACTTATGTCCATTATATATAGAGCAGTATCCTAAGAACACACATGGTTCTAATCTAAGACCAAGTTTGTTTTTATTGAATGACGTGTATGGCCTTAAGTGTGGAAAACACAAACATACGAAAACACGTAAGAAGGAATAGTCCGGGGCAGAGCCAAACAATTTTTCATGAGGTGAAATCTTGGATAAACTATACAAAGGCATCCTGTGTGTTAGGAATTAGGCAGTAAAAAAAGCATCTGACCAATAGTGTAGAGGCAGTGATGCTTGACCTAACAGAGTAAGCCCTAGTTTGACAATAATCAACTTTTCCTCAACCTTGAGCTTCATATTAATAGACCATTTAGTACTACTGCTCTGCATCCTCTCTAAGGTTGACCAGTGTCCAAACACCGTTCTTCCTTATAGGTTTCATCTGAAAAGATTTGATGATTGAATGAGGAGAGACACTTGAGATAAAAACTTTATGTATTGAAATCATGGTGGAATGATTAGATGATCAAATACAAAGAGATAGTAATCCTTATATATGAAGTACTAGGGACTAATAAACAAATATCCTAAACATAAGGACTAACATATAATTGAAAGTAAGTACATCATCTACTAAACTATTGAAATGTAATTCTCTAACATTCACCCAACTTCTTCACCTTTATTGATTTTGACCCTCAAACTTATGAAAATTGCAGAATTGGTCCCAAAACTTGCAATGCTTCTCTCATTGTGCCGAAATCCAAAATCCAATCCCGATATAGTCCGCAGTCGACTTGAGATCACACACCTTCCATCTTCAATTTGATTCTTCGAGCCCAACACAACCACGTGGGTAACCGCATACGGATGAACACAAAAGTAAAACTAATATAAAGCAATGTCGCCATGGCCATATCCGTGGAGCCTTCTTGGTCATCCATCGTGATCACGCCATTTTAGGCTAAATGAAACAACTAAGAAAAAGTATGATCGGCACTTGAACTTGCAGCCAATGCTCGAAGCAATCTCACCAAAGACTTGCTTGTGCAAGTAACCCAATCACACACCAATGTGATCTTGAAACATCAACTTCAGCATCAAGCATTTCAACATTTCGAGTAATGAATCAACTTAGCAATCTCGATCAAGTATTTCAGCATTTGAGGCACAAATCAGCATGTATCACAGCACCTCCATCAAACACTCGGATCAACATCAATGGAAACTACCATAGATCAGCATTTCAGCACCATGGATCAACATTTCAGCACCATAGATCAGCATTTCAGCATTTTGCCAACAGATCATCGTTTCAGCACCATAGATCACCATTTTGAGGAGCAATGTCGATCACGGCATCAATTAGCTCAGCATTAAGCAGCTCACTATCCCTATCATCTCTCAATCGCATTTCAATCGCAACAGTATGGCATTATCATCTAGCAGCACAGGATTATCACACGATTTTAGTGATGAATAAATCACATCCAGCAATAAGGCATTATCACAGCATAGCAAACGGAGTTTTGTTGAAGAACAGAGATGACAGTTGAACACTTACATCGATTTGATATCTTCTTCTAGTTTGACATCTCTGATGCTGTTTGATATCTTCTTATGGTTCCCAACAAGAACGAAGCGCAATGAGTTGAAGACGAAATTGCTGCAAGAAGATTCTACGAACATATGCTCTGGTTGTTGAAGATATCACTGGAAGGCTGATGCTGTTCTGTTTTGCGCGCTGGTTCTTCTGCAGCTTTTAGGTTCGGATCTCCTTTGGATGTTGAAATCGAATCTCCTTCTACTTTGATTCTACTGATTTATGCTCTTATGAACTTGTTGAAGATGTGACCAACTTAATTTGAACTAAGTAAGCTTCTGTAATGGTAATTGATGACATCAAGACCTGCGTGAGAAGCTGAAGAACAACGCTCTGATTTGTACCATCCGATTGTTGAAATCTGGTCTCATGTTGCTTGGAATTGATCGATTCCTACTCTTCAGAATGTGATGAGGATGAAACCATCTTGGATCGTCCAAAGGAAGGTACTAAAATAACAATTGAAGGAAGAACTGGCGCGCGGGAAGCTGGACACTTTCAAATTCCGATTTTTGACTCATTTGCAACGGAATTTGCAATTGAATTTTCCAAGAGAAATTGAATTTCATCCCTAATCAACCTTCTCTGATAACATGAAAGGATTTGATGATTCAATAAGAAGAGAAACTTGAGATCAAATCTTTATGTATTGAAAACATGGTGGAATGATTAGATGATTAAATACAAACGGATAGTACTCCTTATATAGGAAGTACTAGGGACTAATAAGCAAATGTCCTAAACATAGGGACTAACATATAATTGAAAGTAAGTACATCATCTACTAAACTATTGAAATGTAATTCTCTAACATTCACCGAAGTTCTTCACCTTTATTGATTTTGATCCTCAAACTTTTGAAAATTGCTGAATTGGTCCCAAAACTTGCAATGCTTCTCTCATTGTGCCGAAATCCAAAATCCAATCCCGATCTAGTCCGCAGTCGACTTGAGATCACACACCTTCCATCTTCAATTTGATTCTTCGAGCCCAACACAACCACGTGGGTAACCGCATACGGATGAACACAAAAGTAAAACTAATATAAATCAATGTTGCCATGGTCATATCCGTGGAGCCTTCTTGGTCATCCATCGTGATCACGCCATTTTAGGCTAAACGAAACAACTAAGAAAAAGTATGATCGGCACTTGAACTTGCAGCCAATGCTCGAAGCATTCTCACCAAAGACTTGCTTGTGCAAGTAACCCAATCACACACCAATGTGATCTTGAAACATCAACTTCAGCATCAAGCATTTCAACATTTCGAGTAATGAATCAACTTAGCAATCTCGATCAAGTATTTCAGCATTTGAGGCACAAATCAGCATGTATCACAGCACCACCATCAAACACTCGGATCAACATCAATGGAAACTACCATAGATCAGCATTTCAGCACCATGGATCAACATTTCAGCACCATAGATCAGCATTTCAGCATTTTGCCAACAGATCATCGTTTCAGCATCATAGATCACCATTTTGAGGAGCAATGTCACAAGTATTAGGTCAGTAATGTCGATCAAGGCATTAATTAGCTCAGCATTAAGCAGCCCACTATCCCTATCAGCTCTCAAACAGCAGTAATTAACAGAGCAATGCAGCAACTTAGATTTTCAGACAACATGTCAATCGCAACAGCAGCAATTAACAAAGCAATGTAGTAGCTTATATTTTTGAACCGCGTTTCAATCGCAACAGTATGGCATTATCATCAAGCAGCACAGCATTATCACACCATTTTAGTGATGAATAAATCATATCCAGCAATAAGGCATTATCACAACATAGCAAACAGAGTTTTGTTGAAGAACAGAGATCACAGTTGAACACTTACAGCGATTTGATATCTTCTTCTGGTTTGACATCTCTGATGCTGTTTGATATCTTCTTATGGTTTCCACCTAGAACGAAGTGAAATGAATTGAAGAAGAAATCGCTGCATGAAGATTCTACGAAGAGATGCTCTGGTTGTTGAAGATATCGCAGGAAGGCTGATGCTGTTCTGATATGCGCGTTGGTTCTTCTGCAGCTTTTAGGTTCGGATCTCCTTTGGATGTTGAAATCGAATCTCTTTCTACTTTGATTCGACTGATTTATGCTCTCATGAACTTGTTGAAGATGTAACCAACTTAATTCGAACTAAGTAAGTTGTTGTAATGGCAATTGAAGACATGAAGACCTGCGTGAGAAGCTCAAGAACAACGCTCTGATTTGTACCATCCGATTGTTGAAATCTGGTCTCATGTTGCTTGGAATTGATCGATTCCTACTCTTCAGAATGTGATGAGGATGAAACCATCTTGAATCGTCCAAAGGAAGGTGCTAAAATAACAATTGAAGGAAGAAATTGCGCGCGGGAAGGTGGACACTTTCAAATTTCGATTTCTGACTCATTTGCAACGGAATTTGCAATTGAATTTTCCAACAGAAATTGAATTTCATCCCTAATCAACCTTCTCTGATACCATGAAAGGATTTGATGATTGAATAAGGAGAGAAACTTGAGATCAAAGCTTTATGTATTGAAAACATGGTGGAATGATTAGATGATTAAATACAAACGGATAGTACTCCTTATATAGGAAGTACTAGGGACTAATAAGCAAATGTCCTAAACATAGGGACTAACATATAATTGAAAGTAAGTACATCATCTACTAAACTATTGAAATGTAATTCTCTAACTTTCACCGAAGTTCTTCACCTTTATTGATTTTGATCCTCAAACTTTTGAAAATTGCTGAATTGGTCCAAAAACTTGCAATTCTTCTATCCTTGGGCCGAAATCCAAAATCCAATCCCGATCTAGTCCGCAATCGACTTGAGATCACACACCTTCCATCTTCAATTTGATTTTTCGAGCCCAACACAACCACGTGGGTAACCGCATACGGACGAACATGAAAGTAAACCTAAACTAAAACAATGCCGCCATGGTCATGTCCGTGGAACCTTCTTGGTCATCCATCGTGATCCCACCATTTTAGGCTAAACGAAACAACTAAGAAAAAGTATGATGGGCACTTGAACTTGCAGCCAATGCTCGAAGCAATCTCACCAAAGACTTGCTTGTGGAAGCAACCCAATAACACACCAATGTGATCTTGAATCAGCAACTTCATCATCAAGCATTTCAACATTTCGAGTAATGAATCAACTTAGCAATCTCGATCAAGTATTTCAGCATTTGAGGCACAAATCAGCATGTATCACAGCACCAATGGAAACTACCATAGATCAGCATTTCAGCACCATGGATCAACATTTCAGCACCATAGATCAGCATTTCAGCATTTTGCCCACAGATCATCGTTTCAGCATCATAGATCACCATTTTGAGGAGCAATGTCGCAAGTATTAGATCAGTAATGTCGATCAAGGCATTAATTAGCTCAGCATTAAGGAGCCCACTATCCCTATCAGCTCTCAAACAGCAGTAATTAACAGAGCAATGCAGCAACTTAGATTTTCAAACAACATTTCAATCGCAACAGCAGCAATTAACAGAGCAATGTAGTAGCTTATATTTTTGAACCGCGTTTCAATCGCAACAGTATGGCATTATCATCTAGCAGCACAGCATTATCACACCATTTTAGTGATGAATAAATCACATCCAGCAATAAGGCATTATCACAACATAGCAAACAGAGTTTTGTTGAAGAACAGAGATCACAGTTGAACACTTACAGCGATTTGATATCTTCTTCTGGTTTGACATCTCTGATGCTGTTTGATATCTTCTTATGGTTTCCACCTAGAACGAAGTGAAATGAATTGAAGAAGAAATCGCTGCATGAAGATTCTACGAAGAGATGCTCTGGTTGTTGAAGATATCGCAGGAAGGCTGATGCTGTTCTGATATGCGCGCTGGTTCTTCTACAGCTTTTAGGTTCGGATCTCCTTTGGATGTTGAAATCGAATCTCTTTCTACTTTGATTGGACTGATTTATGCTCTTATGAACTTGTTGAAGATGTAACCAACTTAATTCGAACTAAGTAAGTTGTTGTAATGGCAATTCAAGACATGAAGACCTGCGTGAGAAGCTCAAGAACAACGCTCTGATTTGTACCATCCGATTGTTGAAATCTGGTCTCATGTTGCTTGGAATTGATCGATTCCTACTCTTCAGAATGTGATGAGGATGAAAGTATCTTGAATCGTCCAAAGGAAGGTGCTAAAATAACAATTTAAGGAAGAAATTGCGCGCGGGAAGCTGGACACTTTCAAATTTCGATTTCTAACTCATTTGCAACGGAATTTGCAATTGAATTTTCCAACAGAAATTGAATTTCATCCCTAATCAACCTTCTCTGATACCACGAAAGGATTTGATGATTGAATAAGGAGAGAAAATTGAGATCAAAGCTTTATGTATTGAAAACATGGTGGAATGATTAGATGATTAAATACAAACGGATAGTACTCCTTATATAGGAAGTACTAGGGACTAATAAGCAAATGTCCTAAACATAGGGACTAACATATAATTGAAAGTAAGTACATCATCTACTAAACTATTGAAATGTAATTCTCTAACTTTCACCGAAGTTCTTCACCTTTATTGATTTTGATCCTCAAACTTTTGAAAATTGCTGAATTGGTCCAAAAACTTGCAATTGTTCTCTCCTTGGGCCGAAATCCAAAATCCAATCCCGATCTAGTCCGCAATCGACTTGAGATCACACACCTTCCATCTTCAATTTGATTCTTCGAGCCCAACACAACCACGTGGGTAACCGCATACGGACGAACATGAAAGTAAAACTAAACTAAAACAATGCCGCCATGGTCATGTCCGTGGAACCTTCTTGGTCATCCATCGTGATCCCACCATTTTAGGCTAAACGAAACAACTAAGAAAAAGTATGATGGGCACTTAAACTTGCAGCCAATGCTCGAAGCAATCTCACCAAAGACTTGCTTGTGGAAGCAACCCAATAACACACCAATGTGATCTTGAATCAGCAACTTCATCATCAAGCATTTCAACATTTCGAGTAATGAATCAACTTAGCAATCTCGATCAAGTATTTCAGCATTTGAGGCACAAATCAGCATGTATCACAGCACCAATGGAAACTACCATAGATCAGCATTTCAGCACCATGGATCAACATTTCAGCACCATAGATCAGCATTTCAGCATTTTGCCCACAGATCATCGTTTCAGCATCATAGATCACCATTTTGAGGAGCAATGTCGCAAGTATTAGATCAGTAATGTCGATCAAGGCATTAATTAGCTCAGCATTAAGGAGCCCACTATCCCTATCAGCTCTCAAACAGCAGTAATTAACAGAGCAATGCAGCAACTTAGATTTTCAAACAACATTTCAATCGCAACAGCAGCAATTAACAGAGCAATGTAGTAGCTTATATTTTTGAACCGCGTTTCAATCGCAACAGTATGGCATTATCATCTAGCAGCACAGCATTATCACACCATTTTAGTGATGAATAAATCACATCCAGCAATAAGGCATTATCACAACATAGCAAACAGAGTTTTGTTGAAGAACAGAGATCACAGTTGAACACTTACAGCGATTTGATATCTTCTTCTGGTTTGACATCTCTGATGCTGTTTGATATCTTCTTATGGTTTCCACCTAGAACGAAGTGAAATGAATTGAAGAAGAAATCGCTGCATGAAGATTCTACGAAGAGATGCTCTGGTTGTTGAAGATATCGCAGGAAGGCTGATGCTGTTCTGATATGCGCGCTGGTTCTTCTACAGCTTTTAGGTTCGGATCTCCTTTGGATGTTGAAATCGAATCTCTTTCTACTTTGATTGGACTGATTTATGCTCTTATGAACTTGTTGAAGATGTAACCAACTTAATTCGAACTAAGTAAGTTGTTGTAATGGCAATTCAAGACATGAAGACCTGCGTGAGAAGCTCAAGAACAACGCTCTGATTTGTACCATCCGATTGTTGAAATCTGGTCTCATGTTGCTTGGAATTGATCGATTCCTACTCTTCAGAATGTGATGAGGATGAAAGTATCTTGAATCGTCCAAAGGAAGGTGCTAAAATAACAATTTAAGGAAGAAATTGCGCGCGGGAAGCTGGACACTTTCAAATTTCGATTTCTAACTCATTTGCAACGGAATTTGCAATTGAATTTTCCAACAGAAATTGAATTTCATCCCTAATCAACCTTCTCTGATACCACGAAAGGATTTGATGATTGAATAAGGAGAGAAAATTGAGATCAAAGCTTTATGTATTGAAAACATGGTGGAATGATTAGATGATTAAATACAAACGGATAGTACTCCTTATATAGGAAGTACTAGGGACTAATAAGCAAATGTCCTAAACATAGGGACTAACATATAATTGAAAGTAAGTACATCATCTACTAAACTATTGAAATGTAATTCTCTAACTTTCACCGAAGTTCTTCACCTTTATTGATTTTGATCCTCAAACTTTTGAAAATTGCTGAATTGGTCCAAAAACTTGCAATTGTTCTCTCCTTGGGCCGAAATCCAAAATCCAATCCCGATCTAGTCCGCAATCGACTTGAGATCACACACCTTCCATCTTCAATTTGATTCTTCGAGCCCAACACAACCACGTGGGTAACCGCATACGGACGAACATGAAAGTAAAACTAAACTAAAACAATGCCGCCATGGTCATGTCCGTGGAACCTTCTTGGTCATCCATCGTGATCCCACCATTTTAGGCTAAACGAAACAACTAAGAAAAAGTATGATGGGCACTTAAACTTGCAGCCAATGCTCGAAGCAATCTCACCAAAGACTTGCTTGTGGAAGCAACCCAATAACACACCAATGTGATCTTGAATCAGCAACTTCATCATCAAGCATTTCAACATTTCGAGTAATGAATCAACTTAGCAATCTCGATCAAGTATTTCAGCATTTGAGGCACAAATCAGCATGTATCACAGCACCAATGGAAACTACCATAGATCAGCATTTCAGCACCATGGATCAACATTTCAGCACCATAGATCAGCATTTCAGCATTTTGCCCACAGATCATCGTTTCAGCATCATAGATCACCATTTTGAGGAGCAATGTCGCAAGTATTAGATCAGTAATGTCGATCAAGGCATTAATTAGCTCAGCATTAAGGAGCCCACTATCCCTATCAGCTCTCAAACAGCAGTAATTAACAGAGCAATGCAGCAACTTAGATTTTCAAACAACATTTCAATCGCAACAGCAGCAATTAACAGAGCAATGTAGTAGCTTATATTTTTGAACCGCGTTTCAATCGCAACAGTATGGCATTATCATCTAGCAGCACAGCATTATCACACCATTTTAGTGATGAATAAATCACATCCAGCAATAAGGCATTATCACAACATAGCAAACAGAGTTTTGTTGAAGAACAGAGATCACAGTTGAACACTTACAGCGATTTGATATCTTCTTCTGGTTTGACATCTCTGATGCTGTTTGATATCTTCTTATGGTTTCCACCTAGAACGAAGTGAAATGAATTGAAGAAGAAATCGCTGCATGAAGATTCTACGAAGAGATGCTCTGGTTGTTGAAGATATCGCAGGAAGGCTGATGCTGTTCTGATATGCGCGCTGGTTCTTCTACAGCTTTTAGGTTCGGATCTCCTTTGGATGTTGAAATCGAATCTCTTTCTACTTTGATTGGACTGATTTATGCTCTTATGAACTTGTTGAAGATGTAACCAACTTAATTCGAACTAAGTAAGTTGTTGTAATGGCAATTCAAGACATGAAGACCTGCGTGAGAAGCTCAAGAACAACGCTCTGATTTGTACCATCCGATTGTTGAAATCTGGTCTCATGTTGCTTGGAATTGATCGATTCCTACTCTTCAGAATGTGATGAGGATGAAAGTATCTTGAATCGTCCAAAGGAAGGTGCTAAAATAACAATTTAAGGAAGAAATTGCGCGCGGGAAGCTGGACACTTTCAAATTTCGATTTCTAACTCATTTGCAACGGAATTTGCAATTGAATTTTCCAACAGAAATTGAATTTCATCCCTAATCAACCTTCTCTGATACCACGAAAGGATTTGATGATTGAATAAGGAGAGAAAATTGAGATCAAAGCTTTATGTATTGAAAACATGGTGGAATGATTAGATGATTAAATACAAACGGATAGTACTCCTTATATAGGAAGTACTAGGGACTAATAAGCAAATGTCCTAAACATAGGGACTAACATATAATTGAAAGTAAGTACATCATCTACTAAACTATTGAAATGTAATTCTCTAACTTTCACCGAAGTTCTTCACCTTTATTGATTTTGATCCTCAAACTTTTGAAAATTGCTGAATTGGTCCAAAAACTTGCAATTGTTCTCTCCTTGGGCCGAAATCCAAAATCCAATCCCGATCTAGTCCGCAATCGACTTGAGATCACACACCTTCCATCTTCAATTTGATTCTTCGAGCCCAACACAACCACGTGGGTAACCGCATACGGACGAACATGAAAGTAAAACTAAACTAAAACAATGCCGCCATGGTCATGTCCGTGGAACCTTCTTGGTCATCCATCGTGATCCCACCATTTTAGGCTAAACGAAACAACTAAGAAAAAGTATGATGGGCACTTAAACTTGCAGCCAATGCTCGAAGCAATCTCACCAAAGACTTGCTTGTGGAAGCAACCCAATAACACACCAATGTGATCTTGAATCAGCAACTTCATCATCAAGCATTTCAACATTTCGAGTAATGAATCAACTTAGCAATCTCGATCAAGTATTTCAGCATTTGAGGCACAAATCAGCATGTATCACAGCACCAATGGAAACTACCATAGATCAGCATTTCAGCACCATGGATCAACATTTCAGCACCATAGATCAGCATTTCAGCATTTTGCCCACAGATCATCGTTTCAGCATCATAGATCACCATTTTGAGGAGCAATGTCGCAAGTATTAGATCAGTAATGTCGATCAAGGCATTAATTAGCTCAGCATTAAGGAGCCCACTATCCCTATCAGCTCTCAAACAGCAGTAATTAACAGAGCAATGCAGCAACTTAGATTTTCAAACAACATTTCAATCGCAACAGCAGCAATTAACAGAGCAATGTAGTAGCTTATATTTTTGAACCGCGTTTCAATCGCAACAGTATGGCATTATCATCTAGCAGCACAGCATTATCACACCATTTTAGTGATGAATAAATCACATCCAGCAATAAGGCATTATCACAACATAGCAAACAGAGTTTTGTTGAAGAACAGAGATCACAGTTGAACACTTACAGCGATTTGATATCTTCTTCTGGTTTGACATCTCTGATGCTGTTTGATATCTTCTTATGGTTTCCACCTAGAACAAAGTGAAATGAATTGAAGAAGAAATCGCTGCATGAAGATTCTACGAAGAGATGCTCTGGTTGTTGAAGATATCGCAGGAAGGCTGATGCTGTTCTGATATGCGCGCTGGTTCTTCTACAGCTTTTAGGTTCGGATCTCCTTTGGATGTTGAAATCGAATCTCTTTCTACTTTGATTGGACTGATTTATGCTCTTATGAACTTGTTGAAGATGTAACCAACTTAATTCGAACTAAGTAAGTTGTTGTAATGGCAATTCAAGACATGAAGACCTGCGTGAGAAGCTCAAGAACAACGCTCTGATTTGTACCATCCGATTGTTGAAATCTGGTCTCATGTTGCTTGGAATTGATCGATTCCTACTCTTCAGAATGTGATGAGGATGAAAGTATCTTGAATCGTCCAAAGGAAGGTGCTAAAATAACAATTTAAGGAAGAAATTGCGCGCGGGAAGCTGGACACTTTCAAATTTCGATTTCTAACTCATTTGCAACGGAATTTGCAATTGAATTTTCCAACAGAAATTGAATTTCATCCCTAATCAACCTTCTCTGATACCACGAAAGGATTTGATGATTGAATAAGGAGAGAAAATTGAGATCAAAGCTTTATGTATTGAAAACATGGTGGAATGATTAGATGATTAAATACAAACGGATAGTACTCCTTATATAGGAAGTACTAGGGACTAATAAGCAAATGTCCTAAACATAGGGACTAACATATAATTGAAAGTAAGTACATCATCTACTAAACTATTGAAATGTAATTCTCTAACTTTCACCGAAGTTCTTCACCTTTATTGATTTTGATCCTCAAACTTTTGAAAATTGCTGAATTGGTCCAAAAACTTGCAATTGTTCTCTCCTTGGGCCGAAATCCAAAATCCAATCCCGATCTAGTCCGCAATCGACTTGAGATCACACACCTTCCATCTTCAATTTGATTCTTCGAGCCCAACACAACCACGTGGGTAACCGCATACGGACGAACATGAAAGTAAAACTAAACTAAAACAATGCCGCCATGGTCATGTCCGTGGAACCTTCTTGGTCATCCATCGTGATCCCACCATTTTAGGCTAAACGAAACAACTAAGAAAAAGTATGATGGGCACTTAAACTTGCAGCCAATGCTCGAAGCAATCTCACCAAAGACTTGCTTGTGGAAGCAACCCAATAACACACCAATGTGATCTTGAATCAGCAACTTCATCATCAAGCATTTCAACATTTCGAGTAATGAATCAACTTAGCAATCTCGATCAAGTATTTCAGCATTTGAGGCACAAATCAGCATGTATCACAGCACCAATGGAAACTACCATAGATCAGCATTTCAGCACCATGGATCAACATTTCAGCACCATAGATCAGCATTTCAGCATTTTGCCCACAGATCATCGTTTCAGCATCATAGATCACCATTTTGAGGAGCAATGTCGCAAGTATTAGATCAGTAATGTCGATCAAGGCATTAATTAGCTCAGCATTAAGGAGCCCACTATCCCTATCAGCTCTCAAACAGCAGTAATTAACAGAGCAATGCAGCAACTTAGATTTTCAAACAACATTTCAATCGCAACAGCAGCAATTAACAGAGCAATGTAGTAGCTTATATTTTTGAACCGCGTTTCAATCGCAACAGTATGGCATTATCATCTAGCAGCACAGCATTATCACACCATTTTAGTGATGAATAAATCACATCCAGCAATAAGGCATTATCACAACATAGCAAACAGAGTTTTGTTGAAGAACAGAGATCACAGTTGAACACTTACAGCGATTTGATATCTTCTTCTGGTTTGACATCTCTGATGCTGTTTGATATCTTCTTATGGTTTCCACCTAGAACAAAGTGAAATGAATTGAAGAAGAAATCGCTGCATGAAGATTCTACGAAGAGATGCTCTGGTTGTTGAAGATATCGCAGGAAGGCTGATGCTGTTCTGATATGCGCGCTGGTTCTTCTACAGCTTTTAGGTTCGGATCTCCTTTGGATGTTGAAATCGAATCTCTTTCTACTTTGATTGGACTGATTTATGCTCTTATGAACTTGTTGAAGATGTAACCAACTTAATTCGAACTAAGTAAGTTGTTGTAATGGCAATTCAAGACATGAAGACCTGCGTGAGAAGCTCAAGAACAACGCTCTGATTTGTACCATCCGATTGTTGAAATCTGGTCTCATGTTGCTTGGAATTGATCGATTCCTACTCTTCAGAATGTGATGAGGATGAAAGTATCTTGAATCGTCCAAAGGAAGGTGCTAAAATAACAATTTAAGGAAGAAATTGCGCGCGGGAAGCTGGACACTTTCAAATTTCGATTTCTAACTCATTTGCAACGGAATTTGCAATTGAATTTTCCAACAGAAATTGAATTTCATCCCTAATCAACCTTCTCTGATACCACGAAAGGATTTGATGATTGAATAAGGAGAGAAAATTGAGATCAAAGCTTTATGTATTGAAAACATGGTGGAATGATTAGATGATTAAATACAAACGGATAGTACTCCTTATATAGGAAGTACTAGGGACTAATAAGCAAATGTCCTAAACATAGGGACTAACATATAATTGAAAGTAAGTACATCATCTACTAAACTATTGAAATGTAATTCTCTAACTTTCACCGAAGTTCTTCACCTTTATTGATTTTGATCCTCAAACTTTTGAAAATTGCTGAATTGGTCCAAAAACTTGCAATTGTTCTCTCCTTGGGCCGAAATCCAAAATCCAATCCCGATCTAGTCCGCAATCGACTTGAGATCACACACCTTCCATCTTCAATTTGATTCTTCGAGCCCAACACAACCACGTGGGTAACCGCATACGGACGAACATGAAAGTAAAACTAAACTAAAACAATGCCGCCATGGTCATGTCCGTGGAACCTTCTTGGTCATCCATCGTGATCCCACCATTTTAGGCTAAACGAAACAACTAAGAAAAAGTATGATGGGCACTTAAACTTGCAGCCAATGCTCGAAGCAATCTCACCAAAGACTTGCTTGTGGAAGCAACCCAATAACACACCAATGTGATCTTGAATCAGCAACTTCATCATCAAGCATTTCAACATTTCGAGTAATGAATCAACTTAGCAATCTCGATCAAGTATTTCAGCATTTGAGGCACAAATCAGCATGTATCACAGCACCAATGGAAACTACCATAGATCAGCATTTCAGCACCATGGATCAACATTTCAGCACCATAGATCAGCATTTCAGCATTTTGCCCACAGATCATCGTTTCAGCATCATAGATCACCATTTTGAGGAGCAATGTCGCAAGTATTAGATCAGTAATGTCGATCAAGGCATTAATTAGCTCAGCATTAAGGAGCCCACTATCCCTATCAGCTCTCAAACAGCAGTAATTAACAGAGCAATGCAGCAACTTAGATTTTCAAACAACATTTCAATCGCAACAGCAGCAATTAACAGAGCAATGTAGTAGCTTATATTTTTGAACCGCGTTTCAATCGCAACAGTATGGCATTATCATCTAGCAGCACAGCATTATCACACCATTTTAGTGATGAATAAATCACATCCAGCAATAAGGCATTATCACAACATAGCAAACAGAGTTTTGTTGAAGAACAGAGATCACAGTTGAACACTTACAGCGATTTGATATCTTCTTCTGGTTTGACATCTCTGATGCTGTTTGATATCTTCTTATGGTTTCCACCTAGAACGAAGTGAAATGAATTGAAGAAGAAATCGCTGCATGAAGATTCTACGAAGAGATGCTCTGGTTGTTGAAGATATCGCAGGAAGGCTGATGCTGTTCTGATATGCGCGCTGGTTCTTCTACAGCTTTTAGGTTCGGATCTCCTTTGGATGTTGAAATCGAATCTCTTTCTACTTTGATTGGACTGATTTATGCTCTTATGAACTTGTTGAAGATGTAACCAACTTAATTCGAACTAAGTAAGTTGTTGTAATGGCAATTCAAGACATGAAGACCTGCGTGAGAAGCTCAAGAACAACGCTCTGATTTGTACCATCCGATTGTTGAAATCTGGTCTCATGTTGCTTGGAATTGATCGATTCCTACTCTTCAGAATGTGATGAGGATGAAAGTATCTTGAATCGTCCAAAGGAAGGTGCTAAAATAACAATTTAAGGAAGAAATTGCGCGCGGGAAGCTGGACACTTTCAAATTTCGATTTCTAACTCATTTGCAACGGAATTTGCAATTGAATTTTCCAACAGAAATTGAATTTCATCCCTAATCAACCTTCTCTGATACCACGAAAGGATTTGATGATTGAATAAGGAGAGAAAATTGAGATCAAAGCTTTATGTATTGAAAACATGGTGGAATGATTAGATGATTAAATACAAACGGATAGTACTCCTTATATAGGAAGTACTAGGGACTAATAAGCAAATGTCCTAAACATAGGGACTAACATATAATTGAAAGTAAGTACATCATCTACTAAACTATTGAAATGTAATTCTCTAACTTTCACCGAAGTTCTTCACCTTTATTGATTTTGATCCTCAAACTTTTGAAAATTGCTGAATTGGTCCAAAAACTTGCAATTGTTCTCTCCTTGGGCCGAAATCCAAAATCCAATCCCGATCTAGTCCGCAATCGACTTGAGATCACACACCTTCCATCTTCAATTTGATTCTTCGAGCCCAACACAACCACGTGGGTAACCGCATACGGACGAACATGAAAGTAAAACTAAACTAAAACAATGCCGCCATGGTCATGTCCGTGGAACCTTCTTGGTCATCCATCGTGATCCCACCATTTTAGGCTAAACGAAACAACTAAGAAAAAGTATGATGGGCACTTAAACTTGCAGCCAATGCTCGAAGCAATCTCACCAAAGACTTGCTTGTGGAAGCAACCCAATAACACACCAATGTGATCTTGAATCAGCAACTTCATCATCAAGCATTTCAACATTTCGAGTAATGAATCAACTTAGCAATCTCGATCAAGTATTTCAGCATTTGAGGCACAAATCAGCATGTATCACAGCACCAATGGAAACTACCATAGATCAGCATTTCAGCACCATGGATCAACATTTCAGCACCATAGATCAACATTTCAGCATTTTGCCCACAGATCATCGTTTCAGCATCATAGATCACCATTTTGAGGAGCAATGTCGCAAGTATTAGATCAGTAATGTCGATCAAGGCATTAATTAGCTCAGCATTAAGGAGCCCACTATCCCTATCAGCTCTCAAACAGCAGTAATTAACAGAGCAATGCAGCAACTTAGATTTTCAAACAACATTTCAATCGCAACAGCAGCAATTAACAGAGCAATGTAGTAGCTTATATTTTTGAACCGCGTTTCAATCGCAACAGTATGGCATTATCATCTAGCAGCACAGCATTATCACACCATTTTAGTGATGAATAAATCACATCCAGCAATAAGGCATTATCACAACATAGCAAACAGAGTTTTGTTGAAGAACAGAGATCACAGTTGAACACTTACAGCGATTTGATATCTTCTTCTGGTTTGACATCTCTGATGCTGTTTGATATCTTCTTATGGTTTCCACCTAGAACGAAGTGAAATGAATTGAAGAAGAAATCGCTGCATGAAGATTCTACGAAGAGATGCTCTGGTTGTTGAAGATATCGCAGGAAGGCTGATGCTGTTCTGATATGCGCGCTGGTTCTTCTACAGCTTTTAGGTTCGGATCTCCTTTGGATGTTGAAATCGAATCTCTTTCTACTTTGATTGGACTGATTTATGCTCTTATGAACTTGTTGAAGATGTAACCAACTTAATTCGAACTAAGTAAGTTGTTGTAATGGCAATTCAAGACATGAAGACCTGCGTGAGAAGCTCAAGAACAACGCTCTGATTTGTACCATCCGATTGTTGAAATCTGGTCTCATGTTGCTTGGAATTGATCGATTCCTACTCTTCAGAATGTGATGAGGATGAAAGTATCTTGAATCGTCCAAAGGAAGGTGCTAAAATAACAATTTAAGGAAGAAATTGCGCGCGGGAAGCTGGACACTTTCAAATTTCGATTTCTAACTCATTTGCAACGGAATTTGCAATTGAATTTTCCAACAGAAATTGAATTTCATCCCTAATCAACCTTCTCTGATACCACGAAAGGATTTGATGATTGAATAAGGAGAGAAAATTGAGATCAAAGCTTTATGTATTGAAAACATGGTGGAATGATTAGATGATTAAATACAAACGGATAGTACTCCTTATATAGGAAGTACTAGGGACTAATAAGCAAATGTCCTAAACATAGGGACTAACATATAATTGAAAGTAAGTACATCATCTACTAAACTATTGAAATGTAATTCTCTAACTTTCACCGAAGTTCTTCACCTTTATTGATTTTGATCCTCAAACTTTTGAAAATTGCTGAATTGGTCCAAAAACTTGCAATTGTTCTCTCCTTGGGCCGAAATCCAAAATCCAATCCCGATCTAGTCCGCAATCGACTTGAGATCACACACCTTCCATCTTCAATTTGATTCTTCGAGCCCAACACAACCACGTGGGTAACCGCATACGGACGAACATGAAAGTAAAACTAAACTAAAACAATGCCGCCATGGTCATGTCCGTGGAACCTTCTTGGTCATCCATCGTGATCCCACCATTTTAGGCTAAACGAAACAACTAAGAAAAAGTATGATGGGCACTTAAACTTGCAGCCAATGCTCGAAGCAATCTCACCAAAGACTTGCTTGTGGAAGCAACCCAATAAC
Organism: Chamaenerion angustifolium; assembly: GCA_946814005.1. Classification (NCBI taxonomy): domain Eukaryota; kingdom Viridiplantae; phylum Streptophyta; class Magnoliopsida; order Myrtales; family Onagraceae; genus Chamaenerion; species Chamaenerion angustifolium. The sequence goes on along the minus strand of OX328277.1, from coordinate 17,170,341 downwards.
ACACCAATGTGATCTTGAATCAGCAACTTCATCATCAAGCATTTCAACATTTCGAGTAATGAATCAACTTAGCAATCTCGATCAAGTATTTCAGCATTTGAGGCACAAATCAGCATGTATCACAGCACCAATGGAAACTACCATAGATCAGCATTTCAGCACCATGGATCAACATTTCAGCACCATAGATCAACATTTCAGCATTTTGCCCACAGATCATCGTTTCAGCATCATAGATCACCATTTTGAGGAGCAATGTCGCAAGTATTAGATCAGTAATGTCGATCAAGGCATTAATTAGCTCAGCATTAAGGAGCCCACTATCCCTATCAGCTCTCAAACAGCAGTAATTAACAGAGCAATGCAGCAACTTAGATTTTCAAACAACATTTCAATCGCAACAGCAGCAATTAACAGAGCAATGTAGTAGCTTATATTTTTGAACCGCGTTTCAATCGCAACAGTATGGCATTATCATCTAGCAGCACAGCATTATCACACCATTTTAGTGATGAATAAATCACATCCAGCAATAAGGCATTATCACAACATAGCAAACAGAGTTTTGTTGAAGAACAGAGATCACAGTTGAACACTTACAGCGATTTGATATCTTCTTCTGGTTTGACATCTCTGATGCTGTTTGATATCTTCTTATGGTTTCCACCTAGAACGAAGTGAAATGAATTGAAGAAGAAATCGCTGCATGAAGATTCTACGAAGAGATGCTCTGGTTGTTGAAGATATCGCAGGAAGGCTGATGCTGTTCTGATATGCGCGCTGGTTCTTCTACAGCTTTTAGGTTCGGATCTCCTTTGGATGTTGAAATCGAATCTCTTTCTACTTTGATTGGACTGATTTATGCTCTTATGAACTTGTTGAAGATGTAACCAACTTAATTCGAACTAAGTAAGTTGTTGTAATGGCAATTCAAGACATGAAGACCTGCGTGAGAAGCTCAAGAACAACGCTCTGATTTGTACCATCCGATTGTTGAAATCTGGTCTCATGTTGCTTGGAATTGATCGATTCCTACTCTTCAGAATGTGATGAGGATGAAAGTATCTTGAATCGTCCAAAGGAAGGTGCTAAAATAACAATTTAAGGAAGAAATTGCGCGCGGGAAGCTGGACACTTTCAAATTTCGATTTCTAACTCATTTGCAACGGAATTTGCAATTGAATTTTCCAACAGAAATTGAATTTCATCCCTAATCAACCTTCTCTGATACCACAAAAGGATTTGATGATTGAATAAGGAGAGAAAATTGAGATCAAAGCTTTATGTATTGAAAACATGGTGGAATGATTAGATGATTAAATACAAACGGATAGTACTCCTTATATAGGAAGTACTAGGGACTAATAAGCAAATGTCCTAAACATAGGGACTAACATATAATTGAAAGTAAGTACATCATCTACTAAACTATTGAAATGTAATTCTCTAACTTTCACCGAAGTTCTTCACCTTTATTGATTTTGATCCTCAAACTTTTGAAAATTGCTGAATTGGTCCAAAAACTTGCAATTCTTCTCTCCTTGGGCCGAAATCCAAAATCCAATCCCGATCTAGTCCGCAATCGACTTGAGATCACACACCTTCCATCTTCAATTTGATTCTTCGAGCCCAACACAACCACGTGGGTAACCGCATACGGACGAACATGAAAGTAAAACTAAACTAAAACAATGCCGCCATGGTCATGTCCGTGGAACCTTCTTGGTCATCCATCGTGATCCCACCATTTTAGGCTAAACGAAACAACTAAGAAAAAGTATGATGGGCACTTGAACTTGCAGCCAATGCTCGTAGCAATCTCACCAAAGACTTGCTTGTGGAAGCAACCCAATAACACACCAATGTGATCTTGAATCAGCAACTTCATCATCAAGCATTTCAACATTTCGAGTAATGAATCAACTTAGCAATCTCGATCAAGTATTTCAGCATTTGAGGCACAAATCAGCATGTATCACAGCACCAATGGAAACTACCATAGATCAGCATTTCAGCACCATGGATCAACATTTCAGCACCATAGATCAGCATTTCAGCATTTTGCCCACAGATCATCGTTTCAGCATCATAGATCACCATTTTGAGGAGCAATGTCGCAAGTATTAGATCAGTAATGTCGATCAAGGCATTAATTAGCTCAGCATTAAGGAGCCCACTATCCCTATCAGCTCTCAAACAGCAGTAATTAACAGAGCAATGCAGCAACTTAGATTTTCAAACAACATTTCAATCGCAACAGCAGCAATTAACAGAGCAATGTAGTAGCTTATATTTTTGAACCGCGTTTCAATCGCAACAGTATGGCATTATCATCTAGCAGCACAGCATTATCACACCATTTTAGTGATGAATAAATCACATCCAGCAATAAGGCATTATCACAACATAGCAAACAGAGTTTTGTTGAAGAACAGAGATCACAGTTGAACACTTACAGCGATTTGATATCTTCTTCTGGTTTGACATCTCTGATGCTGTTTGATATCTTCTTATGGTTTCCACCTAGAACGAAGTGAAATGAATTGAAGAAGAAATCGCTGCATGAAGATTCTACGAAGAGATGCTCTGGTTGTTGAAGATATCGCAGGAAGGCTGATGCTGTTCTGATATGCGCGCTGGTTCTTCTACAGCTTTTAGGTTCGGATCTCCTTTGGATGTTGAAATCGAATCTCTTTCTACTTTGATTGGACTGATTTATGCTCTTATGAACTTGTTGAAGATGTAACCAACTTAATTCGAACTAGGTAAGTTGTTGTAATGGCAATTCAAGACATGAAGACCTGCGTGAGAAGCTCAAGAACAACGCTCTGATTTGTACCATCCGATTGTTGAAATCTGGTCTCATGTTGCTTGGAATTGATCGATTCCTACTCTTCAGAATGTGATGAGGATGAAAGTATCTTGAATCGTCCAAAGGAAGGTGCTAAAATAACAATTTAAGGAAGAAATTGCGCGCGGGAAGCTGGACACTTTCAAATTTCGATTTCTAACTCATTTGCAACGGAATTTGCAATTGAATTTTCCCAACAGAAATTGAATTTCATCCCTAATCAACCTTCTCTGATACCACGAAAGGATTTGATGATTGAATAAGGAGAGAAACTTGAGATCAAAGCTTTATGTATTGAAAACATGGTGGAATGATTAGATGATTAAATACAAACGGATAGTACTCCTTATATAGGAAGTACTAGGGACTAATAAGCAAATGTCCTAAACATAGGGACTAACATATAATTGAAAGTAAGTACATCATCTACTAAACTATTGAAATGTAATTCTCTAACTTTCACCGAAGTTCTTCACCTTTATTGATTTTGATCCTCAAACTTTTGAAAATTGCTGAATTGGTCCAAAAACTTGCAATTCTTCTCTCCTTGGGCCGAAATCCAAAATCCAATCCCGATCTAGTCCGCAATCGACTTGAGATCACACACCTTCCATCTTCAATTTGATTCTTCGAGCCCAACACAACCACGTGGGTAACCGCATACGGACGAACATGAAAGTAAAACTAAACTAAAACAATGCCGCCATGGTCATGTACGTGGAACCTTCTTGGTCATCCATCGTGATCCCACCATTTTAGGCTAAACGAAACAACTAAGAAAAAGTATGATGGGCACTTGAACTTGCAGCCAATGCTCGAAGCAATCTCACCAAAGACTTGCTTGTGGAAGCAACCCAATAACACACCAATGTGATCTTGAATCAGCAACTTCATCATCAAGCATTTCAACATTTCGAGTAATGAATCAACTTAGCAATCTCGATCAAGTATTTCAGCATTTGAGGCACAAATCAGCATGTATCACAGCACCAATGGAAACTACCATAGATCAGCATTTCAGCACCATGGATCAACATTTCAGCACCATAGATCAGCATTTCAGCATTTTGCCCACAGATCATCGTTTCAGCATCATAGATCACCATTTTGAGGAGCAATGTCGCAAGTATTAGATCAGTAATGTCGATCAAGGCATTAATTAGCTCAGCATTAAGGAGCCCACTATCCCTATCAGCTCTCAAACAGCAGTAATTAACAGAGCAATGCAGCAACTTAGATTTTCAAACAACATTTCAATCGCAACAGCAGCAATTAACAGAGCAATGTAGTAGCTTATATTTCTGAACCGCGTTTCAATCGCAACAGTATGGCATTATCATCTAGCAGCACAGCATTATCACACCATTTTAGTGATGAATAAATCACATCCAGCAATAAGGCATTATCACAACATAGCAAACAGAGTTTTGTTGAAGAACAGAGATCACAGTTGAACACTTACAGCGATTTGATATCTTCTTCTGGTTTGACATCTCTGATGCTGTTTGATATCTTCTTATGGTTTCCACCTAGAACGAAGTGAAATGAATTGAAGAAGAAATCGCTGCATGAAGATTCTACGAAGAGATGCTCTGGTTGTTGAAGATATCGTAGGAAGGCTGATGCTGTTCTGATATGCGCGCTGGTTCTTCTACAGCTTTTAGGTTCGGATCTCTTTTGGATGTTGAAATCGAATCTCTTTCTACTTTGATTGGACTGATTTATGCTCTTATGAACTTGTTGAAGATGTAACCAACTTAATTCGAACTAAGTAAGTTGTTGTAATGGCAATTCAAGACATGAAGACCTGCGTGAGAAGCTCAAGAACAACGCTCTGATTTGTACCATCCGATTGTTGAAATCTGGTCTCATGTTGCTTGGAATTGATCGATTCCTACTCTTCAGAATGTGATGAGGATGAAAGTATCTTGAATCGTCCAAAGGAAGGTGCTAAAATAACAATTTAAGGAAGAAATTGCGCGCGGGAAGCTGGACACTTTCAAATTTCGATTTCTAACTCATTTGCAACGGAATTTGCAATTGAATTTTCCAACAGAAATTGAATTTCATCCCTAATCAACCTTCTCTGATACCACGAAAGGATTTGATGATTGAATAAGGAGAGAAACTTGAGATCAAAGCTTTATGTATTGAAAACATGGTGGAATGATTAGATGATTAAATACAAACGGATAGTACTCCTTATATAGGAAGTACTAGGGACTAATAAGCAAATGTCCTAAACATAGGGACTAACATATAATTGAAAGTAAGTACATCATCTACTAAACTATTGAAATGTAATTCTCTAACTTTCACCGAAGTTCTTCACCTTTATTGATTTTGATCCTCAAACTTTTGAAAATTGCTGAATTGGTCCAAAAACTTGCAATTCTTCTCTCCTTGGGCCGAAATCCAAAATCCAATCCCGATCTAGTCCGCAATCGACTTGAGATCACACACCTTCCATCTTCAATTTGATTCTTCGATCCCAACACAACCACGTGGGTAACCGCATACGGACGAACATGAAAGTAAAACTAAACTAAAACAATGCCGCCATGGTCATGTCCGTGGAACCTTCTTGGTCATCCATCGTGATCCCACCATTTTAGGCTAAACGAAACAACTAAGAAAAAGTATGATGGGCACTTGAACTTGCAGCCAATGCTCGAAGCAATCTCACCAAAGACTTGCTTGTGGAAGCAGCCCAATAACACACCAATGTGATCTTGAATTAGCAACTTCATCATCAAGCATTACAACATTTCGAGTAATGAATCAACTTAGCAATCTCGATCAAGTATTTCAGCATTTGAGGCACAAATCAGCATGTATCACAGCACCAATGGAAACTACCATAGATCAGCATTTCAGCACCATGGATCAACATTTCAGCACCATAGATCAGCATTTCAGCATTTTGCCCACAGATCATCGTTTCAGCATCATAGATCACCATTTTGAGGAGCAATGTCGCAAGTATTAGATCAGTAATGTCGATCAAGGCATTAATTAGCTCAGCATTAAGGAGCCCACTATCCCTATCAGCTCTCAAACAGCAGTAATTAACAGAGCAATGCAGCAACTTAGATTTTCAAACAACATTTCAATCGCAACAGCAGCAATTAACAGAGCAATGTAGTAGCTTATATTTCTGAACCGCGTTTCAATCGCAACAGTATGGCATTATCATCTAGCAGCACAGCATTATCACACCATTTTAGTGATGAATAAATCACATCCAGCAATAAGGCATTATCACAACATAGCAAACAGAGTTTTGTTGAAGAACAGAGATCACAGTTGAACACTTACAGCGATTTGATATCTTCTTCTGGTTTGACATCTCTGATGCTGTTTGATATCTTCTTATGGTTTCCACCTAGAACGAAGTGAAATGAATTGAAGAAGAAATCGCTGCATGAAGATTCTACGAAGAGATGCTCTGGTTGTTGAAGATATCGCAGGAAGGCTGATGCTGTTCTGATATGCGCGCTGGTTCTTCTACAGCTTTTAGGTTCGGATCTCTTTTGGATGTTGAAATCGAATCTCTTTCTACTTTGATTGGACTGATTTATGCTCTTATGAACTTGTTGAAGATGTAACCAACTTAATTCGAACTAAGTAAGTTGTTGTAATGGCAATTCAAGACATGAAGACCTGCGTGAGAAGCTCAAGAACAACGCTCTGATTTGTACCATCCGATTGTTGAAATCTGGTCTCATGTTGCTTGGAATTGATCGATTCCTACTCTTCAGAATGTGATGAGGATGAAAGTATCTTGAATCGTCCAAAGGAAGGTGCTAAAATAACAATTTAAGGAAGAAATTGCGCGCGGGAAGCTGGACACTTTCAAATTTCGATTTCTAACTCATTTGCAACGGAATTTGCAATTGAATTTTCCAACAGAAATTGAATTTCATCCCTAATCAACCTTCTCTGATACCACGAAAGGATTTGATGATTGAATAAGGAGAGAAACTTGAGATCAAAGCTTTATGTATTGAAAACATGGTGGAATGATTAGATGATTAAATACAAACGGATAGTACTCCTTATATAGGAAGTACTAGGGACTAATAAGCAAATGTCCTAAACATAGGGACTAACGTATAATTGAAAGTAAGTACATCATCTACTAAACTATTGAAATGTAATTCTCTAACTTTCACCGAAGTTCTTCACCTTTATTGATTTTGATCCTCAAACTTTTGAAAATTGCTGAATTGGTCCAAAAACTTGCAATTCTTCTCTCCTTGGGCCGAAATCCAAAATCCAATCCCGATCTAGTCCGCAATCGACTTGAGATCACACACCTTCCATCTTCAATTTGATTCTTCGATCCCAACACAACCACGTGGGTAACCGCATACGGACGAACATGAAAGTAAAACTAAACTAAAACAATGCCGCCATGGTCATGTCCGTGGAACCTTCTTGGTCATCCATCGTGATCCCACCATTTTAGGCTAAACGAAACAACTAAGAAAAAGTATGATGGGCACTTGAACTTGCAGCCAATGCTCGAAGCAATCTCACCAAAGACTTGCTTGTGGAAGCAGCCCAATAACACACCAATGTGATCTTGAATTAGCAACTTCATCATCAAGCATTACAACATTTCGAGTAATGAATCAACTTAGCAATCTCGATCAAGTATTTCAGCATTTGAGGCACAAATCAGCATGTATCACAGCACCAATGGAAACTACCATAGATCAGCATTTCAGCACCATGGATCAACATTTCAGCACCATAGATCAGCATTTCAGCATTTTGCCCACAGATCATCGTTTCAGCATCATAGATCACCATTTTGAGGAGCAATGTCGCAAGTATTAGATCAGTAATGTCGATCAAGGCATTAATTAGCTCAGCATTAAGTAGCCCACTATCCCTATCAGCTCTCAAACAGCAGTAATTAACAGAGCAATGCAGCAACTTAGATTTTCAAACAACATTTCAATCGCAACAGCAGCAATTAACAGAGCAATGTAGTAGCTTATATTTTTGAACCGCGTTTCAATCGCAACAGTATGGCATTATCATCTAGCAGCACAGCATTATCACACCATTTTAGTGATGAATAAATCACATCCAGCAATAAGGCATTATCACAACATAGCAAACAGAGTTTTGTTGAAGAACAGAGATCACAGTTGAACACTTACAGCGATTTGATATCTTCTTCTGGTTTGACATCTCTGATGCTGTTTGATATCTTCTTATGGTTTCCACCTAGAACGAAGTGAAATGAATTGAAGAAGAAATCGCTGCATGAAGATTCTACGAAGAGATGCTCTGGTTGTTGAAGATATCGCAGGAAGGCTGATGCTGTTCTGATATGCGCGCTGGTTCTTCTACAGCTTTTAGGTTCGGATCTCCTTTGGATGTTGAAATCGAATATCTTTCTACTTTGATTGGACTGATTTATGCTCTTATGAACTTGTTGAAGATGTAACCAACTTAATTCGAACTAAGTAAGTTGTTGTAATGGCAATTCAAGACATGAAGACCTGCGTGAGAAGCTCAAGAACAACGCTCTGATTTGTACCATCCGATTGTTGAAATCTGGTCTCATGTTGCTTGGAATTGATCGATTCCTACTCTTCAGAATGTGATGAGGATGAAAGTATCTTGAATCGTCCAAAGGAAGGTGCTAAAATAACAATTTAAGGAAGAAATTGCGCGCGGGAAGCTGGACACTTTCAAATTTCGATTTCTAACTCATTTGCAACAGAATTTGCAATTGAATTTTCCAACAGAAATTGAATTTCATCCCTAATCAACCTTCTCTGATACCACGAAAGGATTTGATGATTGAATAAGGAGAGAAAATTGAGATCAAAGCTTTATGTATTGAAAACATGGTGGAATGATTAGATGATTAAATACAAACGGATAGTATTCCTTATATAGGAAGTACTAGGGACTAATAAGCAACTGTCCTAAACATAGGGATTAACATAAATTGAAAGTAAGTACATCATCTACTAAACAATTGAAATGTAATTCTCTAAAATTCACCCAAGTTCTTCGACTTTATTGATTTTGATCCTCAAACTTTTGAAATAGCTGAATTGGTACCAAAACTTGCAATGCTTGTTTCCTTGTGCCGAAATTCAAAATCCAATCCCGATCTAGTCCGCAATTGACTTGAGATCACACACCTTCCATCTTCAATTTGATTCTTCGAGCCCAACACAACCACGTGGGTAACCGCATACGGACGAACATGAAAGTAAAACTAAACTAAAACAATGCCGCCATGGTCATGTCCGTGGAACCTTCTTGGTCATCCATCGTGATCCCAGCATTTTAGGCTAAACGAAACAACTAAGAAAAAGTATGGTCGGCACTTGAACTTGCAGCCAATGCTCGAAGCAATCTCACCAAAGACTTGCTTGTGGAAGCAACCCAATAACACACCAATGTGATCTTGAATCAGCAACTTCATCATCAAGCATTTCAACATTTCGAGTAATGAATCAACTTAGCAATCTCGATCAAGTATTTCAGCATTTGAGGCACAAATCAGCATGTATCACAGCACCAATGGAAACTACCATAGATCAGCATTTCAGCACCATGGATCAACATTTCAGCACCATAGATCAGCATTTCAGCATTTTGCCCACAGATCATCGTTTCAGCATCATAGATCACCATTTTGAGGAGCAATGTCGCAAGTATTAGATCAGTAATGTCGATCAAGGCATTAATTAGCTCAGCATTAAGTAGCCCACTATCCCTATCAGCTCTCAAACAGCAGTAATTAACAGAGCAATGCAGCAACTTAGATTTTCAAACAACATTTCAATCGCAACAGCAGCAATTAACAGAGCAATGTAGTAGCTTATATTTTTGAACCGCGTTTCAATCGCAACAGTATGGCATTATCATCTAGCAGCACAGCATTATCACACCATTTTAGTGATGAATAAATCACATCCAGCAATAAGGCATTATCACAACATAGCAAACAGAGTTTTGTTGAAGAACAGAGATCACAGTTGAACACTTACAGCGATTTGATATCTTCTTCTGGTTTGACATCTCTGATGCTGTTTGATATCTTCTTATGGTTTCCACCTAGAACGAAGTGAAATGAATTGAAGAAGAAATCGCTGCATGAAGATTCTACGAAGAGATGCTCTGGTTGTTGAAGATATCGCAGGAAGGCTGATGCTGTTCTGATATGCGCGCTGGTTCTTCTACAGCTTTTAGGTTCGGATCTCCTTTGGATGTTGAAATCGAATCTCTTTCTACTTTGATTGGACTGATTTATGCTCTTATGAACTTGTTGAAGATGTAACCAACTTAATTCGAACTAAGTAAGTTGTTGTAATGGCAATTCAAGACATGAAGACCTGCGTGAGAAGCTCAAGAACAACGCTCTGATTTGTACCATCCGATTGTTGAAATCTGGTCTCATGTTGCTTGGAATTGATCGATTCCTACTCTTCAGAATGTGATGAGGATGAAAGTATCTTGAATCGTCCAAAGGAAGGTGCTAAAATAACAATTTAAGGAAGAAATTGCGCGCGGGAAGCTGGACACTTTCAAATTTCGATTTCTAACTCATTTGCAACGGAATTTGCAATTGAATTTTCCAACAGAAATTGAATTTCATCCCTAATCAACCTTCTCTGATACCACGAAAGGATTTGATGATTGAATAAGGAGAGAAAATTGAGATCAAAGCTTTATGTATTGAAAACATGGTGGAATGATTAGATGATTAAATACAAACGGATAGTACTCCTTATATAGGAAGTACTAGGGACTAATAAGCAAATGTCCTAAACATAGGGACTAACATATAATTGAAAGTAAGTACATCATCTACTAAACTATTGAAATGTAATTCTCTAACTTTCACCGAAGTTCTTCACCTTTATTGATTTTGATCCTCAAACTTTTGAAAATTGCTGAATTGGTCCAAAAACTTGCAATTCTTCTCTCCTTGGGCCGAAATCCAAAATCCAATCCCGATCTAGTCCGCAATTGACTTGAGATCACACACCTTCCATCTTCAATTTGATTCTTCGAGCCCAACACAACCACGTGGGTAACCGCATACGGACGAACATGAAAGTAAAACTAAACTAAAACAATGCCGCCATGGTCATGTCCGTGGAACCTTCTTGGTCATCCATCGTGATCCCACCATTTTAGGCTAAACGAAACAACTAAGAAAAAGTATGATGGGCACTTGAACTTGCAGCCAATGCTCGAAGCAATCTCACCAAAGACTTGCTTGTGGAAGCAACCCAATAACACACCAATGTGATCTTGAATCAGCAACTTCATCATCAAGCATTTCAACATTTCGAGTAATGAATCAACTTAGCAATCTCGATCAAGTATTTCAGCATTTGAGGCACAAATCAGCATGTATCACAGCACCAATGGAAACTACCATAGATCAGCATTTCAGCACCATGGATCAACATTTCAGCACCATAGATCAGCATTTCAGCATTTTGCCCACAGATCATCGTTTCAGCATCATAGATCACCATTTTGAGGAGCAATGTCGCAAGTATTAGATCAGTAATGTCGATCAAGGCATTAATTAGCTCAGCATTAAGTAGCCCACTATCCCTATCAGCTCTCAAACAGCAGTAATTAACAGAGCAATGCAGCAACTTAGATTTTCAAACAACATTTCAATCGCAACAGCAGCAATTAACAGAGCAATGTAGTAGCTTATATTTTTGAACCGCGTTTCAATCGCAACAGTATGGCATTATCATCTAGCAGCACAGCATTATCACACCATTTTAGTGATGAATAAATCACATCCAGCAATAAGGCATTATCACAACATAGCAAACAGAGTTTTGTTGAAGAACAGAGATCACAGTTGAACACTTACAGCGATTTGATATCTTCTTCTGGTTTGACATCTCTGATGCTGTTTGATATCTTCTTATGGTTTCCACCTAGAACGAAGTGAAATGAATTGAAGAAGAAATCGCTGCATGAAGATTCTACGAAGAGATGCTCTGGTTGTTGAAGATATCGCAGGAAGGCTGATGCTGTTCTGATATGCGCGCTGGTTCTTCTACAGCTTTTAGGTTCGGATCTCCTTTGGATGTTGAAATCGAATATCTTTCTACTTTGATTGGACTGATTTATGCTCTTATGAACTTGTTGAAGATGTAACCAACTTAATTCGAACTAAGTAAGTTGTTGTAATGGCAATTCAAGACATGAAGACCTGCGTGAGAAGCTCAAGAACAACGCTCTGATTTGTACCATCCGATTGTTGAAATCTGGTCTCATGTTGCTTGGAATTGATCGATTCCTACTCTTCAGAATGTGATGAGGATGAAAGTATCTTGAATCGTCCAAAGGAAGGTGCTAAAATAACAATTTAAGGAAGAAATTGCGCGCGGGAAGCTGGACACTTTCAAATTTCGATTTCTAACTCATTTGCAACGGAATTTGCAATTGAATTTTCCAACAGAAATTGAATTTCATCCCTAATCAACCTTCTCTGATACCACGAAAGGATTTGATGATTGAATAAGGAGAGAAAATTGAGATCAAAGCTTTATGTATTGAAAACATGGTGGAATGATTAGATGATTAAATACAAACGGATAGTACTCCTTATATAGGAAGTACTAGGGACTAATAAGCAAATGTCCTAAACATAGGGACTAACATATAATTGAAAGTAAGTACATCATCTACTAAACTATTGAAATGTAATTCTCTAACTTTCACCGAAGTTCTTCACCTTTATTGATTTTGATCCTCAAACTTTTGAAAATTGCTGAATTGGTCCAAAAACTTGCAATTCTTCTCTCCTTGGGCCGAAATCCAAAATCCAATCCCGATCTAGTCCGCAATCGACTTGAGATCACACACCTTCCATCTTCAATTTGATTCTTCGAGCCCAACACAACCACGTGGGTAACCGCATACGGACGAACATGAAAGTAAAACTAAACTAAAACAATGCCGCCATGGTCATGTCCGTGGAACCTTCTTGGTCATCCATCGTGATCCCACCATTTTAGGCTAAACGAAACAACTAAGAAAAAGTATGATGGGCACTTGAACTTGCAGCCAATGCTCGAAGCAATCTCACCAAAGACTTGCTTGTGGAAGCAACCCAATAACACACCAATGTGATCTTGAATCAGCAACTTCATCATCAAGCATTTCAACATTTCGAGTAATGAATCAACTTAGCAATCTCGATCAAGTATTTCAGCATTTGAGGCACAAATCAGCATGTATCACAGCACCAATGGAAACTACCATAGATCAGCATTTCAGCACCATGGATCAACATTTCAGCACCATAGATCAGCATTTCAGCATTTTGCCCACAGATCATCGTTTCAGCATCATAGATCACCATTTTGAGGAGCAATGTCGCAAGTATTAGATCAGTAATGTCGATCAAGGCATTAATTAGCTCAGCATTAAGGAGCCCACTATCCCTATCAGCTCTCAAACAGCAGTAATTAACAGAGCAATGCAGCAACTTAGATTTTCAAACAACATTTCAATCGCAACAGCAGCAATTAACAGAGCAATGTAGTAGCTTATATTTTTGAACCGCGTTTCAATCGCAACAGTATGGCATTATCATCTAGCAGCACAGCATTATCACACCATTTTAGTGATGAATAAATCACATCCAGCAATAAGGCATTATCACAACATAGCAAACAGAGTTTTGTTGAAGAACAGAGATCACAGTTGAACACTTACAGCGATTTGATATCTTCTTCTGGTTTGACATCTCTGATGCTGTTTGATATCTTCTTATGGTTTCCACCTAGAACGAAGTGAAATGAATTGAAGAAGAAATCGCTGCATGAAGATTCTACGAAGAGATGCTCTGGTTGTTGAAGATATCGCAGGAAGGCTGATGCTGTTCTGATATGCGCGCTGGTTCTTCTACAGCTTTTAGGTTCGGATCTCCTTTGGATGTTGAAATCGAATATCTTTCTACTTTGATTGGACTGATTTATGCTCTTATGAACTTGTTGAAGATGTAACCAACTTAATTCGAACTAAGTAAGTTGTTGTAATGGCAATTCAAGACATGAAGACCTGCGTGAGAAGCTCAAGAACAACGCTCTGATTTGTACCATCCGATTGTTGAAATCTGGTCTCATGTTGCTTGGAATTGATCGATTCCTACTCTTCAGAATGTGATGAGGATGAAAGTATCTTGAATCGTCCAAAGGAAGGTGCTAAAATAACAATTTAAGGAAGAAATTGCGCGCGGGAAGCTGGACACTTTCAAATTTCGATTTCTAACTCATTTGCAACGGAATTTGCAATTGAATTTTCCAACAGAAATTGAATTTCATCCCTAATCAACCTTCTCTGATACCACGAAAGGATTTGATGATTGAATAAGGAGAGAAAATTGAGATCAAAGCTTTATGTATTGAAAACATGGTGGAATGATTAGATGATTAAATACAAACGGATAGTACTCCTTATATAGGAAGTACTAGGGACTAATAAGCAAATGTCCTAAACATAGGGACTAACATATAATTGAAAGTAAGTACATCATCTACTAAACTATTGAAATGTAATTCTCTAACTTTCACCGAAGTTCTTCACCTTTATTGATTTTGATCCTCAAACTTTTGAAAATTGCTGAATTGGTCCAAAAACTTGCAATTCTTCTCTCCTTGGGCCGAAATCCAAAATCCAATCCCGATCTAGTCCGCAATCGACTTGAGATCACACACCTTCCATCTTCAATTTGATTCTTCGAGCCCAACACAACCACGTGGGTAACCGCATACGGACGAACATGAAAGTAAAACTAAACTAAAACAATGCCGCCATGGTCATGTCCGTGGAACCTTATTGGTCATCCATCGTGATCCCACCATTTTAGGCTAAACGAAACAACTAAGAAAAAGTATGATGGGCACTTGAACTTGCAGCCAATGCTCGAAGCAATCTCACCAAAGACTTGCTTGTGGAAGCAACCCAATAACACACCAATGTGATCTTGAATCAGCAACTTCATCATCAAGCATTTCAACATTTCGAGTAATGAATCAACTTAGCAATCTCGATCAAGTATTTCAGCATTTGAGGCACAAATCAGCATGTATCACAGCACCAATGGAAACTACCATAGATCAGCATTTCAGCACCATGGATCAACATTTCAGCACCATAGATCAGCATTTCAGCATTTTGCCCACATATCATCGTTTCAGCATCATAGATCACCATTTTGAGGAGCAATGTCGCAAGTATTAGATCAGTAATGTCGATCAAG
This sequence comes from Chamaenerion angustifolium, assembly GCA_946814005.1. Classification (NCBI taxonomy): domain Eukaryota; kingdom Viridiplantae; phylum Streptophyta; class Magnoliopsida; order Myrtales; family Onagraceae; genus Chamaenerion; species Chamaenerion angustifolium. The sequence continues at coordinate 17,155,204 of OX328277.1, read as the reverse complement.
GCATTAATTAGCTCAGCATTAAGGAGCCCACTATCCCTATCAGCTCTCAAACAGCAGTAATTAACAGAGCAATGCAGCAACTTAGATTTTCAAACAACATTTCAATCGCAACAGCAGCAATTAACAGAGCAATGTAGTAGCTTATATTTTTGAACCGCGTTTCAATCGCAACAGTATGGCATTATCATCTAGCAGCACAGCATTATCACACCATTTTAGTGATGAATAAATCACATCCAGCAATAAGGCATTATCACAACATAGCAAACAGAGTTTTGTTGAAGAACAGAGATCACAGTTGAACACTTACAGCGATTTGATATCTTCTTCTGGTTTGACATCTCTGATGCTGTTTGATATCTTCTTATGGTTTCCACCTAGAACGAAGTGAAATGAATTGAAGAAGAAATCGATGCATGAAGATTCTACGAAGAGATGCTCTGGTTGTTGAAGATATCGCAGGAAGGCTGATGCTGTTCTGATATGCGCGCTGGTTCTTCTACAGCTTTTAGGTTCGGATCTCCTTTGGATGTTGAAATCGAATCTCTTTCTACTTTGATTGGACTGATTTGTGCTCTTATGAACTTGTTGAAGATGTAACCAACTTAATTCGAACTAAGTAAGTTGTTGTAATGGCAATTCAAGACATGAAGACCTGCGTGAGAAGCTCAAGAACAACGCTCTGATTTGTACCATCCGATTGTTGAAATCTGGTCTCATGTTGCTTGGAATTGATCGATTCCTACTCTTCAGAATGTGATGAGGATGAAAGTATCTTGAATCGTCCAAAGGAAGGTGCTAAAATAACAATTTAAGGAAGAAATTGCGCGCGGGAAGCTGGACACTTTCAAATTTCGATTTCTAACTCATTTGCAACGGAATTTGCAATTGAATTTTCCAACAGAAATTGAATTTCATCCCTAATCAACCTTCTCTGATACCACGAAAGGATTTGATGATTGAATAAGGAGAGAAAATTGAGATCAAAGCTTTATGTATTGAAAACATGGTGGAATGATTAGATGATTAAATACAAACGGATAGTACTCCTTATATAGGAAGTACTAGGGACTAATAAGCAAATGTCCTAAACATAGGGACTAACATATAATTGAAAGTAAGTACATCATCTACTAAACTATTGAAATGTAATTCTCTAACTTTCACCGAAGTTCTTCACCTTTATTGATTTTGATCCTCAAACTTTTGAAAATTGCTGAATTGGTCCAAAAACTTGCAATTCTTCTCTCCTTGGGCCGAAATCCAAAATCCAATCCCGATCTAGTCCGCAATCGACTTGAGATCACACACCTTCCATCTTCAATTTGATTCTTCGAGCCCAACACAACCACGTGGGTAACCGCATACGGACGAACATGAAAGTAAAACTAAACTAAAACAATGCCGCCATGGTCATGTCCGTGGAACCTTCTTGGTCATCCATCGTGATCCCACCATTTTAGGCTAAACGAAACAACTAAGAAAAAGTATGATGGGCACTTGAACTTGCAGCCAATGCTCGAAGCAATCTCACCAAAGACTTGCTTGTGGAAGCAACCCAATAACACACCAATGTGATCTTGAATCAGCAACTTCATCATCAAGCATTTCAACATTTCGAGTAATGAATCAACTTAGCAATCTCGATCAAGTATTTCAGCATTTGAGGCACAAATCAGCATGTATCACAGCATCAATGGAAACTACCATAGATCAGCATTTCAGCACCATGGATCAACATTTCAGCACCATAGATCAGCATTTCAGCATTTTGCCCACAGATCATCGTTTCAGCATCATAGATCACCATTTTGAGGAGCAATGTCGCAAGTATTAGATCAGTAATGTCGATCAAGGCATTAATTAGCTCAGCATTAAGGAGCCCACTATCCCTATCAGCTCTCAAACAGCAGTAATTAACAGAGCAATGCAGCAACTTAGATTTTCAAACAACATTTCAATCGCAACAGCAGCAATTAACAGAGCAATGTAGTAGCTTATATTTTTGAACCGCGTTTCAATCGCAACAGTATGGCATTATCATCTAGCAGCACAGCATTATCACACCATTTTAGTGATGAATAAATCACATCCAGCAATAAGGCATTATCACAACATAGCAAACAGAGTTTTGTTGAAGAACAGAGATCACAGTTGAACACTTACAGCGATTTGATATCTTCTTCTGGTTTGACATCTCTGATGCTGTTTGATATCTTCTTATGGTTTCCACCTAGAACGAAGTGAAATGAATTGAAGAAGAAATCGCTGCATGAAGATTCTACGAAGAGATGCTCTGGTTGTTGAAGATATCGCAGGAAGGCTGATGCTGTTCTGATATGCGCGCTGGTTCTTCTACAGCTTTTAGGTTCGGATCTCCTTTGGATGTTGAAATCGAATCTCTTTCTACTTTGATTGGACTGATTTATGCTCTTATGAACTTGTTGAAGATGTAACCAACTTAATTCGAACTAAGTAAGTTGTTGTAATGGCAATTCAAGACATGAAGACCTGCGTGAGAAGCTCAAGAACAACGCTCTGATTTGTACCATCCGATTGTTGAAATCTGGTCTCATGTTGCTTGGAATTGATCGATTCCTACTCTTCAGAATGTGATGAGGATGAAAGTATCTTGAATCGTCCAAAGGAAGGTGCTAAAATAACAATTTAAGGAAGAAATTGCGCGCGGGAAGCTGGACACTTTCAAATTTCGATTTCTAACTCATTTGCAACGGAATTTGCAATTGAATTTTCCAACAGAAATTGAATTTCATCCCTAATCAACCTTCTCTGATACCACGAAAGGATTTGATGATTGAATAAGGAGAGAAAATTGAGATCAAAGCTTTATGTATTGAAAACATGGTGGAATGATTAGATGATTAAATACAAACGGATAGTACTCCTTATATAGGAAGTACTAGGGACTAATAAGCAAATGTCCTAAACATAGGGACTAACATATAATTGAAAGTAAGTACATCATCTACTAAACTATTGAAATGTAATTCTCTAACTTTCACCGAAGTTCTTCACCTTTATTGATTTTGATCCTCAAACTTTTGAAAATTGCTGAATTGGTCCAAAAACTTGCAATTCTTCTCTCCTTGGGCCGAAATCCAAAATCCAATCCCGATCTAGTCCGCAATCGACTTGAGATCACACACCTTCCATCTTCAATTTGATTCTTCGAGCCCAACACAACCACGTGGGTAACCGCATACGGACGAACATGAAAGTAAAACTAAACTAAAACAATGCCGCCATGGTCATGTCCGTGGAACCTTCTTGGTCATCCATCGTGATCCCACCATTTTAGGCTAAACGAAACAACTAAGAAAAAGTATGATGGGCACTTGAACTTGCAGCCAATGCTCGAAGCAATCTCACCAAAGACTTGCTTGTGGAAGCAACCCAATAACACACCAATGTGATCTTGAATCAGCAACTTCATCATCAAGCATTTCAACATTTCGAGTAATGAATCAACTTAGCAATCTCGATCAAGTATTTCAGCATTTGAGGCACAAATCAGCATGTATCACAGCACCAATGGAAACTACCATAGATCAGCATTTCAGCACCATGGATCAACATTTCAGCACCATAGATCAGCATTTCAGCATTTTGCCCACATATCATCGTTTCAGCATCATAGATCACCATTTTGAGGAGCAATGTCGCAAGTATTAGATCAGTAATGTCGATCAAGGCATTAATTAGCTCAGCATTAAGGAGCCCACTATCCCTATCAGCTCTCAAACAGCAGTAATTAACAGAGCAATGCAGCAACTTAGATTTTCAAACAACATTTCAATCGCAACAGCAGCAATTAACAGAGCAATGTAGTAGCTTATATTTTTGAACCGCGTTTCAATCGCAACAGTATGGCATTATCATCTAGCAGCACAGCATTATCACACCATTTTAGTGATGAATAAATCACATCCAGCAATAAGGCATTATCACAACATAGCAAACAGAGTTTTGTTGAAGAACAGAGATCACAGTTGAACACTTACAGCGATTTGATATCTTCTTCTGGTTTGACATCTCTGATGCTGTTTGATATCTTCTTATGGTTTCCACCTAGAACGAAGTGAAATGAATTGAAGAAGAAATCGATGCATGAAGATTCTACGAAGAGATGCTCTGGTTGTTGAAGATATCGCAGGAAGGCTGATGCTGTTCTGATATGCGCGCTGGTTCTTCTACAGCTTTTAGGTTCGGATCTCCTTTGGATGTTGAAATCGAATCTCTTTCTACTTTGATTGGACTGATTTGTGCTCTTATGAACTTGTTGAAGATGTAACCAACTTAATTCGAACTAAGTAAGTTGTTGTAATGGCAATTCAAGACATGAAGACCTGCGTGAGAAGCTCAAGAACAACGCTCTGATTTGTACCATCCGATTGTTGAAATCTGGTCTCATGTTGCTTGGAATTGATCGATTCCTACTCTTCAGAATGTGATGAGGATGAAAGTATCTTGAATCGTCCAAAGGAAGGTGCTAAAATAACAATTTAAGGAAGAAATTGCGCGCGGGAAGCTGGACACTTTCAAATTTCGATTTCTAACTCATTTGCAACGGAATTTGCAATTGAATTTTCCAACAGAAATTGAATTTCATCCCTAATCAACCTTCTCTGATACCACGAAAGGATTTGATGATTGAATAAGGAGAGAAAATTGAGATCAAAGCTTTATGTATTGAAAACATGGTGGAATGATTAGATGATTAAATACAAACGGATAGTACTCCTTATATAGGAAGTACTAGGGACTAATAAGCAAATGTCCTAAACATAGGGACTAACATATAATTGAAAGTAAGTACATCATCTACTAAACTATTGAAATGTAATTCTCTAACTTTCACCGAAGTTCTTCACCTTTATTGATTTTGATCCTCAAACTTTTGAAAATTGCTGAATTGGTCCAAAAACTTGCAATTCTTCTCTCCTTGGGCCGAAATCCAAAATCCAATCCCGATCTAGTCCGCAATCGACTTGAGATCACACACCTTCCATCTTCAATTTGATTCTTCGAGCCCAACACAACCACGTGGGTAACCGCATACGGACGAACATGAAAGTAAAACTAAACTAAAACAATGCCGCCATGGTCATGTCCGTGGAACCTTCTTGGTCATCCATCGTGATCCCACCATTTTAGGCTAAACGAAACAACTAAGAAAAAGTATGATGGGCACTTGAACTTGCAGCCAATGCTCGAAGCAATCTCACCAAAGACTTGCTTGTGGAAGCAACCCAATAACACACCAATGTGATCTTGAATCAGCAACTTCATCATCAAGCATTTCAACATTTCGAGTAATGAATCAACTTAGCAATCTCGATCAAGTATTTCAGCATTTGAGGCACAAATCAGCATGTATCACAGCATCAATGGAAACTACCATAGATCAGCATTTCAGCACCATGGATCAACATTTCAGCACCATAGATCAGCATTTCAGCATTTTGCCCACAGATCATCGTTTCAGCATCATAGATCACCATTTTGAGGAGCAATGTCGCAAGTATTAGATCAGTAATGTCGATCAAGGCATTAATTAGCTCAGCATTAAGGAGCCCACTATCCCTATCAGCTCTCAAACAGCAGTAATTAACAGAGCAATGCAGCAACTTAGATTTTCAAACAACATTTCAATCGCAACAGCAGCAATTAACAGAGCAATGTAGTAGCTTATATTTTTGAACCGCGTTTCAATCGCAACAGTATGGCATTATCATCTAGCAGCACAGCATTATCACACCATTTTAGTGATGAATAAATCACATCCAGCAATAAGGCATTATCACAACATAGCAAACAGAGTTTTGTTGAAGAACAGAGATCACAGTTGAACACTTACAGCGATTTGATATCTTCTTCTGGTTTGACATCTCTGATGCTGTTTGATATCTTCTTATGGTTTCCACCTAGAACGAAGTGAAATGAATTGAAGAAGAAATCGCTGCATGAAGATTCTACGAAGAGATGCTCTGGTTGTTGAAGATATCGCAGGAAGGCTGATGCTGTTCTGATATGCGCGCTGGTTCTTCTACAGCTTTTAGGTTCGGATCTCCTTTGGATGTTGAAATCGAATCTCTTTCTACTTTGATTGGACTGATTTATGCTCTTATGAACTTGTTGAAGATGTAACCAACTTAATTCGAACTAAGTAAGTTGTTGTAATGGCAATTCAAGACATGAAGACCTGCGTGAGAAGCTCAAGAACAACGCTCTGATTTGTACCATCCGATTGTTGAAATCTGGTCTCATGTTGCTTGGAATTGATCGATTCCTACTCTTCAGAATGTGATGAGGATGAAAGTATCTTGAATCGTCCAAAGGAAGGTGCTAAAATAACAATTTAAGGAAGAAATTGCGCGCGGGAAGCTGGACACTTTCAAATTTCGATTTCTAACTCATTTGCAACGGAATTTGCAATTGAATTTTCCAACAGAAATTGAATTTCATCCCTAATCAACCTTCTCTGATACCACGAAAGGATTTGATGATTGAATAAGGAGAGAAAATTGAGATCAAAGCTTTATGTATTGAAAACATGGTGGAATGATTAGATGATTAAATACAAACGGATAGTACTCCTTATATAGGAAGTACTAGGGACTAATAAGCAAATGTCCTAAACATAGGGACTAACATATAATTGAAAGTAAGTACATCATCTACTAAACTATTGAAATGTAATTCTCTAACTTTCACCGAAGTTCTTCACCTTTATTGATTTTGATCCTCAAACTTTTGAAAATTGCTGAATTGGTCCAAAAACTTGCAATTCTTCTCTCCTTGGGCCGAAATCCAAAATCCAATCCCGATCTAGTCCGCAATCGACTTGAGATCACACACCTTCCATCTTCAATTTGATTCTTCGAGCCCAACACAACCACGTGGGTAACCGCATACGGACGAACATGAAAGTAAAACTAAACTAAAACAATGCCGCCATGGTCATGTCCGTGGAACCTTCTTGGTCATCCATCGTGATCCCACCATTTTAGGCTAAACGAAACAACTAAGAAAAAGTATGATGGGCACTTGAACTTGCAGCCAATGCTCGAAGCAATCTCACCAAAGACTTGCTTGTGGAAGCAACCCAATAACACACCAATGTGATCTTGAATCAGCAACTTCATCATCAAGCATTTCAACATTTCGAGTAATGAATCAACTTAGCAATCTCGATCAAGTATTTCAGCATTTGAGGCACAAATCAGCATGTATCACAGCACCAATGGAAACTACCATAGATCAGCATTTCAGCACCATGGATCAACATTTCAGCACCATACATCAGCATTTCAGCATTTTGCCCACAGATCATCGTTTCAGCATCATAGATCACCATTTGGAGGAGCAATGTCGTAAGTATTAGATCAGTAATGTCGATCAAGGCATTAATTAGCTCAGCATTAAGGAGCCCACTATCCCTATCAGCTCTCAAACAGCAGTAATTAACAGAGCAATGCAGCAACTTAGATTTTCAAACAACATTTCAATCGCAACAGCAGCAATTAACAGAGCAATGTAGTAGCTTATATTTTTGAACCGCGTTTCAATCGCAACAGTATGGCATTATCATCTAGCAGCACAGCATTATCACACCATTTTAGTGATGAATAAATCACATCCAGCAATAAGGCATTATCACAACATAGCAAACAGAGTTTTGTTGAAGAACAGAGATCACAGTTGAACACTTACAGCGATTTGATATCTTCTTCTGGTTTGACATCTCTGATGCTGTTTGATATCTTCTTATGGTTTCCACCTAGAACGAAGTGAAATGAATTGAAGAAGAAATCGCTGCATGAAGATTCTACGAAGAGATGCTCTGGTTGTTGAAGATATCGCAGGAAGGCTGATGCTGTTCTGATATGCGCGCTGGTTCTTCTACAGCTTTTAGGCTCGGATCTCCTTTGGATGTTGAAATCGAATCTCTTTCTACTTTGATTGGACTGATTTATGCTCTTATGAACTTGTTGAAGATGTAACCAACTTAATTCGAACTAAGTAAGTTGTTGTAATGGCAATTCAAGACATGAAGACCTGCGTGAGAAGCTCAAGAACAACGCTCTGATTTGTACCATCCGATTGTTGAAATCTGGTCTCATGTTGCTTGGAATTGATCGATTCCTACTCTTCAGAATGTGATGAGGATGAAAGTATCTTGAATCGTCCAAAGGAAGGTGCTAAAATAACAATTTAAGGAAGAAATTGCGCGCGGGAAGCTGGACACTTTCAAATTTCGATTTCTAACTCATTTGCAACGGAATTTGCAATTGAATTTTCCAACAGAAATTGAATTTCATCCCTAATCAACCTTCTCTGATACCACGAAAGGATTTGATGATTGAATAAGGAGAGAAACTTGAGATCAAAGCTTTATGTATTGAAAACATGGTGGAATGATTAGATGATTAAATACAAACGGATAGTACTCCTTATATAGGAAGTACTAGGGACTAATAAGCAAATGTCCTAAACATAGGGACTAACATATAATTGAAAGTAAGTACATCATCTACTAAACTATTGAAATGTAATTCTCTAACTTTCACCGAAGTTCTTCACCTTTATTGATTTTGATCCTCAAACTTTTGAAAATTGCTGAATTGGTCCAAAAACTTGCAATTCTTCTCTCCTTGGGCCGAAATCCAAAATCCAATCCCGATCTAGTCCGCAATCGACTTGAGATCACACACCTTCCATCTTCAATTTGATTCTTCGAGCCCAACACAACCACGTGGGTAACCGCATACGGACGAACATGAAAGTAAAACTAAACTAAAACAATGCCGCCATGGTCATGTCCGTGGAACCTTCTTGGTCATCCATCGTGATCCCACCATTTTAGGCTAAACGAAACAACTAAGAAAAAGTATGATGGGCACTTGAACTTGCAGCCAATGCTCGAAGCAATCTCACCAAAGACTTGCTTGTGGAAGCAACCCAATAACACACCAATGTGATCTTGAATCAGCAACTTCATCATCAAGCATTTCAACATTTCGAGTAATGAATCAACTTAGCAATCTCGATCAAGTATTTCAGCATTTGAGGCACAAATCAGCATGTATCACAGCACCAATGGAAACTACCATAGATCAGCATTTCAGCACCATGGATCAACATTTCAGCACCATAGATCAGCATTTCAGCATTTTGCCCACAGATCATCGTTTCAGCATCATAGATCACCATTTTGAGGAGCAATGTCGCAAGTATTAGATCAGTAATGTCGATCAAGGCATTAATTAGCTCAGCATTAAGGAGCCCACTATCCCTATCAGCTCTCAAACAGCAGTAATTAACAGAGCAATGCAGCAACTTAGATTTTCAAACAACATTTCAATCGCAACAGCAGCAATTAACAGAGCAATGTAGTAGCTTATATTTTTGAACCGCGTTTCAATCGCAATAGTATGGCATTATCATCTAGCAGCACAGCATTATCACACCATTTTAGTGATGAATAAATCACATCCAGCAATAAGGCATTATCACAACATAGCAAACAGAGTTTTGTTGAAGAACAGAGATCACAGTTGAACACTTACAGCGATTTGATATCTTCTTCTGGTTTGACATCTCTGATGCTGTTTGATATCTTCTTATGGTTTCCACCTAGAACGAAGTGAAATGAATTGAAGAAGAAATCGCTGCATGAAGATTCTACGAAGAGATGCTCTGGTTGTTGAAGATATCGCAGGAAGGCTGATGCTGTTCTGATATGCGCGCTGGTTCTTCTACAGCTTTTAGGCTCGGATCTCCTTTGGATGTTGAAATCGAATCTCTTTCTACTTTGATTGGACTGATTTATGCTCTTATGAACTTGTTGAAGATGTAACCAACTTAATTCGAACTAAGTAAGTTGTTGTAATGGCAATTCAAGACATGAAGACCTGCGTGAGAAGCTCAAGAACAACGCTCTGATTTGTACCATCCGATTGTTGAAATCTGGTCTCATGTTGCTTGGAATTGATCGATTCCTACTCTTCAGAATGTGATGAGGATGAAAGTATCTTGAATCGTCCAAAGGAAGGTGCTAAAATAACAATTTAAGGAAGAAATTGCGCGCGGGAAGCTGGACACTTTCAAATTTCGATTTCTAACTCATTTGCAACGGAATTTGCAATTGAATTTTCCAACAGAAATTGAATTTCATCCCTAATCAACCTTCTCTGATACCACGAAAGGATTTGATGATTGAATAAGGAGAGAAACTTGAGATCAAAGCTTTATGTATTGAAAACATGGTGGAATGATTAGATGATTAAATACAAACGGATAGTACTCCTTATATAGGAAGTACTAGGGACTAATAAGCAAATGTCCTAAACATAGGGACTAACATATAATTGAAAGTAAGTACATCATCTACTAAACTATTGAAATGTAATTCTCTAACTTTCACCGAAGTTCTTCACCTTTATTGATTTTGATCCTCAAACTTTTGAAAATTGCTGAATTGGTCCAAAAACTTGCAATTCTTCTCTCCTTGGGCCGAAATCCAAAATCCAATCCCGATCTAGTCCGCAATCGACTTGAGATCACACACCTTCCATCTTCAATTTGATTCTTCGAGCCCAACACAACCACGTGGGTAACCGCATACGGACGAACATGAAAGTAAAACTAAACTAAAACAATGCCGCCATGGTCATGTCCGTGGAACCTTCTTGGTCATCCATCGTGATCCCACCATTTTAGGCTAAACGAAACAACTAAGAAAAAGTATGATGGGCACTTGAACTTGCAGCCAATGCTCGAAGCAATCTCACCAAAGACTTGCTTGTGGAAGCAACCCAATAACACACCAATGTGATCTTGAATCAGCAACTTCATCATCAAGCATTTCAACATTTCGAGTAATGAATCAACTTAGCAATCTCGATCAAGTATTTCAGCATTTGAGGCACAAATCAGCATGTATCACAGCACCAATGGAAACTACCATAGATCAGCATTTCAGCACCATGGATCAACATTTCAGCACCATAGATCAGCATTTCAGCATTTTGCCCACAGATCATCGTTTCAGCATCATAGATCACCATTTTGAGGAGCAATGTCGCAAGTATTAGATCAGTAATGTCGATCAAGGCATTAATTAGCTCAGCATTAAGGAGCCCACTATCCCTATCAGCTCTCAAACAGCAGTAATTAACAGAGCAATGCAGCAACTTAGATTTTCAAACAACATTTCAATCGCAACAGCAGCAATTAACAGAGCAATGTAGTAGCTTATATTTTTGAACCGCGTTTCAATCGCAATAGTATGGCATTATCATCTAGCAGCACAGCATTATCACACCATTTTAGTGATGAATAAATCACATCCAGCAATAAGGCATTATCACAACATAGCAAACAGAGTTTTGTTGAAGAACAGAGATCACAGTTGAACACTTACAGCGATTTGATATCTTCTTCTGGTTTGACATCTCTGATGCTGTTTGATATCTTCTTATGGTTTCCACCTAGAACGAAGTGAAATGAATTGAAGAAGAAATCGCTGCATGAAGATTCTACGAAGAGATGCTCTGGTTGTTGAAGATATCGCAGGAAGGCTGATGCTGTTCTGATATGCGCGCTGGTTCTTCTACAGCTTTTAGGCTCGGATCTCCTTTGGATGTTGAAATCGAATCTCTTTCTACTTTGATTGGACTGATTTATGCTCTTATGAACTTGTTGAAGATGTAACCAACTTAATTCGAACTAAGTAAGTTGTTGTAATGGCAATTCAAGACATGAAGACCTGCGTGAGAAGCTCAAGAACAACGCTCTGATTTGTACCATCCGATTGTTGAAATCTGGTCTCATGTTGCTTGGAATTGATCGATTCCTACTCTTCAGAATGTGATGAGGATGAAAGTATCTTGAATCGTCCAAAGGAAGGTGCTAAAATAACAATTTAAGGAAGAAATTGCGCGCGGGAAGCTGGACACTTTCAAATTTCGATTTCTAACTCATTTGCAACGGAATTTGCAATTGAATTTTCCAACAGAAATTGAATTTCATCCCTAATCAACCTTCTCTGATACCACGAAAGGATTTGATGATTGAATAAGGAGAGAAACTTGAGATCAAAGCTTTATGTATTGAAAACATGGTGGAATGATTAGATGATTAAATACAAACGGATAGTACTCCTTATATAGGAAGTACTAGGGACTAATAAGCAAATGTCCTAAACATAGGGACTAACATATAATTGAAAGTAAGTACATCATCTACTAAACTATTGAAATGTAATTCTCTAACTTTCACCGAAGTTCTTCACCTTTATTGATTTTGATCCTCAAACTTTTGAAAATTGCTGAATTGGTCCAAAAACTTGCAATTCTTCTCTCCTTGGGCCGAAATCCAAAATCCAATCCCGATCTAGTCCGCAATCGACTTGAGATCACACACCTTCCATCTTCAATTTGATTCTTCGAGCCCAACACAACCACGTGGGTAACCGCATACGGACGAACATGAAAGTAAAACTAAACTAAAACAATGCCGCCATGGTCATGTCCGTGGAACCTTCTTGGTCATCCATCGTGATCCCACCATTTTAGGCTAAACGAAACAACTAAGAAAAAGTATGATGGGCACTTGAACTTGCAGCCAATGCTCGAAGCAATCTCACCAAAGACTTGCTTGTGGAAGCAACCCAATAACACACCAATGTGATCTTGAATCAGCAACTTCATCATCAAGCATTTCAACATTTCGAGTAATGAATCAACTTAGCAATCTCGATCAAGTATTTCAGCATTTGAGGCACAAATCAGCATGTATCACAGCACCAATGGAAACTACCATAGATCAGCATTTCAGCACCATGGATCAACATTTCAGCACCATAGATCAGCATTTCAGCATTTTGCCCACAGATCATCGTTTCAGCATCATAGATCACCATTTTGAGGAGCAATGTCGCAAGTATTAGATCAGTAATGTCGATCAAGGCATTAATTAGCTCAGCATTAAGGAGCCCACTATCCCTATCAGCTCTCAAACAGCAGTAATTAACAGAGCAATGCAGCAACTTAGATTTTCAAACAACATTTCAATCGCAACAGCAGCAATTAACAGAGCAATGTAGTAGCTTATATTTTTGAACCGCGTTTCAATCGCAACAGTATGGCATTATCATCTAGCAGCACAGCATTATCACACCATTTTAGTGATGAATAAATCACATCCAGCAATAAGGCATTATCACAACATAGCAAACAGAGTTTTGTTGAAGAACAGAGATCACAGTTGAACACTTACAGCGATTTGATATCTTCTTCTGGTTTGACATCTCTGATGCTGTTTGATATCTTCTTATGGTTTCCACCTAGAACGAAGTGAAATGAATTGAAGAAGAAATCGCTGCATGAAGATTCTACGAAGAGATGCTCTGGTTGTTGAAGATATCGCAGGAAGGCTGATGCTGTTCTGATATGCGCGCTGGTTCTTCTACAGCTTTTAGGTTCGGATCTCCTTTGGATGTTGAAATCGAATCTCTTTCTACTTTGATTGGACTGATTTATGCTCTTATGAACTTGTTGAAGATGTAACCAACTTAATTCGAACTAAGTAAGTTGTTGTAATGGCAATTCAAGACATGAAGACCTGCGTGAGAAGCTCAAGAACAACGCTCTGATTTGTACCATCCGATTGTTGAAATCTGGTCTCATGTTGCTTGGAATTGATCGATTCCTACTCTTCAGAATGTGATGAGGATGAAAGTATCTTGAATCGTCCAAAGGAAGGTGCTAAAATAACAATTTAAGGAAGAAATTGCGCGCGGGAAGCTGGACACTTTCAAATTTCGATTTCTAACTCATTTGCAACGGAATTTGCAATTGAATTTTCCAACAGAAATTGAATTTCATCCCTAATCAACCTTCTCTGATACCACGAAAGGATTTGATGATTGAATAAGGAGAGAAAATTGAGATCAAAGCTTTATGTATTGAAAACATGGTGGAATGATTAGATGATTAAATACAAACGGATAGTACTCCTTATATAGGAAGTACTAGGGACTAATAAGCAAATGTCCTAAACATAGGGACTAACATATAATTGAAAGTAAGTACATCATCTACTAAACTATTGAAATGTAATTCTCTAACTTTCACCGAAGTTCTTCACCTTTATTGATTTTGATCCTCAAACTTTTGAAAATTGCTGAATTGGTCCAAAAACTTGCAATTCTTCTCTCCTTGGGCCGAAATCCAAAATCCAATCCCGATCTAGTCCGCAATCGACTTGAGATCACACACCTTCCATCTTCAATTTGATTCTTCGAGCCCAACACAACCACGTGGGTAACCGCATACGGACGAACATGAAAGTAAAACTAAACTAAAACAATGCCGCCATGGTCATGTCCGTGGAACCTTCTTGGTCATCCATCGTGATCCCACCATTTTAGGCTAAACGAAACAACTAAGAAAAAGTATGATGGGCACTTGAACTTGCAGCCAATGCTCGAAGCAATCTCACCAAAGACTTGCTTGTGGAAGCAACCCAATAACACACCAATGTGATCTTGAATCAGCAACTTCATCATCAAGCATTTCAACATTTCGAGTAATGAATCAACTTAGCAATCTCGATCAAGTATTTCAGCATTTGAGGCACAAATCAGCATGTATCACAGCACCAATGGAAACTACCATAGATCAGCATTTCAGCACCATGGATCAACATTTCAGCACCATACATCAGCATTTCAGCATTTTGCCCACAGATCATCGTTTCAGCATCATAGATCACCATTTTGAGGAGCAATGTCGCAAGTATTAGATCAGTAATGTCGATCAAGGCATTAATTAGCTCAGCATTAAGGAGCCCACTATCCCTATCAGCTCTCAAACAGCAGTAATTAACAGAGCAATGCAGCAACTTAGATTTTCAAACAACATTTCAATCGCAACAGCAGCAATTAACAGAGCAATGTAGTAGCTTATATTTTTGAACCGCGTTTCAATCGCAACAGTATGGCATTATCATCTAGCAGCACAGCATTATCACACCATTTTAGTGATGAATAAATCACATCCAGCAATAAGGCATTATCACAACATAGCAAACAGAGTTTTGTTGAAGAACAGAGATCACAGTTGAACACTTACAGCGATTTGATATCTTCTTCTGGTTTGACATCTCTGATGCTGTTTGATATCTTCTTATGGTTTCCACCTAGAACGAAGTGAAATGAATTGAAGAAGAAATCGCTGCATGAAGATTCTACGAAGAGATGCTCTGGTTGTTGAAGATATCGCAGGAAGGCTGATGCTGTTCTGATATGCGCGCTGGTTCTTCTACAGCTTTTAGGCTCGGATCTCCTTTGGATGTTGAAATCGAATCTCTTTCTACTTTGATTGGACTGATTTATGCTCTTATGAACTTGTTGAAGATGTAACCAACTTAATTCGAACTAAGTAAGTTGTTGTAATGGCAATTCAAGACATGAAGACCTGCGTGAGAAGCTCAAGAACAACGCTCTGATTTGTACCATCCGATTGTTGAAATCTGGTCTCATGTTGCTTGGAATTGATCGATTCCTACTCTTCAGAATGTGATGAGGATGAAAGTATCTTGAATCGTCCAAAGGAAGGTGCTAAAATAACAATTTAAGGAAGAAATTGCGCGCGGGAAGCTGGACACTTTCAAATTTCGATTTCTAACTCATTTGCAACGGAATTTGCAATTGAATTTTCCAACAGAAATTGAATTTCATCCCTAATCAACCTTCTCTGATACCACGAAAGGATTTGATGATTGAATAAGGAGAGAAACTTGAGATCAAAGCTTTATGTATTGAAAACATGGTGGAATGATTAGATGATTAAATACAAACGGATAGTACTCCTTATATAGGAAGTACTAGGGACTAATAAGCAAATGTCCTAAACATAGGGACTAACATATAATTGAAAGTAAGTACATCATCTACTAAACTATTGAAATGTAATTCTCTAACTTTCACCGAAGTTCTTCACCTTTATTGATTTTGATCCTCAAACTTTTGAAAATTGCTGAATTGGTCCAAAAACTTGCAATTCTTCTCTCCTTGGGCCGAAATCCAAAATCCAATCCCGATCTAGTCCGCAATCGACTTGAGATCACACACCTTCCATCTTCAATTTGATTCTTCGAGCCCAACACAACCACGTGGGTAACCGCATACGGACGAACATGAAAGTAAAACTAAACTAAAACAATGCCGCCATGGTCATGTCCGTGGAACCTTCTTGGTCATCCATCGTGATCCCACCATTTTAGGCTAAACGAAACAACTAAGAAAAAGTATGATGGGCACTTGAACTTGCAGCCAATGCTCGAAGCAATCTCACCAAAGACTTGCTTGTGGAAGCAACCCAATAACACACCAATGTGATCTTGAATCAGCAACTTCATCATCAAGCATTTCAACATTTCGAGTAATGAATCAACTTAGCAATCTCGATCAAGTATTTCAGCATTTGAGGCACAAATCAGCATGTATCACAGCACCAATGGAAACTACCATAGATCAGCATTTCAGCACCATGGATCAACATTTCAGCACCATAGATCAGCATTTCAGCATTTTGCCCACAGATCATCGTTTCAGCATCATAGATCACCATTTTGAGGAGCAATGTCGCAAGTATTAGATCAGTAATGTCGATCAAGGCATTAATTAGCTCAGCATTAAGGAGCCCACTATCCCTATCAGCTCTCAAACAGCAGTAATTAACAGAGCAATGCAGCAACTTAGATTTTCAAACAACATTTCAATCGCAACAGCAGCAATTAACAGAGCAATGTAGTAGCTTATATTTTTGAACCGCGTTTCAATCGCAATAGTATGGCATTATCATCTAGCAGCACAGCATTATCACACCATTTTAGTGATGAATAAATCACATCCAGCAATAAGGCATTATCACAACATAGCAAACAGAGTTTTGTTGAAGAACAGAGATCACAGTTGAACACTTACAGCGATTTGATATCTTCTTCTGGTTTGACATCTCTGATGCTGTTTGATATCTTCTTATGGTTTCCACCTAGAACGAAGTGAAATGAATTGAAGAAGAAATCGCTGCATGAAGATTCTACGAAGAGATGCTCTGGTTGTTGAAGATATCGCAGGAAGGCTGATGCTGTTCTGATATGCGCGCTGGTTCTTCTACAGCTTTTAGGCTCGGATCTCCTTTGGATGTTGAAATCGAATCTCTTTCTACTTTGATTGGACTGATTTATGCTCTTATGAACTTGTTGAAGATGTAACCAACTTAATTCGAACTAAGTAAGTTGTTGTAATGGCAATTCAAGACATGAAGACCTGCGTGAGAAGCTCAAGAACAACGCTCTGATTTGTACCATCCGATTGTTGAAATCTGGTCTCATGTTGCTTGGAATTGATCGATTCCTACTCTTCAGAATGTGATGAGGATGAAAGTATCTTGAATCGTCCAAAGGAAGGTGCTAAAATAACAATTTAAGGAAGAAATTGCGCGCGGGAAGCTGGACACTTTCAAATTTCGATTTCTAACTCATTTGCAACGGAATTTGCAATTGAATTTTCCAACAGAAATTGAATTTCATCCCTAATCAACCTTCTCTGATACCACGAAAGGATTTGATGATTGAATAAGGAGAGAAACTTGAGATCAAAGCTTTATGTATTGAAAACATGGTGGAATGATTAGATGATTAAATACAAACGGATAGTACTCCTTATATAGGAAGTACTAGGGACTAATAAGCAAATGTCCTAAACATAGGGACTAACATATAATTGAAAGTAAGTACATCATCTACTAAACTATTGAAATGTAATTCTCTAACTTTCACCGAAGTTCTTCACCTTTATTGATTTTGATCCTCAAACTTTTGAAAATTGCTGAATTGGTCCAAAAACTTGCAATTCTTCTCTCCTTGGGCCGAAATCCAAAATCCAATCCCGATCTAGTCCGCAATCGACTTGAGATCACACACCTTCCATCTTCAATTTGATTCTTCGAGCCCAACACAACCACGTGGGTAACCGCATACGGACGAACATGAAAGTAAAACTAAACTAAAACAATGCCGCCATGGTCATGTCCGTGGAACCTTCTTGGTCATCCATCGTGATCCCACCATTTTAGGCTAAACGAAACAACTAAGAAAAAGTATGATGGGCACTTGAACTTGCAGCCAATGCTCGAAGCAATCTCACCAAAGACTTGCTTGTGGAAGCAACCCAATAACACACCAATGTGATCTTGAATCAGCAACTTCATCATCAAGCATTTCAACATTTCGAGTAATGAATCAACTTAGCAATCTCGATCAAGTATTTCAGCATTTGAGGCACAAATCAGCATGTATCACAGCACCAATGGAAACTACCATAGATCAGCATTTCAGCACCATGGATCAACATTTCAGCACCATAGATCAGCATTTCAGCATTTTGCCCACAGATCATCGTTTCAGCATCATAGATCACCATTTTGAGGAGCAATGTCGCAAGTATTAGATCAGTAATGTCGATCAAGGCATTAATTAGCTCAGCATTAAGGAGCCCACTATCCCTATCAGCTCTCAAACAGCAGTAATTAACAGAGCAATGCAGCAACTTAGATTTTCAAACAACATTTCAATCGCAACAGCAGCAATTAACAGAGCAATGTAGTAGCTTATATTTTTGAACCGCGTTTCAATCGCAACAGTATGGCATTATCATCTAGCAGCACAGCATTATCACACCATTTTAGTGATGAATAAATCACATCCAGCAATAAGGCATTATCACAACATAGCAAACAGAGTTTTGTTGAAGAACAGAGATCACAGTTGAACACTTACAGCGATTTGATATCTTCTTCTGGTTTGACATCTCTGATGCTGTTTGATATCTTCTTATGGTTTCCACCTAGAACGAAGTGAAATGAATTGAAGAAGAAATCGCTGCATGAAGATTCTACGAAGAGATGCTCTGGTTGTTGAAGATATCGCAGGAAGGCTGATGCTGTTCTGATATGCGCGCTGGTTCTTCTACAGCTTTTAGGTTCGGATCTCCTTTGGATGTTGAAATCGAATCTCTTTCTACTTTGATTGGACTGATTTATGCTCTTATGAACTTGTTGAAGATGTAACCAACTTAATTCGAACTAAGTAAGTTGTTGTAATGGCAATTCAAGACATGAAGACCTGCGTGAGAAGCTCAAGAACAACGCTCTGATTTGTACCATCCGATTGTTGAAATCTGGTCTCATGTTGCTTGGAATTGATCGATTCCTACTCTTCAGAATGTGATGAGGATGAAAGTATCTTGAATCGTCCAAAGGAAGGTGCTAAAATAACAATTTAAGGAAGAAATTGCGCGCGGGAAGCTGGACACTTTCAAATTTCGATTTCTAACTCATTTGCAACGGAATTTGCAATTGAATTTTCCAACAGAAATTGAATTTCATCCCTAATCAACCTTCTCTGATACCACGAAAGGATTTGATGATTGAATAAGGAGAGAAACTTGAGATCAAAGCTTTATGTATTGAAAACATGGTGGAATGATTAGATGATTAAATACAAAGGGATAGTACTCCTTATATAGGAAGTACTAGGGACTAATAAGCAAATGTCCTAAACATAGGGATTAACATAAATTGAAAGTAAGTACATCATCTACTAAACAATTGAAATGTAATTCTCTAAAATTCACCCAAGTTCTTCGACTTTATTGATTTTGATCCTCAAACTTTTGAAATAGCTGAATTGGTACCAAAACTTGCAATGCTTGTTTCCTTGTGCCGAAATTCGAAATCCAATCCCGATCTAGTCCGCAATTGACTTGAGATCACACACCTTCCATCTTCAATTTGATTCTTCGAGCCCAACACAACCACGTGGGTAACCGCATACGGACGAACATGAAAGTAAAACTAAACTACAACAATGCCGCCATGGTCATGTCCGTGGAACCTTCTTGGTCATCCATCGTGATCCCAGCATTTTAGGCTAAACGAAACAACTAAGAAAAAGTATGATCGGCACTTGAACTTGCAGCCAATGCTCGAAGCAATCTCACCAAAGACTTGCTTGTGGAAGCAACCCAATAACACACCAATGTGATCTTGAATCAGCAACTTCATCATCAAGCATTTCAACATTTCGAGTAATGAATCAACTTAGCAATCTCGATCAAGTATTTCAGCATTTGAGGCACAAATCAGCATCTATCACAGCACCAATGGAAACTACCATAGATCAGCATTTCAGCACCATGGATCAACATTTCAGCACCATAGATCAGCATTTCAGCATTTTGCCCACAGATCATCGTTTCAGCATCATAGATCACCATTTTGAGGAGCAATGTCGCAAGTATTAGATCAGTAATGTCGATCAAGGCATTAATTAGCTCAGCATTAAGTAGCCCACTATCCCTATCAGCTCTCAAACAGCAGTAATTAACAGAGCAATGCAGCAACTTAGATTTTCAAACAACATTTCAATCGCAACAGCAGCAATTAACAGAGCAATGTAGTAGCTTATATTTTTGAACCGCGTTTCAATCGCAACAGTATGGCATTATCATCTAGCAGCACAGCATTATCACACCATTTTAGTGATGAATAAATCACATCCAGCAATAAGGCATTATCACAACATAGCAAACAGAGTTTTGTTGAAGAACAGAGATCACAGTTGAACACTTACAGCGATTTGATATCTTCTTCTGGTTTGACATCTCTGATGCTGTTTGATATCTTCTTATGGTTTCCACCTAGAACGAAGTGAAATGAATTGAAGAAGAAATCGCTGCATGAAGATTCTACGAAGAGATGCTCTGGTTGTTGAAGATATCGCAGGAAGGCTGATGCTGTTCTGATATGCGCGCTGGTTCTTCTACAGCTTTTAGGTTCGGATCTCCTTTGGATGTTGAAATCGAATCTCTTTCTACTTTGATTGGACTGATTTATGCTCTTATGAACTTGTTGAAGATGTAACCAACTTAATTCGAACTAAGTAAGTTGTTGTAATGGCAATTGAAGACATGAAGACCTGCGTGAGAAGCTCAAGAACAACGCTCTGATTTGTACCATCCGATTGTTGAAATCTGGTCTCATGTTGCTTGGAATTGATCGATTCCTACTCTTCAGAATGTGATGAGGATGAAAGTATCTTGAATCGTCCAAAGGAAGGTGCTAAAATAACAATTTAAGGAAGAAATTGCGCGCGGGAAGCTGGACACTTTCAAATTTCGATTTCTAACTCATTTGCAACGGAATTTGCAATTGAATTTTCCAATAGAAATTGAATTTCATCCCTAATCAACCTTCTCTGATACCACGAAAGGATTTGATGATTGAATAAGGAGAGAAACTTGAGATCAAAGCTTTATGTATTGAAAACATGGTGGAATGATTAGATGATTAAATACAAAGGGATAGTACTCCTTATATAGGAAGTACTAGGGACTAATAAGCAAATGTCCTAAACATAGGGATTAACATAAATTGAAAGTAAGTACATCATCTACTAAACAATTGAAATGTAATTCTCTAACATTCACCCAAGTTCTTCGACATTATTGATTTTGATCCTCAAACTTTTGAAATTGCTGAATTGGTACCAAAACTTGCAATGCTTGTTTCCTTGTGCCGAAATTCGAAATCCAATCCCGATCTAGTCCGCAATTGACTTGAGATCACACACCTTCCATCATCAATTTGATTCTTCGAGCCCAACACAACCACGTGGGTAACCGCATATGGACGAACAAGAAACTAGCAATGTCGCCATAGTCATGTCTGTGGAGCCTTATTGGTTATCCATCGTGATCAAGCAATTTTAGGCTAAACGAAACAACTAAGAAAAAGTCTGATTGGCACTTGAACTTACATCCAATGCTCAAAGCAATTTCACCACACACTTGCTTGTGCAAGCAACACAATCACACACCAATGTGATCTTGAAACAGCAACTTCAGCATCAAGCATTTCAACATTTCGAGTAATGAATCAACTTAGCAATCTTGATCAAGTATTTCAGCATTTGAGGCTCAAATCAGCATGTATCACAGCACCACCATTAAACACTTGGATCATCATCAATGGAAAGTACCATAGATCAGCATTTCAGCACCATGGATCAACATTTCACCAACATAGATCAGCATTTCAGCATTTTGCCCACATATCATCGTTTCAGCACCATAGATCACCATTTTGAGGAGAAATGTCACATGTATCAGATCAGTAATGTCGATCAAGGCATGAATTAGCTCAGAATTAAGCAGCTGACTATCCCTATCAGCTCTCAAACAGCAGAGAGCAATGCAGCAACTTAGATTTTCAGACAGCATTTCAATCGCAACAGCAACAATTAACAGAGCAATGCAGTAGCTTTTATTTTCGATCCGCATTTCAATCGCAACAGTATGGAATTATCATCCAGCAACACAGCATTATCACACCATTTTAGTGATGAATAAATCACATCCAGCAACAAGGCATTATCACAGCATAGCAAACAGAGTTTTGTTGAAGAACAGAGATGACAGATGAACACTTACAGCGATTTGATATCTTCTTCTGGTTTGACATCTCTGAAGTTGTTTGATATCTTCTTCTATGTTCCACCTAGAACGAAGCAAAACGAATTGAAGAATAAATCGCTGCAAGAAGATTCTACGAGCATATGCTCTAGTTGTTGAAGATATCACTGGAAGGCTGATGCTGTTCTGTTCTGCGCGCTGGTTCTTCGGCAGATTTTAGGTTCGGATCTCTTTTGGATGTTGAAATCGAATCTCCTTCTTCTTGGATTCGACTGATTTCTACTCTTATGAACTTGTTGAGGATGTGACCAACTTAATTCAAACTAAGTAAGTTGCTGTAATGGCAATTGAAGACATGAAGACCTGCGTGAGAAGCTAAAGAATAACGCTCTAATTTGTACGATCCGATTATTGAAATCTGGTCCCATGTTGCTTGGAATTGATCGATTCCTACTCGTATGAATGTGATGACGATGAAACCATCTTGAATCGTCCAAAGGAAGGTTCTAAAGTAACAATTGAAGGAAGAATTTGCGCGCGGGAAGCTGGAGACTTTCAATTTACCATTTCTGACTCATTTTCAACTGAATTTTCCAACAGAAATTGAATTTCATCCCTAATCAACCTTCTCTGATACCATGAAAGGATTTGATGATTGAATAAGGAGAGAAACTTGAGATCAAAGCTTTATGTATAGAAAACATGGTGGAATGATTAGATGATTAAATACAAACGGATAGTACTCCTTATATAGGAAGTACTAGGGACTAATAAGCAAATGCCTAAACATAGGGACTAACATAGATTGAAAGTAAGTACATCATCTACTTAACAATTGAAATGTAATTCTCTAACATTCACCCAATTTCTTCACCTTTATTGATTTTGATTCTCAAACTTTTGAAAATTGCTGAATTGGTCCCAAAACTTGCAATGCTTCTATCCTTGTGCCGAAATCCAAAATCCAATCCCGATCTAGTCCGCAATTGACTTGAGATCACACATGTTCCATCATCAATTTGATTATTCGAGCCCAACACAACCACGTGGGTATCCGCATATGGCCGAACAAGAAACTAAAACTAAACTAAAACAATGTCGCCATGGTCATGTCCGTGGAGCCTTCTTGGTCATCCATCGTGATCACGCCATTTTAGGCTAAACGAAACAACTAAGAAAAAGTTCGATCGGCACTTGAACTTGCAGCCAATGCTCGAATCAATCTCACGAAACACTTGCTTGTGCAAGCAACCCAATCACACACCAATGTGATCTTGAAACAGCAACTTCAGCATCAAGCATTTCTACATTTAGAGTAATGAATCAACTTAGCAATCTCGATCAAGGATTTCAGCATTTGAGGCGCAAATCAACATGTATCACACCACCACCATTAAACACTCGGATCAACATCAATGGAAAGTACCATAGATCAGCATTTCAGCACCATGGATCAACATTTCACCAACATAGATCAGCATTTCAGCATTTTGCCCACATATCATCGTTTCAGCACCATAGATCACCATTTTGAGGAGCAATGTCACATGTATCAGATCAGTAATGTCGATCAAGGCATGAATTAGCTCAACATTAAGCAGCTGACTATCCCTATCAGCTCTCAAACAGCAGAGAGCAATGCAGCAACTTAGATTTTCAGACAGCATTTCAATCGCAACAGCAACAATTAACAGAGCAATGCAGTAGCTTTTATTTTCGATCCGCATTTCAATCGCAACAGTATGGAATTATCATCCAGCAACACAGCATTATCACACCATTTTAGTGATGAATAAATCACATCCAGCAACAAGGCATTATCACAGCATAGCAAACAGAGTTTTGTTGAAGAACAGAGATGACAGATGAACACTTACAGCGATTTGATATCTTCTTCTGGTGTGACATCTCTGAAGTTGTTTGATATCTTCTTCTAGGTTCCACCTAGAACGAAGCAAAACGAATTGAAGAATAAATCGCTGCAAGAAGATTCTACGAGCATATGCTCTAGTTGTTGAAGATATCACTGGAAGGCTGATGCTGTTCTGTTCTACGCGCTGGTTCTTCTGCAGATTTTAGGTTCGGATCTCTTTTGGATGTTGAAATCGAATCTCCTTCTTCTTGGATTCGACTGATTTCTACTCTTATGAACTTGTTGAGGATGTGACCAACTTAATTCAAACTAAGTAAGTTGCTGTAATGGCAATTGAAGACATGAAGACCTGCGTGAGAAGCTAAAGAATAACGCTCTAATTTGTACGATCCGATTATTGAAATCTGGTCCCATGTTGCTTGGAATTGATCGATTCCTACTCGTATGAATGTGATGACGATGAAACCATCTTGAATCGTCCAAAGGAAGGTTCTAAAGTAACAATTGAAGGAAGAACTTGCGCGCGGGAAGCTGGAGACTTTCAATTTACCATTTCTGACTCATTTGCAACTGAATTTTCCAACAAAAATTGAATTTCATCCCTAATCAACCTTCTCTGATACCATGAAAGGATTTGATGATTGAATAAGGAGAGAAACTTGAGATCAAAGCTTTATGTATAGAAAACATGGTGGAATGATTAGATGATTCAATACAAACGGATAGTACTCCTTATATAGGAAGTACTAGGGACTAATAAGCAAATGCCTAAACATATGGACTAACATAGATTGAAAGTAAGTACATCATCTACTTAACAATTGAAATGTAATTCTCTAACATTCACCCAATTTCTTCACCTTTATTGATTTTGATCCTCAAACTTTTGAAAATTGCTGAACTGGTCCCAAAATTTGCAATGCTTCTTTCTTTGTGCCGAAATCCAAAATCCAATCCCGATCTAGTCCGCAATCGACTTGAGATCACACACCTTCCATCATCAATTTGATTCTTCGAGCCCAACACAACCACGTGGGTAACCGCATATGGACGAACAAGAAACTAAAACTAAACTAAAACAATGTCGCCATGGTCATGTCCGTGGAGCCTTCTTGGTCATCCATCGTGATCACGCCATTTTAGGCTAAACGAAACAACTAACAAATAGTCTGATTGGCACTTGAACTTACAGCCAATGCTAGAAGCAATCTCACCAAACACTTGCTTGTGCAAGCAACCCAATCACACACCAATGTGATCTTGAAACAGCAACTTCAGCATCAAGCATTTCATCATTTCGAGTAATGAATCAACTTAGCAATCTCGATCAAGTATTTCAGCATTTGAGGCGCAAATCAGCATGTATCACAGCACCACCATTAAACACTCGGATCATCATCAATGGAAAGTACCATAGATCAGCATTTCAGCACCATGGATAAACATTTCACCAACATAGATCAGCATTTCAGCATTTTACCCACAGATCATCGTTTCAGCACCGTAGATCACCATTTTGAGGAGCAATGTCACATGTATCAGATCAGTAATGTCGATCAAGGCATGAATTAGCTCAGCATTAAGCAGCTCCTATCCCTATCAGCTCTCAAACAGCAGCAATTAACAGAGCAATGCAGCAACTTAGATTTTCAGACAGCATTTCAATCGCAACAGCAACAATTAACAGAGCAATGCAGTAGCTTTTATTTTCGAACCGCATTTCAATCGCAACAGTATGGAATTATCATCCAGCAACACAACATTATCACACCATTTTAGTGATGAATAAATCACATCCAGCAACAAGGCATTATCACAGCATAGCAAACAGAGTTTTGTTGAAGAACAGAGATGACAGATGAACACTTACAGCGATTTGATATCTTCTTCTGGTGTGACATCTCTGAAGTTGTTTGATATCTTCTTCTAGGTTCCACCTAGAACGAAGCAAAACGAATTGAAGAATAAATCGCTGCAAGAAGATTCTACGAGCATATGCTCTAGTTGTTGAAGATATCACTGGAAGGCTGATGCTGTTCTGTTCTGCGCGGTGGTTCTTCTGCAGATTTTAGGTTCGGATCTCTTTTGGATGCTGAAATCGAATGTCCTTCTTCTTGGATTCGACTGATTTCTACTCTTATGAACTTGTTGAGGATGTGACCAACTTAATTCAAACTAAATAAGCTGCTGTAATGGCAATTGAAGACATGAAGACCTGCGTGAGAAGCTAAAGAATAACGCTCTAATTTGTACGATCCGATTATTGAAATCTGGTCCCATGTTGCTTGGAATTGATCGATTCCTACTCGTATGAATGTGATGACGATGAAACCATCTTGAATCGTCCAAATGAAGGTTCTAAAGTAACAATTGAAGGAAGAACTTGCGCGCGGGAATCTGGAGACTTTCAATTTACCATTTCTGACTCATTTGCAACTGAATTTTCCAACAGAAATTGAATTTCATCCCTAATCAACCTTCTCTGATACCATGAAAGGATTTGATGATTGAATAAGGAGAGAAACTTGAGATCAAAGCTTTATGTATTGAAAACATGGTGGAATGATTAGATGATTAAATACAAAGGGATAGTACTCCTTATATAGGAAGTACTAGGGACTAATAAGCAAATGCCTAAACATAGGGACTAACATAGATTGAAAGTAAGTACATCATCTACTTAACAATTGAAATGTAATTCTCTAACATTCACCCAATTTCTTCACCTTTATTGATTTTGATTCTCAAACTTTTGAAAATTGCTGAATTGGTCCCAAAACTTGCAATGCTTCTATCCTTGTGCCGAAATCCAAAATCCAATCCCGATCTAGTCCGCAATTGACTTGAGATCACACATGTTCCATCATCAATTTGATTCTTCGAGCCCAACACAACCACGTGGGTATCCGCATATGGCCGAACAAGAAACTAAAACTAAACTAAAACAATGTCGCCATGGTCATGTCCGTGGAGCCTTCTTGGTCATCCATCGTGATCACGCCATTTTAGGCTAAACGAAACAACTAAGAAAAAGTTCGATCGGCACTTGAACTTGCAGCCAATGCTCGAATCAATCTCACGAAACACTTGCTTGTGCAAGCAACCCAATCACACACCAATGTGATCTTGAAACAGCAACTTCAGCATCAAGCATTTCAACATTTCGAGTAATGAATCAACTTAGCAATCTCGATCAAGGATTTCAGCATTTGAGGCGCAAATCAACATGTATCACACCACCACCATTAAACACTCGGATCAACATCAATGGAAAGTACCATAGATCAGCATTTCAGCACCATGGATCAACATTTCACCAACATAAATCAGCATTTCAGCATTTTGCCCACATATCATCGTTTCAGCACCATAGATCACCATTTTGAGGAGCAATGTCACATGTATCAGATCAGTAATGTCGATCAAGGCATGAATTAGCTCAGCATTAAGCAGCTCCTATCCCTATCAGCTCTCAAACAGCAGCAATTAACAGAGCAATGTAGCAACTTAGATTTTCAGACAGCATTTCAATCGCAACAGCAACAATTAACAGAGCAATGCAGTAGCTTTTATTTTCGAACCGCATTTCAATCGCAACAGTATGGAATTATCATCCAGCAACACAACATTATCACACCATTTTAGTGATGAATAAATCACATCCAGCAACAAGGCATTATCACAGCATAGCAAACAGAGTTTTGTTGAAGAACAGAGATGACAGATGAACACTTACAGCGATTTGATATCTTCTTCTGGTTTGACATCTCTGAAGTTGTTTGATATCTTCTTCTAGGTTCCACCTAGAACGAAGCAAAACGAATTGAAGAATAAATCGCTGCAAGAAGATTCTACGAGCATATGCTCTAGTTGTTGAAGATATCACTGGAAGGCTGATGCTGTTCTGTTCTGCGCGGTGGTTCTTCTGCAGATTTTAGGTTCGGATCTCTTTTGGATGCTGAAATCGAATCTCCTTCTTCTTGGATTCGACTGATTTCTACTCTTATGAACTTGTTGAGGATGTGACCAACTTAATTCAAACTAAATAAGCTGCTGTAATGGCAATTGAAGACATGAAGACCTGCGTGAGAAGCTAAAGAATAACGCTCTAATTTGTACGATCCGATTATTGAAATCTGGTCCCATGTTGCTTGGAATTTATCGATTCCTACTCGTATGAATGTGATGACGATGAAACCATCTTGAATCGTCCAAATGAAGGTTCTAAAGTAACAATTGAAGGAAGAACTTGCGCGCGGGAATCTGGAGACTTTCAATTTACCATTTCTGACTCATTTGCAACTGAATTTTCCAACAGAAATTGAATTTCATCCCTAATCAACCTTCTCTGATACCATGAAAGGATTTGATGATTGAATAAGGAGAGAAACTTGAGATCAAAGCTTTATGTATTGAAAACATGGTGGAATGATTAGATGATTAAATACAAAGGGATAGTACTCCTTATATAGGAAGTACTAGGGACTAATAAGCAAATGCCTAAACATAGGGACTAACATAGATTGAAAGTAAGTACATCATCTACTTAACAATTGAAATGTAATTCTCTAACATTCACCCAATTTCTTCACCTTTATTGATTTTGATTCTCAAACTTTTGAAAATTGTTGAATTGGTCCCAAAACTTGCAATGCTTCTATCCTTGTGCCGAAATCCAAAATCCAATCCCGATCTAGTCCGCAATTGACTTGAGATCACACATGTTCCATCATCAATTTGATTCTTCGAGCCCAACACAACCACGTGGGTATCCGCATATGGCCGAACAAGAAACTAAAACTAAACTAAAACAATGTCGCCATGGTCATGTCCGTGGAGCCTTCTTGGTCATCCATCGTGATCACGCCATTTTAGGCTAAACGAAACAACTAAGAAAAAGTTCGATCGGCACTTGAACTTGCAGCCAATGCTCGAATCAATCTCACGAAACACTTGCTTGTGCAAGCAACCCAATCACACACCAATGTGATCTTGAAACAGCAACTTCAGCATCAAGCATTTCAACATTTCGAGTAATGAATCAACTTAGCAATCTCGATCAAGGATTTCAGCATTTGAGGCGCAAATCAACATGTATCACACCACCACCATTAAACACTCGGATCAACATCAATGGAAAGTACCATAGATCAGCATTTCAGCACCATGGATCAACATTTCACCAACATAAATCAGCATTTCAGCATTTTGCCCACATATCATCGTTTCAGCACCATAGATCACCATTTTGAGGAGCAATGTCACATGTATCAGATCAGTAATGTCGATCAAGGCATGAATTAGCTCAGCATTAAGCAGCTCCTATCCCTATCAGCTCTCAAACAGCAGCAATTAACAGAGCAATGTAGCAACTTAGATTTTCAGACAGCATTTCAATCGCAACAGCAACAATTAACAGAGCAATGCAGTAGCTTTTATTTTCGAACCGCATTTCAATCGCAACAGTATGGAATTATCATCCAGCAACACAACATTATCACACCATTTTAGTGATGAATAAATCACATCCAGCAACAAGGCATTATCACAGCATAGCAAACAGAGTTTTGTTGAAGAACAGAGATGACAGATGAACACTTACAGCGATTTGATATCTTCTTCTGGTTTGACATCTCTGAAGTTGTTTGATATCTTCTTCTAGGTTCCACCTAGAACGAAGCAAAACGAATTGAAGAATAAATCGCTGCAAGAAGATTCTACGAGCATATGCTCTAGTTGTTGAAGATATCACTGGAAGGCTGATGCTGTTCTGTTCTGCGCGGTGGTTCTTCTGCAGATTT
This sequence comes from Chamaenerion angustifolium, assembly GCA_946814005.1. Classification (NCBI taxonomy): domain Eukaryota; kingdom Viridiplantae; phylum Streptophyta; class Magnoliopsida; order Myrtales; family Onagraceae; genus Chamaenerion; species Chamaenerion angustifolium. The sequence continues at coordinate 17,124,966 of OX328277.1, read as the reverse complement.
TAGGTTCGGATCTCTTTTGGATGCTGAAATCGAATCTCCTTCTTCTTGGATTCGACTGATTTCTACTCTTATGAACTTGTTGAGGATGTGACCAACTTAATTCAAACTAAATAAGCTGCTGTAATGGCAATTGAAGACATGAAGACCTGCGTGAGAAGCTAAAGAATAACGCTCTAATTTGTACGATCCGATTATTGAAATCTGGTCCCATGTTGCTTGGAATTGATCGATTCCTACTCGTATGAATGTGATGACGATGAAACCATCTTGAATCGTCCAAATGAAGGTTCTAAAGTAACAATTGAAGGAAGAACTTGCGCGCGGGAATCTGGAGACTTTCAATTTACCATTTCTGACTCATTTGCAACTGAATTTTCCAACAGAAATTGAATTTCATCCCTAATCAACCTTCTCTGATACCATGAAAGGATTAGATGATTGAATAAGGAGAGAAACTTGAGATCAAAGCTTTATGTATTGAAAACATGGTGGAATGATTAGATGATTAAATACAAAGGGATAGTACTCCTTATATAGAAAGTACTAGGGACTAATAAGCAAATGCCTAAACATAGGGACTAACATAGATTGAAAGTAAGTACATCATCTACTTAACAATTGAAATGTAATTCTCTAACATTCACCCAATTTCTTCACCTTTATTGATTTTGATTCTCAAACTTTTGAAAATTGCTGAATTGGTCCCAAAACTTGCAATGCTTCTATCCTTGTGCCGAAATCCAAAATCCAATCCCGATCTAGTCCGCAATTGACTTGAGATCACACATGTTCCATCATCAATTTGATTCTTCGAGCCCAACACAACCACGTGGGTATCCGCATATGGCCGAACAAGAAACTAAAACTAAACTAAAACAATGTCGCCATGGTCATGTCCGTGGAGCCTTCTTGGTCATCCATCGTGATCACGCCATTTTAGGCTAAACGAAACAACTAAGAAAAAGTTCGATCGGCACTTGAACTTGCAGCCAATGCTCGAATCAATCTCACGAAACACTTGCTTGTGCAAGCAACCCAATCACACACCAATGTGATCTTGAAACAACAACTTCAGCATCAAGCATTTCAACATTTCGAGTAATGAATCAACTTAGCAATCTCGATCAAGGATTTCAGCATTTGAGGCGCAAATCAACATGTATCACACCACCACCATTAAACACTCGGATCAACATCAATGGAAAGTACCATAGATCAGCATTTCAGCACCATGGATCAACATTTCACCAACATAAATCAGCATTTCAGCATTTTGCCCACATATCATCGTTTCAGCACCATAGATCACCATTTTGAGGAGCAATGTCACATGTATCAGATCAGTAATGTCGATCAAGGCATGAATTAGCTCAGCATTAAGCAGCTCCTATCCCTATCAGCTCTCAAACAGCAGCAATTAACAGAGCAATGTAGCAACTTAGATTTTCAGACAGCATTTCAATCGCAACAGCAACAATTAACAGAGCAATGCAGTAGCTTTTATTTTCGAACCGCATTTCAATCGCAACAGTATGGAATTATCATCCAGCAACACAACATTATCACACCATTTTAGTGATGAATAAATCACATCCAGCAACAAGGCATTATCACAGCATAGCAAACAGAGTTTTGTTGAAGAACAGAGATGACAGATGAACACTTACAGCGATTTGATATCTTCTTCTGGTTTGACATCTCTGAAGTTGTTTGATATCTTCTTCTAGGTTCCACCTAGAACGAAGCAAAACGAATTGAAGAATAAATCGCTGCAAGAAGATTCTACGAGCATATGCTCTAGTTGTTGAAGATATCACTGGAAGGCTGATGCTGTTCTGTTCTGCGCGGTGGTTCTTCTGCAGATTTTAGGTTCGGATCTCTTTTGGATGCTGAAATCGAATCTCCTTCTTCTTGGATTCGACTGATTTCTACTCTTATGAACTTGTTGAGGATGTGACCAACTTAATTCAAACTAAATAAGCTGCTGTAATGGCAATTGAAGACATGAAGACCTGCGTGAGAAGCTAAAGAATAACGCTCTAATTTGTACGATCCGATTATTGAAATCTGGTCCCATGTTGCTTGGAATTGATCGATTCCTACTCGTATGAATGTGATGACGATGAAACCATCTTGAATCGTCCAAATGAAGGTTCTAAAGTAACAATTGAAGGAAGAACTTGCGCGCGGGAATCTGGAGACTTTCAATTTACCATTTCTGACTCATTTGCAACTGAATTTTCCAACAGAAATTGAATTTCATCCCTAATCAACCTTCTCTGATACCATGAAAGGATTAGATGATTGAATAAGGAGAGAAACTTGAGATCAAAGCTTTATGTATTGAAAACATGGTGGAATGATTAGATGATTAAATACAAAGGGATAGTACTCCTTATATAGGAAGTACTAGGGACTAATAAGCAAATGCCTAAACATAGGGACTAACATAGATTGAAAGTAAGTACATCATCTACTTAACAATTGAAATGTAATTCTCTAACATTCACCCAATTTCTTCACCTTTATTGATTTTGATTCTCAAACTTTTGAAAATTGCTGAATTGGTCCCAAAACTTGCAATGCTTCTATCCTTGTGCCGAAATCCAAAATCCAATCCCGATCTAGTCCGCAATTGACTTGAGATCACACATGTTCCATCATCAATTTGATTCTTCGAGCCCAACACAACCACGTGGGTATCCGCATATGGCCGAACAAGAAACTAAAACTAAACTAAAACAATGTCGCCATGGTCATGTCCGTGGAGCCTTCTTGGTCATCCATCGTGATCACGCCATTTTAGGCTAAACGAAACAACTAAGAAAAAGTTCGATCGGCACTTGAACTTGCAGCCAATGCTCGAATCAATCTCACGAAACACTTGCTTGTGCAAGCAACCCAATCACACACCAATGTGATCTTGAAACAGCAACTTCAGCATCAAGCATTTCTACATTTAGAGTAATGAATCAACTTAGCAATCTCGATCAAGGATTTCAGCATTTGAGGCGCAAATCAACATGTATCACACCACCACCATTAAACACTCGGATCAACATCAATGGAAAGTACCATAGATCAGCATTTCAGCACCATGGATCAACATTTCACCAACATAAATCAGCATTTCAGCATTTTGCCCACATATCATCGTTTCAGCACCATAGATCACCATTTTGAGGAGCAATGTCACATGTATCAGATCAGTAATGTCGATCAAGGCATGAATTAGCTCAGCATTAAGCAGCTGACTATCCCTATCAGCTCTCAAACAGCAGAGAGCAATGCATTAACTTAGATTTTCAGACAGCATTTCAATCGCAACAGCAACAATTAACAGAGCAATGCAGTAGCTTTTATTTTCGATCCGCATTTCAATCGCAACAGTATGGAATTATCATCCAGCAACACAACATTATCACACCATTTTAGTGATGAATAAATCACATCCAGCAACAAGGCATTATCACAGCATAGCAAACAGAGTTTTGTTGAAGAACAGAGATGACAGATGAACACTTACAGCGATTTGATATCTTCTTCTGGTTTGACATCTCTGAAGTTGTTTGATATCTTCTTCTAGGTTCCACCTAGAACGAAGCAAAACGAATTGGAGAATAAATCGCTGCAAGAAGATTCTACGAGCATATGCTCTAGTTGTTGAAGATATCACTGGAAGGCTGATGCTGTTCTGTTCTGCGCGGTGGTTCTTCTGCAGATTTTAGGTTCGGATCTCTTTTGGATGTTGAAATCGAATCTCCTTCTTCTTGGATTCGACTGATTTCTACTCTTATGAACTTGTTGAGGATGTGACCAACTTAATTCAAACTAAATAAGCTGCTGTAATGGCAATTGAAGACATGAAGACCTGCGTGAGAAGCTAAAGAATAACGCTCTAATTTGTACGATCCGATTATTGAAATCTGGTCCCATGTTGCTTGGAATTGATCGATGCCTACTCGTATGAATGTGATGAGGATGAAACCATCTTGAATCGTCCAAATGAAGGTTCTAAAGTAACAATTGAAGGAAGAACTTGCGCGCGGGAATCTGGAGACTTTCAATTTACCATTTCTGACTCATTTGCAACTGAATTTTCCAACAGAAATTGAATTTCATCCCTAATCAACCTTCTCTGATACCATGAAAGGATTTGATGATTGAATAAGGAGAGAAACTTGAGATCAAAGCTTTATGTATAGAAAACATGGTGGAATGATTAGATGATTAAATACAAACGGATAGTACTCCTTATATAGGAAGTACTAGGGACTAATAAGCAAATGCCTAAACATAGGGACTAACATAGATTGAAAGTAAGTACATCATCTACTTAACAATTGAAATGTAATTCTCTAACATTCACCCAATTTCTTCACCTTTATTGATTTTGATTCTCAAACTTTTGAAAATTGCTGAATTGGTCCCAAAACTTGCAATGCTTCTATCCTTGTGCCGAAATCCAAAATCCAATCCCGATCTAGTACGCAATTGACTTGAGATCACACATGTTCCATCATCAATTTGATTCTTCGAGCCCAACACAACCACGTGGGTATCCGCATATGGCCGAACAAGAAACTAAAACTAAACTAAAACAATGTCGCCATGGTCATGTCCGTGGAGCCTTCTTGGTCATCCATCGTGATCACGCCATTTTAGGCTAAACGAAACAACTAAGAAAAAGTTCGATCGGCACTTGAACTTGCAGCCAATGCTCGAATCAATCTCACGAAACACTTGCTTGTGCAAGCAACCCAATCACACACCAATGTGATCTTGAAACAGCAACTTCAGCATCAAGCATTTCTACATTTAGAGTAATGAATCAACTTAGCAATCTCGATCAAGGATTTCAGCATTTGAGGCGCAAATCAACATGTATCACACCACCACCATTAAACACTCGGATCAACATCAATGGAAAGTACCATAGATCAGCATTTCAGCACCATGGATCAACATTTCACCAACATAGATCAGCATTTCAGCATTTTGCCCACATATCATCGTTTCAGCACCATAGATCACCATTTTGAGGAGCAATGTCACATGTATCATATCAGTAATGTCGATCAAGGCATGAATTAGCTCAGCATTAAGCAGCTGACTATCCCTATCAGCTCTCAAACAGCAGAGAGCAATGCAGCAACTTAGATTTTCAGACAGCATTTCAATCGCAACAGCAACAATTAACAGAGCAATGCAGTAGCTTTTATTTTCGATCCGCATTTCAATCGCAACAGTATGGAATTATCATCCAGCAACACAGCATTATCACACCATTTTAGTGATGAATAAATCACATCCAGCAACAAGGCATTATCACAGCATAGCAAACAGAGTTTTGTTGAAGAACAGAGATGACAGATGAACACTTACAGCGATTTGATATCTTCTTCTGGTTTGACATCTCTGAAGTTGTTTGATATCTTCTTCCAGGTTCCACCTAGAACGAAGCAAAACTAATTGAAGAATAAATCGCTGCAAGAAGATTCTACGAGCATATGCTCTAGTTGTTGAAGATATCACTGGAAGGCTGATGCTGTTCTGTTCTGCGCGCTGGTTCTTCTGCAGATTTTAGGTTCGGATCTCTTTTGGATGTTGAAATCGAATCTCATTCTTCTTGGATTCGACTGATTTCTACTCTTATAAACTTGTTGAGGATGTGACCAACTTAATTCAAACTAAGTAAGGTGCTGTAATGGCAATTGAAGACATGAAGACCTGCGTGAGAAGCTAAAGAATAACGCTCTAATTTGTACGATCCGATTATTGAAATCTGGTCCCATGTTGCTTGGAAATGATCGATTCCTACTCGTATGAATGTGATGACGATGAAGCCATCTTGAATCGTCCAAAGGAAGGTTCTAAAGTAACAATTGAAGGAAGAACTTGCGCGCGGGAAGCTGGAGACTTTCAATTTACCATTTCTGACTCATTTGCAACTGAATTTTCCAACAGAAATTGAATTTCATCCCTAATCAACCTTCTCTGATACCATGAAAGGATTTGATGATTGAATAAGGAGAGAAACTTGAGATCAAAGCTTTATGTATAGAAAACATGGTTGAATGATTAGATGATTCAATACAAACGGATAGTACTCCTTATATAGGAAGTACTAGGGACTAATAAGCAAATGCCTAAACATAGGGACTAACATAGATTGAAAGTAAGTACATCATCTACTTAACAATTGAAATGTAATTCTCTAACATTCACCCAATTTCTTCACCTTTATTGATTTTGATTCTCAAACTTTTGAAAATTGCTGAATTGGTCCCAAAACTTGCAATGCTTCTATCCTTGTGCCGAAATCCAAAATCCAATCCCGATCTAGTACGCAATTGACTTGAGATCACACATGTTCCATCATCAATTTGATTCTTCGAGCCCAACACAACCACGTGGGTATCCGCATATGGCCGAACAAGAAACTAAAACTAAACTAAAACAATGTCGCCATGGTCATGTCCGTGGAGCCTTCTTGGTCATCCATCGTGATCACGCCATTTTAGGCTAAACGAAACAACTAAGAAAAAGTTCGATCGGCACTTGAACTTGCAGCCAATGCTCGAATCAATCTCACGAAACACTTGCTTGTGCAAGCAACCCAATCACACACCAATGTGATCTTGAAACAGCAACTTCAGCATCAAGCATTTCTACATTTAGAGTAATGAATCAACTTAGCAATCTCGATCAAGGATTTCAGCATTTGAGGCGCAAATCAACATGTATCACACCACCACCATTAAACACTCGGATCAACATCAATGGAAAGTACCATAGATCAGCATTTCAGCACCATGGATCAACATTTCACCAACATAGATCAGCATTTCAGCATTTTGCCCACATATCATCGTTTCAGCACCATAGATCACCATTTTGAGGAGCAATGTCACATGTATCATATCAGTAATGTCGATCAAGGCATGAATTAGCTCAGCATTAAGCAGCTGACTATCCCTATCAGCTCTCAAACAGCAGAGAGCAATGCAGCAACTTAGATTTTCAGACAGCATTTCAATCGCAACAGCAACAATTAACAGAGCAATGCAGTAGCTTTTATTTTCGATCCGCATTTCAATCGCAACAGTATGGAATTATCATCCAGCAACACAGCATTATCACACCATTTTAGTGATGAATAAATCACATCCAGCAACAAGGCATTATCACAGCATAGCAAACAGAGTTTTGTTGAAGAACAGAGATGACAGATGAACACTTACAGCGATTTGATATCTTCTTCTGGTTTGACATCTCTGAAGTTGTTTGATATCTTCTTCCAGGTTCCACCTAGAACGAAGCAAAACTAATTGAAGAATAAATCGCTGCAAGAAGATTCTACGAGCATATGCTCTAGTTGTTGAAGATATCACTGGAAGGCTGATGCTGTTCTGTTCTGCGCGCTGGTTCTTCTGCAGATTTTAGGTTCGGATCTCTTTTGGATGTTGAAATCGAATCAAATTCTTCTTGGATTCGACTGATTTCTACTCTTATAAACTTGTTGAGGATGTGACCAACTTAATTCAAACTAAGTAAGGTGCTGTAATGGCAATTGAAGACATGAAGACCTGCGTGAGAAGCTAAAGAATAACGCTCTAATTTGTACGATCCGATTATTGAAATCTGGTCCCATGTTGCTTGGAATTGATCGATTCCTACTCATATGAATGTGATGACGATGAAACCATCTTGAATCGTCCAAAGGAAGGTTCTAAAGTAACAATTGAAGGAAGAACTTGCGCGCGGGAAGCTGGAGACTTTCAATTTACCATTTCTGACTCATTTGCAACTGAATTTTCCAACAGAAATTGAATTTCATCCCTAATCAACCTTCTCTGATACCATGAAAGGATTTGATGATTGAATAAGGAGAGAAACTTGAGATCAAAGCTTTATGTATAGAAAACATGGTGGAATGATTAGATGATTAAATACAAACGGATAGTACTCCTTATATAGGAAGTACTAGGGACTAATAAGCAAATGCCTAAACATAGGGACTAACATAGATTGAAAGTAAGTACATCATCTACTTAACAATTTAAATGTAATTCTCTAACATTCACCCAATTTCTTCACCTTTATTGATTTTGATTCTCAAACTTTTGAAAATTGCTGAATTGGTCCCAAAACTTGCAATGCTTCTATCCTTGTGCCGAAATCCAAAATCCAATCCCGATCTAGTACGCAATTGACTTGAGATCACACATGTTCCATCATCAATTTGATTCTTCGAGCCCAACACAACCACGTGGGTATCCGCATATGGCCGAACAAGAAACTAAAACTAAACTAAAACAATGTCGCCATGGTCATGTCCGTGGAGCCTTCTTGGTCATCCATCGTGATCACGCCATTTTAGGCTAAACGAAACAACTAAGAAAAAGTTCGATCGGCACTTGAACTTGCAGCCAATGCTCGAATCAATCTCACGAAACACTTGCTTGTGCAAGCAACCCAATCACACACCAATGTGATCTTGAAACAGCAACTTCAGCATCAAGCATTTCTACATTTAGAGTAATGAATCAACTTAGCAATCTCGATCAAGGATTTCAGCATTTGAGGCGCAAATCAACATGTATCACACCACCACCATTAAACACTCGGATCAACATCAATGGAAAGTACCATAGATCAGCATTTCAGCACCATGGATCAACATTTCACCAACATAGATCAGCATTTCAGCATTTTGCCCACATATCATCGTTTCAGCACCATAGATCACCATTTTGAGGAGCAATGTCACATGTATCATATCAGTAATGTCGATCAAGGCATGAATTAGCTCAGCATTAAGCAGCTGACTATCCCTATCAGCTCTCAAACAGCAGAGAGCAATGCAGCAACTTAGATTTTCAGACAGCATTTCAATCGCAACAGCAACAATTAACAGAGCAATGCAGTAGCTTTTATTTTCGATCCGCATTTCAATCGCAACAGTATGGAATTATCATCCAGCAACACAGCATTATCACACCATTTTAGTGATGAATAAATCACATCCAGCAACAAGGCATTATCACAGCATAGCAAACAGAGTTTTGTTGAAGAACAGAGATGACAGATGAACACTTACAGCGATTTGATATCTTCTTCTGGTTTGACATCTCTGAAGTTGTTTGATATCTTCTTCCAGGTTCCACCTAGAACGAAGCAAAACTAATTGAAGAATAAATCGCTGCAAGAAGATTCTACGAGCATATGCTCTAGTTGTTGAAGATATCACTGGAAGGCTGATGCTGTTCTGTTCTGCGCGCTGGTTCTTCTGCAGATTTTAGGTTCGGATCTCTTTTGGATGTTGAAATCGAATCTCATTCTTCTTGGATTCGACTGATTTCTACTCTTATAAACTTGTTGAGGATGTGACCAACTTAATTCAAACTAAGTAAGGTGCTGTAATGGCAATTGAAGACATGAAGACCTGCGTGAGAAGCTAAAGAATAACGCTCTAATTTGTACGATCCGATTATTGAAATCTGGTCCCATGTTGCTTGGAATTGATCGATTCCTACTCGTATGAATGTGATGACGATGAAACCATCTTGAATCGTCCAAAGGAAGGTTCTAAAGTAACAATTGAAGGAAGAACTTGCGCGCGGGAAGCTGGAGACTTTCAATTTACCATTTCTGACTCATTTGCAACTGAATTTTCCAACAGAAATTGAATTTCATCCCTAATCAACCTTCTCTGATACCATGAAAGGATTTGATGATTGAATAAGGAGAGAAACTTGAGATCAAAGCTTTATGTATAGAAAACATGGTGGAATGATTAGATGATTAAATACAAACGGATAGTACTCCTTATATAGGAAGTACTAGGGACTAATAAGCAAATGCCTAAACATATGGACTAACATAGATTGAAAGTAAGTACATCATCTACTTAACAATTGAAATGTAATTCTCTAACATTCACCCTATTTCTTCACCTTTATTGATTTTGATCCTCAAACTTTTGAAAATTGCTGAACTAGTCCCAAAATTTGCAATGCTTCTTTCTTTGTGCCGAAATCCAAAATCCAATCCCGATCTAGTCCGCAATCGACTTGAGATCACACACCTTCCATCATCAATTTGATTCTTCGAGCCCAACACAACCACGTGGGTAACCGCATATGGACGAACAAGAAACTAAAACTAAACTAAAACAATGTCGCCATGGTCATGTCCGTGGAGCCTTCTTGGTCATCCATCGTGATCACGCCATTTTAGGCTAAACGAAACAACTAAGAAATAGTCTGATTGGCACTTGAACTTACAGCCAATGCTAGAAGCAATATCACCAAACACTTGCTTGTGCAAGCAACCCAATCACACACCAATGTGATCTTGAAACAGCAACTTCAGCATCAAGCATTTCAACATTTCGAGTAATGAATCAACTTAGCAATCTCGATCAAGTATTTCAGCATTTGAGGCGCAAATCAGCATGTATCACAGCACCACCATTAAACACTCGGATCATCATCAATGGAAAGTACCATAGATCAGCATTTCAGCACCATGGATCAACATTTCACCAACATAGATCAGCATTTCAGCATTTTACCCACAGATCATCGTTTCAGCACCGTAGATCACCATTTTGAGGAGCAATGCCACATGTATCAGATCAGTAATGTCGATCAAGGCATGAATTAGCTCAGCTTTAAGCAGCTCCTATCCCTATCAGCTCTCAAACAGCAGCAATTAACAGAGCAATGCAGCAACTTAGATTTTCAGACAGCATTTCAATCGCAACAGCAACAATTAACATAGCAATGCAGTAGCTTTTATTTTCGAACCGCATTTCAATCGCAACAGTATGGAATTATCATCCAGCAACACAACATTATCACACCATTTTAGTGATGAATAAATCACATCCAGCAACAAGGCATTATCACAGCATAGCAAACAGAGTTTTGTTGAAGAACAGAGATGACAGATGAACACTTACAGCGATTTGATATCTTCTTCTGGTTTGACATCTCTGAAGTTGTTTGATATCTTCTTCTAGGTTCCACCTAGAACGAAGCAAAACGAATTGAAGAATAAATCGCTGCAAGAAGATTCTACGAGCATATGCTCTAGTTGTGGAAGATATCACTGGAAGGCTGATGCTGTTCTGTTCTGCGCGCTGGTTCTTCTGCAGATTTTAGGTTCGGATCTCTTTTGGATGTTGAAATCGAATCTCCTTCTTCTTGGATTCGACTGATTTCTACTCTTATGAACTTGTTGAGGATGTGACCAACTTAATTCAAACTAAGTAAGCTGCTGTAATGGCAATTGAAGACATGAAGACCTGCGTGAGAAGCTAAAGAATAACGCTCTAATTTGTACGATCCGATTATTGAAATCTGGTCCCATGTTCCACCTAGAACGAAGCAAAACTAATTGAAGAATAAATCGCTGCAAGAAGATTCTACGAGCATATGCTCTAGTTGTTGAAGATATCACTGGAAGGCTGATGCTGTTCTGTTCTGCGCGCTGGTTCTTCTGCAGATTTTAGGTTCGGATCTCTTTTGGATGTTGAAATCGAATCTCATTCTTCTTGGATTCGACTGATTTCTACTCTTATAAACTTGTTGAGGATGTGACCAACTTAATTCAAACTAAGTAAGGTGCTGTAATGGCAATTGAAGACATGAAGACCTGCGTGAGAAGCTAAAGAATAACGCTCTAATTTGTACGATCCGATTATTGAAATCTGGTCCCATGTTGCTTGGAATTGATCGATTCCTACTCGTATGAATGTGATGACGATGAAACCATCTTGAATCGTCCAAAGGAAGGTTCTAAAGTAACAATTGAAGGAAGAACTTGCGCGCGGGAAGCTGGAGACTTTCAATTTACCATTTCTGACTCATTTGCAACTGAATTTTCCAACAGAAATTGAATTTCATCCCTAATCAACCTTCTCTGATACCATGAAAGGATTTGATGATTGAATAAGGAGAGAAACTTGAGATCAAAGCTTTATGTATAGAAAACATGGTGGAATGATTAGATGATTAAATACAAACGGATAGTACTCCTTATATAGGAAGTACTAGGGACTAATAAGCAAATGCCTAAACATATGGACTAACATAGATTGAAAGTAAGTACATCATCTACTTAACAATTGAAATGTAATTCTCTAACATTCACCCTATTTCTTCACCTTTATTGATTTTGATCCTCAAACTTTTGAAAATTGCTGAACTAGTCCCAAAATTTGCAATGCTTCTTTCTTTGTGCCGAAATCCAAAATCCAATCCCGATCTAGTCCGCAATCGACTTGAGATCACACACCTTCCATCATCAATTTGATTCTTCGAGCCCAACACAACCACGTGGGTAACCGCATATGGACGAACAAGAAACTAAAACTAAACTAAAACAATGTCGCCATGGTCATGTCCGTGGAGCCTTCTTGGTCATCCATCGTGATCACGCCATTTTAGGCTAAACGAAACAACTAAGAAATAGTCTGATTGGCACTTGAACTTACAGCCAATGCTAGAAGCAATATCACCAAACACTTGCTTGTGCAAGCAACCCAATCACACACCAATGTGATCTTGAAACAGCAACTTCAGCATCAAGCATTTCAACATTTCGAGTAATGAATCAACTTAGCAATCTCGATCAAGTATTTCAGCATTTGAGGCGCAAATCAGCATGTATCACAGCACCACCATTAAACACTCGGATCATCATCAATGGAAAGTACCATAGATCAGCATTTCAGCACCATGGATCAACATTTCACCAACATAGATCAGCATTTCAGCATTTTACCCACAGATCATCGTTTCAGCACCGTAGATCACCATTTTGAGGAGCAATGCCACATGTATCAGATCAGTAATGTCGATCAAGGCATGAATTAGCTCAGCTTTAAGCAGCTCCTATCCCTATCAGCTCTCAAACAGCAGCAATTAACAGAGCAATGCAGCAACTTAGATTTTCAGACAGCATTTCAATCGCAACAGCAACAATTAACATAGCAATGCAGTAGCTTTTATTTTCGAACCGCATTTCAATCGCAACAGTATGGAATTATCATCCAGCAACACAACATTATCACACCATTTTAGTGATGAATAAATCACATCCAGCAACAAGGCATTATCACAGCATAGCAAACAGAGTTTTGTTGAAGAACAGAGATGACAGATGAACACTTACAGCGATTTGATATCTTCTTCTGGTTTGACATCTCTGAAGTTGTTTGATATCTTCTTCTAGGTTCCACCTAGAACGAAGCAAAACGAATTGAAGAATAAATCGCTGCAAGAAGATTCTACGAGCATATGCTCTAGTTGTGGAAGATATCACTGGAAGGCTGATGCTGTTCTGTTCTGCGCGCTGGTTCTTCTGCAGATTTTAGGTTCGGATCTCTTTTGGATGTTGAAATCGAATCTCCTTCTTCTTGGATTCGACTGATTTCTACTCTTATGAACTTGTTGAGGATGTGACCAACTTAATTCAAACTAAGTAAGCTGCTGTAATGGCAATTGAAGACATGAAGACCTGCGTGAGAAGCTAAAGAATAACGCTCTAATTTGTACGATCCGATTATTGAAATCTGGTCCCATGTTCCACCTAGAACGAAGCAAAACTAATTGAAGAATAAATCGCTGCAAGAAGATTCTACGAGCATATGCTCTAGTTGTTGAAGATATCACTGGAAGGCTGATGCTGTTCTGTTCTGCGCGGTGGTTCTTCTGCAGATTTTAGGTTCGGATCTCTTTTGGATGTTGAAATCGAATCTCATTCTTCTTGGATTCGACTGATTTCTACTCTTATAAACTTGTTGAGGATGTGACCAACTTAATTCAAACTAAGTAAGGTGCTGTAATGGCAATTGAAGACATGAAGACCTGCGTGAGAAGCTAAAGAATAACGCTCTAATTTGTACGATCCGATTATTGAAATCTGGTCCCATGTTGCTTGGAATTGATCGATTCCTACTCGTATGAATGTGATGACGATGAAACCATCTTGAATCGTCCAAATGAAGGTTCTAAAGTAACAATTGAAGGAAGAACTTGCGCGCGGGAAGCTGGAGACTTTCAATTTACCATTTCTGACTCATTTGCAACTGAATTTTCCAACAGAAATTGAATTTCATCCCTAATCAACCTTCTCTGATACCATGAAAGGATTTGATGATTGAATAAGGAGAGAAACTTGAGATCAAAGCTTTATGTATAGAAAACATGGTGGAATGATTAGATGATTAAATACAAACGGATAGTACTCCTTATATAGGAAGTACTAGGGACTAATAAGCAAATGCCTAAACATATGGACTAACATAGATTGAAAGTAAGTACATCATCTACTTAACAATTGAAATGTAATTCTCTAACATTCACCCTATTTCTTCACCTTTATTGATTTTGATCCTCAAACTTTTGAAAATTGCTGAACTAGTCCCAAAATTTGCAATGCTTCTTTCTTTGTGCCGAAATCCAAAATCCAATCCCGATCTAGTCCGCAATCGACTTGAGATCACACACCTTCCATCATCAATTTGATTCTTCGAGCCCAACACAACCACGTGGGTAACCGCATATGGACGAACAAGAAACTAAAACTAAACTAAAACAATGTCGCCATGGTCATGTCCGTGGAGCCTTCTTGGTCATCCATCGTGATCACGCCATTTTAGGCTAAACGAAACAACTAAGAAATAGTCTGATTGGCACTTGAACTTACAGCCAATGCTAGAAGCAATATCACCAAACACTTGCTTGTGCAAGCAACCCAATCACACACCAATGTGATCTTGAAACAGCAACTTCAGCATCAAGCATTTCAACATTTCGAGTAATGAATCAACTTAGCAATCTCGATCAAGTATTTCAGCATTTGAGGCGCAAATCAGCATGTATCACAGCACCACCATTAAACACTCGGATCATCATCAATGGAAAGTACCATAGATCAGCATTTCAGCACCATGGATCAACATTTCACCAACATAGATCAGCATTTCAGCATTTTACCCACAGATCATCGTTTCAGCACCGTAGATCACCATTTTGAGGAGCAATGCCACATGTATCAGATCAGTAATGTCGATCAAGGCATGAATTAGCTCAGCTTTAAGCAGCTCCTATCCCTATCAGCTCTCAAACAGCAGCAATTTACAGAGCAATGCAGCAACTTAGATTTTCAGACAGCATTTCAATCGCAACAGCAACAATTAACATAGCAATGCAGTAGCTTTTATTTTCGAACCGCATTTCAATCGCAACAGTATGGAATTATCATCCAGCAACACAACATTATCACACCATTTTAGTGATGAATAAATCACATCCAGCAACAAGGCATTATCACAGCATAGCAAACAGAGTTTTGTTGAAGAACAGAGATGACAGATGAACACTTACAGCGATTTGATATCTTCTTCTGGTTTGACATCTCTGAAGTTGTTTGATATCTTCTTCTAGGTTCCACCTAGAACGAAGCAAAACGAATTGAAGAATAAATCGCTGCAAGAAGATTCTACGAGCATATGCTCTAGTTGTGGAAGATATCACTGGAAGGCTGATGCTGTTCTGTTCTGCGCGCTGGTTCTTCTGCAGATTTTAGGTTCGGATCTCTTTTGGATGTTGAAATCGAATCTCCTTCTTCTTGGATTCGACTGATTTCTACTCTTATGAACTTGTTGAGGATGTGACCAACTTAATTCAAACTAAGTAAGCTGCTGTAATGGCAATTGAAGACATGAAGACCTGCGTGAGAAGCTAAAGAATAACGCTCTAATTTGTACGATCCGATTATTGAAATCTGGTCCCATGTTCCACCTAGAACGAAGCAAAACTAATTGAAGAATAAATCGCTGCAAGAAGATTCTACGAGCATATGCTCTAGTTGTTGAAGATATCACTGGAAGGCTGATGCTGTTCTGTTCTGCGCGCTGGTTCTTCTGCAGATTTTAGGTTCGGATCTCTTTTGGATGTTGAAATCGAATCTCATTCTTCTTGGATTCGACTGATTTCTACTCTTATAAACTTGTTGAGGATGTGACCAACTTAATTCAAACTAAGTAAGGTGCTGTAATGGCAATTGAAGACATGAAGACCTGCGTGAGAAGCTAAAGAATAACGCTCTAATTTGTACGATCCGATTATTGAAATCTGGTCCCATGTTGCTTGGAATTGATCGATTCCTACTCGTATGAATGTGATGACGATGAAACCATCTTGAATCGTCCAAAGGAAGGTTCTAAAGTAACAATTGAAGGAAGAACTTGCGCGCGGGAAGCTGGAGACTTTCAATTTACCATTTCTGACTCATTTGCAACTGAATTTTCCAACAGAAATTGAATTTCATCCCTAATCAACCTTCTCTGATACCATGAAAGGATTTGATGATTGAATAAGGAGAGAAACTTGAGATCAAAGCTTTATGTATAGAAAACATGGTGGAATGATTAGATGATTAAATACAAACGGATAGTACTCCTTATATAGGAAGTACTAGGGACTAATAAGCAAATGCCTAAACATATGGACTAACATAGATTGAAAGTAAGTACATCATCTACTTAACAATTGAAATGTAATTCTCTAACATTCACCCTATTTCTTCACCTTTATTGATTTTGATCCTCAAACTTTTGAAAATTGCTGAACTAGTCCCAAAATTTGCAATGCTTCTTTCTTTGTGCCGAAATCCAAAATCCAATCCCGATCTAGTCCGCAATCGACTTGAGATCACACACCTTCCATCATCAATTTGATTCTTCGAGCCCAACACAACCACGTGGGTAACCGCATATGGACGAACAAGAAACTAAAACTAAACTAAAACAATGTCGCCATGGTCATGTCCGTGGAGCCTTCTTGGTCATCCATCGTGATCACGCCATTTTAGGCTAAACGAAACAACTAAGAAATAGTCTGATTGGCACTTGAACTTACAGCCAATGCTAGAAGCAATATCACCAAACACTTGCTTGTGCAAGCAACCCAATCACACACCAATGTGATCTTGAAACAGCAACTTCAGCATCAAGCATTTCAACATTTCGAGTAATGAATCAACTTAGCAATCTCGATCAAGTATTTCAGCATTTGAGGCGCAAATCAGCATGTATCACAGCACCACCATTAAACACTCGGATCATCATCAATGGAAAGTACCATAGATCAGCATTTCAGCACCATGGATCAACATTTCACCAACATAGATCAGCATTTCAGCATTTTACCCACAGATCATCGTTTCAGCACCGTAGATCACCATTTTGAGGAGCAATGCCACATGTATCAGATCAGTAATGTCGATCAAGGCATGAATTAGCTCAGCTTTAAGCAGCTCCTATCCCTATCAGCTCTCAAACAGCAGCAATTAACAGAGCAATGCAGCAACTTAGATTTTCAGACAGCATTTCAATCGCAACAGCAACAATTAACATAGCAATGCAGTAGCTTTTATTTTCGAACCGCATTTCAATCGCAACAGTATGGAATTATCATCCAGCAACACAACATTATCACACCATTTTAGTGATGAATAAATCACATCCAGCAACAAGGCATTATCACAGCATAGCAAACAGAGTTTTGTTGAAGAACAGAGATGACAGATGAACACTTACAGCGATTTGATATCTTCTTCTGGTTTGACATCTCTGAAGTTGTTTGATATCTTCTTCTAGGTTCCACCTAGAACGAAGCAAAACGAATTGAAGAATAAATCGCTGCAAGAAGATTCTACGAGCATATGCTCTAGTTTTGGAAGATATCACTGGAAGGCTGATGCTGTTCTGTTCTGCGCGCTGGTTCTTCTGCAGATTTTAGGTTCGGATCTCTTTTGGATGTTGAAATCGAATCTCCTTCTTCTTGGATTCGACTGATTTCTACTCTTATGAACTTGTTGAGGATGTGACCAACTTAATTCAAACTAAGTAAGCTGCTGTAATGGCAATTGAAGACATGAAGACCTGCGTGAGAAGCTAAAGAATAACGCTCTAATTTGTACGATCCGATTATTGAAATCTGGTCCCATGTTGCTTGGAATTGATCGATTCCTACTCGTATGAATGTGATGACGATGAAACCATCTTGAATCGTCCAAAGGAAGGTTCTAAAGTAACAATTGAAGGAAGAACTTGCGCGCGGGAAGCTGGAGACTTTCAATTTACCATTTCTGACTCATTTGCAACTGAATTTTCCAACAGAAATTGAATTTCATCCCTAATCAACCTTCTCTGATACCATGAAAGGATTTGATGATTGAATAAGGAGAGAAACTTGAGATCAAAGCTTTATGTATAGAAAACATGGTGGAATGATTAGATGATTAAATACAAACGGATAGTACTCCTTATATAGGAAGTACTAGGGACTAATAAGCAAATGCCTAAACATATGGACTAACATAGATTGAAAGTAAGTAAATCATCTACTTAACAATTGAAATGTAATTCTCTAACATTCACCCAATTTCTTCACCTTTATTGATTTTGATCCTCAAACTTTTGAAAATTGCTGAACTGGTCCCAAAATTTGCAATGCTTCTTTCTTTGTGCCGAAATCCAAAATCCAATCCCGATCTAGTTTGCAATCGACTTGAGATCACACACCTTCCATCATCAATTTGATTCTTCGAGCCCAACACAACCACGTGGGTAACCGCATATGGACGAACAAGAAACTAAAACTAAACTAAAACAATGTCGCCATGGTCATGTCCGTGGAGCCTTCTTGGTCATCCATCGTGATCACGCCATTTTAGGATAAACGAAACAACTAAGAAATAGTCTGATTGGCACTTGAACTTACAGCCAATGCTAGAAGCAATCTCACCAAACACTTGCTTGTGCAAGCAACCCAATCACACACAAATGTGATCTTGAAACAGCAACTTCAGCATCAAGCATTTCAACATTTCGAGTAATGAATCAACTTAGCAATCTCGATCAAGTATTTCAGCATTTGAGGCACAAATCAGCATGTATCACAGCACCACCATTAAACACTCGGATCATCATCAATGGAAAGTACCATAGATCAGCATTTCAGCACCATGGATAAACATTTCACCAACATAGATCAGCATTTCAGCATTTTACCCACAGATCATCGTTTCAGCACCGTAGATCACCATTTTGAGGAGCAATGTCACATGTATCAGATCAGTAATGTCGATCAAGGCATGAATTAGCTCAGCATTAAGCAGCTCCTATCCCTATCATCTTTCAAACAGCAGCAATTAACAGAGCAATGCAGCAACTTAGATTTTCAGACAGGATTTCAATCGCAACAGCAACAATTACCAGAGCAATGCAGTAGCTTTTATTTTCGAACCGCATTTCAATCGCAACAGTATGGAATTATCATCCAGCAACACAACATTATCACACCATTTTAGTGATGAATAAATCACATCCAGCAACAAGGCATTATCACAGCATAGCAAACAGAGTTTTGTTGAAGAACAGAGATGACAGATGAACACTTACAGCGATTTGATATCTTCTTCTGGTTTGACATCTCTGAAGTTGTTTGATATCTTCTTCTAGGTTCCACCTAGAACGAAGCAAAACGAATTGAAGAATAAATCGCTGCAAGAAGATTCTACGAGCATATGCTCTAGTTGTTGAAGATATCACTGGAAGGCTGATGCTGTTCTGTTCTGCGCGGTGTTCTGCAGATTTTAGGTTCAGATCTCTTTTGGATGTTGAAATCGATTCTCCTTCTTCTTGGATTCGACTGATTTCTACTCTTATGAACCTGTTGAGGATGTGACCAACTTAATTCAAACTAAATAAGCTGCTGTAATGGCAATTGAAGACATGAAGACCTGCGTGAGAAGCTAAAGAATAACGCTCTAATTTGTACGATCCGATTATTGAAATCTGGTCCCATGTTGCTTGGAATTGATCGATTCCTACTCGTATGAATGTGATGAGGATGAAACCATCTTGAATCGTCCAAATGAAGGTTCTAAAGTAACAATTGAAGGAAGAACTTGCGCGCGGGAATCTGGAGACTTTCAATTTACCATTTCTGACTCATTTGCAATTGAATTTTCCAACAGAAATTGAATTTCATCCCTAATCAACCTTCTCTGATACCATGAAAGGATTTGATGATTGAATAAGGAGAGAAACTTGAGATCAAAGCTTTATGTATAGAAAACATGGTGAAATGATTAGATGATTAAATACAAACGGATAGTACTCCTTATATAGGAAGTACTAGGGACTAATAAGCAAATGCCTAAACATAGGGACTAACATAGATTGAAAGTAAGTACATCATCTACTTAACAATTGAAATGTAATTCTCTAACATTCACCCAAGTTCTTCACCTTTATTGATTTTGATTCTCAAACTTTTGAAAATTGCTGAATTGATCCCAAAACTTGCAATGCTTCTATCCTTGTGCCGAAATCCAAAATCCAATCCCGATCTAGTCCGCAATTGACTTGAGATCACACACGTTCCATCATCAATTTGATTCTTCGAGCCCAACACAACCACGTGGGTAACCGCATATGGCCAAACAAGAAACTAAAACTAAACTAAAACAATGTCGCCATGGTCATGTCCGTGGAGCCTTCTTGGTCATCCATCGTGATCACGCCATTTTAGGCTAAACGAAACAACTAAGAAAAAGTTCGATCGGCACTTGAACTTGCAGCCAATGCTCGAAGCAATCTCACGAAACACTTGCTTGTGCAAGCAACCCAATCACACACCAATGTGATCTTGAAACAGCAACTTCAGCATCAAGCATTTCTACATTTAGAGTAATGAATCAACTTAGCAATCTCGATCAAGGATTTCAGCATTTGAGGCGCAAATCAACATGTATCACACCACCACCATTAAACACTCGGATCAACATCAATGGAAAGTACCATAGATCAGCATTTCAGCACCATGGATCAACATTTCACCAACATAGATCAGCATTTCAGCATTTTGCCCACAGATCATCGTTTCAGCACCATAGATCACCATTTTGAGGAGCAATGTCACATGTATCAGATCAGTAATGTCGATCAAGGCATGAATTAGCTCAGCATTAAGCAGCTCCTATCCCTATCATCTCTCAAACAGCAGCAATTAACAGAGCAATGCAGCAACTTAGATTTTCAGACAGCATTTCAATCGCAACAGCAACAATTAACAGAGCAATGCAGTAGCTTTTATTTTCGAACCGCATTTCAATCGCAACAGTATGGAATTATCATCCAGCAACACAGCATTATCACACCATTTTAGTGATGAATAAATCACATCCAGCAACAAGGCATTATCACAGCATAGCAAACAGAGTTTTGTTGAAGAACAGAGATGACAGATGAACACTTACAGCGATTTGATATCTTCTTCTGGTTTGACATCTCTGAAGTTGTTTGATATCTTCTTCTAGGTTCCACCTAGAACGAAGCAAAACGAATTGAAGAATAAATCGCTGCAAGAAGATTCTACGAGCATATGCTCTAGTTGTTGAAGATATCACTGGAAGGCTGATGCTGTTCTGTTCTGCGCGGTGTTCTGCAGATTTTAGGTTCGGATCTCTTTTGGATGGTGAAATCGAATCTCCTTCTTCTTGGATTCGACTGATTTCTACTCTTATGAACTTGTTGAGGATGTGACCAACTTAATTCAAACTAAATAAGCTGCTGTAATGGCAATTGAAGACATGAAGACCTGCGTGAGAAGCTAAAGAATAACCCTCTAATTTGTACGATCCGATTATTGAAATCTGGTCCCATGTTGCTTGGAATTGATCGATTCCTACTCGTATGAATGTGATGAGGATGAAACCATCTTGAATCGTCCAAATGAAGGTTCTAAAGTAACAATTGAAGGAAGAACTTGCGCGCGGGAATCTGGAGACTTTCAATTTACCATTTCTGACTCATTTGCAATTGAATTTTCCAACAGAAATTGAATTTCATCCCTAATCAACCTTCTCTGATACCATGAAAGGATTTGATGATTGAATAAGGAGAGAAACTTGAGATCAAAGCTTTATGTATAGAAAACATGGTGGAATGATTAGATGATTAAATACAAACGGATAGTACTCCTTATATAGGAAGTACTAGGGACTAATAAGCAAATGCCTAAACATAGGGACTAACATAGATTGAAAGTAAGTACATCATCTACTTAACAATTGAAATGTAATTCTCTAACATTCACCCAAGTTCTTCACCTTTATTGATTTTGATTCTCAAACTTTTGAAAATTGCTGAATTGGTCCCAAAACTTGCAATGCTTCTATCCTTGTGCCGAAATCCAAAATCCAATCCCGATCTAGTCCGCAATTGACTTGAGATCACACACGTTCCATCATCAATTTGATTCTTCGAGCCCAACACAACCACGTGGGTAACCGCATATGGCCGAACAAGAAACTAAAACTAAACTAAAACAATGTCGCCATGGTCATGTCCGTGGAGCCTTCTTGGTCATCCATCGTGATCACGCCATTTTAGGCTAAACGAAACAACTAAGAAAAAGTTCGATCGGCACTTGAACTTGCAGCCAATGCTCGAAGCAATCTCACGAAACACTTGCTTGTGCAAGCAACCCAATCACACACCAATGTGATCTTGAAACAGCAACTTCAGCATCAAGCATTTCTACATTTAGAGTAATGAATCAACTTAGCAATCTCGATCAAGGATTTCAGCATTTGAGGCGCAAATCAACATGTATCACACCACCACCATTAAACACTCGGATCAACATCAATGGAAAGTACCATAGATCAGCATTTCAGCACCATGGATCAACATTTCACCAACATAGATCAGCATTTCAGCATTTTGCCCACAGATCATCGTTTCAGCACCATAGATCACCATTTTGAGGAGCAATGTCACATGTATCAGATCAGTAATGTCGATCAAGGCATGAATTAGCTCAGCATTAAGCAGCTCACTATCCCTATTAGCTCTCAAACAGCAGCAATTAACAAAGCAATGCAGCAACTTAGATTTTCAGACAGCATTTCAATCGCAACAGCAACAATTAACAGAGCAATGCAGTAGCTTTTATTTTCGAACCGCATTTCAATCGCAACAGTATGGAATTATCATCCAGCAACACACCATTATCACACCATTTTAGTGATGAATAAATCACGTCCAGCAACAAGGCATTATCACAGCATAGCAAACAGAGTTTTGTTGAAGAACAGAGATGACAGATGAACACTTACAGCGATTTGATATCTTCTTCTGGTTTGACATCTCTGAAGTTGTTTGATATCTTCTTCTAGGTTCCACCTAGAACGAAGCAAAACGAATTGAAGAATAAATCGCTGCAAGAAGATTCTACGAGCATATGCTCTAGTTGTTGAAGATATCACTGGAAGGCTGATGCTGTTCTGTTCTGCGCGCTGGTTCTTCTGCAGATTTTAGGTTCGGATCTCTTTTGGATGTTGAAATCGAATCTCCTTCTTCTTGGATTCGACTGATTTCTACTCTTATGAACTTGTTGAGGATGTGACCAACTTAATTCAAACTAAGTAAGCTGCTGTAATGGCAATTGAAGACATGAAGACCTGCGTGAGAAGCTAAAGAATAACGCTCTAATTTGTACGATCTGATTATTGAAATCTGGTCCCATGTTGCTTGGAATTGATCGATTCCTACTCGTATGAATGTGATGAGGATGAAACCATCTTGAATCGTCCAAAGGAAGGTTCTAAAGTAACAATTGAAGGAAGAACTTGCGCGCGGGAAGCTGGAGACTTTCAATTTACCATTTCTGACTCATTTGCAACTGAATTTTACAACAGAAATGGAATTTCATCCCTAATCAACCTTCTCTGATACCATGAAAGGATTTGATGATTGAATAAGGAGAGAAACTTGAGATCAAAGCTTTATGTATTGAAAACATGGTGGAATGATTAGATGATTAAATACAAAGGGATAGTACTCCTTATATAGGAAGTACTAGGGACTAATAAGCAAATGTCCTAAACATAGGGACTAACATAAATTGAAAGTAAGTACATCATCTACTAAACAATTGAAATGTAATTCTCTAACATTCACCCAAGTTCTTCACCTTTATTGATTTTGATTCTCAAACTTTTGAAAATTGCTGAATTGGTCCCAAAACTTGCAATGCTTCTATCCTTGTGCCGAAATCCAAAATCCAATCCCGATCTAGTCCGCAATAGACTTGAGATCACACACGTTCCATCATCAATTTGATTCTTCGAGCCCAACACAACCACGTGGGTAACCGCATATGGCCGAACAAGAAACTAAAACTAAACTAAAACAATGTCGCCATGGTCATGTCCGTGGAGCCTTCTTGGTCATCCATCGTGATCACGCCATTTTAGGCTAAACGAAACAACCAACAAAAAGTTCGATCGGCACTTGAACTTGCAGCCAATGCTCGAAGCAATCTCACGAAACACTTCCTTGTGCAAGCAACCCAATCACACACCAATGTGATCTTGAAACAGCAACTTCAGCATCAAGCATTTCTACATTTAGAGTAATGAATCAACTTAGCAATCTCGATCAAGGATTTCAGCATTTGAGGCGCAAATCAACATGTATCACACCACCACCATTAAACACTCGGATCAACATCAATGGAAAGTACCATAGATCAGCATTTCAGCACCATGGATCAACATTTCACCAACATAGATCAGCATTTCAGCATTTTGCCCACAGATCATCGTTTCAGCACCATAGATCACCATTTTGAGGAGCAATGTCACATGTATCAGATCAGTAATGTCGATCAAGGCATGAATTAGCTCAGCATTAAGCAGCTCACTATCCCTATTAGCTCTCAAACAGCAGCAATTAACAGAGCAATGCAGCAACTTAGATTTTCAGACAGCTTTTCAATCGCAACAGCAACAATTAACAGAGCAATGCAGTAGCTTATATTTTCGAACCGCATTTAAATCGCAAAAGTATGGAATTATCATCCAGCAACACAGCATTATCACACCATTTTAGTGATGAATAAATCACATCCAGCAACAAGGCATTATCACAGCATAGCAAACAGAGTTTTGTTGAAGAACAGTGATGACAGATGAACACTTACAGCGATTTGATATCATCTTCTGGTTTGACATCTCTGAAGTTGTTTGATATCTTCTTCTAGGTTCCACCTAGAACGAAGCAAAACGAATTGAAGAATAAATAGCTGCAAGAAGATTCTACGAGCATATGCTCTACTTGTTAAAGATATCACTGGAAGGCTGATGCTGTTCTGTTCTGCGCGCTGGTTCTTCTGCAGATTTTAGGTTCGGATCTCCTTTGGATGTTGAAATCGAATCTCCTTCTTCTTGGATTCGACTGATTTCTACTCTTATGAACTTGTTGAGGATGTGACCAACTTAATTCAAACTAAGTAAGCTGCTGTAATGGCAATTGAAGACATGAAGACCTGCGTGAGAAGCTAAAGAATAACGCTCTAATTTGTACGATCCGATTATTGAAATCTGGTCCCATGTTGCTTGGAATTGATCGATTCCTACTCGTATGAATGTGATGAGGATTAAACCATCTTGAATCGTCCAAAGGAAGGTTCTAAAGTAACAATTGAAGGAAGAACTTGCGCGCGGGAAGCTGGAGACTTTCAATTTACCATTTCTGACTCATTTGCAACTGAATTTTCCAACAGAAATTGAATTTCATCCCTAATCAACCTTCTCTGATACCATGAAAGGATTTGATGATTGAATAAGGAGAGAAACTTGAGATCAAAGCTTTATGTATTGAAAACATGGTGGAATGATTAGATGATTAAATACAAAGGGATAGTACTCCTTATATAGGAAGTACTAGGGACTAATAAGCAAATGTCCTAAACATAGGGACTAACATAAATTGAAAGTAAGTACATCATCTACTAAACAATTGAAATGTAATTCTCTAACATTCACCCAAGTTCTTCACCTTTATTGATTTTGATTCTCAAACTTTTGAAAATTGCTGAATTGGTCCCAAAACTTGCAATGCTTCTATCCTTGTGCCGAAATCCAAAATCCAATCCCGATCTAGTCCGCAATTGACTTGAGATCACACACGTTCCATCATCAATTTGATTCTTCGAGCCCAACACAACCACGTGGGTATCCGCATATGGCCGAACAAGAAACTAAAACTAAACTAAAACAATGTCGCCATGGTCATGTCCGTGGAGCCTTCTTGGTCATCCATCGTGATCACGCCATTATAGGCTAAACGAAACAACTAAGAAAAAGTTTGATCGGCACTTGAACTTGCAGCCAATGCTCGAATCAATCTCACGAAACACTTGCTTGTGCAAGCAACCCAATCACACACCAATGTGATCTTGAAACAGCAACTTCAGCATCAAGCATTTCTACATTTAGAGTAATGAATCAACTTAGCAATCTCGATCAAGGATTTCAGCATTTGAGGCGCAAATCAACATGTATCACACCACCACCATTAAACACTCGGATCAACATCAATGGAAAGTACCATAGATCAGCATTTCAGCACCATGGATCAACATTTCACCAACATAGATCAGCATTTCAGCATTTTGCCCACAGATCATCGTTTCAGCACCATAGATCACCATTTTGAGGAGCAATATCACATGTATCAGATCAGTAATGTCGATCAAGGCATGAATTAGCTCAGCATTAAGAAGCTCACTATCCATATCAGCTCTCAAACAGCAGCAATTAACAGAGCAATGCAGCAACTTAGATTTTCAGACAGCTTTTCAATCGCAACAGCAACAATTAACAGAGCAATGCAGTAGCTTATATTTTCGAACCGCATTTAAATCGCAACAGTATGGAATTATCATCCAGCAACACAGCATTATCACACCATTTTAGTGATGAATAAATCACATCCAGCAACAAGGCATTATCACATCATAGCAAACAGAGTTTTGTTGAAGAACAGAGATAACACATGAACACTTACAGCGATTTGATATCGTCTTCTGGTTTGACATCTCTGAAGTTGTTTGATATCTTCTTCTAGGTTCCACCTAGAACGAAGCAAAACGAATTGAATAATAAATCGCTGCAAGAAGATTCTACGAGCATATGCTCTAGTTGTTGAAGATATCACTGGAAGGCTGATGCTGTTCTGTTCTGCGCGCTGGTTCTTCTGCAGATTTTAGGTTCGGATCTCCTTTGGATGTTGAAATCGAATCTCCTTCTTCTTGGATTCGACTGATTTCTACTCTTATGAACTTGTTGAGGATGTGACCAACTTAATTCAAACTAAGTAAGCTGCTGTAATGGCAATTGAAGACATGAAGACATGCTTGAGAAGCTAAAGAACAACGCTCTAATTTGTACGATCCGATTATTGAAATCTGGTCCCATGTTGCTTGGAATTGATCGATTCCTACTCGTATGAATGTGATGAGGATGAAACCATCTTGAATCGTCCAAAGGAAGGTTCTAAAGTAACAATTGAAGGAAGAACTTGCGCACGGGAAGCTGGAGACTTTCAATTTACCATTTCTGACTCATTTACAACGGAATTTGCAACTGAATTTTCCAACGGAAATTGAATTTCATCCCTAATCAACGTTCTCTGATACCATGAAAGGATTTGATGATTGAATAAGGAGAGAAACTTGAGATCAAAGCTTTATGTATTGAAAACATGGTGGAATGATTAGATGATTAAATACAAAGGGATAGTACTCCTTATATAGGAAGTACTAGGGACTAATAAGCAAATGTCCTAAACATAGGGACTAACATAAATTGAAAGTAAGTACATCATCTACTAAACAATTGAAATGTAATTCTCTAACATTCACCCAAGTTCTTCACCTTTATTGATTTTGATTCTCAAACTTTTGAAAATTGCTGAATTGGTCCCAAAACTTGTAATGCTTCTATCCTTGTGCCGAAATCCAAAATCCAATCCCGATCTAGTCCGCAATTGACTTGAGATCACACACGTTCCATCATCAATTTGATTCTTCGAGCCCAACACAACCACGTGGGTAACCGCATATGGCCGAACAAGAAACTAAAACTAAACTAAAACAATGTCGCCATGGTCATGTACGTGGAGCCTTCTTGGTCATCCATCGTGATCACGCCATTTTAGGCTAAACGAAACAACTAAGAAAAAGTCTGATCGGCACTTGAACTTGCAGCCAATGCTCAAATCAATCTCACGAAACACTTGCTTGTGCAAGCAACCCAATCACACACCAATGTGATCTTGAAACAGCAACTTCAGCATCAAGCATTTCTACATTTAGAGTAATGAATCAACTTAGCAATCTCAATCAAGGATTTCAGCATTTGAGGCGCAAATCAACATGTATCACACCACCACCATTAAACACTCGGATCAACATCAATGGAAAGTACCATAGATCAGCATTTCAGCACCATGGATCAACATTTCACCAACATAGATCAGCATTTCAGCATTTTGCCCACAGATCATCGTTTCAGCACCATAGATCACCATTTTGAGGAGCAATGTCACATGTATCAGATCAGTAATGTCGATAAAGGCATGAATTAGCTCAGCATTAAGCAGCTCACTATCCCTATTAGCTCTCAAACAGCAGCAATTAACAGAGCAATGCAGCAACTTAGATTTTCAGACAGCTTTTCAATCGCAACAGCAACAATTAACAGAGCAATGCAGTAGCTTATATTTTCGAACCGCATTTAAATCGCAAAAGTATGGAATTATCATCCAGCAACACAGCATTATCACACCATTTTAGTGATGAATAAATCACATCCAGCAACAAGGCATTATCGCAGCATAGCAAACAGAGTTTTGTTGAAGAACAGTGATGACAGATGAACACTTACAGCGATTTGATATCATCTTCTGGTTTGACATCTCTGAAGTTGTTTGATATCTTCTTCTAGGTTCCACCTAGAACGAAGCAAAACGAATTGAAGAATAAATAGCTGCAAGAAGATTCTACGAGCATATGCTCTACTTGTTAAAGATATCACTGGAAGGCTGATGCTGTTCTGTTCTGCGCGCTGGTTCTTCTGCAGATTTTAGGTTCGGATCTCCTTTGGATGTTGAAATCGAATCTCCTTCTTCTTGGATTCGACTGATTTCTACTCTTATGAACTTGTTGAGGATGTGACCAACTTAATTCAAACTAAGTAAGCTGCTGTAATGGCAATTGAAGACATGAAGACCTGCGTGAGAAGCTAAAGAATAACGCTCTAATTTGTACGATCCGATTATTGAAATCTGGTCCCATGTTGCTTGGAATTGATCGATTCCTACTCGTATGAATGTGATGAGGATTAAACCATCTTGAATCGTCCAAAGGAAGGTTCTAAAGTAACAATTGAAGGAAGAACTTGCGCGCGGGAAGCTGGAGACTTTCAATTTACCATTTCTGACTCATTTGCAACTGAATTTTCCAACAGAAATTGAATTTCATCCCTAATCAACCTTCTCTGATACCATGAAAGGATTTGATGATTGAATAAGGAGAGAAACTTGAGATCAAAGCTTTATGTATTGAAAACATGGTGGAATGATTAGATGATTAAATACAAAGGGATAGTACTCCTTATATAGGAAGTACTAGGGACTAATAAGCAAATGTCCTAAACATAGGGACTAACATAAATTGAAAGTAAGTACATCATCTACTAAACAATTGAAATGTAATTCTCTAACATTCACCCAAGTTCTTCACCTTTATTGATTTTGATTCTCAAACTTTTGAAAATTGCTGAATTGGTCCCAAAACTTGCAATGCTTCTATCCTTGTGCCGAAATCCAAAATCCAATCCCGATCTAGTCCGCAATTGACTTGAGATCACACACGTTCCATCATCAATTTGATTCTTCGAGCCCAACACAACCACGTGGGTATCCGCATATGGCCGAACAAGAAACTAAAACTAAACTAAAACAATGTCGCCATGGTCATGTCCGTGGAGCCTTCTTGGTCATCCATCGTGATCACGCCATTATAGGCTAAACGAAACAACTAAGAAAAAGTTCGATCGGCACTTGAACTTGCAGCCAATGCTCGAATCAATCTCACGAAACACTTGCTTGTGCAAGCAACCCAATCACACACCAATGTGATCTTGAAACAGCAACTTCAGCATCAAGCATTTCTACATTTAGAGTAATGAATCAACTTAGCAATCTCGATCAAGGATTTCAGCATTTGAGGCGCAAATCAACATGTATCACACCACCACCATTAAACACTCGGATCAACATCAATGGAAAGTACCATAGATCAGCATTTCAGCACCATGGATCAACATTTCACCAACATAGATCAGCATTTCAGCATTTTGCCCACAGATCATCGTTTCAGCACCATAGATCACCATTTTGAGGAGCAATATCACATGTATCAGATCAGTAATGTCGATCAAGGCATGAATTAGCTCAGCATTAAGCAGCTCACTATCCATATCAGCTCTCAAACAGCAGCAATTAACAGAGCAATGCAGTAACTTAGATTTTCAGACAGCTTTTCAATCGCAACAGCAACAATTAACAGAGCAATGCAGTAGCTTATATTTTCGAACCGCATTTAAATCGCAACAGTATGGAATTATCATCCAGCAACACAGCATTATCACACCATTTTAGTGATGAATAAATCACATCCAGCAACAAGGCATTATCACATCATAGCAAACAGAGTTTTGTTGAAGAACAGAGATAACACATGAACACTTACAGCGATTTGATATCGTCTTCTGGTTTGACATCTCTGAAGTTGTTTGATATCTTCTTCTAGGTTCCACCTAGAACGAAGCAAAACGAATTGAATAATAAATCGCTGCAAGAAGATTCTACGAGCATATGCTCTAGTTGTTGAAGATATCACTGGAAGGCTGATGCTGTTCTGTTCTGCGCGCTGGTTCTTCTGCAGATTTTAGGTTCGGATCTCCTTTGGATGTTGAAATCGAATCTCCTTCTTCTTGGATTCGACTGATTTCTACTCTTATGAACTTGTTGAGGATGTGACCAACTTAATTCAAACTAAGTAAGCTGCTGTAATGGCAATTGAAGACATGAAGACATGCTTGAGAAGCTAAAGAACAACGCTCTAATTTGTACGATCCGATTATTGAAATCTGGTCCCATGTTGCTTGGAATTGATCGATTCCTACTCGTATGAATGTGATGAGGATGAAACCATCTTGAATCGTCCAAAGGAAGGTTCTAAAGTAACAATTGAAGGAAGAACTTGCGCACGGGAAGCTGGAGACTTTCAATTTACCATTTCTGACTCATTTACAACGGAATTTGCAACTGAATTTTCCAACGGAAATTGAATTTCATCCCTAATCAACGTTCTCTGATACCATGAAAGGATTTGATGATTGAATAAGGAGAGAAACTTGAGATCAAAGCTTTATGTATTGAAAACATGGTGGAATGATTAGATGATTAAATACAAAGGGATAGTACTCCTTATATAGGAAGTACTAGGGACTAATAAGCAAATGTCCTAAACATAGGGACTAACATAAATTGAAAGTAAGTACATCATCTACTAAACAATTGAAATGTAATTCTCTAACATTCACCCAAGTTCTTCACCTTTATTGATTTTGATTCTCAAACTTTTGAAAATTGCTGAATTGGTCCCAAAACTTGTAATGCTTCTATCCTTGTGCCGAAATCCAAAATCCAATCCCGATCTAGTCCGCAATTGACTTGAGATCACACACGTTCCATCATCAATTTGATTCTTCGAGCCCAACACAACCACGTGGGTAACCGCATATGGCCGAACAAGAAACTAAAACTAAACTAAAACAATGTCGCCATGGTCATGTACGTGGAGCCTTCTTGGTCATCCATCGTGATCACGCCATTTTAGGCTAAACGAAACAACTAAGAAAAAGTCTGATCGGCACTTGAACTTGCAGCCAATGCTCAAATCAATCTCACGAAACACTTGCTTGTGCAAGCAACCCAATCACACACCAATGTGATCTTGAAACAGCAACTTCAGCATCAAGCATTTCTACATTTAGAGTAATGAATCAACTTAGCAATCTCAATCAAGGATTTCAGCATTTGAGGCGCAAATCAACATGTATCACACCACCACCATTAAACACTCGGATCAACATCAATGGAAAGTACCATAGATCAGCATTTCAGCACCATGGATCAACATTTCACCAACATAGATCAGCATTTCAGCATTTTGCCCACAGATCATCGTTTCAGCACTATAGATCACCATTTTGAGGAGCAATGTCACATGTATCAGATCAGTAATGTCGATCAAGGCATGAATTAGCTCAGCATTAAGCAGCTCACTATCCCTATCAGCTCTCAAACAGCAGCAATTAACAGAGCAATGCAGCAACTTAGATTTTCAACCAGCTTTTCAATCGCAACAGCAACAATTAACAGAGCAATGCAGTAGCTTATATTTTCGAACCGCATTTAAATCGCAAAAGTATGGAATTATCATCCAGCAACACAGCATTATCACACCATTTGATTGATGAACAAATCACATCCAGCAACAAGGCATTATCACAGCATAGCAAACAGAGTTTTGTTAAATAACAGTTGAAGGAAAAACTTGCGCGCGGGAAGCTGGAGACTTTCAATTTCCGATTTCTGACTCATTTACAACGGAATTTGCAACTGAATTTTCCAACAGAAATTGAATTTCATCCCTAATCAACCTTCTCTGATACCATGAAAGGATTTGATGATTGAATAAGGAGAGAAACTTGAGATCAAAGCTTTATGTATTGAAAACATGGTGGAATGATTAGATGATTAAATACAAAGGGATAGTACTCCTTATATAGGAAGTACTAGGGACTAATAAGCAAATGTCCCAAACATAGGGACTAACATAGATTGAAAGTAAGTACATCATCTACTACACAATTGAAATGTAGATCTCGATCATTCACCCAATTTCTTCACCTTTATTGATTTTGATCCTTAAACTTTTGAAAATTGCTGAATTGGTCCCAAAACTTGCAATGCTTCTATCCTTGTGCCGAAATCCAAAATCCAATCCCGATCTAGTCCGCAATCGACTAGAGATCACACACCTTCCATCATCAATTTGATTCTTCGAGCTCAACACAACCACGTGGGTAACCGCATATGGACGAACAAGAAACTAAAACTAAACTAAAGCAATGTCGCCATGGTCATGTCCGTGGAGCCTTCTTGGTCATCCATCGTGATCACGCCATTTTAGGCTAAACGAAACAACTAAGAAAAAGTCTGATTGGCACTTGAACTTGCAGCCAATGCTCGAAGCAATCTCACACTACACTTGCTTGTGCAAGCAACCCAATCACATGCCAATGTGATCTTGAAACAGCAACTTCAGCATCAAGCATTTCAACATTCCGAGTAATGAATCAACTTAGCAATCTCGATCAAGTATTTCAGCATTTGAGGAGCAAATCAGCATGTATCACAGCACCACCATTAAACACTCAGATCAACATCAATGGAAAGTACCATAGATCAGCATTTCAGCACCATGGATCAACATTTCACCAACATTTCACCAACATAGATCAGCATTTCAGCATTTTGCCCACAAATCATCGTTTCAGCACCATAGATCACCATATTGAGGAGCAATGTCACATGTATCAGATCAGTAATGTCGATAAAGGCATGAATTAGCTCAGCATTAAGCAGCTCACTATCCGTATCAGCACTCAAACAGCAGCAATTAACAGAGCAATGCAGCAACTTAGATTTTCAGACAGCATTTCAATCGCAACAGTAACAATTAACAGAGCAATGCAGTAGCTCTATTTTCGAACCGCATTTCAATCGCAACAGTATAGAATTATCATCCAGAAACACAGCATTATCACAACATTTTAGTGATGAATAAATCACATCCAGCAACAAGGCATTATCACAGCATAGCAAACAGAGTTTTGTTGAAGAACAGAGATGACAGATGAACACTTACAGCGATTTGATATCTTCTTCTGGTTTGACATCTCTGAAGTTGTTTGATATCTTCTTCTAGGTTCCACCTAGAACGAAGCAAAACGAATTGAAGAATAAATCGCTGCAAGAAGATTCTACGAGCATATGCTCTAGTTGTTGAAGATATCACTAGAAGGCTGATGCTGTTCTGTTCTGCGCGCTGGTTCTTCTGCAGATTTTAGGTTCGGATCTCCTTTGGATGTTGAAATCGAATCTCCTTCTTCTTGGATTCGACTGATTTCTACTCTTATGAACTTGTTGAGGATGTGACCAACTTAATTCAAACTAAGTAAGCTGCTGTAATGGCAATTGAAGACATGAAGACCTGCGTGAGAAGCTAAAGAACAACGCTCTAATTTGTACGATCCGATTATTGAAATCTGGTCCCATGTTGCTTGGAATTGATCGATTCCTACTCGTATGAATGTGATGAGGATGAAACCATCTTGAATCGTCCAAAGGAAGGTTCTAAAGTAACAATTGAAGGAAGAACTTGCGCGCGGTAAGCTGAAGACTTTCAATTTACCATTTCTCACTCATTTGCAACGGAATTTTCCGACAGAAATTGAATTTCATCCCTAATCAACCTTCTCTAATACCATGAAAGGATTTGATGATTGAATAAGGAGAGAAACTTGAGATCAAAGCTTTATGTATTGAAAACATGGTGGAATGATTAGATGATTAAATACAAAGGGATAGTACTCCTTATATAGGAAGTACTAGGGACTAATAAGCAAATGTCCTAAACATAGGGACTAACATAAATTGAAAGTAAGTACATCATCTACTAAACAATTGAAATGTAATACTCTAACATTCACCCAAGTTCTTCACCTTTATTGATTTTGATTCTCAAACTTTTGAAAATTGCTGAATTGGTCCCAAAACATGCAATGCTTCTATCCTTGTGCCGAAATCCAAAATCCAATCCCGATCTAGTCCGCAATTGACTTGAGATCACACACCTTCCATCATCAATTTGATTTTTCGAGCCCAACACAACCACGTGGGTAACCGCATATGGACGAGCATATGCTCTAGTTGTTGACGATATCACTGGAAGGCTGATGCTGTTCTGTTCTGCGCGCTGGTTCTTCTGCAGATTTTAGGTTCGGATCTCCTTTGGATGTTGAAATCGAATCTCCTTCTTCTTGGATTCGACTGATTTCTACTCTTATGAACTTGTTCAGGATGTGACCAACTTAATTCAAACTAAGTAAGCTGTTGTAATGGCAATTGAAGACATGAAGACCTGCGTGAGAAGCTAAAGAACAACGCTCTAATTTGTACGATCCGATTATTGAAATCTGGTCCCATGTTGCTTGGAATTGATCGATTCCTACTCGTATGAATGTGATGAGGATGAAACCATCTTGAATAGTCCAAAGGAAGGTTCTAAAGTAACAATTGAAGGAAGAACTTGCGCACGGGAAGCTGGAGACTTTCAATTTACCATTTCTGACTCATTTGCAACGGAATTTGCAACTGAATTTTCCAACAGAAATTGAATTTCATCCCTAATCAACCTTCTCTGATACCATGAAAGGATTTGATGATTGAATAAGGAGAGAAACTTGAGATCAAAGCTTTATGTATTGAAAACATGGTGGAATGATTAGATGATTAAATACAAAGGGATAGTACTCCTTATATAGGAAGTACTAGGGACTAATAAGCAAATGTCCTAAACATAGGGACTAACATAAATTGAAAGTAAGTACATCATCTACTAAACAATTGAAATGTAATTCTCTAACATTCACCCAAGTTCTTCACATTTATTGATTTTGATTCTCAAACTTTTGAAAATTGCTGAATTGGTCCCAAAACTTGCAATGCTTCTATCCTTGTGCCGAAATCCAAAATCCAATCCCGATCTAGTCCGCAATTGACTTGAGATCACACACCTTCAATCATCAATTTGATTCTTCGAGCCCAACACAACCACGTGGGTAACCGCATATGGACGAGCATATGCTCTAGTTGTTGAAGATATCACTGGAAGGCTGATGCTGTTCTGTTCTGCGCGCTGGTTCTTCTGCAGATTTTAGGTTCGGATCTCCTTTGGATGTTGAAATCGAATCTCCTTCTACTTGGATTCGACTGATTTCTGCTCTTATGACCTTGTTGATGATGTGACCAACTTAATTCAAACTAAGTAAGCTGCTGTAATGGCAATTGAAGACATGAAGACCTGCTTGAGAAGCTAAAGAACAACGCTCTGATTTGTACGATCCGATTGTTGAAATCTGGTCTCATGTTGCTTGGAATTGATCGATTCCTACTCGTCTAAATGTGATGAGGATGATACCATCTTGACTCGTCCAAAGGAAGGTGCTAAAATAACAATTGAAGGAAGAACTTGCGCGCGGGAAGCTGGAGACTTTCATTTTCCGATATCCGACTCATTTGCAACTGAATTTTCCAACAGAAATTGAATTTCATCCCTAATCAACCTTCTCTGATACCATGAAAGGATTTGATGATTGAATAAGGAGAGAAACTTGAGATCAAAGCTTTATGTATTGAAAACATGGTGGAATGATTAGATGATTAAATACAAAGGGATAGTACTCCTTATATAGGAAGTACTAGGGACTAATAAGCAAATGTCCCAAACGTAGGGACTAACATAGATTGAAAGTAAGTACATCATCTACTACACAATTGAAATGTAGATCTCGATCATTCACCCAATTTCTTCACCTTTATTGATTTTGATCCTCAAACTTTTGAAAATTGCTGAATTGGTCCCAAAACTTGCAATGCTTCTATCCTTGTGCCGAAATCCAAAATCCAATCCCGATCTAGTCCGCAATCGACTAGAGATCACACACCTTCCATCATCAATTTGATTCTTCGAGCTCAACACAACCACGTGGGTAACCGCATATGGACGAACAAGAAACTAAAACTAAACTAAAGCAATGTCGCCATGGTCATGTCCGTGGAGCCTTCTTGGTCATCCATCGTGATCACGCCATTTTAGGCTAAACGAAACAACTAAGAAAAAGTCTGATTGGCACTTGAACTTGCAGCCAATGCTCGAAGCAATCTCACACTACACTTGCTTGTGCAAGCAACCCAATCACATGCCAATGTGATCTTGAAACAGCAACTTCAGCATCAAGCATTTCAACATTCCGAGTAATGAATCAACTTAGCAATCTCGATCAAGTATTTCAGCATTTGAGGAGCAAATCAGCATGTATCACAGCACCACCATTAAACACTCAGATCAACATCAATGGAAAGTACCATAGATCAGCATTTCAGCACCATGGATCAACATTTCACCAACATTTCACCAACATAGATCAGCATTTCAGCATTTTGCCCACAAATCATCGTTTCAGCACCATAGATCACCATATTGAGGAGCAATGTCACATGTATCAGATCAGTAATGTCGATAAAGGCATGAATTAGCTCAGCATTAAGCAGCTCACTATCCGTATCAGCACTCAAACAGCAGCAATTAACAGAGCAATGCAGCAACTTAGATTTTCAGACAGCATTTCAATCGCAACAGTAACAATTAACAGAGCAATGCAGTAGCTCTATTTTCGAACCGCATTTCAATCGCAACAGTATAGAATTATCATCCAGAAACACAGCATTATCACAACATTTTAGTGATGAATAAATCACATCCAGCAACAAGGCATTATCACAGCATAGCAAACAGAGTTTTGTTGAAGAACAGAGATGACAGATGAACACTTACAGCGATTTGATATCTTCTTCTGGTTTGACATCTCTGAAGTTGTTTGATATCTTCTTCTAGGTTCCACCTAGAACGAAGCAAAACGAATTGAAGAATAAATCGCTGCAAGAAGATTCTACGAGCATATGCTCTAGTTGTTGAAGATATCACTAGAAGGCTGATGCTGTTCTGTTCTGCGCGCTGGTTCTTCTGCAGATTTTAGGTTCGGATCTCCTTTGGATGTTGAAATCGAATCTCCTTCTTCTTGGATTCGACTGATTTCTACTCTTATGAACTTGTTGAGGATGTGACCAACTTAATTCAAACTAAGTAAGCTGCTGTAATGGCAATTGAAGACATGAAGACCTGCGTGAGAAGCTAAAGAACAACGCTCTAATTTGTACGATCCGATTATTGAAATCTGGTCCCATGTTGCTTGGAATTGATCGATTCCTACTCGTATGAATGTGATGAGGATGAAACCATCTTGAATCGTCCAAAGGAAGGTTCTAAAGTAACAATTGAAGGAAGAACTTGCGCGCGGTAAGCTGAAGACTTTCAATTTACCATTTCTCACTCATTTGCAACGGAATTTTCCAACAGAAATTGAATTTCATCCCTAATCAACCTTCTCTAATACCATGAAAAGATTTGATGATTGAATAAGGAGAGAAACTTGAGATCAAAGCTTTATGTATTGAAAACATGGTGGAATGATTAGATGATTAAATACAAAGGGATAGTACTCCTTATATAGGAAGTACTAGGGACTAATAAGCAAATGTCCTAAACATAGGGACTAACATAAATTGAAAGTAAGTACATCATCTACTAAACAATTGAAATGTAATACTCTAACATTCACCCAAGTTCTTCACCTTTATTGATTTTGATTCTCAAACTTTTGAAAATTGCTGAATTGGTCCCAAAACTTGCAATGCTTCTATCCTTGTGCCGAAATCCAAAATCCAATCCCGATCTAGTCCGCAATTGACTTGAGATCACACACCTTCCATCATCAATTTGATTTTTCGAGCCCAACACAACCACGTGGGTAACCGCATATGGACGAGCATATGCTCTAGTTGTTGACGATATCACTGGAAGGCTGATGCTGTTCTGTTCTGCGCGCTGGTTCTTCTGCAGATTTTAGGTTCGGATCTCCTTTGGATGTTGAAATCGAATCTCCTTCTTCTTGGATTCGACTGATTTCTACTCTTATGAACTTGTTCAGGATGTGACCAACTTAATTCAAACTAAGTAAGCTGTTGTAATGGCAATTGAAGACATGAAGACCTGCGTGAGAAGCTAAAGAACAACGCTCTAATTTGTACGATCCGATTATTGAAATCTGGTCCCATGTTGCTTGGAATTGATCGATTCCTACTCGTATGAATGTGATGAGGATGAAACCATCTTGAATAGTCCAAAGGAAGGTTCTAAAGTAACAATTGAAGGAAGAACTTGCGCACGGGAAGCTGGAGACTTTCAATTTACCATTTCTGACTCATTTGCAACGGAATTTGCAATTGAATTTTCCAACAGAAATTGAATTTCATCCCTAATCAACCTTCTCTGATACCATGAAAGGATTTGATGATTGAATAAGGAGAGAAACTTGAGATCAAAGCTTTATGTATTGAAAACATGGTGGAATGATTAGATGATTAAATACAAAGGGATAGTACTCCTTATATAGGAAGTACTAGGGACTAATAAGCAAATGTCCTAAACATAGGGACTAACATAAATTGAAAGTAAGTACATCATCTACTAAACAATTGAAATGTAATTCTCTAACATTCACCCAAGTTCTTCACATTTATTGATTTTGATTCTCAAACTTTTGAAAATTGCTGAATTGGTCCCAAAACTTGCAATGCTTCTATCCTTGTGCCGAAATCCAAAATCCAATCCCGATCTAGTCCGCAATTGACTTGAGATCACACACCTTCAATCATCAATTTGATTCTTCGAGCCCAACACAACCACGTGGGTAACCGCATATGGACGAGCATATGCTCTAGTTGTTGAAGATATCACTGGAAGGCTGATGCTGTTCTGTTCTGCGCGCTGGTTCTTCTGCAGATTTTAGGTTCGGATCTCCTTTGGATGTTGAAATCGAATCTCCTTCTACTTGGATTCGACTGATTTCTGCTCTTATGACCTTGTTGATGATGTGACCAACTTAATTCAAACTAAGTAAGCTGCTGTAATGGCAATTGAAGACATGAAGACCTGCTTGAGAAGCTAAAGAACAACGCTCTGATTTGTACGATCCGATTGTTGAAATCTGGTCTCATGTTGCTTGGAATTGATCGATTCCTACTCGTCTAAATGTGATGAGGATGATACCATCTTGACTCGTCCAAAGGAAGGTGCTAAAATAACAATTGAAGGAAGAACTTGCGCGCGGGAAGCTGGAGACTTTCATTTTCCGATATCCGACTCATTTGCAACTGAATTTTCCAACAGAAATTGAATTTCATCCCTAATCAACCTTCTCTGATACCATGAAAGGATTTGATGATTGAATAAGGAGAGAAACTTGAGATCAAAGCTTTATGTATTGAAAACATGGTGGAATGATTAGATGATTAAATACAAAGGGATAGTACTCCTTATATAGGAAGTACTAGGGACTAATAAGCAAATGTCCCAAACGTAGGGACTAACATAGATTGAAAGTAAGTACATCATCTACTACACAATTGAAATGTAGATCTCGATCATTCACCCAATTTCTTCACCTTTATTGATTTTGATCCTCAAACTTTTGAAAATTGCTGAATTGGTCCCAAAACTTGCAATGCTTCTATCCTTGTGCCGAAATCCAAAATCCAATCCCGATCTAGTCCGCAATCGACTAGAGATCACACACCTTCCATCATCAATTTGATTCTTCGAGCTCAACACAACCACGTGGGTAACCGCATATGGACGAACAAGAAACTAAAACTAAACTAAAGCAATGTCGCCATGGTCATGTCCGTGGAGCCTTCTTGGTCATCCATCGTGATCACGCCATTTTAGGCTAAACGAAACAACTAAGAAAAAGTCTGATTGGCACT
The DNA here is from genome assembly GCA_946814005.1 of Chamaenerion angustifolium. NCBI lineage: Eukaryota > Viridiplantae > Streptophyta > Magnoliopsida > Myrtales > Onagraceae > Chamaenerion > Chamaenerion angustifolium. The sequence continues at coordinate 17,084,225 of OX328277.1, read as the reverse complement.
TGAACTTGCAGCCAATGCTCGAAGCAATCTCACACTACACTTGCTTGTGCAAGCAACCCAATCACATGCCAATGTGATCTTGAAACAGCAACTTCAGCATCAAGCATTTCAACATTCCGAGTAATGAATCAACTTAGCAATCTCGATCAAGTATTTCAGCATTTGAGGAGCAAATCAGCATGTATCACAGCACCACCATTAAACACTCAGATCAACATCAATGGAAAGTACCATAGATCAGCATTTCAGCACCATGGATCAACATTTCACCAACATTTCACCAACATAGATCAGCATTTCAGCATTTTGCCCACAGATCATCGTTTCAGCACCATAGATCACCATATTGAGGAGCAATGTCACATGTATCAGATCAGTAATGTCGATAAAGGCATGAATTAGCTCAGCATTAAGCAGCTCACTATCCGTATCAGCACTCAAACAGCAGCAATTAACAGAGCAATGCAGCAACTTAGATTTTCAGACAGCATTTCAATCGCAACAGTAACAATTAACAGAGCAATGCAGTAGCTCTATTTTCGAACCGCATTTCAATCGCAACAGTATAGAATTATCATCCAGAAACACAGCATTATCACACCATTTTAGTGATGAATAAATCACATCCAGCAACAAGGCATTATCACAGCATAGCAAACAGAGTTTTGTTGAAGAACAGAGATGACAGATGAACACTTACAGCGATTTGATATCTTCTTCTGGTTTGACATCTCTGAAGTTGTTTGATATCTTCTTCTAGGTTCCACCTAGAACGAAGCAAAACGAATTGAAGAATAAATCGCTGCAAGAAGATTCTACGAGCATATGCTCTAGTTGTTGAAGATATCACTAGAAGGCTGATGCTGTTCTGTTCTGCGCGCTGGTTCTTCTGCAGATTTTAGGTTCGGATCTCCTTTGGATGTTGAAATCGAATCTCCTTCTTCTTGGATTCGACTGATTTCTACTCTTATGAACTTGTTGAGGATGTGACCAACTTAATTCAAACTAAGTAAGCTGCTGTAATGGCAATTGAAGACATGAAGACCTGCGTGAGAAGCTAAAGAACAACGCTCTAATTTGTACGATCCGATTATTGAAATCTGGTCCCATGTTGCTTGGAATTGATCGATTCCTACTCGTATGAATGTGATGAGGATGAAACCATCTTGAATCGTCCAAAGGAAGGTTCTAAAGTAACAATTGAAGGAAGAACTTGCGCGCGGTAAGCTGAAGACTTTCAATTTACCATTTCTCACTCATTTGCAACGGAATTTTCCAACAGAAATTGAATTTCATCCCTAATCAACCTTCTCTAATACCATGAAAGGATTTGATGATTGAATAAGGAGAGAAACTTGAGATCAAAGCTTTATGTATTGAAAACATGGTGGAATGATTAGATGATTAAATACAAAGGGATAGTACTCCTTATATAGGAAGTACTAGGGACTAATAAGCAAATGTCCTAAACATAGGGACTAACATAAATTGAAAGTAAGTACATCATCTACTAAACAATTGAAATGTAATACTCTAACATTCACCCAAGTTCTTCACCTTTATTGATTTTGATTCTCAAACTTTTGAAAATTGCTGAATTGGTCCCAAAACTTGCAATGCTTCTATCCTTGTGCCGAAATCCAAAATCCAATCCCGATCTAGTCCGCAATTGACTTGAGATCACACACCTTCCATCATCAATTTGATTTTTCGAGCCCAACACAACCACGTGGGTAACCGCATATGGACGAGCATATGCTCTAGTTGTTGACGATATCACTGGAAGGCTGATGCTGTTCTGTTCTGCGCGCTGGTTCTTCTGCAGATTTTAGGTTCGGATCTCCTTTGGATGTTGAAATCGAATCTCCTTCTTCTTGGATTCGACTGATTTCTACTCTTATGAACTTGTTCAGGATGTGACCAACTTAATTCAAACTAAGTAAGCTGTTGTAATGGCAATTGAAGACATGAAGACCTGCGTGAGAAGCTAAAGAACAACGCTCTAATTTGTACGATCCGATTATTGAAATCTGGTCCCATGTTGCTTGGAATTGATCGATTCCTACTCGTATGAATGTGATGAGGATGAAACCATCTTGAATAGTCCAAAGGAAGGTTCTAAAGTAACAATTGAAGGAAGAACTTGCGCAAGGGAAGCTGGAGACTTTCAATTTACCATTTCTGACTCATTTGCAACGGAATTTGCAATTGAATTTTCCAACAGAAATTGAATTTCATCCCTAATCAACCTTCTCTGATACCATGAAAGGATTTGATGATTGAATAAGGAGAGAAACTTGAGATCAAAGCTTTATGTATTGAAAACATGGTGGAATGATTAGATGATTAAATACAAAGGGATAGTACTCCTTATATAGGAAGTACTAGGGACTAATAAGCAAATGTCCTAAACATAGGGACTAACATAAATTGAAAGTAAGTACATCATCTACTAAACAATTGAAATGTAATTCTCTAACATTCACCCAAGTTCTTCACATTTATTGATTTTGATTCTCAAACTTTTGAAAATTGCTGAATTGGTCCCAAAACTTGCAATGCTTCTATCCTTGTGCCGAAATCCAAAATCCAATCCCGATCTAGTCCGCAATTGACTTGAGATCACACACCTTCAATCATCAATTTGATTCTTCGAGCCCAACACAACCACGTGGGTAACCGCATATGGACGAGCATATGCTCTAGTTGTTGAAGATATCACTGGAAGGCTGATGCTGTTCTGTTCTGCGCGCTGGTTCTTCTGCAGATTTTAGGTTCGGATCTCCTTTGGATGTTGAAATCGAATCTCCTTCTACTTGGATTCGACTGATTTCTGCTCTTATGACCTTGTTGATGATGTGACCAACTTAATTCAAACTAAGTAAGCTGCTGTAATGGCAATTGAAGACATGAAGACCTGCTTGAGAAGCTAAAGAACAACGCTCTGATTTGTACGATCCGATTGTTGAAATCTGGTCTCATGTTGCTTGGAATTGATCGATTCCTACTCGTCTAAATGTGATGAGGATGATACCATCTTGACTCGTCCAAAGGAAGGTGCTAAAATAACAATTGAAGGAAGAACTTGCGCGCGGGAAGCTGGAGACTTTCATTTTCCGATATCCGACTCATTTGCAACTGAATTTTCCAACAGAAATTGAATTTCATCCCTAATCAACCTTCTCTGATACCATGAAAGGATTTGATGATTGAATAAGGAGAGAAACTTGAGATCAAAGCTTTATGTATTGAAAACATGGTGGAATGATTAGATGATTAAATACAAAAGGATAGTACTCCTTATATAGGAAGTACTAGGGACTAATAAGCAAATGTCCCAAACGTAGGGACTAACATAGATTGAAAGTAAGTACATCATCTACTACACAATTGAAATGTAGATCTCGATCATTCACCCAATTTCTTCACCTTTATTGATTTTGATCCTCAAACTTTTGAAAATTGCTGAATTGGTCCCAAAACTTGCAATGCTTCTATCCTTGTGCCGAAATCCAAAATCCAATCCCGATCTAGTCCGCAATCGACTAGAGATCACACACCTTCCATCATCAATTTGATTCTTCGAGCTCAACACAACCACGTGGGTAACCGCATATGGACGAACAAGAAACTAAAACTAAACTAAAGCAATGTCGCCATGGTCATGTCCGTGGAGCCTTCTTGGTCATCCATCGTGATCACGCCATTTTAGGCTAAACGAAACAACTAAGAAAAAGTCTGATTGGCACTTGAACTTGCAGCCAATGCTCGAAGCAATCTCACACTACACTTGCTTGTGCAAGCAACCCAATCACATGCCAATGTGATCTTGAAACAGCAACTTCAGCATCAAGCATTTCAACATTCCGAGTAATGAATCAACTTAGCAATCTCGATCAAGTATTTCAGCATTTGAGGAGCAAATCAGCATGTATCACAGCACCACCATTAAACACTCAGATCAACATCAATGGAAAGTACCATAGATCAGCATTTCAGCACCATGGATCAACATTTCACCAACATTTCACCAACATAGATCAGCATTTCAGCATTTTGCCCACAGATCATCGTTTCAGCACCATAGATCACCATATTGAGGAGCAATGTCACATGTATCAGATCAGTAATGTCGATAAAGGCATGAATTAGCTCAGCATTAAGCAGCTCACTATCCGTATCAGCACTCAAACAGCAGCAATTAACAGAGCAATGCAGCAACTTAGATTTTCAGACAGCATTTCAATCGCAACAGTAACAATTAACAGAGCAATGCAGTAGCTCTATTTTCGAACCGCATTTCAATCGCAACAGTATAGAATTATCATCCAGAAACACAGCATTATCACACCATTTTAGTGATGAATAAATCACATCCAGCAACAAGGCATTATCATAGCATAGCAAACAGAGTTTTGTTGAAGAACAGAGATGACAGATGAACACTTACAGCGATTTGATATCTTCTTCTGGTTTGACATCTCTGAAGTTGTTTGATATCTTCTTCTAGGTTCCACCTAGAACGAAGCAAAACGAATTGAAGAATAAATCGCTGCAAGAAGATTCTACGAGCATATGCTCTAGTTGTTGAAGATATCACTAGAAGGCTGATGCTGTTCTGTTCTGCGCGCTGGTTCTTCTGCAGATTTTAGGTTCGGATCTCCTTTGGATGTTGAAATCGAATCTCCTTCTTCTTGGATTCGACTGATTTCTACTCTTATGAACTTGTTGAGGATGTGACCAACTTAATTCAAACTAAGTAAGCTGCTGTAATGGCAATTGAAGACATGAAGACCTGCGTGAGAAGCTAAAGAACAACGCTCTAATTTGTACGATCCGATTATTGAAATCTGGTCCCATGTTGCTTGGAATTGATCGATTCCTACTCGTATGAATGTGATGAGGATGAAACCATCTTGAATCGTCCAAAGGAAGGTTCTAAAGTAACAATTGAAGGAAGAACTTGCGCGCGGTAAGCTGAAGACTTTCAATTTACCATTTCTCACTCATTTGCAACGGAATTTTCCAACAGAAATTGAATTTCATCCCTAATCAACCTTCTCTAATACCATGAAAGGATTTGATGATTGAATAAGGAGAGAAACTTGAGATCAAAGCTTTATGTATTGAAAACATGGTGGAATGATTAGATGATTAAATACAAAGGGATAGTACTCCTTATATAGGAAGTACTAGGGACTAATAAGCAAATGTCCTAAACATAGGGACTAACATAAATTGAAAGTAAGTACATCATCTACTAAACAATTGAAATGTAATACTCTAACATTCACCCAAGTTCTTCACCTTTATTGATTTTGATTCTCAAACTTTTGAAAATTGCTGAATTGGTCCCAAAACTTGCAATGCTTCTATCCTTGTGCCGAAATCCAAAATCCAATCCCGATCTAGTCCGCAATTGACTTGAGATCACACACCTTCCATCATCAATTTGATTTTTCGAGCCCAACACAACCACGTGGGTAACCGCATATGGACGAGCATATGCTCTAGTTGTTGACGATATCACTGGAAGGCTGATGCTGTTCTGTTCTGCGCGCTGGTTCTTCTGCAGATTTTAGGTTCGGATCTCCTTTGGATGTTGAAATCGAATCTCCTTCTTCTTGGATTCGACTGATTTCTACTCTTATGAACTTGTTCAGGATGTGACCAACTTAATTCAAACTAAGTAAGCTGCTGTAATGGCAATTGAAGACATGAAGACCTGCGTGAGAAGCTAAAGAACAACGCTCTAATTTGTACGATCCGATTATTGAAATCTGGTCCCATGTTGCTTGGAATTGATCGATTCCTACTCGTATGAATGTGATGAGGATGAAACCATCTTGAATAGTCCAAAGGAAGGTTCTAAAGTAACAATTGAAGGAAGAACTTGCGCACGGGAAGCTGGAGACTTTCAATTTACCATTTCTGACTCATTTGCAACGGAATTTGCAACTGAATTTTCCAACAGAAATTGAATTTCATCCCTAATCAACCTTCTCTGATACCATGAAAGGATTTGATGATTGAATAAGGAGAGAAACTTGAGATCAAAGCTTTATGTATTGAAAACATGGTGGAATGATTAGATGATTAAATACAAAGGGATAGTACTCCTTATATAGGAAGTACTAGGGACTAATAAGCAAATGTCCTAAACATAGGGACTAACATAAATTGAAAGTAAGTACATCATCTACTAAACAATTGAAATGTAATTCTCTAACATTCACCCAAGTTCTTCACATTTATTGATTTTGATTCTCAAACTTTTGAAAATTGCTGAATTGGTCCCAAAACTTGCAATGCTTCTATCCTTGTGCCGAAATCCAAAATCCAATCCCGATCTAGTCCGCAATTGACTTGAGATCACACACCTTCAATCATCAATTTGATTCTTCGAGCCCAACACAACCACGTGGGTAACCGCATATGGACGAGCATATGCTCTACTTGTTGAAGATATCACTGGAAGGCTGATGCTGTTCTGTTCTGCGCGCTGGTTCTTCTGCAGATTTTAGGTTCGGATCTCCTTTGGATGTTGAAATCGAATCTCCTTCTACTTGGATTCGACTGATTTCTGCTCTTATGACCTTGTTGATGATGTGACCAACTTAATTCAAACTAAGTAAGCTGCTGTAATGGCAATTGAAGACATGAAGACCTGCTTGAGAAGCTAAAGAACAACGCTCTGATTTGTACGATCCGATTGTTGAAATCTGGTCTCATGTTGCTTGGAATTGATCGATTCCTACTCGTCTAAATGTGATGAGGATGATACCATCTTGACTCGTCCAAAGGAAGGTGCTAAAATAACAATTGAAGGAAGAACTTGCGCGCGGGAAGCTGGAGACTTTCATTTTCCGATATCCGACTCATTTGCAACTGAATTTTCCAACAGAAATTGAATTTCATCCCTAATCAACCTTCTCTGATACCATGAAAGGATTTGATGATTGAATAAGGAGAGAAACTTGAGATCAAAGCTTTATGTATTGAAAACATGGTGGAATGATTAGATGATTAAATACAAAGGGATAGTACTCCTTATATAGGAAGTACTAGGGACTAATAAGCAAATGTCCTAAACATAGGGACTAACATAGATTGAAAGTAAGTACATCATCTACTACACAATTGAAATGTAGATCTCGAACATTCACCCAATTTCTTCACCTTTATTGATTTTGATCCTCAAACTTTTGAAAATTGCTGAATTGGTCCCAAAACTTGCAATGCTTCTATCCTTGTGCCGAAATCCAAAATCCAATCCCGATCTAGTCCGCAATTGACTTGAGATCACACACCTTCAATCATCAATTTGATTCTTCGAGCCCAACACAACCACGTGGGTAACCGCATATGGACGAGCATATGCTCTAGTTGTTGAAGATATCACTGGAAGGCTGATGCTGTTCTGTTCTGCGCGCTGGTTCTTCTGCAGATTTTAGGTTCGGATCTCCTTTGGATGTTGAAATCGAATCTCCTTCTACTTGGATTCGACTGATTTCTGCTCTTATGACCTTGTTGATGATGTGACCAACTTAATTCAAACTAAGTAAGCTGCTGTAATGGCAATTGAAGACATGAAGACCTGCTTGAGAAGCTAAAGAACAACGCTCTGATTTGTACGATCCGATTGTTGAAATCTGGTCTCATGTTGCTTGGAATTGATCGATTCCTACTCGTCTAAATGTGATGAGGATGATACCATCTTGACTCGTCCAAAGGAAGGTGCTAAAATAACAATTGAAGGAAGAACTTGCGCGCGGGAAGCTGGAGACTTTCATTTTCCGATATCCGACTCATTTGCAACTGAATTTTCCAACAGAAATCGAATTTCATCCCTAATCAACCTTCTCTGATACCATGAAAGGATTTGATGATTGAATAAGGAGAGAAACTTGAGATCAAAGCTTTATGTATTGAAAACATGGTGGAATGATTAGATGATTAAATACAAAGGGATAGTACTCCTTATATAGGAAGTACTAGGGACTAATAAGCAAATGTCCTAAACATAGGGACTAACATAGATTGAAAGTAAGTACATCATCTACTACACAATTGAAATGTAGATCTCGAACATTCACCCAATTTCTTCACCTTTATTGATTTTGATCCTCAAACTTTTGAAAATTGCTGAATTGGTCCCAAAACTTGCAATGCTTCTATCCTTGTGCCGAAATCCAAAATCCAATCCCGATCTAGTCCGCAATCGACTTGAAATCACACACCTTCCATCATCAATTTGATTCTTCGAGCCCAACACAACCACGTGGGTAACCGCATATGGACGAGCATATGCTCTAGTTGTTGAAGATATCACTGGAAGGCTGATGCTGTTCTGTTCTGCGCGCTGGTTCTTCTGCAGATTTTAGGTTCGGATCTCCTTTGGATGTTGAAATCTAATCTCCTTCTGCTTGGATTCGACTGATTTCTACTCTTATGAACTTGTTGATGATGTGACCAACTTAATTCAAACTAAGTAAGCTGCTGTAATGGCAATTGAAGACATGAAGACCTGCTTGAGAAGCTAAAGAACAACGCTCTGATTTGTACGATCCGATTGTTGAAATCTGGTCTCATGTTGCTTGGAATTGATCGATTCCTACTCGTCTAAATGTGATGAGGATGATACCATCTTGACTCGTCCAAAGGAAGGTGCTAAAATAACAATTGAAGGAAGAACTTGCGCGCGGGAAGCTGGAGACTTTCATTTTCCGATATCCGACTCATTTGCAACTGAATTTTCCAACAGAAATTGAATTTCATCCCTAATCAACCTTCTCTGATACCATGAAAGGATTTGATGATTGAATAAGGAGAGAAACTTGAGATCAAAGCTTTATGTATTGAAAACATGGTGGAATGATTAGATGATTAAATACAGAGGGATAGTACTCCTTATATAGGAAGTACTAGGGACTAAGAAGCAAATGTCCTAAACATAGGGACTAACATAGATTGAAAGTAAGTACATCATCTACTACACAATTGAAATGTAGATCTCGAACATTCACCCAATTTCTTCACCTTTATTGATTTTGATCCTCAAACTTTTGAAAATTGCTGAATTGGTCCCAAAACTTGCAATGCTTCTATCCTTGTGCCGAAATCCAAAATCCAATCCCGATCTAGTCCGCAATTGACTTGAGATCACACACCTTCAATCATCAATTTGATTCTTCGAGCCCAACACAACCACGTGGGTAACCGCATATGGACGAGCATATGCTCTAGTTGTTGAAGATATCACTGGAAGGCTGATGCTGTTCTGTTCTGCGCGCTGGTTCTTCTGCAGATTTTAGGTTCGGATCTCCTTTGGATGTTGAAATCGAATCTCCTTCTACTTGGATTCGACTGATTTCTGCTCTTATGACCTTGTTGATGATGTGACCAACTTAATTCAAACTAAGTAAGCTGCTGTAATGGCAATTGAAGACATGAAGACCTGCTTGAGAAGCTAAAGAACAACGCTCTGATTTGTACGATCCGATTGTTGAAATCTGGTCTCATGTTGCTTGGAATTGATCGATTCCTACTCGTCTAAATGTGATGAGGATGATACCATCTTGACTCGTCCAAAGGAAGGTGCTAAAATAACAATTGAAGGAAGAACTTGCGCGCGGGAAGCTGGAGACTTTCATTTTCCGATATCCGACTCATTTGCAACTGAATTTTCCAACAGAAATCGAATTTCATCCCTAATCAACCTTCTCTGATACCATGAAAGGATTTGATGATTGAATAAGGAGAGAAACTTGAGATCAAAGCTTTATGTATTGAAAACATGGTGGAATGATTAGATGATTAAATACAAAGGGATAGTACTCCTTATATAGGAAGTACTAGGGACTAATAAGCAAATGTCCTAAACATAGGGACTAACATAGATTGAAAGTAAGTACATCATCTACTACACAATTGAAATGTAGATCTCGAACATTCACCCAATTTCTTCACCTTTATTGATTTTGATCCTCAAACTTTTGAAAATTGCTGAATTGGTCCCAAAACTTGCAATGCTTCTATCCTTGTGCCGAAATCCAAAATCCAATCCCGATCTAGTCCGCAATCGACTTGAAATCACACACCTTCCATCATCAATTTGATTCTTCGAGCCCAACACAACCACGTGGGTAACCGCATATGGACGAGCATATGCTCTAGTTGTTGAAGATATCACTGGAAGGCTGATGCTGTTCTGTTCTGCGCGCTGGTTCTTCTGCAGATTTTAGGTTCGGATCTCCTTTGGATGTTGAAATCGAATCTCCTTCTGCTTGGATTCGACTGATTTCTACTCTTATGAACTTGTTGATGATGTGACCAACTTAATTCAAACTAAGTAAGCTGCTGTAATGGCAATTGAAGACATGAAGACCTGCTTGAGAAGCTAAAGAACAACGCTCTGATTTGTACGATCCGATTGTTGAAATCTGGTCTCATGTTGCTTGGAATTGATCGATTCCTACTCGTCTAAATGTGATGAGGATGATACCATCTTGAATCGTCCAAAGGAAGGTGCTAAAATAACAATTGAAGGAAGAACTTGCGCGCGGGAAGCTGGAGACTTTCATTTTCCGATATCCGACTCATTTGCAACTGAATTTTCCAACAGAAATTGAATTTCATCCCTAATCAACCTTCTCTGATACCATGAAAGGATTTGATGATTGAATAAGGAGAGAAACTTGAGATCAAAGCTTTATGTATTGAAAACATGGTGGAATGATTAGATGATTAAATACAAAGGGATAGTACTCCTTATATAGGAAGTACTAGGGACTAAGAAGCAAATGTCCTAAACATAGGGACTAACATAGATTGAAAGTAAGTACATCATCTACTACACAATTGAAATGTAGATCTCGATCATTCACCCAATTTCTTCACCTTTATTGATTTTGATCCTCAAACTTTTGAAAATTGCTGAATTGGTCCCAAAACTTGTAATGCTTCTATCCTTGTGCCGAAATCCAAAATCCAATCCCGATCAAGTCCGCAATCGACTAGAGATCACACACCTTCCATCATCAATTTGATTCTTCGAGCTCAACACAACCATGTGGGTAACCGCATATGGACGAACAAGAAACTAAAACTAAACTAAAGCAATGTCGCCATGGTCATGTCCGTGGAGCCTTCTTGGTCATCCATCGTGATCACGCCATTTTAGGCTAAACGAAACAACTAAGAAAAAGTCTGATTGGCACTTGAACTTGCAGCCAATGCTCGAAGCAATCTCACACTACACTTGCTTGTGCAAGCAACCCAATCACATGCCAATGTGATCTTGAAACAGCAACTTCAACATCAAGCATTTCAACATTCCGAGTAATGAATCAACTTAGCAATCTCGATCAAGTATTTCAGCATTTGAGGAGCAAATCAGCATGTATCACAGCACCACCATTAAACACTCAGATCAACATCAATGGAAAGTACCATAGATCAGCATTTCAGCACCATGGATCAACATTTCACCAACATTTCACCAACATAGATCAGCATTTCAGCATTTTGACCACAGATCATCGTTTCAGCACCATAGATCACCATATTGAGGAGCAATGTCACATGTATCAGATCAGTAATGTCGATAAAGGCATGAATTAGCTCAGCATTAAGCAGCTCACTATCCGTATCAGCACTCAAACAGCAGCAATTAACAGAGCAATGCAGCAACTTAGATTTTCAGACAGCATTTCAATCGCAACAGTAACAATTAACAGAGCAATGCAGTAGCTCTATTTTCGAACCGCATTTCAATCGCAACAGTATAGAATTATCATCCAGAAACACAGCATTATCACACCATTTTAGTGATGAATAAATCACATCCAGCAACAAGGCATTATCACAGCATAGCAAACAGAGTTTTGTTGAAGAACAGAGATGACAGATGAACACTTACAGCGATTTGATATCTTCTTCTGGTTTGACATCTCTGAAGTTGTTTGATATCTTCTTCTAGGTTCCACCTAGAACGAAGCAAAACGAATTGAAGAATAAATCGCTGCAAGAAGATTCTACGAGCATATGCTCTAGTTGTTGAAGATATCACTAGAAGGCTGATGCTGTTCTGTTCTGCGCGCTGGTTCTTCTGCAGATTTTAGGTTCGGATCTCCTTTGGATGTTGAAATCGAATCTCCTTCTTCTTGGATTCGACTGATTTCTACTCTTATGAACTTGTTGAGGATGTGACCAACTTAATTCAAACTAAGTAAGCTGCTGTAATGGCAATTGAAGACATGAAGACCTGCTTGAGAAGCTAAAGAACAACGCTCTGATTTGTACGATCCGATTGTTGAAATCTGGTCTCATGTTGCTTGGAATTGATCGATTCCTACTCGTCTAAATGTGATGAGGATGATACCATCTTGAATCGTCCAAAGGAAGGTGCTAAAATAACAATTGAAGGAAGAACTTGCGCGCGGGAAGCTGGAGACTTTCATTTTCCGATATCCGACTCATTTGCAACTGAATTTTCCAACAGAAATTGAATTTCATCCCTAATCAACCTTCTCTGATACCATGAAAGGATTTGATGATTGAATAAGGAGAGAAACTTGAGATCAAAGCTTTATGTATTGAAAACATGGTGGAATGATTAGATGATTAAATACAAAGGGATAGTACTCCTTATATAGGAAGTACTAGGGACTAAGAAGCAAATGTCCTAAACATAGGGACTAACATAGATTGAAAGTAAGTACATCATCTACTACACAATTGAAATGTAGATCTCGATCATTCACCCAATTTCTTCACCTTTATTGATTTTGATCCTCAAACTTTTGAAAATTGCTGAATTGGTCCCAAAACTTGTAATGCTTCTATCCTTGTGCCGAAATCCAAAATCCAATCCCGATCAAGTCCGCAATCGACTAGAGATCACACACCTTCCATCATCAATTTGATTCTTCGAGCTCAACACAACCATGTGGGTAACCGCATATGGACGAACAAGAAACTAAAACTAAACTAAAGCAATGTCGCCATGGTCATGTCCGTGGAGGCTTCTTGGTCATCCATCGTGATCACGCCATTTTAGGCTAAACGAAACAACTAAGAAAAAGTCTGATTGGCACTTGAACTTGCAGCCAATGCTCGAAGCAATCTCACACTACACTTGCTTGTGCAAGCAACCCAATCACATGCCAATGTGATCTTGAAACAGCAACTTCAACATCAAGCATTTCAACATTCCGAGTAATGAATCAACTTAGCAATCTCGATCAAGTATTTCAGCATTTGAGGAGCAAATCAGCATGTATCACAGCACCACCATTAAACACTCAGATCAACATCAATGGAAAGTACCATAGATCAGCATTTCAGCACCATGGATCAACATTTCACCAACATTTCACCAACATAGATCAGCATTTCAGCATTTTGACCACAGATCATCGTTTCAGCACCATAGATCACCATATTGAGGAGCAATGTCACATGTATCAGATCAGTAATGTCGATAAAGGCATGAATTAGCTCAGCATTAAGCAGCTCACTATCCGTATCAGCACTCAAACAGCAGCAATTAACAGAGCAATGCAGCAACTTAGATTTTCAGACAGCATTTCAATCGCAACAGTAACAATTAACAGAGCAATGCAGTAGCTCTATTTTCGAACCGCATTTCAATCGCAACAGTATAGAATTATCATCCAGAAACACAGCATTATCACACCATTTTAGTGATGAATAAATCACATCCAGCAACAAGGCATTATCACAGCATAGCAAACAGAGTTTTGTTGAAGAATAGAGATGACAGATGAACACTTACAGCGATTTGATATCTTCTTCTGGTTTGACATCTCTGAAGTTGTTTGATATCTTCTTCTAGGTTCCACCTAGAACGAAGCAAAACGAATTGAAGAATAAATCGCTGCAAGAAGATTCTACGAGCATATGCTCTAGTTGTTGAAGATATCACCAGAAGGCTGATGCTGTTCTGTTCTGCGCGCTGGTTCTTCTGCAGATTTTAGGTTCGGATCTCCTTTGGATGTTGAAATCGAATCTCCTTCTTCTTGGATTCGACTGATTTCTACTCTTATGAACTTGTTGAGGATGTGACCAACTTAATTCAAACTAAGTAAGCTGCTGTAATGGCAATTGAAGACATGAAGACCTGCTTGAGAAGCTAAAGAACAACGCTCTGATTTGTACGATCCGATTGTTGAAATCTGGTCTCATGTTGCTTGGAATTGATCGATTCCTACTCGTCTAAATGTGATGAGGATGATACCATCTTGAATCGTCCAAAGGAAGGTGCTAAAATAACAATTGAAGGAAGAACTTGCGCGCGGGAAGCTGGAGACTTTCATTTTCCGATATCCGACTCATTTGCAACTGAATTTTCCAACAGAAATCGAATTTCATCCCTAATCAACCTTCTCTGATACCATGAAAGGATTTGATGATTGAATAAGGAGAGAAACTTGAGATCAAAGCTTTATGTATTGAAAACATGGTGGAATGATTAGATGATTAAATACAAAGGGATAGTACTCCTTATATAGGAAGTACTAGGGACTAAGAAGCAAATGTCCTAAACATAGGGACTAACATAAATTGAAAGTAAGTACATCATCTACTAAACAATTGAAATGTAATTCTCTAACATTCACCCAAGTTCTTCACATTTATTGATTTTGATTCTCAAACTTTTGAAAATTGCTGAATTGGTCCCAAAACTTGCAATGCTTCTATCCTTGTGCCGAAATCCAAAATCCAATCCCGATCTAGTCCGCAATCGACTTGAAATCACACACCTTCCATCATCAATTTGATTCTTCGAGCCCAACACAACCACGTGGGTAACCGCATATGGACGAGCATATGCTCTAGTTGTTGAAGATATCACTGGAAGGCTGATGCTGTTCTGTTCTGCGCGCTGGTTCTTCTGCAGATTTTAGGTTCGGATCTCCTTTGGATGTTGAAATCTAATCTCCTTCTGCTTGGATTCGACTGATTTCTACTCTTATGAACTTGTTGATGATGTGACCAACTTAATTCAAACTAAGTAAGCTGCTGTAATGGCAATTGAAGACATGAAGACCTGCTTGAGAAGCTAAAGAACAACGCTCTGATTTGTACGATCCGATTGTTGAAATCTGGTCTCATGTTGCTTGGAATTGATCGATTCCTACTCGTCTAAATGTGATGAGGATGATACCATCTTGAATCGTCCAAAGGAAGGTGCTAAAATAACAATTGAAGGAAGAACTTGCGCGCGGGAAGCTGGAGACTTTCATTTTCCGATATCCGACTCATTTGCAACTGAATTTTCCAACAGAAATTGAATTTCATCCCTAATCAACCTTCTCTGATACCATGAAAGGATTTGATGATTGAATAAGGAGAGAAACTTGAGATCAAAGCTTTATGTATTGAAAACATGGTGGAATGATTAGATGATTAAATACAAAGGGATAGTACTCCTTATATAGGAAGTACTAGGGACTAAGAAGCAAATGTCCTAAACATAGGGACTAACATAGATTGAAAGTAAGTACATCATCTACTACACAATTGAAATGTAGATCTCGATCATTCACCCAATTTCTTCACCTTTATTGATTTTGATCCTCAAACTTTTGAAAATTGCTGAATTGGTCCCAAAACTTGTAATGCTTCTATCCTTGTGCCGAAATCCAAAATCCAATCCCGATCAAGTCCGCAATCGACTAGAGATCACACACCTTCCATCATCAATTTGATTCTTCGAGCTCAACACAACCACGTGGGTAACCGCATATGGACGAACAAGAAACTAAAACTAAACTAAAGCAATGTCGCCATGGTCATGTCCGTGGAGCCTTCTTGGTCATCCATCGTGATCACGCCATTTTAGGCTAAACGAAACAACTAAGAAAAAGTCTGATTGGCACTTGAACTTGCAGCCAATGCTCGAAGCAATCTCACACTACACTTGCTTGTGCAAGCAACCCAATCACATGCCAATGTGATCTTGAAACAGCAACTTCAACATCAAGCATTTCAACATTCCGAGTAATGAATCAACTTAGCAATCTCGATCAAGTATTTCAGCATTTGAGGAGCAAATCAGCATGTATCACAGCACCACCATTAAACACTCAGATCAACATCAATGGAAAGTACCATAGATCAGCATTTCAGCACCATGGATCAACATTTCACCAACATTTCACCAACATAGATCAGCATTTCAGCATTTTGACCACATATCATCGTTTCAGCACCATAGATCACCATATTGAGGAGCAATGTCACATGTATCAGATCAGTAATGTCGATAAAGGCATGAATTAGCTCAGCATTAAGCAGCTCACTATCCGTATCAGCACTCAAACAGCAGCAATTAACAGAGCAATGCAGCAACTTAGATTTTCAGACAGCATTTCAATCGCAACAGTAACAATTAACAGAGCAATGCAGTAGCTCTATTTTCGAACCGCATTTCAATCGCAACAGTATAGAATTATCATCCAGAAACACAGCATTATCACACCATTTTAGTGATGAATAAATCACATCCAGCAACAAGGCATTATCACAGCATAGCAAACAGAGTTTTGTTGAAGAACAGAGATGACAGATGAACACTTACAGCGATTTGATATCTTCTTCTGGTTTGACATCTCTGAAGTTGTTTGATATCTTCTTCTAGGTTCCACCTAGAACGAAGCAAAACGAATTGAAGAATAAATCGCTGCAAGAAGATTCTACGAGCATATGCTCTAGTTGTTGAAGATATCACTAGAAGGCTGATGCTGTTCTGTTCTGCGCGCTGGTTCTTCTGCAGATTTTAGGTTCGGATCTCCTTTGGATGTTGAAATCGAATCTCCTTCTTCTTGGATTCGACTGATTTCTACTCTTATGAACTTGTTGAGGATGTGACCAACTTAATTCAAACTAAGTAAGCTGCTGTAATGGCAATTGAAGACATGAAGACCTGCTTGAGAAGCTAAAGAACAACGCTCTGATTTGTACGATCCGATTGTTGAAATCTGGTCTCATGTTGCTTGGAATTGATCGATTCCTACTCGTCTAAATGTGATGAGGATGATACCATCTTGAATCGTCCAAAGGAAGGTGCTAAAATAACAATTGAAGGAAGAACTTGCGCGCGGGAAGCTGGAGACTTTCATTTTCCGATATCCGATTCATTTGCAACTGAATTTTCCAACAGAAATTGAATTTCATCCCTAATCAACCTTCTCTGATACCATGAAAAGATTTGATGATTGAATAAGGAGAGAAACTTGAGATCAAAGCTTTATGTATTGAAAACATGGTGGAATGATTAGATGATTAAATACAAAGGGATAGTACTCCTTATATAGGAAGTACTAGGGACTAAGAAGCAAATGTCCTAAACATAGGGACTAACATAGATTGAAAGTAAGTACATCATCTACTACACAATTGAAATGTAGATCTCGAACATTCACCCAATTTCTTCACCTTTATTGATTTTGATCCTCAAACTTTTGAAAATTGCTGAATTGGTCCCAAAACTTGCAATGCTTCTATCCTTGTGCCGAAATCCAAAATCCAATCCCGATCTAGTCCGCAATTGACTTGAGATCACACACCTTCAATCATCAATTTGATTCTTCGAGCCCAACACAACCACGTGGGTAACCGCATATGGACGAGCATATGCTCTAGTTGTTGAAGATATCACTGGAAGGCTGATGCTGTTCTGTTCTGCGCGCTGGTTCTTCTGCAGATTTTAGGTTCGGATCTCCTTTGGATGTTGAAATCGAATCTCCTTCTACTTGGATTCGACTGATTTCTGCTCTTATGACCTTGTTGATGATGTGACCAACTTAATTCAAACTAAGTAAGCTGCTGTAATGGCAATTGAAGACATGAAGACCTGCTTGAGAAGCTAAAGAACAACGCTCTGATTTGTACGATCCGATTGTTGAAATCTGGTCTCATGTTGCTTGGAATTGATCGATTCATACTCGTCTAAATGTGATGAGGATGATACCATCTTGACTCGTCCAAAGGAAGGTGCTAAAATAACAATTGAAGGAAGAACTTGCGCGCGGGAAGCTGGAGACTTTCATTTTCCGATATCCGACTCATTTGCAACTGAATTTTCCAACAGAAATCGAATTTCATCCCTAATCAACCTTCTCTGATACCATGAAAGGATTTGATGATTGAATAAGGAGAGAAACTTGAGATCAAAGCTTTATGTATTGAAAACATGGTGGAATGATTAGATGATTAAATACAAAGGGATAGTACTCCTTATATAGGAAGTACTAGGGACTAATAAGCAAATGTCCTAAACATAGGGACTAACATAGATTGAAAGTAAGTACATCATCTACTACACAATTGAAATGTAGATCTCGAACATTCACCCAATTTCTTCACCTTTATTGATTTTGATCCTCAAACTTTTGAAAATTGCTGAATTGGTCCCAAAACTTGCAATGCTTCTATCCTTGTGCCGAAATCCAAAATCCAATCCCGATCTAGTCCGCAATCGACTTGAAATCACACACCTTCCATCATCAATTTGATTCTTCGAGCCCAACACAACCACGTGGGTAACCGCATATGGACGAGCATATGCTCTAGTTGTTGAAGATATCACTGGAAGGCTGATGCTGTTCTGTTCTGCGCGCTGGTTTTCTGCAGATTTTAGGTTCGGATCTCCTTTGGATGTTGAAATCTAATCTCCTTCTGCTTGGATTCGACTGATTTCTACTCTTATGAACTTGTTGATGATGTGACCAACTTAATTCAAACTAAGTAAGCTGCTGTAATGGCAATTGAAGACATGAAGACCTGCTTGAGAAGCTAAAGAACAACGCTCTGATTTGTACGATCCGATTGTTGAAATCTGGTCTCATGTTGCTTGGAATTGATCGATTCCTACTCGTCTAAATGTGATGAGGATGATACCATCTTGAATCGTCCAAAGGAAGGTGCTAAAATAACAATTGAAGGAAGAACTTGCGCGCGGGAAGCTGGAGACTTTCATTTTCCGATATCCGACTCATTTGCAACTGAATTTTCCAACAGAAATTGAATTTCATCCCTAATCAACCTTCTCTGATACCATGAAAGGATTTGATGATTGAATAAGGAGAGAAACTTGAGATCAAAGCTTTATGTATTGAAAACATGGTGGAATGATTAGATGATTAAATACAAAGGGATAGTACTCCTTATATAGGAAGTACTAGGGACTAAGAAGCAAATGTCCTAAACATAGAGACTAACATAGATTGAAAGTAAGTACATCATCTACTACACAATTGAAATGTAGATCTCGATCATTCACCCAATTTCTTCACCTTTATTGATTTTGATCCTCAAACTTTTGAAAATTGCTGAATTGGTCCCAAAACTTGTAATGCTTCTATCCTTGTGCCGAAATCCAAAATCCAATCCCGATCAAGTCCGCAATCGACTAGAGATCACACACCTTCCATCATCAATTTGATTCTTCGAGCTCAACACAACCACGTGGGTAACCGCATATGGACGAACAAGAAACTAAAACTAAACTAAAGCAATGTCGCCATGGTCATGTCCGTGGAGCCTTCTTGGTCATCCATCGTGATCACGCCATTTTAGGCTAAACGAAACAACTAAGAAAAAGTCTGATTGGCACTTGAACTTGCAGCCAATGCTCGAAGCAATCTCACACTACACTTGCTTGTGCAAGCAACCCAATCACATGCCAATGTGATCTTGAAACAGCAACTTCAGCATCAAGCATTTCAACATTCCGAGTAATGAATCAACTTAGCAATCTCGATCAAGTATTTCAGCATTTGAGGAGCAAATCAGCATGTATCACAGCACCACCATTAAACACTCAGATCAACATCAATGGAAAGTACCATAGATCAGCATTTCAGCACCATGGATCAACATTTCACCAACATTTCACCAACATAGATCAGCATTTCAGCATTTTGCCCACAGATCATCGTTTCAGCACCATAGATCACCATATTGAGGAGCAATGTCACATGTATCAGATCAGTAATGTCGATAAAGGCATGAATTAGCTCAGCATTAAGCAGCTCACTATCCGTATCAGCACTCAAACAGCAGCAATTAACAGAGCAATGCAGCAACTTAAATTTTCAGACAGCATTTCAATCGCAACAGTAACAATTAACAGAGCAATGCAGTAGCTCTATTTTCGAACCGCATTTCAATCGCAACAGTATAGAATTATCATCCAGAAACACAGCATTATCACACCATTTTAGTGATGAATAAATCACATCCAGCAACAAGGCATTATCACAGCATAGCAAACAGAGTTTTGTTGAAGAACAGAGATGACAGATGAACACTTACAGCGATTTGATATCTTCTTCTGGTTTGACATCTCTGAAGTTGTTTGATATCTTCTTCTAGGTTCCACCTAGAACGAAGCAAAACGAATTGAAGAATAAATCGCTGCAAGAAGATTCTACGAGCATATGCTCTAGTTGTTGAAGATATCACTAGAAGGCTGATGCTGTTCTGTTCTCCGCGCTGGTTCTTCTGCAGATTTTAGGTTCGGATCTCCTTTGGATGTTGAAATCGAATCTCCTTCTTCTTGGATTCGACTGATTTCTACTCTTATGAACTTGTTGAGGATGTGACCAACTTAATTCAAACTAAGTAAGCTGCTGTAATGGCAATTGAAGACATGAAGACCTGCGTGAGAAGCTAAAGAACAA
The DNA here is from genome assembly GCA_946814005.1 of Chamaenerion angustifolium. Taxonomy (NCBI): domain Eukaryota; kingdom Viridiplantae; phylum Streptophyta; class Magnoliopsida; order Myrtales; family Onagraceae; genus Chamaenerion; species Chamaenerion angustifolium. Next base: position 17,063,514 of record OX328277.1, on the reverse strand, counting down.
CGCTCTAATTTGTACGATCCGATTATTGAAATTTGGTCCCATGTTGCTTGGAATTGATCGATTCCTACTCGTATGAATGTGATGAGAATGAAACCATCTTGAATCGTCCAAAGGAAGGTTCTAAAGTAACAATTGAAGGAAGAACTTGCGCGCGTGAAGCTGAAGACTTTCAATTTACCATTTCTGACTCATTTGCAACGGAATTTGCAACTGAATTTTCCAACAGAAATTGAATTTCATCCCTAATCAACCTTCTCTGATACCATGAAAGGATTTGATGATTGAATAAGGAGAGAAACTTGAGATCAAAGCTTTATGTATTGAAAACATGGTGGAATGATTAGATGATTAAATACAAAGGGATAATACTCCTTATATAGGAAGTACTAGGGACTAATAAGCAAATGTCCTAAATGTAGGGACTAACATAAATTGAAAGTAAGTACATCATCTACTAAACAATTGAAATGTAATACTCTAACATTCACCCAAGTTCTTCACCTTTATTGATTTTGATTCTCAAACTTTTGAAAATTGCTGAATTGGTCCCAAAACTTGCAATGCTTCTATCCTTGTGCCGAAATCCAAAATCCAATCCCGATCTAGTCCGCAATTGACTTGAGATCACACACCTTCCATCATCAATTTGATTCTTCGAGCCCAACACAACCACGTGGGTAACCGCATATGGACGAGCATATGCTCTAGTTGTTGAAGATATCACTGGAAGGCTGATGCTGTTCTGTTCTGCGCGCTGGTTCTTCTGCAGATTTTAGGTTCGGATCTCCTTTGGATGATAAAATCGAATCTCCTTCTGCTTGGATTCGACTGATTTCTGCTCTTATGAACTTGTTGATGATGTGACCAACTTAATTCAATCTAAGTAAGCTGCTGTAATGGCAATTGAAGACATGAAGACCTGCTTGAGAAGCTAAAGAACAACGCTCTGATTTGTACGATCCGATTGTTGAAATCTGGTCTCATGTTGCTTGGAATTGATCGATTCCTACTCGTCTAAATGTGATGAGGATGATACCATCTTGAATCGTCCAAAGGAAGGTGCTAAAATAGCAATTGAAGGAAGAACTTGCGCGCGGGAAGCTGGAGACTTTCATTTTCCGATATCCGACTCATTTGCAACTGAATTTTCCAACAGAAATCGAATTTCATCCCTAATCAACCTTCTCTGATACCATGAAAGGATTTGATGATTCAATAAGGAGAGAAACTTGAGATCAAAGCTTTATGTATTGAAAACATGGTGGAATGATTAGATGATTATATACAAAGGGATAGTACTCCTTATATAGGAAGTACTAGGGACTAATAAGCAAATGTCCTAAACATAGGGACTAACATAGATTGAAAGTAAGTACATCATCTACTACACAATTGAAATGTAGATCTCGAACATTCACCCAATTTCTTCACCTTTATTGATTTTGATCCTCAAACTTTTGAAAATTGCTGAATTGGTCCCAAAACTTGCAATGCTTCTATCCTTGTGCCGAAATCCAAAATCCAATCCCGATCTAGTCCGCAATCGACTTGAGATCACACACCTTCCATCATCAATTTTATTCTTCGAGCCCAACACAACCACGTGGGTAACCGCATATGGACGAACAAGAAACTAAAACTAAACTAAAGCAATGTCGCCATGGTCATGTCCGTGGAGCCTTCTTGGTCATCCATCGTGATCACGCCATTTTAGGCTAAACGAAACAACTAAGAAAAAGTCTGATTGGCACTTGAACTCGCAGCCAATGCTCGAAGCAATCTCACACTACACTTGCTTGTGCAAGCAACCCAATTACACACCAATGTGATCTTGAAACAGCAACTTCAGCATCAAGCATTTCTACATTTAGAGTAATGAATCAACTTAGCAATCTCGATCAAGGATTTCAGCATTTGAGGCGCAAATCAGCATGTATCACAACACCACCATTAAACACTCGGATCAACATCAATGGAAAGTACCATAGATCAGCATTTCAGCACCATGGATCAACATTTCAGCACCATGGTTCAACATTTCACCAACATATATCAGCATTTCAGCATTTTGCCCACATATCATCGTTTCAGCACCATAGATCACCATTTTGAGGAGCAATGTCACATGTATCAGATCAGTAATGTCGATCATGGCATGAATTAGCTCAGCATTAAGCAGCTCACTATCCCTATCAGCTCTCAAACAGCAGCAATTAACAGAGCAATGCAGCAACTTAGATTTTCAGACAGCTTTTCAATCGCAACAGCAACAATTAACAGAGCAATGCAGTAGCTTATATTTTCGAACCGCATTTCAATCGCAACAGTATGGAATTATCATCCAGCAACACAGCATTATCACACCATTTGATTGATGAATAAATCACATCCAGCAACAAGGCATTATCACAGCTTAGCAAACAGAGTTTTGTTGAAGAACAGAGATGACAGATGAACACTTACAGCGATTTGATATCTTCTTCTGGTTTGACATCTCTGAAGTTGTTTGATATCTTCTTCTAGGTTCCACCTAGAACGAAGCAAAACGAATTGAAGAATAAATCGCTGCAAGAAGATTCTACGAGCATATGCTCTAGTTGTTGAAGATATCACTGGAAGGCTGATGCTGTTCTGTTCTGTGCGCTGGTTCTTCTGCAGATTTTAGGTTCGGATCTCCTTTGGATGTTGAAATCGAATCTCCTTCTGCTTGGATTCGACTGATTTCTGCTCTTATGAACTTGTTGATGATGTGACCAACTTAATTCAAACTAAGTAAGCTGCTGTAATGGCAATTGAAGACATGAAGACCTGCTTGAGAAGCTAAAGAACAACGCTCTGATTTGTACGATCTGATTGTTGAAATCTGGTCTCATGTTGCTTGGAATTGATCGATTCCTACTCGTCTAAATGTGATGAGGATGATACCATCTTGAATCGTCCAAAGGAAGGTGCTAAAATAACAATTGAAGGAAGAACTTGCGTGCGGGAAGCTGGAGACTTTCATTTTCCGATATCCGACTCATTTGCAACTGAATTTTCCAACAGAAATCGAATTTCATCCCTAATCAACCTTCTCTGATACCATGAAAGGATTTGATGATTGAATAAGGAGAGAAACTTGAGATCAAAGCTTTATGTATTGAAAACATGGTGGAATGATTAGATGATTAAATACAAAGGGATAGTACTCCTTATATAGGAAGTACTAGGGACTAAGAAGCAAATGTCCTAAACATAGGGACTAACATAGATTGAAAGTAAGTACATCATCTACTACACAATTGAAATGTAGATCTCGAACATTCACCCAATTTCTTCACCTTTATTGATTTTGATCCTCAAACTTTTGAAAATTGCTGAATTGGTCCCAAAACTTGCAATGCTTCTATCCTTGTGCCGAAATCCAAAATCCAATCCCGATCTAGTCCGCAATCGACTTGAGATCACACACCTTCCATCATCAATTTTATTCTTCGAGCCCAACACAACCACGTGGGTAACCGCATATGGACGAACAAGAAACTAAAACTAAACTAAAGCAATGTCGCCATGGTCATGTCCGTGGAGCCTTCTTGGTCATCCATCGTGCTCACGCCATTTTAGGCTAAACGAAACAACTAAGAAAAAGTCTGATTGGCACTTGAACTCGCAGCCAATGCTCGAAGCAATCTCACACTACACTTTCTTGTGCAAGCAACCCAATTACACACCAATGTGATCTTGAAACAGCAACTTCAGCATCAAGCATCTCTACATTTAGAGTAATGAATCAACTTAGCAATCTCGATCAAGGATTTCAGCATTTGAGGCGCAAATCAGCATGTATCACAACACCACCATTAAACACTCGGATCAACATCAATGGAAAGTACCATAGATCAGCATTTCAGCACCATGGATCAACATTTCAGCACCATGGATCAACATTTCACCAACATAGATCAGCATTTCAGCATTTTGCCCACATATCATCGTTTCAGCACCATAGATCACCATTTTGAGGAGCAATGTCACATGTATCAGATCAGTAATGTCGATCATGGCATGAATTAGCTCAGCATTAAGCAGCTCACTATCCCTATCAGCTCTCAAACAGCAGCAATTAACAGAGCAATGCAGCAACTTAGATTTTCAGACAGCTTTTCAATCGCAACAGCAACAATTAACAGAGCAATGCAGTAGCTTATATTTTCGAACCGCATTTCAATCGCAACAGTATGGAATTATCATCCAGCAACACAGCATTATCACACCATTTGATTGATGAATAAATCACATCCAGCAACAAGGCATTATCACAGCTTAGCAAACAGAGTTTTGTTGACGAACAGAGATGACAATGAACACTTACAGCGATTTGATATCTTCTTCTGGTTTGACATCTCTGAAGTTGTTTGATATCTTCTTCTAGGTTCCACCTAGAACGAAGCAAAACGAATTGAAGAATAAATCGCTGCAAGAAGATTCTACGAGCATATGCTCTAGTTGTTGAAGATATCACTGGAAGGCTGATGCTGTTCTGTTCTATGCGCTGGTTCTTCTGCAGATTTTAGGTTCGGATCTCCTTTGGATGTTGAAATCGAATCTCCTTCTGCTTGGATTCGACTGATTTCTGCTCTTATGAACTTGTTGATGATGTGACCAACTTAATTCAAACTAAGTAAGCTGCTGTAATGGCAATTGAAGACATGAAGACCTGCTTGAGAAGCTAAAGAACAACGCTCTGATTTGTACGATCTGATTGTTGAAATCTGGTCTCATGTTGCTTGGAATTGATCGATTCCTACTCGTCTAAATGTGATGAGGATGATACCATCTTGAATCGTCCAAAGGAAGGTGCTAAAATAACAATTGAAGGAAGAACTTGCGCGCGGGAAGCTGGAGACTTTCATTTTCCGATATCCGACTCATTTGCAACTGAATTTTCCAACAGAAATCGAATTTCATCCCTAATCAACCTTCTCTGATACGATGAAAGGATTTGATGATTGAATAAGGAGAGAAACTTGAGATCAAAGCTTTATGTATTGAAAACATGGTGGAATGATTAGATGATTAAATACAAAGGGATAGTACTCCTTATATAGGAAGTACTAGGGACTAATAAGCAAATGTCCTAAACATAGGGACTAACATAGATTGAAAGTAAGTACATCATCTACTACACAATTGAAATGTAAATCTCGAACATTCACCCAATTTCTTCACCTTTATTGATTTTGATCCTCAAACTTTTGAAAATTGCTGAATTGGTCCCAAAACTTGCAATGCTTCTATCCTTGTGCCGAAATCCAAAATCCAATCCCGATCTAGTCCGCAATCGACTTGAGTTCACACACCTTCCATCATCAATTTGATTCTTCGAGCTCAACACAACCACGTGGGTAACCGCATATGGACGAACAAAAAACTAAAACTAAACTAAAGCAATGTCGCCATGGTCATGTCCGTGGAGCCTTCTTGGTCATCCATCGTGATCACGCCATTTTAGGCTAAACGAAACAACTAAGAAAAAGTATGATTGGCACTTGAACTTGCAGCCAATGCTCGAAGCAATCTCACGCTACACTTGCTTGTGCAAGCAACCCAATCACATGCCAATGTGATCTTGAAACAGCAACTTCAGCATCAAGCATTTCAACATTCCGAGTAATGAATCAACTTAGCAATCTCGATCAAGTATTTCAGCATTTGAGGAGCAAATCAGCATGTATCACAGCACCACCATTAAACACTCAGATCAACATCAATGGAAAGTACCATAGATCAGCATTTCAGCACCATGGATCAACATTTCACCAACATAGATCAGCATTTCAGCATTTTGCCCACAGATCATCGTTTCAGCACCATAGATCACCATTTTGAGGAGCAATGTCACATGTATCAGATCAGTAATGTCGATAAAGGCATGAATTAGCTCAGCATTAAGCAGCTCACTATCCGTATCAGCACTCAAACAGCAGCAATTAACAGAGCAATGCAGCAACTTAGATTTTCAGACAGCATTTCAATCGCAACAGTAACAATTAACAGAGCAATGCAGTAGCTCTATTTTCGAACCGCATTTCAATCGCAACAGTATAGAACTATCATCCAGAAACACAGCATTATCACACCATTTTAGTGATGAATAAATCACATCCAGCAACAAGGCATTATCACAACATAGCAAACAGAGTTTTGTTGAAGAACATAGATGACAGATGAACACTTACAGCGATTTGATATCTTCTTCTGGTTTGACATCTCTGAAGTTGTTTGATATCTTCTTCTAGGTTCCACCTAGAACGAAGCAAAACGAATTGATGCTGTTCTGTTCTGCGCGCTGGTTCTTCTGCAGATTTTAGGTTCAGATCAACTTTGGATGTCGAAATCGAATCTCCTTCTGCTTGGATTCAACTGATTTCTTCTCTTATGAACTTGTTGAGGATGTGACAAACTTAATTCAAACTAAGTAAGCTGCAGTAATGCCAATTGAAGACATGTAGACCTGCGTGAGAAGCTAAAGAACAACGATATGATTTGTACGATCCGATTGTTGAAATTTGGTCTCATGTTACTTGGAATTGATCGATTCCTAATTCGTCTAAATGTGATGAGGATGATACCATGTTGAATCGTCCAAAGGAAGGTGCTAAAATAACAGTTGAAGGAAGAACTTGCGCGCGGGAAGCTGGAGACTTTCAATTTCCGATTTCTGACTCATTTGCAACGGAATTTGCAACTGAATTTTCCTACAGAAATTGAATTTCATCCCTAATCAACCTTCTCTGATACCATGAAAGGATTTGATGATTGAATAAGGAGAGAAACTTGAGATCAAAGCTTTATGTATTGAAAACATGGTGGAATGATTAGATGATTAAATACAAACGGATAGTACTCCTTATATAGGAAGTACTAGGGACTAATAAGCAAATGCCTAAACATATGGACTAACATAGATTGAAAGTAAGTACATCATCTACTTAACAATTGAAATGTAATTCTCTAACATTCACCCTATTTCTTCACCTTTATTGATTTTGATCCTCAAACTTTTGAAAATTGCTGAATTGGTCCCAAAACCTGCAATGCTTCTATCCTTGTGCCGAAATCCAAAATCCAATCCCGCTCTAGTCCGCAATCGACTTGAGATCACACACCTTCCATCATCAATTTGATTCTTCGAGCCCAACACAACCACATGGGTAACCGCATATGGACGAACAAGAAACTAAAACTAAACTAAAGCAATGTCGCAATGGTCATGTCTGTAGAGCCTTCTTGGTCATCCATCGTGATCACGCCATTTTAGGCTAAACGAAACAGCTAAGAAAAAGTCTGATCGGCACTTGAACTTACAACCAATGCTCGAAGAAATCTCACCAAACACTTGCTTGTGCAAGCAACCCAATCACACACCAATGTGATCTTGAAACAGCAACTTCTGCATAAAGCATTTCAACATTTCGAGTAATGAATCAACTTAGCAATCTCGATCAAGTATTTCAGCATTTGAGGTGCAAATCAGCATGTATCACAGCAACACCATTAAACACTCGGATCAACATCAATAGAAAGTACCATAGATCAGCATTTCATCACCATGGATCAACATTTCACCAACATAGATCAGCATTTCAGCATTTTGCCCACAGATCATCGTTTCAGATCACCATTTTGAGGAGCAATGTCACATGTATCAGATCAGTAATGTCGATCAAGGCATGAATTAGCTCACCATTAAGCAGCTCACTATCCCTATCAGCACTTAAACAGCAGCAATTAACAGAGCAATGCAGCAACTTAGATTTTCAGACAACAGTTCAATCGCAACAGCCACAATTAAAAGAGCAATGCAGTAGCTTATATTTTCGAACCGCATTTCAATCGCAACAGTATGGAATTATCATCCAGCAACACAGCATTATCACACCATTTTAGTGATGAATAAATCACATCCAGCAACAAGACATTATCACACCATAGCAAACAGAGTTTTGTTGAAGAACAAAGATGACAGATGAACATTTAACGCGATTTAATATCTTCTTCTAGTTTGACATCTCTTAAGCTGTTTGATATTTTCTTCTGGTTTCCACCAAGAACGAAGCGAAATTAATTGAAGAATAAATCGCTGCAAAAAGATTCTACGAACATATGCTCTGGTTGTTGAAGATATCACTAGAAGGCTGATGCTGTTCTGTTCTGCGCTTTGGTTCTTCTGCAGATTTTAGGTTCGGATCTCCTTTGGATGTTGAAATCGAATCTCCTTCTGCTTGGATTCGACTGATTTCTGCTCTTATGAACTTGTTGATGATGTGACCAACTTAATTCAAACTAAGTAAGCTGCTGTAATGGCAATTGAAGACATGAAGACCTGCTTGAGAAGCTAAAGAACAACGCTCTGATTTGTACGATCCGATTGTTGAAATCTGGTCTCATGTTGCTTGGAATTGATCGATTCCTACTCGTCTAAATGTGATGAGGATGATACCATCTTGAATCGTCCAAAGGAAGGTGCTAAAATAACAATTGAAGGAAGAACTTGCGCGCGGGAAGCTGGAGACTTTCATTTTCCGATATCCGACTCATTTGCAACTGAATTTTCCAACAGAAATCGAATTTCATCCCTAATCAACCTTCTCTGATACCATGAAAGGTTTTGATGATTGAATAAGGAGAGAAACTTGAGATCAAAGCTTTATGTATTGAAAACATGGTGGAATGATTAGATGATTAAATACAAAGGTATAGTACTCCTTATATAGGAAGTACTAGGGACTAATAAGCAAATGTCCTAAACATAGGGACTAACATAAATTGAAAGTAAGTACATCATCTACTAAACAATTGAAATGTAATTCTCTAACATTCACCCAAGTTCTTCACCTCTATTGATTTTGATTCTCAAACTTTTGAAAATTGCTGAATTGGTACCAAAACTTGCAATGCTTCTATCCTTGTGCCGAAATCCAAAATCCAATCCCGATCTAGTCCGCAATTGACTTGAGATCACACACCTTCCATCATCAATTTGATTCTTCGAGCCCAACACAACCACGTGGGTAACCGCATATGGACGAGCATATGCTCTAGTTGTTGAAGATATCACTGGAAGGCTGATGCTGTTCTGTTCTGCGCGCTGGTTCTTCTGCAGATTTTAGGTTCGGATCTCCTTTGGATGTTGAAATCGAATCTCCTTCTGCTTGGATTCGACTGATTTCTGCTCTTATGAACTTGTTGATGATGTGACCAACTTAATTCAAACTAAGTAAGCTGCTGTAATGGCAATTGAAGACATGAAGACCTGCTTGAGAAGCTAAAGAACAACGCTCTGATTTGTACGATCCGATTGTTGAAATCTGGTCTCATGTTGCTTGGAATTGATCGATTCCTACTCGTATGAATGTGATGAGGATGATACCATCTTGAATCGTCCAAAGGAAGGTGCTAAAATAACAATTGAAGGAAGAACTTGCGCGCGGGAAGCTGGAGACTTTCATTTTCCGATATCCGACTCATTTGCAACTGAATTTTCCAACAGAAATCGAATTTCATCCCTAATCAACCTTCTCTGATACCATGAAAGGATTTGATGATTGAATAAGGAGAGAAACTTGAGATCAAAGCTTTATGTATTGAAAACATGGTGGAATGATTAGATGATTAAATACAAAGGGATAGTACTCCTTATATAGGAAGTACTAGGGACTAATAAGCAAATGTCCTAAACATAGGGACTAACATAGATTGAAAGTAAGTACATCATCTACTACACAATTGAAATGTAAATCTCGAACATTCACCCAAGTTCTTCACCTTTATTGATTTTGATCCTCAAACTTTTTAAAATTGCTGAATTGGTCCCAAAACTTGCAATGCTTCTATCCTTGTGCCGAAATCCAAAATCCAATCCCGATCTAGTCCGCAATCGACTTGAGATCACACACCTTCCATCATCAATTTGATTCTTCGATCTCAACACAACCACGTGGGTAACCACATATGGACGAACAAGAAACTAAAACTAAACTAAAGCAATGTCGCCATGGTCATGTCCGTGGAGCCTTCTTGGTCATCCATCGTGATCACGCCAGTTTAGGCTAAACGAAACAACTAAGAAAAAGTCTGATTGGCACTTGAACTTGCAGCCAATGCTCGAAGCAATCTCACACTACACTTGCTTGTGGAAGCAACCCAATCACACGCCAATGTGATCTTGAAACAGCAACTTCAGCATCAAGCATTTCAACATTCCGAGTAATGAATCAACTTAGCAATCTCGATCAAGTATTTCAGCATTTGAGGAGCAAATCAGCATGTATCACAGCACCACCATTAAACACTCGGATCAACATCAATGGAAAGTACCATAGATCAGCATTTTAGCACCATGGATCAACATTTCACCAACATAGATCATCATTTCAGCATTTTGCCCACAGATCATCGTTTCAGCACCATAGATCACCATTTTGAGGAGCAATGTCACATGTATCAGATCAGTAATGTCGATAAAGGCATGAATTAGCTCAGCATTAAGCAGCTCACTATCCGTATCAGCACTCAAACAGCAGCAATTAACAGAGCAATGCAGCAACTTAGATTTTCAGACAGCATTTCAATCGCAACAGTAACAATTAACAGAGCAATGCAGTAGCTTCTATTTCCGAACCGCATTTCAATCGCAACAGTATGGAATTATCATCCAGCAACACAGCATTATCACACCATTTTAGTGATGAATAAATCACATCCAGCAACAAGACATTATCACACCATAGCAAACAGAGTTTTGTTGAAGAACAAAGATGACAGATGAACATTTAAAGCGATTTAATATCTTCTTCTAGTTTGACATCTCTTAAGCTGTTTGATATTTTCTTCTGGTTTCCACCAAGAACGAAGCGAAATTAATTGAAGAATAAATCGCTGCAAAAAGATTCTACGAACATATGCTCTGGTTGTTGAAGATATCACTGGAAGGCTGATGCTGTTCTGTTCTGCGCTATGGTTCTTCCGCAGATTTTAGGTTCGGATCTCCTTTGGATGTTGAAATCGAATGTCCTTCTGCTTGGATTCGACTGATTTCTACTCTTATGAACTTGTTGAGAATGTAACCAACTTAATTCAAACTAAGTAAGCTGCTGTAATGGCAATTGAAGACATGAAGACCTCAGTGAGAAGCTAAAGAACAACGCTCTGATTTGTACGATCCGATTGTTGAAATCTGGTCTCATGTTGCTTGGAATTGATCGATTCCTACTCGTCTGAATGTGATGAGGATGATACCATCTTGAATCGTCCAAAGGAAGGTGCTAAAATAACAATTGAAGGAAGAACTTGCGTGCGGGAAGCTGGATAATTTAAATTTCCGATTTCTGACTCATTTGCAACGGAATTTGCAACTGAATTTTCCTACAGAAATTGAATTTCATCACTAATCAACCTTCTCTGATACCATGAAAGGATTTGATGATTGATTAAGGAGAGAAACTTGAGATCAAAGCCTTGTGTATTGAAAACATGGTGGAATGATTAGATGATCAAATACAAAGGGATAGTACTCCTTATATAGGAAGTACTAAGGACTAATAAGGAAATGTCCTATACAAAGGGACTAACTTAAATTGAAAGTAAGTACATCATCTACTAAACAATTGAAATGTAATTCTCTAACATTCACCCAAGTTCTTCACCTGTATAGATTTTGATCCTCAAACTTTTGAAACTTGCTGAATTGGTCCCAAAACTTGCAATGCTTCATTCCTTGTTCCGAAATCTAAAATCCAATCCCGATGTAGTCTGCAATCGATTTGAGATCACACACCTTCCATCATCTATTTGATTATTCGAGCCCAACACAACCACGTGGGTAACCGCATATGGACGAACAAGAAAGTAAAACTAAACTAAAGCAATGTCGCCATGGTCATGTCCGTGGAGCATTCTTGGTCATCCATCGTGATCACGCCATTTTAGGCTAAACGAAACAACTAAGAAAAAGTCTGATCGGCACTTGAACTTACATCCAATGCTCGAAGCAATCTCACCAAACACTTGCTTGTGCAAGCAACCCAATCACATGCCAATGTGATCTTGAAACAGCAACTTCAGCATCAAGCATTTCAACATTCCGAGTAATGAATCAACTTAGCAATCTCGATCAAGTATTTCAGCATTTGAGGCGCAAATCATCATGTATCACAACACCACCATTAAACCACTACAAGAAATTTGCTCTACATCGAGGGTAAATTATCGTTGCTGGAAGCACTGTTGGCGCTGCTAAAACCCATTGCCGATGCTAAGAGTCGTGCCAATAGACCTCGTGGCTAAAGGTATCGACGACGACAATATGCCGCCACTAAAGGTTTGCCGTTGCTGGAATGAATAGTGAATGAATAGTCTGTTTGATCATTAGCATCGAAATATGCCGACTCTGTTTACGCATAATTACCGTCGACATGTATTTGAGGGTAATACTGATTTACAGTGTCTACATATGTGAGATGCAGATTGGAAGCATTAGTATCCGCATATTGTTGTCCCTATTTGTATGATATTGTATCCAACTTATGTGAGGCAATATAGTTTCTTCAACCACAACATTTCGTTGAAAGTAATTACGCATACTTAGCGACGGATGCATCCAACCTGTCGATGCTCGTCAATAGTATTAAAATATTACCCTGTTAATAATAGTTGATGCTAAAATCGAGTTTCAACTATTGTGAAAGTTGTTGCTATATACAATGTTTTGTGTTTGCGTGTTGTCATGGTTAAATGTTATATTAAGCATCAATTACGGATGCAATTACACTCCGTCGGCAATGGTTTGTGTTGATGCAAATGCTAATGTTTCTCTTTTCGAATTGTTGGCCATGCTAATGCTCGTAGCCAAGCATACCCAAACAGAATACATAAACAGACAATACACAAACAGGTAATACACAAACAGCTACTTATGTAGAACCATTTCCAACAGATCCGAATTTATACATAGCCAAGCATTTCAAACAAATGTATGGCAACCAAAACACAAACATAGATGACATGTTCACATTTACATCATGTCCAAAATATCCATTTACAATCAGTCAACACCTAGTGTACCACCAGTCACTATAACTACTAAGCAGGAGTACTTACAGCACGTTTCCACGGTTCATGCATTTGGATATGCAAACATAGAAATAACAGCAATCATGGTAGCATCATACTATAGAATATACCCTACAATGACTTAATGGGTGTACACAATGCAATTAAATCAATACTATACGCACCGTTGCCAAACATTATACTTTTCATGACAGCAATGTCACGTTGAAATTGTTCCATGCTGGCCTGGAACTCCTTGAGTTGATCACGGAGTGACTCACATTCAGCTGCATTTCTAGATACCTCCTCCCTTGCCTGCTTTAACTGCTCACTTTCCATCATCCGTGCTGCCTTTGACACCCGACTTCGACGACGCTCAGGACATCCTTGTCAACAGCAGACTCCTCCTCCCCAGTTGCCAACTGGGCAGCCCTTTTTTCCACTTGTTCCTATTTTGCAAACAGTGTACCAAGAACATAAACGAGCAATCAGTTACAAATGTACAACACATGTGACTATATGGGTCGACAGTACGACTTACCAGTATTGATCTGGTTTTATCATCCAGCGGCTGTCCTTTCTTGTCCACATGGTTCTTCTTGAACATTTGATACTCCCCCGGATGTTTCCCGTTGTTCTTCTCAATCTGCAAGAGTACCGTATACTTTTTCAAGGGTAGCTAACTATTTCTTAAACATAACAATTCAATGTTAGGATTACCTCTTCCTGTTCTCTCCTCGCAAATGACGAAGTGCCAGCGGTGTGCCTCATGACATGGTGAGCTTTGTTGGCTTTGTTACGATCTCTCTTTAACTTCAAACAATTTGAATTTACAACCAGTTTACGTTAAAAAAGTGCAGCAGTCATTAACGGTACAAAAAAATACAGTTGCAATAGGGAGGAAGGCACAAACCTTGAACTCGTCTGAGCTGAACCAGTTAACTAGCCACACCCAATCCTCATTCACCACGTCAGGAGGACACATTTGTAGCCTTTCTTCATTCGTAAGGTACTTGCCAAAGTACCTTCTCTTTAGATTCGCCCTGTAGTTTCTGTACTTCTCTTTAAGAGTACAGATGATCAGCTGCTTCAGGTTGTCATTATCCGGTATCACAAACTTCTCCTGCGAGTTTGAACAATACGGAAATGTTAGAACCAGTTCTTACAGCATTTACAAATAGACAGGAGTAATATGTATGTCCTAGTTTCATTTACAACTGAGACTTACCGCCACCAGCAAGAGCATCTTCGCTTCATAGTCTATTGGAGACTTAGGAATCTCTTTCCAATCTTTCACCATGAGAGGTGCATTCGTTCGTTTCCTAACAATGTAGCCACACCAACTTGCAAACATCGAAGCATTCTTACTGCAGACTTTACCTCGAGAGTTAAATTTTAGAACCTCCTTTTCGTTAACGCCATTTCTAGACAGCCTTATGCATCTAGTTCTCCCTCTACGTAGTCTTTCCAGTTGAATAATTACTTTTTCCTCTTCCGCAGCTGACACGTAAATCAGGTATCCATTAGAAAACCAAGTTGTACAAATGCATGCTTAGTAGTATGGGACAAATTAGAAGTTATTACCTATTTGGCTACCTAGTGGTTCCTCCACAGAGGGGTCCTCCGACTGGATTTCCTCTTCAGTAGACACCCCCAAAGGAGGTTCGACAGGCGGAGTGACTGCAGGGATGTTCTCCACAGGCCGAGGGACTGCAGGGATGTTCTCCACAGGCGGAGGGACTTCAGGGATGTTCTCCACAGGCGTAACCCCAATAGCAATGTGTAGTGTGTTAGTTACCGAGCACCTAAAACAGAGGAAATACCTAAGTACAAGACGTAGTAGTGAAAAAACAACTTACTTGGGGCAGCCCTGTTTATCTTCCTTGGGGATCTACGGATGGGTAGCTTTGAAGCTACGGTTTTTCCGACGACCATTCTCCGAGTACCCACCATACTAAGAATATATTAGTAAACACAGTAGCATAACTTGAATTTTGCGCAAGTTTCTGGTGTAAAGTTTCCATCTTTAACAGCACAAGTTTTATTCTCAGCATAACCACCCTTACGGAGCATTCCGTGACATGGTGCACATAAAAGAATAACAACAACATGCATGAAACTACGACTGCTTAGGGACTTGTTAATCGGCCATGGATCATCGACAGAGGTGAATCTTCGCTTCCAAGTAATGTTTTTTAAAACGAAAAACGTTTACAAATTGGTCGCAAATAAACGAGATCCATGGGGAAAGGACAGTAAACATGTAAGAGTCGTGCGACATAGACGAACATAGGGTTTCCTGACCATACCTTGCTCAACCATACCTTGCGCGCCACACAACAGAATCATCCAACAGGAAATTAAAACCATACCTTACTGAGGGAAAGTTAGAAGACCGTCTTGCACAGATGGAAGCGAAGCCTAGAGCTCTGGATGGAGGGAAACTTGGAGAGTGTTGGAACATACCCAAATGCAGTGAAAATGAGGCGCGGGAAGGAGAAGAGAAGTCCACGGAAACAAGAAAGGACTGAGGCGTCAAATCCGTCTGGCTGTGTCACCATTTATGCTGTCAAGCTTACATTTGGAGGAGTTCTCCATTGATATATATAGCTGCAATATTCATATGTACAAGGAAGGATTGGATATATATACTGCTGTCATCTTCACTAACATGTTTTGTGAAAAACTCCAGGGCACATCACAGTTATTTTTTTTTTACAGCATTTGAGCTGCAATTTCGAGTTGCAGCAGGCACACCTTTTGGCAGCATTTGGACAGAACGAGAACCAGTTTACAGGGCACAAGTAATGAGCTGCATTTTCGCTTGCTGTTTTGCCATCTTCCAAGTATAGAGATTCCAGCTTCCAAATGCAGTTTCGACTTACAACAACAGCATGACCAACACTTACAGCACACACGTACAGCACAACCAGCTACACAACACAACTAGATGAGCTACACAACACTTATAGGAAGTACTGACATTTCAACACAACAACTAGTGAACCAAACAATCTCAATACTGAACAATATCAGTATGCAGCACTCAATGCAGACAGAACATACAACTGTGTAAGCAAGACAGCTCAGTAATGAACAATCTCAGTCGAACCATCTCATTTCGGACAGAACATACACATTTAGACAGAATAACAGCTCAATATTGAACAATCTCAGTAAAACCATCTCATTTCGGACAGAACATACACATTTGGACAGAATAACAGCTCAATATTGACCAATCTCAGTAAAACCATCTCATTTTGACCATAACATACACATTTGGACAGAATAACAGCTCAATATTGAACAATCTCAGTAAAACATACAAATCTGGACAGAATATGGACAGAACATACAAATCAGTAAAACCATCTCAAATCTGGACAGAACATACACATTTGACCAAATTAAACAATTCTCACTATTGAGCAATGACAGAATTAAATTCCTAACTATTAAACAATTACCTTAAGAAACATACGAACACTCTTCTATTGCACACGAAGTTACGATGCATCATCATCATCATCGTCGTCCGCATCCATTTCACCCTCAAGGCCGTCCTCGTCATTGAACAAATCGTCATCACATTCTGTATCCGTGTCACTGTCTGTTCCATCATCAGTAATGTCCTCCTCAACTGGCTCAAGAACATCTTCATCGTCAAGGCCTTCAGTTGCTTCTGTCACGGCTTCAATTGCTTCTCTCACGGCATCTGCAACAGATATTTCGAGAGCCTCAATGTCATTTCTACACCAATCAGCCACATCATCGACAAGAACTACATTCGGTACATCAACAACCAGGGCTGATGTTTCCTGATATGGCTCCACTGACACCCCACTCATTTGACCCCCAATCACAACTCGTTTTTTGGACTCTGCCCTCAGCGCAGTGCTCCAATCAGGGTTAATGTTCTCCTGTAAGTAGAAAACTTGGGATGCTTGAGCTGCAAGTACGAATGGCTCATCAGTTGACAAAAAATTTTTGGTATTGACACACACAAATCCGTACTCATCAATTTTCATCCCATTGAAGGATGAAAGTACGTTGTACCAATCGCATTTGAACAACACAACCGATAGGTTACCAAGGTACTGCAGCTCAACCACCTCCCTCAACACTCCGTAATAATCAATTGCACATTCAATGGGGTTGTTATCGGCTGTACTCGCGTAGCATGTTGTGTCAGCTTTGCACAACACACCGCTGTTGTCAAAACTCCTCATTACAGATCGCTCTTTGGTGTGGAAGATGAACCCATTTGCTTTATAACCAGTATATGTCTTAGCTCCATATAACGGTCCTCGTGCCAAAGCCTTTAGTTGGCGATCTCTCGCATCCTCAGCCGATCCAACTATTCGACCAACCTGAGAATGCAAATACTCCAAACGTCAATAACGTTGACATTAACAGGAATACCCATTCCTATCTGTGTCATAGTGTCATACCCTGCCCTCCAACCATGGTATGAATGTTCTATTGTGCATGACATCGATGTTCCGCCTACTCACCCGTGCGCCTAGTAGTTGCCTCTTGTGGTCACTACGTACATGGACAAGACAACCAATCCCTGTGTTAGATGTAATGTTGTTAAAAGTTTGAGAATACACATAACAGTAAAGGTGAATGACATACTCGATGAATGGCTTCACTTCTTCACACGGATTAAGTACGTACAAGTGGAACTGCTCCCATTCCGTGTTGGACAGTTCACGGACAATTGCACGACCTATTGGAGCTCCTACCGGCTGGAAGATCGATAACCCATCTGCCGCCGTTGGAGTTACCTCAGTTACTATAACTGACTCATGTCTTCTAAATTTGGTTTCAATGTCATGGAGATATCTAGAACAAAATGTCAAACACTCCAGAGCAATATAACCCTCCGCTATTGACCCTTCCGGACGACTACGATTTCGCACAAACGACTTCATTATCCCCATTATCCTACGATAAGAACATGTTATTAGTAAGACACCTCTTCTGTCAAAGGCATACTTCATAAAAGAGTGAAAAAACTTACCTTTCGATTGAATACATCCAACGATATTGCACTGGCCCAGCTATTTTTGCTTCCTCTGCTAGATGGATGATAAGATGGACTGTAATATTGAAGAAACTTGGTGGGAATATTATCTCTAGATTGCACATTATCATGGGTAATTGAGCCTCCACCTTCAATAGATCCGACGGGTGCAACTCCTTAGAGCATAGAATCCTGAATGTGTTAGTCATGTCTATCACAGCTTTGCATACATGTTTGGGGAGTAATCCTTTAATAGCCACAGATAGGATACGTTGCATGAGAACATGGTAGTCATGACTTTTCAACCCAATCAATTTTCTGTCTTTCACCTTAACGCAAAGTGAAATGTTTGATGAATAACCGCTAGGAAGTCTCAAGTTCTTAAGAAACTCACACAGTTTAATCTTCTGTTCCGTTGATAGGGAAAAGCAAGTTGGTGGTAAGACCAATTTTGTTCCACTACGGACTGGATGCAAGCTCATTCTTATGCCTAAGGCCTGTAAGTCGAGCCGAGCATTAAGGTTGTCATTCGTTTTACCGGCAACACCCAATAACATCCCAATAAGGTTATCACACACGTTTTTCTCAATGTGCATCACATCCAAATTGTGAGGGATTAAGAGGTGCTGCCAATAAGGTAGTTGGTAGAATATGCTATTTTTTTTCCAATTTCCAGTAGTTGAGTCTATTCCAACCTGAATGGGCGGTTGAGTCTTACCGAACATGATTGGATCAAAATTCTCTAGCACATGTAACACTTCCTCACCCGATAGTCTTTGTGGGGACATCCGTAACTCTCGTTTCCCATCGAATGAACTTTTGTTTCTTCTCCATGGGTGATCGGCGGGGAGGAATCGTCTGTGTCCCATAAAAGAACATTTTCTCCCATACTTCAATCGACAATAATGGGTGTCCATTTGACAGATAGGACATGCCAAATTACCGTAAGTAGCCCAACCGGACAAGTTCGCATAGGCAGGAAGATCATTAATGGTCCAAAGTACAGCTGCGCGCATCTGGAAGTTTTCTTTCTTGTCTGCATCTGGAAGTTTTCTTTCTTGTCTGCATCATATGTGAGCACACCATTCGACCATAACTCATTCAGCTCTTCGATCAATGGTTGCAGATACACGTCTATGTCATTTACTGGAGCCTTTGGTCCGGGAATCAACATTGATAGCACGTAGTTTGTATCTTTCAAACACACCTCGGGAGGGACATTGTATGGAATAAGAACAACTGGACACATGCTGTATGGGTGACTTTTATCACTGTACGGATCAAACCCATCCGTAGCTAGGCCAAGCCTCAAATTCCGTGGGTCTTCCCCAAATGCAGGTAGTACGCTGTCAAGTTTCTTCCAAGCGTCTGTATCAGCAGGATGTCGTAGAATACCATCCTTTAATCGTCGTGTATGGTGTCAGGTCATAGAGGAATCCGTTTTGGGGGACATGAATAATCTTTGCAACCTTTAAGTTAGTGGAAAATATCGAAGTACTTTGACTGGTAGCTTCACTCTTTGTCGCTTCGATTGCTCTGGTATATCCAGTCCTCCAGTGTTGTGTCGGGGTTTAATCCATCTTGACTCCCCACACGTCCAAATAGTATACAAATTGGCGTATTCTTTTCTAAATAGTATACAGTCATTTACACAAGCATGCATCTTTTGGTAGTCCAGCCCTAACCCTCCTATAAATTTATTGTCTTCGTAGTAGGACTTAGGGATTGTGTTCCCTGGTGGCAATACATTACTTAACATGCGAAGTAGCTCATCAGCGAACTTGTTTGAAACCTTGTACAGTGCCTTGAGATGCAACAATTCAACTAAAAAGGACATCTTCGTGTAGGAGACACAACTGGGATATAAGCTATTTTCACAATCTTCTAATAGCGTATAATATGTCCTAGCATCGGCGTTTGGTTCCTCACCTTCGTCCACCCTCATACCACCGAACCCATCAGGCACCATATCCTCCATTTCCCCACGAGAGGATGAATTCCTACCATTACGGATCACATCTTCGAATTCCTCCCCATGATCCACCAATGTAGTATAAGTTGGCAATATTCCCCATTTTTCAAGATGGAGCTTAACAGTAGTTCTCCCCATTAAGAAAGCACCAACACAGTTATTGCAAGGACAGTAAATCTTACCATCCCAACTGGAATGAGAGTAGGCAAAGTCGAGAAACGAAGCGACCCCTTCCTTATATTCCCCACTTTGCCGAGGTTTGGTCATCCAACTCTTATCCATCGCACTTCTATTTCTGCAAAGAAATATCAACCCAAACCTTTGGGATTAAAAAGACAGCACAACAGTGTAGAAACATGCAGTACATGAAGTAGCATCATCAGTTGTTGACAGTTATCCAGACCGTTTGTAAAATATCAAATATGCATTTTCGTTTATGTGTGGATCGAACCAAACAGAAACAAAGAGCTGTCCGTTGGAACCGTACGAGCTACAGCTAGCTTAATTGCTAGTTAATTTATACGCAAGAGTAGAACTCCTTCGATTGACTTGTCCAATTTTATCTGCACAGTTGCAAAATGTCTGCAGCAGCACGTTTTTTGGGGCTAAACAGTACACCTCGTGACAATTCAATTCACACAATTAAGCTCATGACCGTTGCCTCTATATAACACGCAATTAAGCTCATGACAATTCAATTCGCAATTACAAGAATCCACATTCGACTACTCATACCAGCCTACCTGAGGAGAAATGCTTGTCGCGGGATACTGCAGCAAAGGACTTCACGATTGATCGGCACCAGCTGGGTTGCTTCCTGGAATGTCTGCTCGCAACCTACGTGTATCCTGGGAGTCGATCTGAAAGGGAATCCGTTCTTGACAACGGTCATTGATGGACTAACGAAGGTTCTGGTCTGCACGGGGGAGTTTTGAACTGTACTGGAAAAAACGGTCTGTTCTGTTATAATTGCGGGTATAGAGTTTAGCAACGGCAATACATACATTACCAATGAAGTTATGCCGATACTGTTTACCCATTTATTACATCAATTAATTTTGAAAGTAAACATACTTTTTTGCAATAACAACATATTCCGTTACTAAATATCAGTATTACCCTCGGTTGAGTTTTTGACACATGATTTTGATCGGCACAGACATATTGCGACGGCAAACTTCAATACTAAAGGATTGTTTGTGCTACGACAAATGTGTTGACACTAAAATGTGTCTACTGGCACGTATTAAAATGCCGCCACTTATACACTGTTTTACCAACCCACTCCTTGTGTCGACAAATTAATTTCGTGGCTATTGGTAAACACTCGGATCAACATCAATGGAAAGTACCATAGATCAGCATTTCAGCACCATGGATCAACATTTCACCAACATAGATCAGCATTTCAGCATTTTGCACACACATCATCGTTTCAGCACCATAGATCACCATTTTGAGGAGCAATGTCACATGTATCAGATCAGTAATGTCACCATTTATGCTGTCAAGCTTACATTTGGAGGAGTTCTCCATTGATATATATAGCTGCAATATTCATATGTACAAGGAAGGATTGGATATATATACTGCTGTCATCTTCACTAACATGTTTTGTGAAAAACTCCAGGGCACATCACAGTTATTTTTTTTGACAGCATTTGAGCTGCAATTTCGAGTTGCAGCAGGCACACCTTTTGGCAGCATTTGGACAGAACGAGAACCAGTTTACAGGGAACAAGTAATGAGCTGCATTTTCGCTTGCTGTTTTGCCATCTTCCAAGTATAGATATTCCAGCTTCCAAATGCAGTTTCGACTTACAACAACAGCATGACCAACACTTACAGCACACACGTACAGCACAACCAGCTACACAACACAACTAGATGAGCTACACAACACTTATAGGAAGTACTGACATTTCAACACAACAACTAGTGATCCAAACAATCTCAATACTGAACAATATCAGTATGCAGCACTCAATGCAGACAGAACATACAACTGTGTAGGCAAGACAGCTCAGTCGAACCATCTCAGTCGAACCATCTCATTTCGGACAGAACACAGCATTATCACACCATTTTAGTGATGAATAAATCACATCCAGCAACAAGGCATTATCACAACATAGCAAACAGAGTTTTGTTGAAGAACAAAGATGACAGATGAACACTTACAGCGATTTGATATCTTCTTCTGGTTTGACATCTCTGAAGTTGTTTGATATCTTCTTCTAGGTTCCACCTAGAACGAAGCAAAACGAATTGAAGAATAAATCGCTGCAAGAAGATTCTACGAGCATATGCTCTAGTTGTTGAAGGTATCAATGGAAGGCTGATGCTGTTCTGTTCTGCGCGCTGGTTCTTCTGCAGATTTTAGGTTCAGATCAACTTTGGATGTCGAAATCGAATCTCCTTTTGCTTGGATTCGACTGATTTCTTCTCTTATGAACTTGTTGAGGATGTGACAAACTTAATTCAAACTAAGTAAGCTGCAGTAATGCCAATTGAAGACATGTAGACCTGCGTGAGAAGCTAAAGAACAACGATATGATTTATACGATCCGATTGTTGAAATCAGGTCTCATGTTGCTTGGAATTGATCGATTCGTACTCATCTAAATGTGATGAGGATGATACCATCTTGAATCGTCCAAAGGAAGGTGCTAAAATAACAGTTGAAGGAAGAACTTGCGCGCGGGAAGCTGGAGACTTTCAATTTCCGATTTCTGACTCATTTGCAACGGAATTTGCAACTGAATTTTCCTACAGAAATTGAATTTCATCCCTAATCAACCTTTTCTGATACCATGAAAGGATTTGATGATTGAACAAGGAGAGAAACTTGAGATCAAAGCTTTATGTATTGAAAACATGGTGGAATGATTAGATGATTAAATACAAAGGGATAGTAATCCTTATATAGGAAGTACTAGGGACTAATAAGAAAATGTCCTAAACATAGGGACTAACATAAATTGAAAGGTAGTACATCATCTACTAAACAATTGAAATGTAATTCTCTAACATTCACCCAAGTTCTTCACCTTTATTGATTTTGATCCTCAAACTTTTGAAAATTGCTGAATTGGTCCCAAAACTTGCAATGCTTCTATCCTTGTGCTGAAATCCAAAATCCAATCCCGATCTAGTCCGCAATCGACTTGAGATCACACACCTTTCATCATCAATTTGATTCTTCGAACCCAACACAACCACGTGGGTAACCGCATATGGACGAACACGAAAGTAAAACTAAACTAAAGCAAATGTCGCCATGGTCATGTCCGTGGAGCCTTCTTGGTCATCCATCGTGATCACGCCATTTTAGGCTAAACGAACCAACTAAGAAACAGTCTGATCCGCACTTGAACTTACAACCAATTCTCAAAGCAATCTCACTAAACACTTTCTTATGCAAGCAACCCAATCACACACCAATGTGATCTTGAAACAGCAACTTCAGCATCAAGCATCATTTCAACATTTCGAGTAAGGAATCAACTTAGCAATCTCGATCAAGTATTTCAGCATTTGAGGCGCAAATCAGCATGTATCACAGCACCACCATTAAACACTCGGATCAACATCAATGGAAAGTACCATAGATCAGCATTTCATCACCATGGATCAACATTTCACCAACATAGATCAGCATTTCAGCATTTTGCCCACAGATCATCGTTTCAGATCACCATTTTGAGGAGCAATGTCACACGTATCAGATCAGTAATGTCAATCAAGGCATGAATTAGCTCAGCATTAAGCAGCTCACTATCCCTATCAGCTCTCAAACAGCAGCAACTAACAGAGCAATGCAGCAACTTAGGTTTTTAGAGAGCATTTTAATCGCAACAGCAACAATTAACAGAGCAATGCAGTAGCTTATATTTTCGAACTGCATTTTAATCGCAACAGTATGGAATTATAATCCAGCAACACATCATTATCACACCATTTTAGTTATGAATAAATCACATCCAGCAACAAGGCATTATCATAGCATAGCAAACAGAGTTTTGTTAAAGAACAAAAATGACAAATGAACACTTACAACGATTTGATATCTTCTTCTAGTTTGACATCTCTGAAGTTGTTTGATATCTTCTTCTGTATTCCACCTAGAACGAAGCGAAACGAATTGAATAATAAATTGCTGCAAGAAGATTCTAAGAACATGCGTTTTGGATCTTCTGCAGATTTTAGGTTCGGATCTCCTTTGGATGTTGAAATCGAATCTCCTTCTGCTTGGATTCGACTGATTTCTTGTTGAGGATGTGACCAACTTAATTCAAACTAAGTAAGCTGCTGTAATTGCAATTGAAGAGATGAAGACGTGCGTGAGAAGATAAAGAACAACGCTCTGATTTGTACGATCCGATTGTTGAAATCTGGTCTCATGTTGCTTGGAATTGATCGATTCCTACTCGTTTGAATGTGATTTGGATGATACCATCTTGAATCCTCCAAAGGAAGGTGCTAAAATAACAATTGAAGGAAGAACTTGCGCGTGGGAAGCTGGAGACTTTCAATTTCCGATTTCTGACTCATTTGCAACGGAATTTGCAACGGAATTTGCAACTGAATTTTCCAACAGAAATTGAATTTCATCCCTAATCAACCTTCTCTGATACCATGAAAGGTTTGATGATTGAATAAGGAGAGAAACTTGAGATCAAAGCTTTATGTATTGAAAACATGGTGGAATGATTAGATGATTAAATAAAAAGGGATATTACTCCTTATATAGGAAGTACTAGGGACTAATAAGCAAATGTCCTAAACATAGGGACTAACATAAATTGAAAATATGTAAATCATCTACTAAACAATTGAAATGTAATTCTATACCATTCACCCAAGTTCTTCACCTTTATTGATTTTGATCCTCAAACTTTTGAAAATTGCAGAATTGGTCCCAAAACTTGCAATGCTTCTATCCTTGTGCCGAAATCCAAAATCCAATCCCGATCTAGTCCGCAATCTACTTGAGATCACACACCTTCCATCATCAATTTGATTCTTCGAGCCCAACACAACCACGTGGGTAACCGCATATGGACAAACAAGAAACTAAAACTAAACTAAAGCAATGTCGCCACGGTCATGTCCGTAGAGCCTTCTTGGTCATCCATCGTGATCACGCCATTTTAGGCTAAACGAAACAACTAAGAAAAAGTCTGATCAGCACTTGAACTTACAACCAATGCTCGAAGCAATCTCACCAAACACTTTCTTGTGCAAGCAACCCAATCACACACCAATGTGATCTTGAAACAGCAACTTCATCATCAAGCATCATTTCAACATTTCGAGTAATGAATCAACTTAGCAATCTCGATCAAGTATTTCAGCATTTGAGGCGCAAATCAGCATGTATCACATCACCACCATTAAACACTCGGATCAACATCAATGGAAAGTACCATAGATCAGCATTTCAGCACCATGGATCAACATTTCACCAACATAGATCAGCATTTTAGCATTCTGCCCACAAATCATCGTTTCAGCACCATAGATCACCATTTTGAGTAGCAATGTCACACGTATCAGATCAGTAATGTCGATCAAGGCATGAATTAGCTCAGCATTAAGCAGCTCACTATCCCTATCAGCTCTCAAACAGCAGCAACTAACAGAGCAATGCAGCAACTTAGATTTTTAGACAACATTTCAATCGCAACAGCAACAATTAACAGAGCAATGCAGTAGTTTATATTTTTGAACCGCATTTCAATCGCAAAAGTATGGAATTATCATCCAGCAACACAGCATTATCACACCATTTTAGTGATGAATAAATCACATCCAGCAACAAGGCATTATCACAGCATAGCAAACAGAGTTTTGTTGAAGAACAGATATGACAGCTGAACACTTACAGCGATTTGATATCTTATTCTAGTTTGACATCTCTGAAGTTGTTTGATATCTTCTTCTGTATTCCACCTAGAACGAAGCGAAACGAATTGAATAATAAATCGCTGCAAGAAGATTCTACGAACATATGCTCTGGTTGTTGAAGATATCACTGGAAGGCTGATGCTGTTCTGTTCTACGCGCTGGTTCTTCTGCAGATTTTAGGTTCGGATCTCCTTTGGATGTTGAAATCGAATCTCTTTCTTCTTGGATTCGACTGATTTCTGCTCTTATGAACTTGTTGAGGATGTGACCAACTTAATTCAAACTAAGTAAGCTGCTGTAATGGCAATTGAAGACATGAAGACCTGCGTGAGAAGCTAAAGAACAACGCTCTGATTTGTACGATCCGATTGTTGAAATCTGGTCTCATGTTGCTTGGAATTGATCGATTCCTACTCGTATGAATGTGATGAGGATGAAACCAGCTTGAATCGTCCATAGGAAGGTGCTAAAATAACAATTGAAGGAAGAACTTGCGCGCGGGAAGCTGGAGACTTTCACTTTCCGATTTCTGACTCATTTGCAACGGAATTTGCAATTGAATTTTCCAACAGAAATTGAATTTCATCCCTAATTAACCTTATCTGATACCATGAAAGGATTTGATGATTGAATAAGGAGAGAAACTTGAGATCAAAGCTTTATGTATTGAAAACATGGTGGAATGATTAGATGATTAAATACTAAGGGATAGTACTCCTTATATAGGATGAAGTACTAGGGACTAATAAGCAAATGTTCTAAACATAGGGACTAACATAAACTGAAATTAAGTACATCATCTACTAAACAATTGAAATGTAATTCTCTAACATTCACCCAAGTTCTTCACCTTTATTGATTTTGATTCTCAAACTTTTGAAAATTGCAGAATTGGTCCCAAAACTTTTAATGCTTCTATCCTTGTGCCGAAATTCAAAATCCAATCCCGATCTAATCCGCAATCGACTTGAGATCACACACCTTCCATCATCAATTTGATTCTTCGCGCCCAACACAACCACGTGGGTAACCGCATATGGTCGAACAAGAAACTAAAACTAAACTAAAGCAAATGTCGCCATGGTCATGTTCGTGGAGCCTTCTTGGTCATCCATCGTGATCACGCCATTTTAGGCTAAACGAAACAACTAAGAAAAAGTCTGATCCGCACTTGAACTTACAACCAATGCTCAAAGCAATCTCACCAAACACTTTCTTATGCAAGCAACCCAATCACACACCAATGTGATCTTGAAACAGCAACTTCAGCATCAAGCATCATTTCAACATTTCGAGTAAGGAATCAACTTAGCAATCTCGATCAAGTATTTCAGCATTTGAGGCGCAAATCAGCATGTATCACAGCACCACCATTAAACACTCGGATCAACATCAATGGAAAGTACCATAGATCAGCATTTCAGCACCATGGATCAACATTTCACCAACATAGATCAGCATTTCAGCATTTTGCCCACAGATCATCGTTTCAGCACCATAGATCACCATTTTGAGGAGCAATGTCACACGTATCAGATCAGTAATGTCAATCAAGGCATGAATTAGCTCAGCATTAAGCAGCTCACTATCCCTATCAGC
The DNA here is from genome assembly GCA_946814005.1 of Chamaenerion angustifolium. Lineage (NCBI taxonomy): Eukaryota > Viridiplantae > Streptophyta > Magnoliopsida > Myrtales > Onagraceae > Chamaenerion > Chamaenerion angustifolium. The sequence goes on along the minus strand of OX328277.1, from coordinate 17,035,909 downwards.
TCTCAAACAGCAGCAACTAACAGAGCAATGCAGCAACTTAGGTTTTTAGACAACATTTTAATCGCAACAGCAACAATTAACAGAGCAATGCAGTAGCTTATATTTTCGAACCGCATTTCAATCGCAACAGTATGGAATTATCATCCAGCAACACATCATTATTACACCATTTTAGTGATGAATAAATCACATCCAGCAACAAGGCATTATCATAGCATAGCAAACAGAGTCTTGTTAAAGAACAAAGATGACAGAGGAACACTTACAGCGATTTGATATCTTCTTCTAGTTTGACATCTCTGAAGTTGTTTGATATCTTCTTCAGTATTCCACCTAGAACGACGCGAAACGAATTGAATAATAAATCGCTGCAAGAAGATTCTACGAACATATGCTCTGGTTGTTGAAGATATCACTGGAAGGCTGATGCTGTTCTGTTCTACGCGCTGGTTCTTCTGCAGATTTTAGGTTCGGATCTCCTTTGGATGTTGAAATCGAATCTCCTTCTGCTTGGATTCGACTGATTTCTGCTCTTATGAACTTGTTGAGGATGTGACCAACTTAATTCAAACTAAGTAAGCTGCTGTAATGGCAATTGAAGACATGAAGACCTGCGTGAGAAGCTAAAGAACAACGCTCTGATTTGTACGATCCGATTGTTGAAATCTGGTCTCATGTTGCTTGGAATTGATCGATTCCTACTCGTATGAATGTGATGAGGATGAAACCAGCTTGAATCGTCCATAGGAAGGTGCTAAAATAACAATTGAAGGAAGAACTTGCGCGCGGGAAGCTGGAGACTTTCACTTTCCGATTTCTGACTCATTTGCAACGGAATTTGCAATTGAATTTTCCAACAGAAATTGAATTTCATCCCTAATTAACCTTATCTGATACCATGAAAGGATTTGATGATTGAATAAGGAGAGAAACTTGAGATCAAAGCTTTATGTATTGAAAACATGGTGGAATGATTAGATGATTAAATACTAAGGGATAGTACTCCTTATATAGGATGAAGTACTAGGGACTAATAAGCAAATGTTCTAAACATAGGGACTAACATAAACTGAAATTAAGTACATCATCTACTAAACAATTGAAATGTAATTCTCTAACATTCACCCAAGTTCTTCACCTTTATTGATTTTGATTCTCAAACTTTTGAAAATTGCAGAATTGGTCCCAAAACTTTTAATGCTTCTATCCTTGTGCCGAAATTCAAAATCCAATCCCGATCTAATCCGCAATCGACTTGAGATCACACACCTTCCATCATCAATTTGATTCTTCGAGCCCAACACAACCACGTGGGTAACCGCATATGGTCGAACAAGAAACTAAAACTAAACTAAAGCAAATGTCGCCATGGTCATGTTCGTGGAGCCTTCTTGGTCATCCATCGTGATCACGCCATTTTAGGCTAAACGAAACAACTAAGAAAAAGTCTGATCCGCACTTGAACTTACAACCAATGCTCAAAGCAATCTCACCAAACACTTTCTTATGCAAGCAACCCAATCACACACCAATGTGATCTTGAAACAGCAACTTCAGCATCAAGCATCATTTCAACATTTCGAGTAAGGAATCAACTTAGCAATCTCGATCAAGTATTTCAGCATTTGAGGCGCAAATCAGCATGTATCACAGCACCACCATTAAACACTCGGATCAACATCAATGGAAAGTACCATAGATCAGCATTTCAGCACCATGGATCAACATTTCACCAACATAGATCAGCATTTCAGCATTTTGCCCACAGATCATCGTTTCAGCACCATAGATCACCATTTTGAGGAGCAATGTCACACGTATCAGATCAGTAATGTCAATCAAGGCATGAATTAGCTCAGCATTAAGCAGCTCACTATCCCTATCAGCTCTCAAACAGCAGCAACTAACAGAGCAATGCAGCAACTTAGGTTTTTAGACAACATTTTAATCGCAACAGCAACAATTAACAGAGCAATGCAGTAGCTTATATTTTCGAACCGCATTTCAATCGCAACAGTATGGAATTATCATCCAGCAACACATCATTATTACACCATTTTAGTGATGAATAAATCACATCCAGCAACAAGGCATTATCATAGCATAGCAAACAGAGTCTTGTTAAAGAACAAAGATGACAGAGGAACACTTACAGCGATTTGATATCTTCTTCTAGTTTGACATCTCTGAAGTTGTTTGATATCTTCTTCAGTATTCCACCTAGAACGACGCGAAACGAATTGAATAATAAATCGCTGCAAGAAGATTCTACGAACATATGCTCTGGTTGTTGAAGATATCACTGGAAGGCTGATGCTGTTCTGTTCTACGCGCTGGTTCTTCTGCAGATTTTAGGTTCGGATCTCCTTTGGATGTTGAAATCGAATCTCCTTCTGCTTGGATTCGACTGATTTCTGCTCTTATGAACTTGTTGAGGATGTGACCAACTTAATTCAAACTACGTAAGCTGCTGTAATGGCAATTGAAGACATGATGACCTGCGTGAGAAGCTAAAGAACAATGCTCTGATTTGTACGATCCGATTGTTGAAATCTGGTCTCATGTTACTTGGAATTGATCGATTCCTACTCGTATGAATGTGATGAGGATGAAACCAGCTTGAATCGTCCATAGGAAGGTGCTAAAACAACAATTAAAGGAAGAACTTGCGCGCGGGAAGCTGGAGACTTTCAATTTCCGATTTCTGACTCATTTGCAACGGAATTTGCAATTGAATTTTCTAACAGAAATTGAATTTCATCCCTAATTAACCTTATCTGATACCATGAAAGGATTTGATGATTAAATAAGGAGAGAAACTTGAGATCAAAGCTTTATGTATTGAAAACATGGTGGAATGATTAGATGATTAAATACTAAGGGATAGTACTCCTTATATAGGATGAAGTACTAGGGACTAATAAGCAAATGTTCTAAACATAGGGACTAACATAAATTGAAATTAAGTACATCATCTACTAAACAATTGAAATGTAATTCTCTAACATTCACCCAAGTTCTTCACCTTTATTGATTTTGATTCTCAAACTTTTGAAAATTGCAGAATTGGTCCCAAAATTTGCAATGCTTCTATCCTTGTGCCGAAATCCAAAATCCAATCCCGATCTAGTCCGTAATCGACTTGAGATCACACACCTTCCATCATCAATTTGATTCTTCGAGCCCAATACAACCACGTGGGTAACCGCATATGGACGAACAAGAAACTAAAACTAAACTAAAGCAAATGGCGCCATGGTCATGTCCGTGGAGCCTTGTTGGTCATCCATCGTGATCACGCCATTTTATGCTAAACGGAACAACTAAGAAAAAGTCTGATCCGCACTTGAACTTACAACCAATTCTCAAAGCAATCTCACCAAACACTTTCTTATGCAAGCAACCCAATCACACACCAATGTGATCTTGAAACAGCAACTTCAGCATCAAGCATCATTTCAACATTTCGAGTAAGGAATCAACTTAGCAATCTCGATCAAGTATTTCAGCATTTGAGGCGCAAATCAGCATGTATCACAGCACCACCATTAAACACTCGGATCAACATCAATGGAAAGTACCATAGATCAGCATTTCAGCACCATGGATCAACATTTCACGAACATAGATCAGCATTTCAGCATTTTGCCCACAGATCATCGTTTCAGCACCATAGATCACCATTTTGAGGAGCAATGTCACACGTATCAGATCAGTAATGTCAATCAAGGCATGAATTAGCTCAGCATTAAGCAGCTCACTATCCCTATCAGCTCTCAAACAGCAGCAACTAACAGAGCAATGCAGCAACTTAGGTTTTTAGACAGCATTTTAATCGCAACAGCAACAATTAACAGAGCAATGCAGTAGCTTATATTTTCGAACCGCATTTCAATCGCAACAGTATGGAATTATCATCCAGCAACACATCATTATCACACCATTTTAGTGATGAATAAATCACATCCAGCAACAAGGCATTATCATAGCATAGCAAACAGAGTGTTGTTGAAGAACAGAGATGACAGATGAACACTTACACCGATTTGATATCTTCTTCTAGTTTGACATCTCTGAAGTTGTTTGATATCTTCTTCTGTATTCCACCTAGAACGAAGCGAAACGAATTGAATAATAAATCGCTGCAAGAAGATTCTACGAACATATGCTCTGGTTGTTGAAGATATCACAGGAAGGCTGAGGCTGTTCTGTTCTACGCACTGGTTCTTCTGCAGATTTTAGGTTCGGATCTCCTTTGGATGTTGAAATCGAATCTCCTTCTGCTTGGATTCGACTGATTTCTGCTCTTATGAACTTGTTGAGGATGTGACCAACTTAATTCAAACTACGTAAGCTGCTGTAATGGCAATTGAAGACATGAACACCTGCGTGAGAAGCTAAAGAACAACGCTCTGATTTGTACGATCCGATTGTTGAAATCTGGTCTCATGTTGCTTGGAATTGATCGATTCCTACTCGTATGAATGTGACGAGGATGAAACCAGCTTGAATCGTCCAAAGGAAGGTGCTAAAATAACAATTGAAGGAAGAACTTGCGCGCGGGAAGCTGGAGACTTTCAATTTCCGATTTCTGACTCATTTGCAACGGAATTTGCAACTGAATTTTCCAACAGAAATTGAATTTCATCCCTAATTAACCTTATCTAATACCATGAAAGGATTTGATGATTGAATAAGGAGAGAAACTTGAGATCAAAGCTTTATGTATTGAAAACATGGTAGAATGATTAGATGATTAAATACTAAGGGATAGTAATCCTTATATAGGATGAAGTACTACGGACTAATAAGCAAATGTTCTAAACATAGGGACTAGCATAAATTGAAATTAAGTACATCATCTACTAAACAATTGAAATGTAATTCTCTAACATTCACCCCAGTTCTTCACCTTTATTGATTTTGATCCTCAAACTTTTGAAAATTGCAGAATTGGTCCCAAAACTTGCAATGCTTCTATCCTTGTGCCGAAATCCAAAATCCAATCCCGATCTAGTCCGCAATCGACTTGAGATCACACACCTTCCATCATCAATTTGATTCTTCGAGCCCAACACAACCACGTGGGTAACCGCATATGGACGAACAAGAAACTAAAACTAAACTAAAGCAAATGTCGCCATGGTCATGTCCGTGGAGCCTTCTTGGTCATCCATCGTGATCACGCCATTTTAGGCTAAACGAAACAACTAAGAAAAAGTCTGATCGGCACTTGAACTTACAACCAATGCTCGAAGCAATCTCACTAAACACTTTCTTGTGCAAGCAACCCAATCACACACCAATGTGATCTCGAAACAGCAACTTCAGCATCAAGCATCATTTCAACATTTTGAGTAAGGAATCAACTTAGCAATCTCGATCAAGTATTTCAGCATTTGAGGCGCAAATCAGCATGTATCACAGCACCAACATTAATGGAAAGTACCATAGATCAGCATTTCAGCACCATGGATCAACATTTCACCAAAATTGATCAGCATTTCAGCATTTTGAACACAGATCATCGTTTCAGCACCATAGATCACCATTTTGAGGAGCAATGTCACACGTATCAGATCAGTAATGTCGATCAAGGCATGAATTAGCTCAGCATTAAGCAGCTCACTATCCCTATCAGCTCTCAAACAGCAGCAACTAACAGAGCAATGAAGCGACTTAGGTTTTTAGACAGCATTTCAATCGCAACAGCAACAATTAACAGAGCAATGCAGTAGCTTATATTTTCGAACCGCATTTCAATCGCAACAGTATGGAATTATCATCCAGCAACACATCATTATCACACCATTTTAGTGATGAATAAATCACATCCAGCAACAAGGCATTATCATAGCATAGCAAACAGAGTTTTGTTGAAGAACAGAGATGACAGATGAACACTTACACCGATTTGATATCTTCTTCTAGTTTGACATCTCTGAAGTTGTTTGATATCTTCTTCTGTATTCCACCTAGAACGAAGCGAAACGAATTGAATAATAAATCGCTGCAAGAAGATTCTACGAACATATGCTCTGGTAGTTGAAGATATCACTGGAAGGCTGAGGATGTTCTGTTCTACGCGCTGGTTCTTCTACAGATTTTAGGTTCGGATCTCCTTTGGATGTTGAAATCGAATCTCCTTCTGCTTGGATTCGACTGATTTCTGCTCTTATGAACTTGTTGCGGATGTGACCAACTTAATTCAAACTACGTAAGCTGCTGTAATGGCAATTGAAGACATGAAGACCTGCGTGAGAAGCTAAAGAACAACGCTCTGATTTGTACGATCCGATTGTTGAAATCTAGTCTCATGTTGCTTGGAATTGATCGATTCCTACTCGTATGAATGTGATGAGGATGAAACCAGCTTGAATCGTCCAAAGGAAGGTGCTAAAATAACAATTGAAGGAAGAACTTGCGCGCGGGAAGCTGGAGACTTTCAATTTCCGATTTCTGACTCATTTGCAACGGAATTTGCAACTGAATTTTCCAACAGAAATTGAATTTCATCCCTAATTAACCTTATCTAATACCATGAAAGGATTTGATGATTGAATAAGGAGAGAAACTTGAGATCAAAGCTTTATGTATTGAAAACATGGTGGAATGATTAGATGATTAAATACTAAGGGATAGTAATCCTTATATAGGATGAAGTACTACGGACTAATAAGCAAATGTTCTAAACATAGGGACTAGCATAAATTGAAATTAAGTACATCATCTACTAAACAATTGAAATGTAATTCTCTAACATTCACCCAAGATCTTCACCTTTATTGATTTTGATTCTCAAACTTTTGAAAATTGCAGAATTGGTCCCAAAACTTGCAATGCTTCTATCCTTGTGCCGAAATCCAAAATCCAATCCCGATCTAGTCCGCAATCGACTTGAGATCACACACCTTCCATCATCAATTTGATTCTTCGATCCCAATACAACCACGTGGGTTACCGCATATGGACGAACAAGAAACTAAAACTAAACTAAAGCAAATGTCGCCATGGTCATGTCCGTGGAGCCTTCTTGGTCATCCATCGTGATCACGCCATTTTAGGCTAAACGAACCAACTAAGAAACAGTCTGATCCGCACTTGAACTTACAACCAATTCTCAAAGAAATCTCACCAAACACTTTCTTATGCAAGCAACCCAATCACACACCAATGTGATCTTGAAACAGCAACTTCAGCATCAAGCATCATTTCAACATTTCGAGTAAGGAATCAACTTAGCAATCTCGATCAAGTATTTCAGCATTTGAGGCGCAAATCAGCATGTATCACAGCACCACCATTAAACACTCGGATCAACATCAATGGAAAGTACCATAGATCAGCATTTCAGCATTTTGCCCACAGATCATCGTTTCAGCACCATAGATCACCATTTTGAGGAGCAATGTCACACGTATCAGATCAGTAATGTCGATCAAGGCATGAATTAGCTCAGCATTAAGCAGCTCACTATCCCTATCAGCTCTCAAACAGCAGCAACTAACAGAGCAATGCAGCAACTTAGGTTTTTAGACAACATTTCAATCGCAACAGCAACAATTAACAGAGCAATGCAGTAGCTTATATTTTCGAACCGCATTTCAATCGCAACAGTATGGAATTATCATCCAGCAACACATCATTATCACACCATTTTAGTGATGAATAAATCACATCCAGCAACAAGGCATTATCATAGCATAGCAAACAGAGTTTTGTTGAAGAACAGAGATGACAGATGAACACTTACACCGATTTGATATCTTCGTCTAGTTTGACATCTCTGAAGTTGTTTGATATCTTCTTCTGTATTCCACCTAGAACGAAGCGAAACGAATTGAATAATAAATCGCTGCAAGAAGATTCTACGAACATATGCTCTGGTTGTTGAAGATATCACTGGAAGGCTGAGGCTGTTCTGTTCTACGCGCTGGTTCTTCTGCAGATTTTAGGTTCGGATCTCCTTTGGATGTTGAAATCGAATCTCCTTCTGCTTGGATTCGACTGATTTCTGCTCTTATGAACTTGTTGAGGATGTGACCAACTTAATTCAAACTACGTAAGCTGCTGTAGTGGCAATTGAAGACATGAAGACCTGCGTGAGAAGCTAAAGAACAACGCTCTGATTTGTACGATCCGATTGTTGAAATCTGGTCTCATGTTGCTTGGAATTGATCGATTCCTACTCGTATGAATGTGATGAGGATGAAACCAGCTTGAATCGTCCAAAGGAAGGTGCTAAAATAACAATTGAAGGAAGAACTTGCGCGCGGGAAGCTGGAGACTTTCAATTTCCGATTTCTGACTCATTTGCAACGGAATTTGCAACTGAATTTTCCAACAGAAATTGAATTTCATCCCTAATTAACCTTATCTGATACCATGAAAGGATTTGATGATTGAATAAGGAGAGAAACTTGAGATCAAAGTTTTATGTATTGAAAACATGGTGGAATGATTAGATGATTAAATACTAAGGGATAGTAATCCTTATATAGGATGAAGTACTACGGACTAATAAGCAAATGTTCTAAACATAGGGACTAGCATAAATTGAAATTAAGTACATCATCTACTAAACAATTGAAATGTAATTCTCTAACATTCACCCAAGATCTTCACCTTTATTGATTTTGATTCTCAAACTTTTGAAAATTGCAGAATTGGTCCCAAAACTTGCAATGCTTCTATCCTTGTGCCGAAATCCAAAATCCAATCCCGATCTAGTCCGCAATCGACTTGAGATCACACACCTTCCATCATCAATTTGATTCTTCGATCCCAATACAACCACGTGGGTTACCGCATATGGACGAACAAGAAACTAAAACTAAACTAAAGCAAATGTCGCCATGGTCATGTCCGTGGAGCCTTCTTGGTCATCCATCGTGATCACGCCATTTTAGGCTAACCGAACCAACTAAGAAACAGTCTGATCCGCACTTGAACTTACAACCAATTCTCAAAGCAATCTCACCAAACACTTTCTTATGCAAGCAACCCAATCACACACCAATGTGATCTTGAAACAGCAACTTCAGCATCAAGCATCATTTCAACATTTCGAGTAAGGAATCAACTTAGCAATCTCGATCAAGTATTTCAGCATTTGAGGCGCAAATCAGCATGTATCACAGCACCACCATTAAACACTCGGATCAACATCAATGGAAAGTACCATAGATCAGCATTTCAGCACCATGGATCAACATTTCACCAACATAGATCAGCATTTCAGCATTTTGCCCACAGATCATCGTTTCAGCACCATAGATCACCATTTTGAGGAGCAATGTCACACGTATCAGATCAGTAATGTCAATCAAGGCATGAATTAGCTCAGCATTAAGCAGCTCACTATCCCTATCAGCTCTCAAACAGCAGCAACTAACAGAGCAATGCAGCAACTTAGGATTTTAGACAGCATTTTAATCGCAACAGCAACAATTAACAGAGCAATGCAGTAGCTTATATTTTCGAACCGCATTTCAATCGCAACAGTATGGAATTATCATCCAGCAACACATCATTATCACACCATTTTAGTGATGAATAAATCACATCCAGCAACAAGGCATTATCATAGCATAGCAAACAGAGTTTTGTTGAAGAACAGAGATGACAGATGAACACTTACACCGATTTGATATCTTCTTCTAGTTTGACATCTCTGAAGTTGTTTGATATCTTCTTCTGTATTCCACCTAGAACGAAGCGAAACGAATTGAATAATAAATCGCTGCAAGAAGATTCTACGAACATATGCTCTGGTTGTTGAAGATATCACAGGAAGGCTGAGGCTGTTCTGTTCTACGCACTGGTTCTTCTGCAGATTTTAGGTTCGGATCTCCTTTGGATGTTGAAATCGAATCTCCTTCTGCTTGGATTCGACTGATTTCTGCTCTTATGAACTTGTTGAGGATGTGACCAACTTAATTCAAACTACGTAAGCTGCTGTAATGGCAATTGAAGACATGAAGACCTGCGTGAGAAGCTAAAGAACAACGCTCTGATTTGTACGATCCGATTGTTGAAATCTGGTCTCATGTTGCTTGGAATTGATCGATTCCTACTCATATGAATGTGATGAGGATGAAACCAGCTTGAATCGTCCAAAGGAAGGTGCTAAAATAACAATTGAAGGAAGAACTTGCGCGCGGGAAGCTGGAGACTTTCAATTTCCGATTTCTGACTCATTTGCAACGGAATTTGCAACTGAATTTTCCAACAGAAATTGAATTTCATCCCTAATTAACCTTATCTAATACCATGAAAGGATTTGATGATTGAATAAGGAGAGAAACTTGAGATCAAAGCTTTATGTATTGAAAACATGGTGGAATGATTAGATGATTAAATACTAAGGGATAGTAATCCTTATATAGGATGAAGTACTACGGACTAATAAGCAAATGTTCTAAACATAGGGACTAGCATAAATTGAAATTAAGTACATCATCTACTAAACAATTGAAATGTAATTCTCTAACATTCACCCAAGATCTTCACCTTTATTGATTTTGATTCTCAAACTTTTGAAAATTGCAGAATTGGTCCCAAAACTTGCAATGCTTCTATCCTTGTGCCGAAATCCAAAATCCAATCCCGATCTAGTCCGCAATCGACTTGAGATCACACACCTTCCATCATCAATTTGATTCTTCGATCCCAATACAACCACGTGGGTTACCGCATATGGACGAACAAGAAACTAAAACTAAACTAAAGCAAATGTCGCCATGGTCATGTCCGTGGAGCCTTCTTGGTCATCCATCGTGATCACGCCATTTTAGGCTAACCGAACCAACTAAGAAACAGTCTGATCCGCACTTGAACTTACAACCAATTCTCAAAGCAATCTCACCAAACACTTTCTTATGCAAGCAACCCAATCACACACCAATGTGATCTTGAAACAGCAACTTCAGCATCAAGCATCATTTCAACATTTCGAGTAAGGAATCAACTTAGCAATCTCGATCAAGTATTTCAGCATTTGAGGCGCAAATCAGCATGTATCACAGCACCACCATTAAACACTCGGATCAACATCAATGGAAAGTACCATAGATCAGCATTTCAGCACCATGGATCAACATTTCACCAACATAGATCAGCATTTCAGCATTTTGCCCACAGATCATCGTTTCAGCACCATAGATCACCATTTTGAGGAGCAATGTCACACGTATCAGATCAGTAATGTCAATCAAGGCATGAATTAGCTCAGCATTAAGCAGCTCACTATCCCTATCAGCTCTCAAACAGCAGCAACTAACAGAGCAATGCAGCAACTTAGGTTTTTAGACAGCATTTCAATCGCAACAGCAACAATTAACAGAGCAATGCAGTAGCTTATATTTTCGAACCGCATTTCAATCGCAACAGTATGGAATTATCATCCAGCAACACATCATTATCACACCATTTTAGTGATGAATAAATCACATCCAGCAACAAGGCATTATCATAGCATAGCAAACAAAGTTTTGTTGAAGAACAGAGATGACAGATGAACACTTACACCGATATGATATCTTCTTCTAGTTTGACATCTCTGAAGTTGTTTGATATCTTCTTCTGTATTCCGCCTAGAACGAAGCGAAAGGAATTGAATAATAAATCGCTGCAAGAAGATTCTACGAACATATGCTCTGGTTGTTGAAGATATCACAGGAAGGCTGAGGCTGTTCTGTTCTACGCACTGGTTCTTCTGCAGATTTTAGGTTCGGATCTCCTTTGGATGTTGAAATCGAATCTCCTTCTGCTTGGATTCGACTGATTTCTGCTCTTATGAACTTGTTGAGGATGTGACCAACTTAATTCAAACTACGTAAGCTGCTGTAATGGCAATTGAAGACATGAAGACCTGCGTGAGAAGCTAAAGAACAACGCTCTGATTTGTACGATCCGATTGTTGAAATCTGGTCTCATGTTGCTTGGAATTGATCGATTCCTACTCATATGAATGTGATGAGGATGAAACCAGCTTGAATCGTCCAAAGGAAGGTGCTAAAATAACAATTGAAGGAAGAACTTGCGCGCGGGAAGCTGGAGACTTTCAATTTCCGATTTCTGACTCATTTGCAACGGAATTTGCAACTGAATTTTCCAACAGAAATTGAATTTCATCCCTAATTAACCTTATCTAATACCATGAAAGGATTTGATGATTGAATAAGGAGAGAAACTTGAGATCAAAGCTTTATGTATTGAAAACATGGTGGAATGATTAGATGATTAAATACTAAGGGATAGTAATCCTTATATAGGATGAAGTACTACGGACTAATAAGCAAATGTTCTAAACATAGGGACTAGCATAAATTGAAATTAAGTACATCATCTACTAAACAATTGAAATGTAATTCTCTAACATTCACCCAAGATCTTCACCTTTATTGATTTTGATTCTCAAACTTTTGAAAATTGCAGAATTGGTCCCAAAACTTGCAATGCTTCTATCCTTGTGCCGAAATCCAAAATCCAATCCCGATCTAGTCCGCAATCGACTTGAGATCACACACCTTCCATCATCAATTTGATTCTTCGATCCCAATACAACCACGTGGGTTACCGCATATGGACGAACAAGAAACTAAAACTAAACTAAAGCAAATGTCGCCATGGTCATGTCCGTGGAGCCTTCTTGGTCATCCATCGTGATCACGCCATTTTAGGCTAACCGAACCAACTAAGAAACAGTCTGATCCGCACTTGAACTTACAACCAATTCTCAAAGCAATCTCGCCAAACACTTTCTTATGCAAGCAACCCAATCACACACCAATGTGATCTTGAAACAGCAACTTCAGCATCAAGCATCATTTCAACATTTCGAGTAAGGAATCAACTTAGCAATCTCGATCAAGTATTTCAGCATTTGAGGCGCAAATCAGCATGTATCACAGCACCACCATTAAACACTCGGATCAACATCAATGGAAAGTACCATAGATCAGCATTTCAGCACCATGGATCAACATTTCACCAACATAGATCAGCATTTCAGCATTTTGCCCACAGATCATCGTTTCAGCACCATAGATCACCATTTTGAGGAGCAATGTCACACGTATCAGATCAGTAATGTCAATCAAGGCATGAATTAGCTCAGCATTAAGCAGCTCACTATCCCTATCAGCTCTCAAACAGCAGCAACTAACAGAGCAATGCAGCAACTTAGGTTTTTAGACAGCATTTCAATCGCAACAGCAACAATTAACAGAGCAATGCAGTAGCTTATATTTTCGAACCGCATTTCAATCGCAACAGTATGGAATTATCATCCAGCAACACATCATTATCACACCATTTTAGTGATGAATAAATCACATCCAGCAACAAGGCATTATCATAGCATAGCAAACAAAGTTTTGTTGAAGAACAGAGATGACAGATGAACACTTACACCGATATGATATCTTCTTCTAGTTTGACATCTCTGAAGTTGTTTGATATCTTCTTCTGTATTCCGCCTAGAACGAAGCGAAAGGAATTGAATAATAAATCGCTGCAAGAAGATTCTACGAACATATGCTCTGGTTGTTGAAGATATCACAGGAAGGCTGAGGCTGTTCTGTTCTACGCACTGGTTCTTCTGCAGATTTTAGGTTCGGATCTCCTTTGGATGTTGAAATCGAATCTCCTTCTGCTTGGATTCGACTGATTTCTGCTCTTATGAACTTGTTGAGGATGTGACCAACTTAATTCAAACTACGTAAGCTGCTGTAATGGCAATTGAAGACATGAAGACCTGCGTGAGAAGCTAAAGAACAACGCTCTGATTTGTACGATCCGATTGTTGAAATCTGGTCTCATGTTGCTTGGAATTGATCGATTCCTACTCGTATGAATGTGATGAGGATGAAACCAGCTTGAATCGTCCAAAGGAAGGTGCTAAAATAACAATTGAAGGAAGAACTTGCGCGCGGGAAGCTGGAGACTTTCAATTTCCGATTTCTGACTCATTTGCAACGGAATTTGCAACTGAATTTTCCAACAGAAATTGAATTTCATCCCTAATTAACCTTATCTAATACCATGAAAGGATTTGATGATTGAATAAGGAGAGAAACTTGAGATCAAAGCTTTATGTATTGAAAACATGGTGGAATGATTAGATGATTAAATACTAAGGGATAGTAATCCTTATATAGGATGAAGTACTACGGACTAATAAGCAAATGTTCTAAACATAGGGACTAGCATAAATTGAAATTAAGTACATCATCTACTAAACAATTGAAATGTAATTCTCTAACATTCACCCAAGATCTTCACCTTTATTGATTTTGATTCTCAAACTTTTGAAAATTGCAGAATTGGTCCCAAAACTTGCAATGCTTCTATCATTGTGCCGAAATCCAAAATCCAATCCCGATCTAGTCCGCAATCGACTTGAGATCATACACCTTCCATCATCAATTTGATTCTTCGATCCCAATACAACCACGTGGGTTACCGCATATGGACGAACAAGAAACTAAAACTAAACTAAAGCAAATGTCGCCATGGTCATGTCCGTGGAGCCTTCTTGGTCATCCATCGTGATCACGCCATTTTAGGCTAAACGAACCAACTAAGAAACAGTCTGATCCGCACTTGAACTTACAACCAATTCTCAAAGCAATCTCACCAAACACTTTCTTATGCAAGCAACCCAATCACACACCAATGTGATCTTGAAACAGCAACTTCAGCATCAAGCATCATTTCAACATTTCGAGTAAGGAATCAACTTAGCAATCTCGATCAAGTATTTCAGCATTTGAGGCGCAAATCAGCATGTATCACAGCACCACCATTAAACACTCGGATCAACATCAATGGAAAGTACCATAGATCAGCATTTCAGCACCATGGATCAACATTTCACCAACATAGATCAGCATTTCAGCATTTTGCCCACAGATCATCGTTTCAGCACCATAGATCACCATTTTGAGGAGCAATGTCACACGTATCAGATCAGTAATGTCAATCAAGGCATGAATTAGCTCAGCATTAAGCAGCTCACTATCCCTATCAGCTCTCAAACAGCAGCAACTAACAGAGCAATGCAGCAACTTAGGTTTTTAGACAGCATTTTAATCGCAACAGCAACAATTAACAGAGCAATGCAGTAGCTTATATTTTCGAACCGCATTTCAATCGCAACAGTATGGAATTATCATCCAGCAACACATCATTATCACACCATTTTAGTGATGAATAAATCACATCCAGCAACAAGGCATTATCATAGCATAGCAAACAGAGTTTTGTTGAAGAACAGAGATGACAGATGAACACTTACACCGATTTGATATCTTCTTCTAGTTTGACATCTCTGAAGTTGTTTGATATCTTCTTCTGTATTCCACCTAGAACGAAGCGAAACGAATTGAATAATAAATCGCTGCAAGAAGATTCTACGAACATATGCTCTGGTTGTTGAAGATATCACAGGAAGGCTGAGGCTGTTCTGTTCTACGCACTGGTTCTTCTGCAGATTTTAGGTTCGGATCTCCTTTGGATGTTGAAATCGAATCTCCTTCTGCTTGGATTCGACTGATTTCTGCTCTTATGAACTTGTTGAGGATGTGACCAACTTAATTCAAACTACGTAAGCTGCTGTAATGGCAATTGAAGACATGAAGACCTGCGTGAGAAGCTAAAGAACAACGCTCTGATTTGTACGATCCGATTGTTGAAATCTGGTCTCATGTTGCTTGGAATTGATCGATTCCTACTCGTATGAATGTGATGAGGATGAAACCAGCTTGAATCGTCCAAAGGAAGGTGCTAAAATAACAATTGAAGGAAGAACTTGCGCGCGGGAAGCTGGAGACTTTCAATTTCCGATTTCTGACTCATTTGCAACTGAATTTTCCAACAGAAATTGAATTTCATCCCTAATTAACCTTATCTAATACCATGAAAGGATTTGATGATTGAATAAGGAGAGAAACTTGAGATCAAAGCTTTATGTATTGAAAACATGGTGGAATGATTAGATGATTAAATACTAAGGGATAGTAATCCTTATATAGGATGAAGTACTACGGACTAATAAGCAAATGTTCTAAACATAGGGACTAGCATAAATTGAAATTAAGTACATCATCTACTAAACAATTGAAATGTAATTCTCTAACATTCACCCAAGATCTTCACCTTTATTGATTTTGATTCTCAAACTTTTGAAAATTGCAGAATTGGTCCCAAAACTTGCAATGCTTCTATCCTTGTGCCGAAATCCAAAATCCAATCCCGATCTAGTCCGCAATCGACTTGAGATCACACACCTTCCATCATCAATTTGATTCTTCGATCCCAATACAACCACGTGGGTTACCGCATATGGACGAACAAGAAACTAAAACTAAACTAAAGCAAATGTCGCCATGGTCATGTCCGTGGAGCCTTCTTGGTCATCCATCGTGATCACACCATTTTAGGCTAAACGAAACAACTAAGAAACAGTCTGATCCGCACTTGAACTTACAACCAATTCTCAAAGCAATCTCACCAAACACTTTCTTATGCAAGCAACCCAATCACACACCAATGTGATCTTGAAACAGCAACTTCAGCATCAAGCATCATTTCAACATTTCGAGTAAGGAATCAACTTAGCAATCTCGATCAAGTATTTCAGCATTTGAGGCGCAAATCAGCATGTATCACAGCACCACCATTAAACACTCGGATCAACATCAATGGAAAGTACCATAGATCAGCATTTCAGCACCATGGATCAACATTTCACCAACATAGATCAGCATTTCAGCATTTTGCCCACAGATCATCGTTTCAGCACCATAGATCACCATTTTGAGGAGCAATGTCACACGTATCAGATCAGTAATGTCAATCAAGGCATGAATTAGCTCAGCATTAAGCAGCTCACTATCCCTATCAGCTCTCAAACAGCAGCAACTAACAGAGCAATGCAGCAACTTAGGTTTTTAGACAGCATTTTAATCGCAACAGCAACAATTAACAGAGCAATGCAGTAGCTTATATTTTCGAACCGCATTTCAATCGCAACAGTATGGAATTATCATCCAGCAACACATCATTATCACACCATTTTAGTGATGAATAAATCACATCCAGCAACAAGGCATTATCATAGCATAGCAAACAGAGTTTTGTTGAAGAACAGAGATGACAGATGAACACTTACACCGATTTGATATCTTCTTCTAGTTTGACATCTCTGAAGTTGTTTGATATCTTCTTCTGTATTCCACCTAGAACGAAGCGAAACGAATTGAATAATAAATCGCTGCAAGAAGATTCTACGAACATATGCTCTGGTTGTTGAAGATATCACAGGAAGGCTGAGGCTGTTCTGTTCTACGCACTGGTTCTTCTGCAGATTTTAGGTTCGGATCTCCTTTGGATGTTGAAATCGAATCTCCTTCTGCTTGGATTCGACTGATTTCTGCTCTTATGAACTTGTTGAGGATGTGACCAACTTAATTCAAACTACGTAAGCTGCTGTAATGGCAATTGAAGACATGAAGACCTGCGTGAGAAGCTAAAGAACAACGCTCTGATTTGTACGATCCGATTGTTGAAATCTGGTCTCATGTTGCTTGGAATTGATCGATTCCTACTCGTATGAATGTGATGAGGATGAAACCAGCTTGAATCGTCCAAAGGAAGGTGCTAAAATAACAATTGAAGGAAGAACTTGCGCGCGGGAAGCTGGAGACTTTCAATTTCCGATTTCTGACTCATTTGCAACGGAATTTGCAACTGAATTTTCCAACAGAAATTGAATTTCATCCCTAATTAACCTTATCTAATACCATGAAAGGATTTGATGATTGAATAAGGAGAGAAACTTGAGATCAAAGCTTTATGTATTGAAAACATGGTGGAATGATTAGATGATTAAATACTAAGGGATAGTAATCCTTATATAGGATGAAGTACTACGGACTAATAAGCAAATGTTCTAAACATAGGGACTAGCATAAATTGAAATTAAGTACATCATCTACTAAACAATTGAAATGTAATTCTCTAACATTCACCCAAGATCTTCACCTTTATTGATTTTGATTCTCAAACTTTTGAAAATTGCAGAATTGGTCCCAAAACTTGCAATGCTTCTATCCTTGTGCCGAAATCCAAAATCCAATCCCGATCTAGTCCGCAATCGACTTGAGATCACACACCTTCCATCATCAATTTGATTCTTCGATCCCAATACAACCACGTGGGTTACCGCATATGGACGAACAAGAAACTAAAACTAAACTAAAGCAAATGTCGCCATGGTCATGTCCGTGGAGCCTTCTTGGTCATCCATCGTGATCACGCCATTTTAGGCTAAACGAACCAACTAAGAAACAGTCTGATCCGCACTTGAACTTACAACCAATTCTCAAAGCAATCTCACCAAACACTTTCTTATGCAAGCAACCCAATCACACACCAATGTGATCTTGAAACAGCAACTTCAGCATCAAGCATCATTTCAACATTTCGAGTAAGGAATCAACTTAGCAATCTCGATCAAGTATTTCAGCATTTGAGGCGCAAATCAGCATGTATCACAGCACCACCATTAAACACTCGGATCAACATCAATGGAAAGTACCATAGATCAGCATTTCAGCACCATGGATCAACATTTCACCAACATAGATCAGCATTTCAGCATTTTGCCCACAGATCATCGTTTCAGCACCATAGATCACCATTTTGAGGAGCAATGTCACACGTATCAGATCAGTAATGTCAATCAAGGCATGAATTAGCTCAGCATTAAGCAGCTCACTATCCCTATCAGCTCTCAAACAGCAGCAACTAACAGAGCAATGCAGCAACTTAGGTTTTTAGACAGCATTTTAATCGCAACAGCAACAATTAACAGAGCAATGCAGTAGCTTATATTTTCGAACCGCATTTCAATCGCAACAGTATGGAATTATCATCCAGCAACACATCATTATCACACCATTTTAGTGATGAATAAATCACATCCAGCAACAAGGCATTATCATAGCATAGCAAACAGAGTTTTGTTGAAGAACAGAGATGACAGATGAACACTTACACCGATTTGATATCTTCTTCTAGTTTGACATCTCTGAAGTTGTTTGATATCTTCTTCTGTATTCCACCTAGAACGAAGCGAAACGAATTGAATAATAAATCGCTGCAAGAAGATTCTACGAACATATGCTCTGGTTGTTGAAGATATCACAGGAAGGCTGAGGCTGTTCTGTTCTACGCACTGGTTCTTCTGCAGATTTTAGGTTCGGATCTCCTTTGGATGTTGAAATCGAATCTCCTTCTGCTTGGATTCGACTGATTTCTGCTCTTATGAACTTGTTGAGGATGTGACCAACTTAATTCAAACTACGTAAGCTGCTGTAATGGCAATTGAAGACATGAAGACCTGCGTGAGAAGCTAAAGAACAACGCTCTGATTTGTACGATCCGATTGTTGAAATCTGGTCTCATGTTGCTTGGAATTGATCGATTCCTACTCGTATGAATGTGATGAGGATGAAACCAGCTTGAATCGTCCAAAGGAAGGTGCTAAAATAACAATTGAAGGAAGAACTTGCGCGCGGGAAGCTGGAGACTTTCAATTTCCGATTTCTGACTCATTTGCAATGGAATTTGCAACTGAATTTTCCAACAGATATTGAATTTCATCCCTAATTAACCTTATCTGATACCATGAAAGGATTTGATGATTGAATAAGGAGAGAAACTTGAGATCAAAGCTTTATGTATTGAAAACATGGTGGAATGATTAGATGATTAAATACTAAGGGATAGTAATCCTTATATAGGATGAAGTACTACGGACTAATAAGCAAATGTTCTAAACATAGGGACTAGCATAAATTGAAATTAAGTACATCATCTACTAAACAATTGAAATGTAATTCTCTAACATTCACCCAAGATCTTCACCTTTATTGATTTTGATTCTCAAACTTTTGAAAATTGCAGAATTGGTCCCAAAACTTGCAATGCTTCTATCCTTGTGCCGAAATCCAAAATTCAATCCTGATCTAGTCCGCAATCGACTTGAGATCACACACCTTCCATCATCAATTTGATTCTTCGATCCCAATACAACCACGTGGGTTACCGCATAGGGACGAACAAGAAACTAAAACTAAACTAAAGCAAATGTCGCCATGGTCATGTCCGTGGAGCCTTCTTGGTCATCCATCGTGATCACGCCATTTTAGGCTAAACGAACCAACTAAGAAACAGTCTGATCCGCACTTGAACTTACAACCAATTCTCAAAGCAATCTCACCAAACACTTTCTTATGCAAGAAACCCAATCACACACCAATGTGATCTTGAAACAGCAACTTCAGCATCAAGCATCATTTCAACATTTCGAGTAAGGAATCAACTTAGCAATCTCGATCAAGTATTTCAGCATTTGAGACGCAAATCAGCATGTATCACAGCACCACCATTAAACACTCGGATCAACATCAATGGAAAGTACCATAGATCAGCATTTCAGCACCATGGATCAACATTTCACCAACATAGATCAGCATTTCAGCATTTTGCCCACAGATCATCGTTTCAGCACCATAGATCACCATTTTGAGGAGCAATGTCACACGTATCAGATCAGTAATGTCAATCAAGGCATGAATTAGCTCAGCATTAAGCAGCTCACTATCCCTATCAGCTCTCAAACAGCAGCAACTAACAGAGCAATGCAGCAACTTAGGTTTTTAGACAGCATTTTAATCGCAACAGCAACAATTAACAGAGCAATGCAGTAGCTTATATTTTCGAACCGCATTTCAATCGCAACAGTATGGAATTATCATCCAGCAACACATCATTATCACACCATTTTAGTGATGAATAAATCACATCCAGCAACAAGGCATTATCATAGCATAGCAAACAGAGTTTTGTTGAAGAACAGAGATGACAGATGAACACTTACACCGATTTGATATCTTCTTCTAGTTTGACATCTCTGAAGTTGTTTGATATCTTCTTCTGTATTCCACCTAGAACGAAGCGAAACGAATTGAATAATAAATCGCTGCAAGAAGATTCTACGAACATATGCTCTGGTTGTTGAAGATATCACTGGAAGGCTGAGGCTGTTCTGTTCTACGCGCTGGTTCTTCTGCAGATTTTAGGTTCGGATCTCCTTTGGATGTTGAAATCGAATCTCCTTCTGCTTGGATTCGACTGATTTCTGCTCTTATGAACATGTTGAGGATGTGACCAACTTAATTCAAACTACGTAAGCTGCTGTAATGGCAATTGAAGACATGAAGACCTGCGTGAGAAGCTAAAGAACAACGCTCTGATTTGTACGATCCGATTGTTGAAATCTGGTCTCATGTTGCTTGGAATTGATCGATTCCTACTCGTATGAATGTGATGAGGATGAAACCAGCTTGAATCGTCCAAAGGAAGGTGCTAAAATAACAATTGAAGGAAGAACTTGCGCGCGGGAAGCTGGAGACTTTCAATTTCCGATTTCTGACTCATTTGCAACGGAATTTGCAACTGAATTTTCCAACAGAAATTGAATTTCATCCCTAATTAACCTTATCTGATACCATGAAAGGATTTGATGATTGAATAAGGAGAGAAACTTGAGATCAAAGTTTTATGTATTGAAAACATGGTGGAATGATTAGATGATTAAATACTAAGGGATAGTAATCCTTATATAGGATGAAGTACTACGGACTAATAAGCAAATGTTCTAAACATAGGGACTAGCATAAATTGAAATTAAGTACATCATCTACTAAACAATTGAAATGTAATTCTCTAACATTCACCCAAGATCTTCACCTTTATTGATTTTGATTCTCAAACTTTTGAAAATTGCAGAATTGGTCCCAAAACTTGCAATGCTTCTATCCTTGTGCCGAAATCCAAAATCCAATCCCGATCTAGTCCGCAATCGACTTGAGATCACACACCTTCCATCATCAATTTGATTCTTCGATCCCAATACAACCACGTGGGTTACCGCATATGGACGAACAAGAAACTAAAACTAAACTAAAGCAAATGTCGCCATGGTCATGTCCGTGGAGCCTTCTTGGTCATCCATCGTGATCACGCCATTTTAGGCTAAACGAACCAACTAAGAAACAGTCTGATCCGCACTTGAACTTACAACCAATTCTCAAAGCAATCTCACCAAACACTTTCTTATGCAAGCAACCCAAGCACACACCAATGTGATCTTGAAACATCAACTTCAGCATCAAGCATCATTTCAACATTTCGAGTAAGGAATCAACTTAGCAATCTCGATCAAGTATTTCAGCATTTGAGGCGCAAATCAGCATGTATCACAGCACCACCATTAAACACTCGGATCAACATCAATGGAAAGTACCATAGATCAGCATTTCAGCACCATGGATCAACATTTCACCAACATAGATCAGCATTTCAGCATTTTGCCCACAGATCATCGTTTCAGCACCATAGATCACCATTTTGAGGAGCAATGTCACACGTATCAGATCAGTAATGTCAATCAAGGCATGAATTAGCTCAGCATTAAGCAGCTCACTATCCCTATCAGCTCTCAAACAGCAGCAACTAACAGAGCAATGCAGCAACTTAGGGTTTTAGACAGCATTTCAATCGCAACAGCAACAATTAACAGAGCAATGCAGTAGCTTATATTTTCGAACCGCATTTCAATCGCAACAGTATGGAATTATCATCCAGCAACACATCATTATCACACCATTTTAGTGATGAATAAATCACATCCAGCAACAAGGCATTATCATAGCATAGCAAACAGAGTTTTGTTGAAGAACAGAGATGACAGATGAACACTTACACCGATTTGATATCTTCTTCTAGTTTGACATCTCTGAAGTTGTTTGATATCTTCTTCTGTATTCCGCCTAGAACGAAGCGAAACGAATTGAATAATAAATCGCTGCAAGAAGATTCTACGAACATATGCTCTGGTTGTTGAAGATATCACTGGAAGGCTGAGGCTGTTCTGTTCTACGCGCTGGTTCTTCTGCAGATTTTAGGTTCGGATCTCCTTTGGATGTTGAAATCGAATCTCCTTCTGCTTGGATTCGACTGATTTCTGCTCTTATGAACTTGTTGAGGATGTGACCACCTTAATTCAAACTACGTAAGCTGCTGTAATGGCAATTGAAGACATGACGACCTGCGTGAGAAGCTAAAGAACAACGCTCTGATTTGTACGATCCGATTGTTGAAATCTGGTCTCATGTTGCTTGGAATTGATCGATTCCTACTCGTATGAATGTGATGAGGATGAAACCAGCTTGAATCGTCCAAAGGAAGGTGCTAAAATAACAATTGAAGGAAGAACTTGCGCGCGGGAAGCTGGAGACTTTCAATTTCCGATTTCTGACTCATTTGCAACGGAATTTGCAACTGAATTTTCCAACAGAAATTGAATTTCATCCCTAATTAACCTTATCTGATACCATGAAAGGATTTGATGATTGAATAAGGAGAGAAACTTGAGATCAAAGCTTCATGTATTGAAAACATGGTGGAATGATTAGATGATTAAATACTAAGGGATAGTAATCCTTATATAGGATGAAGTACTACGGACTAATAAGCAAATGTTCTAAACATAGGGACTAGCATAAATTGAAATTAAGTACATCATCTACTAAACAATTGAAATGTAATTCTCTAACATTCACCCAAGATCTTCACCTTTATTGATTTTGATTCTCAAACTTTTGAAAATTGCAGAATTGGTCCCAAAACTTGCAATGCTTCTATCCTTGTGCCGAAATCCAAAATCCAATCCCGATCTAGTCCGCAATCGACTTGAGATCACACACCTTCCATCATCAATTTGATTCTTCGATCCCAATACAACCACGTGGGTTACCGCATATGGACGAACAAGAAACTAAAACTAAACTAAAGCAAATGTCGCCATGGTCATGTCCGTGGAGCCTTCTTGGTCATCCATCGTGATCACGTCATTTTAGGCTAAACGAACCAACTAAGAAACAGTCTGATCCGCACTTGAACTTACAACCAATTCTCAAAGCAATCTCACCAAACACTTTCTTATGCAAGAAACCCAATCACACACCAATGTGATCTTGAAACAGCAACTTCAGCATCAAGCATCATTTCAACATTTCGAGTAAGGAATCAACTTAGCAATCTCGATCAAGTATTTCAGCATTTGAGGCGCAAATCAGCATGTATCACAGCACCACCATTAAACACTCGGATCAACATCAATGGAAAGTACCATAGATCAGCATTTCAGCACCATGGATCAACATTTCACCAACATAGATCAGCATTTCAGCATTTTGCCCACAGATCATCGTTTCAGCACCATAGATCACCATTTTGAGGAGCAATGTCACACGTATCAGATCAGTAATGTCAATCAAGGCATGAATTAGCTCAGCATTAAGCAGCTCACTATCCCTATCAGCTCTCAAACAGCAGCAACTAACAGAGCAATGCAGCAACTTAGGTTTTTAGACAGCATTTTAATCGCAACAGCAACAATTAACAGAGCAATGCAGTAGCTTATATTTTCGAACCGCATTTCAATCGCAACAGTATGGAATTATCATCCAGCAACACATCATTATCACACCATTTTAGTGATGAATAAATCACATCCAGCAACAAGGCATTATCATAGCATAGCAAACAGAGTTTTGTTGAAGAACAGAGATGACAGATGAACACTTACACCGATTTGATATCTTCTTCTAGTTTGACATCTCTGAAGTTGTTTGATATCTTCTTCTGTATTCCACCTAGAACGAAGCGAAACAAATTGAATAATAAATCGCTGCAAGAAGATTCTACGAACATATGCTCTGGTTGTTGAAGATATCACAGGAAGGCTGAGGCTGTTCTGTTCTACGCACTGGTTCTTCTGCAGATTTTAGGTTCGGATCTCCTTTGGATGTTGAAATCGAATCTCCTTCTGCTTGGATTCGACTGATTTCTGCTCTTATGAACTTGTTGAGGATGTGACCAACTTAATTCAAACTACGTAAGCTGCTGTAATGGCAATTGAAGACATGAAGACCTGCGTGAGAAGCTAAAGAACAACGCTCTGATTTGTACGATCCGATTGTTGAAATCTGGTCTCATGTTGCTTGGAATTGATCGATTCCTACTCGTATGAATGTGATGAGGATGAAACCAGCTTGAATCGTCCAAAGGAAGGTGCTAAAATAACAATTGAAGGAAGAACTTGCGCGCGGGAAGCTGGAGACTTTCAATTTCCGATTTCAGACTCATTTGCAACGGAATTTGCAACTGAATTTTCCAACAGAAATTGAATTTCATCCCTAATTAACCTTATCTAATACCTTGAAAGGATTTGATGATTGAATAAGGAGAGAAACTTGAGATCAAAGCTTTATGTATTGAAAACATGGTGGAATGATTAGATGATTAAATACTAAGGGATAGTAATCCTTATATAGGATGAAGTACTACGGACTAATAAGCAAATGTTCTAAACATAGGGACTAGCATAAATTGAAATTAAGTACATCATCTACTAAACAATTGAAATGTAATTCTCTAACATTCACCCAAGATCTTCACCTTTATTGATTTTGATTCTCAAACTTTTGAAAATTGCAGAATTGGTCCCAAAACTTGCAATGCTTCTATCCTTGTGCCGAAATCCAAAATCCAATCCCGATCTAGTCCGCAATCGACTTGAGATCACACACCTTCCATCATCAATTTGATTCTTCGATCCCAATACAACCACGTGGGTTACCGCATATGGACGAACAAGAAACTAAAACTAAACTAAAGCAAATGTCGCCATGGTCATGTCCGTGGAGCCTTCTTGGTCATCCATCGTGATCACGCCATTTTAGGCTAAACGAACCAACTAAGAAACAGTCTGATCCGCACTTGAACTTACAACCAATTCTCAAAGCAATCTCACCAAACACTTTCTTATGCAAGAAACCCAATCACACACCAATGTGATCTTGAAACAGCAACTTCAGCATCAAGCATCATTTCAACATTTCGAGTAAGGAATCAACTTAGCAATCTCGATCACTAATTTCAGCATTTGAGGCGCAAATCAGCATGTATCACAGCACCACCATTAAACACTCGGATAAACATCAATGGAAAGTACCATAGATCAGCATTTCAGCACCATGGATCAACATTTCACCAACATAGATCAGCATTTCAGCATTTTGCCCACAGATCATCGTTTCAGCACCATAGATCACCATTTTGAGGAGCAATGTCACACGTATCAGATCAGTAATGTCAATCAAGGCATGAATTAGCTCAGCATTAAGCAGCTCACTATCCCTATCAGCTCTCAAACAGCAGCAACTAACAGAGCAATGCAGCAACTTAGGTTTTTAGACAGCATTTTAATCGCAACAGCAACAATTAACAGAGCAATGCAGTAGCTTATATTTTCGAACCGCATTTCAATCGCAACAGTATGGAATTATCATCCAGCAACACATCATTATCACACCATTTTAGTGATTAATAAATCACATCCAGCAACAAGGCATTATCATAGCATAGCAAACAGAGTTTTGTTGAATAACAGAGATGACAGATGAACACTTACACCGATTTGATATCTTCTTCTAGTTTGACATCTCTGAAGTTGTTTGATATCTTCTTCTGTATTTCACCTAGAACGAAGCGAAACGAATTGAATAATAAATCGCTGCAAGAAGATTCTACGAACATATGCTCTGGTTGTTGAAGATATCACTGGAAGGCTGAGGCTGTTCTGTTCTACGCGCTGGTTCTTCTTCAGATTTTAGGTTCGGATCTCCTTTGGATGTTGAAATCGAATCTCCTTCTGCTTGGATTCGACTGATTTCTGCTCTTATGAACTTGTTGAGGATGTGACCAACTTAATTCAAACTACGTAAGCTGCTGTAATGGCAATTGAAGACATGAAGACCTGCGTGAGAAGCTAAAGAACAACGCTCTGATTTGTACGATCCGATTGTTGAAATCTGGTCTCATGTTGCTTGGAATTGATCGATTCCTACTCGTATGAATGTGATGAGGATGAAACCAGCTTGAATCGTCCAAAGGAAGGTGCTAAAATAACAATTGAAGGAAGAACTTGCGCGCGGGAAGCTGGAGACTTTCAATTTCTGATTTCTGACTCATTTGCAATGGAATTTGCAACTGAATTTTCCAACAGAAATTGAATTTCATTCCTAATCAACCTTCTCTGATACCGTGAAAGGATTTGATGATTGAATAAGGAGAGAAACTTGAGATCAAAGCTTTATGTATTGAAAACATGGTGGAATGATTAGATGATTAAATACAAACGGATAGTACTCCTTATATAGGAAGAAGTACTAGGGACTAATAAGCAAATGTCCTAAACATAGGGACTAACATAAATTGAAATTAAGTACATCATCTACTAAACAATTGAAATGTAATTCTTTAACATTCACCCCAGTTCTTCACCTTTATTGATTTTGATCCTCAAACTTTTGAAAATTGCTGAATTGGTCCCAAAACTTGCAATGCTTCTATCCTTGTGCCGAAATCCAAAATCCAATCCCGATCTAGTCCGCAATCGACTTGAGATCACGCACCTTCCATCATCAATTTGATCCTTCGAGCCCAATACAACCACGTGGGTAACCGCATATGGACGAACAAGAAACTAAAACTAAACTAAAGCAAATGTCGCCATGGTCATGTCCGTGGAGCCTTCTTGGTCATCCATCGTGATCACGCCATTTTAGGCTAAACGAAACAACTAAGAAAAAGTCTGATCGGCACTTGAACTTACAACCAATGCTCGAAGCAATCTCACCAAACACTTTCTTGTGCGAGCAACCCAATCACACACCAATGTGATCTCGAAACAGCAACTTCAGCATCAAGCATCATTTCAACATTTCGAGTAAGGAATCAACTTAGCAATCTCGATCAAGTATTTCAGCATTTGAGGCGCAAATCAGCATGTATCACAGCACCACCATTAATGGAAAGTACCATAGATCAGCATTTCAGCACCATGGATCAACATTTCACCAAAATTGATCATCATTTCAGCATTTTGCCCACAGATCATCGTTTCAGCACCATAGATCACCATTTTGAGGAGCAATGTCACACGTATCAGATCAGTAATGTCGATCAAGGCATGAATTAGCTCAGCATTAAGCAGCTCACTATCCCTATCAGCTCTCAAACAGCAGCAACTAACAGAGCAATGAAGCAACTGAGGTTTTTAGACAGCATTTCAATCGCAACAGCAACAATTAACAGAGCAATGCAGTAGCTTATATTTTCGAACCGCATTTCAATCGCAACAGTATGGAATTATCATCCAGCAACACATCATTATCACACCATTTTAGTGATGAATAAATCACATCCAGTAACAAGGCATTATCATAGCATAGCAAACAGAGTTTTGTTGAAGAACAGAGATGACAGATGAACACTTACACCGATTTGATATCTTCTTCTAGTTTGACATCTCTGAAGTTGTTTGATATCTTCTTCTGTATTCCACCTAGAACGAAGCGAAAGGAATTGAATAATAAATCGCTGCAAGAAGATTCTACGAACATATGCTCTGGTTGTTGAAGATATCACTGGAAGTCTGAGGCTGTTCTGTTCTACGCGCTGGTTCTTCTGCAGATTTTAGGTTCGGATCTCCTTTGGATGTTGAAATCGAATCTCCTTCTGCTTGGATTCGACTGATTTCTGCTCTTATGAACTTGTTGAGGATGTGACCAACTTATTTCAAACTAAGTAAGCTACTGTAATGGCAATTGAAGACATGAAGACCTGCGTGAGAAGCTAAAGAACAACGCTCTGATTTGTACGATCCGATTGTTGAAATCTGGTCTCATATTGCTTGGAATTGATCGATTCCTACTCGTACAAATCTAAAGAGGATGAAACCAGCTTGAATCATCCATACGAAGGTGCTAAAATAACAATTGAAGGAAGAGCTTGCGCGCGGGAAGCTGGAGACTTTCAATTTCCGATTTTTGACTCATTTACAACGGAATTTGCAACTGAATTTTCCAACAGAAATTGAATTTCATCCCTAATCAACCTTCTCTGATACCGTGAAAGGATTTGGTGATTGAATAAGGAGAGAAACTTGAGATCAAAGCTTTATGTATTGAAAACATGGTGGAATGATTCGATGATTAAATACAAAGGGATAGTACTCCTTATATAGGAAGAAGTACTAGGGACTAATAAGCAAATGTCCTAAACATAGGGACTAACATAAATTGAAAGTAAATACATCATCTACTAAACAATTGAAATGTAATTCTCTAACATTCACCCCAGTTCTTCACCTTTATTGATTTTGATCCTCAAACTTTTGAAAATTGCTGAATTGGTCCCAAAACTTGCAATGCTTCTATCCTTGTGCCGAAATCCAAAATCCAATCCCGATCTAGTCCACAATCGACTTGAGATCACGCACCTTCCATCATCAATTTGATCCTTCGAGCCCAATACAACCACGTGGGTAACCGCATATGGACGAACAAGAAACTAAAACTAAACTAAAGCAAATGTCGCCATGGTCATGTCCGTGGAGCCTTCTTGGTCATCCATCGTGATCACGCCATTTTAGGCTAAACGAAACAACTAAGAAAAAGTCTGATCGGCACTTGAACTTACAACCAATGCTCGAAGCAATCTCACCAAACACTTTCTTGTGCAAGCAACCCAATCACACACCAATGTGATCTCGAAACAGCAACTTCAGCATCAAGCATCATTTCAACATTTCGAGTAAGGAATCAACTTAGCAATCTCGATCAAGTATTTCAGCATTTGAGGCGCAAATCAGCATGTATCACAGCACCACCATTAATGGAAAGTACCATAGATCAGCATTTCAGCACCATGGATCAACATTTCACCAAAATTGATCATCATTTCAGCATTTTGCCCACAGATCATCGTTTCAGCACCATAGATCACCATTTTGAGGAGCAATGTCACACGTATCAGATCAGTAATGTCGATCAAGGCATGAATTAGCTCAGCATTAAGCAGCTCACTATCCCTATCAGCTCTCAAACAGCAGCAACTAACAGAGCAATGAAGCAACTGAGGTTTTTAGACAGCATTTCAATCGCAACAGCAACAATTAACAGAGCAATGCAGTAGCTTATATTTTCGAACCGCATTTCAATCGCAACAGTATGGAATTATCATCCAGCAACACATCATTATCACACCATTTTAGTGATGAATAAATCACATCCAGTAACAAGGCATTATCATAGCATAGCAAACAGAGTTTTGTTGAAGAACAGAGATGACAGATGAACACTTACACCGATTTGATATCTTCTTCTAGTTTGACATCTCTGAAGTTGTTTGATATCTTCTTCTGTATTCCACCTAGAACGAAGCGAAAGGAATTGAATAATAAATCGCTGCAAGAAGATTCTACGAACATATGCTCTGGTTGTTGAAGATATCACTGGAAGTCTGAGGCTGTTCTGTTCTACGCGCTGGTTCTTCTGCAGATTTTAGGTTCGGATCTCCTTTGGATGTTGAAATCGAATCTCCTTCTGCTTGGATTCGACTGATTTCTGCTCTTATGAACTTGTTGAGGATGTGACCAACTTAATTCAAACTAAGTAAGCTACTGTAATGGCAATTGAAGACATGAAGACCTGCGTGAGAAGCTAAAGAACAACGCTCTGATTTGTACGATCCGATTGTTGAAATCTGGTCTCATATTGCTTGGAATTGATCGATTCCTACTCGTACAAATCTGAAGAGGATGAAACCAGCTTGAATCATCCATACGAAGGTGCTAAAATAACAATTGAAGGAAGAGCTTGCGCGCGGGAAGCTGGAGACTTTCAATTTCCGATTTTTGACTCATTTACAACGGAATTTGCAACTGAATTTTCCAACAGAAATTGAATTTCATCCCTAATCAACCTTCTCTGATACCGTGAAAGGATTTGGTGATTGAATAAGGAGAGAAACTTGAGATCAAAGCTTTATGTATTGAAAACATGGTGGAATGATTCGATGATTAAATACAAAGGGATAGTACTCCTTATATAGGAAGAAGTACTAGGGACTAATAAGCAAATGTCCTAAACATAGGGACTAACATAAATTGAAAGTAAATACATCATCTACTAAACAATTGAAATGTAATTCTCTAACATTCACCCCAGTTCTTCACCTTTATTGATTTTGATCCTCAAACTTTTGAAAATTGCTGAATTGGTCCCAAAACTTGCAATGCTTCTATCCTTGTACCGAAATCCAAAATCCAATTCCGATCTAGTCCGCAATCGACTTGAGATCACACACCTTCCATCATCAATTTGATTCTTCGATCCCAATACAACCACGTGGGTAACCGCATATGGACGAACAAGAAACTAAAACTAAACTAAAGCAAATGTCGCCATGGTCATGTCCGTGGAGCCTTCTTGGTCATCCATCGTGATCACGCCATTTTAGGCTAAACGAAACAACTAAGAAAAATTCTGATCGGCACTTGAACTTACAACCAATGCTCGAAGCAATCTCACCAAACACTTTCTTGTGCAAGCAACCCAATCACACACCAATGTGATCTCGAAACAACAACTTCATCATCAAGCATCATTTCAACATTTCGAGTAAGGAATCAACTTAGCAATCTCAATCAAGTATTTCAGCATTTGAGGCGCAAATCAGCATGTATCACAGCACCACCATTAATGGAAAGTACCATAGATCAGCATTTCAGCACCATGGATCAACATTTCACCAAAATTGATCAGCATTTCAGCATTTTGCCCACAAATCATCGTTTCAGCACCATAGATCACCATTTTGAGGAGCAATGTCACACGTATCAGATCAGTAATGTCGATCAAGGCATGAATTAGCTCAGCATTAAGCAGCTCACTATCCCTATCCGCTCTCAAACAGCAGCAACTAACAGAGCAATGAAACAACTGAGGTTTTTAGACAGCATTTCAATCGCAACAGCAACAATTAACAGAGCAATGCAGTAGCTTATATTTTCGAACCGCATTTCAATCGCAACAGTATGGAATTATCATCCAGCAACACATCATTATCACACCATTTTAGTCATGAATAAATCACATCCAGCAACAAGGCATTATCATAGCATAGCAAACAGAGTTTTGTTGAAGAACAGAGATGACAGATGAACACTTACACCGATTTGATATCTTCTTCTAGTTTGACATCTCTGAAGTTGTTTGATATCTTCTTCTGTATTCCACCTAGAACGAAGCGAAACGAATTGAATAATAAATCGCTGCAAGAAGATTCTACGAACATATGCTCTTGTTGTTGAAGATATCACTGGAAGGCTGATGCTGTTCTGTTCTACGCGCTAGTTCTTCTGCAGATTTTAGGTTCGGATCTCCTTTGGATGTTGAAATCGAATCTCCTTCTGCTTGGATTCGACTGATTTCTGCTCTTATGAACTTGTTGAGGATGTGACCAACTTAATTCAAACTAAGTAAGCTGCTGTAATGGCAATTGAAGACATGAAGACCAGCGTGAGAAGCTAAAGAACAACGCTCTGATTTGTACGATCCGATTGTTGAAATATGGTCTCATGTTGCTTGGAATTGATCGATTCCTACTCGTACGAATGTGATGAGGATGAAACCAGCTTGAATCGTCCATACGAAGGTGCTAAAATAACAATTGAAGGAAGAACTTGCGCGCGGGAAGCTGGAGACTTTCAATTTCCGATTTCTGACTCATTTACAACGGAATTTGCAACTGAATTTTCCAACAGAAATTGAATTTCATCCCTAATCAACCTTCTCTGATACCGTGAAAGGATTTGATGATTGAATAAGGAGATAAACTTGAGATCAAAGCTTTATGTATTGAAAACATGGTGGAATGATTAGATGATTAAATACAAAGGGATAGTACTCCTTAGAAGTACTAGGGACTAATAAGCAAATGTCCTAAACATAGGTACTAACATAAATTGAAAGTAAGTACATCATCTACTAAACAATTGAAATGTAATTCTCTAACATTCACCCCAGTTCTTCACCTTTATTGATTTTGATCCTCAAACTTTTGAAAATTGCTGAATTGGTCCCAAAACTTGCAATGCTTCTATCCTTGTGCCGAAATCCAAAATCCAATCCCGATCTAGTCCGCAATCGACTTGAGATCACACACCTTCCATCATCAATTTGATCCTTCGAGCCCAATACAACCACGTGGGTAACCGCATATGGACGAACAAGAAACTAAAACTACACTAAAGCAAATGTCGCCATGGTCATGTCCGTGGAGCCTTCTTGGTCATCCATCGTGATCACGCCATTTTAGGCTAAACGAAACAACTAAGAAAAAGTCTGATCGGCACTTGAACTTACAACCAATGCTCGAAGCAATCTCACCAAACACTTTCTTGTGCAAGCAACCCAATCACACACCAATGTGATCTCGAAACAACAACTTCATCATCAAGCATCATTTCAACATTTCGAGTAAGGAATCAACTTAGCAATCTCAATCAAGTATTTCAGCATTTGAGGCGCAAATCAGCATGTATCACACCACCACCATTAATTGAAAGTACCATAGATCAGCATTTCAGCACCATGGATCAACATTTCACCAAAATTGATCAGCATTTCAGCATTTTGCCCACAGATCATCGTTTCAGCACCATAGATCACCATTTTGAGGAGCAATGTCACACGTATCAGATCAGAAATGTCGATCAAGGCATGAATTAGCTCAGCATTAAGCAGCTCACTATCCCTATCAGCTCTCAAACAGCAGCAACTAACAGAGCAATGAAGCAACTGAGGTTTTTAGACAGCATTTCAATCGCAACAGCAACAATTAACAGAGCAATGCAGTAGCTTATATTTTCGAACCGCATTTCAATCGCAACAGTATGGAATTATCATCCAGCAACACATCATTATCACACCATTTTAGTGATGAATAAATCACATCCAGCAACAAGGCATTATCATAGCATAGCAAACAGAGTTTTGTTGAAGAACAGAGATGACAGATGAACACTTACACCGATTTGATATCTTCTTCTAGTTTGACATCTCTGAAGTTGTTTGATATCTTCTTCTGTATTCCACCTAGAACGAAGCGAAACGAATTGAATAATAAATCGCTGCAAGAAGATTCTACGAACATATGCTCTGGTTGTTGAAGATATCACTGGAAGGCTGATGCTGTTCTGTTCTACGCGCTAGTTCTTCTGCAGATTTTAGGTTCGGATCTCCTTTGGATGTTGAAATCGAATCTCCTTCTGCTTGGATTCGACTGATTTCTGCTCTTATGAACTTGTTGAGGATGTGACCAACTTAATTCAAACTAAGTAAGCTGCTGTAATGGCAATTGAAGACATGAAGACCAGCGTGAGAAGCTAAAGAACAACGCTCTGATTTGTACGATCCGATTGTTGAAATATGGTCTCATGTTGCTTGGAATTGATCGATTCCTACTCGTACGAATGTGATGAGGATGAAACCAGCTTGAATCGTCCATACGAAGGTGCTAAAATAACAATTGAAGGAAGAACTTGCGCGCGGGAAGCTGGAGACTTTCAATTTCCGATTTCTGACTCATTTACAACGGAATTTGCAACTGAATTTTCCAACAGAAATTGAATTTCATCCCTAATCAACCTTCTCTGATACCGTGAAAGGATTTGATGATTGAATAAGGAGAGAAACTTGAGATCAAAGCTTTATGTATTGAAAACATGGTGGAATAATTAGATGATTAAATACAAAGGGATAGTACTCCTTATATAGGAAGAAGTACTAGGGACTAATAAGCAAATGTCCTAAACATAGGTACTAACATAAATTGAAAGTAAGTACATCATCTACTAAACAATTGAAATGTAATTCTCTAACATTCACCCCAGTTCTTCACCTTTATTGATTTTGATCCTCAAACTTTTGAAAATTGCTGAATTGGTCCCAAAACTTGCAATGCTTCTATCCTTGTGCCGAAATCCAAAATCCAATCCCGATCTAGTCCGCAATCGACTTGAGATCACACACCTTCCATCATCAATTTGATCCTTCGAGCCCAATACAACCACGTGGGTAACCGCATATGGACGAACAAGAAACTAAAACTACACTAAAGCAAATGTCGCCATGGTCATGTCCGTGGAGCCTTCTTGGTCATCCATCGTGATCACGCCATTTTAGGCTAAACGAAATAACTAAGAAAAAGTCTGATCGGCACTTGAACTTACAACCAATGCTCGAAGCAATCTCACCAAACACTTTCTTGTGCAAGCAACCCAATCACACACCAATGTGATCTCGAAACAACAACTTCATCATCAAGCATCATTTCAACATTTCGAGTAAGGAATCAACTTAGCAATCTCAATCAAGTATTTCAGCATTTGAGGCGCAAATCAGCATGTATCACACCACCACCATTAATTGAAAGTACCATAGATCAGCATTTCAGCACCATGGATCAACATTTCACCAAAATTGATCAGCATTTCAGCATTTTGCCCACAGATCATCGTTTCAGCACCATAGATCACCATTTTGAGGAGCAATGTCACACGTATCAGATCAGTAATGTCGATCAAGGCATGAATTAGCTCAGCATTAAGCAGCTCACTATCCCTATCAGCTCTCAAACAGCAGCAACTAACAGAGCAATGAAGCAACTGAGGTTTTTAGACAGCATTTCAATCGCAACAGCAACAATTAACAGAGCAATGCAGTAGCTTATATTTTCGAACCGCATTTCAATCGCAACAGTATGGAATTATCATCCAGCAACACATCATTATCACACCATTTTAGTGATGAATAAATCACATCCAGCAACAAGGCATTATCATAGCATAGCAAACAGAGTTTTGTTGAAGAACAGAGATGACAGATGAACACTTACACCGATTTGATATCTTCTTCTAGTTTGACATCTCTGAAGTTGTTTGATATCTTCTTCTGTATTCCACCTAGAACGAAGCGAAAGGAATTGAATAATAAATCGCTGCAAGAAGATTCTACGAACATATGCTCTGGTTGTTGAAGATATCACTGGAAGGCTGAGGCTGTTCTGTTCTACGCGCTGGTTCTTCTGCAGATTTTAGGTTCGGATCTCCTTTGGATGTTGAAATCGAATCTCCTTCTGCTTGGATTCGACTGATTTCTGCTCTTATGAACTTGTTGAGGATGTGACCAACTTAATTCAAACTAAGTAAGCTGCTGTAATGGCAATTGAAGACATGAAGACCTGCGTGAGAAGCTAAAGAACAACGCTCTGATTTGTACGATCCGATTGTTGAAATATGGTCTCATGTTGCTTGGAATTGATCGATTCCTACTCGTACGAATGTGATGAGGATGAAACCAGCTTGAATAGTCCATAGGAAGGTGCTAAAATAACAATTGAAGGAAGAACTTGCGCGCGGGAAGCTGGAGACTTTCAATTTCCGATTTCTGACTCATTTACAACGGAATTTGCAACTGAATTTTCCAACAGAAATTGAATTTCATCCCTAATCAACCTTCTCTGATACCGTGAAAGGATTTGATGATTGAATAAGGAGAGAAACTTGAGATCAAAGCTTTATGTATTGAAAACATGGTGGAATGATTAGATGATTAAATACAAAGGGATAGTACTCCTTATATAGGAAGAAGTACTAGGGACTAATAAGCAAATGTCCTAAACATAGGTACTAACATAAATTGAAAGTAAGTACATCATCTACTAAACAATTGAAATGTAATTCTCTAACATTCACCCCAGTTCTTCACCTTTATTGATTTTGATCCTCAAACTTTTGAAAATTGCTGAATTGGTCCCAAAACTTGCAATGCTTCTATCCTTGTGCCGAAATCCAAAATCCAATCCCGATCTAGTCCGCAATCGACTTGAGATCACACACCTTCCATCATCAATTTGATCCTTCGAGCCCAATACAACCACGTGGGTAACCGCATATGGACGAACAAGAAACTAAAACTACACTAAAGCAAATGTCGCCATGGTCATGTCCGTGGAGCCTTCTTGGTCATCCATCGTGATCACGCCATTTTAGGCTAAACGAAACAACTAAGAAAAAGTCTGATCGGCACTTGAACTTACAACCAATGCTCGAAGCAATCTCACCAAACACTTTCTTGTGCAAGCAACCCAATCACACACCAATGTGATCTCGAAACAACAACTTCATCATCAAGCATCATTTCAACATTTCGAGTAAGGAATCAACTTAGCAATCTCAATCAAGTATTTCAGCATTTGAGGCACAAATCAGCATGTTTCACACCACCACCATTAATTGAAAGTACCATAGATCAGCATTTCAGCACCATGGATCAACATTTCACCAAAATTGATCAGCATTTCAGCATTTTGCCCACAGATCATCGTTTCAGCACCATAGATCACCATTTTGAGGAGCAATGTCACACGTATCAGATCAGTAATGTCGATCAAGGCATGAATTAGCTCAGCATTAAGCAGCTCACTATCCCTATCAGCTCTCAAACAGCAGCAACTAACAGAGCAATGAAGCAACTGAGGTTTTTAGACAGCATTTCAATCGCAACAGCAACAATTAACAGAGCAATGCAGTAGCTTATATTTTCGAACCGCATTTCAATCGCAACAGTATGGAATTATCATCCAGCAACACTTCATTATCACACCATTTTAGTGATGAATAAATCACATCCAGCAACAAGGCATTATCATAGCATAGCAAACAGAGTTTTGTTGAAGAACAGAGATGACAGATGAACACTTACACCGATTTGATATCTTCTTCTAGTTTGACATCTCTGAAGTTGTTTGATATCTTCTTCTGTATTCCACCTAGAACGAAGCGAAAGGAATTGAATAATAAATCGCTGCAAGAAGATTCTACGAACATATGCTCTGGTTGTTGAAGATATCACTGGAAGGCTGAGGCTGTTCTGTTCTACGCGCTGGTTCTTCTGCAGATTTTAGGTTCAGATCTCCTTTGGATGTTGAAATCGAATCTCCTTCTGCTTGGATTCGACTGATTTCTGCTCTTATGAACTTGTTGAGGATGTGACCAACTTAATTCAAACTAAGTAAGCTGCTGTAATGGCAATTGAAGACATGAAGACCTGCGTGAGAAGCTAAAGAACAACGCTCTGATTTGTACGATCCGATTGTTGAAATATGGTCTCATGTTGCTTGGAATTGATCGATTCCTACTCGTACGAATGTGATGAGGATGAAACCAGCTTGAATCGTCCATAGGAAGGTGCTAAAATAACAATTGAAGGAAGAACTTGCGCGCGGGAAGCTGGAGACTTTCAATTTCCGATTTCTGACTCATTTGCAACGGAATTTGCAACTGAATTTTCCAACAGAAATTGAATTTCATCCCTAATCAACCTTCTCTGATACCGTGAAAGGATTTGATGATTGAATAAGGAGAGAAACTTGAGATCAAAGCTTTATGTATTGAAAACATGGTGGAATGATTCGATGATTAAATACAAAGGGATAGTACTCCTTATATAGGAAGAAGTACTAGGGACTAATAAGCAAATGTCCTAAACATAGGGACTAACATAAATTGAAAGTAAATACATCATCTACTAAACAATTGAAATGTAATTCTCTAACATTCACCCCAGTTTTTCACCTTTATTGATTTTGATCCTCAAACTTTTGAAAATTGCTGAATTGGTCCCAAAACTTGCAATGCTTCTATCCTTGTGCCGAAATCCAAAATCCAATCCCGATCTAGTCCGCAATCGACTTGAGATCACACACCTTCCATCATCAATTTGATCCTTCGAGCCCAATACAACCACGTGGGTAACCGCATATGGACGAACAAGAAACTAAAACTACACTAAAGCAAATGTCGCCATGGTCATGTCCGTGGAGCCTTCTTGGTCATCCATCGTGATCACGCCATTTTAGGCTAAACGAAACAACTAAGAAAAAGTCTGATCGGCACTTGAACTTACAACCAATGCTCGAAGCAATCTCACCAAACACTTTCTTGTGCAAGCAACCCAATCACACACCAATGTGATCTCGAAACAACAACTTCATCATCAAGCATCATTTCAACATTTCGAGTAAGGAATCAACTTAGCAATCTCAATCAAGTATTTCAGCATTTGAGGCGCAAATCAGCATGTATCACACCACCACCATTAATTGAAAGTACCATAGATCAGCATTTCAGCACCATGGATCAACATTTCACCAAAATTGATCAGCATTTCAGCATTTTGCCCACAGATCATCGTTTCAGCACCATAGATCACCATTTTGAGGAGCAATGTCACACGTATCAGATCAGTAATGTCGATCAAGGCATGAATTAGCTCAGCATTAAGCAGCTCACTATCCCTATCAGCTCTCAAACAGCAGCAACTAACAGAGCAATGAAGCAACTGAGGTTTTTAGACAGCATTTCAATCGCAACAGCAACAATTAACAGAGCAATGCAGTAGCTTATATTTTCGAACCGCATTTCAATCGCAACAGTATGGAATTATCATCCAGCAACACATCATTATCACACCATTTTAGTGATGAATAAATCACATCCAGCAACAAGGCATTATCATAGCATAGCAAACATAGTTTTGTTGAAGAACAGAGATGACAGATGAACACTTACACCGATTTGATATCTTCTTCTAGTTTGACATCTCTGAAGTTGTTTGATATCTTCTTCTGTATTCCACCTAGAACGAAGCGAAAGGAATTGAATAATAAATCGCTGCAAGAAGATTCTACGAACATATGCTCTGGTTGTTGAAGATATCACTGGAAGGCTGAGGCTGTTCTGTTCTACGCGCTGGTTCTTCTGCAGATTTTAGGTTCAGATCTCCTTTGGATGTTGAAATCGAATCTCCTTCTGCTTGGATTCGACTGATTTCTGCTCTTATGAACTTGTTGAGGATGTGACCAACTTAATTCAAACTAAGTAAGCTGCTGTAATGGCAATTGAAGACATGAAGACCTGCGTGAGAAGCTAAAGAACAACGCTCTGATTTGTACGATCCGATTGTTGAAATATGGTCTCATGTTGCTTGGAATTGATCGATTCCTACTCGTACGAATGTGATGAGGATGAAACCAGCTTGAATCGTCCATAGGAAGGTGCTAAAATAACAATTGAAGGAAGAACTTGCGCGCGGGAAGCTGGAGACTTTCAATTTCCGATTTCTGACTCATTTGCAACGGAATTTGCAACTGAATTTTCCAACAGAAATTGAATTTCATCCCTAATCAACCTTCTCTGATACCGTGAAAGGATTTGATGATTGAATAAGGAGAGAAACTTGAGATCAAAGCTTTATGTATTGAAAACATGGTGGAATGATTAGATGATTAAATACAAAGGGATAGTACTCCTTATATAGGAAGAAGTACTAGGGACTAATAAGCAAATGTCCTAAACATAGGTACTAACATAAATTGAAAGTAAGTACATCATCTACTAAACAATTGAAATGTAATTCTCTAACATTCACCCCAGTTCTTCACCTTTATTGATTTTGATCCTCAAACTTTTGAAAATTGCTGAATTGGTCCCAAAACTTGCAATGCTTCTATCCTTGTGCCGAAATCCAAAATCCAATCCCGATCTAGTCCGCAATCGACTTGAGATCACACACCTTCCATCATCAATTTGATCCTTCGAGCCCAATACAACCACGTGGGTAACCGCATATGGACGAACAAGAAACTAAAACTACACTAAAGCAAATGTCGCCATGGTCATGTCCGTGGAGCCTTCTTGGTCATCCATCGTGATCACGCCATTTTAGGCTAAACGAAACAACTAAGAAAAAGTCTGATCGGCACTTGAACTTACAACCAATGCTCGAAGCAATCTCACCAAACACTTTCTTGTGCAAGCAACCCAATCACACACCAATGTGATCTCGAAACAACAACTTCATCATCAAGCATCATTTCAACATTTCGAGTAAGGAATCAACTTAGCAATCTCAATCAAGTATTTCAGCATTTGAGGCACAAATCAGCATGTTTCACACCACCACCATTAATTGAAAGTACCATAGATCAGCATTTCAGCACCATGGATCAACATTTCACCAAAATTGATCAGCATTTCAGCATTTTGCCCACAGATCATCGTTTCAGCACCATAGATCACCATTTTGAGGAGCAATGTCACACGTATCAGATCAGTAATGTCGATCAAGGCATGAATTAGCTCAGCATTAAGCAGCTCACTATCCCTATCAGCTCTCAAACAGCAGCAACTAACAGAGCAATGAAGCAACTGAGGTTTTTAGACAGCATTTCAATCGCAACAGCAACAATTAACAGAGCAATGCAGTAGATTATATTTTCGAACCGCATTTCAATCGCAACAGTATGGAATTATCATCCAGCAACACTTCATTATCACACCATTTTAGTGATGAATAAATTACATCCAGCAACAAGGCATTATCATAGCATAGCAAACAGAGTTTTGTTGAAGAACAGAGATGACAGATGAACACTTACACCGATTTGATATCTTCTTCTAGTTTGACATCTCTGAAGTTGTTTGATATCTTCTTCTGTATTCCACCTAGAACGAAGCGAAAGGAATTGAATAATAAATCGCTGCAAGAAGATTCTACGAACATATGCTCTGGTTGTTGAAGATATCACTGGAAGGCTGAGGCTGTTCTGTTCTACGCGCTGGTTCTTCTGCAGATTTTAGGTTCAGATCTCCTTTGGATGTTGAAATCGAATCTCCTTCTGCTTGGATTCGACTGATTTCTGCTCTTATGAACTTGTTGAGGATGTGACCAACTTAATTCAAACTAAGTAAGCTGCTGTAATGGCAATTGAAGACATGAAGACCTGCGTGAGA
This sequence comes from Chamaenerion angustifolium, assembly GCA_946814005.1. Taxonomy (NCBI): domain Eukaryota; kingdom Viridiplantae; phylum Streptophyta; class Magnoliopsida; order Myrtales; family Onagraceae; genus Chamaenerion; species Chamaenerion angustifolium. The sequence goes on along the minus strand of OX328277.1, from coordinate 16,994,007 downwards.
AGCTAAAGAACAACGCTCTGATTTGTACGATCCGATTGTTGAAATATGGTCTCATGTTGCTTGGAATTGATCGATTCCTACTCGTACGAATGTGATGAGGATGAAACCAGCTTGAATCGTCCATAGGAAGGTGCTAAAATAACAATTGAAGGAAGAACTTGCGCGCGGGAAGCTGGAGACTTTCAATTTCCGATTTCTGACTCATTTGCAACGGAATTTGCAACGGAATTTTCCAACAGAAATTGAATTTCATCCCTAATCAACCTTCTCTGATACCGTGAAAGGATTTGATGATTGAATAAGGAGAGAAACTTGAGATCAAAGCTTTATGTATTGAAAACATGGTGGAATGATTCGATGATTAAATACAAAGGGATAGTACTCCTTATATAGGAAGAAGTACTAGGGACTAATAAGCAAATGTCCTAAACATAGGGACTAACATAAATTGAAAGTAAATACATCATCTACTAAACAATTGAAATGTAATTCTCTAACATTCACCCCAGTTCTTCACCTTTATTGATTTTGATCCTCAAACTTTTGAAAATTGCTGAATTGGTCCCAAAACTTGCAATGCTTCTATCCTTGTGCCGAAATCCAAAATCCAATTCCGATCTAGTCCGCAATCGACTTGAGATCACACACCTTCCATCATCAATTAGATTCTTCGAGCCCAATACACCCACGTGGGTAACCGCATATGGACGAACAAGAAACTAAAACTAAACTAAAGCAAATGTCGCCATGGTCATGTCCGTGGAGCCTTCTTGGTCATCCATCGTGATCACGCCATTTTAGGCTAAACGAAACAACTAAGAAAAAGTCTGATCGGCACTTGAACTTACAAACAATGCTCGAAGCAATCTCACCAAACACTTTCTTGTGCAAGCAACCCAATCACACACCAATGTGATCTCGAAACAGCAACTTCAGCATCAAGCATCATTTCAACATTTCGAGTAAGGAAACAACTTAGCAATCTCGATCAAGTATTTCAGCATTTGAGGCGCAAATCAGCATGTATCACAGCACCACCATTAATGGAAAGTACCATAGATCAGCATTTCAGCACCATGGATCAACATTTCACCAAAATTGATCAGCATTTTAGCATTTTGCCCACAGATCATCGTTTCAGCACCATAGATCACCCATTTTGAGGAGCAATGTCACACGTATCAGATCAGTAATGTCGATCAAGGCATGAATTAGCTCATCATTAAGCAGCTCACTATCCCTATCAGCTCTCAAACAGCAGCAACTAACAGAGCAATGAAGCAACTTAGGTTTTTATACAGCATTTCAATCGCAACAGCAACAATTAACAGAGCAATGCAGTAGCTTATATTTTCGAACCGCATTTCAATCGCAACAGTATGGAATTATCATCCAGCAACACATCATTATCACACCATTTTAGTGATGAATAAATCACATCCAGCAACAAGGCATTATCATAGCATAGCAAACAGAGTTTTGTTGAAGAACAGAGATGACAGATGAACACTTACACCGATTTGATATCTTCTTCTAGTTTGACATCTCTGAAGTTGTTTGATATCTTCTCCTGTATTCCACCTAGAACGACGTGAAACGAATTGAATAATAAATCGCTGCAAGAAGATTCTACGTACATATGCTCTGGTTGTTGAAGATATCACTGGAAGGCTGATGCTGTTCTGTTCTACGCGCTAGTTCTTCTGCAGATTTTAGGTTCGGATCTCCTTTGGATGTTGAAATCGAATCTCCTTCTGCTTGGATTCGACTGATTTCTGCTCTTATGAACTTGTTGAGGATGTGACCAACTTAATTCAAACTAAGTAAGCTGCTGTAATGGCAATTGAAGACATGAAGACCTGCGTGAGAAACTAAAGAACAACGCTCTGATTTGTACGATCCGATTGTTGAAATATGGTCTCATGTTGCTTGGAATTGATCGATTCCTACTCGTATTAATGTGATGAGGATTAAACCAGCTTGAATCGTCCATAGGAAGGTGCTAAAATAACAATTGAAGGAAGAACTTGCGCGCGGGAAGCTGGAGACTTTCAATTTCCGATTTCTGACTCATTTGCAACGGAATTTGCAACGGAATTTTCCAACAGAAATTGAATTTCATCCCTAATCAACCTTCTCTGATACCGTGAAAGGATTTGATGATTGAATAAGGAGAGAAACTTGAGATCAAAGCTTTATGTATTGAAAACATGGTGGAATGATTAGATGATTAAATACAAAGGGATAGTACTCCTTATATAGGAAGAAGTACTAGGGACTAATAAGCAAATGTCCTAAACATAGGTACTAACATAAATTGAAAGTAAGTACATCATCTACTAAACAATTGAAATGTAATTCTCTAACATTCACCCCAGTTCTTCACCTTTATTGATTTTGATCCTCAAACTTTTGAAAATTGCTGAATTGGTCCCAAAACTTGCAATGCTTCTATCCTTGTGCCGAAATCCAAAATCCAATCCCGATCTAGTCCGCAATCGACTTGTGATCACACACCTTCCATCATCAATTTGATCCTTCGAGCCCAATACAACCACGTGGGTAACCGCATATGGACGAACAAGAAACTAAAACTAAACTAAAGCAAATGTCGCCATGGTCATGTCCGTGGAGCCTTCTTGGTCATCCATCGTGATCACGCCATTTTAGGCTAAACGAAACAACTAAGAAAAAGTCTGATCGGCACTTGAACTTACAACCAATGCTCGAAGCAATCTCACCAAACACTTTCTTGTGCAAGCAACCCAATCACACACCAATGTGATCTCGAAACAACAACTTCATCATCAAGCATCATTTCAACATTTCGAGTAAGGAATCAACTTAGCAATCTCAATCAAGTATTTCAGCATTTGAGGCGCAAATCAGCATGTATCACACCACCACCATTAATGGAAAGTACCATAGATCAGCATTTCAGCACCATGGATCAACATTTCACCAAAATTGATCAGCATTTCAGCATTTTGCCCACAGATCATCGTTTCAGCACCATAGATCACCATTTTGAGGAGCAATGTCACACATATCAGATCAGTAATGTCGATCAAGGCATGAATTAGCTCAGCATTAAGCAGCTCACTATCCCTATCAGCTCTCAAACAGCAGCAACTAACAGAGCAATGAAGCAACTGAGGTTTTTAGATAGCATTTCAATCGCAACAGCAACAATTAACAGAGCAATGCAGTAGCTTATATTTTCGAACCGCATTTCAATCGCAACAGTATGGAATTATCATCCAGCAACACATCATTATCACACCATTTTAGTGATGAATAAATCACATCCAGCAACAAGGCATTATCATAGCATAGCAAACATAGTTTTGTTGAAGAACAGAGATGACAGATGAACACTTACACCGATTTGATATCTTCTTATAGTTTGACATCTCTGAAGTTGTTTGATATCTTCTTCTGTATTCCACCTAGAACGAAGCGAAAGGAATTGAATAATAAATCGCTGCAAGAAGATTCTACGAACATATGCTCTGGTTGTTGAAGATATCACTGGAAGGCTGAGGCTGTTCTGTTCTACGCGCTGGTTCTTCTGCAGATTTTAGGTTCGGATCTCCTTTGGATGTTGAAATCGAATCTCCTTCTGCTTGGATTCGACTGATTTCTGCTCTTATGAACTTGTTAAGGATGTGACCAACTTAATTCAAACTAAGTAAGCTGCTGTAATGGCAATTGAAGACATGAAGACCTGCGTGAGAAGCTAAAGAACAACGCTCTGATTTGTACGATCCGATTGTTGAAATATGGTCTCATGTTGCTTGGAATTGATCGATTCCTACTCGTACGAATGTGATGAGGATGAAACCAGCTTGAATCGTCCATAGGAAGGTGCTAAAATAACAATTGAAGGAAGAACTTGCGCGCGGGAAGCTGGAGACTTTCAATTTCCGATTTCTGACTCATTTGCAACGGAATTTGCAACGGAATTTTCCAACAGAAATTGAATTTCATCCCTAATCAACCTTCTCTGATACCGTGAAAGGATTTGATGATTGAATAAGGAGAGAAACTTGAGATCAAAGCTTTATGTATTGAAAACATGGTGGAATGATTCGATGATTAAATACAAAGGGATAGTACTCCTTATATAGGAAGAAGTACTAGGGACTAATAAGCAAATGTCCTAAACATAGGGACTAACATAAATTGAAAGTAAATACATCATCTACTAAACAATTGAAATGTAATTCTCTAACATTCACCCCAGTTCTTCACCTTTATTGATTTTGATCCTCAAACTTTTGAAAATTGCTGAATTGGTCCCAAAACTTGCAATGCTTCTATCCTTGTGCCGAAATCCAAAATCCAATTCCGATCTAGTCCGCAATCGACTTGAGATCACACACCTTCCATCATCAATTAGATTCTTCGAGCCCAATACACCCACGTGGGTAACCGCATATGGACGAACAAGAAACTAAAACTAAACTAAAGCAAATGTCGCCATGGTCATGTCCGTGGAGCCTTCTTGGTCATCCATCGTGATCACGCCATTTTAGGCTAAACGAAACAACTAAGAAAAAGTCTGATCGGCACTTGAACTTACAAACAATGCTCGAAGCAATCTCACCAAACACTTTCTTGTGCAAGCAACCCAATCACACACCAATGTGATCTCGAAACAGCAACTTCAGCATCAAGCATCATTTCAACATTTCGAGTAAGGAAACAACTTAGCAATCTCGATCAAGTATTTCAGCATTTGAGGCGCAAATCAGCATGTATCACAGCACCACCATTAATGGAAAGTACCATAGATCAGCATTTCAGCACCATGGATCAACATTTCACCAAAATTGATCAGCATTTTAGCATTTTGCCCACAGATCATCGTTTCAGCACCATAGATCACCCATTTTGAGGAGCAATGTCACACGTATCAGATCAGTAATGTCGATCAAGGCATGAATTAGCTCATCATTAAGCAGCTCACTATCCCTATCAGCTCTCAAACAGCAGCAACTAACAGAGCAATGAAGCAACTTAGGTTTTTATACAGCATTTCAATCGCAACAGCAACAATTAACAGAGCAATGCAGTAGCTTATATTTTCGAACCGCATTTCAATCGCAACAGTATGGAATTATCATCCAGCAACACATCATTATCACACCATTTTAGTGATGAATAAATCACATCCAGCAACAAGGCATTATCATAGCATAGCAAACAGAGTTTTGTTGAAGAACAGAGATGACAGATGAACACTTACACCGATTTGATATCTTCTTCTAGTTTGACATCTCTGAAGTTGTTTGATATCTTCTCCTGTATTCCACCTAGAACGACGTGAAACGAATTGAATAATAAATCGCTGCAAGAAGATTCTACGTACATATGCTCTGGTTGTTGAAGATATCACTGGAAGGCTGATGCTGTTCTGTTCTACGCGCTAGTTCTTCTGCAGATTTTAGGTTCGGATCTCCTTTGGATGTTGAAATCGAATCTCCTTCTGCTTGGATTCGACTGATTTCTGCTCTTATGAACTTGTTGAGGATGTGACCAACTTAATTCAAACTAAGTAAGCTGCTGTAATGGCAATTGAAGACATGAAGACCTGCGTGAGAAACTAAAGAACAACGCTCTGATTTGTACGATCCGATTGTTGAAATATGGTCTCATGTTGCTTGGAATTGATCGATTCCTACTCGTATTAATGTGATGAGGATTAAACCAGCTTGAATCGTCCATAGGAAGGTGCTAAAATAACAATTGAAGGAAGAACTTGCGCGCGGGAAGCTGGAGACTTTCAATTTCCGATTTCTGACTCATTTGCAACGGAATTTGCAACGGAATTTTCCAACAGAAATTGAATTTCATCCCTAATCAACCTTCTCTGATACCGTGAAAGGATTTGATGATTGAATAAGGAGAGAAACTTGAGATCAAAGCTTTATGTATTGAAAACATGGTGGAATGATTAGATGATTAAATACAAAGGGATAGTACTCCTTATATAGGAAGAAGTACTAGGGACTAATAAGCAAATGTCCTAAACATAGGTACTAACATAAATTGAAAGTAAGTACATCATCTACTAAACAATTGAAATGTAATTCTCTAACATTCACCCCAGTTCTTCACCTTTATTGATTTTGATCCTCAAACTTTTGAAAATTGCTGAATTGGTCCCAAAACTTGCAATGCTTCTATCCTTGTGCCGAAATCCAAAATCCAATCCCGATCTAGTCCGCAATCGACTTGTGATCACACACCTTCCATCATCAATTTGATCCTTCGAGCCCAATACAACCACGTGGGTAACCGCATATGGACGAACAAGAAACTAAAACTAAACTAAAGCAAATGTCGCCATGGTCATGTCCGTGGAGCCTTCTTGGTCATCCATCGTGATCACGCCATTTTAGGCTAAACGAAACAACTAAGAAAAAGTCTGATCGGCACTTGAACTTACAACCAATGCTCGAAGCAATCTCACCAAACACTTTCTTGTGCAAGCAACCCAATCACACACCAATGTGATCTCGAAACAACAACTTCATCATCAAGCATCATTTCAACATTTCGAGTAAGGAATCAACTTAGCAATCTCAATCAAGTATTTCAGCATTTGAGGCGCAAATCAGCATGTATCATAGCACCACCATTAATTGAAAGTACCATAGATCAGCATTTCAGCACCATGGATCAACATTTCACCAAAATTGATCAGCATTTCAGCATTTTGCCCACAGATCATCGTTTCAGCACCATAGATCACCATTTTGAGGAGCAATGTCACACGTATCAGATCAGTAATGTCGATCAAGGCATGAATTAGCTCAGCATTAAGCAGCTCACTATCCCTATCAGCTCTCAAACAGCAGCAACTAACAGAGCAATGAAGCAACTGAGGTTTTTAGACAGCATTTCAATCGCAACAGCAACAATTAACAGAGCAATGCAGTAGCTTATATTTTCGAACCGCATTTCAATCGCAACAGTATGGAATTATCATCCAGCAACACATCATTATCACACCATTTTAGTGATGAATAAATCACATCCAGCAACAAGGCATTATCATAGCATAGCAAACAGAGTTTTGTTGAAGAACAGAGATGACAGATGAACACTTACACCGATTTGATATCTTCTTCTAGTTTGACATCTCTGAAGTTGTTTGATATCTTCTTCTGTATTCCACCTAGAACGAAGCGAAAGGAATTGAATAATAAATCGCTGCAAGAAGATTCTACGAACATATGCTCTGGTTGTTGAAGATATCACTGGAAGGCTGAGGCTGTTCTGTTCTACGCGCTGGTTCTTCTGCAGATTTTAGGTTCGGATCTCCTTTGGATGTTGAAATCGAATCTCCTTCTGCTTGGATTCGACTGATTTCTGCTCTTATGAACTTGTTGAGGATGTGACCAACTTAATTCAAACTAAGTAAGCTGCTGTAATGGCAATTGAAGACATGAAGACCTGCGTGAGAAGCTAAAGAACAACGCTCTGATTTGTACGATCCGATTGTTGAAATATGGTCTCATGTTGCTTGGAATTGATCGATTCCTACTCGTACGAATGTGATGAGGATGAAACCAGCTTGAATCGTCCATAGGAAGGTGCTAAAATAACAATTGAAGGAAGAACTTGCGCGCGGGAAGCTGGAGACTTTCAATTTCCGATTTCTGACTCATTTGCAACGGAATTTGCAACGGAATTTGCAACGGAATTTTCCAACAGAAATTGAATTTCATCCCTAATCAACCTTCTCTGATACCGTGAAAGGATTTGATGATTGAATAAGGAGAGAAACTTGAGATCAAAGCTTTATGTATTGAAAACATGGTGGAATGATTCGATGATTAAATACAAAGGGATAGTACTCCTTATATAGGAAGAAGTACTAGGGACTAATAAGCAAATGTCCTAAACATAGGTACTAACATAAATTGAAAGTAAGTACATCATCTACTAAATAATTGAAATGTAATTCTCTAACATTCACCCCAGTTCTTCACCTTTATTGATTTTGATCCTCAAACTTTTGAAAATTGCTGAATTGGTCCCAAAACTTGCAATGCTTCTATCCTTGTGCCGAAATCCAAAATCCAATCCCGATCTAGTCCGCAATCGACTTGAGATCACACACCTTCCATCATCAATTTGATCCTTCGAGCCCAATACAACCACGTGGGTAACCGCATATGGACGAACAAGAAACTAAAACTAAACTAAAGCAAATGTCGCCATGGTCATGTCCGTGGAGCCTTCTTGGTCATCCATCGTGATCACGCCATTTTAGGCTAAACGAAACAACTAAGAAAAAGTCTGATCGGCACTTGAACTTACAACCAATGCTCGAAGCAATCTCACCAAACACTTTCTTGTGCAAGCAACCCAATCACACACCAATGTGATCTCGAAACAACAACTTCATCATCAAGCATCATTTCAACATTTCGAGTAAGGAATCAACTTAGCAATCTCAATCAAGTATTTCAGCATTTGAGGCGCAAATCAGCATGTATCACAGCACCACCATTAATTGAAAGTACCATAGATCAGCATTTCAGCACCATGGATCAACATTTCACCAAAATTGATCAGCATTTCAGCATTTTGCCCACAGATCATCGTTTCAGCACCATAGATCACCATTTTGAGGAGCAATGTCACACGTATCAGATCAGTAATGTCGATCAAGGCATGAATTAGCTCAGCATTAAGCAGCTCACTATCCCTATCAGCTCTCAAACAGCAGCAACTAACAGAGCAATGAAGCAACTGAGGTTTTTAAACAGCATTTCAATCGCAACAGCAACAATTAACAGAGCAATGCAGTAGCTTATATTTTCGAACCGCATTTCAATCGCAACAGTATGGAATTATCATCCAGCAACACATCATTATCACACCATTTTAGTGATGAATAAATCACATCCAGCAACAAGGCATTATCATAGCATAGCAAACAGAGTTTTGTTGAAGAACAGAGATGACAGATGAACACTTACACCGATTTGATATCTTCTTCTAGTTTGACATCTCTGAAGTTGTTTGATATCTTCTTCTGTATTCCACCTAGAACGAAGCGAAAGGAATTGAATAATAAATCGCTTCAAGAAGATTCTACGAACATATGCTCTGGTTGTTGAAGATATCACTGGAAGGCTGAGGCTGTTCTGTTCTACGCGCTGGTTCTTCTGCAGATTTTAGGTTCGGATCTCCTTTGGATGTTGAAATCGAATCTCCTTCTGCTTGGATTCGACTGATTTCTGCTCTTATGAACTTGTTGAGGATGTGACCAACTTAATTCAAACTAAGTAAGCTGCTGTAATGGCAATTGAAGACATGAAGACCTGCGTGAGAAGCTAAAGAACAACGCTCTGATTTGTACGATCCGATTGTTGAAATATGGTCTCATGTTGCTTGGAATTGATCGATTCCTACTCGTACGAATGTGATGAGGATGAAACCAGCTTGAATCGTCCATAGGAAGGTGCTAAAATAACAATTGAAGGAAGAACTTGCGCGCGGGAAGCTGGAGACTTTCAATTTCCGATTTCTGACTCATTTGCAACGGAATTTGCAACGGAATTTTCCAACAGAAATTGAATTTCATCCCTAATCAACCTTCTCTGATACCGTGAAAGGATTTGATGATTGAATAAGGAGAGAAACTTGAGATCAAAGCTTTATGTATTGAAAACATGGTGGAATGATTCGATGATTAAATACAAAGGGATAGTACTCCTTATATAGGAAGAAGTACTAGGTACTAATAAGCAAATGTCCTAAACATAGGGACTAACATAAATTGAAAGTAAATACATCATCTACTAAACAATTGAAATGTAATTCTCTAACATTCACCCCAGTTCTTCACCTTTATTGATTTTGATCCTCAAACTTTTGAAAATTGCTGAATTGGTCCCAAAACTTGCAATGCTTCTATCCTTGTGCCGAAATCCAAAATCCAATTCCGATCTAGTCCGCAATCGACTTGAGATCACACACCTTCCATCATCAATTTGATTCTTCAATCCCAATACAACCACGTGGGTAACCGCATATGGACGAACAAGAAACTAAAACTAAACTAAAGCAAATGTCGCCATGGTCATGTCCGTGGAGCCTTCTTGGTCATCCATCGTGATCACGCCATTTTAGGCTAAACGAAACAACTAAGAAAAAGTCTGATCGGCACTTGAACTTACAACCAATGCTCGAAGCAATCTCACCAAACACTTTCTTGTGCAAGCAACCCAATCACACACCAATGTGATCTCGAAACAACAACTTCATCATCAAGCATCATTTCAACATTTCGAGTAAGGAATCAACTTAGCAATCTCAATCAAGTATTTCAGCATTTGAGGCGCAAATCAGCATGTATCACAGCACCACCATTAATGGAAAGTACCATAGATCAGCATTTCAGCACCATGGATCAACATTTCACCAAAATTGATCAGCATTTCAGCATTTTGCCCACAGATCATCGTTTCAGCACCATAGATCACCATTTTGAGGAGCAATGTCACACATATCAGATCAGTAATGTCGATCAAGGCATGAATTAGCTCAGCATTAAGCAGCTCACTATCCCTATCAGCTCTCAAACAGCAGCAACTAACAGAGCAATGAAGCAACTTAGGTTTTTAGACAGCATTTCAATCGCAACAGCAACAATTAACAGAGCAATGCAGTAGCTTATATTTTCGAACCGCATTTCAATCGCAACAGTATGGAATTATCATCCAGCAACACATCATTATCACACCATTTTAGTCATGAATAAATCACATCCAGCAACAAGGCATTATCATAGCATAGCAAACAGAGTTTTGTTGAAGAACAGAGATGACAGATGAACACTTACACCGATTTGATATCTTCTTCTAGTTTGACATCTCTGAAGTTGTTTGATATCTTCTTCTGTATTCCACCTAGAACGAAGCGAAAGGAATTGAATAATAAATCGCTGCAAGAAGATTCTACGAACATATGCTCTGGTTGTTGAAGATATCACTGGAAGGCTGAGGCTGTTCTGTTCTACGCGCTGGTTCTCTGCAGATTTTAGGTTCGGATCTCCTTTGGATGTTGAAATCGAATCTCCTTCTGCTTGGATTCGACTGATTTCTGCTCTTATGAACTTGTTGAGGATGTGACCAACTTAATTCAAACTAAGTAAGCTGCTGTAATGGCAATTGAAGACATGAAGACCTGCGTGAGAAGCTAAAGAACAACGCTCTGATTTGTACGATCCGATTGTTGAAATATGGTCTCATGTTGCTTGGAATTGATCGATTCCTACTCGTACGAATGTGATGAGGATGAAACCAGCTTGAATCGTCCATAGGAAGGTGCTAAAATAACAATTGAAGGAAGAACTTGCGCGCGGGAAGCTGGAGACTTTCAATTTCCGATTTCTGACTCATTTGCAACGGAATTTGCAACGGAATTTTCCAACAGAAATTGAATTTCATCCCTAATCAACCTTCTCTGATACCGTGAAAGGATTTGATGATTGAATAAGGAGAGAAACTTGAGATCAAAGCTTTATGTATTGAAAACATGGTGGAATGATTAGATGATTAAATACAAAGGGATAGTACTCCTTATATAGGAAGAAGTACTAGGGACTAATAAGCAAATGTCCTAAACATAGGGACTAACATAAATTGAAAGTAAATACATCATCTACTAAACAATTGAAATGTAATTCTCTAACATTCACCCCAGTTCTTCACCTTTATTGATTTTGATCCTCAAACTTTTGAAAATTGCTGAATTGGTCCCAAAACTTGCAATGCTTCTATCCTTGTGCCGAAATCCAAAATCCAATTCCGATCTAGTCCGCAATCGACTTGAGATCACACACCTTCCATCATCAATTTGATTCTTCAATCCCAATACAACCACGTGGGTAACCGCATATGGACGAACAAGAAACTAAAACTAAACTAAAGCAAATGTCGCCATGGTCATGTCCGTGGAGCCTTCTTGGTCATCCATCGTGATCACGCCATTTTAGGCTAAACGAAACAACTAAGAAAAAGTCTGATCGGCACTTGAACTTACAACCAATGCTCGAAGCAATCTCACCAAACACTTTCTTGTGCAAGCAACCCAATCACACACCAATGTGATCTCGAAACAACAACTTCATCATCAAGCATCATTTCAACATTTCGAGTAAGGAATCAACTTAGCAATCTCAATCAAGTATTTCAGCATTTGAGGCGCAAATCAGCATGTATCACAGCACCACCATTAATGGAAAGTACCATAGATCAGCATTTCAGCACCATGGATCAACATTTCACCAAAATTGATCAGCATTTCAGCATTTTGCCCACAGATCATCGTTTCAGCACCATAGATCACCATTTTGAGGAGCAATGTCACACATATCAGATCAGTAATGTCGATCAAGGCATGAATTAGCTCAGCATTAAGCAGCTCACTATCCCTATCAGCTCTCAAACAGCAGCAACTAACAGAGCAATGAAGCAACTTAGGTTTTTAGACAGCATTTCAATCGCAACAGCAACAATTAACAGAGCAATGCAGTAGCTTATATTTTCGAACCGCATTTCAATCGCAACAGTATGGAATTATCATCCAGCAACACATCATTATCACACCATTTTAGTCATGAATAAATCACATCCAGCAACAAGGCATTATCATAGCATAGCAAACAGAGTTTTGTTGAAGAACAGAGATGACAGATGAACACTTACACCGATTTGATATCTTCTTATAGTTTGACATCTCTGAAGTTGTTTGATATCTTCTTCTGTATTCCACCTAGAACGAAGCGAAAGGAATTGAATAATAAATCGCTGCAAGAAGATTCTACGTACATATGCTCTGGTTGTTGAAGATATCACTGGAAGGCTGAGGCTGTTCTGTTCTACGCGCTGGTTCTTCTGCAGATTTTAGGTTCAGATCTCCTTTGGATGTTGAAATCGAATCTCCTTCTGCTTGGATTCGACTGATTTCTGCTCTTATGAACTTGTTGAGGATGTGACCAACTTAATTCAAATTAAGTAAGCTGCTGTAATGGCAATTGAAGACATGAAGACCTGCGTGAGAAGCTAAAGAACAACGCTCTGATTTGTACGATCCGATTGTTGAAATATGGTCTCATGTTGCTTGGAATTGATCGATTCCTACTCGTACGAATGTGATGAGGATGAAACCAGCTTGAATCGTCCATAGGAAGGTGCTAAAATAACAATTGAAGGAAGAACTTGCGCGCGGGAAGCTGGAGACTTTCAATTTCCGATTTCTGACTCATTTGCAACGGAATTTGCAACGGAATTTTCCAACAGAAATTGAATTTCATCCCTAATCAACCTTCTCTGATACCGTGAAAGGATTTGATGATTGAATAAGGAGAGAAACTTGAGATCAAAGCTTTATGTATTGAAAACATGGTGGAATGATTCGATGATTAAATACAAAGGGATAGTACTCCTTATATAGGAAGAAGTACTAGGGACTAATAAGCAAATGTCCTAAACATAGGGACTAACATAAATTGAAAGTAAATACATCATCTACTAAACAATTGAAATGTAATTCTCTAACATTCACCCCAGTTCTTCACCTTTATTGATTTTGATCCTCAAACTTTTGAAAATTGCTGAATTGGTCCCAAAACTTGCAATGCTTCTATCCTTGTGCCGAAATCCAAAATCCAATTCCGATCTAGTCCGCAATCGACTTGAGATCACACACCTTCCATCATCAATTAGATTCTTCGAGCCCAATACACCCACGTGGGTAACCGCATATGGACGAACAAGAAACTAAAACTAAACTAAAGCAAATGTCGCCATGGTCATGTCCGTGGAGCCTTCTTGGTCATCCATCGTGATCACGCCATTTTAGGCTAAACGAAACAACTAAGAAAAAGTCTGATCGGCACTTGAACTTACAACCAATGCTCGAAGCAATCTCACCAAACACTTTCTTGTGCAAGCAACCCAATCACACACCAATGTGATCTCGAAACAGCAACTTCAGCATCAAGCATCATTTCAACATTTCGAGTAAGGAAACAACTTAGCAATCTCGATCAAGTATTTCAGCATTTGAGGCGCAAATCAGCATGTATCACAGCACCACCATTAATGGAAAGTACCATAGATCAGCATTTCAGCACCATGGATCAACATTTCACCAAAATTGATCAGCATTTTAGCATTTTGCCCACAGATCATCGTTTCAGCACCATAGATCACCCATTTTGAGGAGCAATGTCACACGTATCAGATCAGTAATATCGATCAAGGCATGAATTAGCTCAGCATTAAGCAGCTCACTATCCCTATCAACTCTCAAACAGCAGCAACTAACAGAGCAATGAAGCAACTGAGGTTTTTAGACAGCAATTCAATCGCAACAGCAACAATTAACAGAGCAATGCAGTAGCTTATATTTTCGAACCGCATTTCAATCGCAACAGTATGGAATTATCATCCAGCAACACATCATTATCACACCATTTTAGTGATGAATAAATCACATCCAGCAACAAGGCATTATCATAGCATAGCAAACAGAGTTTTGTTGAAGAACAGAGATGACAGATGAACACTTACACCGATTTGATATCTTCTTCTAGTTTGACATCTCTGAAGTTGTTTGATATCTTCTCCTGTATTCCACCTAGAACGACGTGAAACGAATTGAATAATAAATCGCTGCAAGAAGATTCTACGTACATATGCTCTGGTTGTTGAAGATATCACTGGAAGGTTGATGCTGTTCTGTTCTACGCGTTAGTTCTTCTGCAGATTTTAGGTTCGGATCTCCTTTGGATGTTGAAATCGAATCTCCTTCTGCTTGGATTCGACTGATTTCTGCTCTTATGAACTTGTTGAGGATGTGACCAACTTAATTCAAACTAAGTAAGCTGCTGTAATGGCAATTGAAGACATGAAGACCTGTGTGAGAAGCTAAAGAACAACGCTCTGATTTGTACGATCCGATTGTTGAAATATGGTCTCATGTTGTTTGAATTGATCGATTCCTACTCGTATGAATGTGATGAGGATGAAACCAGCTTGAATCGTCCATAGGAAGGTGCTAAAATAAGAATTGAAGGAAGAACTTGCGCGCGGGAAGCTGGAGACTTTCAATTTCCGATTTCTGACTCATTTGCAACGGAATTTGCAACGGAATTTTCCAACAGAAATTGAATTTCATCCCTAATCAACCTTCTCTGATACCGTGAAAGGATTTGATGATTGAATAAGGAGAGAAACTTGAGATCAAAGCTTTATGTATTGAAAACATGGCGGAATGATTCGATGATTAAATACAAAGGGATAGTACTCCTTATATAGGAAGAAGTACTAGGGACTAATAAGCAAATGTCCTAAACATAGGGACTAACATAAATTGAAAGTAAATACATCATCTACTAAACAATTGAAATGTAATTCTCTAACATTCACCCCAGTTCTTCACCTTTATTGATTTTGATCCTCAAACTTTTGAAAATTGCTGAATTGGTCCCAAAACTTGCAATGCTTCTATCCTTGTGCCGAAATCCAAAATCCAATTCCGATCTAGTCCGCTATCGACTTGAGATCACACACCTTCCATCATCAATTTGATTCTTCGAGCCCAATACAACCACGTGGGTAACCGCATATGGACGAACAAGAAACTAAAACTAAACTAAAGCAAATGTCGCCATGGTCATGTCCGTGGAGCCTTCTTGGTCATCCATCGTGATCACGCCATTTTAGGCTAAACGAAACAACTAAGAAAAAGTCTGATCGGCACTTGAACTTACAACCAATGCTCGAAGCAATCTCACCAAACACTTTCTTGTGCAAACAACCCAATCACACACCAATGTGATCTCGAAACAGCAACTTCAGCATCAAGCATCATTTCAACATTTCGAGTAAGGAAACAACTTAGCAATCTCGATCAAGTATTTCAGCATTTGAGGCGCAAATCAGCATGTATCACAGCACCACCATTAATGGAAAGTACCATAGATCATCATTTCAGCACCATGGATCAACATTTCACCAAAATTGATCAGCATTTCAGCATTTTGCCCACAGATCATCGTTTCAGCACCATAGATCACCCATTTTGAGGAGCAATGTCACACGTATCAGATCAGTAATGTCGATCAAGGCATGAATTAGCTCAGCATTAAGCAGCTCACTATCCCTATCAGCTCTCAAACAGCAGCAACTAACAGAGCAATGAAGCAACTTAGGTTTTTAGACAGCATTTCAATCGCAACAGCAACAATTAACAGAGCAATGCAGTAGCTTATATTTTCGAACCGCATTTCAATCGCAACAGTATGGAATTATCATCCAGCAACACATCATTATCACACCATTTTAGTGATGAATAAATCACATCCAGCAACAAGGCATTATCATAGCATAGCAAACAGAGTTTTGTTGAAGAACAGAGATGACAGATGAACACTTACACCGATTTGATATCTTCTTCTAGTTTGACATCTCTGAAGTTGTTTGATATCTTCTCCTGTATTCCACCTAGAACGACGTGAAACGAATTGAATAATAAATCGCTGCAAGAAGATTCTACGTACATATGCTCTGGTTGTTGAAGATATCACTGGAAGGCTGAGGCTGTTCTGTTCTACGCGCTGGTTCTTCTGCAGATTTTAGGTTCGAATCTCCTTTGGATGTTGAAATCGAATCTCCTTCTGCTTGGATTCGACTGATTTCTGCTCTTATGAACTTGTTGAGGATGTGACCAACTTAATTCAAACTAAGTAAGCTGCTGTAATGGCAATTGAAGACATGAAGACCTGCGTGAGAAGCTAAAGAACAACGCTCTGATTTGTACGATCCGATTGTTGAAATATGGTCTCATGTTGCTTGGAATTGATCGATTCCTACTCGTATGAATGTGATGAGGATGAAACCAGCTTGAATCGTCCATAGGAAGGTGCTAAAATAACAATTGAAGGAAGAACTTGCGTGCGGGAAGCTGGAGACTTTCAATTTCCGATTTCTGACTCATTTGCAACGGAATTTTCCAACAGAAATTGACTTTCATCCCTAATCAACCTTCTCTGATACCGTGAAAGGATTTGATGATTGAATAAGTAGAGAAACTTGAGATCAAAGCTTTATGTATTGAAAACATGGTGGAATGATTAGATGATTAAATACAAAGGGATAGTACTCCTTATATAGGAAGAAGTACTAGGGACTAATAAGCAAATGTCCTAAACATAGGGACTAACATAAATTGAAAGTAAATACATCATCTACTAAACAATTGAAATGTAATTCTCTAACATTCACCCCAGTTCTTCACCTTTATTGATTTTGATCCTCAAACTTTTGAAAATTGCTGAATTGGTCCCAAAACTTGCAATGCTTCTATCCTTGTGCCGAAATCCAAAATCCAATTCCGATCTAGTCCGCAATCGACTTGAGATCACACACCTTCCATCATCAATTTGATTCTTCGAGCCCAATACAACCACGTGGGTAACCGCATATGGACGAACAAGAAACTAAAACTAAACTAAAGTAAATGTCGCCATGGTCATGTCCGTGGAGCCTTCTTGGTCATCCATCGTGATCACGCCATTTTAGGCTAAACGAAACAACTAAGAAAAAGTCTGATCGGCACTTGAACTTACAACCAATGCTCGAAGCAATCTCACCAAACACTTTCTTGTGCAAACAACCCAATCACACACCAATGTGATCTCGAAACAGCAACTTCAGCATCAAGCATCATTTCAACATTTCGAGTAAGGAAACAACTTAGCAATCTCGATCAAGTATTTCAGCATTTGAGGCGCAAATCAGCATGTATCACAGCACCACCATTAATGGAAAGTACCATAGATCAGCATTTCAGCACCATGGATCAACATTTCACCAAAATTGATCAGCATTTCAGCATTTTGCCCACAGATCATCGTTTCAGCACCATAGATCACCCATTTTGAGGAGCAATGTCACACGTATCAGATCAGTAATGTCGATCAAGGCATGAATTAGCTCAGCATTAAGCAGCTCACTATCCCTATCAGCTCTCAAACAGCAGCAACTAACAGAGCAATGAAGCAACTTAGGTTTTTAGACAGCATTTCAATCGCAACAGCAACAATTAACAGAGCAATGCAGTAGCTTATATTTTCGAACCGCATTTCAATCGCAACAGTATGGAATTATCATCCAGCAACACATCATTATCACACCATTTTAGTGATGAATAAATCACATCCAGCAACAAGGCATTATCATAGCATAGCAAACAGAGTTTTGTTGAAGAACAGAGATGACAGATGAACACTTACACCGATTTGATATCTTCTTCTAGTTTGACATCTCTGAAGTTGTTTGATATCTTCTCCTGTATTCCACCTAGAACGACGTGAAACGAATTGAATAATAAATCGCTGCAAGAAGATTCTACGTACATATGCTCTGGTTGTTGAAGATATCACTGGAAGGCTGATGCTGTTATGTTCTACGCGCTAGTTCTTCTGCAGATTTTAGGTTCGGATCTCCTTTGGATGTTGAAATCGAATCTCCTTCTGCTTGGATTCGACTGATTTCTGCTCTTATGAACTTGTTGAGGATGTGACCAACTTAATTCAAACTAAGTAAGCTGCTGTAATGGCAATTGAAGACATGAAGACCTGCGTGAGAAGCTAAAGAACAACGCTCTGATTTGTACGATCCGATTGTTGAAATATGGTCTCATGTTGCTTGGAATTGATCGATTCCTACTCGTATGAATGTGATGAGGATGAAACCAGCTTGAATCGTCCATAGGAAGGTGCTAAAATAACAATTGAAGGAAGAACTTGCGTGCGGGAAGCTGGAGACTTTCAATTTCCGATTTCTGACTCATTTGCAACAGAATTTTCCAACAGAAATTGACTTTCATCCCTAATCAACCTTCTCTGATACCGTGAAAGGATTTGATGATTGAATAAGTAGAGAAACTTGAGATCAAAGCTTTATGTATTGAAAACATGGTGGAATGATTAGATGATTAAATACAAAGGGATAGTACTCCTTATATAGGAAGAAGTACTAGGGACTAATAAGCAAATGTCCTAAACATAGGGACTAACATAAATTGAAAGTAAATACATCATCTACTAAACAATTGAAATGTAATTCTCTAACATTCACCCCAGTTCTTCACCTTTATTGATTTTGATCCTCAAACTTTTGAAAATTGCTGAATTGGTCCCAAAACTTGCAATGCTTCTATCCTTGTGCCGAAATCCAAAATCCAATTCCGATCTAGTCCGCAATCGACTTGAGATCACACACCTTCCATCATCAATTTGATTCTTCGAGCCCAATACAACCACGTGGGTAACCGCATATGGACGAACAAGAAACTAAAACTAAACTAAAGTAAATGTCGCCATGGTCATGTCCGTGGAGCCTTCTTGGTCATCCATCGTGATCACGCCATTTTAGGCTAAACGAAACAACTAAGAAAAAGTCTGATCGGCACTTGAACTTACAACCAATGCTCGAAGCAATCTCACCAAACACTTTCTTGTGCAAACAACCCAATCACACACCAATGTGATCTCGAAACAGCAACTTCAGCATCAAGCATCATTTCAACATTTCGAGTAAGGAAACAACTTAGCAATCTCGATCAAGTATTTCAGCATTTGAGGCGCAAATCAGCATGTATCACAGCACCACCATTAATGGAAAGTACCATAGATCAGCATTTCAGCACCATGGATCAACATTTCACCAAAATTGATCAGCATTTCAGCATTTTGCCCACAGATCATCGTTTCAGCACCATAGATCACCCATTTTGAGGAGCAATGTCACACGTATTAGATCAGTAATGTCGATCAAGGCATGAATTAGCTCAGCATTAAGCAGCTCACTATCCCTATCAGCTCTCAAACAGCAGCAACTAACAGAGCAATGAAGCAACTTAGGTTTTTAGACAGCATTTCAATCGCAACAGCAACAATTAACAGAGCAATGCAGTAGCTTATATTTTCGAACCGCATTTCAATCGCAACAGTATGGAATTATCATCCAGCAACACATCATTATCACACCATTTTAGTGATGAATAAATCACATCCAGCAACAAGGCATTATCATAGCATAGCAAACAGAGTTTTGTTGAAGAACAGAGATGACAGATGAACACTTACACCGATTTGATATCTTCTTCTAGTTTGACATCTCTGAAGTTGTTTGATATCTTCTCCTGTATTCCACCTAGAACGACGTGAAACGAATTGAATAATAAATCGCTGCAAGAAGATTCTACGTACATATGCTCTGGTTGTTGAAGATATCACTGGAAGGCTGATGCTGTTCTGTTCTACGCGCTAGTTCTTCTGCAGATTTTAGGTTCGGATCTCCTTTGGATGTTGAAATCGAATCTCCTTCTGCTTGGATTCGACTGATTTCTGCTCTTATGAACTTGTTGAGGATGTGACCAACTTAATTCAAACTAAGTAAGCTGCTGTAATGGCAATTGAAGACATGAAGACCTGCGTGAGAAGCTAAAGAACAACGCTCTGATTTGTACGATCCGATTGTTGAAATATGGTCTCATGTTGCTTGGAATTGATCGATTCCTACTCGTATGAATGTGATGAGGATGAAACCAGCTTGAATCGTCCATAGGAAGGTGCTAAAATAACAATTGAAGGAAGAACTTGCGTGCGGGAAGCTGGAGACTTTCAATTTCCGATTTCTGACTCATTTGCAACGGAATTTTCCAACAGAAATTGACTTTCATCCCTAATCAACCTTCTCTGATACCGTGAAAGGATTTGATGATTGAATAAGTAGAGAAACTTGAGATCAAAGCTTTATGTATTGAAAACATGGTGGAATGATTAGATGATTAAATACAAAGGGATAGTACTCCTTATATAGGAAGAAGTACTAGGGACTAATAAGCAAATGTCCTAAACATAGGGACTAACATAAATTGAAAGTAAGTACATCTACTAAACAATTGAAATGTAATTCTCTAACATTCACCCCAGTTCTTCACCTTTATTGATTTTGATCCTCAAACTTTTGAAAATTGCTGTATTGGTCCCAAAACTTGCAATGCTTCTATCCTTGTGCCGAAATCCAAAATCCAATCCCGATCTAGTCCGCAATCGACTTGAGATCACACACCTTCCATCATCAATTTGATTCTTCGAGCCCAATACAACCACGTGGGTAACCGCATATGGACGAACAAGAAACTAAAACTAAACTAAAGCAAATGTCGCCATGGTCATGTTCGTGGAGCCTTCTTGGTCATCCATCGTGATCACGCCATTTTAGGCTAAACGAAACAACTAAGAAAAAGTCTGATCGGCACTTGAACTTACAACCAATGCTCGAAGCAATCTCACCAAACACTTTCTTGTGCAAGCAACCCAATCACACACCAATGTGATCTTGAAACAGCAACTTCAGCATCAAGCATCATTTCAACATTTCGAGTAAGGAATCAACTTAGCAATCTCGATCAAGTATTTCAGCATTTGAGGCGCAAATCAGCATGTATCACAGCACCACCATTAATGGAAAGTACCATAGATCAGCAGTTCAGCACCATGGATCAACATTTCACCAACATAGATCAGCATTTCAGCATTTTGCCCACAGATCGTCGTTTCAGCACCATAGATCACCATTTTGAGGAGCAATGTCACACGTATCAGATCAGTAATGTCGATCAAGGCATGAATTAGCTCAGCATTAAGCAGCTCACTATCCCTATCAGCTCTCAAACAGCAGCAACTAACAGAGCAATGAAGCAACTTAGGTTTTTAGACAGCATTTCAATCGCAACAGCAACAATTAACAGAGCAATGCAGTAGCTTATATTTTCGAACCGCATTTCAATCGCAACAGTATGGAATTATCATCCAGCAACACATCATTATCACACCATTTTAGTGATGAATAAATCACATCCAGCAACAAGGCATTATCATAGCATAGCAAACAGAGTTTTGTTGAAGAACAGAGATGACTGATGAACACTTACACCGATTTGATATCTTCTTATAGTTTGACATCTCTGAAGTTGTTTGATATCTTCCCCTGTATTCCACCTAGAACGACGTGAAACGAATTGAATAATAAATCGCTGCAAGAAGATTCTACGTACATATGCTCTGGTTGTTGAAGATATCACTGGAAGGCTGATGCTGTTCTGTTCTACGCGCTAGTTCTTCTGCAGATTTTAGGTTCGGATCTCCTTTGGATGTTGAAATCGAATCTCCTTCTGCTTGGATTCAACTGATTTCTGCTCTTATGAACTTGTTGAGGATGTGACCAACTTAATTCAAACTAAGTAAGCTGCTGTAATGGCAATTGAAGACATGAAGACCTGCGTGAGAAGCTAAAGAACAACGCTCTGATTTGTACGATCCGATTGTTGAAATATGGTCTCATGTTGCTTGGAATTGATCGATTCCTACTCGTATGAATGTGATGAGGATGAAACCAGCTTGAATCGTCCATAGGAAGGTGCTAAAATAACAATTGAAGGAAGAACTTGCGTGCGGGAAGCTGGAGACTTTCAATTTCCGATTTCTGACTCATTTGCAACGGAATTTTCCAACAGAAATTGACTTTCATCCCTAATCAACCTTCTCTGATACCGTGAAAGGATTTGATGATTGAATAAGTAGAGAAACTTGAGATCAAAGCTTTATGTATTGAAAACATGGTGGAATGATTAGATGATTAAATACAAAGGGATAGTACTCCTTATATAGGAAGAAGTACTAGGGACTAATAAGCAAATGTCCTAAACATAGGGACTAACATAAATTGAAAGTAAGTACATCTACTAAACAATTGAAATGTAATTCTCTAACATTCACCCCAATTCTTCACCTTTATTGATTTTGATCCTCAAACTTTTGAATATTGCTGTATTGGTCCCAAAACTTGCAATGCTTCTATCCTTGTGCCGAAATCCAAAATCCAATTCCGATCTAGTCCGCAATCGACTTGAGATCACACACCTTCCATCATCAATTTGATTCTTCAATCCCAATACAACCACGTGGGTAACCGCATATGGACGAACAAGAAACTAAAACTAAACTAAAGCAAATGTCGCCATGGTCATGTTCGTGGAGCCTTCTTGGTCATCCATCGTGATCACGCCATTTTAGGCTAAACGAAACAACTAAGAAAAAGTCTGATCGGCACTTGAACTTACAACCAATGCTCGAAGCAATCTCACCAAACACTTTCTTGTGCAAGCAACCCAATCACACACCAATGTGATCTTGAAACAGCAACTTCAGCATCAAGCATCATTTCAACATTTCGAGTAAGGAATCAACTTAGCAATCTCGATCAAGTATTTCAGCATTTGAGGCGAAAATCAGCATGTATCACAGCACCACCATTAATGGAAAGTACCATAGATCAGCAGTTCAGCACCATGGATCAACATTTCACCAACATAGATCAGCATTTCAGCATTTTGCCCACAGATCGTCGTTTCAGCACCATAGATCACCATTTTGAGGAGCAATGTCACACGTATCAGATCAGTAATGTCGATCAAGGCATGAATTAGCTCAGCATTAAGCAGCTCACTATCCCTATCAGCTCTCAAACAGCAGCAACTAACAGAGCAATGAAGCAACTTAGGTTTTTAGACAGCATTTCAATCGCAACAGCAACAATTAACAGAGCAATGCAGTAGCTTATATTTTCGAACCGCATTTCAATCGCAACAGTATGGAATTATCATCCAGCAACACATCATTATCACACCATTTTAGTGATGAATAAATCACATCCAGCAACAAGGCATTATCATAGCATAGCAAACAGAGTTTTGTTGAAGAATAGAGATGACTGATGAACACTTACACCGATTTGATATCTTCTTATAGTTTGACATCTCTGAAGTTGTTTGATATCTTCCCCTGTATTCCACCTAGAACGACGTGAAACGAATTGAATAATAAATCGCTGCAAGAAGATTCTACGTACATATGCTCTGGTTGTTGAAGATATCACTGGAAGGCTGATGCTGTTCTGTTCTACGCGCTAGTTCTTCTGCAGATTTTAGGTTCGGATCTCCTTTGGATGTTGAAATCGAATCTCCATCTGCTTGGATTCGACTGATTTCTGCTCTTATGAACTTGTTGAGGATGTGACCAACTTAATTCAAACTAAGTAAGCTGCTGTAATGGCAATTGAAGACATGAAGACCTGCGTGAGAAGCTAAAGAACAACGCTCTGATTTGTACGATCCGATTGTTGAAATATGGTCTCATGTTGCTTGGAATTGATCGATTCCTACTCGTACGAATGTGATGAGGATGAAACCAGCTTGAATCGTCCATAGGAAGGTGCTAAAATAACAATTGAAGGAAGAACTTGCGCGCGGGAAGCTGGAGACTTTCAATTTCCGATTTCTGACTCATTTGCAACGGAATTTGCAACGGAATTTGCAACGGAATTTTCCAACAGAAATTGAATTTCATCCCTAATCAACCTTCTCTGATACCGTGAAAGGATTTGATGATTGAATAAGGAGAGAAACTTGAGATCAAAGCTTTATGTATTGAAAACATGGTGGAATGATTCGATGATTAAATACAAAGGGATAGTACTCCTTATATAGGAAGAAGTACTAGGGACTAATAAGCAAATGTCCTAAACATAGGGACTAACATAAATTGAAAGTAAATACATCATCTACTAAACAATTGAAATGTAATTCTCTAACATTCACCCCAGTTCTTCACCTTTATTGATTTTGATCCTCAAACTTTTGAAAATTGCTGAATTGGTCCCAAAACTTGCAATGCTTCTATCCTTGTGCCGAAATCCAAAATCCAATTCCGATCTAGTCCGCAATCGACTTGAGATCACACACCTTCCATCATCAATTTGATTCTTCGAGCCCAATACAACCACGTGGGTAACCGCATATGGACGAACAAGAAACTAAAACTAAACTAAAGCAAATGTCGCCATGGTCATGTCCGTGGAGCCTTCTTGGTCATCCATCGTGATCACGCCATTTTAGGCTAAACGAAACAACTAAGAAAAAGTCTGATCGGCACTTGAACTTACAACCAATGCTCGAAGCAATCTCACCAAACACTTTCTTGTGCAAGCAACCCAATCACACACCAATGTGATCTCGAAACAGCAACTTCAGCATCAAGCATCATTTCAACATTTCGAGTAAGGAATCAACTTAGCAATCCCGATCAAGTATTTCAGCATTTGAGGCGCAAATCAGCATGTATCACAGCACCACCATTAATGGAAAGTACCATAGATCAGCATTTCAGCACCATGGATCAACATTTCACCAAAATTGATCAGCATTTCAGCATTTTGCCCACAGATCATCGTTTCAGCACCATAGATCACCATTTTGAGGAGCAATGTCACACGTATCAGATCAGTAATGTCGATCAAGGCATGAATTAGCTCAGCATTAAGCAGCTCACTATCCCTATCAGCTCTCAAACAGCAGCAACTAACAGAGCAATGAAGCAACTTAGGTTTTTAGACAGCATTTCAATCGCAACAGCAACAATTAACAGAGCAATGCAGTAGCTTATATTTTCGAACCGCATTTCAATCGCAACAGTATGGAATTATCATCCAGCAACACATCATTATCACACCATTTTAGTGATGAATAAATCACATCCAGCAACAAGGCATTATCATAGCATAGCAAACAGAGTTTTGTTGAAGAACAGAGATGACAGATGAACACTTACAGCGATTTGATATCTTCTTCTAGTTTGACATCTCTGAAGTTGTTTGATATCTTCTCCTGTATTCCACCTAGAACGAAGTGAAACGAATTGAATAATAAATCACTGCAAGAAGATTCTACGTACATATGCTCTGGTTGTTGAAGATATCACTGGAAGGCTGATGCTGTTCTGTTCTACGCGCTAGTTCTTCTGCAGATTTTAGGTTCGGATCTCCTTTGGATGTTGAAATCGAATCTCCTTCTGCTTGGATTCAACTGATTTCTGCTCTTATGAACTTGTTGAGGATGTGACCAACTTAATTCAAACTAAGTAAGCTGCTGTAATGGCAATTGAAGACATGAAGACCTGCGTGAGAAGCTAAAGAACAACGCTCTGATTTGTACGATCCGATTGTTGAAATATGGTCTCATGTTGCTTGGAATTGATCGATTCCTACTCGTACGAATGTGATGAGGATGAAACCAGCTTGAATCGTCCATAGGAAGGTGCTAAAATAACAATTGAAGGAAGAACTTGCGCGCGGGAAGCTGGAGACTTTCAATTTCCGATTTCTGACGAATTTGCAACAGAATTTGCAACGGAATTTTCCAACAGAAATTGAATTTCATCCCTAATCAACCTTCTCTGATACCGTGAAAGGATTTGATGATTGAATAAGGAGAGAAACTTGAGATCAAAGCTTTATGTATTGAAAACATGGTGGAATGATTCGATGATTAAATACAAAGGGATAGTACTCCTTATATAGGAAGAAGTACTAGGGACTAATAAGCAAATGTCCTAAACATAGGGACTAACATAAATTGAAAGTAAATACATCATCTACTAAACAATTGAAATGTAATTCTCTAACATTCACCCCAGTTCTTCACCTTTATTGATTTTGATCCTCAAACTTTTGAAAATTGCTGAATTGGTCCCAAAACTTGCAATGCTTCTATCCTTGTGCCGAAATCCAAAATCCAATTCCGATCTAGTCCGCAATCGACTTGAGATCACACACCTTCCATCATCAATTTGATTCTTCGAGCCCAATACAACCACGTGGGTAACCGCATATGGACGAACAAGAAACTAAAACTAAACTAAAGCAAATGTCGCCATGGTCATGTCCGTGGAGCCTTCTTGGTCATCCATCGTGATCACGCCATTTTAGGCTAAACGAAACAACTAAGAAAAAGTCTGATCGGCACTTGAACTTACAACCAATGCTCGAAGCAATCTCACCAAACACTTTCTTGTGCAAGCAACCCAATCACACACCAATGTGATCTCGAAACAGCAACTTCAGCATCAAGCATCATTTCAACATTTCGAGTAAGGAATCAACTTAGCAATCCCGATCAAGTATTTCAGCATTTGAGGCGCAAATCAGCATGTATCACAGCACCACCATTAATGGAAAGTACCATAGATCAGCATTTCAGCACCATGGATCAACATTTCACCAAAATTGATCAGCATTTCAGCATTTTGCCCACAGATCATCGTTTCAGCACCATAGATCACCATTTTGAGGAGCAATGTCACACGTATCAGATCAGTAATGTAGATCAAGGCATGAATTAGCTCAGCATTAAGCAGCTCACTATCCCTATCAGCTCTCAAACAGCAGCAACTAACAGAGCAATGAAGCAACTTAGGTTTTTAGACAGCATTTCAATCGCAACAGCAACAATTAACAGAGCAATGCAGTAGCTTATATTTTCGAACCGCATTTCAATCGCAACAGTATGGAATTATCATCCAGCAACACATCATTATCACACCATTTTAGTGATGAATAAATCACATCCAGCAACAAGGCATTATCATAGCATAGCAAACAGAGTTTTGTTGAAGAACAGAGATGACAGATGAACACTTACAGCGATTTGATATCTTCTTCTAGTTTGACATCTCTGAAGTTGTTTGATATCTTCTCCTGTATTCCACCTAGAACGAAGTGAAACGAATTGAATAATAAATCACTGCAAGAAGATTCTACGTACATATGCTCTGGTTGTTGAAGATATCACTGGAAGGCTGATGCTGTTCTGTTCTACGCGCTAGTTCTTCTGCAGATTTTAGGTTCGGATCTCCTTTGGATGTTGAAATCGAATCTCCTTCTGCTTGGATTCAACTGATTTCTGCTCTTATGAACTTGTTGAGGATGTGACCAACTTAATTCAAACTAAGTAAGCTGCTGTAATGGCAATTGAAGACATGAAGACCTGCGTGAGAAGCTAAAGAACAACGCTCTGATTTGTACGATCCGATTGTTGAAATATGGTCTCATGTTGCTTGGAATTGATCGATTCCTACTCGTACGAATGTGATGAGGATGAAACCAGCTTGAATCGTCCATAGGAAGGTGCTAAAATAACAATTGAAGGAAGAACTTGCGCGCGGGAAGCTGGAGACTTTCAATTTCCGATTTCTGACTCATTTGCAACGGAATTTGCAACGGAATTTTCCAACAGAAATTGAATTTCATCCCTAATCAACCTTCTCTGATACCGTGAAAGGATTTGATGATTGAATAAGGAGAGAAACTTGAGATCAAAGCTTTATGTATTGAAAACATGGTGGAATGATTCGATGATTAAATACAAAGGGATAGTACTCCTTATATAGGAAGAAGTACTAGGGACTAATAAGCAAATGTCCTAAACATAGGGACTAACATAAATTGAAAGTAAATACATCATCTACTAAACAATTGAAATGTAATTCTCTAACATTCACCCCAGTTCTTCACCTTTATTGATTTTGATCCTCAAACTTTTGAAAATTGCTGAATTGGTCCCAAAACTTGCAATGCTTCTATCCTTGTGCCGAAATCCAAAATCCAATTCCGATCTAGTCCGCAATCGACTTGAGATCACACACCTTCCATCATCAATTTGATTCTTCGAGCCCAATACAACCACGTGGGTAACCGCATATGGACGAACAAGAAACTAAAACTAAACTAAAGCAAATGTCGCCATGGTCATGTCCGTGGAGCCTTCTTGGTCATCCATCGTGATCACGCCATTTTAGGCTAAACGAAACAACTAAGAAAAAGTCTGATCGGCACTTGAACTTACAACCAATGCTCGAAGCAATCTCACCAAACACTTTCTTGTGCAAGCAACCCAATCACACACCAATGTGATCTCGAAACAGCAACTTCAGCATCAAGCATCATTTCAACATTTCGAGTAAGGAATCAACTTAGCAATCCCGATCAAGTATTTCAGCATTTGAGGCGCAAATCAGCATGTATCACAGCACCACCATTAATGGAAAGTACCATAGATCAGCATTTCAGCACCATGGATCAACATTTCACCAAAATTGATCAGCATTTCAGCATTTTGCCCACAGATCATCGTTTCAGCACCATAGATCACCATTTTGAGGAGCAATGTCACACGTATCAGATCAGTAATGTAGATCAAGGCATGAATTAGCTCAGCATTAAGCAGCTCACTATCCCTATCAGCTCTCAAACAGCAGCAACTAACAGAGCAATGAAGCAACTTAGGTTTTTAGACAGCATTTCAATCGCAACAGCAACAATTAACAGAGCAATGCAGTAGCTTATATTTTCGAACCGCATTTCAATCGCAACAGTATGGAATTATCATCCAGCAACACATCATTATCACACCATTTTAGTGATGAATAAATCACATCCAGCAACAAGGCATTATCATAGCATAGCAAACAGAGTTTTGTTGAAGAACAGAGATGACAGATGAACACTTACAGCGATTTGATATCTTCTTCTAGTTTGACATCTCTGAAGTTGTTTGATATCTTCTCCTGTATTCCACCTAGAACGAAGTGAAACGAATTGAATAATAAATCACTGCAAGAAGATTCTACGTACATATGCTCTGGTTGTTGAAGATATCACTGGAAGGCTGATGCTGTTCTGTTCTACGCGCTAGTTCTTCTGCAGATTTTAGGTTCGGATCTCCTTTGGATGTTGAAATCGAATCTCCTTCTGCTTGGATTCAACTGATTTCTGCTCTTATGAACTTGTTGAGGATGTGACCAACTTAATTCAAACTAAGTAAGCTGCTGTAATGGCAATTGAAGACATGAAGACCTGCGTGAGAAGCTAAAGAACAACGCTCTGATTTGTACGATCCGATTGTTGAAATATGGTCTCATGTTGCTTGGAATTGATCGATTCCTACTCGTACGAATGTGATGAGGATGAAACCAGCTTGAATCGTCCATAGGAAGGTGCTAAAATAACAATTGAAGGAAGAACTTGCGCGCGGGAAGCTGGAGACTTTCAATTTCCGATTTCTGACTCATTTGCAACGGAATTTGCAACGGAATTTTCCAACAGAAATTGAATTTCATCCCTAATCAACCTTCTCTGATACCGTGAAAGGATTTGATGATTGAATAAGGAGAGAAACTTGAGATCAAAGCTTTATGTATTGAAAACATGGTGGAATGATTTGATGATTAAATACAAAGGGATAGTACTCCTTATATAGGAAGAAGTACTAGGGACTAATAAGCAAATGTCCTAAACATAGGGACTAACATAAATTGAAAGTAAATACATCATCTACTAAACAATTGAAATGTAATTCTCTAACATTCACCCCAGTTCTTCACCTTTATTGATTTTGATCCTCAAACTTTTGAAAATTGCTGAATTGGTCCCAAAACTTGCAATGCTTCTATCCTTGTGCCGAAATCCAAAATCCAATTCCGATCTAGTCCGCAATCGACTTGAGATCACACACCTTCCATCATCAATTTGATTCTTCGAGCCCAATACAACCACGTGGGTAACCGCATATGGACGAACAAGAAACTAAAACTAAACTAAAGCAAATGTCGCCATGGTCATGTCCGTGGAGCCTTCTTGGTCATCCATCGTGATCACGCCATTTTAGGCTAAACGAAACAACTAAGAAAAAGTCTGATCGGCACTTGAACTTACAACCAATGCTCGAAGCAATCTCACCAAACACTTTCTTGTGCAAGCAACCCAATCACACACCAATGTGATCTCGAAACAGCAACTTCAGCATCAAGCATCATTTCAACATTTCGAGTAAGGAATCAACTTAGCAATCCCGATCAAGTATTTCAGCATTTGAGGCGCAAATCAGCATGTATCACAGCACCACCATTAATGGAAAGTACCATAGATCAGCATTTCAGCACCATGGATCAACATTTCACCAAAATTGATCAGCATTTCAGCATTTTGCCCACAGATCATCGTTTCAGCACCATAGATCACCATTTTGAGGAGCAATGTCACACGTATCAGATCAGTAATGTAGATCAAGGCATGAATTAGCTCAGCATTAAGCAGCTCACTATCCCTATCAGCTCTCAAACAGCAGCAACTAACAGAGCAATGAAGCAACTTAGGTTTTTAGACAGCATTTCAATCGCAACAGCAACAATTAACAGAGCAATGCAGTAGCTTATATTTTCGAACCGCATTTCAATCGCAACAGTATGGAATTATCATCCAGCAACACATCATTATCACACCATTTTAGTGATGAATAAATCACATCCAGCAACAAGGCATTATCATAGCATAGCAAACAGAGTTTTGTTGAAGAACAGAGATGACAGATGAACACTTACAGCGATTTGATATCTTCTTCTAGTTTGACATCTCTGAAGTTGTTTGATATCTTCTCCTGTATTCCACCTAGAACGAAGTGAAACGAATTGAATAATAAATCACTGCAAGAAGATTCTACGTACATATGCTCTGGTTGTTGAAGATATCACTGGAAGGCTGATGCTGTTCTGTTCTACGCGCTAGTTCTTCTGCAGATTTTAGGTTCGGATCTCCTTTGGATGTTGAAATCGAATCTCCTTCTGCTTGGATTCGACTGATTTCTGCTCTTATGAACTTGTTGAGGATGTGACCAACTTAATTCAAACTAAGTAAGCTGCTGTAATGGCAATTGAAGACATGAAGACCTGCGTGAGAAGCTAAAGAACAACACTCTGATTTGTACGATCCGATTGTTGAAATCTGGTCTCATGTTGCTTGGAATTGATCGATTCCTACTCGTTCGAATGTGATGAGGATGAAACCAGCTTGAATCGTCCATAGGAAGGTGCTAAAATAACAATTGAAGGAAGAACTTGCGCGCGGGAAGCTGGAGACTTTCAATTTCCGATTTCTGACTCATTTGCAACGGAATTTTCCACGGAATTTTCCAACAAAAATTGACTTTCATCCCTAATCAACCTTCTCTGATACCGTGAAAGGATTTGATGATTGAATAAGGAGAGAAACTTGAGATCAAAGCTTTATGTATTGAAAACATGGTGGAATGATTAGATGATTAAATACAAAGGGATAGTACTCCTTATATAGGAAGAAGTACTAGGGACTAATAAGCAAATGTCCTAAACATAGGGACTAACATAAATTGAAAGTAAGTACATCTACTAAACAATTGAAATGTAATTCTCTAACATTCACCCCAGTTCTTCACCTTTATTGATTTTGATCCTCAAACTTTTGAAAATTGCTGAATTGGTCCCAAAACTTGCAATGCTTCTATCCTTGTGCCGAAATCCAAAATCCAATTCCGATCTAGTCCGCAATCGACTTGAGATCACACACCTTCCATCATCAATTTGATTCTTCGAGCCCAATACAACCACGTGGGTAACCGCATATGGACGAACAAGAAACTAAAACTAAACTAAAGCAAATGTCGCCATGGTCATGTCCGTGGAGCCTTCTTGGTCATCCATCGTGATCACGCCATTTTAGGCTAAACGAAACAACTAAGAAAAAGTCTGATCGGCACTTGAACTTACAACCAATGCTCGAAGCAATCTCACCAAACACTTTCTTGTGCAAGCAACCCAATCACACACCAATGTGATCTCGAAACAGCAACTTCAGCATCAAGCATCATTTCAACATTTCGAGTAAGGAATCAACTTAGCAATCCCGATCAAGTATTTCAGCATTTGAGGCGCAAATCAGCATGTATCACAGCACCACCATTAATGGAAAGTACCATAGATCAGCATTTCAGCACCATGGATCAACATTTCACCAAAATTGATCAGCATTTCAGCATTTTGCCCACAGATCATCGTTTCAGCACCATAGATCACCATTTTGAGGAGCAATGTCACACGTATCAGATCAGTAATGTAGATCAAGGCATGAATTAGCTCAGCATTAAGCAGCTCACTATCCCTATCAG
Source organism: Chamaenerion angustifolium (assembly GCA_946814005.1). NCBI lineage: Eukaryota > Viridiplantae > Streptophyta > Magnoliopsida > Myrtales > Onagraceae > Chamaenerion > Chamaenerion angustifolium. Next base: position 16,961,034 of record OX328277.1, on the reverse strand, counting down.
CTCTCAAACAGCAGCAACTAACAGAGCAATGAAGCAACTTAGGTTTTTAGACAGCATTTCAATCGCAACAGCAACAATTAACAGAGCAATGCAGTAGCTTATATTTTCGAACCGCATTTCAATCGCAACAGTATGGAATTATCATCCAGCAACACATCATTATCACACCATTTTAGTGATGAATAAATCACATCCAGCAACAAGGCATTATCATAGCATAGCAAACAGAGTTTTGTTGAAGAACAGAGATGACAGATGAACACTTACAGCGATTTGATATCTTCTTCTAGTTTGACATCTCTGAAGTTGTTTGATATCTTCTCCTGTATTCCACCTAGAACGAAGTGAAACGAATTGAATAATAAATCACTGCAAGAAGATTCTACGTACATATGCTCTGGTTGTTGAAGATATCACTGGAAGGCTGATGCTGTTCTGTTCTACGCGCTAGTTCTTCTGCAGATTTTAGGTTCGGATCTCCTTTGGATGTTGAAATCGAATCTCCTTCTGCTTGGATTCGACTGATTTCTGCTCTTATGAACTTGTTGAGGATGTGACCAACTTAATTCAAACTAAGTAAGCTGCTGTAATGGCAATTGAAGACATGAAGACCTGCGTGAGAAGCTAAAGAACAACGCTCTGATTTGTACGATCCGATTGTTGAAATCTGGTCTCATGTTGCTTCGAATTGATCGATTCCTACTCGTTCGAATGTGATGAGGATGAAACCAGCTTGAATCGTCCATAGGAAGGTGCTAAAATAACAATTGAAGGAAGAACTTGCGCGCGGGAAGCTGGAGACTTTCAATTTCCGATTTCTGACTCATTTGCAACGGAATTTTCCACGGAATTTTCCAACAAAAATTGACTTTCATCCCTAATCAACCTTCTCTGATACCGTGAAAGGATTTGATGATTGAATAAGGAGAGAAACTTGAGATCAAAGCTTTATGTATTGAAAACATGGTGGAATGATTAGATGATTAAATACAAAGGGATAGTACTCCTTATATAGGAAGAAGTACTAGGGACTAATAAGCAAATGTCCTAAACATAGGGACTAACATAAATTGAAAGTAAGTACATCTACTAAACAATTGAAATGTAATTCTCTAACATTCACCCCAGTTCTTCACCTTTATTGATTTTGATCCTCAAACTTTTGAAAATTGCTGAATTGGTCCCAAAACTTGCAATGCTTCTATCCTTGTGCCGAAATCCAAAATCCAATTCCGATCTAGTCCGCAATCGACTTGAGATCACACACCTTCCATCATCAATTTGATTCTTCGAGCCCAATACAACCACGTGGGTAACCGCATATGGACGAACAAGAAACTAAAACTAAACTAAAGCAAATGTCGCCATGGTCATGTCCGTGGAGCCTTCTTGGTCATCCATCGTGATCACGCCATTTTAGGCTAAACGAAACAACTAAGAAAAAGTCTGATCGGCACTTGAACTTACAACCAATGCTCGAAGCAATCTCACCAAACACTTTCTTGTGCAAGCAACCCAATCACACACCAATGTGATCTCGAAACAGCAACTTCAGCATCAAGCATCATTTCAACATTTCGAGTAAGGAATCAACTTAGCAATCCCGATCAAGTATTTCAGCATTTGAGGCGCAAATCAGCATGTATCACAGCACCACCATTAATGGAAAGTACCATAGATCAGCATTTCAGCACCATGGATCAACATTTCACCAAAATTGATCAGCATTTCAGCATTTTGCCCACAGATCATCGTTTCAGCACCATAGATCACCATTTTGAGGAGCAATGTCACACGTATCAGATCAGTAATGTCGATCAAGGCATGAATTAGCTCAGCATTAAGCAGCTCACTATCCCTATCAGCTCTCAAACAGCAGCAACTAACAGAGCAATGAAGCAACTTAGGTTTTTAGACAGCATTTCAATCGCAACAGCAACAATTAACAGAGCAATGCAGTAGCTTATATTTTCGAACCGCATTTCAATCGCAACAGTATGGAATTATCATCCAGCAACACATCATTATCACACCATTTTAGTGATGAATAAATCACATCCAGCAACAAGGCATTATCATAGCATAGCAAACAGAGTTTTGTTGAAGAACAGAGATGACAGATGAACACTTACAGCGATTTGATATCTTCTTCTAGTTTGACATCTCTGAAGTTGTTTGATATCTTCTCCTGTATTCCACCTAGAACGAAGTGAAACGAATTGAATAATAAATCACTGCAAGAAGATTCTACGTACATATGCTCTGGTTGTTGAAGATATCACTGGAAGGCTGATGCTGTTCTGTTCTACGCGCTAGTTCTTCTGCAGATTTTAGGTTCGGATCTCCTTTGGATGTTGAAATCGAATCTCCTTCTGCTTGGATTCGACTGATTTCTGCTCTTATGAACTTGTTGAGGATGTGACCAACTTAATTCAAACTAAGTAAGCTGCTGTAATGGCAATTGAAGACATGAAGACCTGCGTGAGAAGCTAAAGAACAACGCTCTGATTTGTACGATCCGATTGTTGAAATCTGGTCTCATGTTGCTTCGAATTGATCGATTCCTACTCGTTCGAATGTGATGAGGATGAAACCAGCTTGAATCGTCCATAGGAAGGTGCTAAAATAACAATTGAAGGAAGAACTTGCGCGCGGGAAGCTGGAGACTTTCAATTTCCGATTTCTGACTCATTTGCAACGGAATTTGCAACGGAATTTTCCAACAGAAATTGAATTTCATCCCTAATCAACCTTCTCTGATACCGTGAAAGGATTTGATGATTGAATAAGGAGAGAAACTTGAGATCAAAGCTTTATGTATTGAAAACATGGTGGAATGATTAGATGATTAAATACAAAGGGATAGTACTCCTTATATAGGAAGAAGTACTAGGGACTAATAAGCAAATGTCCTAAACATAGGGACTAACATAAATTGAAAGTAAGTACATCTACTAAACAATTGAAATGTAATTCTCTAACATTCACCCCAGTTCTTCACCTTTATTGATTTTGATCCTCAAACTTTTGAAAATTGCTGAATTGGTCCCAAAACTTGCAATGCTTCTATCCTTGTGCCGAAATCCAAAATCCAATCCCGATCTAGTCCGCAATCGACTTGAGATCACACACCTTCCATCATCAATTTGATTCTTCGAGCCCAATACAACCATGTGGGTAACCGCATATGGACGATCAAGAAACTAAAACTAAACTAAAGCAAATGTCGCCATGGTCATGTTCGTGGAGCCTTCTTGGTCATCCATCGTGATCACGCCATTTTAGGCTAAACAAAACAACTAAGAAAAAGTCTGATCGGCACTTGAACTTACAACCAATGCTCGAAGCAATCTCACCAAACACTTTCTTGTGCAAGCAACCCAATCACACACCAATGTGATCTCGAAACAGCAACTTCAGCATCAAGCATCATTTCAACATTTCGAGTAAGGAATCAACTGCATGAATTAGCTCAGCATTAAGCAGCTCACTATCCCTATCAGCTCTCTAACATCAGCAACTAACAGAGCAATGAAGCAACTTAGGTTTTTAGACAGCATTTCAATCGCAACAGCAACAATTAACAGAGCAATGCAGTAGCTTATATTTTCGAACCGCATTTCAATCGCAACAGTATGGAATTATCATCCAGCAACACATCATTATCACACCATTTTAGTGATGAATAAATCACATCCAGCAACAAGGCATTATCATAGCATAGCAAACAGAGTTTTGTTGAAGAACAAAGATGACAGATGAACACTTACACCGATTTGATATCTTCTTCTAGTTTGACATCTCTGAAGTTGTTTGATATCTTCTCCTGTATTCCACCTAGAACGAAGTGAAACGAATTGAATAATAAATCGCTGCAAGAAGATTCTACGTACATATGCTCTGGTTGTTGAAGATATCACTGGAAGGCTGATGCTGTTCTGTTCTACGCGCTAGTTCTTCTGCAGATTTTAGGTTCGGATCTCCTTTGGATGTTGAAATCGAATCTCCTTCTCCTTGGATTCGACTGATTTCTGCTCTTATGAACTTGTTGAGGATGTGACCAACTTAATTCAAACTAAGTAAGCTGCTGTAATGGCAATTGAAGACATGAAGACCTGCGTGAGAAGCTAAAGAACAACGCTCTGATTTGTACGATCCGATTGTTGAAATTTGGTCTCATGTTGCTTCGAATTGATCGATTCCTACTCGTTCGAATGTGATGAGGATGAAACCAGCTTGAATCGTCCATAGGAAGGTGCTAAAATAACAATTGAAGGAAGAACTTGCGCGCGGGAAGCTGGAGACTTTCAATTTCCGATTTCTGACTCATTTGCAACGGAATTTGCAACGGAATTTTCCAACAGAAATTGACTTTCATCCCTAATCAACCTTCTCTGATACCGTGAAAGGATTTGATGATTGAATAAGGAGAGAAACTTGAGATCAAAGCTTTATGTATTGAAAACATGGTGGAATGATTAGATGATTAAATACAAAGGGATAGTACTCCTTATATAGGAAGAAGTACTAGCGACTAATAAGAAAATATCCTAAACATAGGGACTAACATAAATTGAAAGTAAGTACATCTACTAAACAATTGAAATGTAATTCTCTAACATTCACCCCAGTTCTTCACCTTTATTGATTTTGATCCTCAAACTTTTGAAAATTGCTGAATTGGTCCCAAAACTTGCAATGCTTCTATCCGTGTGCCGAAATCCAAAATCCAATCCCGATCTAGTCCGCAATCGACTTGAGATCACACACCTTCCATCATCAATTTGATTCTTCGAGCCCAATACAACCACGTGGGTAACCGCATATGGACGATCAAGAAACTAAAACTAAACTAAAGCAAATGTCGCCATGGTCATGTTCGTGGAGCCTTCTTGGTCATCCATCGTGATCACGCCATTTTAGGCTAAACGAAACAACTAAGAAAAACTCTGATCGGCACTTGAACTTACAACCAATGCTTGAAGCAATCTCACCAAACACTTTCTTGTGCAAGCAACCCAATCACACACCAATGTGATCTTGAAACAGCAACTTCAGCATCAAGCATCATTTCAACATTTCGAGTAAGGAATCAACTTAGCAATGTCGATCAAGTATTTCAGCATTTGAGGCGCAAATCAGCATGTATCACAGCACCACCATTAATGGAAAGTACCATAGATCAGCATTTCAGCACCATGGATCAACATTTCACCAACATAGATCAGCATTTCAGCATTTTGCCCACAGATCGTCGTTTCAGCACCATAGATCACCATTTTGAGGAGCAATGTCACACGTATCAGATCAGTAATGTCGATCAAGGCATGAATTAGCTCAGCATTAAGCAGCTCACTATCCCTATCAGCTCTCAAACAGCAGCAACTAACAGAACAATGAAGCAACTTAGGTTTTCAGACAGCATTTCAATCGCAACAGCAACAATTAACAGAGCAATGCAGTAGCTTATATTTCGAACCGCATTTCAATCGCAACAGTATGGAATTATCATCCAGCAACACATCATTATCACACCATTTTAGTGATGAATAAATCACATCCAGCAACAAGGCATTATCATAGCATAGCAAACAGAGTTTTGTTGAAGAACAAAGATGACAGATGAACACTTACACCGATTTGATATATTCTTCTAGTTTGACATCTTTGAAGTTGTTTGATATCTTCTCCTGTATTCCACCTAGAACGAAGTGAAACGAATTGAATAATAAATCACTGCAAGAAGATTCTACGTACATATGCTCTGGTTGTTGAAGATATCACTGGAAGGCTGATGCTGTTCTGTTCTACGCGCTAGTTCTTCTGCAGATTTTAGGTTCGGATCTCCTTTGGATGTTGAAATCGAATCTCCTTCTGCTTGGATTCGACTGATTTCTGCTCTTATGAACTTGTTGAGGATGTGACCAACTTAATTCAAACTAAGTAAGCTGTTGTAATGGCAATTGAAGACATGAAGACCTGCGTGAGAAGCTAAAGAACAACGCTCTGATTTGTACGATCCGATTGTTGAAATCTGGTCTCATGTTGCTTCGAATTGATCGATTCCTACTCGTTCGAATGTGATGAGGATTAAACCAGCTTGAATCGTCCATAGGAAGGTGCTAAAATAACAATTGAAGGAAGAACTTGCGCGCGGGAAGCTGGAGACTTTCAATATCCGATTTCTGACTCATTTGCAACGGAATTTGCAACGGAATTTTCCAACAGAAATTGACTTTCATCCCTAATCAACCTTCTCTGATACCGTGAAAGGATTTGATGATTGAATAAGGAGAGAAACTTGAGATCAAAGCTTTATGTATTGAAAACATGGTGGAATGATTAGATGATTAAATACAAAGGGATAGTACTCCTTATATAGGAAGAAGTACTAGCGACTAATAAGAAAATGTCCTAAACATAGGGACTAACATAAATTGAAAGTAAGTACATCTTCTAAACAATTGAAATGTAATTCTCTAACATTCACCCCAGTTCTTCCCCTTTATTGATTTTGATCCTCAAACTTTTGAAAATTGCTGAATTGGTCCCAAAACTTGCAATGCTTCTATCCTTGTGCCGAAATCCAAAATCCAATCCCGATCTAGTCCGCAATCGACTTGAGATCACACACCTTCCATCATCAATTTGATTCTTCGAGCCCAATACAACCACGTGGGTAACCGCATATGGACGATCAAGAAACTAAAACTAAACTAAAGCAAATGTCGCCATGGTCATGTTCGTGGAGCCTTCTTGGTCATCCATCGTGATCACGCCATTTTAGGCTAAACGAAACAACTAAGAAAAAGTCTGATCGGCACTTGAACTTACAACCAATGCTCGAAGCAATCTCACCAAACACTTTCTTGTGCAAGCAACCCAATCACACACCAATGTGATCTTGAAACAGCAACTTCAGCATCAAGCATCATTTCAACATTTCGAGTAAGGAATCAACTTAGCAATCTCGATCAAGTATTTCAGCATTTGAGGCGCAAATCAGCATGTATCACAGCACCACCATTAATGGAAAGTACCATAGATCAGCATTTCAGCACCATGGATCAACATTTCACCAACATAGATCAGCATTTCAGCATTTTGCCCACAGATCGTCGTTTCAGCACTATAGATCACCATTTTGAGGAGCAATGTCACACGTATCAGATCAGTAATGTCGATCAAGGCATGAATTAGCTCAGCATTAAGCAGCTCACTATCCCTATCAGCTCTCAAACAGCAGCAACTAACAGAGCAATGAAGCAACTTAGGTTTTTAGACAGCATTTCAATCGCAACAGCAACAATTAACAGAGCAATGCAGTAGCTTATATTTTTGAACCGCATTTCAATCGCAACAGTATGGAATTATCATCCAGCAACACATCATTATCACACCATTTTAGTGATGAATAAATCACATCCAGCAACAAGGCATTATCATAGCATAGCAAACAGAGTTTTGTTGAAGAACAAAGATGACAGATAAACACTTACACCGATTTGATATCTTCTTCTAGTTTGACATCTCTGAAGTTGTTTGATATCTTCTCCTGTATTCCACCTAGAACGAAGTGAAACGAATTGAATAATAAATCACTGCAAGAAGATTCTACGTACATATGCTCTGGTTGTTGAAGATATCACTGGAAGGCTGATGCTGTTCTGTTCTACGCGCTAGTTCTTCTGCAAATTTTAGGTTCGGATCTCCTTTGGATGTTGAAATCGAATCTCCTTCTGCTTGGATTCGACTGATTTCTGCTCTTATGAACTTGTTGAGGATGTGACCAACTTAATTCAAACTAAGTAAGCTGCTGTAATGGCAATTGAAGACATGAAGACCTGCGTGAGAAGCTAAAGAACAACGCTCTGATTTGTACGATCCGATTGTTGAAATATGGTCTCATGTTGCTTGGAATTGATCGATTCCTACTCGTTCGAATGTGATGAGGATGAAACCAGCTTGAATCGTCCATAGGAAGGTGCTAAAATAACAATTGAAGGAAGAACTTGCGCGCGGGAAGCTGGAGACTTTCAATTTCCGATTTCTGACTCATTTGCAACGGAATTTGCAACGGAATTTTCCAACAGAAATTGACTTTCATCCCTAATCAACCTTCTCTGATACCGTGAAAGGATTTGATGATTGAATAAGGAGAGAAACTTGAGATCAAAGCTTTATGTATTGAACACATGGTGGAATGATTAGATGATTAAATACAAACGGATAGTACTCCTTATATAGGAAGAAGTACTAGGGACTAATAAGCAAATGTCCTAAACATAGGGACTAACATAAATTGAAAGTAAGTACATCTACTAAACAATTGAAATGTAATTCTCTAACATTCACCCCAGTTCTTCACCTTTATTGATTTTGATCCTCACACTTTTGAAAATTGCTGAATTGGTCCCAAAACTTGCAATGCTTCTATCCTTGTGCCGAAATCCAAAATCCAATCCCGATCTAGTCCGCAATCGACTTGAGATCACACACCTTCCATCATCAATTTGATTCTTCGAGCCCAATACAACCACGTGGGTAACCGCATATGGACGATCAAGAAACTAAAACTAAACTAAAGCAAATGTCGCCATGGTCATGTTCGTGGAGCCTTCTTGGTCATCCATCGTGATCACGCCATTTTAGGCTAAACGAAACAACTAAGAAAAAGTCTGATCGGCACTTGAACTTACAACCAATGCTCGAAGCAATCTCACCAAACACTTTCTTGTGCAAGCAACCCAATCACACACCAATGTGATCTTGAAACAGCAACTTCAGCATCAAGCATCATTTCAACATTTCGAGTAAGGAATCAACTTAGCAATCTCGATCAAGTATTTCAGCATTTGAGGCGCAAATCAGCATGTATCACAGCACCACCATTAATGGAAAGTACCATAGATCAGCATTTCAGCACCATGGATCAACATTTCACCAACATAGATCAGCATTTCAGCATTTTGCCCACAGATCGTCGTTTCAGCACCATAGATCACCATTTTGAGGAGCAATGTCACACGTATCAGATCAGTAATGTCGATCAAGGCATGAATTAGCTCAGCATTAAGCAGCTCACTATCCCTATCAGCTCTCAAACAGCAGCAACTAACAGAGCAATGAAGCAACTTAGGTTTTTAGACAGCATTTCAATCGCAACAGCAACAATTAACAGAGCAATGCAGTAGCTTATATTTTCGAACCGCATTTCAATCGCAACAGTATGGAATTATCATCCAGCAACACATCATTATCACACCATTTTAGTGATGAATAAATCACATCCAGCAACAAGGCATTATCATAGCATAGCAAACAGAGTTTTGTTGAAGAACAAAGATGACAGATGAACACTTACACCGATTTGATATCTTCTTCTAGTTTGACATCTCTGAAGTTGTTTGATATCTTCTCCTGTATTCCACCTAGAACGAAGTGAAACGAATTGAATAATAAATCACTGCAAGAAGATTCTACGTACATATGCTCTGGTTGTTGAAGATATCACTGGAAGGCTGATGCTGTTCTGTTCTACGCGCTAGTTCTTCTGCAAATTTTAGGTTCGGATCTCCTTTGGATGTTGAAATCGAATCTCCTTCTGCTTGGATTCGACTGATTTCTGCTCTTATGAACTTGTTGAGGATGTGACCAACTTAATTCAAACTAAGTAAGCTGCTGTAATGGCAATTGAAGACATGAAGACCTGCGTGAGAAGCTAAAGAACAACGCTCTGATTTGTACGATCCGATTGTTGAAATATGGTCTCATGTTGCTTGGAATTGATCGATTCCTACTCGTTCGAATGTGATGAGGATGAAACCAGCTTGAATCGTCCATAGGAAGGTGCTAAAATAACAATTGAAGGAAGAACTTGCGCGCGGGAAGCTGGAGACTTTCAATTTCCGATTTCTGACTCATTTGCAACGGAATTTTCCAACAGAAATTGACTTTCATCCCTAATCAACCTTCTCTGATACCGTGAAAGGATTTGATGATTGAATAAGGAGAGAAACTTGAGATCAAAGCTTTATGTATTGAAAACATGGTGGAATGATTAGATGATTAAATACAAACGGATAGTACTCCTTATATAGGAAGAAGTACTAGGGACTAATAAGCAAATGTCCTAAACATAGGGACTAACATAAATTGAAAGTAAGTACATCTACTAAACAATTGAAATGTAATTCTCTAACATTCACCCCAGTTCTTCACCTTTATTGATTTTGATCCTCAAACTTTTGAAAATTGCTGAATTGGTCCCAAAACTTGCAATGCTTCTATCCTTGTGCCGAAATCCAAAATCCAATCCCGATCTAGTCCGCAATCGACTTGAGATCACACACCTTCCATCATCAATTTGATTCTTCGAGCCCAATACAACCACGTGGGTAACCGCATATGGACGATCAAGAAACTAAAACTAAACTAAAGCAAATGTCGCCATGGTCATGTTCGTGGAGCCTTCTTTGTCATCCATCGTGATCACGCCATTTTAGGCTAAACGAAACAACTAAGAAAAAGTCTGATCGGCACTTGAACTTACAACCAATGCTCGAAGCAATCTCACCAAACACTTTCTTGTGCAAGCAACCCAATCACACACCAATGTGATCTTGAAACAGCAACTTCAGCATCAAGCATCATTTCAACATTTCGAGTAAGGAATCAACTTAGCAATCTCGATCAAGTATTTCAGCATTTGAGGCGCAAATCAGCATGTATCACATCACCACCATTAATGGAAAGTACCATAGATCAGCATTTCAGCACCATGGATCAATATTTCACCAACATAGATCAGCATTTCAGCATTTTGCCCACAGATCGTCGTTTCAGCACCATAGATCACCATTTTGAGGAGCAATGTCACACGTATCAGATCAGTAATGTCGATCAAGGCATGAATTAGCTCAGCATTAAGCAGCTCACTATCCCTATCAGCTCTCAAACAGCAGCAACTAACAGAGCAATGAAGCAACTTAGGTTTTTAGACAGCATTTCAATCGCAACAGCAACAATTAACAGAGCAATGCAGTAGCTTATATTTTCGAACCGCATTTCAATCGCAACAGTATGGAATTATCATCCAGCAACACATCATTATCACACCATTTTAGTGATGAATAAATCACATCCAGCAACAAGGCATTATCATAGCATAGCAAACAGAGTTTTGTTGAAGAACAAAGATGACAGATGAACACTTACACCGATTTGATATCTTCTTCTAGTTTGACATCTCTGAAGTTGTTTGATATCTTCTCCTGTATTCCACCTAGAACGAAGTGAAACGAATTGAATAATAAATCACTGCAAGAAGATTCTACGTACATATGCTCTGGTTGTTGAAGATATCACTGGAAGGCTGATGCTGTTCTGTTCTACGCGCTAGTTCTTCTGCAAATTTTAGGTTCGGATCTCCTTTGGATGTTGAAATCGAATCTCCTTCTGCTTGGATTCGACTGATTTCTACTCTTATGAACTTGTTGAGGATGTGACCAACTTAATTCAAACTAAGTAAGCTGCTGTAATGGCAATTGAAGACATGAAGACCTGCGTGAGAAGCTAAAGAACAACGCTCTGATTTGTACGATCCGATTGTTGAAATATGGTCTCATGTTGCTTGGAATTGATCGATTCCTACTCGTTCGAATGTGATGAGGATGAAACCAGCTTGAATCGTCCATAGGAAGGTGCTAAAATAACAATTGAAGGAAGAACTTGCGCGCGGGAAGCTGGAGACTTTCAATTTCCGATTTCTGACTCATTTGCAACGGAATTTGCAACGGAATTTTCCAACAGAAATTGACTTTCATCCCTAATCAACCTTCTCTGATACCTTGAAAGGATTTGATGATTGAATAAGGAGAGAAACTTGAGATCAAAGCTTTATGTATTGAAAACATGGTGGAATGATTAGATGATTAAATACAAAGGGATAGTACTCCTTATATAGGAAGAAGTACTAGGGACTAATAAGCAAATGTCCTAAACATAGGGACTAACATAAATTGAAAGTAAGTACATCTACTAAACAATTGAAATGTAATTCTCTAACATTCACCCCAGTTCTTCACCTTTATTGATTTTGATCCTCACACTTTTGAAAATTGCTGAATTGGTCCCAAAACTTGCAATGCTTCTATCCTTGTGCCGAAATCCAAAATCCAATCCCGATCTAGTCCGCAATCGACTTGAGATCACACACCTTCCATCATCAATTTGATTCTTCGAGCCCAATACAACCACGTGGGTAACCGCATATGGACGATCAAGAAACTAAAACTAAACTAAAGCAAATGTCGCCATGGTCATGTTCGTGGAGCCTTCTTTGTCATCCATCGTGATCACGCCATTTTAGGCTAAACGAAACAACTAAGAAAAAGTCTGATCGTCACTTGAACTTACAACCAATGCTCGAAGCAATCTCACCAAACACTTTCTTGTGCAAGCAACCCAATCACACACCAATGTGATCTTGAAACAGCAACTTCAGCATCAAGCATCATTTCAACATTTCGAGTAAGGAATCAACTTAGCAATCTCGATCAAGTATTTCAGCATTTGAGGCGCAAATCAGCATGTATCACAGCACCACCATTAATGGAAAGTACCATAGATCAACATTTCAGCACCATGGATCAACATTTCACCAACATAGATCAGCATTTCAGCATTTTGCCCACAGATCGTCGTTTCAGCACCATAGATCACCATTTTGAGGAGCAATGTCACACGTATCAGATCAGTAATGTCGATCAAGGCATGAATTAGCTCAGCATTAAGCAGCTCACTATCCCTATCAGCTCTCAAACAGCAGCAACTAACAGAGCAATGAAGCAACTTAGGTTTTTAGACAGCATTTCAATCGCAACAGCAACAATTAACAGAGCAATGCAGTAGCTTATATTTTCGAACCGCATTTCAATCGCAACAGTATGGAATTATCATCCAGCAACACATCATTATCACACCATTTTAGTGATGAATAAATCACATCCAGCAACAAGGCATTATCATAGCATAGCAAACAGAGTTTTGTTGAAGAACAAAGATGACAGATGAACACTTACACCGATTTGATATCTTCTTCTAGTTTGACATCTCTGAAGTTGTTTGATATCTTCTCCTGTATTCCACCTAGAACGAAGTGAAACGAATTGAATAATAAATCACTGCAAGAAGATTCTACGTACATATGCTCTGGTTGTTGAAGATATCACTGGAAGGCTGATGCTGTTCTGTTCTACGCGCTAGTTCTTCTGCAAATTTTAGGTTCGGATCTCCTTTGGATGTTGAAATCGAATCTCCTTCTGCTTGGATTCGACTGATTTCTACTCTTATGAACTTGTTGAGGATGTGACCAACTTAATTCAAACTAAGTAAGCTGCTGTAATGGCAATTGAAGACATGAAGACCTGCGTGAGAAGCTAAAGAACAACGCTCTGATTTGTACGATCCGATTGTTGAAATATGGTCTCATGTTGCTTGGAATTGATCGATTCCTACTCGTTCGAATGTGATGAGGATGAAACCAGCTTGAATCGTCCATAGGAAGGTGCTAAAATAACAATTGAAGGAAGAACTTGCGCGCGGGAAGCTGGAGACTTTCAATTTCCGATTTCTGACTCATTTGCAACGGAATTTGCAACGGAATTTTCCAACAGAAATTGACTTTCATCCCTAATCAACCTTCTCTGATACCGTGAAAGGATTTGATGATTGAATAAGGAGAGAAACTTGAGATCAAAGCTTTATGTATTGAACACATGGTGGAATGATTAGATGATTAAATACAAACGGATAGTACTCCTTATATAGGAAGAAGTACTAGGGACTAATAAGCAAATGTCCTAAACATAGGGACTAACATAAATTGAAAGTAAGTACATCTACTAAACAATTGAAATGTAATTCTCTAACATTCACCCCAGTTCTTCACCTTTATTGATTTTGATCCTCACACTTTTGAAAATTGCTGAATTGGTCCCAAAACTTGCAATGCTTCTATCCTTGTGCCGAAATCCAAAATCCAATCCCGATCTAGTCCGCAATCGACTTGAGATCACACACCTTCCATCATCAATTTGATTCTTCGAGCCCAATACAACCACGTGGGTAACCGCATATGGACGATCAAGAAACTAAAACTAAACTAAAGCAAATGTCGCCATGGTCATGTTCGTGGAGCCTTCTTGGTCATCCATCGTGATCACGCCATTTTAGGCTAAACGAAACAACTAAGAAAAAGTCTGATCGGCACTTGAACTTACAACCAATGCTCGAAGCAATCTCACCAAACACTTTCTTGTGCAAGCAACCCAATCACACACCAATGTGATCTTGAAACAGCAACTTCAGCATCAAGCATCATTTCAACATTTCGAGTAAGGAATCAACTTAGCAATCTCGATCAAGTATTTCAGCATTTGAGGCGCAAATCAGCATGTATCACAGCACCACCGTTAATGGAAAGTACCATAGATCAGCATTTCAGCACCATGGATCAACATTTCACCAACATAGATCAGCATTTCAGCATTTTGCCCACAGATCGTCGTTTCAGCACCATAGATCACCATTTTGAGGAGCAATGTCACACGTATCAGATCAGTAATGTCGATCAAGGCATGAATTAGCTCAGCATTAAGCAGCTCACTATCCCTATCAGCTCTCAAACAGCAGCAACTAACAGAGCAATGAAGCAACTTAGGTTTTTAGACAGCATTTCAATCGCAACAGCAACAATTAACAGAGCAATGCAGTAGCTTATATTTTCGAACCGCATTTCAATCGCAACAGTATGGAATTATCATCCAGCAACACATCATTATCACACCATTTTAGTGATGAATAAATCACATCCAGCAACAAGGCATTATCATAGCATAGCAAACAGAGTTTTGTTGAAGAACAAAGATGACAGATGAACACTTACACCGATTTGATATCTTCTTCTAGTTTGACATCTCTGAAGTTGTTTGATATCTTCTCCTGTATTCCACCTAGAACGAAGTGAAACGAATTGAATAATAAATCACTGCAAGAAGATTCTACGTACATATGCTCTGGTTGTTGAAGATATCACTGGAAGGCTAATGCTGTTCTGTTCTACGCGCTAGTTCTTCTGCAAATTTTAGGTTCGGATCTCCTTTGGATGTTGAAATCGAATCTCCTTCTGCTTGGATTCGACTGATTTCTGCTCTTATGAACTTGTTGAGGATGTGACCAACTTAATTCAAACTAAGTAAGCTGCTGTAATGGCAATTGAAGACATGAAGACCTGCGTGAGAAGCTAAAGAACAACGCTCTGATTTGTACGATCCGATTGTTGAAATATGGTCTCATGTTGCTTGGAATTGATCGATTCCTACTCGTTCGAATGTGATGAGGATGAAACCAGCTTGAATCGTCCATAGGAAGGTGCTAAAATAACAATTGAAGGAAGAACTTGCGCGCGGGAAGCTGGAGACTTTCAATTTCCGATTTCTGACTCATTTGCAACGGAATTTTCCAACAGAAATTGACTTTCATCCCTAATCAACCTTCTCTGATACCGTGAAAGGATTTGATGATTGAATAAGGAGAGAAACTTGAGATCAAAGCTTTATGTATTGAAAACATGGTGGAATGATTAGATGATTAAATACAAACGGATAGTACTCCTTATATAGGAAGAAGTACTAGGGACTAATAAGCAAATGTCCTAAACATAGGGACTAACATAAATTGAAAGTAAGTACATCTACTAAACAATTGAAATGTAATTCTCTAACATTCACCCCAGTTCTTCACCTTTATTGATTTTGATCCTCAAACTTTTGAAAATTGCTGAATTGGTCCCAAAACTTGCAATGCTTCTATCCTTGTGCCGAAATCCAAAATCCAATCCCGATCTAGTCCGCAATCGACTTGAGATCACACACCTTCCATCATCAATTTGATTCTTCGAGCCCAATACAACCACGTGGGTAACCGCATATGGACGATCAAGAAACTAAAACTAAACTAAAGCAAATGTCGCCATGGTCATGTTCGTGGAGCCTTCTTGGTCATCCATCGTGATCACGCCATTTTAGGCTAAACGAAACAACTAAGAAAAAGTCTGATCGGCACTTGAACTTACAACCAATGCTCGAAGCAATCTCACCAAACACTTTCTTGTGCAAGCAACCCAATCACACACCAATGTGATCTTGAAACAGCAACTTCAGCATCAAGCATCATTTCAACATTTCGAGTAAGGAATCAACTTAGCAATCTCGATCAAGTATTTCAGCATTTGAGGCGCAAATCAGCATGTATCACAGCACCACCGTTAATGGAAAGTACCATAGATCAGCATTTCAGCACCATGGATCAACATTTCACCAACATAGATCAGCATTTCAGCATTTTGCCCACAGATCGTCGTTTCAGCACCATAGATCACCATTTTGAGGAGCAATGTCACACGTATCAGATCAGTAATGTCGATCAAGGCATGAATTAGCTCAGCATTAAGCAGCTCACTATCCCTATCAGCTCTCAAACAGCAGCAACTAACAGAGCAATGAAGCAACTTAGGTTTTTAGACAGCATTTCAATCGCAACAGCAACAATTAACAGAGCAATGCAGTAGCTTATATTTTCGAACCGCATTTCAATCGCAACAGTATGGAATTATCATCCAGCAACACATCATTATCACACCATTTTAGTGATGAATAAATCACATCCAGCAACAAGGCATTATCATAGCATAGCAAACAGAGTTTTGTTGAAGAACAAAGATGACAGATGAACACTTACACCGATTTGATATCTTCTTCTAGTTTGACATCTCTGAAGTTGTTTGATATCTTCTCCTGTATTCCACCTAGAACGAAGTGAAACGAATTGAATAATAAATCACTGCAAGAAGATTCTACGTACATATGCTCTGGTTGTTGAAGATATCACTGGAAGGCTAATGCTGTTCTGTTCTACGCGCTAGTTCTTCTGCAAATTTTAGGTTCGGATCTCCTTTGGATGTTGAAATCGAATCTCCTTCTGCTTGGATTCGACTGATTTCTGCTCTTATGAACTTGTTGAGGATGTGACCAACTTAATTCAAACTAAGTAAGCTGCTGTAATGGCAATTGAAGACATGAAGACCTGCGTGAGAAGCTAAAGAACAACGCTCTGATTTGTACGATCCGATTGTTGAAATATGGTCTCATGTTGCTTGGAATTGATCGATTCCTACTCGTTCGAATGTGATGAGGATGAAACCAGCTTGAATCGTCCATAGGAAGGTGCTAAAATAACAATTGAAGGAAGAACTTGCGCGCGGGAAGCTGGAGACTTTCAATTTCCGATTTCTGACTCATTTGCAACGGAATTTTCCAACAGAAATTGACTTTCATCCCTAATCAACCTTCTCTGATACCGTGAAAGGATTTGATGATTGAATAAGGAGAGAAACTTGAGATCAAAGCTTTATGTATTGAAAACATGGTGGAATGATTAGATGATTAAATACAAACGGATAGTACTCCTTATATAGGAAGAAGTACTAGGGACTAATAAGCAAATGTCCTAAACATAGGGACTAACATAAATTGAAAGTAAGTACATCTACTAAACAATTGAAATGTAATTCTCTAACATTCACCCCAGTTCTTCACCTTTATTGATTTTGATCCTCAAACTTTTGAAAATTGCTGAATTGGTCCCAAAACTTGCAATGCTTCTATCCTTGTGCCGAAATCCAAAATCCAATCCCGATCTAGTCCGCAATCGACTTGAGATCACACACCTTCCATCATCAATTTGATTCTTCGAGCCCAATACAACCACGTGGGTAACCGCATATGGACGATCAAGAAACTAAAACTAAACTAAAGCAAATGTCGCCATGGTCATGTTCGTGGAGCCTTCTTTGTCATCCATCGTGATCACGCCATTTTAGGCTAAACGAAACAACTAAGAAAAAGTCTGATCGGCACTTGAACTTACAACCAATGCTCGAAGCAATCTCACCAAACACTTTCTTGTGCAAGCAACCCAATCACACACCAATGTGATCTTGAAACAGCAACTTCAGCATCAAGCATCATTTCAACATTTCGAGTAAGGAATCAACTTAGCAATCTCGATCAAGTATTTCAGCATTTGAGGCGCAAATCAGCATGTATCACATCACCACCATTAATGGAAAGTACCATAGATCAGCATTTCAGCACCATGGATCAATATTTCACCAACATAGATCAGCATTTCAGCATTTTGCCCACAGATCGTCGTTTCAGCACCATAGATCACCATTTTGAGGAGCAATGTCACACGTATCAGATCAGTAATGTCGATCAAGGCATGAATTAGCTCAGCATTAAGCAGCTCACTATCCCTATCAGCTCTCAAACAGCAGCAACTAACAGAGCAATGAAGCAACTTAGGTTTTTAGACAGCATTTCAATCGCAACAGCAACAATTAACAGAGCAATGCAGTAGCTTATATTTTCGAACCGCATTTCAATCGCAACAGTATGGAATTATCATCCAGCAACACATCATTATCACACCATTTTAGTGATGAATAAATCACATCCAGCAACAAGGCATTATCATAGCATAGCAAACAGAGTTTTGTTGAAGAACAAAGATGACAGATGAACACTTACACCGATTTGATATCTTCTTCTAGTTTGACATCTCTGAAGTTGTTTGATATCTTCTCCTGTATTCCACCTAGAACGAAGTGAAACGAATTGAATAATAAATCACTGCAAGAAGATTCTACGTACATATGCTCTGGTTGTTGAAGATATCACTGGAAGGCTGATGCTGTTCTGTTCTACGCGCTAGTTCTTCTGCAAATTTTAGGTTCGGATCTCCTTTGGATGTTGAAATCGAATCTCCTTCTGCTTGGATTCGACTGATTTCTACTCTTATGAACTTGTTGAGGATGTGACCAACTTAATTCAAACTAAGTAAGCTGCTGTAATGGCAATTGAAGACATGAAGACCTGCGTGAGAAGCTAAAGAACAACGCTCTGATTTGTACGATCCGATTGTTGAAATATGGTCTCATGTTGCTTGGAATTGATCGATTCCTACTCGTTCGAATGTGATGAGGATGAAACCAGCTTGAATCGTCCATAGGAAGGTGCTAAAATAACAATTGAAGGAAGAACTTGCGCGCGGGAAGCTGGAGACTTTCAATTTCCGATTTCTGACTCATTTGCAACGGAATTTGCAACGGAATTTTCCAACAGAAATTGACTTTCATCCCTAATCAACCTTCTCTGATACCTTGAAAGGATTTGATGATTGAATAAGGAGAGAAACTTGAGATCAAAGCTTTATGTATTGAAAACATGGTGGAATGATTAGATGATTAAATACAAAGGGATAGTACTCCTTATATAGGAAGAAGTACTAGGGACTAATAAGCAAATGTCCTAAACATAGGGACTAACATAAATTGAAAGTAAGTACATCTACTAAACAATTGAAATGTAATTCTCTAACATTCACCCCAGTTCTTCACCTTTATTGATTTTGATCCTCACACTTTTGAAAATTGCTGAATTGGTCCCAAAACTTGCAATGCTTCTATCCTTGTGCCGAAATCCAAAATCCAATCCCGATCTAGTCCGCAATCGACTTGAGATCACACACCTTCCATCATCAATTTGATTCTTCGAGCCCAATACAACCACGTGGGTAACCGCATATGGACGATCAAGAAACTAAAACTAAACTAAAGCAAATGTCGCCATGGTCATGTTCGTGGAGCCTTCTTGGTCATCCATCGTGATCACGCCATTTTAGGCTAAACGAAACAACTAAGAAAAAGTCTGATCGTCACTTGAACTTACAACCAATGCTCGAAGCAATCTCACCAAACACTTTCTTGTGCAAGCAACCCAATCACACACCAATGTGATCTTGAAACAGCAACTTCAGCATCAAGCATCATTTCAACATTTCGAGTAAGGAATCAACTTAGCAATATCGATCAAGTATTTCAGCATTTGAGGCGCAAATCAGCATGTATCACAGCACCACCATTAATGGAAAGTACCATAGATCAACATTTCAGCACCATGGATCAACATTTCACCAACATAGATCAGCATTTCAGCATTTTGCCCACAGATCGTCGTTTCAGCACCATAGATCACCATTTTGAGGAGCAATGTCACACGTATCAGATCAGTAATGTCGATCAAGGCATGAATTAGCTCAGCATTAAGCAGCTCACTATCCCTATCAGCTCTCAAACAGCAGCAACTAACAGAGCAATGAAGCAACTTAGGTTTTTAGACAGCATTTCAATCGCAACAGCAACAATTAACAGAGCAATGCAGTAGCTTATATTTTCGAACCGCATTTCAATCGCAACAGTATGGAATTATCATCCAGCAACACATCATTATCACACCATTTTAGTGATGAATAAATCACATCCAGCAACAAGGCATTATCATAGCATAGCAAACAGAGTTTTGTTGAAGAACAAAGATGACAGATGAACACTTACACCGATTTGATATCTTCTTCTAGTTTGACATCTCTGAAGTTGTTTGATATCTTCTCCTGTATTCCACCTAGAACGAAGTGGAACGAATTGAATAATAAATCACTGCAAGAAGATTCTACGTACATATGCTCTGGTTGTTGAAGATATCACTGGAAGGCTGATGCTGTTCTGTTCTACGCGCTAGTTCTTCTGCAAATTTTAGGTTCGGATCTCCTTTGGATGTTGAAATCGAATCTCCTTCTGCTTGGATTCGACTGATTTCTACTCTTATGAACTTGTTGAGGATGTGACCAACTTAATTCAAACTAAGTAAGCTGCTGTAATGGCAATTGAAGACATGAAGACCTGCGTGAGAAGCTAAAGAACAACGCTCTGATTTGTACGATCCGATTGTTGAAATATGGTCTCATGTTGCTTGGAATTGATCGATTCCTACTCGTTCGAATGTGATGAGGATGAAACCAGCTTGAATCGTCCATAGGAAGGTGCTAAAATAACAATTGAAGGAAGAACTTGCGCGCGGGAAGCTGGAGACTTTCAATTTCCGATTTCTGACTCATTTGCAACGGAATTTGCAACGGAATTTTCCAACAGAAATTGACTTTCATCCCTAATCAACCTTCTCTGATACCTTGAAAGGATTTGATGATTGAATAAGGAGAGAAACTTGAGATCAAAGCTTTATGTATTGAAAACATGGTGGAATGATTAGATGATTAAATACAAAGGGATAGTACTCCTTATATAGGAAGAAGTACTAGGGACTAATAAGCAAATGTCCTAAACATAGGGACTAACATAAATTGAAAGTAAGTACATCTACTAAACAATTGAAATGTAATTCTCTAACATTCACCCCAGTTCTTCACCTTTATTGATTTTGATCCTCACACTTTTGAAAATTGCTGAATTGGTCCCAAAACTTGCAATGCTTCTATCCTTGTGCCGAAATCCAAAATCCAATCCCGATCTAGTCCGCAATCGACTTGAGATCACACACCTTCCATCATCAATTTGATTCTTCGAGCCCAATACAACCACGTGGGTAACCGCATATGGACGATCAAGAAACTAAAACTAAACTAAAGCAAATGTCGCCATGGTCATGTTCGTGGAGCCTTCTTGGTCATCCATCGTGATCACGCCATTTTAGGCTAAACGAAACAACTAAGAAAAAGTCTGATCGTCACTTGAACTTACAACCAATGCTCGAAGCAATCTCACCAAACACTTTCTTGTGCAAGCAACCCAATCACACACCAATGTGATCTTGAAACAGCAACTTCAGCATCAAGCATCATTTCAACATTTCGAGTAAGGAATCAACTTAGCAATATCGATCAAGTATTTCAGCATTTGAGGCGCAAATCAGCATGTATCACAGCACCACCATTAATGGAAAGTACCATAGATCAACATTTCAGCACCATGGATCAACATTTCACCAACATAGATCAGCATTTCAGCATTTTGCCCACAGATCGTCGTTTCAGCACCATAGATCACCATTTTGAGGAGCAATGTCACACGTATCAGATCAGTAATGTCGATCAAGGCATGAATTAGCTCAGCATTAAGCAGCTCACTATCCCTATCAGCTCTCAAACAGCAGCAACTAACAGAGCAATGAAGCAACTTAGGTTTTTAGACAGCATTTCAATCGCAACAGCAACAATTAACAGAGCAATGCAGTAGCTTATATTTTCGAACCGCATTTCAATCGCAACAGTATGGAATTATCATCCAGCAACACATCATTATCACACCATTTTAGTGATGAATAAATCGCATCCAGCAACAAGGCATTATCATAGCATAGCAAACAGAGTTTTGTTGAAGAACAAAGATGACAGATGAACACTTACACCGATTTGATATCTTCTTCTAGTTTGACATCTCTGAAGTTGTTTGATATCTTCTCCTGTATTCCACCTAGAACGAAGTGGAACGAATTGAATAATAAATCACTGCAAGAAGATTCTACGTACATATGCTCTGGTTGTTGAAGATATCACTGGAAGGCTGATGCTGTTCTGTTCTACGCGCTAGTTCTTCTGCAAATTTTAGGTTCGGATCTCCTTTGGATGTTGAAATCGAATCTCCTTCTGCTTGGATTCGACTGATTTCTACTCTTATGAACTTGTTGAGGATGTGACCAACTTAATTCAAACTAAGTAAGCTGCTGTAATGGCAATTGAAGACATGAAGACCTGCGTGAGAAGCTAAAGAACAACGCTCTGATTTGTACGATCCGATTGTTGAAATATGGTCTCATGTTGCTTGGAATTGATCGATTCCTACTCGTTCGAATGTGATGAGGATGAAACCAGCTTGAATCGTCCATAGGAAGGTGCTAAAATAACAATTGAAGGAAGAACTTGCGCGCGGGAAGCTGGAGACTTTCAATTTCCGATTTCTGACTCATTTGCAACGGAATTTGCAACGGAATTTTCCAACAGAAATTGACTTTCATCCCTAATCAACCTTCTCTGATACCTTGAAAGGATTTGATGATTGAATAAGGAGAGAAACTTGAGATCAAAGCTTTATGTATTGAAAACATGGTGGAATGATTAGATGATTAAATACAAAGGGATAGTACTCCTTATATAGGAAGAAGTACTAGGGACTAATAAGCAAATGTCCTAAACATAGGGACTAACATAAATTGAAAGTAAGTACATCTACTAAACAATTGAAATGTAATTCTCTAACATTCACCCCAGTTCTTCACCTTTATTGATTTTGATCCTCACACTTTTGAAAATTGCTGAATTGGTCCCAAAACTTGCAATGCTTCTATCCTTGTGCCGAAATCCAAAATCCAATCCCGATCTAGTCCGCAATCGACTTGAGATCACACACCTTCCATCATCAATTTGATTCTTCGAGCCCAATACAACCACGTGGGTAACCGCATATGGACGATCAAGAAACTAAAACTAAACTAAAGCAAATGTCGCCATGGTCATGTTCGTGGAGCCTTCTTGGTCATCCATCGTGATCACGCCATTTTAGGCTAAACGAAACAACTAAGAAAAAGTCTGATCGTCACTTGAACTTACAACCAATGCTCGAAGCAATCTCACCAAACACTTTCTTGTGCAAGCAACCCAATCACACACCAATGTGATCTTGAAACAGCAACTTCAGCATCAAGCATCATTTCAACATTTCGAGTAAGGAATCAACTTAGCAATATCGATCAAGTATTTCAGCATTTGAGGCGCAAATCAGCATGTATCACAGCACCACCATTAATGGAAAGTACCATAGATCAACATTTCAGCACCATGGATCAACATTTCACCAACATAGATCAGCATTTCAGCATTTTGCCCACAGATCGTCGTTTCAGCACCATAGATCACCATTTTGAGGAGCAATGTCACACGTATCAGATCAGTAATGTCGATCAAGGCATGAATTAGCTCAGCATTAAGCAGCTCACTATCCCTATCAGCTCTCAAACAGCAGCAACTAACAGAGCAATGAAGCAACTTAGGTTTTTAGACAGCATTTCAATCGCAACAGCAACAATTAACAGAGCAATGCAGTAGCTTATATTTTCGAACCGCATTTCAATCGCAACAGTATGGAATTATCATCCAGCAACACATCATTATCACACCATTTTAGTGATGAATAAATCGCATCCAGCAACAAGGCATTATCATAGCATAGCAAACAGAGTTTTGTTGAAGAACAAAGATGACAGATGAACACTTACACCGATTTGATATCTTCTTCTAGTTTGACATCTCTGAAGTTGTTTGATATCTTCTCCTGTATTCCACCTAGAACGAAGTGAAACGAAGTGAAACGAATTGAATAATAAATCACTGCAAGAAGATTCTACGTACATATGCTCTGGTTGTTGAAGATATCATTGGAAGGCTGATGCTGTTCTGTTCTACGCGCTAGTTCTTCTGCAAATTTTAGGTTCGGATCTCCTTTGGATGTTGAAATCGAATCTCCTTCTGCTTGGATTCGACTGATTTCTGCTCTTATGAACTTGTTGAGGATGTGACCAACTTAATTCAAACTAAGTAAGCTGCTGTAATGGCAATTGAAGACATGAAGACCTGCGTGAGAAGCTAAAGAACAACGCTCTGATTTGTACGATCCGATTGTTGAAATATGGTCTCATGTTGCTTGGAATTGATCGATTCCTACTCGTTCGAATGTGATGAGGATGAAACCAGCTTGAATCGTCCATAGGAAGGTGCTAAAATAACAATTGAAGGAAGAACTTGCGCGCGGGAAGCTGGAGACTTTCAATTTCCGATTTCTGACTCATTTGCAACGGAATTTGCAACGGAATTTTCCAACAGAAATTGACTTTCATCCCTAATCAACCTTCTCTGATACCGTGAAAGGATTTGATGATTGAATAAGGAGAGAAACTTGAGATCAAAGCTTTATGTATTGAAAACATGGTGGAATGATTAGATGATTAAATACAAACGGATAGTACTCCTTATATAGGAAGAAGCACTAGGGACTAATAAGCAAATGTCCTAAACATAGGGACTAACATAAATTGAAAGTAAGTACATCTACTAAACAATTGAAATGTAATTCTCTAACATTCACCCCAGTTCTTCACCTTTATTGATTTTGATCCTCAAACTTTTGAAAATTGCTGAATTGGTCCCAAAACTTGCAATGCTTCTATCCTTGTGCCGAAATCCAAAATCCAATCCCGATCTAGTCCGCAATCGACTTGAGATCACACACCTTCCATCATCAATTTGATTCTTCGAGCCCAATACAACCACGTGGGTAACCGCATATGGACGATCAAGAAACTAAAACTAAACTAAAGCAAATGTCGCCATGGTCATGTTCGTGGAGCCTTCTTGGTCATCCATCGTGATCACGCCATTTTAGGCTAAACGAAACAACTAAGAAAAAGTCTGATCGGCACTTGAACTTACAACCAATGCTCGAAGCAATCTCACCAAACACTTTCTTGTGCAAGCAACCCAATCACACACCAATGTGATCTTGAAACAGCAACTTCAGCATCAAGCATCATTTCAACATTTCGAGTAAGGAATCAACTTAGCAATATCGATCAAGTATTTCAGCATTTGAGGCGCAAATCAGCATGTATCACAGCACCACCATTAATGGAAAGTACCATAGATCAGCATTTCAGCACCATGGATCAACATTTCACCAACATAGATCAGCATTTCAGCATTTTGCCCACAGATCGTCGTTTCAGCACCATAGATCACCATTTTGAGGAGCAATGTCACACGTATCAGATCAGTAATGTCGATCAAGGCATGAATTAGCTCAGCATTAAGCAGCTCACTATCCCTATCAGCTCTCAAACAGCAGCAACTAACAGAGCAATGAAGCAACTTAGGTTTTTAGACAGCATTTCAATCGCAACAGCAACAATTAACAGAGCAATGCAGTAGCTTATATTTTCGAACCGCATTTCAATCGCAACAGTATGGAATTATCATCCAGCAACACATCATTATCACACCATTTTAGTGATGAATAAATCGCATCCAGCAACAAGGCATTATCATAGCATAGCAAACAGAGTTTTGTTGAAGAACAAAGATGACAGATGAACACTTACACCGATTTGATATCTTTTTCTAGTTTGACATCTCTGAAGTTGTTTGATATCTTCTCCTGTATTCCACCTAGAACGAAGTGAAACGAATTGAATAATAAATCACTGCAAGAAGATTCTACGTACATATGCTCTGGTTGTTGAAGATATCATTGGAAGGCTGATGCTGTTCTGTTCTACGCGCTAGTTCTTCTGCAAATTTTAGGTTCGGATCTCCTTTGGATGTTGAAATCGAATCTCCTTCTGCTTGGATTCGACTGATTTCTGCTCTTATGAACTTGTTGAGGATGTGACCAACTTAATTCAAACTAAGTAAGCTGCTGTAATGGCAATTGAAGACATGAAGACCTGCGTGAGAAGCTAAAGAACAACGCTCTGATTTGTACGATCCGATTGTTGAAATATGGTCTCATGTTGCTTGGAATTGATCGATTCCTACTCGTTCGAATGTGATGAGGATGAAACCAGCTTGAATCGTCCATAGGAAGGTGCTAAAATAACAATTGAAGGAAGAACTTGCGCGCGGGAAGCTGGAGACTTTCAATTTCCGATTTCTGACTCATTTGCAACGGAATTTGCAACGGAATTTTCCAACAGAAATTGACTTTCATCCCTAATCAACCTTCTCTGATACCGTGAAAGGATTTGATGATTGAATAAGGAGAGAAACTTGAGATCAAAGCTTTATGTATTGAAAACATGGTGGAATGATTAGATGATTAAATACAAACGGATAGTACTCCTTATATAGGAAGAAGTACTAGGGACTAATAAGCAAATGTCCTAAACATAGGGACTAACATAAATTGAAAGTAAGTACATCTACTAAACAATTGAAATGTAATTCTCTAACATTCACCCCAGTTCTTCACCTTTATTGATTTTGATCCTCAAACTTTTGAAAATTGCTGAATTGGTCCCAAAACTTGCAATGCTTCTATCCTTGTGCCGAAATCCAAAATCCAATCCCGATCTAGTCCGCAATCGACTTGAGATCACACACCTTCCATCATCAATTTGATTCTTCGAGCCCAATACAACCACGTGGGTAACCGCATATGGACGATCAAGAAACTAAAACTAAACTAAAGCAAATGTCGCCATGGTCATGTTCGTGGAGCCTTCTTGGTCATCCATCGTGATCACGCCATTTTAGGCTAAACGAAACAACTAAGAAAAAGTCTGATCGGCACTTGAACTTACAACCAATGCTCGAAGCAATCTCACCAAACACTTTCTTGTGCAAGCAACCCAATCACACACCAATGTGATCTTGAAACAGCAACTTCAGCATCAAGCATCATTTCAACATTTCGAGTAAGGAATCAACTTAGCAATCTCGATCAAGTATTTCAGCATTTGAGGCGCAAATCAGCATGTATCACATCACCACCATTAATGGAAAGTACCATAGATCAGCATTTCAGCACCATGGATCAATATTTCACCAACATAGATCAGCATTTCAGCATTTTGCCCACAGATCGTCGTTTCAGCACCATAGATCACCATTTTGAGGAGCAATGTCACACGTATCAGATCAGTAATGTCGATCAAGGCATGAATTAGCTCAGCATTAAGCAGATCACTATCCCTATCAGCTCTCAAACAGCAGCAACTAACAGAGCAATGAAGCAACTTAGGTTTTTAGACAGCATTTCAATCGCAACAGCAACAATTAACAGAGCAATGCAGTAGCTTATATTTTCGAACCGCATTTCAATCGCAACAGTATGGAATTATCATCCAGCAACACATCATTATCACACCATTTTAGTGATGAATAAATCACATCCAGCAACAAGGCATTATCATAGCATAGCAAACAGAGTTTTGTTGAAGAACAAAGATGACAGATGAACACTTACACCGATTTGATATCTTCTTCTAGTTTGACATCTCTGAAGTTGTTTGATATCTTCTCCTGTATTCCACCTAGAACGAAGTGAAACGAATTGAATAATAAATCACTGCAAGAAGATTCTACGTATATATGCTCTGGTTGTTGAAGATATCACTGGAAGGCTGATGCTGTTCTGTTCTACGCGCTAGTTCTTCTGCAAATTTTAGGTTCGGATCTCCTTTGGATGTTGAAATCGAATCTCCTTCTGCTTGGATTCGACTGATTTCTGCTCTTATGAACTTGTTGAGGATGTGACCAACTTAATTCAAACTAAGTAAGCTGCTGTAATGGCAATTGAAGACATGAAGACCTGCGTGAGAAGCTAAAGAACAACGCTCTGATTTGTACGATCCGATTGTTGAAATATGGTCTCATGTTGCTTGGAATTGATCGATTCCTACTCGTTCGAATGTGATGAGGATGAAACCAGCTTGAATCGTCCATAGGAAGGTGCTAAAATAACAATTGAAGGAAGAACTTGCGCGCGGGAAGCTGGAGACTTTCAATTTCCGATTTCTGACTCATTTGCAACGGAATTTGCAACGGAATTTTCCAACAGAAATTGACTTTCATCCCTAATCAACCTTCTCTGATACCTTGAAAGGATTTGATGATTGAATAAGGAGAGAAACTTGAGATCAAAGCTTTATGTATTGAAAACATGGTGGAATGATTAGATGATTAAATACAAAGGGATAGTACTCCTTATATAGGAAGAAGTACTAGGGACTAATAAGCAAATGTCCTAAACATAGGGACTAACATAAATTGAAAGTAAGTACATCTACTAAACAATTGAAATGTAATTCTCTAACATTCACCCCAGTTCTTCACCTTTATTGATTTTGATCCTCACACTTTTGAAAATTGCTGAATTGGTCCCAAAACTTGCAATGCTTCTATCCTTGTGCCGAAATCCAAAATCCAATCCCGATCTAGTCCGCAATCGACTTGAGATCACACACCTTCCATCATCAATTTGATTCTTCGAGCCCAATACAACCACGTGGGTAACCGCATATGGACGATCAAGAAACTAAAACTAAACTAAAGCAAATGTCGCCATGGTCATGTTCGTGGAGCCTTCTTGGTCATCCATCGTGATCACGCCATTTTAGGCTAAACGAAACAACTAAGAAAAAGTCTGATCGGCACTTGAACTTACAACCAATGCTCGAAGCAATCTCACCAAACACTTTCTTGTGCAAGCAACCCAATCACACACCAATGTGATCTTGAAACAGCAACTTCAGCATCAAGCATCATTTCAACATTTCGAGTAAGGAATCAACTTAGCAATCTCGATCAAGTATTTCAGCATTTGAGGCGCAAATCAGCATGTATCACAGCACCACCATTAATGGAAAGTACCATAGATCAGCATTTCAGCACCATGGATCAACATTTCACCAACATAGATCAGCATTTCAGCATTTTGCCCACAGATCGTCGTTTCAGCACCATAGATCACCATTTTGAGGAGCAATGTCACACGTATCAGATCAGTAATGTCGATCAAGGCATGAATTAGCTCAGCATTAAGCAGCTCACTATCCCTATCAGCTCTCAAACAGCAGCAACTAACAGAGCAATGAAGCAACTTAGGTTTTTAGACAGCATTTCAATCGCAACAGCAACAATTAACAGAGCAATGCAGTAGCTTATATTTTCGAACCGCATTTCAATCGCAACAGTATGGAATTATCATCCAGCAACACATCATTATCACACCATTTTAGTGATGAATAAATCACATCCAGCAACAAGGCATTATCATAGCATAGCAAACAGTGTTTTGTTGAAGAACAAAGATGACAGATGAACACTTACACCGATTTGATATCTTCTTCTAGTTTGACATCTCTGAAGTTGTTTGATATCTTCTCCTGTATTCCACCTAGAACGAAGTGAAACGAATTGAATAATAAATCACTGCAAGAAGATTCTACGTACATATGCTCTGGTTGTTGAAGATATCACTGGAAGGCTGATGCTGTTCTGTTCTACGCGCTAGTTCTTCTGCAAATTTTAGGTTCGGATCTCCTTTGGATGTTGAAATCGAATCTCCTTCTGCTTGGATTCGACTGATTTCTGCTCTTATGAACTTGTTGAGGATGTGACCAACTTAATTCAAACTAAGTAAGCTGCTGTAATGGCAATTGAAGACATGAAGACCTGCGTGAGAAGCTAAAGAACAACGCTCTGATTTGTACGATCCGATTGTTGAAATATGGTCTCATGTTGCTTGGAATTGATCGATTCCTACTCGTTCGAATGTGATGAGGATGAAACCAGCTTGAATCGTCCATAGGAAGGTGCTAAAATAACAATTGAAGGAAGAACTTGCGCGCGGGAAGCTGGAGACTTTCAATTTCCGATTTCTGACTCATTTGCAACGGAATTTGCAACGGAATTTGCAACGGAATTTTCCAACAGAAATTGACTTTCATCCCTAATCAACCTTCTCTGATACCTTGAAAGGATTTGATGATTGAATAAGGAGAGAAACTTGAGATCAAAGCTTTATGTATTGAAAACATGGTGGAATGATTAGATGATTAAATACAAAGGGATAGTACTCCTTATATAGGAAGAAGTACTAGGGACTAATAAGCAAATGTCCTAAACATAGGGACTAACATAAATTGAAAGTAAGTACATCTACTAAACAATTGAAATGTAATTCTCTAACATTCACCCCAGTTCTTCACCTTTATTGATTTTGATCCTCACACTTTTGAAAATTGCTGAATTGGTCCCAAAACTTGCAATGCTTCTATCCTTGTGCCGAAATCCAAAATCCAATCCCGATCTAGTCCGCAATCGACTTGAGATCACACACCTTCCATCATCAATTTGATTCTTCGAGCCCAATACAACCACGTGGGTAACCGCATATGGACGATCAAGAAACTAAAACTAAACTAAAGCAAATGTCGCCATGGTCATGTTCGTGGAGCCTTCTTGGTCATCCATCGTGATCACGCCATTTTAGGCTAAACGAAACAACTAAGAAAAAGTCTGATCGGCACTTGAACTTACAACCAATGCTCAAAGCAATCTCACCAAACACTTTCTTGTGCAAGCAACCCAATCACACACCAAAGTGATCTTGAAACAGCAACTTCAGCATCAAGCATCATTTCAACATTTCGAGTAAGGAATCAACTTAGCAATCTCGATCAAGTATTTCAGCATTTGAGGCGCAAATCAGCATGTATCACAGCACCACCATTAATGGAAAGTACCATAGATCAGCATTTCAGCACCATGGATCAACATTTCACCAACATAGATCAGCATTTCAGCATTTTGCCCACAGATCGTCGTTTCAGCACCATAGATCACCATTTTGAGGAGCAATGTCACACGTATCAGATCAGTAATGTCGATCAAGGCATGAATTAGCTCAGCATTAAGCAGCTCACTATCCCTATCAGCTCTCAAACAGCAGCAACTAACAGAGCAATGAAGCAACTTATGTTTTTAGACAGCATTTCAATCGCAACAGCAACAATTAACAGAGCAATGCAGTAGCTTATATTTTCGAACCGCATTTCAATCGCAACAGTATGGAATTATCATCCAGCAACACATCATTATCACACCATTTTAGTGATGAATAAATCACATCCAGCAACAAGGCATTATCATAGCATAGCAAACAGAGTTTTGTTGAAGAACAAAGATGACAGATGAACACTTACACCGATTTGATATCTTCTTCTAGTTTGACATCTCTGAAGTTGTTTGATATCTTCTCCTGTATTCCACCTAGAACGAAGTGAAACGAATTGAATAATAAATCACTGCAAGAAGATTCTACGTACATATGCTCTGGTTGTTGAAGATATCACTGGAAGGCTGATGCTGTTCTGTTCTACGCGCTAGTTCTTCTGCAAATTTTAGGTTCGGATCTCCTTTGGATGTTGAAATCGAATCTCCTTCTGCTTGGATTCGACTGATTTCTGCTCTTATGAACTTGTTGAGGATGTGACCAACTTAATTCAAACTAAGTAAGCTGCTGTAATGGCAATTGAAGACATGAAGACCTGCGTGAGAAGCTAAAGAACAACGCTCTGATTTGTACGATCCGATTGTTGAAATATGGTCTCATGTTGCTTGGAATTGATCGATTCCTACTCGTTCGAATGTGATGAGGATGAAACCAGCTTGAATCGTCCATAGGAAGGTGCTAAAATAACAATTGAAGGAAGAACTTGCGCGCGGGAAGCTGGAGACTTTCAATTTCCGATTTCTGACTCATTTGCAACGGAATTTGCAACGGAATTTTCCAACAGAAATTGACTTTCATCCCTAATCAACCTTCTCTGATACCTTGAAAGGATTTGATGATTGAATAAGGAGAGAAACTTGAGATCAAAGCTTTATGTATTGAAAACATGGTGGAATGATTAGATGATTAAATACAAAGGGATAGTACTCCTTATATAGGAAGAAGTACTAGGGACTAATAAGCAAATGTCCTAAACATAGGGACTAACATAAATTGAAAGTAAGTACATCTACTAAACAATTGAAATGTAATTCTCTAACATTCACCCCAGTTCTTCACCTTTATTGATTTTGATCCTCACACTTTTGAAAATTGCTGAATTGGTCCCAAAACTTGCAATGCTTCTATCCTTGTGCCGAAATCCAAAATCCAATCCCGATCTAGTCCGCAATCGACTTGAGATCACACACCTTCCATCATCAATTTGATTCTTCGAGCCCAATACAACCACGTGGGTAACCGCATATGGACGATCAAGAAACTAAAACTAAACTAAAGCAAATGTCGCCATGGTCATGTTCGTGGAGCCTTCTTGGTCATCCATCGTGATCACGCCATTTTAGGCTAAACGAAACAACTAAGAAAAAGTCTGATCGGCACTTGAACTTACAACCAATGCTCGAAGCAATCTCACCAAACACTTTCTTGTGCAAGCAACCCAATCACACACCAATGTGATCTTGAAACAGCAACTTCAGCATCAAGCATCATTTCAACATTTCGAGTAAGGAATCAACTTAGCAATATCGATCAAGTATTTCAGCATTTGAGGCGCAAATCAGCATGTATCACAGCACCACCATTAATGGAAAGTACCATAGATCAGCATTTCAGCACCATGGATCAACATTTCACCAACATAGATCAGCATTTCAGCATTTTGCCCACAGATCGTCGTTTCAGCACCATAGATCACCATTTTGAGGAGCAATGTCACACGTATCAGATCAGTAATGTCGATCAAGGCATGAATTAGCTCAGCATTAAGCAGCTCACTATCCCTATCAGCTCTCAAACAGCAGCAACTAACAGAGCAATGAAGCAACTTAGGTTTTTAGACAGCATTTCAATCGCAACAGCAACAATTAACAGAGCAATGCAGTAGCTTATATTTTCGAACCGCATTTCAATCGCAACAGTATGGAATTATCATCCAGCAACACATCATTATCACACCATTTTAGTGATGAATAAATCACATCCAGCAACAAGGCATTATCATAGCATAGCAAACAGAGTTTTGTTGAAGAACAAAGATGACAGATGAACACTTACACCGATTTGATATCTTCTTCTAGTTTGACATCTCTGAAGTTGTTTGATATCTTCTCCTGTATTCCACCTAGAACGAAGTGAAACGAATTGAATAATAAATCACTGCAAGAAGATTCTACGTACATATGCTCTGGTTGTTGAAGATATCACTGGAAGGCTGATGCTGTTCTGTTCTACGCGCTAGTTCTTCTGCAAATTTTAGGTTCGGATCTCCTTTGGATGTTGAAATCGAATCTCCTTCTGCTTGGATTCGACTGATTTCTGCTCTTATGAACTTGTTGAGGATGTGACCAACTTAATTCAAACTAAGTAAGCTGCTGTAATGGCAATTGAAGACATGAAGACCTGCGTGAGAAGCTAAAGAACAACGCTCTGATTTGTACGATCCGATTGTTGAAATATGGTCTCATGTTGCTTGGAATTGATCGATTCCTACTCGTTCGAATGTGATGAGGATGAAACCAGCTTGAATCGTCCATAGGAAGGTGCTAAAATAACAATTGAAGGAAGAACTTGCGCGCGGGAAGCTGGAGACTTTCAATTTCCGATTTCTGACTCATTTGCAACGGAATTTGCAACGGAATTTTCCAACAGAAATTGACTTTCATCCCTAATCAACCTTCTCTGATACCTTGAAAGGATTTGATGATTGAATAAGGAGAGAAACTTGAGATCAAAGCTTTATGTATTGAAAACATGGTGGAATGATTAGATGATTAAATACAAAGGGATAGTACTCCTTATATAGGAAGAAGTACTAGGGACTAATAAGCAAATGTCCTAAACATAGGGACTAACATAAATTGAAAGTAAGTACATCTACTAAACAATTGAAATGTAATTCTCTAACATTCACCCCAGTTCTTCACCTTTATTGATTTTGATCCTCACACTTTTGAAAATTGCTGAATTGGTCCCAAAACTTGCAATGCTTCTATCCTTGTGCCGAAATCCAAAATCCAATCCCGATCTAGTCCGCAATCGACTTGAGATCACACACCTTCCATCATCAATTTGATTCTTCGAGCCCAATACAACCACGTGGGTAACCGCATATGGACGATCAAGAAACTAAAACTAAACTAAAGCAAATGTCGCCATGGTCATGTTCGTGGAGCCTTCTTGGTCATCCATCGTGATCACGCCATTTTAGGCTAAACGAAACAACTAAGAAAAAGTCTGATCGGCACTTGAACTTACAACCAATGCTCGAAGCAATCTCACCAAACACTTTCTTGTGCAAGCAACCCAATCACACACCAATGTGATCTTGAAACAGCAACTTCAGCATCAAGCATCATTTCAACATTTCGAGTAAGGAATCAACTTAGCAATCTCGATCAAGTATTTCAGCATTTGAGGCGCAAATCAGCATGTATCACAGCACCACCATTAATGGAAAGTACCATAGATCAGCATTTCAGCACCATGGATCAACATTTCACCAACATAGATCAGCATTTCAGCATTTTGCCCACAGGTCGTCGTTTCAGCACCATAGATCACCATTTTGAGGAGCAATGTCACACGTATCAGATCAGTAATGTCGATCAAGGCATGAATTAGCTCAGCATTAAGCAGCTCACTATCCCTATCAGCTCTCAAACAGCAGCAACTAACAGAGCAATGAAGCAACTTAGGTTTTTAGACAGCATTTCAATCGCAACAGCAACAATTAACAGAGCAATGCAGTAGCTTATATTTTCGAACCGCATTTCAATCGCAACAGTATGGAATTATCATCCAGCAACACATCATTATCACACCATTTTAGTGATGAATAAATCACATCCAGCAACAAGGCATTATCATAGCATAGCAAACAGAGTTTTGTTGAAGAACAAAGATGACAGATGAACACTTACACCGATTTGATATCTTCTTCTAGTTTGACATCTCTGAAGTTGTTTGATATCTTCTCCTGTATTCCACCTAGAACGAAGTGAAACGAATTGAATAATAAATCACTGCAAGAAGATTCTACGTACATATGCTCTGGTTGTTGAAGATATCATTGGAAGGCTGATGCTGTTCTGTTCTACGCGCTAGTTCTTCTGCAAATTTTAGGTTCGGATCTCCTTTGGATGTTGAAATCGAATCTCCTTCTGCTTGGATTCGACTGATTTCTGCTCTTATGAACTTGTTGAGGATGTGACCAACTTAATTCAAACTAAGTAAGCTGCTGTAATGGCAATTGAAGACATGAAGACCTGCGTGAGAAGCTAAAGAACAACGCTCTGATTTGTACGATCCGATTGTTGAAATATGGTCTCATGTTGCTTGGAATTGATCGATTCCTACTCGTTCGAATGTGATGAGGATGAAACCAGCTTGAATCGTCCATAGGAAGGTGCTAAAATAACAATTGAAGGAAGAACTTGCGCGCGGGAAGCTGGAGA
The DNA here is from genome assembly GCA_946814005.1 of Chamaenerion angustifolium. Lineage (NCBI taxonomy): Eukaryota > Viridiplantae > Streptophyta > Magnoliopsida > Myrtales > Onagraceae > Chamaenerion > Chamaenerion angustifolium. The sequence continues at coordinate 16,925,040 of OX328277.1, read as the reverse complement.
CTTTCAATTTCCGATTTCTGACTCATTTGCAACGGAATTTGCAACGGAATTTTCCAACAGAAATTGACTTTCATCCCTAATCAACCTTCTCTGATACCTTGAAAGGATTTGATGATTGAATAAGGAGAGAAACTTGAGATCAAAGCTTTATGTATTGAAAACATGGTGGAATGATTAGATGATTAAATACAAAGGGATAGTACTCCTTATATAGGAAGAAGTACTAGGGACTAATAAGCAAATGTCCTAAACATAGGGACTAACATAAATTGAAAGTAAGTACATCTACTAAACAATTGAAATGTAATTCTCTAACATTCACCCCAGTTCTTCACCTTTATTGATTTTGATCCTCACACTTTTGAAAATTGCTGAATTGGTCCCAAAACTTGCAATGCTTCTATCCTTGTGCCGAAATCCAAAATCCAATCCCGATCTAGTCCGCAATCGACTTGAGATCACACACCTTCCATCATCAATTTGATTCTTCGAGCCCAATACAACCACGTGGGTAACCGCATATGGACGATCAAGAAACTAAAACTAAACTAAAGCAAATGTCGCCATGGTCATGTTCGTGGAGCCTTCTTGGTCATCCATCGTGATCACGCCATTTTAGGCTAAACGAAACAACTAAGAAAAAGTCTGATCGGCACTTGAACTTACAACCAATGCTCGAAGCAATCTCACCAAACACTTTCTTGTGCAAGCAACCCAATCACACACCAATGTGATCTTGAAACAGCAACTTCAGCATCAAGCATCATTTCAACATTTCGAGTAAGGAATCAACTTAGCAATCTCGATCAAGTATTTCAGCATTTGAGGCGCAAATCAGCATGTATCACAGCACCACCATTAATGGAAAGTACCATAGATCAGCATTTCAGCACCATGGATCAACATTTCACCAACATAGATCAGCATTTCAGCATTTTGCCCATAGATCGTCGTTTCAGCACCATAGATCACCATTTTGAGGAGCAATGTCACACGTATCAGATCAGTAATGTCGATCAAGGCATGAATTAGCTCAGCATTAAGCAGCTCACTATCCCTATCAGCTCTCAAACAGCAGCAACTAACAGAGCAATGAAGCAACTTAGGTTTTTAGACAGCATTTCAATCGCAACAGCAACAATTAACAGAGCAATGCAGTAGCTTATATTTTCGAACCGCATTTCAATCGCAACAGTATGGAATTATCATCCAGCAACACATCATTATCACACCATTTTAGTGATGAATAAATCACATCCAGCAACAAGGCATTATCATAGCATAGCAAACAGAGTTTTGTTGAAGAACAAAGATGACAGATGAACACTTACACCGATTTGATATCTTCTTCTAGTTTGACATCTCTGAAGTTGTTTGATATCTTCTCCTGTATTCCACCTAGAACGAAGTGAAACGAATTGAATAATAAATCACTGCAAGAAGATTCTACGTACATATGCTCTGGTTGTTGAAGATATCATTGGAAGGCTGATGCTGTTCTGTTCTACGCGCTAGTTCTTCTGCAAATTTTAGGTTCGGATCTCCTTTGGATGTTGAAATCGAATCTCCTTCTGCTTGGATTCGACTGATTTCTGCTCTTATGAACTTGTTGAGGATGTGACCAACTTAATTCAAACTAAGTAAGCTGCTGTAATGGCAATTGAAGACATGAAGACCTGCGTGAGAAGCTAAAGAACAACGCTCTGATTTGTACGATCCGATTGTTGAAATATGGTCTCATGTTGCTTGGAATTGATCGATTCCTACTCGTTCGAATGTGATGAGGATGAAACCAGCTTGAATCGTCCATAGGAAGGTGCTAAAATAACAATTGAAGGAAGAACTTGCGCGCGGGAAGCTGGAGACTTTCAATTTCCGATTTCTGACTCATTTGCAACGGAATTTGCAACGGAATTTTCCAACAGAAATTGACTTTCATCCCTAATCAACCTTCTCTGATACCGTGAAAGGATTTGATGATTGAATAAGGAGAGAAACTTGAGATCAAAGCTTTATGTATTGAAAACATGGTGGAATGATTAGATGATTAAATACAAACGGATAGTACTCCTTATATAGGAAGAAGTACTAGGGACTAATAAGCAAATGTCCTAAACATAGGGACTAACATAAATTGAAAGTAAGTACATCTACTAAACAATTGAAATGTAATTCTCTAACATTCACCCCAGTTCTTCACCTTTATTGATTTTGATCCTCAAACTTTTGAAAATTGCTGAATTGGTCCCAAAACTTGCAATGCTTCTATCCTTGTGCCGAAATCCAAAATCCAATCCCGATCTAGTCCGCAATCGACTTGAGATCACACACCTTCCATCATCAATTTGATTCTTCGAGCCCAATACAACCACGTGGGTAACCGCATATGGACGATCAAGAAACTAAAACTAAACTAAAGCAAATGTCGCCATGGTCATGTTCGTGGAGCCTTCTTGGTCATCCATCGTGATCACGCCATTTTAGGCTAAACGAAACAACTAAGAAAAAGTCTGATCGGCACTTGAACTTACAACCAATGCTCGAAGCAATCTCACCAAACACTTTCTTGTGCAAGCAACCCAATCACACACCAATGTGATCTTGAAACAGCAACTTCAGCATCAAGCATCATTTCAACATTTCGAGTAAGGAATCAACTTAGCAATCTCGATCAAGTATTTCAGCATTTGAGGCGCAAATCAGCATGTATCACATCACCACCATTAATGGAAAGTACCATAGATCAGCATTTCAGCACCATGGATCAATATTTCACCAACATAGATCAGCATTTCAGCATTTTGCCCACAGATCGTCGTTTCAGCACCATAGATCACCATTTTGAGGAGCAATGTCACACGTATCAGATCAGTAATGTCGATCAAGGCATGAATTAGCTCAGCATTAAGCAGCTCACTATCCCTATCAGCTCTCAAACAGCAGCAACTAACAGAGCAATGAAGCAACTTAGGTTTTTAGACAGCATTTCAATCGCAACAGCAACAATTAACAGAGCAATGCAGTAGCTTATATTTTCGAACCGCATTTCAATCGCAACAGTATGGAATTATCATCCAGCAACACATCATTATCACACCATTTTAGTGATGAATAAATCACATCCAGCAACAAGGCATTATCATAGCATAGCAAACAGAGTTTTGTTGAAGAACAAAGATGACAGATGAACACTTACACCGATTTGATATCTTCTTCTAGTTTGACATCTCTGAAGTTGTTTGATATCTTCTCCTGTATTCCACCTAGAACGAAGTGAAACGAATTGAATAATAAATCACTGCAAGAAGATTCTACGTACATATGCTCTGGTTGTTGAAGATATCACTGGAAGGCTGATGCTGTTCTGTTCTACGCGCTAGTTCTTCTGCAAATTTTAGGTTCGGATCTCCTTTGGATGTTGAAATCGAATCTCCTTCTGCTTGGATTCGACTGATTTCTGCTGTTATGAACTTGTTGAGGATGTGACCAACTTAATTCAAACTAAGTAAGCTGCTGTAATGGCAATTGAAGACATGAAGACCTGCGTGAGAAGCTAAAGAACAACGCTCTGATTTGTACGATCCGATTGTTGAAATATGGTCTCATGTTGCTTGGAATTGATCGATTCCTACTCGTTCGAATGTGATGAGGATGAAACCAGCTTGAATCGTCCATAGGAAGGTGCTAAAATAACAATTGAAGGAAGAACTTGCGCGCGGGAAGCTGGAGACTTTCAATTTCCGATTTCTGACTCATTTGCAACGGAATTTGCAACGGAATTTTCCAACAGAAATTGACTTTCATCCCTAATCAACCTTCTCTGATACCTTGAAAGGATTTGATGATTGAATAAGGAGAGAAACTTGAGATCAAAGCTTTATGTATTGAAAACATGGTGGAATGATTAGATGATTAAATACAAAGGGATAGTACTCCTTATATAGGAAGAAGTACTAGGGACTAATAAGCAAATGTCCTAAACATAGGGACTAACATAAATTGAAAGTAAGTACATCTACTAAACAATTGAAATGTAATTCTCTAACATTCACCCCAGTTCTTCACCTTTATTGATTTTGATCCTCACACTTTTGAAAATTGCTGAATTGGTCCCAAAACTTGCAATGCTTCTATCCTTGTGCCGAAATCCAAAATCCAATCCCGATCTAGTCCGCAATCGACTTGAGATCACACACCTTCCATCATCAATTTGATTCTTCGAGCCCAATACAACCACGTGGGTAACCGCATATGGACGATCAAGAAACTAAAACTAAACTAAAGCAAATGTCGCCATGGTCATGTTCGTGGAGCCTTCTTGGTCATCCATCGTGATCACGCCATTTTAGGCTAAACGAAACAACTAAGAAAAAGTCTGATCGGCACTTGAACTTACAACCAATGCTCGAAGCAATCTCACCAAACACTTTCTTGTGCAAGCAACCCAATCACACACCAATGTGATCTTGAAACAGCAACTTCAGCATCAAGCATCATTTCAACATTTCGAGTAAGGAATCAACTTAGCAATCTCGATCAAGTATTTCAGCATTTGAGGCGCAAATCAGCATGTATCACAGCACCACCATTAATGGAAAGTACCATAGATCAGCATTTCAGCACCATGGATCAACATTTCACCAACATAGATCAGTATTTCAGCATTTTGCCCACAGATCGTCGTTTCAGCACCATAGATCACCATTTTGAGGAGCAATGTCACACGTATCAGATCAGTAATGTCGATCAAGGCATGAATTAGCTCAGCATTAAGCAGCTCACTATCCCTATCAGCTCTCAAACAGCAGCAACTAACAGAGCAATGAAGCAACTTAGGTTTTTAGACAGCATTTCAATCGCAACAGCAACAATTAACAGAGCAATGCAGTAGCTTATATTTTCGAACCGCATTTCAATCGCAACAGTATGGAATTATCATCCAGCAACACATCATTATCACACCATTTTAGTGATGAATAAATCACATCCAGCAACAAGGCATTATCATAGCATAGCAAACAGAGTTTTGTTGAAGAACAAAGATGACAGATGAACACTTACACCGATTTGATATCTTCTTCTAGTTTGACATCTCTGAATTTGTTTGATATCTTCTCCTGTATTCCACCTAGAACGAAGTGAAACGAATTGAATAATAAATCACTGCAAGAAGATTCTACGTACATATGCTCTGGTTGTTGAAGATATCATTGGAAGGCTGATGCTGTTCTGTTCTACGCGCTAGTTCTTCTGCAAATTTTAGGTTCGGATCTCCTTTGGATGTTGAAATCGAATCTCCTTCTGCTTGGATTCGACTGATTTCTGCTCTTATGAACTTGTTGAGGATGTGACCAACTTAATTCAAACTAAGTAAGCTGCTGTAATGGCAATTGAAGACATGAAGACCTGCGTGAGAAGCTAAAGAACAACGCTCTGATTTGTACGATCCGATTGTTGAAATATGGTCTCATGTTGCTTGGAATTGATCGATTCCTACTCGTTCGAATGTGATGAGGATGAAACCAGCTTGAATCGTCCATAGGAAGGTGCTAAAATAACAATTGAAGGAAGAACTTGCGCGCGGGAAGCTGGAGACTTTCAATTTCCGATTTCTGACTCATTTGCAACGGAATTTGCAACGGAATTTTCCAACAGAAATTGACTTTCATCCCTAATCAACCTTCTCTGATACCGTGAAAGGATTTGATGATTGAATAAGGAGAGAAACTTGAGATCAAAGCTTTATGTATTGAAATCATGGTGGAATGATTAGATGATTAAATACAAACGGATAGTACTCCTTATATAGGAAGAAGTACTAGGGACTAATAAGCAAATGTCCTAAACATAGGGACTAACATAAATTGAAAGTAAGTACATCTACTAAACAATTGAAATGTAATTCTCTAACATTCACCCCAGTTCTTCACCTTTATTGATTTTGATCCTCAAACTTTTGAAAATTGCTGAATTGGTCCCAAAACTTGCAATGCTTCTATCCTTGTGCCGAAATCCAAAATCCAATCCCGATCTAGTCCGCAATCGACTTGAGATCACACACCTTCCATCATCAATTTGATTCTTCGAGCCCAATACAACCACGTGGGTAACCGCATATGGACGATCAAGAAACTAAAACTAAACTAAAGCAAATGTCGCCATGGTCATGTTCGTGGAGCCTTCTTGGTCATCCATCGTGATCACGCCATTTTAGGCTAAACGAAACAACTAAGAAAAAGTCTGATCGGCACTTGAACTTACAACCAATGCTCGAAGCAATCTCACCAAACACTTTCTTGTGCAAGCAACCCAATCACACACCAATGTGATCTTGAAACAGCAACTTCAGCATCAAGCATCATTTCAACATTTCGAGTAAGGAATCAACTTAGCAATCTCGATCAAGTATTTCAGCATTTGAGGCGCAAATCAGCATGTATCACATCACCACCATTAATGGAAAGTACCATAGATCAGCATTTCAGCACCATGGATCAATATTTCACCAACATAGATCAGCATTTCAGCATTTTGCCCACAGATCGTCGTTTCAGCACCATAGATCACCATTTTGATGAGCAATGTCACACGTATCAGATCAGTAATGTCGATCAAGGCATGAATTAGCTCAGCATTAAGCAGCTCACTATCCCCATCAGCTCTCAAACAGCAGCAACTAACAGAGCAATGAAGCAACTTAGGTTTTTAGACAGCATTTCAATCGCAACAGCAACAATTAACAGAGCAATGCAGTAGCTTATATTTTCGAACCGCATTTCAATCGCAACAGTATGGAATTATCATCCAGCAACACATCATTATCACACCATTTTAGTGATGAATAAATCACATCCACCAACAAGGCATTATCATAGCATAGTAAACAGAGTTTTGTTGAAGAACAAAGATGACAGATGAACACTTACACCGATTTGATATCTTCTTCTAGTTTGACATCTCTGAAGTTGTTTGATATCTTCTCCTGTATTCCACCTAGAACGAAGTGAAACGAATTGAATAATAAATCACTGCAAGAAGATTCTACGTACATATGCTCTGGTTGTTGAAGATATAACTGGAAGGCTGATGCTGTTCTGTTCTACGCGCTAGTTCTTCTGCAGATTTTAGGTTCAGATCTCCTTTGGATGTTGAAATCGAATCTCCTTCTGCTTGGATTCGACTGATTTCTGCTCTTATGAACTTGTTGAGGATGTGACCAACTTAATTCAAACTAAGTAAGCTGCTGTAATGGCAATTGAAGACATGAAGACCTGCGTGAGAAGCTAAAGAATAACGCTCTGATTTGTACGATCCGATTGTTGAAATATGGTCTCATGTTGCTTGGAATAGATCGATTCCTACTCGTATGAATGTGATGAGGATGAAACCAGCTTGAATCGTCCATAGGAAGGTGCTAAAATAACAATTGAAGGAAGAACTTGCGCGCGGGAAGCTGGAGACTTTCAATTTCCGATTTCTGACTCATTTGCAACGGAATTTTCCAACAGAAATTGAATTTCATCCCTAATCAACCTTCTCTGATACCGTGAAAGGATTTGATGATTGAATAAGGAGAGAAACTTGAGATCAAAGCTTTATGTATTGAAAACATGGTGGAATGATTAGATGATTAAATACAAACGGATAGTACTCCTTATATAGGAAGAAGTACTAGGGACTAATAAGCAAATGTCCTAAACATAGGGACTAACATAAATTGAAAGTAAGTACATCATCTACTAAACAATTGAAATGTAATTCTCTAACATTCACCCCAGTTCTTCACCTTTATTGATTTTGATCCTCAAACTTTTGAAAATTGCTGAATTGGTCCCAAAACTTGCAATGCTTCTATCCTTGTGCCGAAATCCAAAATCCAATCCCGATCTTGTCCGCAATCGACTTGAGATCACACACCTTCCATCATCAATTTGATTCTTCGAGCCCAATACAACCACGTGGGTAACCGCATTTGGACGAACAAGAAACTAAAACTAAACTAAAGCAAATGTCGCCATGGTCATTTTCGTGGAGCCTTCTTGGTCATCCATCGTGATCACACCATTTTAGGCTAAACGAAACAACTAAGAAAAAGTCTGATCGGCACTTGAACTTACAACCAATGCTCGAAGCAATCTCACCAAACACTTTCTTGTGCAAGCAACCCAATCACACACCAATGTGATCTCGAAACAGCAACTTCAGCATCAAGCATCATTTCAACATTTCGAGTAAGGAATCAACTTAGCAATCTCGATCAAGTATTTCAGCATTTGAGGCGCAAATCAGCATGTATCACAGCACCACCATTAATGGAAAGTACCATAGATCAGCATTTCAGCACCATGGATCAACATTTCACCAAAATTGATCAGCATATCAGCATTTTGCCCACAGATCATCGTTTCAGCACCATAGATCACCATTTTGAGGAGCAATGTCACACGTATCAGATCAGTAATGTCGATCAAGGCATGAATTAGCTCAGCATTAAGCAGCTCACTATCCCTATCAGCCCTCAAACAGCAGCAACTAACAGAGCAATGAAGCAACTTAGGTTTTTAGACAGCATTTCAATCGCAACAGCAACAATTAACAGAGCAATGCAGTAGCTTATATTTTCGAACCGCATTTCAATCGCAACAGTATGGAATTATCATCCAGCAACACATCATTATCACACCATTTTAGTGATGAATAAATCACATCCAGCAACAAGGCATTATCATAGCATAGCAAACAGAGTTTTGTTGAAGAACAAAGATGACAGATGAACACTTACACCGATTTGATATCTTCTTCTAGTTTGACATCTCTGAATTTGTTTGATATCTTCTCCTGTATTCCACCTAGAACGAAGTGAAACGAATTGAATAATAAATCACTGCAAGAAGATTCTACGTACATATGCTCTGGTTGTTGAAGATATCATTGGAAGGCTGATGCTGTTCTGTTCTACGCGCTAGTTCTTCTGCAAATTTTAGGTTCGGATCTCCTTTGGATGTTGAAATCGAATCTCCTTCTGCTTGGATTCGACTGATTTCTGCTCTTATGAACTTGTTGAGGATGTGACCAACTTAATTCAAACTAAGTAAGCTGCTGTAATGGCAATTGAAGACATGAAGACCTGCGTGAGAAGCTAAAGAACAACGCTCTGATTTGTACGATCCGATTGTTGAAATATGGTCTCATGTTGCTTGGAATTGATCGATTCCTACTCGTTCGAATGTGATGAGGATGAAACCAGCTTGAATCGTCCATAGGAAGGTGCTAAAATAACAATTGAAGGAAGAACTTGCGCGCGGGAAGCTGGAGACTTTCAATTTCCGATTTCTGACTCATTTGCAACGGAATTTGCAACGGAATTTTCCAACAGAAATTGACTTTCATCCCTAATCAACCTTCTCTGATACCGTGAAAGGATTTGATGATTGAATAAGGAGAGAAACTTGAGATCAAAGCTTTATGTATTGAAATCATGGTGGAATGATTAGATGATTAAATACAAACGGATAGTACTCCTTATATAGGAAGAAGTACTAGGGACTAATAAGCAAATGTCCTAAACATAGGGACTAACATAAATTGAAAGTAAGTACATCTACTAAACAATTGAAATGTAATTCTCTAACATTCACCCCAGTTCTTCACCTTTATTGATTTTGATCCTCAAACTTTTGAAAATTGCTGAATTGGTCCCAAAACTTGCAATGCTTCTATCCTTGTGCCGAAATCCAAAATCCAATCCCGATCTAGTCCGCAATCGACTTGAGATCACACACCTTCCATCATCAATTTGATTCTTCGAGCCCAATACAACCACGTGGGTAACCGCATATGGACGATCAAGAAACTAAAACTAAACTAAAGCAAATGTCGCCATGGTCATGTTCGTGGAGCCTTCTTGGTCATCCATCGTGATCACGCCATTTTAGGCTAAACGAAACAACTAAGAAAAAGTCTGATCGGCACTTGAACTTACAACCAATGCTCGAAGCAATCTCACCAAACACTTTCTTGTGCAAGCAACCCAATCACACACCAATGTGATCTTGAAACAGCAACTTCAGCATCAAGCATCATTTCAACATTTCGAGTAAGGAATCAACTTAGCAATCTCGATCAAGTATTTCAGCATTTGAGGCGCAAATCAGCATGTATCACATCACCACCATTAATGGAAAGTACCATAGATCAGCATTTCAGCACCATGGATCAATATTTCACCAACATAGATCAGCATTTCAGCATTTTGCCCACAGATCGTCGTTTCAGCACCATAGATCACCATTTTGAGGAGCAATGTCACACGTATCAGATCAGTAATGTCGATCAAGGCATGAATTAGCTCAGCATTAAGCAGCTCACTATCCCCATCAGCTCTCAAACAGCAGCAACTAACAGAGCAATGAAGCAACTTAGGTTTTTAGACAGCATTTCAATCGCAACAGCAACAATTAACAGAGCAATGCAGTAGCTTATATTTTCGAACCGCATTTCAATCGCAACAGTATGGAATTATCATCCAGCAACACATCATTATCACACCATTTTAGTGATGAATAAATCACATCCACCAACAAGGCATTATCATAGCATAGTAAACAGAGTTTTGTTGAAGAACAAAGATGACAGATGAACACTTACACCGATTTGATATCTTCTTCTAGTTTGACATCTCTGAAGTTGTTTGATATCTTCTCCTGTATTCCACCTAGAACGAAGTGAAACGAATTGAATAATAAATCACTGCAAGAAGATTCTACGTACATATGCTCTGGTTGTTGAAGATATAACTGGAAGGCTGATGCTGTTCTGTTCTACGCGCTAGTTCTTCTGCAGATTTTAGGTTCAGATCTCCTTTGGATGTTGAAATCGAATCTCCTTCTGCTTGGATTCGACTGATTTCTGCTCTTATGAACTTGTTGAGGATGTGACCAACTTAATTCAAACTAAGTAAGCTGCTGTAATGGCAATTGAAGACATGAAGACCTGCGTGAGAAGCTAAAGAATAACGCTCTGATTTGTACGATCCGATTGTTGAAATATGGTCTCATGTTGCTTGGAATTGATCGATTCCTACTCGTATGAATGTGATGAGGATGAAACCAGCTTGAATCGTCCATAGGAAGGTGCTAAAATAACAATTGAAGGAAGAACTTGCGCGCGGGAAGCTGGAGACTTTCAATTTCCGATTTCTGACTCATTTGCAACGGAATTTTCCAACAGAAATTGAATTTCATCCCTAATCAACCTTCTCTGATACCGTGAAAGGATTTGATGATTGAATAAGGAGAGAAACTTGAGATCAAAGCTTTATGTATTGAAAACATGGTGGAATGATTAGATGATTAAATACAAACGGATAGTACTCCTTATATAGGAAGAAGTACTAGGGACTAATAAGCAAATGTCCTAAACATAGGGACTAACATAAATTGAAAGTAAGTACATCATCTACTAAACAATTGAAATGTAATTCTCTAACATTCACCCCAGTTCTTCACCTTTATTGATTTTGATCCTCAAACTTTTGAAAATTGCTGAATTGGTCCCAAAACTTGCAATGCTTCTATCCTTGTGCCGAAATCCAAAATCCAATCCCGATCTTGTCCGCAATCGACTTGAGATCACACACCTTCCATCATCAATTTGATTCTTCGAGCCCAATACAACCACGTGGGTAACCGCATTTGGACGAACAAGAAACTAAAACTAAACTAAAGCAAATGTCGCCATGGTCATTTTCGTGGAGCCTTCTTGGTCATCCATCGTGATCACACCATTTTAGGCTAAACGAAACAACTAAGAAAAAGTCTGATCGGCACTTGAACTTACAACCAATGCTCGAAGCAATCTCACCAAACACTTTCTTGTGCAAGCAACCCAATCACACACCAATGTGATCTCGAAACAGCAACTTCAGCATCAAGCATCATTTCAACATTTCGAGTAAGGAATCAACTTAGCAATCTCGATCAAGTATTTCAGCATTTGAGGCGCAAATCAGCATGTATCACAGCACCACCATTAATGGAAAGTACCATAGATCAGCATTTCAGCACCATGGATCAACATTTCACCAAAATTTATCAGCATATCAGCATTTTGCCCACAGATCATCGTTTCAGCACCATAGATCACCATTTTGAGGAGCAATGTCACACGTATCAGATCAGTAATGTCGATCAAGGCATGAATTAGCTCAGCATTAAGCAGCTCACTATCCCTATCAGCCCTCAAACAGCAGCAACTAACAGAGCAATGAAGCAATTGAGGTTTTTAGACAACATTTCAATCGCAACAGCAACAATTAACAGAGCAATGCAGTAGCTTATATTTTCGAACCGCATTTCAATCGCAACAGTATGGAATTATCATCCAGCAACACATCATTATCACACCATTTTAGTGATGAATAAATCACATCCAGCAACAAGGCATTATCATAGCATAGCAAACAGAGTTTTGTTGAAGAACAAAGATGACAGATGAACACTTACACCGATTTGATATCTTCTTCTAGTTTGACATCTCTGAAGTTGTTTGATATCTTCTCCTGTATTCCACCTAGAACGAAGTGAAACGAATTGAATAATAAATCACTGCAAGAAGATTCTACGTACATATGCTCTGGTTGTTGAAGATATCATTGGAAGGCTGATGCTGTTCTGTTCTACGCGCTAGTTCTTCTGCAAATTTTAGGTTCGGATCTCCTTTGGATGTTGAAATCGAATCTCCTTCTGCTTGGATTCGACTGATTTCTGCTCTTATGAACTTGTTGAGGATGTGACCAACTTAATTCAAACTAAGTAAGCTGCTGTAATGGCAATTGAAGACATGAAGACCTGCGTGAGAAGCTAAAGAACAACGCTCTGATTTGTACGATCCGATTGTTGAAATATGGTCTCATGTTGCTTGGAATTGATCGATTCCTACTCGTATGAATGTGATGAGGATGAAACCAGCTTGAATCGTCCATAGGAAGGTGCTAAAATAACAATTGAAGGAAGAACTTGCGCGCGGGAAGCTGGAGACTTTCAATTTCCGATTTCTGACTCATTTGCAACGGAATTTGCAACGGAATTTTCCAACAGAAATTGAATTTCATCCCTAATCAACCTTCTCTGATACCGTGAAAGGATTTGATGATTGAATAAGGAGAGAAACTTGAGATCAAAGCTTTATGTATTGAAAACATGGTGGAATGATTAGATGATTAAATACAAACGATAGTACTCCTTATATAGGAAGAAGTACTAGGGACTAATAAGCAAATGTCCTAAACATAGGGACTAACATAAATTGAAAGTAAGTACATCATCTACTAAACAATTGAAATGTAATTCTCTAACATTCACCCCAGTTCTTCACCTTTATTGATTTTGATCCTCAAACTTTTGAAAATTGCTGAATTGGTCCCAAAACTTGCAATGCTTCTATCCTTGTGCCGAAATCCAAAATCCAATCCCGATCTAGTCCGCAATCGACTTGAGATCACACACCTTCCATCATCAATTTTATTCTTCGAGCCCAATACAACCACGTGGGTAACCGCATATGGACGAACAAGAAACTAAAACTAAACTAAAGCAAATGTCGCCATGGTCATTTCCGTGGAGCCTTCTTGGTCATCCATCGTGATCACGCCATTTTAGGCTAAACGAAACAACTAAGAAAAAGTCTGATCGGCACTTGAACTTACAATCAATGCTCGAAGCAATCTCACCAAACACTTTCTTGTGCAAGCAACCCAATCACACACCAATGTGATCTCGAAACAGCAACTTCAGCATCAAGCATCATTTCAACATTTCGAGTAAGGAATCAACTTAGCAATCTCGATCAAGTATTTCAGCATTTGAGGCGCAAATCAGCATGTATCACAGCACCACCATTAATGGAAAGTACCATAGATCAGCATTTCAGCACCATGGATCAACATTTCACCAAAATTGATCAGCATATCAGCATTTTGCCCACAGATCATCGTTTCAGCACCATAGATCACCATTTTGAGGAGCAATGTCACACGTATCAGATCAGTAATGTCGATCAAGGCATGAATTAGCTCAGCATTAAGCAGCTCACTATCCCTATCAGCCCTCAAACAGCAGCAACTAACAGAGCAATGAAGCAATTGAGGTTTTTAGACAACATTTCAATCGCAACAGCAACAATTAACAAAGCAATGCAGTAGCTTATATTTTCGAACCGCATTTCAATCGCAACAGTATGGAATTATCATCCAGCAACACATCATTATCACACCATTTTAGTGATGAATAAATCACATCCAGCAACAAGGCATTATCATAGCATAGCAAACAGAGTTTTGTTGAAGAACAAAGATGACAGATGAACACTTACACCGATTTGATATCTTCTTCTAGTTTGACATCTCTGAATTTGTTTGATATCTTCTCCTGTATTCCACCTAGAACGAAGTGAAACGAATTGAATAATAAATCACTGCAAGAAGATTCTACGTACATATGCTCTGGTTGTTGAAGATATCATTGGAAGGCTGATGCTGTTCTGTTCTACGCGCTAGTTCTTCTGCAAATTTTAGGTTCGGATCTCCTTTGGATGTTGAAATCGAATCTCCTTCTGCTTGGATTCGACTGATTTCTGCTCTTATGAACTTGTTGAGGATGTGACCAACTTAATTCAAACTAAGTAAGCTGCTGTAATGGCAATTGAAGACATGAAGACCTGCGTGAGAAGCTAAAGAACAACGCTCTGATTTGTACGATCCGATTGTTGAAATATGGTCTCATGTTGCTTGGAATTGATCGATTCCTACTCGTTCGAATGTGATGAGGATGAAACCAGCTTGAATCGTCCATAGGAAGGTGCTAAAATAACAATTGAAGGAAGAACTTGCGCGCGGGAAGCTGGAGACTTTCAATTTCCGATTTCTGACTCATTTGCAACGGAATTTGCAACGGAATTTTCCAACAGAAATTGACTTTCATCCCTAATCAACCTTCTCTGATACCGTGAAAGGATTTGATGATTGAATAAGGAGAGAAACTTGAGATCAAAGCTTTATGTATTGAAATCATGGTGGAATGATTAGATGATTAAATACAAACGGATAGTACTCCTTATATAGGAAGAAGTACTAGGGACTAATAAGCAAATGTCCTAAACATAGGGACTAACATAAATTGAAAGTAAGTACATCTACTAAACAATTGAAATGTAATTCTCTAACATTCACCCCAGTTCTTCACCTTTATTGATTTTGATCCTCAAACTTTTGAAAATTGCTGAATTGGTCCCAAAACTTGCAATGCTTCTATCCTTGTGCCGAAATCCAAAATCCAATCCCGATCTAGTCCGCAATCGACTTGAGATCACACACCTTCCATCATCAATTTGATTCTTCGAGCCCAATACAACCACGTGGGTAACCGCATATGGACGATCAAGAAACTAAAACTAAACTAAAGCAAATGTCGCCATGGTCATGTTCGTGGAGCCTTCTTGGTCATCCATCGTGATCACGCCATTTTAGGCTAAACGAAACAACTAAGAAAAAGTCTGATCGGCACTTGAACTTACAACCAATGCTCGAAGCAATCTCACCAAACACTTTCTTGTGCAAGCAACCCAATCACACACCAATGTGATCTTGAAACAGCAACTTCAGCATCAAGCATCATTTCAACATTTCGAGTAAGGAATCAACTTAGCAATCTCGATCAAGTATTTCAGCATTTGAGGCGCAAATCAGCATGTATCACATCACCACCATTAATGGAAAGTACCATAGATCAGCATTTCAGCACCATGGATCAATATTTCACCAACATAGATCAGCATTTCAGCATTTTGCCCACAGATCGTCGTTTCAGCACCATAGATCACCATTTTGAGGAGCAATGTCACACGTATCAGATCAGTAATGTCGATCAAGGCATGAATTAGCTCAGCATTAAGCAGCTCACTATCCCCATCAGCTCTCAAACAGCAGCAACTAACAGAGCAATGAAGCAACTTAGGTTTTTAGACAGCATTTCAATCGCAACAGCAACAATTAACAGAGCAATGCAGTAGCTTATATTTTCGAACCGCATTTCAATCGCAACAGTATGGAATTATCATCCAGCAACACATCATTATCACACCATTTTAGTGATGAATAAATCACATCCACCAACAAGGCATTATCATAGCATAGTAAACAGAGTTTTGTTGAAGAACAAAGATGACAGATGAACACTTACACCGATTTGATATCTTCTTCTAGTTTGACATCTCTGAAGTTGTTTGATATCTTCTCCTGTATTCCACCTAGAACGAAGTGAAACGAATTGAATAATAAATCACTGCAAGAAGATTCTACGTACATATGCTCTGGTTGTTGAAGATATAACTGGAAGGCTGATGCTGTTCTGTTCTACGCGCTAGTTCTTCTGCAGATTTTAGGTTCAGATCTCCTTTGGATGTTGAAATCGAATCTCCTTCTGCTTGGATTCGACTGATTTCTGCTCTTATGAACTTGTTGAGGATGTGACCAACTTAATTCAAACTAAGTAAGCTGCTGTAATGGCAATTGAAGACATGAAGACCTGCGTGAGAAGCTAAAGAATAACGCTCTGATTTGTACGATCCGATTGTTGAAATATGGTCTCATGTTGCTTGGAATTGATCGATTCCTACTCGTATGAATGTGATGAGAATGAAACCAGCTTGAATCGTCCATAGGAAGGTGCTAAAATAACAATTGAAGGAAGAACTTGCGCGCGGGAAGCTGGAGACTTTCAATTTCCGATTTCTGACTCATTTGCAACGGAATTTTCCAACAGAAATTGAATTTCATCCCTAATCAACCTTCTCTGATACCGTGAAAGGATTTGATGATTGAATAAGGAGAGAAACTTGAGATCAAAGCTTTATGTATTGAAAACATGGTGGAATGATTAGATGATTAAATACAAACGGATAGTACTCCTTATATAGGAAGAAGTACTAGGGACTAATAAGCAAATGTCCTAAACATAGGGACTAACATAAATTGAAAGTAAGTACATCATCTACTAAACAATTGAAATGTAATTCTCTAACATTCACCCCAGTTCTTCACCTTTATTGATTTTGATCCTCAAACTTTTGAAAATTGCTGAATTGGTCCCAAAACTTGCAATGCTTCTATCCTTGTGCCGAAATCCAAAATCCAATCCCGATCTTGTCCGCAATCGACTTGAGATCACACACCTTCCATCATCAATTTGATTCTTCGAGCCCAATACAACCACGTGGGTAACCGCATTTGGACGAACAAGAAACTAAAACTAAACTAAAGCAAATGTCGCCATGGTCATTTTCGTGGAGCCTTCTTGGTCATCCATCGTGATCACACCATTTTAGGCTAAACGAAACAACTAAGAAAAAGTCTGATCGGCACTTGAACTTACAACCAATGCTCGAAGCAATCTCACCAAACACTTTCTTGTGCAAGCAACCCAATCACACACCAATGTGATCTCGAAACAGCAACTTCAGCATCAAGCATCATTTCAACATTTCGAGTAAGGAATCAACTTAGCAATCTCGATCAAGTATTTCAGCATTTGAGGCGCAAATCAGCATGTATCACAGCACCACCATTAATGGAAAGTACCATAGATCAGCATTTCAGCACCATGGATCAACATTTCACCAAAATTGATCAGCATATCAACATTTTGCCCACAGATCATCGTTTCAGCACCATAGATCACCATTTTGAGGAGCAATGTCACACGTATCAGATCAGTAATGTCGATCAAGGCATGAATTAGCTCAGCATTAAGCAGCTCACTATCCCTATCAGCCCTCAAACAGCAGCAACTAACAGAGCAATGAAGCAATTGAGGTTTTTAGACAACATTTCAATCGCAACAGCAACAATTAACAGAGCAATGCAGTAGCTTATATTTTCGAACCGCATTTCAATCGCAACAGTATGGAATTATCATCCAGCAACACATCATTATCACACCATTTTAGTGATGAATAAATCACATCCAGCAACAAGGCATTATCATAGCATAGCAAACAGAGTTTTGTTGAAGAACAAAGATGACAGATGAACACTTACACCGATTTGATATCTTCTTCTAGTTTGACATCTCTGAAGTTGTTTGATATCTTCTCCTGTATTCCACCTAGAACGAAGTGAAACGAATTGAATAATAAATCACTGCAAGAAGATTCTACGTACATATGCTCTGGTTGTTGAAGATATCATTGGAAGGCTGATGCTGTTCTGTTCTACGCGCTAGTTCTTCTGCAAATTTTAGGTTCGGATCTCCTTTGGATGTTGAAATCGAATCTCCTTCTGCTTGGATTCGACTGATTTCTGCTCTTATGAACTTGTTGAGGATGTGACCAACTTAATTCAAACTAAGTAAGCTGCTGTAATGGCAATTGAAGACATGAAGACCTGCGTGAGAAGCTAAAGAACAACGCTCTGATTTGTACGATCCGATTGTTGAAATATGGTCTCATGTTGCTTGGAATTGATCGATTCCTACTCGTATGAATGTGATGAGGATGAAACCAGCTTGAATCGTCCATAGGAAGGTGCTAAAATAACAATTGAAGGAAGAACTTGCGCGCGGGAAGCTGGAGACTTTCAATTTCCGATTTCTGACTCATTTGCAACGGAATTTGCAACGGAATTTTCCAACAGAAATTGAATTTCATCCCTAATCAACCTTCTCTGATACCGTGAAAGGATTTGATGATTGAATAAGGAGAGAAACTTGAGATCAAAGCTTTATGTATTGAAAACATGGTGGAATGATTAGATGATTAAATACAAACGATAGTACTCCTTATATAGGAAGAAGTACTAGGGACTAATAAGCAAATGTCCTAAACATAGGGACTAACATAAATTGAAAGTAAGTACATCATCTACTAAACAATTGAAATGTAATTCTCTAACATTCACCCCAGTTCTTCACCTTTATTGATTTTGATCCTCAAACTTTTGAAAATTGCTGAATTGGTCCCAAAACTTGCAATGCTTCTATCCTTGTGCCGAAATCCAAAATCCAATCCCGATCTAGTCCGCAATCGACTTGAGATCACACACCTTCCATCATCAATTTTATTCTTCGAGCCCAATACAACCACGTGGGTAACCGCATATGGACGAACAAGAAACTAAAACTAAACTAAAGCAAATGTCGCCATGGTCATTTCCGTGGAGCCTTCTTGGTCATCCATCGTGATCACGCCATTTTAGGCTAAACGAAACAACTAAGAAAAAGTCTGATCGGCACTTGAACTTACAATCAATGCTCGAAGCAATCTCACCAAACACTTTCTTGTGCAAGCAACCCAATCACACACCAATGTGATCTCGAAACAGCAACTTCAGCATCAAGCATCATTTCAACATTTCGAGTAAGGAATCAACTTAGCAATCTCGATCAAGTATTTCAGCATTTGAGGCGCAAATCAGCATGTATCACAGCACCACCATTAATGGAAAGTACCATAGATCAGCATTTCAGCACCATGGATCAACATTTCACCAAAATTGATCAGCATATCAGCATTTTGCCCACAGATCATCGTTTCAGCACCATAGATCACCATTTTGAGGAGCAATGTCACACGTATCAGATCAGTAATGTCGATCAAGGCATGAATTAGCTCAGCATTAAGCAGCTCACTATCCCTATCAGCCCTCAAACAGCAGCAACTAACAGAGCAATGAAGCAATTGAGGTTTTTAGACAACATTTCAATCGCAACAGCAACAATTAACAAAGCAATGCAGTAGCTTATATTTTCGAACCGCATTTCAATCGCAACAGTATGGAATTATCATCCAGCAACACATCATTATCACACCATTTTAGTGATGAATAAATCACATCCAGCAACAAGGCATTATCATAGCATAGCAAACAGAGTTTTGTTGAAGAACAAAGATGACAGATGAACACTTACACCGATTTGATATCTTCTTCTAGTTTGACATCTCTGAAGTTGTTTGATATCTTCTCCTGTATTCCACCTAGAACGAAGTGAAACGAATTGAATAATAAATCACTGCAAGAAGATTCTACGTACATATGCTCTGGTTGTTGAAGATATCATTGGAAGGCTGATGCTGTTCTGTTCTACGCGCTAGTTCTTCTGCAAATTTTAGGTTCGGATCTCCTTTGGATGTTGAAATCGAATCTCCTTCTGCTTGGATTCGACTGATTTCTGCTCTTATGAACTTGTTGAGGATGTGACCAACTTAATTCAAACTAAGTAAGCTGCTGTAATGGCAATTGAAGACATGAAGACCTGCGTGAGAAGCTAAAGAACAACGCTCTGATTTGTACGATCCGATTGTTGAAATATGGTCTCATGTTGCTTGGAATTGATCGATTCCTACTCGTATGAATGTGATGAGGATGAAACCAGCTTGAATCGTCCATAGGAAGGTGCTAAAATAACAATTGAAGGAAGAACTTGCGCGCGGGAAGCTGGAGACTTTCAATTTCCGATTTCTGACTCATTTGCAACGGAATTTGCAACGGAATTTTCCAACAGAATTTGAATTTCATCCCTAATCAACCTTCTCTGATACCGTGAAAGGATTTGATGATTGAATAAGGAGAGAAACTTGAGATCAAAGCTTTATGTATTGAAAACATGGTGGAATGATTAGATGATTAAATACAAACGATAGTACTCCTTATATAGGAAGAAGTACTAGGGACTAATAAGCAAATGTCCTAAACATAGGGACTAACATAAATTGAAAATAAGTACATCATCTACTAAACAATTGAAATGTAATTCTCTAACATTCACCCCAGTTCTTCACCTTTATTGATTTTGATCCTCAAACTTTTGAAAATTGCTGAATTGGTCCCAAAACTTGCAATGCTTCTATCCTTGTGCCGAAATCCAAAATCCAATCCCGATCTAGTCCGCAATCGACTTGAGATCACACACCTTCCATCATCAATTTTATTCTTCGAGCCCAATACAACCACGTGGGTAACCGCATATGGACGAACAAGAAACTAAAACTAAACTAAAGCAAATGTCGCCATGGTCATTTCCGTGGAGCCTTCTTGGTCATCCATCGTGATCACGCCATTTTAGGCTAAACGAAACAACTAAGAAAAAGTCTGATCGGCACTTGAACTTACAATCAATGCTCGAAGCAATCTCACCAAACACTTTCTTGTGCAAGCAACCCAATCACACACCAATGTGATCTCGAAACAGCAACTTCAGCATCAAGCATCATTTCAACATTTCGAGTAAGGAATCAACTTAGCAATCTCGATCAAGTATTTCAGCATTTGAGGCGTAAATCAGCATGTATCACAGCACCACCATTAATGGAAAGTACCATAGATCAGCATTTCAGCACCATGGATCACCATTTCACCAAAATTGATCAGCATTTCAGCATTTTGCCCACAGATCATCGTTTCAGCACCATAGATCACCATTTTGAGGAGCAATGTCACACGTATCAGATTAGTAATGTCGATCAAGGCATGAATTAGCTCAGCATTAAGCAGCTCACTATCCCTATCAGCTCTCAAACAGCAGCAACTAACAGAGCAATGAAGCAACTGAGGTTTTTAGACAGCAATTCAATCGCAACAGCAACAATTAACAGAGCAATGCAGTAGCTTATATTTTCGAACCGCATTTCAATCGCAACAGTATGGAATTATCATCAAGCAACACATCATTATCACACCATTTTAGTGATGAATAAATCACATCCAGCAACAAGGCATTATCATAGCATAGCAAACAGAGTTTTGTTGAAGAACAGAGATGACAGATGAACACTTACACCGAATTGATATCTTCTTCTAGTTTGACATCTCTGAAGTTGTTTGATATCTTCTTCTGTATTCCACCTAGAACGAAGCGAAACGAATTGAATAATAAATCGCTGCAAGAAGATTCTACGAACATATGCTCTGGTTGTTGAAGATATCACTGGAAGGCTGAGGTTGTTCTGTTCTACGCGCTGGTTCTTCTGCAGATTTTAGGTTCGGATCTCCTTTGGATGTTGAAATCGAATCTCCTTCTGCTTGGATTCGACTGATTTCTGCTCTTATGAACTTGTTGAGGATGTGACCAACTTAATTCAAACTAAGTAAGCTGCTGTAATGGCAATTGAAGACATGAAGACCTGCGTGAGAAGCTAAAGAACAACGCTCTGATTTGTACGATCCGATTTTTGAAATATGGTCTCATGTTGCTTGGAATTGATCGATTCCTACTCGTATGAATGTGATGAGGATGAAACCATCTTGAATCGTCCATAGGAAGGTGCTAAAATAACAATTGAAGGAAGAACTTGCGCGCGGGAAGCTGGAGACTTTCAATTTCTGATTTCTGACTCATTTGCAACGGAATTTGCAACGGAATTTTCCAACAGAAATTGAATTTCATCCCTAATCAACCTTCTCTGATACCGTGAAAGGATTTGATGATTGAATAAGGAGAGAAACTTGAGATCAAAGCTTTATGTATTGAAAACATGGTGGAATGATTAGATGATTAAATACAAACGGATAGTACTCCTTATATAGGAAGAAGTACTAGGGACTAATAAGCAAATGTCCTAAACATAGGGACTAACATAAATTGAAAGTAAGTACATCTACTAAACAATTGAAATGTAATTCTCTAACATTCACCCCAGTTCTTCACCTTTATTGATTTTGATCCTCAAACTTTTGAAAATTGCTGAATTGGTCCCAAAACTTGCAATGCTTCTATCCTTGTGCCGAAATCCAAAATCCAATCCCGATCTTGTCCGCAATCGACTTGAGATCACACACCTTCCATCATCAATTTGATTCTTCGAGCCCAATACAACCACGTGGGTAACCGCATATGGACGAACAAGAAACTAAAACTAAACTAAAGCAAATGTCGCCATGGTCATTTCCGTGGAGCCTTCTTGGTCATCCATCGTGATCACGCCATTTTAGGCTAAACGAAACAACTAAGAAAAAGTCTGATCGGCACTTGAACTTACAACCAATGCTCGAAGCAATCTCACCAAACACTTTCTTGTGCAAGCAACCCAATCACACACCAATGTGATCTCGAAACAGCAACTTCAGCATCAAGCATCATTTCAACATTTCGAGTAAGGAATCAACTTAGCAATCTCGATCAAGTATTTCAGCATTTGAGGCGCAAATCAGCATGTATCACAGCACCACCATTAATGGAAAGTACCATAGATCAGCATTTCAGCACCATGGATCAACATTTCACCAAAATTGATCAGCATTTCAGCATTTTGCCCACAGATCATCGTTTCAGCACCATAGATCACCATTTTGAGGAGCAATGTCACACGTATCAGATCAGTAATGTCGATCAAGGCATGAATTAGCTCAGCATTAAGCAGCTCACTATCCCTATCAGCTCTCAAACAGCAGCAACTAACAGAGCAATGAAGCAACTGAGGTTTTTAGACAGCATTTCAATCGCAACAGCAACAATTAACAGAGCAATGCAGTAGCTTATATTTTCGAACCGCATTTCAATCGCAACAGTATGGAATTATCATCCAGCAACACATCATTATCACACCATTTTAGTGATGAATAAATCACATCCAGCAACAAGGCATTATCATAGCATAGCAAACAGAGTTTTGTTGAAGAACAAAGATGACAGATGAACACTTACACCGATTTGATATCTTCTTCTAGTTTGACATCTCTGAAGTTGTTTGATATCTTCTCCTGTATTCCACCTAGAACGAAGTGAAACGAATTGAATAATAAATCACTGCAAGAAGATTCTACGTACATATGCTCTGGTTGTTGAAGATATCACTGGAAGGCTGAGGCTGTTCTGTTCTACGCGCTGGTTCTTCTGCAGATTTTAGGTTCGGATCTCCTTTGGATGTTGAAATCGAATCTCCTTCTGCTTGGATTCGACTGATTTCTGCTCTTATGAACTTGTTGAGGATGTGACCAACTTAATTCAAACTAAGTAAGCTGCTGTAATGGCAATTGAAGACATGAAGACCTGCGTGAGAAGCTATAGAACAACGCTCTGATTTGTACGATCCGATTGTTGAAATATGGTCTCATGTTGCTTGGAATTGATCGATTCCTACTCGTATGAATGTGATGAGGATGAAACCAGCTTGAATCGTCCATAGGAAGGTGCTAAAATAACAATTGAAGGAAGAACTTGCGCGCGGGAAGCTGGAGACTTTCAATTTCCGATTTCTGACTCATTTGCAACGGAATTTGCAACGGAATTTTCCAACAGAAATTGAATTTCATCCCTAATCAACCTTCTCTGATACCGTGAAAGGATTTGATGATTGAATAAGTAGAGAAACTTGAGATCAAAGCTTTATGTATTGAAAACATGGTGGAATGATTAGATGATTAAATACAAAGGGATAGTACTCCTTATATAGGAAGAAGTACTAGGGACTAATAAACAAATGTCCTAAACATTGGGACTAACATAAATTGAAAGTAAGTACATCATCTACTAAAAAATTGAAATGTAATTCTCTAACATTCACCCCAGTTCTTCACCTTTATTGATTTTGATCCTCAAACTTTTGAAAATTGCTGAATTGGTCCCAAAACTTTCAATGCTTCTATCCTTGTGCCGAAATCCAAAATCCAATCCCGATCTAGTCCGCAATCGACTTGAGATCACACACCTTCCATCATCAATTTGATTCTTCGAGCCCAATACAACCACGTGGGTAACCGCATATGGACGAACAAGAAACTAAAACTAAACTAAAGCAAATGTCGCCATGGTCATGTCCGTGGAACCTTCTTGGTCATCCATCGTGATCACGCCATTTTAGGCTAAACGAAACAACTAAGAAAAAGTCTGATCGGCACTTGAACTTACAACCAATGCTCGAAGCAATCAAACCAAACACTTACTTGTGCAAGCAACCCAATCACACACCAATGTGATCTTGAAACGGCAACTTCAGCATCAAGCATCATTTTAACATTTCGAGTAAGGAATCAACTTAGCAATCTCGATCAAGTATTTCAGCATTTGAGGCGCAAATCAGCATGTATCACAGCACCACCATTAATGGAAAGTACCATAGATCAGCATTTCACCACCATGGATCAACATTTCACCAAAATTGATCAGCATTTCAGCATTTTGCCCACAGATCATCGTTTCAGCACCATAGATCACCATTTTGAGGAGCAATGTCACACGTATCAGATCAGTAATGTCGATCAAGGCATGAATTAGCTCAGCATTAAGCAGCTCACTATCCCTATCAGCTCTCAAACAGCAGCAACTAACAGAGCAATGAAGCAACTTAGGTTTTTAGACAGCATTTCAATCGCAACAGCAACAATTAACAGAGCAATGCAGTAGCTTATATTTTCGAACCGCATTTCAATCGCAACAGTATGGAATTATCATCCAGCAACACATCATTATCACACCATTTTAGTGATGAATAAATCACATCCAGCAACAAGGCATTATCATAGCATAGCAAACAGAGTTTTGTTGAAGAACAGAGATGATAGATGAACACTTACACCGATTTGATATCTTCTTCTAGTTTGACATCTCTGAAGTTGTTTCATATCTTCTCCTG
This sequence comes from Chamaenerion angustifolium, assembly GCA_946814005.1. Classification (NCBI taxonomy): domain Eukaryota; kingdom Viridiplantae; phylum Streptophyta; class Magnoliopsida; order Myrtales; family Onagraceae; genus Chamaenerion; species Chamaenerion angustifolium. The sequence continues at coordinate 16,899,423 of OX328277.1, read as the reverse complement.
TATTTCACCTAGAACGAAGCGAAACGAATTGAATAATAAATCGCTGCAAGAAGATTCTACGAACATATGCTCTGGTTGTTGAAGATATCACTGGAAGGCTGAGGCTGTTCTGTTCTACGCGCTGGTTCTTCTGCAGATTTTAGGTTCAGATCTCCTTTGGATGTTGAAATTGAATCTCCTTCTGCTTGGATTCGACTGATTTCTGCTCTTATGAACTTGTTGAGGATGTGAACAACTTAATTCAAACTAAGTAAGCTGCTGTAATGGCAATTGAAGACATGAAGACCTGCGTGAGAAGCTAAAGAACAACGCTCTGATTTGTACGATCCGATTGTTGAAATCTGGTGTCATGTTACTTGGAATTGATCGATTCCTACTCATATGAATGTGATGAGGATGAAACCAGCTTGAATCGTCCAAAGGAAGGTGCTAAAATAACAATTGAAGGAAGAACTTGCGCACGGGAAGCTGGAGACTTTCAATTTCCGATTTCTGACTCATTTGCAACGGAATTTGCAATTGAGTTTTCCAACAGAAATTGAATTTCATCCGTAATTAACCTTCTCTGATACCATGAAAGGATTTGATGATTGAATAAGGAGAGAAACTTGAGATCAAAGCTTTATGTATTGAAAACATGGTGGAACGATTAGATGATTAAATACAAAGGGATAGTACTCCTTATATAGGAAGAAATACTAGGGACTAATAAACAAATGTCCTAAACATAGTTACTAACATAAATTGAAAGTAAGTACATCATCTACTAAACAATTGAAATGTAATTCTCTAACATTCACCCAAGTTCTTCACCTTTATTGATTTTGAACCTCAAACTTTTGAAAATTGCTGAATTGGTCCCAAAACTTGCAATGCTTCTATCCTTGTGCCGAAATCCAAAATCCAATCCCGATCTAGTCCGCAATCGACTTGAGATCACACACCTTCCATCATCAATTTGATTCTTCGAGCCCAATACAACCACGTGGGTAACCGCATATGGACGAACAAGAAACTAAAACTAAACTAAAGCAAATGTCGCCATGGTCATGTCCGTGGAACCTTCTTGGTCATCCATCGTGATCACGCCATTTTAGGCTAAACGAAACAACTAAGAAAAAGTCTGATCGGCACTTGAACTTACAACCAATGCTCGAAGCAATCAAACCAAACACTTTCTTGTGCAAGCAACCCAATCACACACCAATGTGATCTTGAAACGGCAACTTCAGCATCAAGCATCATTTTAACATTTCGAGTAAGGAATCAACTTAGCAATCTCGATCAAGTATTTCAGCATTTGAGGCGCAAATCAGCATGTATCACAGCACCACCATTAATGGAAAGTACCATAGATCAGCATTTCACCACCATGGATCAACATTTCACCAAAATTGATCAGCATTTCAGCATTTTGCCCACAGATCATCGTTTCAGCACCATAGATCACCATTTTGAGGAGCAATGTCACACGTATCAGATCAGTAATGTCGATCAAGGCATGAATTAGCTCAGCATTAAGCAGCTCACTATCCCTATCAGCTCTCAAACAGCAGCAACTAACAGAGCAATGAAGCAACTTAGGTTTTTAGACAGCATTTCAATCGCAACAGCAACAATTAACAGAGCAATGCAGTAGCTTATATTTTCGAACCGCATTTCAATCGCAACAGTATGGAATTATCATCCAGCAACACATCATTATCACACCATTTTAGTGATGAATAAATCACATCCAGCAACAAGGCATTATCATAGCATAGCAAACAGAGTTTTGTTGAAGAACAGAGATGATAGATGAACACTTACACCGATTTGATATCTTCTTCTAGTTTGACATCTCTGAAGTTGTTTCATATCTTCTCCTGTATTCCACCTAGAACGAAGCGAAACGAATTGAATAATAAATCGCTGCAAGAAGATTCTACGAACATATGCTCTGGTTGTTGAAGATATCACTGGAAGGCTGAGGCTGTTCTGTTCTACGCGCTGGTTCTTCTGCAGATTTTAGGTTCGGATCTCCTTTGGATGTTGAAATTGAATCTCCTTCTGCTTGGATTCGACTGATTTCTGCTCTTATGAACTTGTTGAGGATGTGAACAACTTAATTCAAACTAAGTAAGCTGCTGTAATGGCAATTGAAGACATGAAGACCTGCGTGAGAAGCTAAAGAACAACGCTCTGATTTGTACGATACGATTGTTGAAATCTGGTCTCATGTTGCTTGGAATTGATCGATTCCTACTCATATGAATGTGATGAGGATGAAACCAGCTTGAATCGTCCAAAGGAAGGTGCTAAAATAACAATTGAAGGAAGAACTTGCGCACGGGAAGCTGGAGACTTTCAATTTCCGATTTCTGACTCATTTGCAACGGAATTTGCAATTGAGTTTTCCAACAGAAATTGAATTTCATTCGTAATTAACCTTCTCTGATACCATGAAAGGATTTGATGATTGAATAAGGAGAGAAACTTGAGATCAAAGCTTTATGTATTGAAAACATGGTGGAACGATTAGATGATTAAATACAAAGGGATAGTACTCCTTATATAGGAAGAAGTACTAGGGACTAATAAACAAATGTCCTAAACATAGTTACTAACATAAATTGAAAGTAAGTACATCATCTACTAAACAATTGAAATGTAATTCTCTAACATTCACCCAAGTTCTTCACCTTTATTGATTTTGAACCTCAAACTTTTGAAAATTGCTGAATTGGTCCCAAAACTTGCAATGCTTCTATCCTTGTGCCGAAATCCAAAATCCAATCCCGATCTAGTCCGCAATCGACTTGAGATCACACACCTTCCATCATCAATTTGATTCTTCGAGCCCAATACAACCACGTGGGTAACCGCATATGGACAAACAAGAAACTAAAACTAACCTAAAGCAAATGTCGCCATGGTCATGTCCGTGGAACCTTCTTGGTCATCCATCGTGATCACGCCATTTTAGGCTAAACGAAACAACTAAGAAAAAGTATGATCGGCACTTGAACTTACAACCAATGCTCGAAGCAATCAAACCAAACACTTACTTGTGCAAGCAACCCAATCACACACCAATGTGATCTTGAAACGGCAACTTCAGCATCAAGCATCATTTCAACATTTCGAGTAAGGAATCAACTTAGCAATCTCGATCAAGTATTTCAGCATTTGAGGCGCAAATCAGCATGTATCACAGCACCACCATTAATGGAAAGTACCATAGATCAGCATTTCACCACCATGGATCAACATTTCACCAAAATTGATCAGCATTTCAGCATTTTGCCCACAGATCATCGTTTCAGCACCATAGATCACCATTTTGAGGAGCAATGTCACACGTATCAGATCAGTAATGTCGATCAAGGCATGAATTAGCTCAGCATTAAGCAGCTCACTATCCCTATCAGCTCTCAAACAGCAGCAACTAACAGAGCAATGAAGCAACTTAGGTTTTTAGACAGCATTTCAATCGCAACAGCAACAATTAACAGAGCAATGCAGTAGCTTATATTTTCGAACCGCATTTCAATCGCAACAGTATGGAATTATCATCCAGCAACACATCATTATCACACCATTTTAGTGATGAATAAATCACATCCAGCAACAAGGCATTATCATAGCATAGCAAACAGAGTTTTGTTGAAGAACAGAGATGATAGATGAACACTTACACCGATTTGATATCTTCTTCTAGTTTGACATCACTGAAGTTGTTTGATATCTTCTCCTGTATTCCACCTAGAACGAAGCGAAACGAATTGAATAATAAATCGCTGCAAGAAGATTCTACGAACATATGCTCTGGTTGTTGAAGATATCACTGGAAGGCTGAGGCTGTTCTGTTCTACGCGCTGGTTCTTCTGCAGATTTTAGGTTCGGATCTCCTTTGGATGTTGAAATCGAATCTCCTTCTGCTTGGATTCGACTGATTTCTACTCTTATGAACTTGTTGAGGATGTGACCAACTTAATTCAAACTAAGTAAGCTGCTGTAATGGCAATTGAAGACATGAAGACCTGCGTGAGAAGCTAAAGAACAACGCTCTGATTTGAACGATCCGATTGTTGAAATCTGGTCTCATGTTGCTTAGAATTGATCGATTCCTACTCGTATGAATGTGATGAGGATGAAACCAGCTTGAATCGTCCATAGGAAGGTGCTAAAATAACAATTGAAGGAAGAACTTGCGCACGGGAAGCTGGAGACTTTCAATTTCCGATTTCTGACTCATTTGCAACGGAATTTGCAATTGAGTTTTCCAACAGAAATTGAATTTCATCCGTAATTAACCTTCTCTGATACCATGAAAGGATTTGATGATTGAATAAGGAGAGAAACTTGAGATCAAAGCTTTATGTATTGAAAACATGGTGGAACGATTAGATGATTAAATACAAAGGGATAGTACTCCTTATGTAGGAAGAAGTACAAGGGACTAATAAACAAATGTCCTAAACATAGGTACTAACATAAATTGAAAGTAAGTACATCATCTACTAAACAATTGTAATGTAATTCTCTAACATTCACCCAAGTTCTTCACCTTTATTGATTTTGAACCTCAAACTTTTGAAAATTGCTGAATTGGTCCCAAAACTTGCAATGCTTCTATCCTTGTGCCGAAATCCAAAATCCAATCCCGATCTAGTCCGCAATCGACTTGAGATCACACACCTTCCATCATCAATTTGATTCTTCGAGCCCAATACAACCACGTGGGTAACCGCATATGGACAAACAAGAAACTAAAACTAAACTAAAGCAAATGTCGCCATGGTCATGTCCGTGGAACCTTCTTGGTCATCCATCGTGATCACGCCATTTTAGGCTAAACGAAACAACTAAGAAAAAGTCTGATCGGCACTTGAACTTACAACCAATGCTCGAAGCAATCAAACCAAACACTTTCTTGTGCAAGCAACCCAATCACACACCAATGTGATCTTGAAACAGCAACTTCAACATCAAGCATCATTTCAACATTTCGAGTAAGGAATCAACTTAGCAATCTCGATGAAGTATTTCAGCATTTGAGGCGCAAATCAGCATGTATCACAGCACCACCATTAATGGAAAGTACCATAGATCAGCATTTCAGCACCATGGATCAACATTTCACCAACATAGATCAGCATTTTAGCATTTTGCCCACAGATCATCGTTTCAGCACCATAGATCACCATTTTGAGGAGCAATGTCACACGTATCAGATCAGTAATGTCGATCAAGGCATGAATTAGCTCAGCATTAAGCAGCTCACTATCCCTATCAGCTCTCAAACAGCAGCAACTAACAGAGCAATGAAGCAGCTTAGGTTTTTAGACAGCATTTCAATCGCAACAGCAACAATTAACAGAGCAATGCAGTAGCTTATATTTTCGAACCGCATTTCAATCGCAACAGTATGGAATTATCATCCAGCAACACATCATTATCACACCATTTTAGTGATGAATAAATCACATCCAGCAACAAGGCATTATCATAGCATAGCAAACAGAGTTTTGTTGAAGAACAGAGATGACAGATGAACACTTACACCGATTTAATATCTTCTTCTAGTTTGACATCTCTGAAGTTGTTTGATATCTTCTTCTGTATTCCACCTAGAACGAAGCGAAACGAATTGAATAATAAATCGCTGCAAGAAGATTCTACGAACATATGCTCTGGTTGTTGAAGATATCACTGGAAGGCTGAGGTTGTTCTGTTCTACGCGCTGGTTCTTCTGCAGATTTTAGGTTCGGATCTCCTTTGGATGTTGAAATCGAATCTCCTTCTGCTTGGATTCGACTGATTTCTGCTCTTATGAACTTGTTGAGGATGTGAACAACTTAATTCAAACTAAGTAAGCTGCTGTAATGGCAATTGAAGACATGAAGACCTGCGTGAGAAGCTAAAGAACAACGCTCTGATTTGTACGATCCGATTGTTGAAATCTGGTCTCATGTTGCTTAGAATTGATCGATTCCTACTCGTATGAATGTGATGAGGATGAAACCAGCTTGAATCGTCCATAGGAAGGTGCTAAAATAACAATTGAAGGAAGAACTTGCGCACGGGAAGCTGGAGACTTTCAATTTCCGATTTCTGACTCATTTGCAACGGAATTTGCAATTGAGTTTTCCAACAGAAATTGAATTTCATCCGTAATTAACCTTCTTTGATACCATGAAAGGATTTGATGATTGAATAAGGAGAGAAACTTGAGATCAAAGCTTTATGTATTGAAAACATGGTGGAACGATTAGATGATTAAATAAAAGGGATAGTACTCCTTATGTAGGAAGAAGTACAAGGGACTAATAAACAAATGTCCTAAACATAGGTACTAACATAAATTGAAAGTAAGTACATCATCTACTAAACAATTGAAATGTAATTCTCTAACATTCACCCAAGTTCTTCACCTTTATTGATTTTGAACCTCAAACTTTTGAAAATTGCTGAATTGGTCCCAAAACTTGCAATGCTTCTATCCTTGTGCCGAAATCCAAAATCCAATCCCGATCTAGTCCGCAATCGACTTGAGATCACACACCTTCCATCATCAATTTGATTCTTCGAGCCCAATACAACCACGTGGGTAACCGCATATGGACAAACAAGAAACTAAAACTAAACTAAAGCAAATGTCGCCATGGTCATGTCCGTGGAACCTTCTTGGTCATCCATCGTGATCACGCCATTTTAGGCTAAACGAAACAACTAAGAAAATGTCTGATCGGCACTTGAACTTACAACCAATGCTCGAAGCAATCAAACCAAACACTTTCTTGTGCAAGCAACCCAATCACACACCAATGTGATCTTGAAACAGCAACTTCAACATCAAGCATCATTTCAACATTTCGAGTAAGGAATCAACTTAGCAATCTCGATGAAGTATTTCAGCATTTGAGGCGCAAATCAGCATGTATCACAGCACCACCATTAATGGAAAGTACCATAGATCAGCATTTCAGCACCATGGATCAACATTTCACCAACATAGATCAGCATTTCAGCATTTTGCCCACAGATCATCGTTTCAGCACCATAGATCACCATTTTGAGGAGCAATGTCATACGTATCAGATCAGTAATGTCGATCAAGGCATAAATTACCTCAGCATTAAGCAGCTCACTATCCCTATCAGATCTCAAACAGCAGCAACTAACAGAGCAATGAAGCAGCTTAGGTTTTTAGACAGCATTTCAATCGCAACAGCAACAATTAACAGAGCAATGCAGTAGCTTATATTTTCGAACCGCATTTCAATCGCAACAGTATGGAATTATCATCCAGCAACACATCATTATCACACCATTTTAGTGATGAATAAATCACATCCAGCAACAAGGCATTATCATAGCATAGCAAACAGAGTTTTGTTGAAGAACAGAGATGATAGATGAACACTTACACCGATTTGATATCTTCTTCTAGTTTGACATCACTGAAGTTGTTTGATATCTTCTCCTGTATTCCACCTAGAACGAAGCGAAACGAATTGAATAATAAATCGCTGCAAGAAGATTCTACGAACATATGCTCTGGTTGTTGAAGATATCACTGGAAGGCTGAGGCTGTTCTGTTCTACGCGCTGGTTCTTCTGCAGATTTTAGGTTCGGATCTCCTTTGGATGTTGAAATCGAATCTCCTTCTGCTTGGATTCGACTGATTTCTACTCTTATGAACTTGTTGAGGATGTGACCAACTTAATTCAAACTAAGTAAGCTGCTGTAATGGCAATTGAAGACATGAAGACCTGCGTGAGAAGCTAAAGAACAACGCTCTGATTTGTACGATCCGATTGTTGAAATCTGGTCTCATGTTGCTTGGAATTGATCGATTCCTACTCGTATGAATGTGATGAGGATGGAACCAGCTTGAATCGTCCATAGGAAGGTACTAAAATAACAATTGAAGGAAGAACTTGCGCACGGGAAGCTGAAGACTTTCAATTTCCGATTTCTGACTCATTTGCAACAGAATTTGCAATTGAGTTTTCCAACAGAAATTGAATTTCATCCCTAATTAACCTTCTCTGATACCATGAAAGGATTTGATGATTGAATAAGGAGAGAAACTTGAGATCAAAGCTTTATGTATTGAAAACATGGTGGAATGATTAGATGATTAAATACAAAGGGATAGTACTCCTTATATAGGAAGAAGTACTAGGGACTAATAAACAAATGTCCTAAACATAGGGACTAACATAAATTGAAAGTAAGTACATCATCTACTAAACAATTGAAATGTAATTCTCTAACATTCACCCAAGTTCTTCACCTTTATTGATTTTGAACCTCAAACTTTTGAAAATTGCTGAATTGGTCCCAAAACTTGCAATGCTTCTATCCTTGTGCCGAAATCCAAAATCCAATCCCGATCTAGTCCGCAATCGACTTGAGATCACACACCTTCCATCATCAATTTGATTCTTCGAGCCCAATACAACCACGTGGGTAACCGCATATGGACAAACAAGAAACTAAAACTAAACTAAAGCAAATGTCGCCATGGTCATATCCGTGGAACCTTCTTGGTCATCCATCGTGATCACGCCATTTTAGGCTAAACGAAACAACTAAGAAAAAGTCTGATCGGCACTTGAACTTACAACCAATGCTCGAAGCAATCAAACCAAACACTTTCTTGTGCAAGCAACCCAATCACACACCAATGTGATCTTGAAACAGCAACTTCAACATCAAGCATCATTTCAACATTTCGAGTAAGGAATCAACTTAGCAATCTCGATGAAGTATTTCAGCATTTGAGGCGCAAATCAGCATGTATCACAGCACCACCATTAATGGAAAGTACCATAGATCAGCATTTCAGTGTATCAACATTTCACCAACATAGATCAGCATTTCAGCATTTTGCCCACAGATCATCGTTTCAGCACCGTAGATCACCATTTTGAGGATCAATGTCATACGTATCAGATCAGTAATGTCGATCAAGGCATGAATTAGCTCAGCATTAAGCAGCTCACTATCCCTATCAGATCTCAAACAGCAGCAACTAACAGAGCAATGAAGCAACTTAGGTTTTTAGACAGCATTTCAATCGCAACAGCAACAATTAACAGAGCAATGCAGTAGCTTATATTTTCGAACCGCATTTCAATCGCAACAGTATGGAATTATCATCCAGCAACACATCATTATCACACCATTTTAGTGATGAATAAATCACATCATAGCATAGCAAACAGAGTTTTGTTGAAGAACAGAGATGATAGATGAACACTTACACCGATTTGATATCTTCTTCTAGTTTGACATCTCTGAAGTTGTTTGATATCTTCTCCTGTATTCCACCTAGAACGAAGCGAAACGAATTGAATAATAAATCGCTGCAAGAAGATTCTACGAACATATGCTCTGGTTGTTGAAGATATCACTGGAAGGCTGAGGCTGTTCTGTTCTACGCGCTGGTTCTTCTGTAGATTTTAGTTTCGGATCTCCTTTGGATGTTGAAATTGAATCTCCTTCTGCTTGGATTCGACTGATTTCTACTCTTATGAACTTGTTGAGGATGTGACCAACTTAATTCAAACTAAGTAAGCTGCTGTAATGGCAATTGAAGACATGAAGACCTGCGTGAGAAGCTAAAGTACAACGCTCTGATTTGTACGATCCGATTGTTGAAATCTGGTCTCATGTTGCTTGGAATTGATCGATTCCTACTCGTATGAATGTGATGAGGATGGAACCAGCTTGAATCGTCCATAGGAAGGTACTAAAATAACAATTGAAGGAAGAACTTGCGCACGGGAAGCTGAAGACTTTCAATTTCCGATTTCTGACTCATTTGCAACAGAATTTGCAATTGAGTTTTCCAACAGAAATTGAATTTCATCCCTAATTAACCTTCTCTGATACCATGAAAGGATTTGATGATTGAATAAGGAGAGAAACTTGAGATCAAAGCTTTATGTATTGAAAACATGGTGGAATGATTAGATGATTAAATACAAAGGGATAGTACTCCTTATATAGGAAGAAGTACTAGGGACTAATAAACAAATGTCCTAAACATAGGGACTAACATAAATTGAAAGTAAGTACATCATCTACTAAACAATTGAAATGTAATTCTCTAACATTCACCCAAGTTCTTCACCTTTATTGATTTTGAACCTCAAACTTTTGAAAATTGCTGAATTGGTCCCAAAACTTGCAATGCTTCTATCCTTGTGCCGAAATCCAAAATCCAATCCCGATCTAGTCCGCAATCGACTTGAGATCACACACCTTCCATCATCAATTTGATTCTTCGAGCCCAATACAACCACGTGGGTAACCGCATATGGACAAACAAGAAACTAAAACTAAACTAAAGCAAATGTCGCCATGGTCATATCCGTGGAAACTTCTTGGTCATCCATCGTGATCATGCCATTTTAGGCTAAACGAAACAACTAAGAAAAAGTCTGATCGGCACTTGAACTTACAACCAATGCTCGAAGCAATCAAACCAAACACTTTCTTGTGCAAGCAACCCAATCACACACCAATGTGATCTTGAAACAGCAACTTCAACATCAAGCATCATTTCAACATTTCGAGTAAGGAATCAACTTAGCAATCTCGATGAAGTATTTCAGCATTTGAGGCGCAAATCAGCATGTATCACAGCACCACCATTAATGGAAAGTACCATAGATCAGCATTTCAGCACCATGGATCAACATTTCACCAACATAGATCAGCATTTCAGCATTTTGCCCACAGATAATCGTTTCAGCACCGTAGATCACCATTTTGAGGAGCAATGTCACACGTATCAGATCAGTAATGTCGATCAAGGCATGAATTAGCTCAGCATTAAGCAGCTCACTATCCCTATCAGATCTCAAACAGCAGCAACTAACAGAGCAATGAAGCAACTTAGGTTTTTAGACAGCATTTCAATCGCAACAGCAACAATTAACAGAGTAATGCAGTAGCTTATATTTTCGAAACGCATTTCAATCGCAACAGTATGGAATTATCATCCAGCAACACATCATTATCACACCATTTTAGTGATGAATAAATCACATCATAGCATAGCAAACAGAGTTTTGTTGAAGAACAGAGATGATAGATGAACACTTACACCGATTTGATATCTTCTTCTAGTTTGACATCTCTGAAGTTGTTTGATATCTTCTCCTGTATTCCACCTAGAACGAAGCGAAACGAATTGAATAATAAATCGCTGCAAGAAGATTCTACGAACATATGCTCTGGTTGTTGAAGATATCACTGGAAGGCTGAGGCTGTTCTGTTCTACGCGCTGGTTCTTCTGTAGATTTTAGGTTCGGATCTCCTTTGGATGTTGAAATTGAATCTCCTTCTGCTTGGATTCGACTGATTTCTGCTCTTATGAACTTGTTGAGGATGTGAACCACTTAATTCAAACTAAGTAAGCTGCTGTAATGGCAATTGAAGACATGAAGACCTGCGTGAGAAGCTAAAGAACAACGCTCTGATTTGTACGATCCGATTGTTGAAATCTGGTCTCATGTTGCTTAGAATTGATCGATTCCTACTCGTATGAATGTGATGAGGATGAAACCAGCTTGAATCGTCCATAGGAAGGTGCTAAAATAACAATTGAAGGAAGAACTTGCGCACGGGAAGCTGGAGACTTTCAATTTCCGATTTCTGACTCATTTGCAACGGAATTTGCAATTGAGTTTTCCAACAGTAATTGAATTTCATCCGTAATTAACCTTCTCTGATACCATGAAAGGATTTGATGATTGAATAAGGAGAGAAACTTGAGATCAAAGCTTTATGTATTGAAAACATGGTGGAACGATTAGATGATTAAATACAAAGGGATAGTACTCCTTATGTAGGAAGAAGTACTAGGGACTAATAAACAAATGTCCTAAACATAGGTACTAACATAAATTGAAAGTAAGTACATCATCTACTAAACAATTGAAATGTAATTCTCTAACATTCACCCAAGTTCTTCACCTTTATTGATTTTGAACCTCAAACTTTTGAAAATTGCTGAATTGGTCCCAAAACTTGCAATGCTTCTATCCTTGTGCCGAAATCCAAAATCCAATCCCGATCTAGTCCGCAATCGACTTGAGATCACACACCTTCCATCATCAATTTGATTCTTCGAGCCCAATACAACCACGTGGGTAACCGCATATGGACAAACAAGAAACTAAAACTAAACTAAAGCAAATGTCGCCATGGTCATGTCCGTGGAACCTTCTTGGTCATCCATCGTGATCACGCCATTTTAGGCTAAACGAAACAATTAAGAAAAAGTCTGATCGGCACTTGAACTTACAACCAATGCTCGAAGCAATCAAACCAAACACTTTCTTGTGCAAGCAACCCAATCACACACCAATGTGATCTTGAAACAGCAACTTCAACATCAAGCATCATTTCAACATTTCGAGTAAGGAATCAACTTAGCAATCTCGATGAAGTATTTCAGCATTTGAGGCGCAAATCAGCATGTATCACAGCACCACCATTAATGGAAAGTACCATAGATCAGCATTTCAGCACCATGGATCAACATTTCACCAACATAGATCAGCATTTCAGCATTTTGCCCACAGATCATCGTTTCAGCACCATAGATCACCATTTTGAGGAGCAATGTCACACGTATCAGATCAGTAATGTCGATCAAGGCATGAATTAGCTTAGCATTAAGCAGCTCACTATCCCTATCAGATCTCAAACAGCAGCAACTAACAGAGCAATGAAGCAGCTTAGGTTTTTAGACAGCATTTCAATCGCAACAGCAACAATTAACAGAGCAATGTAGTAGCTTATATTTTCGAACCGCATTTCAATCGCAACAGTATGGAATTATCATCCAGCAACACATCATTATCACACCATTTTAGTGATGAATAAATCACATCCAGCAACAAGGCATTATCATAGCATAGCAAACAGAGTTTTGTTGAAGAACAGAGATGATAGATGAACACTTACACCGATTTGAAATCTTCTTCTAGTTTGACATCTCTGAAGTTGTTTGATATCTTCTCGTGTATTCCACCTAGAACGAAGCGAAACGAATTGAATAATAAATCGCTGCAAGAAGATTCTACGAACATATGCTCTGGTTGTTGAAGATATCACTGGAAGGCTGAGGCTGTTCTGTTCTACGCGCTGGTTCTTCTGCAGATTTTAGGTTCGGATCTCCTTTGGATGTTGAAATCGAATCTCCTTCTGCTTGGATTCGACTGATTTCTGCTCTTATGAACTTGTTGAGGATGTGAACAACTTAATTCAAACTAAGTAAGCTGCTGTAATGGCAATTGAAGACATGAAGACCTGCGTGAGAAGCTAAAGAACAACGCTCTGATTTGTACGATCCGATTGTTGAAATCTGGTCTCATGTTGCTTAGAATTGATCGATTCCTACTCGTATGAATGTGATGAGGATGAAACCAGCTTGAATCGTCCATAGGAAGGTGCTAAAATAACAATTGAAGGAAGAACTTGCGCACGGGAAGCTGGAGACTTTCAATTTCCGATTTCTGACTCATTTGCAACGGAATTTGCAATTGAGTTTTCCAACAGAAATTGAATTTCATCCGTAATTAACCTTCTCTGATACCATGAAAGGATTTGATGATTGAATAAGGAGAGAAACTTGAGATCAAAGCTTTATGTATTGAAAACATGGTGGAACGATTAGATGATTAAATACAAAGGGATAGTACTCCTTATGTAGGAAGAAGTACTAGGGACTAATAAACAAATGTCCTAAACATAGGTACTAACATAAATTGAAAGTAAGTACATCATCTACTAAACAATTGAAATGTAATTATCTAACATTCACCCAAGTTCTTCACCTTTATTGATTTTGAACCTCAAACTTTTGAAAATTGCTGAATTGGTCCCAAAACTTGCAATGCTTCTATCCTTGTGCCGAAATCCAAAATCCAATCCCGATCTAGTCCGCAATCGACTTGAGATCACACACCTTCCATCATCAATTTGATTCTTCGAGCCCAATACAACCACGTGGGTAACCGCATATGGACAAACAAGAAACTAAAACTAAACTAAAGCAAATGTCGCCATGGTCATTTCCGTGGAGCCTTCTTGGTCATCCATCGTGATCACGCCATTTTAGGCTAAACGAAACAACTAAGAAAAAGTCTGATCGGCACTTGAACTTACAATCAATGCTCGAAGCAATCTCACCAAACACTTTCTTGTGCAAGCAACCCAATCACACACCAATGTGATCTCGAAACAGCAACTTCAGCATCAAGCATCATTTCAACATTTCGAGTAAGGAATCAACTTAGCAATCTCGATCAAGTATTTCAGCATTTGAGGCGTAAATCAGCATGTATCACAGCACCACCATTAATGGAAAGTACCATAGATCAGCATTTCAGCACCATGGATCACCATTTCACCAAAATTGATCAGCATTTCAGCATTTTGCCCACAGATCATCGTTTCAGCACCATAGATCACCATTTTGAGGAGCAATGTCACACGTATCAGATTAGTAATGTCGATCAAGGCATGAATTAGCTCAGCATTAAGCAGCTCACTATCCCTATCAGCTCTTAAACAGCAGCAACTAACAGAGCAATGAAGCAACTGAGGTTTTTAGACAGCAATTCAATCGCAACAGCAACAATTAACAGAGCAATGCAGTAGCTTATATTTTCGAACCGCATTTCAATCGCAACAGTATGGAATTATCATCAAGCAACACATCATTATCACACCATTTTAGTGATGAATAAATCACATCCAGCAACAAGGCATTATCATAGCATAGCAAACAGAGTTTTGTTGAAGAACAGAGATGACAGATGAACACTTACACCGAATTGATATCTTCTTCTAGTTTGACATCTCTGAAGTTGTTTGATATCTTCTTCTGTATTCCACCTAGAACGAAGCGAAACGAATTGAATAATAAACCGCTGCAAGAAGATTCTACGAACATATGCTCTGGTTGTTGAAGATATCACTGGAAGGCTGAGGTTGTTCTGTTCTACGCGCTGGTTCTTCTGCAGATTTTAGGTTCGGATCTCCTTTGGATGTTGAAATCGAATCTCCTTCTGCTTGGATTCGACTGATTTCTGCTCTTATGAACTTGTTGAGGATGTGACCAACTTAATTCAAACTAAGTAAGCTGCTGTAATGGCAATTGAAGACATGAAGACCTGCGTGAGAAGCTAAAGAACAACGCTCTGATTTGTACGATCCGATTTTTGAAATATGGTCTCATGTTGCTTGGAATTGATCGATTCCTACTCGTATGAATGTGATGAGGATGAAACCAGCTTGAATCGTCCATAGGAAGGTGCTAAAATAACAATTGAAGGAAGAACTTGCGCGCGGGAAGCTGGAGACTTTCAATTTCCGATTTCTGACTCATTTGCAACGGAATTTGCAACGGAATTTTCCAACAGAAATTGAATTTCATCCCTAATCAACCTTCTCTGATACCGTGAAAGGATTTGATGATTGAATAAGGAGAGAAACTTGAGATCAAAGCTTTATGTATTGAAAACATGGTGGAATGATTAGATGATTAAATACAAACGGATAGTACTCCTTATATAGGAAGAAGTACTAGGGACTAATAAGCAAATGTCCTAAACATAGGGACTAACATAAATTGAAAGTAAGTACATCTATTAAACAATTGAAATGTAATTCTCTAACATTCACCCCAGTTCTTCACCTTTATTGATTTTGATCCTCAAACTTTTGAAAATTGCTGAATTGGTCCCAAAACTTGCAATGCTTCTATCCTTGTGCCGAAATCCAAAATCCAATCCCGATCTAGTCCGCAATCGACTTGAGATCACACACCTTCCATCATCAATTTGATTCTTCGAGCCCAATACAACCACGTGGGTAACCGCATATGGACGAACAAGAAACTAAAACTAAACTAAAGCAAATGTCGCCATGGTCATGTTCGTGGAGCCTTCTTGGTCATCCATCGTGATCACGCCATTTTAGGCTAAACGAAACAACTAAGAAAAAGTCTGATCGGCACTTGAACTTACAACCAATGCTCGAAGCAATCTCACCAAACACTTTCTTGTGCAAGCAACCCAATCACACACCAATGTGATCTCGAAACAGCAACTTCAGCATCAAGCATCATTTCAACATTTCGAGTAAGGAATCAACTTAGCAATCTCGATCAAGTATTTCAGCATTTGAGGCACAAATCAGCATGTATCACAGCACCACCATTAATGGAAAGTACCATATATCAGCATTTCAGCACCATGGATCAACATTTCACCAAAATTGATCAGCATTTCAGCATTTTGCCCACAGATCATCGTTTCAGCACCATAGATCACCATTTTGAGGAGCAATGTCACACGTATCAGATCAGTAATGTCGATCAAGGCATGAATTAGCTCAGCATTAAGCAGCTCACTATCCCTATCAGCTCTCAAACAGCAGCAACTAACAGAGCAATGAAGCAACTGAGGTTTTTAGACAGCATTTCAATCGCAACAGCAACAATTAACAGAGCAATGCAGTAGCTTATATTTTCGAACCGCATTTCAATCGCAACAGTATGGAATTATCATCAAGCAACACATCATTCTCACACCATTTTAGTGATGAATAAATCACATCCAGCAACAAGGCATTATCATAGCATAGCAAACAGAGTTTTGTTGAAGAACAGAGATGATAGATGAACACTTACACCGAATTGATATCTTCTTCTAGTTTGACATCTCTGAAGTTGTTTGATATCTTCTTCTGTATTCCACCTAGAACAGCTCTGGTTGTTGAAGATATCACTGGAAGGCTGAGGCTGTTCTGTTCTACGCGCTGGTTCTTCTGCAGATTTTAGGTTCGGATCTCCTTTGGATGTTGAAATCGAATCTCCTTCTGCTTGGATTCGACTGATTTCTGCTCTTATGAACTCGTTGAGGATGTGACCAACTTAATTCAAACTAAGTAAGCTTATGTAATGGCAATTGAAGACATGAAGACCTGCGTGAGAAGCTAAAGAACAACGCTCTGATTTGTACGATCCGATTGTTGAAATATGGTCTCATGTTGCTTGGAATTGATCGATTCCTACTCGTATGAATGTGATGAGGATGAAACCATCTTGAATCGTCCATAGGAAGGTGCTAAAATAACAATTGAAGGAAGAACTTGCGCGCGGGAAGCTGGAGACTTTCAATTTCCGATTTCTGACTCATTTGCAACGGAATTTGCAACGGAATTTTCCAACAGAAATTGAATTTCATCCCTAATTAACCTTCTCTGATACCATGAAAGGATTTGATGATTGAATAAGGAGAGAAACTTGAGATCAAAGCTTTATGTATTGAAAACATGGTGGAATGATTAGATGATTAAATACAAAGGGATAGTAACCGCTTCCTCTCCAAAGCGAGCGACAAGTCCCTCCCATTTTTCAAAACTCTGAGGGGCAACGCAAGTTCGAGTGGACGCCAGACTGCGAGGAAGCGTTCCAATCCTTGAAGAGGCATATCCAAACACTCCCAGCTCTGGCACAGGCGAGCAGCTCGTCCTTTATTTAGGCATTAGCGAGGTGGCAGCCAGTGCTGTCTTAATAAGGGAGGAAAATAATATTAAGAATCTAGTGTATTTCATTTGCAAAATGTTCAACTCAGTTGAAATAAATTATGTCCAGATTGAGAAGTATCTCTATGCCTTAGTTATTGCTGCTCGAAAGCTGAGACCTTACTTTCATGCGCACGACATCACGGTCCTCACTAATCAACCACTCAAAAACTTCCTGATCAAGCCAGACTCTTTAGGAAGAATGGTCAAGTGGGCGATCGAGCTCAGCGAGTTCAGGATCAAATTTGCGCCAAAAACGGCCATCAAAGGTCAAGCACTAGCTGATTTCATTGTGGAAAGCACGAGTAACGGTCAAACAGAAGCAGAAAATAGGCCAAGTCAGTCAGCAGATAGCAATCAAATCTGGGAACTCTATACGGACGGGTCTTCATCAAAAGAAGGCTCGGGGACAGGTTTAATTCTTATTCCTCCTGAGGGCGAGCCTTTGAAATACGCGATCGCCTTAACATTCCCGGCAACCAATAATGAAGCAGAATATGAGGCTCTTATCACTGGACTCAGACTAGCAAAAGGAATGGGTATAATTGCGCTTAAGGTAGAGAGTGACTCAGAACTTATTGTTAATCAGGTTAATGGCACCTACGAGGCAAGGGGAGAAAATATGAAGAAATACCTCAGCATCGCCAAGAAGCTCGTTGCGGAAATCCCAAAATTCACGATTGAGTCTATTCCTCGCCAAGAAAACCAGATGGCAGATTCCTTGAGCAAACTAGCATTCAGAGGAACAACAATCCAGGATGTGCAATTTCTGGAAAAGGCCCTATGTTCAGTCCTTGAAAGCAGAGCCGAGGTCTTCAATATTCAAGGACAGGTCACATGGATGACTCCGTTTCAAAATTACTTGAAAGAAGGGATCCTCTTGGATGATGAAGGCGAATCCACGAGGATAAGACGACTTGCGGCCAGTTATCTGATTATAGATGGAGAACTCTACAGAAGAGGTTACTCGACTCCTTACTTAAGATGTGTTGCTCATCCAGAAACATAAAAGGTTCTTCGAGAAGCTCATGAAGGGGCGGCATCATGTCATGAAGGGGCTCGATCGTTGACAAGAAAAATCTTCAGGTTGGGGTACGATTGGCCAACCTTGGAAAAAGATGCGGAAGAATTAACGCGGAAGTGTGAGACTTGCCAGCAGGTTGCACCATGATCAGGTCGACCATCAACACTATTATCCCAGTGGCGGGTGCTTGGCCTTTCGCTCAATGGGGGATTGATATATTAGGTCCTTTCCCTATTAGCACTGGTCAACACACTCACATTATAGTGGCGATCGACTACTTCACTAAGTGGATAGAGGCGAAAGCTCTAGCTTCTACAACAGAATTTCAGGTCATCAAATTCCTAAAGATCAACATATTCTCCAGGTTTGGAATTCCCAAAATAGTCATCAGTGATAATGGTCCGCAATTCTGTGAAGAATATCATGTCGACCATCGTTTCAACTCGGTGCATCATCCTCAAACGAATGGGCAAGCTAAAGCAGCCAACAAAGTTGTTTTAGCAGGACTCAAGAAAAGGGTTCGAGCATTCAAAGGGAATTGGGCAGAAGAGCTGGAAAACGTATTATGGGCCATCAGAACAACGCCTAAGTCAGCCACAGGAGAAACCCCTTTCAGCTTAGTGTATGGATCAGAAGCAGTAGCACCCGCCGAAATAGCAGTGCCTACCCATAGAATCCTACA
This sequence comes from Chamaenerion angustifolium, assembly GCA_946814005.1. Classification (NCBI taxonomy): domain Eukaryota; kingdom Viridiplantae; phylum Streptophyta; class Magnoliopsida; order Myrtales; family Onagraceae; genus Chamaenerion; species Chamaenerion angustifolium. The sequence goes on along the minus strand of OX328277.1, from coordinate 16,880,113 downwards.
TTTTGACGCTGAGGCAAACGAGGTCGAGCGCAAAACTGAACTTGACTTGGCAGAAGAAAAGAGATAGTTATCAGAAAAAGCACAAGCAAAGATGTGCCTGGCGACCGCTCGATATTTCAATAGAAAAGTCAGCGATCACCAATTTTTCGTGGGGGAGATGGTTATGAGAAGGAATGAATTCACAAGGCTGGACAGTAAAAATAAACTTTCAGCCAAATGGGAAGGACCGTACAAGGTAATAGAGATCGCCGCACCCGGATCCTACTATTTGGAAACCACCGAAGGGGAAAGGTTACCCCGTCCATTCAATTCTGAGCATCTAAGGATATTTCACACATAACTTGTAATCAAACTATTATGTTAATAAAAGAAAGCCATTCCTTCATAAAGCGTGTCCACTCGAAGCAAGTCGAAGAAAAAAAAAAGACATGACGCCAAAAGTCAGACAAAGGCCTGATAACCGAATCGGGTACAAAAAGCCCTATCGCCAAAGATAGGCCAAAAGCCCTAACAACAAAGTTAGGCCAAAAAAGCCCTATCGCCAAAGATAGGCCAAAAAGCCCTAACAACAAAGTTAGGCCAAAAAGCCCTATCGCCAAAGGTAGGTCAAAAGCCCTAACAACAAAGTTAGGCCAAAAAGCCCTATCGCCAAAGATAGGCCAAAAACCCTAACAACAAAGTTAGGCCAAAAAGCCCTATCGCCAAAGATAGGCCAAAAGCCCTAACAACAAAGTTAGGCCAAAAAGCCCTGATGCCAAAGTCAGGCCAAAAACCCTATCGCCAAAGATAGGCCAAAAGCCCTAACAACAAAGCTAGGTCAAAATCCCTAACAACAAAGTTAGGCCAAAAATCTGTGACGCCACAGTCAGGCCAAAAGACCTAGCAAAAAGGTTAGGCAAAATAAAGCCCTGACGCCAAAGTGAGGACAAAATGTCCTAACAATGGAATTAGGCCAAAACGGAAGGGCAGACGCCAAAGTCGGACAAAGAGATCTGCTATCAAATTAAAACAGCGGATGAAGAATTTAGGCGATCAATACGGATGATAAAGCCTGAAGTTAACAAATTCCCTGATATTATGCAAACACCTCTAAGGTTTAAACTTTAAAAGTGTATGCTTTTAAGTGTTAGAGTATTGTCCTTAGAAAGTTCGTATAGACTTATGCTTGGCCTAAGACTTTAAGAGTCGAAGCCATTACAAAGCAAGAAAGGTCGAGAGTAATTATGATTAAGACATTGGATGAATAGCCAAACATGTTCGAAGTCAAGTAAAGGCTCATGAATATAAAGGCATTCAATATAAGGAAACCAAGTCTTAAGTCAAATAAATAATTACAAAGTAAACAAAAATTACAAAGGAAAAACAGCTATCTAAAAAGACAAAGAAAATATGGTCGATAACGGAGGTAGAGACTTCAAGCTTTTGGATCCTCGGGGGCAGGGGTACTTTGCTCGCCTTCGGGGGCAGGAAGGCTCGGCTCGCCTTCGGGGGCAACCTCTTCAGCCGCAGCTGGGTCAACCTCTTCAGCAACATTAGTATGTGAAGCCCTCAAGGACTCAACTTCCCCAATGGGAAAGTTGGGGTCGACCGCCTGGACATCATCCACCAGGACTTGAAGAAAATCGGCAATCGCCGACTTCATCACCTTCAAAGCACAGTCCTCAAAATCCTCAGAGGCCTTGAATGCCTCGACTACGCTTTGGGACGAAGGGACAGCTTTCAGCTGTTCAGCCAGCTGTTCCTTCTCCTTCTCCAGGGCAACCCCCTGGCTTCAGCAGCATCCCGTTGCGCCTCCGCGGCGACCCGTTGAGCTTCTGACTCCGCCCCTTGGGCTCGGGCCTCCTTAAGCTCAGCCTCCAAGCGAGCCCTGATAGCCACCCCTTCATCTAAGCACCGATGAAGGGCTTCAGAATCCTAAAGGGCGGCCGCAGCGTCAGCCTCCCTCTTCTTGACATCAGCAAGGAGACACTGCTCCTTCCTGAAGTACTCCTCCCAGGCACCGTCCACCAAGGCGATCGCCACATCAGCGGTCTTCTTGATGGCCTCTAATTTCCTGTGGTGACCCCCGTACTTCGGTACTGCTCCACCTTGACAAGAAGGTCAGAATGCTTGTCGGCGAGCTCGCCGAAGACGCGGCCAAGAATCACCTCTTCCCGAACGAGCTGACAACAAAAACATAAGGAAAATTGTCAGGACATCAAACAAAAAGGGAACGACAAGGAAAAAAGAACGGAAAGGAGGCGAGATCATATCAGGGCGACTCGTTCGAAGTGGGTCCGCAGGAACTCCTCGATCTGAGGTAGCTCCGTGGGAACAATCGAGCGGTCCTTGGGGGGAATTATCCCATCAAGAAGCCGTATGCACATGTCCGGGCTACCCCGGAGGCTATTTTGGGCAGGGTAACCCTTCTTCGCAAGGGACCCGCAAGGGACCCAAGGCCCCCGAGAGTTCGCAACCATAAGTGGCTGGAACAAGCTCGCCATGGAGCAGTCCTCCTCCGCAGGAGCCCTTGAAGAGCTGGAAGCGTCGGACCCTTCTTCTGGGTACCAGATTCCTTAGGAGGAACCGTGGGCACAGTAGGAGCGGGTGGTGCCAAGGCCAAAACCTTCTCCTTGCTGGCAGAAGGGCCCTGGGAAGATGGAGAAGGAGGCGCCATGTCCAGACCCTTCCCCTTGCTGGCAGAAGGGCTATTAGGAGGGGGAGGAGGAGGGTGCTGGTCGACTTCTGGGTGCTCCTCACTTCTGACCTTCTTGGAGGGAGGAGGAGGAGGGTCCCAGGCCACGTCAGTCGAGGACTTCTCTGCAAAACAACAAGAGAAGGTGTCAGAAACCAAAAAACTGGAAAGTATGAAAACGTTAAATCTACAAATGGCGAGGCAACATACCTAGTTGGCGAGGGCTAACAGTGGCCGAGGGAAGAACCTCCTCAGACTTCCTCTTGGACGAACGCCTAGAGGGGGGAGGAGGAGAGTTCAGCAATGCCTGGTTAGAGGACAGCCCTGCCGATCCCTGGTCATCAAAGAGACCTATCAGTTTTCGGCTCTTGCCTACGACCTTGCCTACAAACGATAAAACAAGAAAGAGTTAGAAGGGCTTACCCAATCATCAAAGATTGGCGTGGCCTGATGGATGCCCGCCATCTCGAGCATGTTCTCTGTGGTCTCTGCCACGGAGTGGATGGAAAGGAATGAATTTGATCGATGTATCCGGAACAGATCATCGATGAAATTCCGGTCGCCCCCGGATAGCTCATCAAACTCAGGAGGAAGGTCCCTATCAGGGGTAGATAACTACGAAGGCAACCCCCCCTTGTAAAAGAAGTAGAACTTCTTATAGTTGGAGTTGGTGGCCCGGAAGTCATCAACCAGACGGACATGGACATTCCAAACCCATGCTTGAAGGCCCCTTCATTCAACAAATTTTGGCCATCGAGACTGGAAATGGTGGAGATGATTCGTCCCAACCGCCAACCGGAAAAAGCACCACAACAAGGTCAGTGAATACTTCCATTCTTGACGTATGCACAGGAACTTGAATCCGGCCCAGATCCTAATGGCGTTGGGAACGAGCTGCGTGGGATGTATCATGTAGAACCGGCACAAGTCCTGCAAATCTTCGCAGAGAGGAAAACGCAACCCAGCATCAATCTGGGCCGCATATAAGTAAACCTCTCCTTGACAAGGGTAATGCAGACCTGTGCCCGGGTATCTAGGGACATCCCCCGCACCAAGACCACCAAGTACCACCATCGTCTTGAAATACGCTGGCTTCAACTCGTTGGGCTTGACATCTACTCAGAACGATTCAAATATAGCACAGCAAGTATAAAAAAAAAAAGAAAAACATAGGATATTTCCCAAAACAGAGCAGTAAAAGGACGAAGGTTTACCTTTTGGAGAAAAAACAGGCGTCTGAAGCTCAGGCCCATCCACCACCACCGGGGTGGCTGCGGACCTCCCCACGTCAGTCTGTTCCACTGCTGAGGGGGGCACGGCGCCATCCCTAATGGTTAGGGGGCATTGGTATTCTTGGGGGCATTGGCATTCTTAGGCCCCTTGGCTGTGTGCTTAACTCTCTGACCTCGGGTAGCCATGGAAACAGTTGGGAAAAAGGGTTGAAGAAGATTAAAGAAAAAGAAGAAGGATTCGCACAAAAAGCTCTGGAAATCTGAAGGAGTAAAGGAGCGTAAAAAACAAAACAGAGAAACTGACGTCTCTTATATAGGCCCAAAAAGAAGTAACCGCCACGGGCGAATCGAAGCGACGCAGGAGAATAATTGCACCTTTTTGAAAAAAACCGAAGCAATGTCGGAATTCCAAGAGACACTTCGGGGAGACAAACGGTCGGCCAGTACAGACAGTTGTCAAACTGCCCTTGATTTACGGAATAATAAATGACAGGCGTGCCCCAAGTGACCGTTCGATATCTAGATAACTGTGTAGTCATTAAATGATAAAGTCCACTGAGTAGACAAAGTGGTCGCCATCGCATTGATAGGCTCTATCAGAAACACTTTTGGTAGTTAATGATCGCCTAGCAAATAAAGATGAAATTCCTCAGACCAAGGCTACCTCGAGTGGTCGCCAAAAGGGGAATAAAAGGAAGAATATTCCTTCAGCTTTGAACAGTGGAGGAACTGCTCGCCAAACGAACCTGACGTGGCCCAAAGGTCATAAACCATTATAAGGGACGAGGAAAACCGAATTTAAGACATCACTATCCAAAACCCTACCAAGAAATCAAGCTTGACTGAAGAAACTTCAATCAAGCTTCGGGGCCAAATGTTGGGTATCGATAGTGACAGCCCAGTAAAGAAAAGGCCCCGAAGGCCCAATAACCATAGAGGGGGTAAACCCATGATATTCGAACCGGATCGACCTAAGTACGAGTCAAACTTGGCCCATCATCGAGTGGCCCAGAACCGAGCCCAAAACCTCTAGGGATGCCAAAGGCTCCAGACTGCTCGCCATTCTTCACCAGGCCGCGACATCTCACTGCTCGCCATGAGAGTGCTCGCCCCGAAGAGACCCTTGCCTCTCTCCTTTGGTCCCACTAAACCGTTTATAAGGAAGTGGCCACGATATCCCGCGTATCTCGGTCACATATTCACTAAAGATTAGATTTGGTAACTGCAATATCTCGCAGTAACTTCCATATCCCATGATCTGAATCTTCAGCAACACAATATACACTAAGATATTCAGCTGCCTTATACGGTTTGATCTTTCCTACCCTATAAATACCCTAGCTTTACATACGTTCCTTACGTTTTAAGTTTTATACACACATACACTCATTTAAGCATCGGAGAGGGACCCAGAGATACCCCCTCTGTTGCGCTCCCCTTACTTGTAGGTTAACCGGAGTTGGAGCAGAAGCGTCTTTCCGTCCTTGTCTGACATTGAATTCACTGCCAGATCAGCATCCAGGATTTCCCGATCCAACAAAACCAGCTTTAATCGTCCAAAGGAAGGTGCTAAAATAACAATTGAAGGAAGAACTTGCGCGCGGGAAGCTGGAGACTTCCAATTTCCGATTTCTGACTCATTTGCAACGGAATTTGCAACTAAATTTTCCAACAGAAATTGAATTTCATCCCTAATCAACCTTCTCTGATACCATGAAAGGATTTGATGATTGAATAAGGAGAGAAACTTGAGATCAAAGCTTTATGTATTGAAAACATGGTGGAATGATTAGATGATTAAATAAAAAGGGATAGTACTCCTTATATAGGAAGAAGTACTAGGGACTAATAAGCAAATGTCCTAAACATAGGGACTAACATAAATTGAAAGTAAGTACATCATCTACTAAACAATTGAAATGTAATTCTATAACATTCACCCAAGTTCTTCACCTTTATTGATATTGATCCTCAAACTTTTGAAAATTGCTGAATTGGTCCCAAAACTTACAATGCTTCTATCCTTGTGCCGAAATCCAAAATCTAATCTCGATCTAGTCTGCAATCGACTTGAGATCACACACCTTCCATCATCAATTTGATTCTTCGAGCCCAAAACAACCACGTGGGTAACCACGTGGGTAACCGCATATGCACGAACAAGAAACTAAAACTAAACTAAAGTAATGTCGCCATGGTCATGTCCGTGGAGCCTTCTTGGTCATCCATCGTGATCACGCCATTTTAGGCTAAAGGAAACAACTAAGAAAAAGTCTGATCGGCACTTGAACTTACAACCAATGCTCGAAGCAATCTCACCAAACACTTGCTTGTGCAAGCAACCCAATCACACACCAACGTTGTCTTGAAACAGCAACTTCAGCATCAAGCATCATTTCAACATTTCGAGTAATGAATCAACTTAGCAATCTCGATCAAGTATTTCAGCATTTGAGGCGCAAATCAGCGTGTATCACAGCACCACCATTAAACACTCAGATCAACATCAATGGAAAGTACCATAGATCAACATTTCACCACCATGGATCAACATTTCACCAACATAGATCAGCATTTCAGCATTTTACCCACAGATCATCGTTTCAGCACCATAGATCACCATTTTGAGGAGCGATGTCACACGTATCAGATCAGTAATGTCGATCAGGGCATGAATTAGCTCAGCATTAAGCAGCTCACTATCCCTATCAGCTCTCAAACAGCAGCAATTAACAGAGCAATGCAGCAACTTAGATTTTTAGACAGCATTTCAATCGCAACAGCAACAATTAACAGAGCAATGCAGTAGCTTATATTTTCGAACCGCATTTCAATCGCAACAGTATGGAATTATCATCCAGCAACACAGCATTATCACACCAGTTTAGTGATGAATAAATCACATCCAGCAACAAGGCATTATCACAGCATAGCAAACAGAGTTTTGTTGAAGAATAGAGATGACAGATGAACACTTACAGAGATTTGATATCTTCTTCTAGTTTGGCATCTCTGAAGTTGTTTGATATCTTCTTCTGGATTCCACCTAGATCGAAGCGAAACGAATTGAAGAATAAATCGCTGCAAGAAGATTCTACGAACATATGCTCTGGTTGTTGAAGATATCACTGGAAGGCTGATGCTGTTCTATTCTGCGCGCTGGTTCTTCTGCAGAATTTAGGTTCGGATCTCTTTGGATGTTGAAATCGAATCTCCTTCTGCTTGGATTAGACTGATTTCTGCTCTTATGAACTTGTTGAGGATGTGACCAACTTAATTCAAACTAAGTAAGGTGCTGTAATGGCAATTGAAGACATGAAGACCTGCGTGAGAAACTAAAGAACAACGCTCTGATTTGTACGATCCAATTGTTGAAGTCTGGTCTCATGTTGCTTGAAATTGATCGATTCCTACTCCTATGAATGTGATGAGGATGAAACCAGCTTGAATCGTCCAAAGGAAGGTGCTAAAATAACAATTGAAGGAAGAACTTGCGCGCGGGATGCTGGAGACTTTCAAATTCCGATTTCTGACTCATTTGCAACGGAATTTGCCACTGAATTTTCCAACAGAAATTGAATTTCATCCCTAATCAACCTTCTCTTATACCATGAAAGGATTTGATGATTGAATAAGGAGAGAAACTTGAGATCAAAGCTTTATGTATTGAAAACATGGTGGAATGATTAGATGATTAAATACAAAGGGATAGTACTCCTTATATAGGAAGTACTAGGGACTAATAAACAAATGTCCTAAACATAGGGACTAACATAAATTGAAAGTAAGTACATCATCTACTAAACAATTGAAATGTAATTCTCTAACATTCACCCAAGTTCTTCACCTTTATTAATTTTGATCCTCAAACTTTTGAAAATTGCTGAATTGGTCCCAAAACTTTCAATGCTTCTATCCTTGTACCGAAATCCAAAATCCAATCCCGATCTAGTTCGCAATCAACTTGAGATCACACACCTTCCATCAACAATTTGATTCTTCGAGCCCAACACAACCACGTGGGTAACCGCATAGGGACGAACAAGAAACTAAAACTAAACTAACGCAATGTCGCCATGGTCATGTCCGTGGAGCCTTCTTAATCATCCATCGTGATCACGACATTTTAAGCTAAACGAAACAACTAAGAAAAAGTCTGATCGGCACTTGAACTTTCAGCCAATGCTCGAAGCAATCTCACAAAACACTTGCTTGTGCAAGCAACCCAATCACACACCAATGTGATCTTGAAACAGCAACTTCAGCATCAAGCATTTCAACATTTCGAGTAATGAATCAACTTAGCAATCTCGATCAAGTATTTCAGCATTTGAGGCGCAAATCAGCATGTATCACAGCACCACCATTAAACTCTCGGATCAACATCAATGGAAAGTACCGAAGATCAGCATTTCAGCACCATGGATCAACATTTCACCAACATAGATCAGCATTTCAGCATTTTGCCCATAGATCACCATTTTGAATAGCAATGTCACACGTATCAGATCAGTAATGTCGATCAGGGCATGAATTAGCTCAGCATTAAGCAGCTCACTATCCCTATCAGCTCTCAAACAGTAGCAATTAACAGAGCAATGCAGCAACTTAGATTTTTAGACAGCATTTCAATCGCAACAACAACAATTAACAGAGCAATGCAGTAGCTTATATTTTCGAACCGCATTTCAATCGCAACAGTATGGAAATATCATCCTGCAACACAGCATTATCACACCAGTTTAGTGATGAATAAATCACATCCAGCAACAAGGCATTATCACAGCATAGCAAACAGAGTTTTGTTGAAGAACAGAGATGACAGATGAACACTTACAGAGATTTGATATCTTCTTCTAGTTTGGCATCTCTGAAGTTGTTTGATATCTTCTTCTGGATTCCACCTAGATCGAAGCGAAACGAATTGAAGAATAAATCGCTGCAAGAAGATTCTACGAACATATGCTCTGGTTGTTGAAGATATCACTGGAAGGCTGATGCTGTTCTATTCTGCGCGCTGGTTCTTCTGCAGAATTTAGGTTCGGATCTCTTTGGATGTTGAAATCGAATCTCCTTCTGCTTGGATTAGACTGATTTCTGCTCTTATGAACTTGTTGAGGATGTGACCAACTTAATTCAAACTAAGTAAGGTGCTGTAATGGCAATTGAAGACATGAAGACCTGCGTGAGAAACTAAAGAACAACGCTCTGATTTGTACGATCCGATTGTTGAAGTCTGGTCTCATGTTGCTTGAAATTGATCGATTCCTACTCCTATGAATGTGATGAGGATGAAACCAGCTTGAATCGTCCAAAGGAAGGTGCTAAAATAACAATTGAAGGAAGAACTTGCGCGCGGGATGCTGGAGACTTTCAAATTCCGATTTCTGACTCATTTGCAACGGAATTTGCCACTGAATTTTCCAACAGAAATTGAATTTCATCCCTAATCAACCTTCTCTTATACCATGAAAGGATTTGATGATTGAATAAGGAGAGAAACTTGAGATCAAAGCTTTATGTATTGAAAACATGGTGGAATGATTAGATGATTAAATACAAAGGGATAGTACTCCTTATATAGGAAGTACTAGGGACTAATAAACAAATGTCCTAAACATAGGGACTAACATAAATTGAAAGTAAGTACATCATCTACTAAACAATTGAAATGTAATTCTCTAACATTCACCCAAGTTCTTCACCTTTATTAATTTTGATCCTCAAACTTTTGAAAATTGCTGAATTGGTCCCAAAACTTTCAATGCTTCTATCCTTGTACCGAAATCCAAAATCCAATCCCGATCTAGTTCGCAATCAACTTGAGATCACACACCTTCCATCAACAATTTGATTCTTCGAGCCCAACACAACCACGTGGGTAACCGCATAGGGACGAACAAGAAACTAAAACTAAACTAACGCAATGTCGCCATGGTCATGTCCGTGGAGCCTTCTTAATCATCCATCGTGATCACGACATTTTAAGCTAAACGAAACAACTAAGAAAAAGTCTGATCGGCACTTGAACTTTCAGCCAATGCTCGAAGCAATCTCACAAAACACTTGCTTGTGCAAGCAACCCAATCACACACCAATGTGATCTTGAAACAGCAACTTCAGCATCAAGCATTTCAACATTTCGAGTAATGAATCAACTTAGCAATCTCGATCAAGTATTTCAGCATTTGAGGCGCAAATCAGCATGTATCACAGCACCACCATTAAACTCTCGGATCAACATCAATGGAAAGTACCGAAGATCAGCATTTCAGCACCATGGATCAACATTTCACCAACATATATCAGCATTTCAGCATTTTGCCCATAGATCACCATTTTGAATAGCAATGTCACACGTATCAGATCAGTAATGTCGATCAGGGCATGAATTAGCTCAGCATTAAGCAGCTCACTATCCCTATCAGCTCTCAAACAGTAGCAATTAACAGAGCAATGCAGCAACTTAGATTTTTAGACAGCATTTCAATCGCAACAACAACAATTAACAGAGCAATGCAGTAGCTTATATTTTCGAACCGCATTTCAATCGCAACAGTATGGAAATATCATCCAGCAACACAGCATTATCACACCAGTTTAGTGATGAATAAATCACATCCAGCAACAAGGCATTATCACAGCATAGCAAACAGAGTTTTGTTGAAGAACAGAGATGACAGATGAACACTTACAGAGATTTGATATCTTCTTCTAGTTTGGCATCTCTGAAGTTGTTTGATATCTTCTTCTGGATTCCACCTAGATCGAAGCGAAACGAATTGAAGAATAAATCGCTGCAAGAAGATTCTACGAACATATGCTCTGGTTGTTGAAGATATCACTGGAAGGCTGATGCTGTTCTATTCTGCGCGCTGGTTCTTCTGCAGAATTTAGGTTCGGATCTCTTTGGATGTTGAAATCGAATCTCCTTCTGCTTGGATTAGACTGATTTCTGCTCTTATGAACTTGTTGAGGATGTGACCAACTTAATTCAAACTAAGTAAGGTGCTGTAATGGCAATTGAAGACATGAAGACCTGCGTGAGAAACTAAAGAACAACGCTCTGATTTGTACGATCCGATTGTTGAAGTCTGGTCTCATGTTGCTTGAAATTGATCGATTCCTACTCCTATGAATGTGATGAGGATGAAACCAGCTTGAATCGTCCAAAGGAAGGTGCTAAAATAACAATTGAAGGAAGAACTTGCGCGCGGGATGCTGGAGACTTTCAAATTCCGATTTCTGACTCATTTGCAACGGAATTTGCCACTGAATTTTCCAACAGAAATTGAATTTCATCCCTAATCAACCTTCTCTTATACCATGAAAGGATTTGATGATTGAATAAGGAGAGAAACTTGAGATCAAAGCTTTATGTATTGAAAACATGGTGGAATGATTAGATGATTAAATACAAAGGGATAGTACTCCTTATATAGGAAGTACTAGGGACTAATAAACAAATGTCCTAAACATAGGGACTAACATAAATTGAAAGTAAGTACATCATCTACTAAACAATTGAAATGTAATTCTCTAACATTCACCCAAGTTCTTCACCTTTATTAATTTTGATCCTCAAACTTTTGAAAATTGCTGAATTGGTCCCAAAACTTTCAATGCTTCTATCCTTGTACCGAAATCCAAAATCCAATCCCGATCTAGTTCGCAATCAACTTGAGATCACACACCTTCCATCAACAATTTGATTCTTCGAGCCCAACACAACCACGTGGGTAACCGCATAGGGACGAACAAGAAACTAAAACTAAACTAACGCAATGTCGCCATGGTCATGTCCGTGGAGCCTTCTTAATCATCCATCGTGATCACGACATTTTAAGCTAAACGAAACAACTAAGAAAAAGTCTGATCGGCACTTGAACTTTCAGCCAATGCTCGAAGCAATCTCACAAAACACTTGCTTGTGCAAGCAACCCAATCACACACCAATGTGATCTTGAAACAGCAACTTCAGCATCAAGCATTTCAACATTTCGAGTAATGAATCAACTTAGCAATCTCGATCAAGTATTTCAGCATTTGAGGCGCAAATCAGCATGTATCACAGCACCACCATTAAACTCTCGGATCAACATCAATGGAAAGTACCGAAGATCAGCATTTCAGCACCATGGATCAACATTTTACCAACATAGATCATCATTTCAGCATTTTGCCCATATATCACCATTTTGAATAGCAATGTCACACGTATCAGATCAATAATGTCGATCAGGGCATGAATTAGCTCAGCATTAAGCAGCTCACTATCCCTATCAGCTCTCAAAAAGTAGCAATTAACAGAGCAATGCAGCAACTTAGATTTTTAGACAGCATTTCAATCGCAACAACAACAATTAACAGAGCAATGCAGTAGCTTATATTTTCGAACCGCATTTCAATCGCAACAGTATGGAAATATCATCCAGCAACACAGCATTATCACACCAGTTTAGTGATGAATAAATCACATCCAGCAACAAGGCATTATCACAGCATAGCAAACAGAGTTTTGTTGAAGAACAGAGATGACAGATGAACACTTACAGAGATTTGATATCTTCTTCTAGTTTGGCATCTCTGAAGTTGTTTGATATCTTCTTCTGGATTCCACCTAGATCGAAGCGAAACGAATTGAAGAATAAATCGCTGCAAGAAGATTCTACGAACATATGCTCTGGTTGTTGAAGATATCACTGGAAGGCTGATGCTGTTCTATTCTGCGCGCTGGTTCTTCTGCAGAATTTAGGTTCGGATCTCTTTGGATGTTGAAATCGAATCTCCTTCTGCTTGGATTAGACTGATTTCTGCTCTTATGAACTTGTTGAGGATGTGACCAACTTAATTCAAACTAAGTAAGGTGCTGTAATGGCAATTGAAGACATGAAGACCTGCGTGAGAAACTAAAGAACAACGCTCTGATTTGTACGATCCGATTGTTGAAGTCTGGTCTCATGTTGCTTGAAATTGATCGATTCCTACTCCTATGAATGTGATGAGGATGAAACCAGCTTGAATCGTCCAAAGGAAGGTGCTAAAATAACAATTGAAGGAAGAACTTGCGCGCGGGATGCTGGAGACTTTCAAATTCCGATTTCTGACTCAATTGCAACGGAATTTGCCACTGAATTTTCCAACAGAAATTGAATTTCATCCCTAATCAACCTTCTCTTATACCATGAAAGGATTTGATGATTGAATAAGGAGAGAAACTTGAGATCAAAGCTTTATGTATTGAAAACATGGTGGAATGATTAGATGATTAAATACAAAGGGATAGTACTCCTTATATAGGAAGTACTAGGGACTAATAAACAAATGTCCTAAACATAGGGACTAACATAAATTGAAAGTAAGTACATCATCTACTAAACAATTGAAATGTAATTCTCTAACATTCACCCAAGTTCTTCACCTTTATTAATTTTGATCCTCAAACTTTTGAAAATTGCTGAATTGGTCCCAAAACTTTCAATGCTTCTATCCTTGTACCGAAATCCAAAATCCAATCCCGATCTAGTTCGCAATCAACTTGAGATCACACACCTTCCATCAACAATTTGATTCTTCGAGCCCAACACAACCACGTGGGTAACCGCATAGGGACGAACAAGAAACTAAAACTAAACTAACGCAATGTCGCCATGGTCATGTCCGTGGAGCCTTCTTAATCATCCATCGTGATGACGACATTTTAAGCTAAACGAAACAACTAAGAAAAAGTCTGATCGGCACTTGAACTTTCAGCCAATGCTCGAAGCAATCTCACAAAACACTTGCTTGTGCAAGCAACCCAATCACACACCAATGTGATCTTGAAACAGCAACTTCAGCATCAAGCATTTCAACATTTCGAGTAATGAATCAACTTAGCAATCTCGATCAAGTATTTCAGCATTTGAGGCGCAAATCAGCATGTATCACAGCACCACCATTAAACTCTCGGATCAACATCAATGGAAAGTACCGAAGATCAGCATTTCAGCACCATGGATCAACATTTTACCAACATAGATCATCATTTCAGCATTTTGCCCATATATCACCATTTTGAATAGCAATGTCACACGTATCAGATCAATAATGTCGATCAGGGCATGAATTAGCTCAGCATTAAGCAGCTCACTATCCCTATCAGCTCTCAAAAAGTAGCAATTAACAGAGCAATGCAGCAACTTAGATTTTTAGACAGCATTTCAATCGCAACAACAACAATTAACAGAGCAATGCAGTAGCTTATATTTTCGAACCGCATTTCAATCGCAACAGTATGGAAATATCATCCAGCAACACAGCATTATCACACCAGTTTAGTGATGAATAAATCACATCCAGCAACAAGGCATTATCACAGCATAGCAAACAGAGTTTTGTTGAAGAACAGAGATGACAGATGAACACTTACAGAGATTTGATATCTTCTTCTAGTTTGGCATCTCTGAAGTTGTTTGATATCTTCTTCTGGATTCCACCTAGATCGAAGCGAAACGAATTGAAGAATAAATCGCTGCAAGAAGATTCTACGAACATATGCTCTGGTTGTTGAAGATATCACTGGAAGGCTGATGCTGTTCTATTCTGCGCGCTGGTTCTTCTGCAGAATTTAGGTTCGGATCTCTTTGGATGTTGAAATCGAATCTCCTTCTGCTTGGATTAGACTGATTTCTGCTCTTATGAACTTGTTGAGGATGTGACCAACTTAATTCAAACTAAGTAAGGTGCTGTAATGGCAATTGAAGACATGAAGACCTGCGTGAGAAACTAAAGAACAACGCTCTGATTTGTACGATCCGATTGTTGAAGTCTGGTCTCATGTTGCTTGAAATTGATCGATTCCTACTCCTATGAATGTGATGAGGATGAAACCAGCTTGAATCGTCCAAAGGAAGGTGCTAAAATAACAATTGAAGGAAGAACTTGCGCGCGGGATGCTGGAGACTTTCAAATTCCGATTTCTGACTCAATTGCAACGGAATTTGCCACTGAATTTTCCAACAGAAATTGAATTTCATCCCTAATCAACCTTCTCTTATACCATGAAAGGATTTGATGATTGAATAAGGAGAGAAACTTGAGATCAAAGCTTTATGTATTGAAAACATGGTGGAATGATTAGATGATTAAATACAAAGGGATAGTACTCCTTATATAGGAAGTACTAGGGACTAATAAACAAATGTCCTAAACATAGGGACTAACATAAATTGAAAGTAAGTACATCATCTACTAAACAATTGAAATGTAATTCTCTAACATTCACCCAAGTTCTTCACCTTTATTAATTTTGATCCTCAAACTTTTGAAAATTGCTGAATTGGTCCCAAAACTTTCAATGCTTCTATCCTTGTACCGAAATCCAAAATCCAATCCCGATCTAGTTCGCAATCAACTTGAGATCACACACCTTCCATCAACAATTTGATTCTTCGAGCCCAACACAACCACGTGGGTAACCGCATAGGGACGAACAAGAAACTAAAACTAAACTAACGCAATGTCGCCATGGTCATGTCCGTGGAGCCTTCTTAATCATCCATCGTGATGACGACATTTTAAGCTAAACGAAACAACTAAGAAAAAGTCTGATCGGCACTTGAACTTTCAGCCAATGCTCGAAGCAATCTCTCAAAACACTTGCTTGTGCAAGCAACCCAATCACACACCAATGTGATCTTGAAACAGCAACTTCAGCATCAAGCATTTCAACATTTCGAGTAATGAATCAACTTAGCAATCTCGATCAAGTATTTCAGCATTTGAGGCGCAAATCAGCATGTATCACAGCACCACCATTAAACTCTCGGATCAACATCAATGGAAAGTACCGAAGATCAGCATTTCAGCACCATGGATCAACATTTTACCAACATAGATCATCATTTCAGCATTTTGCCCATATATCACCATTTTGAATAGCAATGTCACACGTATCAGATCAATAATGTCGATCAGGGCATGAATTAGCTCAGCATTAAGCAGCTCACTATCCCTATCAGCTCTCAAAAAGTAGCAATTAACAGAGCAATGCAGCAACTTAGATTTTTAGACAGCATTTCAATCGCAACAACAACAATTAACAGAGCAATGCAGTAGCTTATATTTTCGAACCGCATTTCAATCGCAACAGTATGGAAATATCATCCAGCAACACAGCATTATCACACCAGTTTAGTGATGAATAAATCACATCCAGCAACAAGGCATTATCACAGCATAGCAAACAAAGTTTTGTTGAAGAACAGAGATGACAGATGAACACTTACAGAGATTTGATATCTTCTTCTAGTTTGGCATCTCTGAAGTTGTTTGATATCTTCTTCTGGATTCCACCTAGATCGAAGCGAAACGAATTGAAGAATAAATCGCTACAAGAAGATTCTACGAACATATGCTCTGGTTGTTGAAGATATCACTGGAAGGCTGATGCTGTTCTATTCTGCGCGCTGGTTCTTCTGCAGAATTTAGGTTCGGATCTCTTTTGGATGTTGAAATCGAATCTCCTTCTGCTTGGATTAGACTGATTTCTGCTCTTATGAACTTGTTGAGGATGTGACCAACTTAATTCAAACTAAGTAAGGTGCTGTAATGGCAATTGAAGACATGAAGACCTGCGTGAGAAACTAAAGAACAACGCTCTGATTTGTACGATCCGATTGTTGAAGTCTGGTCTCATGTTGCTTGAAATTGATCGATTCCTACTCCTATGAATGTGATGAGGATGAAACCAGCTTGAATCGTCCAAAGGAAGGTGCTAAAATAACAATTGAAGGAAGAACTTGCGCGCGGGATGCTGGAGACTTTCAAATTCCGATTTCTGACTCATTTGCAACGGAATTTGCCACTGAATTTTCCAACAGAAATTGAATTTCATCCCTAATCAACCTTCTCTTATACCATGAAAGGATTTGATGATTGAATTAGGAGAGAAACTTGAGATCAAAGCTTTATGTATTGAAAACATGGTGGAATGATTAGATGATTAAATACAAAGGGATAGTACTCCTTATATAGGAAGTACTACGGACTAATAAACAAATGTCCTAAACATAGGGACTAACATAAATTGAAAGTAAGTACATCATCTACTAAACAATTGAAATGTAATTCTCTAACATTCACCCAAGTTCTTCACCTTTATTAATTTTGATCCTCAAACTTTTGAAAATTGCTGAATTGGTCCCAAAACTTGCAATGCTTCTATCCTTGTACCGAAATCCAAAATCCAATCCCGATCTATTTCGCAATCAACTTGAGATCACACACCTTCCATCAACAATTTGATTCTTCGAGCCCAACACAACCACGTGGGTAACCGCATAGGGACGAACAAGAAACTAAAACTAAACTAACGCAATGTCGCCATGGTCATGTCCGTGGAGCCTTCTTAATCATCCATCGTGATCACGACATTTTAAGCTAAACGAAACAACTAAGAAAAAGTCTGATCGGCACTTGAACTTTCAGCCAATGCTCGAAGCAATCTCACAAAACACTTGCTTGTGCAAGCAACCCAATCACACACCAATGTGATCTTGAAACAGCAACTTCAGCATCAAGCATTTCAACATTTCGAGTAATGAATCAACTTAGCAATCTCGATCAAGTATTTCAGCATTTGAGGCGCAAATCAGCATGTATCACAGCACCACCATTAAACTCTCGGATTAACATCAATGGAAAGTACCGAAGATCAGCATTTCAGCACCATGGATCAACATTTCACCAACATAGATCATCATTTCAGCATTTTGCCCATATATCACCATTTTGAATAGCAATGTCACACGTATCAGATCAATAATGTCGATCAGGGCATGAATTAGCTCAGCATTAAGCAGCTCACTATCCCTATCAGCTCTCAAAAAGTAGCAATTAACAGAGCAATGCAGCAACTTAGATTTTTAGACAGCATTTCAATCGCAACAACAACAATTAACAGAGCAATGCAGTAGCTTATATTTTCGAACCGCATTTCAATCGCAACAGTATGGAAATATCATCCAGCAACACAGCATTATCACACCAGTTTAGTGATGAATAAATCACATCCAGCAACAAGGCATTATCACAGCATAGCAAACAGAGTTTTGTTGAAGAACAGAGATGACAGATGAACACTTACAGAGATTTGATATCTTCTTCTAGTTTGGCATCTCTGAAGTTGTTTGATATCTTCTTCTGGATTCCACCTAGATCGAAGCGAAACGAATTGAAGAATAAATCGCTACAAGAAGATTCTACGAACATATGCTCTGGTTGTTGAAGATATCACTGGAAGGCTGATGCTGTTCTATTCTGCGCGCTGGTTCTTCTGCAGAATTTAGGTTCGGATCTCTTTTGGATGTTGAAATCGAATCTCCTTCTGCTTGGATTAGACTGATTTCTGCTCTTATGAACTTGTTGAGGATGTGACCAACTTAATTCAAACTAAGTAAGGTGCTGTAATGGCAATTGAAGACATGAAGACCTGCGTGAGAAACTAAAGAACAACGCTCTAATTTGTACGATCCGATTGTTGAAGTCTGGTCTCATGTTGCTTGAAATTGATCGATTCCTACTCCTATGAATGTGATGAGGATGAAACCAGCTTGAATCGTCCAAAGGAAGGTGCTAAAATAACATTTGAAGGAAGAACTTGCGCGCGGGATGCTGGAGACTTTCAAATTCCGATTTCTGACTCATTTGCAACGGAATTTGCCACTGAATTTTCCAACAGAAATTGAATTTCATCCCTAATCAACCTTCTCTTATACCATGAAAGGATTTGATGATTGAATAAGGAGAGAAACTTGAGATCAAAGCTTTATGTATTGAAAACATGGTGGAATGATTAGATGATTAAATACAAAGGGATAGTACTCCTTATATAGGAAGTACTAGGGACTAATAAACAAATGTCCTAAACATAGGGACTAACATAAATTGAAAGTAAGTACATCATCTACTAAACAATTGAAATGTAATTCTCTAACATTCACCCAAGTTCTTCACCTTTATGGATTTTGATCCTCAAACTTTTGAAAATTGCTGAATTGGTCCCAAAACTTGCAATGCTTCTATCCTTGTACCGAAATCCAAAATCCAATCCCGATCTAGTTCGCAATCAACTTGAGATCACACACCTTCCATCAACAATTTGATTCTTCGAGCACAACACAACCACGTGGGTAACCGCATATGGACGAACAAGAAACTAAAACTAAACTAAGGCCATGTCGCCATGGTCATGTCCGTGGAGCCTTCTTGGTCATACATCGTGATCACAGCATTTTAAGCTAAACGAAACAACTAAGAAAAAGTCTGATCGGCACTTGAACTTTCAGCCAATGCTCGAAGCAATCTCACAAAACACTTGCTTGTGCAAGCAATCCAATCACACACCAATGTGATCGTGAAACAGCAACTTCAGCATCAAGCATTTCAACATTTCGAGTAATGAATCAACTTAGCAATCTCGATCAAGTATTTCAGCATTTGAGGCGCAAATCAGCATGTATCACAGCACCACCATTAAACTCTCGGATCAACATCAATGGAAAGTACCGAAGATCAGCATTTCAGCACCATGGATCAACATTTCACCAACATAGATCAGCATTTCAGCATTTTGCCCATAGATCACCATTTTGAATAGCAATGTCACACGTATCAGATCAGTAATGTCGATCAGGGCATGAATTAGCTCAGCATTAAGCAGCTCACTATCCCTATCAGCTCTCAAACAGTAGCAATTAACAGAGCAATGCAGCAACTTAGATTTTTAGACAGCATTTCAATCGCAACAGCAGCAATTAACAGAGCAATGCAGTAGCTTATATTTTCGAACCGCATTTCAATCGCAACAGTATGGAATTATTATCCAGCAACACAGCATTATCACACCAGTTTAGTGATGAATAAATCACATCCAGCAACAAGGCACTATCACAGCATAGCAAACAGAGTTTTGTTGAAGAACAGAGATGACAGATGAACACTTACAGAGATTTGATATCTTCTTCTAGTTTGGCATCTCTGAAGTTGTTTGATATCTTCTTCTGGATTCCACCTATATCGAAGCGAAATGAATTGAAGAATAAATCGCTGCAAGAAGATTCTACGAACATATGCTCTAGTTGTTGAAGATATCACTGGAAGGCTGATGCTGTTCTATTCTGCGCGCTGGTTCTTCTGCAGATTTTAGGTTCGGATCTCTTTTGGATGTTGAAATCGAATCTCCTTCTGCTTGGATTAGACTGATTTCTGCTCTTATGAACTTGTTGAGGATGTGACCAACTTAATTCAAACTAAGTAAGGTGATGTAATGGCAATTGAAGACATGAAGACCTGCGTGAGAAACTAAAGAACAACGCTCTGATTTGTACGATCCGATTGTTGAAGTCTGGTCTCATGTTGCTTGAAATTGATCGATTCCTACTCCTATGAATGTGATGAGGATGAAACCAGCTTGAATCGTCCAAAGGAAGGTGCTAAAATAACAATTGAAGGAAGAACTTGCGCGCGGGATGCTGGAGACTTTCAAATTCCGATTTCTGAATCATCTGCAACGGAATTTGCCACTGAATTTTCCAACAGAAATTGAATTTCATCCCTAATCAACCTTCTCTTATACCATGAAAGGATTTGATGATTGAATAAGGAGAGAAACTTGAGATCAAAGCTTTATGTATTGAAAACATGGTGGAATGATTAGATGATTAAATACAAAGTGATAGTACTCCTTATATAGGAAGTACTACGGACTAATAAACAAATGTCCTAAACATAGGGACTAACATAAATTGAAAGTAAGTACATCATCTACTAAACAATTGAAATGTAATTCTCTAACATTCACCCAAGTTCTTCACCTTTATTGATTTTGATCCTCAAACTTTTGAAAATTGCTGAATTGGTCCCAAAACTTGCAATGCTTCTATCCTTGTACCGAAATCCAAAATCCAATCCCGATCTAGTTCGCAATCAACTTGAGATCACACACCTTCCATCAACAATTTGATTCTTCGAGCCCAACACAACCACGTTGGTAACCGCATATGGACGAACAAGAAACTAAAACTAAACTAACGCAATGTCGCCATGGTCATGTCCGTGGAGCCTTCTTAATCATCCATCGTGATCACGTAATTTTAAGCTAAACGAAACAACTAAGAAAAAGTCTGATCGGCACTTGAACTTTCAGCCAATGCTCGAAGCAATCTCACAAAACACTTGCTTGTGCAAGCAACCCAATCACACACCAATGTGATCTTGAAACAGCAACTTCAGCATCAAGCATTTCAACATTTCGAGTAATGAATCAACTTAGCAATCTCGATCAAGTATTTCAGCATTTGAGGCGCAAATCAGCATGTATCACAGCACCACCATTAAACTCTCGGATCAACATCAATGGAAAGTACCGAAGATCAGCATTTCAGCACCATGGATCAACATTTCACCAACATAGATCAGCATTTCAGCATTTTGCCCATAGATCACCATTTTGAATAGCAATGTCACACGTATCAGATCAGTAATGTCGATCAGGGCATGAATTAGCTCAGCATTAAGCAGCTCACTATCCCTATCAGCTCTCAAACAGTAGCAATTAACAGAGCAATGCAGCAACTTAGATTTTTAGACAGCATTTCAATCGCAACAGCAACAATTAACAGAGCAATGCAGTAGCTTATATTTTCGAACCGCATTTCAATCGCAACAGTATGGAAATATCATCCAGCAACACAGCATTATCACACCAGTTTAGTGATGAATAAATCACATCCAGCAACAAGGCATTATCACAGCATAGCAAACAGAGTTTTGTTGAAGAACAGAGATGACAGATGAACACTTACAGAGATTTGATATCTTCTTCTAGTTTGGCATCTCTGAAGTTGTTTGATATCTTCTTCTGGATTCCACCTAGATCGAAGCGAAACGAATTAAAGAATAAATCGCTGCAAGAAGATTCTACGAACATATGCTCTGGTTGTTGAAGATATCACTAGAAGGCTGATGCTGTTCTATTCTGCGCGCTGGTTCTTCTGCAGAATTTAGGTTCGGATCTCTTTTGGATGTTGAAATCGAATCTCCTTCTGCTTGGATTAGACTGATTTCTGCTCTTATGAACTTGTTGAGGATGTGACCAACTTAATTCAAACTAAGTAAGGTGCTGTAATGGCAATTGAAGACATGAAGACCTGCGTGAGAAACTAAAGAACAACGCTCTGATTTGTACGATCCGATTGTTGAAGTCTGGTCTCATGTTGCTTGAAATTGATCGATTCCTACTCCTATGAATGTGATGAGGATGAAACCAGCTTGAATCGTCCAAAGGAAGGTGCTAAAATAACAATTGAAGGAAGAACTTGCGCGCGGGATGCTGGAGACTTTCAAATTCCGATTTCTTACTCATTTGCAACGGAATTTGCCACTGAATTTTCCAACAGAAATTGAATTTCATCCCTAATCAACCTTCTCTTATACCATGAAAGGATTTAATGATTGAATAAGGAGAGAAACTTGAGATCAAAGCTTTATGTATTGAAAACATGGTGGAATGATTAGATGATTAAATACAAAGGGATAGTACTCCTTATATAAGAAGTACTAGGGACTAATAAACAAATGTCCTAAATATAGGGACTAACATAAATTGAAAGTAAGTACATCATCTACTAAACAATTGAAATGTAATTCTCTAACATTCACCCAAGTTCTTCACCTTTATTGATTTTGATCCTCAAACTTTTGAAAATTGCTGAATTGGTCCCAAAACTTGCAATGCTTCTATCCTTGTACCGAAATCCAAAATCCAATCCCGATCTAGTTCGCAATCAACTTGAGATCACACACCTTCCATCAACAATTTGATTCTTCGAGCCCAACACAACCACGTGGGTAACCGCATATGGACGAACAAGAAACTAAAACTAAACTAAGGCCATGTCGCCATGGTCATGTCCGTGGAGCCTTCTTGGTCATACATCGTGATCACGGCATTTTAAGCTAAACGAAACAACTAAGAAAAAGTCTGATCGGCACTTGAACTTTCAGCCAATGCTCGAAGCAATCTCACAAAACACTTGCTTGTGCAAGCAACCCAATCACACACCAATGTGATCTTGAAACAGCAACTTCAGCATCAAGCATTTCAACATTTCGAGTAATGAATCAACTTAGCAATCTCGATCAAGTATTTCAGCATTTGAGGCGCAAATCAGCATGTATCACAGCACCACCATTAAACTCTCGGATCAACATCAATGGAAAGTACCGAAGATCAGCATTTCAGCACCATGGATCAACATTTCACCAACATAGATCAGCATTTCAGCATTTTGCCCATAGATCACCATTTTGAATAGCAATGTCACACGTATCAGATCAGTAATGTCGATCAGGGCATGAATTAGCTCAGCATTAAGCAGCTCACTATCCCTATCAGCTCTCAAACAGTAGCAATTAACAGAGCAATGCAGCAACTTAGATTTTTAGACAGCATTTCAATCGCAACAGCAACAATTAACAGAGCAATGCAGTAGCTTATATTTTCGAACCGCATTTCAATCGCAACAGTATGGAATTATCATCCAGCAACACAGCATTATCACACCAGTTTAGTGATGAATAAATCACATCCAGCAACAAGGCATTATCACAGCATAGCAAACATAGTTTTGTTGAAAAACAGAGATGACAGATGAACACTTACAGAGATTTGATATATTCTTCTAGTTTGGCATCTCTGAAGTTGTTTGATATCTTCTTCTGGATTCCACCTAGATCGAAGCGAAATGAATTGAAGAATAAATCGCTGCAAGAAGATTCTACGAACATATGCTCTGGTTGTTGAAGATATCACTGGAAGGCTGATGCTGTTCTATTCTGCGCACTGGTTCTTCTGCAGATTTTAGGTTCGGATCTCTTTTGGATGTTGAAATCGAATCTCCTTCTGCTTGGATTAGACTGATTTCTGCTCTTATGAACTTGTTGAGGATGTGACCAACTTAATTCAAACTAAGTAAGGTGCTGTAATGGCAATTGAAGACATGAAGACCTGCGTGAGAAACTAAAGAACAACGCTCTGATTTGTACGATCCGATTGTTGAAGTCTGGTCTCATGTTGCTTGAAATTGATCGATTCCTACTCCTATGAATGTGATGAGGATGAAACCAGCTTGAATCGTCCAAAGGAAGGTGCTAAAATAACAATTGAAGGAAGAACTTGCGCGCGGGATGCTGGAGACTTTCAAATTCCGATTTCTGAATCATTTGCAACGGAATTTGCCACTGAATTTTCCAACAGAAATTGAATTTCATCCCTAATCAACCTTCTCTTATACCATGAAAGGATTTGATGATTGAATAAGGAGAAAAACCTGAGATCAAAGCTTTATGTATTGAAAACATGGTGGAATGATTAGATGATTAAATACAAAGGGATAGTACTCCTTATATAGGAAGTACTAGGGACTAATAAACAAATGTCCTAAACATAGGGACTAACATAAATTGAAAGTAAGTACATCATCTACTAAACAATTGAAATGTAATTCTCTAACATTCACCCAAGTTCTTCACCTTTATTGATTTTGATCCTCAAACTTTTGAAAATTGCTGAATTGGTCCCAAAACTTGCAATGCTTCTATCCTTGTACCGAAATCCAAAATCCAATCCCGATCTAGTTCGCAATCAACTTGAGATCACACACCTTCCATCAACAATTTGATTTTTCGAGCCCAACACAACCACGTTGGTAACCGCATATGGACGAACAAGAAACTAAAACTAAACTAACGCAATGTCGCCATGGTCATGTCCGTGGAGCCTTCTTAATCATCCATCGTGATCACGACATTTTAAGCTAAACGAAACAACTAAGAAAAAGTCTGATCGGCACCTGAACTTTCAGCCAATGCTCGAAGCAATCTCACAAAACACTTGCTTGTGCAAGCAACCCAATCACACACCAATGTGATCTTGAAACAGCAACTTCAGCATCAAGCATTTCAACATTTCGAGTAATGAATCAACTTAGCAATCTCGATCAAGTATTTCAGCATTTGAGGCGCAAATCAGCATGTATCACAGCACCACCATTAAACTCTCGGATCAACATCAATGGAAAGTACCGAAGATCAGCATTTCAGCACCATGGATCAACATTTCACCAACATAGATCAGCATTTCAGCATTTTGCCCATAGATCACCATTTTGAATAGCAATGTCACACGTATCAGATCAGTAATGTCGATCAGGGCATGAATTAGCTCAGAATTAAGCAGCTCACTATCCCTATCAGCTCTCAAACAGTAGCAATTAACAGAGCAATGCAGCAACTTAGATTTTTAGACAGCATTTCAATCGCAACAGCAACAATTAACAGAGCAATGCAGTAGCTTATATTTTCGAACCGCATTTCAATCGCAACAGTATGGAATTATCATCCAGCAACACAGCATTATCACACCAGTTTAGTGATGAATAGATCACATCCAGCAACAAGGCATTATCACAGCATAGCAAACAGAGTTTTGTTGAAGAACAGAGATGACAGATGAACACTTACAGAGATTTGATATCTTCTTCTAGTTTGGCATCTCTGAAGTTGTTTGATATCTTCTTCTGGATTCCACCTAGATCGAAGCGAAATGAATTGAAGAATAAATCGCTGCAAGAAGATTCTACGAACATATGCTCTGGTTGTTGAAGATATCACTGGAAGGCTGATGCTGTTCTATTCTGCGCGCTGGTTTTTCTGCAGAATTTAGGTTCGGATCTCTTTGGATGTTGAAATCGAATCTCCTTCTGCTTGGATTAGACTGATTTCTGCTCTTATGAACTTGTTGAGGATGTGACCAACTTAATTCAAACTAAGTAAGGTGCTGTAATGGCAATTGAAGACATGAAGACCTGCGTGAGAAACTAAAGAACAACGCTCTGATTTGTACGATCCGATTGTTGAAGTCTGGTCTCATGTTGCTTGAAATTGATCGATTCCTACTCCTATGAATGTGATGAGGATGAAACCATCTTGAATCGTCCAAAGGAAGGTGCTAAAATAACAATTGAAGGAAGAACTTGCGCGCGGGATGCTGGAGACTTTCAAATTCCGATTTCTGAATCATTTGCAACGGAATTTGCCACTGAATTTTCCAACAGAAATTGAATTTCATCCCTAATCAACCTTCTCTTATACCATGAAAGGATTTGATGATTGAATAAGGAGAGAAACTTGAGATCAAAGCTTTATGTATTGAAAACATGGTGGAATGATTAGATGATTAAATACAAAGGGATAGTACTCCTTATATAGGAAGTACTAGGGACTAATAAACAAATGTCCTAAACATAGGGACTAACATAAATTGAAAGTAAGTACATCATCTACTAAACAATTGAAATGTAATTCTCTAACATTCACCCAAGTTCTTCACCTTTATTGATTTTGATCCTCAAACTTTTGAAAATTGCTGAATTGGTCCCAAAACTTGCAATGCTTCTATCCTTGTACCGAAATCCAAAATCCAATTCCGATCTAGTTCGCAATCAACTTGAGATCACACACCTTCCATCAACAATTTGATTCTTCGAGCCCAACACAACCACGTTGGTAACCGCATATGGACGAACAAGAAACTAAAACTAAACTAAGGCCATGTCGCCATGGTCATGTCCGTGGAGCCTTCTTAATCATCCATCGTGATCACGACATTTTAAGCTAAACGAAACAACTAAGAAAAAGTCTGATCGGCACTTGAACTTTCAGCCAATGCTCGAAGCAATCTCACAAAACACTTGCTTGTGCAAGCAACCCAATCACACACCAATGTGATCTTGAAACAGCAACTTCAGCATCAAGCATTTCAACATTTCGAGTAATGAATCAACTTAGCAATCTCGATCAAGTATTTCAGCATTTGAGGCGCAAATCAGCATGTATCACAGCACCACCATTAAACTCTCGGATCAACATCAATGGAAATTACCGAAGATCAGCATTTCAGCACCATGGATCAACATTTCACCAACATAGATCAGCATTTCAGCATTTTGCCCATAAATCACCATTTTGAATAGCAATGTCACACGTATCAGATCAGTAATGTCGATCAGGGCATGAATTAGCTCAGCATTAAGCAGCTCACTATCCCTATCAGCTCTCAAACAGTAGCAATTAACAGAGCAATGCAGCAACTTAGATTTTTAGACAGCATTTCAATCGCAACAACAACAATTAACAGAGCAATGCAGTAGCTTATATTTTCGAACCGCATTTCAATCGCAACAGTATGGAAATATCATCCAGCAACACAGCATTATCACACCAGTTTAGTGATGAATAAAACACATCCAGCAACAAGGCATTATCACAGCATAGCAAACAGAGTTTTGTTGAAGAACAGAGATGACAGATGAACACTTACAGAGATTTGATATCTTCTTCTAGTTTGGCATCTCTGAAGTTGTTTGATATCTTCTTCTGGATTCCACCTAGATCGAAGCGAAACGAATTGAAGAATAAATCGCTGCAAGAAGATTCTACGAACATATGCTCTGGTTGTTGAAGATATCACTGGAAGGCTGATGCTGTTCTATTCTGCGCGCTGGTTCTTCTGCAGAATTTAGGTTCGGATCTCTTTTGGATGTTGAAATCGAATCTCCTTCTGCTTGGATTAGACTGATTTCTGCTCTTATGAACTTGTTGAGGATGTGACCAACTTAATTCAAACTAAGTAAGGTGCTGTAATGGCAATTGAAGACATGAAGACCTGCATGAGAAACTAAAGAACAACGCTCTGATTTGTACGATCCGATTGTTGAAATCTGGTCTCATGTTGCTTGAAATTGATCGATTCCTACTCCTATGAATGTGATGAGGATGAAACCAGCTTGAATCGTCCAAAGGAAGGTGCTAAAATAACAATTGAAGGAAGAACTTGCGCGCGGGATGCTGGAGACTTTCAAATTCCGATTTCTGACTCATTTGCAACGGAATTTGCCACTGAATTTTCCAACAGAAATTGAATTTCATCCCTAATCAACCTTCTCTGATACCGTGAAAGGATTTGATGATTGAATAAGTAGAGAAACTTGAGATCAAAGCTTTATGTATTGAAAACATGGTGGAATGATTAGATGATTAAATACAAAGGGATAGTACTCCTTATATAGGAAGAAGTACTAGGGACTAATAAGCAAATGTCCTAAACATAGGGACTAACATAAATTGAAAGTAAGTACATCTACTAAACAATTGAAATGTAATTCTCTAACATTCACCCAAGTTCTTCACCTTTATTAATTTTGATCCTCAAACTTTTGAAAATTGCTGAATTGGTCCCAAAACTTGCAATGCTTCTATCCTTGTACCGAAATCCAAAATCCAATCCCGATCTAGTTCGCAATCAACTTGAGATCACACACCTTCCATCAACAATTTGATTCTTCGAGCCCAACACAACCACGTGGGTAACCGCATATGGACGAACAAGAAACTAAAACTAAACTAAGGCCATGTCGCCATGGTCATGTCCGTGGAGCCTTCTTGGTCATACATCGTGATCACGGCATTTTAAGCTAAACGAAAAAACTAAGAAAATGTCTGATCGGCACTTGAACTTTCAGCCAATGCTCGAAGCAATCTCACAAAACACTTGCTTGTGCAAGCAACCCAATCACACACCAATGTGATCTTGAAACAGCAACTTCAGCATCAAGCATTTCAACATTTCGAGTAATGAATCAACTTAGCAATCTCGATCAAGTATTTCAGCATTTGAGGCGCAAATCAGCATGTATCACAGCACCACCATTAAACTCTCGGATCAACATCAATGGAAAGTACCGAAGATCAGCATTTCAGCACCATGGATCAACATTTCACCAACATAGATCAGCATTTCAGCATTTTGCCCATAGATCACCATTTTGAATAGCAATGTCACACGTATCAGATCAGTAATGTCGATCAGGGCATGAATTAGCTCAGCATTAAGCAGCTCACTATCCCTATCAGCTCTCAAACAGTAGCAATTAACAGAGCAATGCAGCAACTTAGATTTTTAGACAGCATTTCAATCGCAACAGCAACAATTAACAGAGCAATGCAGTAACTTATATTTTCGAACCGCATTTCAATCGCAACAGTATGGAATTATCATCCAGCAACACAGCATTATCACACCAGTTTAGTGATGAATAAATCACATCCAGCAACAAGGCATTATCACAGCATAGCAAACAGAGTTTTGTTGAAGAACAGAGATGACAGATGAACACTTACAGAGATTTGATATCTTCTTCTAGTTTGGCATCTCTGAAGTTGTTTGATATCTTCTTCTGGATTCCACCTAGATCGAAGCGAACGAATTGAAGAATAAATCGCTGCAAGAAGATTCTACGAACATATGCTCTGGTTGTTGAAGATATCACTGGAAGGCTGATGCTGTTCTATTCTGCGCGCTGGTTCTTCTGCAGATTTTAGGTTCGGATCTCTTTTGGATGTTGAAATCGAATCTCCTTCTGCTTGGATTAGACTGATTTCTGCTCTTATGAACTTGTTGAGGATGTGACCAACTTAATTCAAACTAAGTAAGGTGCTGTAATGGCAATTGAAGACATGAAGACCTGCGTGAGAAACTAAAGAACAACGCTCTGATTTGTACGATCCGATTGTTGAAGTCTGGTCTCATGTTGCTTGAAATTGATCGATTCCTACTCCTATGAATGTGATGAGGATGAAACCAGCTTGAATCGTCCAAAGGAAGGTGCTAAAATAACAATTGAAGGAAGAACTTGCGCGCAGGATGCTGGAGACTTTCAAATTCCGATTTCTGACTCATTTGCAACGGAATTTGCCACTGAATTTTCCAACAGAAATTGAATTTCATCCCTAATCAACCTTCTCTTATACCATGAAAGGATTTGATGATTGAATAAGGAGAGAAACTTGAGATCAAAGCTTTATGTATTGAAAACATGGTGGAATGATTAGATGATTAAATACAAAGGGATAGTGCTCCTTATATAGGAAGTACTAGGGACTAATAAACAAATGTCCTAAACATAGGGACTAACATAAATTGAAAGTAAGTACATCATCTACTAAACAATTGAAATGTAATTCTCTAACATTCACCCAAGTTCTTCACCTTTATTGATTTTGATCCTCAAACTTTTGATAATTGCTGAATTGGTCCCAAAACTTGCAATGCTTCTATCCTTGTACCGAAATCCAAAATCCAATCCCGATCTAGTCCGCAATCAACTTGAGATCACACACCTTCCATCAACAATTTGATTCTTCGAGCCCAACACAACCACGTGGGTAACAGCATATGGACGAACAAGAAACTAAAACTAAACTAAGGCCATGTCGCCATGGTCATGTCCGTGGAGCCTTCTTGGTCATACATCGTGATCACGGCATTTTAAGGTAAACGAAACAACTAAGAAAAAGTCTGATCGGCACTTGAACTTTCAGCCAATGCTCGAAGCAATCTCACAAAACACTTGCTTGTGCAAGCAACCCAATCACACACCAATGTGATCTTGAAACAGCAACTTCAGCATCAAGCATTTCAATATTTCGAGTAATGAATCAACTTAGCAATCTCGATCAAGTATTTCAGCATTTGAGGCGCAAATCAGCATGTATCACAGCACCACCATTAAACTCTCGGATCAACATCAATGGAAAGTACCGAAGATCAGCATTTCAGCACCATGGATCAACATTTCACCAACATAGATCAGCATTTCAACATTTTGCCCATAGATCACCATTTTGAATAGCAATGTCACACGTATCAGATCAGTAATGTCGATCAAGGCATGAATTAGCACAGCATTAAGCAGCTCACTATCCCTATCAGCTCTCAAATAGCAGCAATTAACAGAGCAATTCAGCAACTTAGATTTTCAGACAGCATTTCAATCGCAACAGCAACAATTAACAGAGCAATGCAGTAACTTATATTTTCGAACCGCATTTCAATCGCAACATTATGGAATTATCATCCAGCAACACAGCATTATCACACCATTTAGTGATGAATAAATCACATCCAGCAACAAGGCATTATCACAGCATAGCAAACGGAGTTTTGTTGAAGAACAGAGCTGACAGATGAACACTTACAGCGATTTGATATCTTCTTCTGGTTTGACATCTCTGAAGTTGTTTGATATCTTCTTCTGGGTTCCATCTAGAACGAAGCGAAACGAATTGAAGAACAAATCGCTGCAAGAAGATTCTACGAACATTTGCTCTGGTTCTTGAAGATATCACTGGAAGGATGATGCTGTTCTGTTATGCGCGCTGGTTCTTCTGCAGATTTTAGGTTCGGATCTCCTTTGGATGTTAAAATCGACTCTCCTTCTGCTTGGATTCGACTATTTCTGCTCTTATGAACTTATTGAGGATGTGACCAACTTAATTCAAACTAAGTAAGCTGCTGTTATGGCAATTGAAGACATGAACACCTGCGTGAGAAGCTAAAGAACAATGCTCTGATTTGTACGATCCGATTGTTGAAATCTGGTCTCATGTTGCTTGGAATTGATCGATTCCTACTCGTATGAATGTGATGAGGATGAAACCATCTTGAATCATCCAAAGGAAGGTGCTAAAATAACAATTGATGGAAGAACTTGAGCGCGGGAAGCTGGAGACTTTCAATTACCGATTTCTGACTCATTTGCAACGGAATTTGCAACGGAATTTTTCAACAGAAATTGAATTTCATCCCTAATCAACCTTCTCTGATACCATGAAAGGATTTGATGATTGAATAAGGAGATAAACTTGAGATCAAAGCTTTATGTATTGAAAACATGGTGGAATGATTAGATGATTAAATACAAAGGGATAGTACTCCTTATATAGGAAGTACTAGGGACTAATAAGCAAATGTCCTAAACATAGGGACTAACATAAATTGAAAGTATGTACATCATCTACCAAACAATGGAAATGTAATTCTCTAACATTCACCCAAGTTCTTCACCTTTATTGATTTTGATCCTCGAACTTTTGAAAATTGCTGAATTGGTCACAAAACTTGCTATGATTCTATCCTTTTGCCGAAATCCAAAATCCAATCCCGATCTAGTCCGCAATCGACTTGAGATCACAGACCTTCCGTCTTCAATTTGATTCTTCGAGCCCAACACAACCATGTGGGTAACCACATACGGACAAAAACGAAAGTAAAACTAAACTAAAGCAATGCCGCCATGGTCATGTACGTGGATCCTTCTTGGTCATCCATTGTGATCACGCCATTTTAGGCTAAACGAAACAACTAAGAAAATGTTTGATCGGCACTTGAACTTGCAGACAATGCTCGAAGCAATCTCACCAAAGACTTGCTCGTGCAAGCAACCCAATCACACACCAATGTGATCTTGAAACAGCAACTTCAGCATCAAACATTTCTACATTACAAGTAATGAATAAACTTAGCAATCTCAATCAAGTATTTCAGAATTTAAGGCGCAAATCAGCATGTATCACAACACCACCATTAAACACTCGGATCAACATCAATGGAAAGTACCATAGATCAGCATTTCAGCACCATGGATCAACATTTCACCAACATATATCAGCATTTCAGCATTTTGCCCACACATCATCGTTTCAGCACCATAGATCACCATTTTGAGGAGCAATGTCACACGTATCAGATCAGTAATGTCGATCAAGGCATGAATTATCTCAGCATTAAGCAGCTCAATATCCCTATCAGCTCTCAAACAGCAGCAATTAACAGAGAAATGCAGCAACTTAGATTTTCAGACAGCATTTTAATCGCAACAACAACAATTAACAGAGCAATGCAGTAGCTTGTATTTTCGAAACTCATTTCAATCGCAACAGTATGGAAATATCATCCAGCAACACAGCATTATCACACCATTTTAGTGATGAATAAATCACATCCAGAAACAAGTCATTATCACAGCATAGCAAACAGAGTTTTGTTGAAGAACAGAGCTGACAGATGAACACTTACAGCGATTTGATATCTTCTTCTGGTTTGACATCTCTGAAGCTGGTTGATATCTTCTTCTGGGTTCCATGTAGAACGAAGCGAAACGAATTGAAGAATAAGTCTCTGCAAGAAGATTCTACGAACATTTGCTCTGGTTCTTGAAGATATCACTGGAAGGCTGATGCTGTTCTGTTATGCGCGCTGGTTCTTCTGCAGATTTTAGGTTCGGATCTCCTTTGGATGTTGAAATCGACTGTCCTTCTGCTTGGATTCGACTATTTCTGCTCTTTTGAACTTATTGAGGATGTGACCAATTTAATTCAAACTAAGTAAGCTGCTGTTATGGCAATTGAAGACATGAAGACCTGCGTGAGAAGCTAAAGAATAACGCTCTGATTTATACGATCCGATTGTTGAAATCTAGTCTCATGTTGCTTGGAATTGATCGATTCCTACTCGTATGAATGTGATGAGGATGAAACCATCTTGAATCGTCCAAAGGAAGGTGCTAAAATAACAATTGAAGGAAGAATTTGCACGCGGGAAGCTGGAGACTTTCAATTTCCAATTTCTTAGTCATTTTCAACTGAATTTTTCAACAGAATTTGAATTTC
This sequence comes from Chamaenerion angustifolium, assembly GCA_946814005.1. Taxonomy (NCBI): domain Eukaryota; kingdom Viridiplantae; phylum Streptophyta; class Magnoliopsida; order Myrtales; family Onagraceae; genus Chamaenerion; species Chamaenerion angustifolium. The sequence goes on along the minus strand of OX328277.1, from coordinate 16,846,597 downwards.
ATCCCTAATCAACCTTCTCTGATACCATGAAAGGATTTGATGATTGAATAAGGAGAGAAACTTGAGATCAAAGCTTTATGTATTGAAAACATGGTGGAATGATTAGATGATTAAATACAAAGGGATAGTACTCCTTATATAGGAAGTACTAGGGACTATTAAGCAAATGTCCTAACCATAGGGACTAACATAAATTGAAAGTAAGTACATCATCTACTAAACAATTGAAATGTAATTCTCTAACATTCACCCAAGGTCTTCGCCTTTACTGGTTTTGATCCTCAAACTTTTGAAAATTGCTGAATTGGTCACAAAACTTGCAATGCTTCTATCCTTGTGCCGAAATCCAAAATCCAATCCCGATCTAGTCCGCAATCGACTTGAGATCACAGACCTTCCGTCTTCAATTTGATTCTTCGAGCCCAACACAACCATGTGGGTAACCACATACGGACAAAAACGAAAGTAAAAGTAAACTAAAGCAATGCCGCCATGGTCATGTACGTGGAGCCTTCTTGGTCATCCATTGTGATCATGCCATTTTAGGCTAAACGAAACCACTAAGAAAATGTTTGATCGGCACTTGAACTTGCAGCCAATGCTCGAAGCAATCTCACCAAAGACTTGCTCGTGCAAGCAACCCAATCACACACCAATGTGATCTTGAAACAGCAACTTCAGCATCAAGCATTTCAACATTTCGAGTAATGAATCAACTTAGCAATCTCGATCAAGTACTTCAGAATTTAAGGCGCAAATCAGCATGTATCACAACACCACCATTAAACACTCGGATCAACATCAATGGAAAGTACCATAGATCAGCATTTCAGCACCATGGATCAACATTTCACCAACATAGATCAGCATTTCAGCATTTTGCCCACACATCATCGTTTCAGCACCATAGATCACCATTTTGAGGAGCAATGTCACACGTATCAGATCAGTAATGTCGATCAAGGCATGAATTATATCAGCATTAAGCAGCTCAATATCCCTATCAGTTCTCAAACAACAGCAATTAACAGAGAAATGCAGCAACTTAGATTTTCAGACAGTATTTTAATCGCAACAACAACAATTAACAGAGCAATGCAGTAGCTTATATTTTCGAAAGTCATTTCAATCGCAACAGTATGGAAATATCATACAGCAACACAGCATTATCACACCATTTTAGTGATGAATAAATCACATCCAGAAACAAGGCATTATCACAGCATAGCAAACAGAGTTTTGTTGAAGAACAGAGCTGACAGATGAACACTTACAGCGATTTGATATCTTCTTCTGGTTTGACATCTCTGAAGCTGTTTGATATCTTCTTCTGGGTTCCATGTAGAACGAAGCGAAACGAATTGAAGAATAAATCGCTGCAAGAAGATTCTACGAACATTTGCTCTGGTTCTTGAAGATATCACTGGAAGGATGATGTTGTTCTGTTCTGCGCGCTGGTTCTTCTGCAGATTTTAGGTTCGGATCTCCTTTGGATGTTGAAATCGACTCTCCTTCTGCTTGGATTCGACTATGTCTGCTCTTATGAACTTATTGAGGATCTGACCAACTTAATTCAAACTAAGTAAGCTGCTGTAATGGCAATTGAAGACATGAAGACCTGCGTGAGAAGCTAAAGAACAACGCTCTGATTTGTACGATCCGATTGTTGAAATCTGGTCTCATGTTGCTTGGAATTGATCGATTCCTACTCGTATGAATGTGATGAGGATGAAACCATCTTGAATCGTCCAAAGGAAGGTGCTAAAATAACAATTGAAGGAAGAACTTGTGCGCGGGAAGCTGGAGACTTTCAATTTCCGATTTCTGACTCAGTTGCAACGGAATTTTCAACGGAATTTTTCAACAGAAATTGAATTTCATCCCTAATCAACCTTCTCTGATACCATGAAAGGATTTGATGATTGAATAAGGAGAGAAACTTGAGATCAAAGCTTTATGTATTGAAAAAATGGTGGAATGATTAGATGATTATATACAAAGGGATAGTACTCCTTATATAGGAAGTACTAGGGACTATTAAGCAAATGTCCTAAACATAGGGACTAACATAAATTGAAAGTAAGTACATCATCTACTAAACAATTGAAATGTAATTCTCTAACATTCACCCAAGGTCTTCACCTTTAATGGTTTTGATCCTCAAACTTTTGAAAATTGCTGAATTGGTCACAAAACTTGCAATGCTTCTATCCTTGTGCCGAAATCCAAAATCCAATCCCGATCTAGTCCGCAATCGACTTGAGATCACAGACCTTCCGTCTTCAATTTGATTCTTCGAGCCCAACACAACCATGTGGGTAACCACATACGGACAAAAACGAAAGTAAAACTAAACTAAAGCAATGCCGCCATGGTCATGTACGTGGATCCTTCTTGGTCATCCATTGTGATCACGCCATTTTAGGCTAAACGAAACAACTAAGAAAATGTTTGATCGGCACTTGAACTTGCAGACAATGCTCGAAGCAATCTCACCAAAGACTTGCTCGTGCAAGCAACCCAATCACACACCAATGTGATCTTGAAACAGCAACTTCAGCATCAAACATTTCTACATTACAAGTAATGAATAAACTTAGCAATCTCAATCAAGTATTTCAGAATTTAAGGCGCAAATCAGCATGTATCACAACACCACCATTAAACACTCGGATCAACATCAATGGAAAGTACCATAGATCAGCATTTCAGCACCATGGATCAACATTTCACCAACATATATCAGCATTTCAGCATTTTGCCCACACATCATCGTTTCAGCACCATAGATCACCATTTTGAGGAGCAATGTCACACGTATCAGATCAGTAATGTCGATCAAGGCATGAATTATCTCAGCATTAAGCAGCTCAATATCCCTATCAGCTCTCAAACAGCAGCAATTAACAGAGAAATGCAGCAACTTAGATTTTCAGACAGCATTTTAATCGCAACAACAACAATTAACAGAGCAATGCAGTAGCTTGTATTTTCGAAACTCATTTCAATCGCAACAGTATGGAAATATCATCCAGCAACACAGCATTATCACACCATTTTAGTGATGAATAAATCACATCCAGAAACAAGTCATTATCACAGCATAGCAAACAGAGTTTTGTTGAAGAACAGAGCTGACAGATGAACACTTACAGCGATTTGATATCTTCTTCTGGTTTGACATCTCTGAAGCTGGTTGATATCTTCTTCTGGGTTCCATGTAGAACGAAGCGAAACGAATTGAAGAATAAGTCTCTGCAAGAAGATTCTACGAACATTTGCTCTGGTTCTTGAAGATATCACTGGAAGGCTGATGCTGTTCTGTTATGCGCGCTGGTTCTTCTGCAGATTTTAGGTTCGGATCTCCTTTGGATGTTGAAATCGACTGTCCTTCTGCTTGGATTCGACTATTTCTGCTCTTTTGAACTTATTGAGGATGTGACCAATTTAATTCAAACTAAGTAAGCTGCTGTTATGGCAATTGAAGACATGAAGACCTGCGTGAGAAGCTAAAGAATAACGCTCTGATTTATACGATCCGATTGTTGAAATCTAGTCTCATGTTGCTTGGAATTGATCGATTCCTACTCGTATGAATGTGATGAGGATGAAACCATCTTGAATCGTCCAAAGGAAGGTGCTAAAATAACAATTGAAGGAAGAATTTGCACGCGGGAAGCTGGAGACTTTCAATTTCCAATTTCTTAGTCATTTTCAACTGAATTTTTCAACAGAATTTGAATTTCATCCCTAATCAACCTTCTCTGATACCATGAAAGGATTTGATGATTGAATAAGGAGAGAAACTTGAGATCAAAGCTTTATGTATTGAAAACATGGTGGAATGATTAGATGATTAAATACAAAGGGATAGTACTCCTTATATAGGAAGTACTAGGGACTATTAAGCAAATGTCCTAACCATAGGGACTAACATAAATTGAAAGTAAGTACATCATCTACTAAACAATTGAAATGTAATTCTCTAACATTCACCCAAGGTCTTCGCCTTTACTGGTTTTGATCCTCAAACTTTTGAAAATTGCTGAATTGGTCACAAAACTTGCAATGCTTCTATCCTTGTGCCGAAATCCAAAATCCAATCCCGATCTAGTCCGCAATCGACTTGAGATCACAGACCTTCCGTCTTCAATTTGATTCTTCGAGCCCAACACAACCATGTGGGTAACCACATACGGACAAAAACGAAAGTAAAAGTAAACTAAAGCAATGCCGCCATGGTCATGTACGTGGAGCCTTCTTGGTCATCCATTGTGATCATGCCATTTTAGGCTAAACGAAACCACTAAGAAAATGTTTGATCGGCACTTGAACTTGCAGCCAATGCTCGAAGCAATCTCACCAAAGACTTGCTCGTGCAAGCAACCCAATCACACACCAATGTGATCTTGAAACAGCAACTTCAGCATCAAGCATTTCAACATTTCGAGTAATGAATCAACTTAGCAATCTCGATCAAGTACTTCAGAATTTAAGGCGCAAATCAGCATGTATCACAACACCACCATTAAACACTCGGATCAACATCAATGGAAAGTACCATAGATCAGCATTTCAGCACCATGGATCAACATTTCACCAACATAGATCAGCATTTCAGCATTTTTCCCACACATCATCGTTTCAGCACCATAGATCACCATTTTGAGGAGCAATGTCACACGTATCAGATCAGTAATGTCGATCAAGGCATGAATTATATCAGCATTAAGCAGCTCAATATCCCTATCAGTTCTCAAACAACAGCAATTAACAGAGAAATGCAGCAACTTAGATTTTCAGACAGTATTTTAATCGCAACAACAACAATTAACAGAGCAATGCAGTAGCTTATATTTTCGAAAGTCATTTCAATCGCAACAGTATGGAAATATCATACAGCAACACAGCATTATCACACCATTTTAGTGATGAATAAATCACATCCAGAAACAAGGCATTATCACAGCATAGCAAACAGAGTTTTGTTGAAGAACAGAGCTGACAGATGAACACTTACAGCGATTTGATATCTTCTTCTGGTTTGACATCTCTGAAGCTGTTTGATATCTTCTTCTGGGTTCCATGTAGAACGAAGCGAAACGAATTGAAGAATAAATCGCTGCAAGAAGATTCTACGAACATTTGCTCTGGTTCTTGAAGATATCACTGGAAGGATGATGTTGTTCTGTTCTGCGCGCTGGTTCTTCTGCAGATTTTAGGTTCGGATCTCCTTTGGATGTTGAAATCGACTCTCCTTCTGCTTGGATTCGACTATGTCTGCTCTTATGAACTTATTGAGGATCTGACCAACTTAATTCAAACTAAGTAAGCTGCTGTAATGGCAATTGAAGACATGAAGACCTGCGTGAGAAGCTAAAGAACAACGCTCTGATTTGTACGATCCGATTGTTGAAATCTGGTCTCATGTTGCTTGGAATTGATCGATTCCTACTCGTATGAATGTGATGAGGATGAAACCATCTTGAATCGTCCAAAGGAAGGTGCTAAAATAACAATTGAAGGAAGAACTTGTGCGCGGGAAGCTGGAGACTTTCAATTTCCGATTTCTGACTCAGTTGCAACGGAATTTTCAACGGAATTTTTCAACAGAAATTGAATTTCATCCCTAATCAACCTTCTCTGATACCATGAAAGGATTTGATGATTGAATAAGGAGAGAAACTTGAGATCAAAGCTTTATGTATTGAAAAAATGGTGGAATGATTAGATGATTATATACAAAGGGATAGTACTCCTTATATAGGAAGTACTAGGGACTATTAAGCAAATGTCCTAAACATAGGGACTAACATAAATTGAAAGTAAGTACATCATCTACTAAACAATTGAAATGTAATTCTCTAACATTCACCCAAGGTCTTCACCTTTAATGGTTTTGATCCTCAAACTTTTGAAAATTGCTGAATTGGTCACAAAACTTGCAATGCTTCTATCCTTGTGCCGAAATCCAAAATCCAATCCCGATCTAGTCCGCAATCGACTTGAGATCACAGACCTTCCGTCTTCAATTTGATTCTTCGAGCCCAACACAACCATGTGGGTAACCACATACGGACAAAAACGAAAGTAAAAGTAAACTAAAGCAATGCCGCCATGGTCATGTACGTGGAGCCTTCTTGGTCATCCATTGTGATCACGCCATTTTAGGCTAAACGAAACCACTAAGAAAATGTTTGATCGGCACTTGAACTTGCAGCCAATGCTCGAAGCAATCTCACCAAAGACTTGCTCGTGCAAGCAACCCAATCACACACCAATGTGATCTTGAAACAGCAACTTCAGCATCAAGCATTTCAACATTTCGAGTAATGAATCAACTTAGCAATCTCGATCAAGTACTTCAGAATTTAAGGCGCAAATCAGCATGTATCACAACACCACCATTAAACACTCGGATCAACATCAATGGAAAGTACCATAGATCAGCATTTCAGCACCATGGATCAACATTTCACCAACATAGATCAGCATTTCAGCATTTTGCCCACACATCATCGTTTCAGCACCATAGATCACCATTTTGAGGAGCAATGTTACACGTATCAGATCAGTAATGTCGATCAAGGCATGAATTATATCAGCATTAAGCAGCTCAATATCCCTATCAGTTCTCAAACAACAGCAATTAACAGAGAAATGCAGCAACTTAGATTTTCAGACAGCATTTTAATCGCAACAACAACAATTAACAGAGCAATGCAGTAGCTTATATTTTCGAAAGTCATTTCAATCGCAACAGTATGGAAATATCATCCAGCAACACAGCATTATCACACCATTTTAGTGATGAATAAATCACATCTAGAAACAAGGCATTATCACAGCATAGCAAACAGAGTTTTGTTGAAGAACAGAGCTGACAGATGAACACTTACAGCGATTTGATATCTTCTTCTGGTTTGACATCTCTGAAGCTGTTTGATATCTTCTTCTGGGTTCCATGTAGAACGAAGCGAAACGAATTGAAGAATAAATCGCTGCAAGAAGATTCTACGAACATTTGCTCTGGTTCTTGAAGATATCACTGGAAGGATGATGTTGTTCTGTTCTGCGCGCTGGTTCTTCTGCAGATTTTAGGTTCGGATCTCCTTTGGATGTTGAAATCGACTCTCCTTCTGCTTGGATTCGACTATGTCTGCTCTTATGAACTTATTGAGGATCTGACCAACTTAATTCAAACTAAGTAAGCTGCTGTAATGGCAATTGAAGACATGAAGACCTGCGTGAGAAGCTAAAGAACAACGCTCTGATTTGTACGATCCGATTGTTGAAATCTGGTCTCATGTTGCTTGGAATTGATCGATTCCTACTCGTATGAATGTGATGAGGATGAAACCATCTTGAATCGTCCAAAGGAAGGTGCTAAAATAACAATTGAAGGAAGAACTTGTGCGCGGGAAGCTGGAGACTTTCAATTTCCGATTTCTGACTCAGTTGCAACGGAATTTTCAACGGAATTTTTCAACAGAAATTGAATTTCATCCCTAATCAACCTTCTCTGATACCATGAAAGGATTTGATGATTGAATAAGGAGAGAAACTTGAGATCAAAGCTTTATGTATTGAAAAAATGGTGGAATGATTAGATGATTATATACAAAGGGATAGTACTCCTTATATAGGAAGTACTAGGGACTATTAAGCAAATGTCCTAAACATAGGGACTAACATAAATTGAAAGTAAGTACATCATCTACTAAACAATTGAAATGTAATTCTCTAACATTCACCCAAGGTCTTCACCTTTAATGGTTTTGATCCTCAAACTTTTGAAAATTGCTGAATTGGTCACAAAACTTGCAATGCTTCTATCCTTGTGCCGAAATCCAAAATCCAATCCCGATCTAGTCCGCAATCGACTTGAGATCACAGACCTTCCGTCTTCAATTTGATTCTTCGAGCCCAACACAACCATGTGGGTAACCACATACGGACAAAAACGAAAGTAAAAGTAAACTAAAGCAATGCCGCCATGGTCATGTACGTGGAGCCTTCTTGGTCATCCATTGTGATCACGCCATTTTAGGCTAAACGAAACCACTAAGAAAATGTTTGATCGGCACTTGAACTTGCAGCCAATGCTCGAAGCAATCTCACCAAAGACTTGCTCGTGCAAGCAACCCAATCACACACCAATGTGATCTTGAAACAGCAACTTCAGCATCAAGCATTTCAACATTTCGAGTAATGAATCAACTTAGCAATCTCGATCAAGTACTTCAGAATTTAAGGCGCAAATCAGCATGTATCACAACACCACCATTAAACACTCGGATCAACATCAATGGAAAGTACCATAGATCAGCATTTCAGCACCATGGATCAACATTTCACCAACATAGATCAGCATTTCAGCATTTTGCCCACACATCATCGTTTCAGCACCATAGATCACCATTTTGAGGAGCAATGTTACACGTATCAGATCAGTAATGTCGATCAAGGCATGAATTATATCAGCATTAAGCAGCTCAATATCCCTATCAGTTCTCAAACAACAGCAATTAACAGAGAAATGCAGCAACTTAGATTTTCAGACAGCATTTTAATCGCAACAACAACAATTAACAGAGCAATGCAGTAGCTTATATTTTCGAAAGTCATTTCAATCGCAACAGTATGGAAATATCATCCAGCAACACAGCATTATCACACCATTTTAGTGATGAATAAATCACATCTAGAAACAAGGCATTATCACAGCATAGCAAACAGAGTTTTGTTGAAGAACAGAGCTGACAGATGAACACTTACAGCGATTTGATATCTTCTTCTGGTTTGACATCTCTGAAGCTGTTTGATATCTTCTTCTGGGTTCCATGTAGAACGAAGCGAAACGAATTGAAGAATAAATCGCTGCAAGAAGATTCTACGAACATTTGCTCTGGTTCTTGAAGATATCACTGGAAGGATGATGCTGTTCTGTTCTGCGCGCTGGTTCTTCTGCAGATTTTAGGTTCGGATCTCCTTTGGATGTTGAAATCGACTCTCCTTCTGCTTGGATTCGACTATGTCTGCTCTTATGAACTTATTGAGGATCTGACCAACTTAATTCAAACTAAGTAAGCTGCTGTAATGGCAATTGAAGACATGAAGACCTGCGTGAGAAGCTAAAGAACAACGCTCTGATTTGTACGATCCGATTGTTGAAATCTGGTCTCATGTTGCTTGGAATTGATCGATTCCTACTCGTATGAATGTGATGAGGATGAAACCATCTTGAATCGTCCAAAGGAAGGTGCTAAAATAACAATTGAAGGAAGAACTTGTGCGCGGGAAGCTGGAGACTTTCAATTTCCGATTTCTGACTCATTTGCAACGGAATTTTCAACGGAATTTTTCAACAGAAATTGAATTTCATCCCTAATCAACCTTCTCTGATACCATGAAAGGATTTGATGATTGAATAAGGAGAGAAACTTAAGATCAAAGCTTTATGTATTGAAAACATGGTGGAATGATTAGATGATTAAATACAAAGGGATAGTACACCTTATATTGGAAGTACTAGGGACTATTAAGCAAATGTCCTAAACATAGGGACTAACATAAATTGAAAGTAAGTACATCATCTACTAAACAATTGAAATGTAATTCTCTAACATTCACCCAAGGTCTTCACCTTTACTGGTTTTGATCCTCAAACTTTTGAAAATTGCTGAATTGGTCACAAAACTTGCAATGCTTCTATCCTTGTACCGAAATCCAAAATCCAATCCCGATCTAGTCCGCAATCGACTTGAGATCACAGACCTTCCGTCTTCAATTTGATTCTTCGAGCCCAACACAACCATGTGGGTAACCACATACGGACAAAAACGAAAGTAAAAGTAAACTAAAGCAATGCCGCCATGGTCATGTACGTGGAGCCTTCTTGGTCATCCATTGTGATCACGCCATTTTAGGCTAAACGAAACAACTAAGAAAATGTTTGATCGACACTTGAGCTTGCAGACAATGCTCGAAGCAATCTCACCAAAGACTTGCTCGTGCAAGCAACCCAATCACACACCAATGTGATCTTGAAACAGCAACTTCAGCATCAAGCATTTCAACATTTCGAGTAATCAATCAACTTAGCAATCTCGATCAAGTATTTCAGAATTTAAGGCGCAAATCAGCATGTATCACAATACCACCATTAAACACTCGGATCAACATCAATGGAAAGTACCATAGATCAGCATTTCAGCACCATGGATCAACATTTCACCAACATAGATCAGCATTTCAGCATTTTGCCCACACATCATCGTTTCAGCACCATAGATCACCATTTTGAGGAGCAATGTCACACATATCAGATCAGTAATGTCGATCAAGGCATGAATTATATCAGCATTAAGCAGCTCAATATCCCTATCAGCTCTCAAACAGCAGCAATTAACAGAGAAATGCAGCAACTTAGATTTTCAGACAGCATTTTAATCGCAACAACAACAATTAACAGAGGAATGCAGTAGCTTATATTTTCGAAACTCATTTCAATCGCAACAGTATGGAAATATCATCCAGCAACATAGCATTATCACACCATTTTAGTGATGAATAAATCACATCCAGAAACAAGGCATTATTACAGCATAGCAAACAGAGTTTTGTTGAAGAACAGAGCTGACAGATGAACACTTACAGCGATTTGATATCTTCTTCTGGTTTGACATCTCTGAAGCTGTTTGATATCTTCTTCTGGGTTCCATGTAGAACGAAGCGAAACGAATTGAAGAATAAATCGCTGCAAGAAGATTCTACGAACATTTGCTCTGGTTCTTGAAGATATCACTGGAAGGCTGATGCTGTTCTGTTCTGCGCGCTGGTTCTTCTGCAGATTTTAGGTTCGGATCTCCTTTGGATGTTGAATTCGACTCTCCTTCTGCTTGGATTCGACTATGTATGCTCTTATGAACTTATTGAGGATGTGACCAACTTAATTCAAACTAAGTAAGCTGCTGTAATGGCAATTGAAGACATGAAGACCTGCGTGAGAAGCTAAAGAACAACGCTATGATTTGTACGATCCGATTGTTGAAATCTGGTCTCATGTTGCTTGGAATTGATCGATTCCTACTCGTATGAATGTGATGAGGATGAAACCATCTTTAATCGTCCAAAGGAAGGTGCTAAAATAACAATTGAAGGAAGAACTTGTGCGCGGGAAGCTGGAGACTTTCAATTTCCGATTTCTGACTCATTTGCAACGGAATTTTCAACGGCATTTTTCAACAGAAATTGAATGTCATCCCGAATCAACCTTCTCTGATACCATGAAAGGATTTGATGATTGAATAAGGAGAGAAACTTGAGATCAAAGCTTTATGTATTGAAAACATGGTGGAATGATTAGATGATTAAATACAAAGGGATAGTACTCCTTATATAGGAAGTACTAGGGACTATTAAGCAAATGTCCTAAACATAGGGACTAACATAAATTGAAAGTAAGTACATCATCTACTAAACAATTGAAATGTAATTCTCTAACATTCACCCAAGGTCTTCACCTTTACTGGTTTTGATCCTCAAACTTTAGAAAATTGCTGAATTGGTCACAAAACTTGCAATGCTTCTATCCTTGTGCCGAAATCCAAAATCCAATCCCGATCTAGTCCGCAATCGACTTGAGATCGCAGACCTTCCGTCTTCAATTTGATTCTTCGAGCCCAACAAAACCATGTGGGTAACCACATACGGACAAAAACGAAAGTAAAAGTAAACTAAAGCAATGCCGCCATGGTCATGTACGTGGAGCCTTCTTGGTCATCCATTGTGATCACGCCATTTTAGGCTAAACGAAACCACTAAGAAAATGTTTGATCGGCACTTGAGCTTGCAGACAATGCTCGAAGCAATCTCACCAAAGACTTGCTCGTGCAAGCAACCCAATCACACACCAATGTGATCTTGAAACAGCAACTTCAGCATCAAGCATTTCAACATTTCGAGTAATCAATCAACTTAGCAATCTCGATCAAGTATTTCAGAATTTAAGGCGCAAATCAGCATGTATCACAATACCACCATTAAACACTCGGATCAACATCAATGGAAAGTACCATAGATCAGCATTTCAGCACCATGGATCAACATTTCACCAACATAGATCAGCATTTCAGCATTTTGCCCACACATCATCGTTTCAGCACCATAGATCACCATTTTGAGGAGCAATGTCACACATATCAGATCAGTAATGTCGATCAAGGCATGAATTATATCAGCATTAAGCAGCTCAATATCCCTATCAGCTCTCAAACAGCAGCAATTAACAGAGAAATGCAGCAACTTAGATTTTCAGACAGCATTTTAATCGCAACAACAACAATTAACAGAGGAATGCAGTAGCTTATATTTTCGAAACTCATTTCAATCGCAACAGTATGGAAATATCATCCAGCAACATAGCATTATCACACCATTTTAGTGATGAATAAATCACATCCAGAAACAAGGCATTATTACAGCATAGCAAACAGAGTTTTGTTGAAGAACAGAGCTGACAGATGAACACTTACAGCGATTTGATATCTTCTTCTGGTTTGACATCTCTGAAGCTGTTTGATATCTTCTTCTGGGTTCCATGTAGAACGAAGCGAAACGAATTGAAGAATAAATCGCTGCAAGAAGATTCTACGAACATTTGCTCTGGTTCTTGAAGATATCACTGGAAGGCTGATGCTGTTCTGTTCTGCGCGCTGGTTCTTCTGCAGATTTTAGGTTCGGATCTCCTTTGGATGTTGAAATCGACTCTCCTTCTGCTTGGATTCGACTATGTATGCTCTTATGAACTTATTGAGGATGTGACCAACTTAATTCAAACTAAGTAAGCTGCTGTAATGGCAATTGAAGACATGAAGACCTGCGTGAGAAGCTAAAGAACAACGCTATGATTTGTACGATCCGATTGTTGAAATCTGGTCTCATGTTGCTTGGAATTGATCGATTCCTACTCGTATGAATGTGATGAGGATGAAACCATCTTGAATCGTCCAAAGGAAGGTGCTAAAATAACAATTGAAGGAAGAACTTGTGCGCGGGAAGCTGGAGACTTTCAATTTCCGATTTCTAACTCATTTGCAACGGAATTTTCAACGGCATTTTTCAACAGAAATTGAATGTCATCCCGAATCAACCTTCTCTGATACCATGAAAGGATTTGATGATTGAATAAGGAGAGAAACTTGAGATCAAAGCTTTATGTATTGAAAACATGGTGGAATGATTAGATGATTAAATACAAAGGGATAGTACTCCTTATATAGGAAGTACTAGGGTCTATTAAGCAAATGTCCTAAACATAGGGACTAACATAAATTGAAAGTAAGTACATCATCTCTAAACAATTGAAATGTAATTCTCTAACATTCACCCAAGGTCTTCACCTTTACTGGTTTTGATCCTCAAACTTTTGAAAATTGCTGAATTGGTCACAAAACTTGCAATGCTTCTATCCTTGTGCCGAAATCCAAAATCCAATCCCGATCTAGTCCGCAATCGACTTGAGATCACAGACCTTCCGTCTTCAATTTGATTCTTCGAGCCCAACAAAACCATGTGGGTAACCACATACGGACAAAAACGAAAGTAAAAGTAAACTAAAGCAATGCCGCCATGGTCATGTACGTGGAGCCTTCTTGGTCATCCATTGTGATCACGCCATTTTAGGCTAAACGAAACCACTAAGAAAATGTTTGATCGGCACTTGAACTTGCAGCCAATGCTCGAAGCAATCTCACCAAAGACTTGCTCGTGCAAGCAACCCAATCACACACCAATGTGATCTTGAAACAGCAACTTCAGCATCAAGCATTTCAACATTTCGAGTAATGAATCAACTTAGCAATCTCGATCAAGTATTTCAGAATTTAAGGCGCAAATCAGCATGTATCACAACACCACCATTAAACACTCGGATCAACATCAATGGAAAGTACCATAGATCAGCATTTCAGCACCATGGATCAACATTTCACCAACATAGATCAGCATTTCAGCATTTTGCCCACACATCATCGTTTCAGCACCATAGATCACCATTTTGAGGAGCAATGTCACACGTATCAGATCAGTAATGTCGATCAAGGCATGAATTATATCAGCATTAAGCAGCTCAATATCCCTATCAGCTCTCAAACAGCAGCAATTAACAGAGAAATTCAGCAACTTAGATTTTCAGACAGCATTTTAATCGCAACAATAACAATTAACAGAGCAATGCAGTAGCTTATATTTTCGAAACTCATTTCAATCGCAACAGTATGGAAATATCATCCAGCAACACAGCATTATCACACCATTTTAGTGATGAATAAATCACATCCAGAAACAAGGCATTATCACAGCATAGCAAACAGAGTTTTGTTGAAGAACAGAGCTGACAGATGAACACTTACAGCGATTTGATATCTTCTTCTGGTTTGACATCTCTGAAGCTGTTTGATATCTTCTTCTGGGTTCCATGTAGAACGAAGCGAAACGAATTGAAGAATAAATCGCTGCAAGAAGATTCTACGAACATTTGCTCTGGTTCTTGAAGATATCACTGGAAGGATGATGCTGTTCTGTTCTGCGCGCTGGTTCTTCTGTAGATTTTAGGTTCGGATCTCCTTTGGATGTTGAAATCGACTCTCCTTATGCTTGGATTCGACTATGTCTGCTCTTATGAACTTATTGAGGATTTGACCAACTTAATTCAAAATAAGTAAGCTGCTGTAATGGCAATTGAAGACATGAAGACCTGCGTGAGAAACTAATGAACAACGCTCTGATTTGTACGATCCGATTGTTGAAATCTGGTCTCATGTTGCTTGGAATTGATCGATTCCTACTCGTATGAATGTGATGAGGATGAAACCATCTTGAATCGTCCAAAGGAAGGTGCTAAAATAACAATTGAAGGAAGAACTTGTGCGCGGGAAGCTGGAGACTTTCAATTTCCGATTTCTGACTCATTTGCAACGGAATTTTCAACGGCATTTTTCAACAGAAATTGAATGTCATCCCGAATCAACCTTCTCTGATACCATGAAAGGATTTGATGATTGAATAAGGAGAGAAACTTGAGATCAAAGCTTTATGTATTGAAAACATGGTGGAATGATTAGATGATTAAATACAAAGGGATAGTACTCCTTATATAGGAAGTACTAGGGACTATTAAGCAAATGTCCTAAACATAGGGACTAACATAAATTGAAAGTAAGTACATCATCTACTAAACAATTGAAATGTAATTCTCTAACATTCACCCAAGGTCTTCACCTTTACTGGTTTTGATCCTCAAACTTTTGAAAATTGCTGAATTGGTCACAAAACTTGCAATGCTTCTATCCTTGTGCCGAAATCCAAAATCCAATCCCGATCTAGTCCGCAATCGACTTGAGATCACAGACCTTCCGTCTTCAATTTGATTCTTCGAGCCCAACAAAACCATGTGGGTAACCACATACGGACAAAAACGAAAGTAAAAGTAAACTAAAGCAATGCCGCCATGGTCATGTACGTGGAGCCTTCTTGGTCATCCATTGTGATCACGCCATTTTAGGCTAAACGAAACCACTAAGAAAATGTTTGATCGGCACTTGAACTTGCAGCCAATGCTCGAAGCAATCTCACCAAAGACTTGCTCGTGCAAGCAACCCAATCACACACCAATGTGATCTTGAAACAGCAACTTCAGCATCAAGCATTTCAACATTTCGAGTAATGAATCAACTTAGCAATCTCGATCAAGTATTTCAGAATTTAAGGCGCAAATCAGCATGTATCACAACACCACCATTAAACACTCGGATCAACATCAATGGAAAGTACCATAGATCAGCATTTCAGCACCATGGATCAACATTTCACCAATATAGATCAGCATTTCAGCATTTTGCCCACACATCATCGTTTCAGCACCATAGATCACCATTTTGAGGAGCAATGTCACACGTATCAGATCAGTAATGTCGATCAAGGCATGAATTATATCAGCATTAAGCAGCTCAATATCCCTATCAGCTCTCAAACAGCAGCAATTAACAGAGAAATTCAGCAACTTAGATTTTCAGACAGCATTTTAATCGCAACAATAACAATTAACAGAGCAATGCAGTAGCTTATATTTTCGAAACTCATTTCAATCGCAACAGTATGGAAATATCATCCAGCAACACAGCATTATCACACCATTTTAGTGATGAATAAATCACATCCAGAAACAAGGCATTATCACAGCATAGCAAACAGAGTTTTGTTGAAGAACAGAGCTGACAGATGAACACTTACAGCGATTTGATATCTTCTTCTGGTTTGACATCTCTGAAGCTGTTTGATATCTTCTTCTGGGTTCCATGTAGAACGAAGCGAAACGAATTGAAGAATAAATCGCTGCAAGAAGATTCTACGAACATTTGCTCTGGTTCTTGAAGATATCACTGGAAGGATGATGCTGTTCTGTTCTGCGCGCTGGTTCTTCTGCAGATTTTAGGTTCGGATCTCCTTTGGATGTTGAAATCGACTCTCCTTATGCTTGGATTCGACTATGTCTGCTCTTATGAACTTATTGAGGATGTGACCAACTTAATTCAAACTAAGTAAGCTGCTGTAATGGCAATTGAAGACATGAAGACCTGCGTGAGAAACTAAAGAACAACGCTCTGATTTGTACGATCCGATTGTTGAAATCTGGTCTCATGTTGCTTGGAATTGATCGATTCCTACTCGTATGAATGTGATGAGGATGAAACCATCTTGAATCGTCCAAAGGAAGGTGCTAAAATAACAATTGAAGGAAGAACTTGTGCGCGGGAAGCTGGAGACTTTCAATTTCCGATTTCTGACTCATTTGCAACGGAATTTTCAACGGCATTTTTCAACAGAAATTGAATGTCATCCCGAATCAACCTTCTCTGATACCATGAAAGGATTTGATGATTGAATAAGGAGAGAAACTTGAGATCAAAGCTTTATGTATTGAAAACATGGTGGAATGATTAGATGATTAAATACAAAGGGATAGTACTCCTTATATAGGAAGTACTAGGGACTATTAAGCAAATGTCCTAAACATAGGGACTAACATAAATTGAAAGTAAGTACATCATCTACTAAACAATTGAAATGTAATTCTCTAACATTCACCCAAGGTCTTCACCTTTACTGGTTTTGATCCTCAAACTTTTGAAAATTGCTGAATTGGTCACAAAACTTGCAATGCTTCTATCCTTGTGCCGAAATCCAAAATCCAATCCCGATCTAGTCCGCAATCGACTTGAGATCACAGACCTTCCGTCTTCAATTTGATTCTTCGAGCCCAACAAAACCATGTGGGTAACCACATACGGACAAAAACGAAAGTAAAAGTAAACTAAAGCAATGCCGCCATGGTCATGTACGTGGAGCCTTCTTGGTCATCCATTGTGATCACGCCATTTTAGGCTAAACGAAACCACTAAGAAAATGTTTGATCGGCACTTGAACTTGCAGCCAATGCTCGAAGCAATCTCACCAAAGACTTGCTCGTGCAAGCAACCCAATCACACACCAATGTGATCTTGAAACAGCAACTTCAGCATCAAGCATTTCAACATTTCGAGTAATGAATCAACTTAGCAATCTCGATCAAGTATTTCAGAATTTAAGGCGCAAATCAGCATGTATCACAACACCACCATTAAACACTCGGATCAACATCAATGGAAAGTACCATAGATCAGCATTTCAGCACCATGGATCAACATTTCACCAACATAGATCAGCATTTCAGCATTTTGCCCACACATCATCGTTTCAGCACCATAGATCACCATTTTGAGGAGCAATGTCACACGTATCAGATCAGTAATGTCGATCAAGGCATGAATTATATCAGCATTAAGCAGCTCAATATCCCTATCAGCTCTCAAACAGCAGCAATTAACAGAGAAATTCAGCAACTTAGATTTTCAGACAGCATTTTAATCACAACAATAACAATTAACAGAGCAATGCAGTAGCTTATATTTTCGAAACTCATTTCAATCGCAACAGTATGGAAATATCATCCAGCAACACAGCATTATCACACCATTTTAGTGATGAATAAATCACATCCAGAAACAAGGCATTATCACAGCATAGCAAACAGAGTTTTGTTCAAGAACAGAGCTGACAGATGAACACTTACAGCGATTTGATATCTTCTTCTGGTTTGACATCTCTGAAGCTGTTTGATATCTTCTTCTGGGTTCCATGTAGAACGAAGCGAAACGAATTGAAGAATAAATCGCTGCAAGAAGATTCTACGAACATTTGCTCTGGTTCTTGAAGATATCACTGGAAGGATGATGCTGTTCTGTTCTGCGCGCTGGTTCTTCTGCAGATTTTAGGTTCGGATCTCCTTTGGATGTTGAAATCGACTCTCCTTCTGCTTGGATTCGACTATGTCTGCTCTTATGAACTTATTGAGGATGTGACCAACTTAATTCAAACTAAGTAAGCTGCTGTAATGGCAATTGAAGACATGAAGACCTGCGTGAGAAGCTAAAGAACAACGCTCTGATTTGTACGATCCGATTGTTGAAATCTGGTCTCATGTTGCTTGGAATTGATCGATTCCTACTCGTATGAATGTGATGAGGATGAAACCATCTTGAATCGTCCAAAGGAAGGTGCTAAAATAACAATTGAAGCAAGAACTTGTGCGCGGGAAGCTGGAGACTTTCAATTTCCGATTTCTGACTCATTTGCAACGGAATTTTCAACGGCATTTTTCAACAGAAATTGAATGTCATCCCGAATCAACCTTCTCTGATACCATGAAAGGATTTGATGATTGAATAAGGAGAGAAACTTGAGATCAAAGCTTTATGTATTGAAAACATGGTGGAATGATTAGATGATTAAATACAAAGGGATAGTACTCCTTATATAGGAAGTACTAGGGACTAATAAGCAAATGTCCTAAACATAGGGACTAACATAAATTGAAAGTATGTACATCATCTACCAAACAATTGAAATGTAATTCTCTAACATTCACCCAAGGTCTTCACCTTTATTGATTTTGATCCTCAAACTTTTGAAAATTGCTGATTGGTCACAAAACTTGCAATGCTTCTATCCTTGTGCCGAAATCCAAAATCCAATCCCGATCTAGTCCGCAATCGACTTGAGATCACAGACCTTCCATCTTCAATTTGATTCTTCGAGCCCAACACAACCATGTGGGTAACCACATACGGATAAAAACGAAAGTAAAACTAAACTAAAGCAATGCCGCCATGGTCATGTACGTGGAGCCTTCTTGGTCATCCATTGTGATCACGCCATTTTAGGCTAAACGAAACAACTAAGAAAATGTTTGATCGGCACTTGAACTTGCAGCCAATGCTCGAAGCAATCTCACCAAAGACTTGCTCGTGCAAGCAACCCAATCACACACCAATGTGATCTTGAAACAGCAACTTCAGCATCAAGCATTTCAACATTTCGAGTAATGAATCAACTTAGCAATCTCGATCAAGTATTTCAGAATTTAAGGCGCAAATCAGCATGTATCACAACACCACCATTAAACACTCTGATCAACATCAATGGAAAGTACCATAGATCAGCATTTCAGCACCATGGATCAACATTTCACCAACATAGATCAGCATTTCAGCATTTTGCCCACACATCATCGTTTCAGCACCATGGATCACCATTTTGAGGAGCAATGTCACACGTATCAGATCAATAATGTCGATCAAGGCATGAATTATCTCAGCATTAAGCAACTCAATATCCCTATCAGCTCTCAAACAGCAGCAATTAACAGAGAAATGCAGCAACTTAGATTTTCAGACAGCATTTTAATCGCAACAACAACAATTAACAGAGCAATGCATTAGCTTATATTTTCGAAACTCATTTCAATCGCAACAGTATGGAAATATCATCCAGCAACACAGCATTATCACACCATTTTAGAGCTGACAGATGAATACTTACACTGATTTGATATCTTCTTCTAGTTTGACATCTCTGAAGTTGTTTGATATCTTCTCCTGTATTCTACCTAGAACGAAGCGAAACGAATTGAATAATAAATCGCTGCAAGAAGATTCTACGAACATATGCTCTGGTTGTTGAAGATATCACTGGAAGGCTGAGGCTGTTCTGTTCTACGCGCTGGTTCTTCTGCAGATTTTAGGTTCGGATCTCCTTTGGATGTTGAAATCGAATCTCCTTCTGCTTGAATTCGACTGATTTCTGCTCTTATGAACTTGTTGAGGATGTGACCAACTTAATTCAAACTAAGTAAGCTGCTGTAATGGCAATTGAAGACATGAAGACCTGCGTGAGAAGCTAAAGAACAACGCTCTGATTTGTACGATCCGATTGTTGAAATCTGGTCTCATGTTGCTTGGAATTGATCGATTCCTACTCGTATGAATGTGATGAGGATGAAACCATCTTGAATCGTCCAAAGGAAGGTGCTAAAATAACATTTGAAGGAAGAACTTGCGCGCGGGAAGCTGGAAACTTTCAATTTCCGATTTCTGACTCCTTTACAACGGAATTTGCAACGGAATTTTTCAACAGAAATTGAATTTCATCCCTAATCAACCTTCTCTGATACCATGAAAGGATTTGATGATTGAATAAGGAGAGAAACTTGAGATCAAAGCTTTATGTATTGAAAACATGGTGGAATGATTAGATGATAAAATACAAAGGGATAGTACTCCTTATATAGGAAGTACTGGGGACTAATAAGCAAATGTCCTAAACATAGGGACTAACATAAATTGAAAGTATGTACATCATCTACCAAACAATTGAAATGTAATTCTCTAACATTCACCCAAGGTCTTCACCTTTATTGATTTTGATCCTCAAACTTTTGAAAATTGCTGATTGGTCACAAAACTTGCAATGCTTCTATCCTTGTGCCGAAATCCAAAATCCAATCTCGATCTAGTCCGCAATCGACTTGAGATCACAGACCTTCCATCTTCAATTTGATTCTTCGAGCCCAACACAACCATGTGGGTAACCACATACGGACAAAAACGAAAGTAAAACTAAACTAAAGCAATGCCGCCATGGTCATGTACGTGGAGCCTTCTTGGTCATCCATTGTGATCACACCATTTTAGGCTAAACGAAACAACTAAGAAAATGTTTGATCGGCACTTGAACTTGCAGCCAATGCTCGAAGCAATCTCACCAAAGACTTGCTCGTGCAAGCAACCCAATCACACACCAATGTGATCTTGAAACAGCAACTTCAGCATCAAGCATTTCAACATTTCGAGTAATGAATCAACTTAGCAATCTCGATCAAGTATTTCAGAATTTAAGGCGCAAATCAGCATGTATCACAACACCACCATTAAACACTCGGATCAACATCAATGGAAAGTACCATAGATCAGCATTTCAGCACCATGGATCAACATTTCACCAACATAGATCAGCATTTCAGCATTTTGCCCACACATCATCGTTTCAGCACCATGGATCACCATTTTGAGGAGCAATGTCACACGTATCAGATCAATAATGTCGATCAAGGCATGAATTATCTCAGCATTAAGCAACTCAATATCCCTATCAGCTCTCAAACAGCAGCAATTAACAGAGAAATGCAGCAACTTAGATTTTCAGACAGCATTTTAATCGCAACAACAACAATTAACAGAGCAATGCAGTAGCTTATATTTTCGAAACTCATTTCAATCGCAACAGTATGGAAATATCATCCAGCAACACAGCATTATCACACCATTTTAGTGATGAATAAATCACATCCAGAAACAAGGCATTATCACAGCATAGCAAACAGAGTTTTGTTGAAGAACAGAGCTGACAGATGAACACTTACAGCGATTTGATATCTTCTTCTGGTTTGACATCTCTGAAGCTGTTTGATATCTTCTTCTGGGTTCCATGTAGAACGAAGCGAAACGAATTGAAGAATAAATCGCTGCAAGAAGATTCTACGAACATTTGCTCTGGTTGTTGAAGATATCATTGGAAGGATGATGCTGTTCTGTTCTGCGCGCTGGTTCTTCTGCAGATTTTAGGTTCGGATCTCCTTTGGATGTTGAAATCGACTCTCCTTCTGCTTGGATTCGACTATGTCTGCTCTTATGAACTTATTGAGGATGTGACCAACTTAATTCAAACTAAGTAAGCTGCTGTAATGGCAATTGAAGACATGAAGACCTGCGTGAGAAGCTAAAGAACAACACTCTGATTTGTACGATCCGATTGTTGAAATCTGGTCTCATGTTGCTTGGAATTGATCGATTCCTACTCGTATGAATGTGATGAGGATGAAACCATCTTGAATCGTCCAAAGGAAGGTGCTAAAATAACAATTGAAGGAAGAACTTGCGCGCGGGAAGCTGGAGACTTTCAATTTCCGATTTCTGACTCATTTGCAACGGAATTTTCAACGGAATTTTTCAACAGAAATTGAATTTCATCCCTAATCAACCTTCTCTGATACCATGAAAGGATTTGATGATTGAATAAGGAGAGAAACTTGAGATCAAAGCTTTATGTATTGAAAACATGGTGGAATGATTAGATGATTAAATACAAAGGGATAGTACTCCTTATATAGGAAGTACTAGGGACTAATAAGCAAATGTCCTAAACATAGGGACTAACATAAATTGAAAGTATGTACATCATCTACCAAACAATTGAAATGTAATTCTCTAACATTCACCCAAGGTCTTCACCTTTATTGATTTTGATCCTCAAACTTTTGAAAATTGCTGAATTGGTCACAAAACTTGCAATGCTTCTATCCTTGTGCCGAAATCCAAAATCCAATCCCGATCTAGTCCGCAATCGACTTGAGATCACAGACCTTCCGTCTTAAATTTGATTCTTCGAGCCCAACACAACCATGTGGGTAACCACACACGGACAAAAACGAAAGTAAAACTAAACTAAAGCAATGCCGCCATGGTCATGTACGTGGAGCCTTCTTGGTCATCCATTGTGATCACGCCATTTTAGGCTAAACGAAACCACTAAGAAAATGTTTGATCGGCACTTGAACTTGCAGCCAATGCTCGAAGCAATCTCACCAAAGACTTGCTCGTGCAAGCAACCCAATCACACACCAATGTGATCTTGAAACAGCAACTTCAGCATCAAGCATTTCAACATTTCGAGTAATGAATCAACTTACCAATCTCGATCAAGTATTTCAGAATTTAAGGCGCAAATCAGCATGTATCACAACACCACCATTAAACACTCGGATCAACATCAATGGAAAGTACAATAGATCAGCATTTCAGCACCATGGATCAACATTTCACCAACATAGATCAGCATTTCAGCATTTTGCCCACACATCATCGTTTCAGCACCATGGATCACCATTTTGAGGAGCAATGTCACACGTATCAGATCAATAATGTCGATCAAGGCATGAATTATATCAGCATTAAGCAGCTCAATATCCCTATCAGCTCTCAAACAGCAGCAATTAACAGAGAAATGCAGCAACTTAGATTTTCAGACAGCATTTTAATCGCAACAACAACAATTAACAGAGCAATTCAGTAGCTTATATTTTCGAAACTCATTTCAATCGCAACAGTATGGAAATATCATCCAGCAACACAGCATTATCACACCATTTTAGAGCTGACAGATGAACACTTACAACGATTTGATATCTTCTTCTGGTTTGACATCTCTGAAGCTGGTTGATATCTTCTTCTGGGTTCTATCTAGAACGAAGCGAAACGAATTGAAGAATAAATCGCTGCAAGAAGATTCTACGAACATTTGCTCTGGTTCTTGAAGATATCACTGGAAGGCTGATGCTGTTCTGTTCTGCGCGCTGGTTCTTCTGCAGATTTTAGGTTCGGATCTCCTTTGGATGTTGAAATCGACTCTCCATCTGCTTGGATTCGACTATGTCTGCTCTTATGAACTTATTGAGGATGTGACCAAGTTAATTCAAACTAAGTAAGCTGCTGTAATGGCAATTGAAGACATGAAGACCTGCGTGAGAAGCTAAAGAACAACGCTCTGATTTGTACGATCCGATTGTTGAAATCTGGTCTCATGTTGCTTGGAATTGATCGATTCCTACTCGGTTGAATGTGATGAGGATGAAACCATCTTGAATCGTCCAAAGGAAGGTGCTAAAATAACATTTGAAGGAAGAACTTGCGCGCGGGAAGCTGGAGACTTTCAATTTCCGATTTCTGACTCCTTTACAACGGAATTTGCAACGGAATTTTTCAACAGAAATTGAATTTCATCCCTAATCAACCTTCTCTGATACCATGAAAGGATTTGATGATTGAATAAGGAGAGAAACTTGAGATCAAAGATTTATGTATTGAAAACATGGTGGAATGATTAGATGATTAAATACAAAGGGATAGTACTCCTTATATAGGAAGTACTAGGGACTAATAAGCAAATGTCCTAAACATAGGGACTAACATAAATTGAAAGTATGTACATCATCTACCAAACAATTGAAATGTAATTCTCTAACATTCACCCAAGGTCTTCACCTTTATTGATTTTGATCCTCAAACTTTTGAAAATTGCTGAATTGGTCACAAAACTTGCAATGCTTCTATCCTTGTGCCGAAATCCAAAATCCAATCCCGATCTAGTCCGCAATCGACTTGAGATCACAGACCTTCCGTCTTCAATTTGATTCTTCGAGCCCAACACAACCATGTGGGTAACCACATACGGACAAAAACGAAAGTAAAACTAAACTAAAGCAATGCCGCCATGGTCATGTACGTGGAGCCTTCTTGGTCATCCATTGTGATCACGCCATTTTAGGCTAAACGAAACAACTAAGAAAATGTTTGATCGGCACTTGAACTTGCAGCCAATGCTCGAAGCAATCTCACCAAAGACTTGCTCGTGCAAGAAACCCAATCACACACCAATGTGATCTTGAAACAGCAACTTCAGCATCAAGCATTTCAACATTTCGAGTAATGAATCAACTTAGCAATCTCGATCAAGTATTTCAGAATTTAAGGCGCAAATCAGCATGTATCACAACACCACCATTAAACACTCGGATCAACATCAATGGAAAGTACCATAGATCAGCATTTCAGCACCATGGATCAACATTTCACCAACATAGATCAGCATTTCAGCATTTTGCCCACACATCATCGTTTCAGCACCATGGATCACCATTTTGAGGAGCAATGTCACACGTATCAGATCAATAATGTCGATCAAGGCATGAATTATCTCAGCATTAAGCAACTCAATATCCCTATCAGCTCTCAAACAGCAGCAATTAACAGAGAAATGCAGCAACTTAGATTTTCAGACAGCATTTTAATCGCAACAACAACAATTAACAGAGCAATTCAGTAGCTTATATTTTCGAAACTCATTTCAATCGCAACAGTATGGAAATATCATCCAGCAACACAGCATTATCACACCATTTTAGAGCTGACAGATGAACACTTACAACGATTTGATATCTTCTTCTGGTTTGACATCTCTGAAGCTGGTTGATATCTTCTTCTGGGTTCCATCTAGAACGAAGCGAAACGAATTGAAGAATAAATCGCTGCAAGAAGATTCTACGAACATTTGCTCTGGTTCTTGAAGATATCACTGGAAGGCTGATGCTGTTCTGTTCTGCGCGCTGGTTCTTCTGCAGATTTTAGGTTCGGATCTCCTTTGGATGTTGAAATCGACTCTCCATCTGCTTGGATTCGACTATGTCTGCTCTTATGAACTTATTGAGGATGTGACCAAGTTAATTCAAACTAAGTAAGCTGCTGTAATGGCAATTGAAGACATGAAGACCTGCGTGAGAAGCTAAAGAACAACGCTCTGATTTGTACGATCCGATTGTTGAAATCTGGTCTCATGTTGCTTGGAATTGATCGATTCCTACTCGGTTGAATGTGATGAGGATGAAACCATCTTGAATCGTCCAAAGGAAGGTGCTAAAATAACATTTGAAGGAAGAACTTGCGCGCGGGAAGCTGGAGACTTTCAATTTCCGATTTCTGACTCCTTTACAACGGAATTTGCAACGGAATTTTTCAACAGAAATTGAATTTCATCCCTAATCAACCTTCTCTGATACCATGAAAGGATTTGATGATTGAATAAGGAGAGAAACTTGAGATCAAAGATTTATGTATTGAAAACATGGTGGAATGATTAGATGATTAAATACAAAGGGATAGTACTCCTTATATAGGAAGTACTAGGGACTAATAAGCAAATGTCCTAAACATAGGGACTAACATAAATTGAAAGTATGTACATCATCTACCAAACAATTGAAATGTAATTCTCTAACATTCACCCAAGGTCTTCACCTTTATTGATTTTGATCCTCAAACTTTTGAAAATTGCTGAATTGGTCACAAAACTTGCAATGCTTCTATCCTTGTGCCGAAATCCAAAATCCAATCCCGATCTAGTCCGCAATCGACTTGAGATCACAGACCTTCCGTCTTCAATTTGATTCTTCGAGCCCAACACAACCATGTGGGTAACCACATACGGACAAAAACGAAAGTAAAACTAAACTAAAGCAATGCCGCCATGGTCATGTACGTGGAGCCTTCTTGGTCATCCATTGTGATCACGCCATTTTAGGCTAAACGAAACAACTAAGAAAATGTTTGATCGGCACTTGAACTTGCAGCCAATGCTCGAAGCAATCTCACCAAAGACTTGCTCGTGCAAGCAACCCAATCACACACCAATGTGATCTTGAAACAGCAACTTCAGCATCAAGCATTTCAACATTTCGAGTAATGAATCAACTTAGCAATCTCGATCAAGTATTTCAGAATTTAAGGCGCAAATCAGCATGTATCACAACACCACCATTAAACACTCGGATCAACATCAATGGAAAGTACCATAGATCAGCATTTCAGCACCATGGATCAACATTTCACCAACATAGATCAGCATTTCAGCATTTTGCCCACACATCATCGTTTCAGCACCATGGATCACCATTTTGAGGAGCAATGTCACACGTATCAGATCAATAATGTCGATCAAGGCATGAATTATCTCAGCATTAAGCAACTCAATATCCCTATCAGCTCCCAAACAGCAGCAATTAACAGAGAAATGCAGCAACTTAGATTTTCAGACAGCATTTTAATCGCAACAACAACAATTAACAGAGCAATGCAGTAGCTTATATTTTCGAAACTCATTTCAATCGCAACAGTATGGAAATATCATCCAGCAACACAGCATTATCACACCATTTTAGTGATGAATAAATCACATCCAGAAACAAGGCATTATCACAGCATAGCAAACAGAGTTTTGTTGAAGAACAGAGCTGACAGATGAACACTTACAGCGATTTGATATCTTCTTCTGGTTTGACATCTCTGAAGCTGTTTGATATCTTCTTCTGGGTTCCATGTAGAACGAAGCGAAACGAATTGAAGAATAAATCGCTGCAAGAAGATTCTACGAACATTTGCTCTGGTTGTTGAAGATATCATTGGAAGGATGATGCTGTTCTGTTCTGCGCGCTGGTTCTTCTGCAGATTTTAGGTTCGGATCTCCTTTGGATGTTGAAATCGACTCTCCTTCTGCTTGGATTCGACTATGTCTGCTCTTATGAACTTATTGAGGATGTGGCCAACTTAATTCAAACTAAGTAAGCTGCTGTAATGGCAATTGAAGACATGAAGACCTGCGTGAGAAGCTAAAGAACAACACTCTGATTTGTACGATCCGATTGTTGAAATCTGGTCTCATGTTGCTTGGAATTGATCGATTCCTACTCGTATGAATGTGATGAGGATGAAACCATCTTGAATCGTCCAAAGGAAGGTGCTAAAATAACAATTGAAGGAAGAACTTGCGCGCGGGAAGCTGGAGACTTTCAATTTCCGATTTCTGACTCATTTTCAACGGAATTTTTCAACAGAAATTGAATTTCATCCCTAATCAACCTTCTCTGATACCATGAAAGGATTTGATGATTGAATAAGGAGAGAAACTTGAGATCAAAGCTTTATGTATTGAAAACATGGTGGAATGATTAGATGATTAAATACAAAGGGATGGTACTCCTTATATAGGAAGTACTAGGGACTAATAAGCAAATGTCCTAAACATAGGGACTAACATAAATTGAAAGTATGTACATCATCTACCAAACAATTGAAATGTAATTCTCTAACATTCACCCAAGGTCTTCACCTTTATTGATTTTGATCCTCAAACTTTTGAAAATTGCTGAATTGGTCACAAAACTTGCAATGCTTCTATCCTTGTGCCGAAATCCAAAATCCAATCCCGATCTAGTCCGCAATCGACTTGAGATCACAGACCTTCCGTCTTCAATTTGATTCTTCGAGCCCAACACAACCATGTGGGTAACCACACACGGACAAAAACGAAAGTAAAACTAAACTAAAGCAATGCCGCCATGGTCATGTACGTGGAGCCTTCTTGGTCATCCATTGTGATCACGCCATTTTAGGCTAAACGAAACAACTAAGAAAATGTTTGATCGGCACTTGAACTTGCAGCCAATGCTCGAAGCAATCTCACCAAAGACTTGCTCGTGCAAGCAACCCAATCACACACCAATGTGATCTTGAAACAGCAACTTCAGCATCAAGCATTTCAACATTTCGAGTAATGAATCAACTTAGCAATCTCGATCAAGTATTTCAGAATTTAAGGCGCAAATCAGCATGTATCACAACACCACCATTAAACACTCGGATCAACATCAATGGAAAGTACCATAGATCAGCATTTCAGCACCATGGATCAACATTTCACCAACATAGATCAGCATTTCAGCATTTTGCCCACACATCATCGTTTCAGCACCATGGATCACCATTTTGAGGAGCAATGTCACACGTATCAGATCAATAATGTCGATCAAGGCATGAATTATCTCAGCATTAAGCAACTCAATATCCCTATCAGCTCCCAAACAGCAGCAATTAACAGAGAAATGCAGCAACTTAGATTTTCAGACAGCATTTTAATCGCAACAACAACAATTAACAGAGCAATGCAGTAGCTTATATTTTCGAAACTCATTTCAATCGCAACAGTATGGAAATATCATCCAGCAACACAGCATTATCACACCATTTTAGTGATGAATAAATCACATCCAGAAACAAGGCATTATCACAGCATAGCAAACAGAGTTTTGTTGAAGAACAGAGCTGACAGATGAACACTTACAGCGATTTGATATCTTCTTCTGGTTTGACATCTCTGAAGCTGTTTGATATCTTCTTCTGGGTTCCATGTAGAACGAAGCGAAACGAATTGAAGAATAAATCGCTGCAAGAAGATTCTACGAACATTTGCTCTGGTTGTTGAAGATATCATTGGAAGGATGATGCTGTTCTGTTCTGCGCGCTGGTTCTTCTGCAGATTTTAGGTTCGGATCTCCTTTGGATGTTGAAATCGACTCTCCTTCTGCTTGGATTCGACTATGTCTGCTCTTATGAACTTATTGAGGATGTGGCCAACTTAATTCAAACTAAGTAAGCTGCTGTAATGGCAATTGAAGACATGAAGACCTGCGTGAGAAGCTAAAGAACAACACTCTGATTTGTACGATCCGATTGTTGAAATCTGGTCTCATGTTGCTTGGAATTGATCGATTCCTACTCGTATGAATGTGATGAGGATGAAACCATCTTGAATCGTCCAAAGGAAGGTGCTAAAATAACAATTGAAGGAAGAACTTGCGCGCGGGAAGCTGGAGACTTTCAATTTCCGATTTCTGACTCATTTTCAACGGAATTTTTCAACAGAAATTGAATTTCATCCCTAATCAACCTTCTCTGATACCATGAAAGGATTTGATGATTGAATAAGGAGAGAAACTTGAGATCAAAGCTTTATGTATTGAAAACATGGTGGAATGATTAGATGATTAAATACAAAGGGATAGTACTCCTTATATAGGAAGTACTAGGGACTAATAAGCAAATGTCCTAAACATAGGGACTAACATAAATTGAAAGTATGTACATCATCTACCAAACAATTGAAATGTAATTCTCTAACATTCACCCAAGGTCTTCACCTTTATTGATTTTGATCCTCAAACTTTTGAAAATTGCTGAATTGGTCACAAAACTTGCAATGCTTCTATCCTTGTGCCGAAATCCAAAATCCAATCCCGATCTAGTCCGCAATCGACTTGAGATCACAGACCTTCCGTCTTCAATTTGATTCTTCGAGCCCAACACAACCATGTGGGTAACCACACACGGACAAAAACGAAAGTAAAACTAAACTAAAGCAATGCCGCCATGGTCATGTACGTGGAGCCTTCTTGGTCATCCATTGTGATCACGCCATTTTAGGCTAAACGAAACAACTAAGAAAATGTTTGATCGGCACTTGAACTTGCAGCCAATGCTCGAAGCAATCTCACCAAAGACTTGCTCGTGCAAGCAACCCAATCACACACCAATGTGATCTTG
Organism: Chamaenerion angustifolium; assembly: GCA_946814005.1. NCBI lineage: Eukaryota > Viridiplantae > Streptophyta > Magnoliopsida > Myrtales > Onagraceae > Chamaenerion > Chamaenerion angustifolium. The sequence goes on along the minus strand of OX328277.1, from coordinate 16,816,115 downwards.
AAACAGCAACTTCAGCATCAAGCATTTCAACATTTCGAGTAATGAATCAACTTAGCAATCTCGATCAAGTATTTCAGAATTTAAGGCGCAAATCAGCATGTATCACAACACCACCATTAAACACTCGGATCAACATCAATGGAAAGTACCATAGATCAGCATTTCAGCACCATGGATCAACATTTCACCAACATAGATCAGCATTTCAGCATTTTGCCCACACATCATCGTTTCAGCACCATGGATCACCATTTTGAGGAGCAATGTCACACGTATCAGATCAATAATGTCGATCAAGGCATGAATTATCTCAGCATTAAGCAACTCAATATCCCTATCAGCTCCCAAACAGCAGCAATTAACAGAGAAATGCAGCAACTTAGATTTTCAGACAGCATTTTAATCGCAACAACAACAATTAACAGAGCAATGCAGTAGCTTATATTTTCGAAACTCATTTCAATCGCAACAGTATGGAAATATCATCCAGCAACACAGCATTATCACACCATTTTAGTGATGAATAAATCACATCCAGAAACAAGGCATTATCACAGCATAGCAAACAGAGTTTTGTTGAAGAACAGAGCTGACAGATGAACACTTACAGCGATTTGATATCTTCTTCTGGTTTGACATCTCTGAAGCTGTTTGATATCTTCTTCTGGGTTCCATGTAGAACGAAGCGAAACGAATTGAAGAATAAATCGCTGCAAGAAGATTCTACGAACATTTGCTCTGGTTGTTGAAGATATCATTGGAAGGATGATGCTGTTCTGTTCTGCGCGCTGGTTCTTCTGCAGATTTTAGGTTCGGATCTCCTTTGGATGTTGAAATCGACTCTCCTTCTGCTTGGATTCGACTATGTCTGCTCTTATGAACTTATTGAGGATGTGGCCAACTTAATTCAAACTAAGTAAGCTGCTGTAATGGCAATTGAAGACATGAAGACCTGCGTGAGAAGCTAAAGAACAACACTCTGATTTGTACGATCCGATTGTTGAAATCTGGTCTCATGTTGCTTGGAATTGATCGATTCCTACTCGTATGAATGTGATGAGGATGAAACCATCTTGAATCGTCCAAAGGAAGGTGCTAAAATAACAATTGAAGGAAGAACTTGCGCGCGGGAAGCTGGAGACTTTCAATTTCCGATTTCTGACTCATTTTCAACGGAATTTTTCAACAGAAATTGAATTTCATCCCTAATCAACCTTCTCTGATACCATGAAAGGATTTGATGATTGAATAAGGAGAGAAACTTGAGATCAAAGCTTTATGTATTGAAAACATGGTGGAATGATTAGATGATTAAATACAAAGGGATAGTACTCCTTATATAGGAAGTACTAGGGACTAATAAGCAAATGTCCTAAACATAGGGACTAACATAAATTGAAAGTATGTACATCATCTACCAAACAATTGAAATGTAATTCTCTAACATTCACCCAAGGTCTTCACCTTTATTGATTTTGATCCTCAAACTTTTGAAAATTGCTGAATTGGTCACAAAACTTGCAATGCTTCTATCCTTGTGCCGAAATCCAAAATCCAATCCCGATCTAGTCCGCAATCGACTTGAGATCACAGACCTTCCGTCTTCAATTTGATTCTTCGAGCCCAACACAACCATGTGGGTAACCACACACGGACAAAAACGAAAGTAAAACTAAACTAAAGCAATGCCGCCATGGTCATGTACGTGGAGCCTTCTTGGTCATCCATTGTGATCACGCCATTTTAGGCTAAACGAAACCACTAAGAAAATGTTTGATCGGCACTTGAACTTGCAGCCAATGCTTGAAGCAATCTCACCAAAGACTTGCTCGTGCAAGCAACCCAATCACACACCAATGTGATCTTGAAACAGCAACTTCAGCATCAAGCATTTCAACATTTCGAGTAATGAATCAACTTAGCAATCTCGATCAAGTATTTCAGAATTTAAGGCGCAAATCAGCATGTATCACAACACCACCATTAAACACTCGGATCAACATCAATGGAAAGTACCATAGATCAGCATTTCAGCACCATGGATCAACATTTCACCAACATAGATCAGCATTTCAGCATTTTGCCCACACATCATCGTTTCAGCACCATAGATCACCATTTTGAGGAGCAATGTCACACGTATCAGATCAGTAATGTCGATCAAGGCATGAATTATATCAGCATTAAGCAGCTCAATATCCCTATCAGCTCTCAAACAGCAGCAATTAACAGAGAAATGCAGCAACTTAGATTTTCAGACAGCATTTTAATCGCAACAACAACAATTAACAGAGCAATGCAGTAGCTTATATTTTCGAAACTCATTTCAATCGCAACAGTATGGAAATATCATCCAGCAACACAGCATTATCACACCATTTTAGTGATGAATAAATCACATCCAGAAACAAGGCATTATCACAGCATAGCAAACAGAGATTTGTTGAAGAACAGAGCTGACAGATGAACACTTACAGCGATTTGATATCTTCTTCTGGTTTGACATCTCTGAAGCTGTTTGATATCTTCTTCTGGGTTCCATGTAGAACGAAGCGAAACGAATTGAAGAATAAATCGCTGCAAGAAGATTCTACGAACATTTGCTCTGGTTGTTGAAGATATCATTGGAAGGATGATGCTGTTCTGTTCTGCGCGCTGGTTCTTCTGCAGATTTTAGGTTCGGATCTCCTTTGGATGTTGAAATCGACTCTCCTTCTGCTTGGATTCGACTATGTCTGCTCTTATGAACTTATTGAGGATGTGACCAACTTAATTCAAACTAAGTAAGCTGCTGTAATGGCAATTGAAGACATGAAGACCTGCGTGAGAAGCTAAAGAACAACCCTCTCATTTGTACGATCCGATTGTTGAAATCTGGTCTCATGTTGCTTGGAATTGATCGATTCCTACTCGTATGAATGTGATGAGGATGAAACCATCTTGAATCGTCCAAAGGAAGGTGCTAAAATAACAATTGAAGGAAGAACTTGCGCGCGGGAAGCTGGAGACTTTCAATTTCCGATTTCTGACTCATTTGCAACGGAATTTTCAACGGAATTTTTCAACAGAAATTGAATTTCATCCCTAATCAACCTTCTCTGATACCATGAAAGGATTTGATGATTGAATAAGGAGAGAAACTTGAGATCAAAGCTTTATGTATTGAAAACATGGTGGAATGATTAGATGATTAAATACAAAGGGATAGTACTCCTTATATAGGAAGTACTAGGGACTAATAAGCAAATGTCCTAAACATAGGGACTAACATAAATTGAAAGTATGTACATCATCTACCAAACAATTGAAATGTAATTCTCTAACATTCACCCAAGGTCTTCACCTTTATTGATTTTGATCCTCAAACTTTTGAAAATTGCTGAATTGGTCACAAAACTTGCAATGCTTCTATCCTTGTGCCGAAATCCAAAATCCAATCCCGATCTAGTCCGCAATCGACTTGAGATCACAGACCTTCCGTCTTCAATTTGATTCTTCGAGCCCAACACAACCATGTGGGTAACCACATACGGACAAAAACGAAAGTAAAACTAAACTAAAGCAATGCCGCCATGGTCATGTACGTGGAGCCTTCTTGGTCATCCATTGTGATCACGCCATTTTAGGCTAAACGAAACAACTAAGAAAATGTTTGATCGGCACTTGAGCTTGCAGACAATGCTCGAAGCAATCTCACCAAAGACTTGCTCGTGCAAGCAACCCAATCACACACCAATGTGATCTTGAAACAGCAACTTCAGCATCAAGCATTTCAACATTTCGAGTAATGAATCAACTTAGCAATCTCGATCAAGTATTTCAGAATTTAAGGCGCAAATCAGCATGTATCACAACACCACCATTAAACACTCGGATCAACATCAATGGAAAGTACCATAGATCAGCATTTCAGCACCATGGATCAACATTTCACCAACATAGATCAGCATTTCAGCATTTTGCCCACACATCATCGTTTCAGCACCATGGATCACCATTTTGAGGAGCAATGTCACACGTATCAGATCAATAATGTCGATCAAGGCATGAATTATCTCAGCATTAAGCAACTCAATATCCCTATCAGCTCTCAAACAGCAGCAATTAACAGAGAAATGCAGCAACTTAGATTTTCAGACAGCATTTTAATCGCAACAACAACAATTAACAGAGCAATGTAGTAGCTTATATTTTCGAAACTCATTTCAATCGCAACAGTATGGAAATATCATCCAGCAACACAGCATTATCACACCATTTTAGTGATGAATAAATCACATCCAGAAACAAGGCATTATCACAGCATAGCAAACAGAGTTTTGTTGAAGAACAGAGCTGACAGATGAACACTTACAGCGATTTGATATCTTCTTCTGGTTTGACATCTCTGAAGCTGTTTGATATCTTCTTCTGGGTTCCATGTAGAACGAAGCGAAACGAATTGAAGAATAAATCGCTGCAAGAAGATTCTACGAACATTTGCTCTGGTTGTTGAAGATATCATTGGAAGGATGATGCTGTTCTGTTCTGCGCGCTGGTTCTTCTGCAGATTTTAGGTTCGGATCTCCTTTGGATGTTGAAATCGACTCTCCTTCTGCTTGGATTCGACTATGTCTGCTCTTATGAACTTATTGAGGATGTGACCAACTTAATTCAAACTAAGTAAGCTGCTGTAATGGCAATTGAAGACATGAAGACCTGCGTGAGAAGCTAAAGAACAACACTCTGATTTGTACGATCCGATTGTTGAAATCTGGTCTCATGTTGCTTTGAATTGATCGATTCCTACTCGTATGAATGTGATGAGGATGAAACCATCTTGAATCGTCCAAAGGAAGGTGCTAAAATAACAATTGAAGGAAGAACTTGCGCGCGGGAAGCTGGAGACTTTCAATTTCCGATTTCTGACTCATTTGCAACGGAATTTTCAACGGAATTTTTCAACAGAAATTGAATTTCATCCCTAATCAACCTTCTCTGATACCATGAAAGGATTTGATGATTGAATAAGGAGAGAAACTTGAGATCAAAGCTTTATGTATTGAAAACATGGTGGAATGATTAGATGATTAAATACAAAGGGATAGTACTCCTTATATAGGAAGTACTAGGGACTAATAAGCAAATGTCCTAAACATAGGGACTAACATAAATTGAAAGTATGTACATCATCTACCAAACAATTGAAATGTAATTCTCTAACATTCACCCAAGGTCTTCACCTTTATTGATTTTGATCCTCAAACTTTTGAAAATTGCTGAATTGGTCACAAAACTTGCAATGCTTCTATCCTTGTGCCGAAATCCAAAATCCAATCCCGATCTAGTCCGCAATCGACTTGAGATCACAGACCTTCCGTCTTCAATTTGATTCTTCGAGCCCAACACAACCATGTGGGTAACCACATACGGACAAAAACGAAAGTAAAACTAAACTAAAGCAATGCCGCCATGGTCATGTACGTGGAGCCTTCTTGGTCATCCATTGTGATCACGCCATTTTAGGCTAAACGAAACAACTAAGAAAATGTTTGATCGGCACTTGAGCTTGCAGACAATGCTCGAAGCAATCTCACCAAAGACTTGCTCGTGCAAGCAACCCAATCACACACCAATGTGATCTTGAAACAGCAACTTAAGCATCAAGCATTTCAACATTTCGAGTAATGAATCAACTTAGCAATCTCGATCAAGTATTTTAGAATTTAAGGCGCAAATCAGCATGTATCACAATACCACCATTAAACACTCGGATCAACATCAATGGAAAGTACCATAGATCAGCATTTCAGCACCATGGATCAACCTTTTCACCAACATAGATCAGCATTTCAGCATTTTGCCCACACATCATCGTTTCAGCACCATAGATCACCATTTTGAGGAGCAATGTCACACGTATCAGATCAATAATGTCAATCAAGGCATGAATTATCTCAGCATTAAGCAGCTCAATATCCCTATCAGCTCTCAAACAGCAGCAATTAACAGAGAAATGCAGCAACTTAGATTTTCAGACAGCATTTTAATCGCAACAACAACAATTAACAGAGGAATGCAGTAGCTTATATTTTCGAAACGCATTTCAATCGCAACAGTATGGAAATGTCATCCAGCAACACAGCATTATCACACCATTTTAGTGATGAATAAATCACATCCAGCAACAAGGCATTATCACAGCATAGCAAACAGAGTTTTGTTGAAGAACAGAGCTGACAGATGAACACTTACAGCGATTTGATATCTTCTTCTGGTTTGACATCTCTGAAGCAGGTTGATATCTTCTTCTGGGTTCCATGTAGAACGAAGCGAAACGAATTGAAGAATAAATCGCTGCAAGAAGATTCTACGAACATTTGCTCTGGTTGTTGAAGATATCATTGGAAGGATGATGCTGTTCTGTTCTGCGCGCTGGTTCTTCTGCAGATTTTAGGTTCGGATCTCCTTTGGATGTTGAAATCGACTCTCCTTCTGCTTGGATTCGACTATGTCTGCTCTTATGAACTTATTGAGGATGTGACCAACTTAATTCAAACTAAGTAAGCTGCTGTAATGGCAATTGAAGACATGAAGACCTGCGTGAGAAGCTAAAGAACAACACTCTGATTTGTACGATCCGATTGTTGAAATCTGGTCTCATGTTGCTTGGAATTGATCGATTCCTACTCGTATGAATGTGATGAGGATGAAACCATCTTGAATCGTCCAAAGGAAGGTGCTAAAATAACAATTGAAGGAAAAACTTGCGCGCGGGAAGCTGGAGACTTTCAATTTCCGATTTCTGACTCCTTTGCAACGGAATTTGCAACGGAATTTTTCAACAGAAATTGAATTTCATCCCTAATCAACCTTCTCTGATACCATGAAAGGATTTGATGATTGAATAAGGAGAGAAACTTGAGATCAAAGCTTTATGTATTGAAAACATGGTGGAATGATTAGATGATTAAATACAAAGGGATAGTACTCCTTATATAGGAAGTACTAGGGACTAATAAGCAAATGTCCTAAACATAGGGACTAACATAAATTGAAAGTATGTACATCATCTACCAAACAATTGAAATGTAATTCTCTAACATTCACCCAAGGTCTTCACCTTTATTGATTTTGATCCTCAAACTTTTGAAAATTGCTGAATTGGTCACAAAACTTGCAATGTTTCTATCCTTGTGCCGAAATCCAAAATCCAATCCCGATCTAGTCCGCAATCGACTTGAGATCACAGACCTTCCGTCTTCAATTTGATTCTTCGAGCCCAACACAACCATGTGGGTAACCACATACGGACAAAAACGAAAGTAAAACTAAACTAAAGCAATGCCGCCATGGTCATGTACGTGGAGCCTTCTTGGTCATCTATTGTGATCACGCCATTTTAGGCTAAACGAAACAACTAAGAAAATGTTTGATCGGCACTTGAGCTTGCAGACAATGCTCGAAGCAATCTCACCAAAGACTTGCTCGTGCAAGCAACCCAATCACACACCAATGTGATCTTGAAACAGCAACTTCAGCATCAAGCATTTCAACATTTCGAGTAATGAATCAACTTAGCAATCTCGATCAAGTATTTCAGTATTTATGGCGCAAATCAGCATGTATCACAATACCACCATTAAACACTCGGATCAACATCAATGGAAAGTACCATAGATCAGCATTTCAGCACCATGGATCAACATTTCACCAACATAGATCAGCATTTCAGCATTTTGCCCACACATCATCGTTTCAGCACCATAGATCACCATTTTGAGGAGCAATGTCACACGTATCAGATCAATAATGTCGATCAAGGCATGAATTATCTCAACATTAAGCAGCTCAATATCCCTATCAGCTCTCAAACAGCAGCAATTAATAGAGAAATGCAGCAACTTAGATTTTCTGACAGCATTTTAATCGCAACAACAACAATTAACAGAGGAATGCAGTAGCTTATATTTTCGAAACGCATTTCAATCGCAACAGTATGGAAATGTCATCCAGCAACACAGCATTATCACACCATTTTAGTGATGAATAAATCACATCCAGCAACAAGGCATTATCACAGCATAGCAAACAGAGTTTTGTTGAAGAACAGAGCTGACAGATGAACACTTACAGCGATTTGATATCTTCTTCTGGTTTGACATCTCTGAAGCTGGTTGATATCTTCTTCTGGGTTCCATCTAGAACGAAGCGAAACGAATTGAAGAATAAATCGCTGCAAGAAGATTCTACGAACATTTGCTCTGGTTGTTGAAGATATCACTGGAAGGCTGATGCTGTTCTGTTCTGCGCGCTGGTTCTTCTGCAGATTTTAGGTTCGGATCTCCTTTGGATGTTGAAATCGACTCTCCTTCTGCTTGGATTCGACTATTTCTGCTCTTATGAACTTATTGAGGATGTGACCAACTTAATTTAAACTAAGTAAGCTGCTGTAATGGCAATTGAAGACATGAAGACCTGCGTGAGAAGCTAAAGAACAACGCTCTGATTTGTACGATCCGATTGTTGAAATCTGGTCTCATGTTGCTTGGAATTGATCGATTCCTACTCGTATGAATGTGATGAGGATGAAACCATCTTGAATCGTCCAAAGGAAGGTGCTAAAATAACAATTGAAGGAAAAACTTGCGCGCGGGAAGCTGCAGACTTTCAATTTCTGATTTCTGACTCCTTTGCAACGGAATTTGCAACGGAATTTTTCAACAGAAATTGAATTTCATCCCTAATCAACCTTCTCTGATACCATGAAAGGATTTGATGATTGAATAAGGAGAGAAACTTGAGATCAAAGCTTTATGTATTGAAAACATGGTGGAATGATTAGATGATTAAATACAAAGGGATAGTACTCCTTATATAGGAAGTACTAGGGACTAATAAGCAAATGTCCTAAACATAGGGACTAACATAAATTGAAAGTATGTACATCATCTACCAAACAATTGAAATGTAATTCTCTAACATTCACCCAAGGTCTTCACCTTTATTGATTTTGATCCTCAAACTTTTGAAAATTGCTGAATTGGTCACAAAACTTGCAATGCTTCTATCCTTGTGCCGAAATCCAAAATCCAATCCCGATCTAGTCCGCAATCGACTTGAGATCACAGACCTTCCGTCTTCAATTTGATTCTTCGAGCCCAACACAACCATGTGGGTAACCACATACGGACAAAAACGAAAGTAAAACTAAACTAAAGCAATGCCGCCATGGTCATGTACGTGGAGCCTTCTTGGTCATCCATTGTGATCACGCCATTTTAGGCTAAACGAAACAACTAAGAAAATGTTTGATCGGCACTTGAGCTTGCAGACAATGCTCGAAGCAATCTCACCAAAGACTTGCTCGTGCAAGCAACCCAATCACACACCAATGTGATCTTGAAACAGCAACTTCAGCATCAAGCATTTCAACATTTCGAGTAATGAATCAACTTAGCAATCTCGATCAAGTATTTCAGAATTTAAGGCGCAAATCAGCATGTATCACAATACCACCATTAAACACTCGGATCAACATCAATGGAAAGTACCATAGATCAGCATTTCAGCACCATGGATCAACATTTCACCAACATAGATCAGCATTTCAGCATTTTGCCCACACATCATTGTTTCAGCACCATAGATCACCATTTTGAGGAGCAATGTCACACGTATCAGATCAATAATGTCAATCAAGGCATGAATTATCTCAGCATTAAGCAGATCAATATCCCTATCAGCTCTCAAACAACAGCAATTAACAGAGAAATGCAGCAACTTAGATTTTCAGACAGCATTTTAATCGCAACAACAACAGTTAATAGAGGAATGCAGTAGCTTATATTTTCGAAACGCATTTCAATCGCAACAGTATGGAAATGTCATCCAGCAACACAGCATTATCACACCATTTTAGTGATGAATAAATCACATCCAGCAACAAGGCATTATCACAGCATAGCAAACAGAGTTTTGTTGAAGAACAGAGCTGACAGATGAACACTTACAGCGATTTGATATCTTCTTCTGGTTTGACATCTCTGAAGCAGGTTGATATCTTCTTCTGGGTTCCATGTAGAACGAAGCGAAACGAATTGAAGAATAAATCGCTGCAAGAAGATTCTACGAACATTTGCTCTGGTTGTTGAAGATATCATTGGAAGGATGATGCTGTTCTGTTCTGCGCGCTGGTTCTTCTGCCGATTTTAGGTTCGGATCTCCTTTGGATGTTGAAATCGACTCTCCTTCTGCTTGGATTCGACTATTTCTGCTCTTATGAACTTATTGAGGATGTGACCAAGTTAATTGAAACTAAGTAAGATGTTGTAATGGCAATTGAAGACATGAAGACCTGCGTGAGAAGCTAAAGAACAACGCTCTGATTTGTACGATCCGATTGTTGAAATCTGGTCTCATGTTGCTTGGAATTGATCGATTCCTACTCGTATGAATGTGATGAGGATGAAACCATCTTGAATCGTCCAAAGGAAGTTGCTAAAATAACAATTGAAGGAAGAACTTGCGCGCGGGAAGCTGGAGACTTTCAATTTTCGATTTCTGACTCCTTTGCAACGGAATTTGCAACGGAATTTTTCAACAGAAATTGAATTTCATCCCTAATCAACCTTCTCTGATACCATGAAAGGATTTGATGATTGAATAAGGAGAGAAACTTGAGATCAAAGCTTTATGTATTGAAAACATGGTGGAATGATTAGATGATTAAATACAAAGGGATGGTACTCCTTATATAGGAAGTACTAGGGACTAATAAGCAAATGTCCTAAACATAGGGACTAACATAAATTGAAAGTATGTACATCATCTACCAAACAATTGAAATGTAATTCTCTAACATTCACCCAAGGTCTTCACCTTTATTGATTTTGATCCTCAAACTTTTGAAAATTGCTGAATTGGTCACAAAACTTGCAATGCTTCTATCCTTGTGCCGAAATCCAAAATCCAATCCCGATCTAGTCCGCAATCGACTTGAGATCACAGACCTTCCGTCTTCAATTTGATTCTTCGAGCCCAACACAACCATGTGGGTAACCACATACGGACAAAAACGAAAGTAAAACTAAACTAAAGCAATGCCGCCATGGTCATGTACGTGGAGCCTTCTTGGTCATCCATTGTGATCACGCCATTTTAGGCTAAACGAAACAACTAAGAAAATGTTTGATCGGCACTTGAGCTTGCAGACAATGCTCGAAGCAATCTCACCAAAGACTTGCTCGTGCAAGCAACCCAATCACACACCAATGTGATCTTGAAACAGCAACTTCAGCATCAAGCATTTTAACATTTCGAGTAATGAATCAACTTAGCAATCTCGATCAAGTATTTCAGAATTTAAGGCGCAAATCAGCATGTATCACAATACCACCATTAAACACTCGGATCAACATCAATGGAAAGTACCATAGATCAGCATTTCAGCACCATGGATCAACATTTCACCAACATAGATCAGCATTTCAGCATTTTGCCCACACATCATCGTTTCAGCACCATAGATCACCATTTTGAGGAGCAATGTCACACGTATCAGATCAATAATGTCGATCAAGGCATGAATTATCTCAACATTAAGCAGCTCAATATCCCTATCAGCTCTCAAACATCAGCAATTAACAGAGAAATGCATCAACTTAGATTTTCAGACAGCATTTTAATCGCAACAACAACAATTAACAGAGGAATGCAGTAGCTTATATTTTCGAAACTCATTTCAATCGCAACAGTATGGAAATATCATCCAGCAACACAGCATTATCACACCATTTTAGTGATGAATAAATCACATCCAGAAACAAGGCATTATCACAGCATAGCAAACAGAGTTTTGTTGAAGAACAGAGCTGACAGATGAACACTTACAGCGATTTGATATCTTCTTCTGGTTTGACATCTCTGAAGCTGGTTGATATCTTCTTCTGGGTTCCATCTAGAACGAAGCGAAACGAATTGAAGAATAAATCGCTGCAAGAAGATTCTACGAACATTTGCTCTGGTTGTTGAAGATATCACTGGAAGGCTGATGCTGTTCTGTTCTGCGCGCTGGTTCTTCTGCAGATTTTAGGTTCGGATCTCCTTTGGATGTTGAAATCGACTCTCCTTCTGCTTGGATTCGACTATTTCTGCTCTTATGAACTTATTGAGGATGTGACCAACTTAATTTAAACTAAGTAAGCTGCTGTAATGGCAATTGAAGACATGAAGACCTGCGTGAGAAGCTAAAGAACAACGCTTTGATTTGTACGATCCGATTGTTGAAATCTGGTCTCATGTTGCTTGGAATTGATCGATTCCTACTCGTATGAATGTGATGAGGATGAAACCATCTTGAATCGTCCAAAGGAAGGTGCTAAAATAACAATTGAAGGAAAAACTTGCGCGCGGGAAGCTGGAGACTTTCAATTTCCGATTTCTGACTCCTTTGCAACGGAATTTGCAACGGAATTTTTCAACAGAAATTGAATTTCATCCCTAATCAACCTTCTCTGATACCATGAAAGGATTTGATGATTGAATAAGGAGAGAAACTTGAGATCAAAGCTTTATGTATTGAAAACATGGTGGAATGATTAGATGATTAAATACAAAGGGATAGTACTCCTTATATAGGAAGTACTAGGGACTAATATGAAAATGTCCTAAACATAGGGACTAACATAAATTGAAAGTATGTACATCATCTACCAAACAATTGAAATGTAATTCTCTAACATTCACCCAAGGTCTTCACCTTTATTGATTTTGATCCTCAAACTTTTGAAAATTGCTGAATTGGTCACAAAACTTGCAATGCTTCTATCCTTGTGCCGAAATGCAAAATCCAATCCCGATCTAGTCCGCAATCGACTTGAGATCACAGACCTTCCGTCTTCAATTTGATTCTTCGAGCCCAACACAACCATGTGGGTAACCACATACGGACAAAAACGAAAGTAAAACTAAACTAAAGCAATGCCGCCATGGTCATGTACGTGGAGCCTTCTTGGTCATCTATTGTGATCACGCCATTTTAGGCTAAACGAAACAACTAAGAAAATGTTTGATCGGCACTTGAGCTTGCAGACAATGCTCGAAGCAATCTCACCAAAGACTTGCTCGTGCAAGCAACCCAATCACACACCAATGTGATCTTGAAACAGCAACTTCAGCATCAAGCATTTCAACATTTCGAGTAATGAATCAACTTAGCAATCTCGATCAAGTATTTCAGAAATTAAGGCGCAAATCAGCATGTATCACAATACCACCATTAAACACTCGGATCAACATCAATGGAATGTACCATAGATCAGCATTTCAGCACCATGGATCAACATTTCACCAACATAGATCAGCATTTCAGCATTTTGCCCACACATCATCGTTTCAGCACCATAGATCACCATTTTGAGGAGCAATGTCACACGTATCAGATCAATAATGTCGATCAAGGCATGAATTATCTCAACATTAAGCAGATCAATATCCCTATCAGCTCTCAAACAGCAGCAATTAACAGAGAAATGCAGCAACTTAGATTTTCAGACAGCATTTTAATCGCAACAACAACAATTAACAGAGGAATGCAGTAGCTTATATTTTCGAAACGCATTTCAATCGCAACAGTATGGAAATGTCATCCAGCAACACAGCATTATCACACCATTTTAGTGATGAATAAATCACATCCAGCAACAAGGCATTATCACAGCATAGCAAACAGAGTTTTGTTGAAGAACAGAGCTGACAGATGAACACTTACAGCGATTTGATATCTTCTTCTGGTGTGACATCTCTGAAGCTGGTTGATATCTTCTTCTGGGTTCCATCTAGAACGAAGCGAAATGAATTGAAGAATAAATCGCTGCAAGAAGATTCTACGAACATTTGCTCTGGTTGTTGAAGATATCACTGGAAGGCTGATGCTGTTCTGTTCTGCGCGCTGGTTCTTCTGCAGATTTTAGGTTCGGATCTCCTTTGGATGTTGAAATCGACTCTCCTTCTGCTTGGATTCGACTATTTCTGCTCTTATGAACTTATTGAGGATGTGACCAACTTAATTTAAACTAAGTAAGCTGCTGTAATGGCAATTGAAGACATGAAGACCTGCGTGAGAAGCTAAAGAACAACGCTCTGATTTTTACGATCCGATTGTTGAAATCTGGTCTCATGTTGCTTGGAATTGATCGATTCCTACTCGTATGAATATGATGAGGATGAAACCATCTTGAATCGTCCAAAGGAAGGTGCTAAAATAACAATTGAAGGAAAAACTTGCGCGCGGGAAGCTGGAGACTTTCAATTTCCGATTTCTGACTCCTTTGCAACGGAATTTGCAACGGAATTTTTCAACAGAAATTGAATTTCATCCCTAATCAACCTTCTCTGATACCATGAAAGGATTTGATGATTGAATAAGGAGAGAAACTTGAGATCAAAGCTTTATGTATTGAAAACATGGTGGAATGATTAGATGATTAAATACAAAGGGATAGTACTCCTTATATAGGAAGTACTAGGGACTAATATGCAAATGTCCTAAACATAGGGACTAACATAAATTGAAAGTATGTACATCATCTACCAAACAATTGAAATGTAATTCTCTAACATTCACCCAAGGTCTTCACCTTTATTGATTTTGATCCTCAAACTTTTGAAAATTGCTGAATTGGTCACAAAACTTGCAATGCTTCTATCTTTGTGCCGAAATCCAAAATCCAATCCCGATCTAGTTCGCAATCGACTTGAGATCACAGATCTTCCGTCTTCAATTTGATTCTTCGAGCCCAACACAACCATGTGGGTAACCACATACGGACAAAAACAAAAGTAAAACTAAACTAAAGAAATGCCGCCATGGTCATGTACGTGGAGCCTTCTTGGTCATCCATTGTGATCACGCCATTTTAGGCTAAACGAAACAACTAAGAAAATGTTTGATCGGCACTTAAGCTTGCAGACAATGCTCGAAGCAATCTCACCAAAGACTTGCTCGTGCAAGCAACCCAATCACACACCAATGTGATCTTGAAACAGCAACTTCAGCATCAAGCATTTCAACATTTCGAGTAATGAATCAACTTAGCAATCTCGATCAAGTATTTCAGGATTTAAGGCGCAAATCAGCATGTATCACAATACCACCATTAAACACTCGGATCAACATCAATGGAAAGTACCATAGATCAGCATTTCAGCACCATGGATCAACATTTCACCAACATAGATCAGCATTTCAGCATTTTGCCCACACATCATCGTTTCAGCACCATAGATCACCATTTTGAGGAGCAATGTCACACGTATCAGATCAATAATGTCGATCAAGGCATGAATTATCTCAACATTAAGCAGCTCAATATCCCTATCAGCTCTCAAACAGCAGCAATTAACAGAGAAATGCAGCAACTTAGATTTTCAGACAGCATTTTAATCGCAACAACAACAATTAACAGAGGAATGCAGTAGCTTATATTTTCGAAACGCATTTCAATCGCAACAGTATGGAAATGTCATCCAGCAACACAGCATTATCACACCATTTTAGTGATGAATAAATCACATCCAACAACAAGGCATTATCACAGCATAGCAAACAGAGTTTTGTTGAAGAACAGAGCTGACAGATGAACACTTACAGCGATTTGATATCTTCTTCAGGTTTGACATCTCTGAAGCTGGTTGATATCTTCTTCTGGGTTCCATCTAGAACGAAGCGAAACGAATTGAAGAATAAATCGCTGCAAGAAGATTCTACGAACATTTGCTCTGGTTGTTGAAGATATCACTGGAAGGCTGATGTTGTTCTGTTCTGCGCGCTGGTTCTTCTGCAGATTTTAGGTTCGGATCTCCTTTGGATGTTGAAATCGACTCTCCTTCTGCTTGGATTCGACTATTTCTGCTCTTATGAACTTATTGAGGATGTGACCAAGTTAATTTAAACTAAGTAAGCTGCTGTAATGGCAATTGAAGACATGAAGACCTGCGTGAGAAGCTAAAGAACAACGCTCTGATTTGTACGATCCGATTGTTGAAATCTGGTCTCATGTTGCTTGGAATTGATCGATTCATACTCGTATGAATGTGATGAGGATGAACCATCTTGAATCGTCCAAAGGAAGGTGCTAAAATAACAATTGAAGGAAAAACTTGCGCGCGGGAAGCTGGAGACTTTCAATTTCCGATTTCTGACTCCTTTGCAACGGAATTTGCAACGGAATTTGCAACGGAATTTTTCAACAGAAATTGAATTTCATCCCTAATCAACCTTCTCTGATACCATGAAAGGATTTGATGATTGAATAAGGAGAGAAACTTGAGATCAAAGCTTTATGTATTGAAAACATGGTGGAATGATTAGATGATTAAATACAAAGGGATAGTACTCCTTATATAGGAAGTACTAGGGACTAATATGCAAATGTCCTAAACATAGGGACTAACATAAATTGAAAGTATGTACATCATCTACCAAACAATTGAAATGTAATTCTCTAACATTCACCCAAGGTCTTCACCTTTATTGATTTTGATCCTCAAACTTTTGAAAATTGGTGAATTGGTCACAAAACTTGCAATGCTTCTATCCTTGTGCCGAAATCCAAAATCCAATCCCGATCTAGTCCGCAATCGACTTGAGATCACAGATCTTCCGTCTTCAATTTGATTCTTCGAGCCCAACACAACCATGTGGGTAACCACATACGGACAAAAACAAAAGTAAAACTAAACTAAAGAAATGTCGCCATGGTCATGTACGTGGAGCCTTCTTGGTCATCCATTGTGATCACGCCATTTTAGGCTAAACGAAACAACTAAGAAAATGCTTGATCGGCACTTGAGCTTGCAGACAATTCTCGAAGCAATCTCACCAAAGACTTGCTCGTGCAAGCAACCCAATCACACACCAATGTGATCTTGAAACAGCAACTTCAGCATCAAGCATTTCAAAATTTCGAGTAATGAATCAACTTAGCAATCTCGATCAAGTATTTCAGAATTTAAGGCGCAAATCAGCATGTATCACAACACCACCATTAAACACTCGAATCAACATCAATGGAAAGTACCATAGATCAGCATTTCAGCACCATGGATCAACATTTCACCAACATAGATCAGCATTTTGCCCACACATCATCGTTTCAGCACCATAGATCACCATTTTGAGGAGCAATGTCACACGTATCAGATCAATAATGTCGATCAAGGCATGAATTATCTCAGCATTAAGCAGCTCAATATCCCTATCAACTCTCAAACAGCAGCAATTAACAGAGAAATGCAGCAACTTAGATTTTCAGACAGCATTTTAATCGCAACAACAACAATTAACAGAGGAATGCAGTAGCTTATATTTTCGAAACTCATTTCAATCGCAACAGTATGGAAATATCATCCAGCAACACAGCATTATCACACCATTTTAGTGATGAATAAATCACATCCAGAAACAAGGCATTATCACAGCATAGCAAACAGAGTTTTGTTGAAGAACAGAGCTGACAGATGAACACTTACAGCGATTTGATATCTTCTTCTGGTTTGACATCTCTGAAGCTGTTTGATATCTTCTTCTGGGTTCCATGTAGAACGAAGCGAAACGAATTGAAGAATAAATCGCTGCAAGAAGATTCTACGAACATTTGCTCTGGTTGTTGAAGATATCACTGGAAGGATGATGCTGTTCTGTTCTGCGCGCTGGTTCTTCTGCAGATTTTAGGTTCGGATCTCCTTTGGATGTTGAAATCGACTCTCCTTCTGCTTGGATTCGACTATGTATGCTCTTATGAACTTATTGAGGATGTGACCAAGTTAATTGAAACTAAGTAAGTTGCTATAATGGCAATTGAAGACATGAAGACCTGCGTGAGAAGCTAAAGAACAACGCTCTGATTTGTACGATCCGATTGTTGAAATCTGGTCTCATGTTGCTTGGAATTGATCGATTCCTACTCGTATGAATGTGATGAGGATGAAACCATCTTGAATCGTCCAAAGGAAGGTGCTAAAATAACAATTGAAGGAAGAACTTGCGCGCGGGAAGCTGGAGACTTTCAATTTCCGATTTCTGACTCCTTTGCAACGGAATTTGCAACGGAATTTTTCAACAGAAATTGAATTTCATCCCTAATCAACCTTCTCTGATACCATGAAAGGATTTGATGATTGAATAAGGAGAGAAACTTGAGATCAAAGCTTTATGTATTGAAAACATGGTGGAATGATTAGATGATTAAATACAAAGGGATTAGTACTCCTTATATAGGAAGTACTAGGGACTAATATGCAAATGTCCTAAACATAGGGACTAACATAAATTGAAAGTATGTACATCATCTACCAAACAATTGAAATGTAATTCTCTAACATTCACCCAAGGTCTTCACCTTTATTGATTTTGATCCTCAAACTTTTGAAAATTGCTGAATTGGTCACAAAACTTGCAATGCTTCTATCCTTGTGCCGAAATCCAAAATCCAATCCCGATCTAGTCCGCAATCGACTTGAGATCACAGATCTTCCGTCTTCAATTTGATTCTTCGAGCCCAACACAACCATGTGGGTAACCACATACGGACAAAAACAAAAGTAAAACTAAATTAAAGAAATGTCGCCATGGTCATGTACGTGGAGCCTTCTTGGTCATCCATTGTGATCACGCCATTTTAGGCTAAACGAAACAACTAAGAAAATGCTTGATCGGCACTTGAGCTTGCAGACAATTCTCGAAGCAATCTCACCAAAGACTTGCTCGTGCAAGCAACCCAATCACACACCAATGTGATCTTGAAACAGCAACTTCAGCATCAAGCATTTCAAAATTTCGAGTAATGAATCAACTTAGCAATCTCGATCAAGTATTTCAGAATTTAAGGCGCAAATCAGCATGTATCACAACACCACCATTAAACACTCGAATGAACATCAATGGAAAGTACCATAGATCAGCATTTCAGCACCATGGATCAACATTTCACCAACATAGATCAGCATTTTGCCCACACATCATCGTTTCAGCACCATAGATCACCATTTTGAGGAGCAATGTCACACGTATCAGATCAATAATGTCGATCAAGGCATGAATTATCTCAGCATTAAGCAGCTCAATATCCCTATCAACTCTCAAACAGCAGCAATTAACAGAGAAATGCAGCAACTTAGATTTTCAGACAGCATTTTAATCGCAACAACAACAATTAACAGAGGAATGCAGTATTTCGAAACTCATTTCAATCGCAACAGTATGGAAATATCATCCAGCAACACAGCATTATCACACCATTTTAGTGATGAATAAATCACATCCAGAAACAAGGCATTATCACAGCATAGCAAACAGAGTTTTGTTGAAGAACAGAGCTGACAGATGAACACTTACAGCGATTTGATATCTTCTTCTGGTTTGACATCTCTGAAGCTGTTTGATATTTTCTTCTGGGTTCCATGTAGAACGAAGCGAAACGAATTGAAGAATAAATCGCTGCAAGAAGATTCTACGAACATTTGCTCTGGTTGTTGAAGATATCACTGGAAGGATGATGCTGTTCTGTTCTGCGCGCTGGTTCTTCTGCAGATTTTAGGTTCGGATCTCCTTTGGATGTTGAAATCGACTCTCCTTCTGCTTGGATTCGACTATTTCTGCTCTTATGAACTTATTGAGGATGTGACCAACTTAATTTAAACTAAGTAAGCTGCTGTAATGGCAATTGAAGACATGAAGACCTGCGTGAGAAGCTAAAGAACAACGCTCTGATTTGTACGATCCGATTGTTGAAATCTGGTCTCATGTTGCTTGGAATTGATCGATTCATACTCGTATGAATGTGATGAGGATGAACCATCTTGAATCGTCCAAAGGAAGGTGCTAAAATAACAATTGAAGGAAAAACTTGCGCGCGGGAAGCTGGAGACTTTCAATTTCCGATTTCTGACTCCTTTGCAACGGAATTTGCAACGGAATTTGCAACGGAATTTTTCAACAGAAATTGAATTTCATCCCTAATCAACCTTCTCTGATACCATGAAAGGATTTGATGATTGAATAAGGAGAGAAACTTGAGATCAAAGCTTTATGTATTGAAAACATGGTGGAATGATTAGATGATTAAATACAAAGGGATAGTACTCCTTATATAGGAAGTACTAGGGACTAATATGCAAATGTCCTAAACATAGGGACTAACATAAATTGAAAGTATGTACATCATCTACCAAACAATTGAAATGTAATTCTCTAACATTCACCCAAGGTCTTCACCTTTATTGATTTTGATCCTCAAACTTTTGAAAATTGGTGAATTGGTCACAAAACTTGCAATGCTTCTATCCTTGTGCCGAAATCCAAAATCCAATCCCGATCTAGTCCGCAATCGACTTGAGATCACAGATCTTCCGTCTTCAATTTGATTCTTCGAGCCCAACACAACCATGTGGGTAACCACATACGGACAAAAACAAAAGTAAAACTAAACTAAAGAAATGTCGCCATGGTCATGTACGTGGAGCCTTCTTGGTCATCCATTGTGATCACGCCATTTTAGGCTAAACGAAACAACTAAGAAAATGCTTGATCGGCACTTGAGCTTGCAGACAATTCTCGAAGCAATCTCACCAAAGACTTGCTCGTGCAAGCAACCCAATCACACACCAATGTGATCTTGAAACAGCAACTTCAGCATCAAGCATTTCAACATTTCGAGTAATGAATCAACTTAGCAATCTCGATCAAGTATTTCAGAATTTAAGGCGCAAATCAGCATGTATCACAACACCACCATTAAACACTCGAATCAACATCAATGGAAAGTACCATAGATCAGCATTTCAGCACCATGGATCAACATTTCACCAACATAGATCAGCATTTTGCCCACACATCATCGTTTCAGCACCATAGATCACCATTTTGAGGAGCAATGTCACACGTATCAGATCAATAATGTCGATCAAGGCATGAATTATCTCAGCATTAAGCAGCTCAATATCCCTATCAACTCTCAAACAGCAGCAATTAACAGAGAAATGCAGCAACTTAGATTTTCAGACAGCATTTTAATCGCAACAACAACAATTAACAGAGGAATGCAGTATTTCGAAACTCATTTCAATCGCAACAGTATGGAAATATCATCCAGCAACACAGCATTATCACACCATTTTAGTGATGAATAAATCACATCCAGAAACAAGGCATTATCACAGCATAGCAAACAGAGTTTTGTTGAAGAACAGAGCTGACAGATGAACACTTACAGCGATTTGATATCTTCTTCTGGTTTGACATCTCTGAAGCTGTTTGATATCTTCTTCTGGGTTCCATGTAGAACGAAGCGAAACGAATTGAAGAATAAATCGCTGCAAGAAGATTCTACGAACATTTGCTCTGGTTGTTGAAGATATCACTGGAAGGATGATGCTGTTCTGTTCTGCGCGCTGGTTCTTCTGCAGATTTTAGGTTCGGATCTCCTTTGGATGTTGAAATCGACTCTCCTTCTGCTTGGATTCGACTATTTCTGCTCTTATGAACTTATTGAGGATGTGACCAACTTAATTTAAACTAAGTAAGCTGCTGTAATGGCAATTGAAGACATGAAGACCTGCGTGAGAAGCTAAAGAACAACGCTCTGATTTGTACGATCCGATTGTTGAAATCTGGTCTCATGTTGCTTGGAATTGATCGATTCCTACTCGTATGAATGTGATGAGGATGAAACCATCTTGAATCGTCCAAAGGAAGGTGCTAAAATAACAATTGAAGGAAAAACTTGCGCGCGGGAAGCTGGAGACTTTCAATTTCCGATTTCTGACTCCTTTGCAACGGAATTTGCAACGGAATTTTTCAACAGAAATTGAATTTCATCCCTAATCAACCTTCTCTGATACCATGAAAGGATTTGATGATTGAATAAGGAGAGAAACTTGAGATCAAAGCTTTATGTATTGAAAACATGGTGGAATGATTAGATGATTAAATACAAAGGGATAGTACTCCTTATATAGGAAGTACTAGGGACTAATAAGCAAATGTCCTAAACATAGGGACTAACATAAATTGAAAGTATGTACATCATCTACCAAACAATTGAAATGTAATTCTCTAACATTCACCCAAGGTCTTCACCTTTATTGATTTTGATCCTCAAACTTTTGAAAATTGCTGAATTGGTCACAAAACTTGCAATGCTTCTATCCTTGTGCCGAAATCCAAAATCCAATCCCGATCTAGTCCGCAATCGACTTGAGATCACAGACCTTCCGTCTTCAATTTGATTCTTCGAGCCCAACACAACCATGTGGGTAACCACATACGGACAAAAACGAAAGTAAAAGTAAACTAAAGCAATGCCGCCATGGTCATGTACGTGGAGCCTTCTTGGTCATCCATTGTGATCACGCCATTTTAGGCTAAACGAAACCACTAAGAAAATGTTTGATCGGCACTTGAACTTGCAGCCAATGCTCGAAGCAATCTCACCAAAGACTTGCTCGTGCAAGCAACCCAATCACACACCAATGTGATCTTGAAACAGCAACTTCAGCATCAAGCATTTCAACATTTCGAGTAATGAATCAACTTAGCAATCTCGATCAAGTATTTCAGAATTTAAGCCGCAAATCAGCATGTATCACAACACCACCATTAAACACTCGGATCAACATCAATGGACAGTACCATAGATCAGCATTTCAGCACCATGGATCAACATTTCACCAACATAGATCAGCATTTCAGCATTTTGCCCACACATCATCGTTTCAGCACCATAGATCACCATTTTGAGGAGCAATGTCACACGTATCAGATCAGTAATGTCGATCAAGACATGAATTATATCAGCATTAAGCAGCTCAATATGCCTATCAGCTCTCAAACAGCAGCAATTAACAGAGAAATGCAGCAACTTAGATTTTCAGACAGCATTTTAATCGCAACAACAACAATTAACAGAGCAATGCAGTAGCTTATATTTTCGAAACTCATTTCAATCGCAACAGTATGGAAATATCATCCAGCAACACAGCATTATCACACCATTTTAGTGATGAATAAATCACATCCAGAAACAAGGCATTATCACAGCATAGCAAACAGAGTTTTGTTGAAGAACAGAGCTGACAGATGAACACTTACAGCGATTTGATATCTTCTTCTGGTTTGACATCTCTGAAGCTGTTTGATATCTTCTGCTGGGTTCCATGTAGAACGAAGCGAAACGAATTGAAGAATAAATCGCTGCAAGAAGATTCTACGAACATTTGCTCTGGTTCTTGAAGATATCACTGGAAGGATGATGCTGTTCTGTTCTGTGCGCTGGTTCTTCTGCAGATTTTAGGTTCGGATCTCCTTTGGATGTTGAAATCGACTCTCCCTCTGCTTGGATTCGACTATATATGCTCTTATGAACTTATTGAGGATGTGACCAAGTTAATTGAAACTAAGTAAGTTGCTATAATGGCAATTGAAGACATGAAGACCTGCGTGAGAAGCTAAAGAACAACGCTCTGATTTGTACGATCCGATTGTTGAAATCTGGTCTCATGTTGCTTGGAATTGAACGATTCCTACTCGTATGAATGTGATGAGGATGAAACCATCTTGAATCGTCCAAAGGAAGGTGCTAAAATAACAATTGAAGGAAGAACTTGCGCGCGGGAAGCTGGAGACTTTCAATTTCCGATTTCTGACTCCTTTGCAACGGAATTTGCAACGGAATTTTTCAACAGAAATTGAATTTCATCCCTAATCAACCTTCTCTGATACCATGAAAGGATTTGATGATTTAATAAGGAGAGAAACTTGAGATCAAAGCTTTATGTATTGAAAACATGGTGGAATGATTAGATGATTAAATACAAAGGGATAGTACTCCTTATATAGGAAGTACTAGGGACTTATAAGCAAATGTCCTAAACATAGGGACTAACATAAATTGAAAGTATGTACATCATCTACCAAATAATTGAAATGTAATTCTCTAACATTCACCCAAGGTCTTCACCTTTATTGATTTTGATCCTCAAACTTTTGAAAATTGCTGAATTGGTCACAAAACTTGCAATGCTTCTATCCTTGTGCCGAAATCCAAAATCCAATCCCGATCTAGTCCGCAATCGACTTGAGATCACAGACCTTCCGTCTTCAATTTGATTCTTCGAGCCCAACACAACCATGTGGGTAACCACATACGGACAAAAACGAAAGTAAAAGTAAACTAAAGCAATGCCGCCATGGTCATGTACGTGGAGCCTTCTTGGTCATCCATTGTGATCACGCCATTTTAGGCTAAACGAAACCACTAAGAAAATGTTTGATCGGCACTTGAACTTGCAGCCAATGCTCGAAGCAATCTCACCAAAGACTTGCTCGTGCAAGCAACCCAATCACACACCAATGTGATCTTGAAACAGCAACTTTAGCATCAAGCATTTCAACATTTCGAGTAATGAATCAACTTAGCAATCTCGATCAAGTATTTCAGAATTTAAGCCGCAAATCAGCATGTATCACAACACCACCATTAAACACTCGGATCAACATCAATGGAAAGTACCATAGATCAGCATTTCAGCACCATGGATCAACATTTCACCAACATAGATCAGCATTTCAGCATTTTGCCCACACATCATCGTTTCAGCACCATAGATCACCATTTTGAGGAGCAATGTCACACGTATCAGATCAGTAATGTCGATCAAGACATGAATTATATCAGCATTAAGCAGCTCAATATGCCTATCAGCTCTCAAACAGCAGCAATTAACAGAGAAATGCAGCAACTTAGATTTTCAGACAGCATTTTAATCGCAACAACAACAATTAACAGAGCAATGCAGTAGCTTATATTTTCGAAACTCATTTCAATCGCAACAGTATGGAAATATCATCCAGCAACACAGCATTATCACACCATTTTAGTGATGAATAAATCACATCCAGAAACAAGGCATTATCACAGCATAGCAAACAGAGTTTTGTTGAAGAACAGAGCTGACAGATGAACACTTACAGCGATTTGATATCTTCTTCTGGTTTGACATCTCTGAAGCTGTTTGATATCTTCTTCTGGGTTCCATGTAGAACGAAGCGAAACGATTTGAAGAATAAATCGCTGCAAGAAGATTCTACGAACATTTGCTCTGGTTCTTGAAGATATCACTGGGAGGATGATGCTGTTCTGTTCTGTGCGCTGGTTCTTCTGCAGATTTTAGGTTCGGATCTCCTTTGGATGTTGAAATCGACTCTCCCTCTGCTTGGATTCGACTATGTATGCTCTTATGAACTTATTGAGGATGTGACCAAGTTAATTGAAACTAAGTAAGTTGCTATAATGGCAATTGAAGACATGAAGACCTGCGTGAGAAGCTAAAGAACAACGCTCTGATTTGTACGATCCGATTGTTGAAATCTGGTCTCATGTTGCTTGGAATTGAAGGATTCCTACTCGTATGAATGTGATGAGGATGAAACCATCTTGAATCGTCCAAAGGAAGGTGCTAAAATAACAATTGAAGGAAGAACTTGCGCGCGGGAAGCTGGAGACTTTCAATTTCCGATTTCTGACTCCTTTGCAACGGAATTTGCAACGGAATTTTTCAACAGAAATTGAATTTCATCCCTAATCAACCTTCTCTGATACCATGAAAGGATTTGATGATTTAATAAGGAGAGAAACTTGAGATCAAAGCTTTATGTATTGAAAACATGGTGGAATGATTAGATGATTAAATACAAAGGGATAGTACTCCTTATATAGGAAGTACTATGGACTTATAAGCAAATGTCCTAAACATAGGGACTAACATAAATTGAAAGTATGTACATCATCTACCAAACAATTGAAATGTAATTCTCTAACATTCACCCAAGGTCTTCACCTTTATTGATTTTGATCCTCAAACTTTTGAAAATTGCTGAATTGGTCACAAAACTTGCAATGCTTCTATCCTTGTGCCGAAATCCAAAATCCAATCCCGATCTAGTCCGCAATCGACTTGAGATTACAGACCTTCCGTCTTCAATTTGATTCTTCGAGCCCAACACAACCA
Organism: Chamaenerion angustifolium; assembly: GCA_946814005.1. NCBI lineage: Eukaryota > Viridiplantae > Streptophyta > Magnoliopsida > Myrtales > Onagraceae > Chamaenerion > Chamaenerion angustifolium. The sequence goes on along the minus strand of OX328277.1, from coordinate 16,790,069 downwards.
TGTGGGTAACCACATACGGACAAAAACGAAAGTAAAAGTAAACTAAAGCAATGCCGCCATGGTCATGTACGTGGAGCCTTCTTGGTCATCCATTGTGATCACGCCATTTTAGGCTAAACGAAACCACTAAGAAAATGTTTGATCGGCACTTGAACTTGCAGCCAATGCTCGAAGCAATCTCACCAAAGACTTGCTCGTGCAAGCAACCCAATCACACACCAATGTGATCTTGAAACAGCAACTTCAGCATCAAGCATTTCAACATTTCGAGTAATGAATCAACTTAGCAATCTCGATCAAGTATTTCAGAATTTAAGCCGCAAATCAGCATGTATCACAACACCACCATTAAACACTCGGATCAACATCAATGGAAAGTACCATAGATCAGCATTTCAGCACCATGGATCAACATTTCACCAACATAGATCAGCATTTCAGCATTTTGCCCACACATCATCGTTTCAGCACCATAGATCACCATTTTGAGGAGCAATGTCACACGTATCAGATCAGTAATGTCGATCAAGACATGAATTATATCAGCATTAAGCAGCTCAATATGCCTATCAGCTCTCAAACAGCAGCAATTAACAGAGAAATGCAGCAACTTAGATTTTCAGACAGCATTTTAATCGCAACAACAACAATTAACAGAGCAATGCAGTAGCTTATATTTTCGAAACTCATTTCAATCGCAACAGTATGGAAATATCATCCAGCAACACAGCATTATCACACCATTTTAGTGATGAATAAATCACATCCAGAAACAAGGCATTATCACAGCATAGCAAACAGAGTTTTGTTGAAGAACAGAGCTGACAGATGAACACTTACAGCGATTTGATATCTTCTTCTGGTTTGACATCTCTGAAGCTGTTTGATATCTTCTTCTGGGTTCCATGTAGAACGAAGCGAAACGAATTGAAGAATAAATCGCTGCAAGAAGATTCTACGAACATTTGCTCTAGTTCTTGAAGATATCACTGGGAGGATGATGCTGTTCTGTTCTGTGCGCTGGTTCTTCTGCAGATTTTAGGTTCGGATCTCCTTTGGATGTTGAAATCGACTCTCCCTCTGCTTGGATTCGACTATGTATGCTCTTATGAACTTATTGAGGATGTGACCAAGTTAATTGAAACTAAGTAAGTTGCTATAATGGCAATTGAAGACATGAAGACCTGCGTGAGAAGCTAAAGAACAACGCTCTGATTTGTACGATCCGATTGTTGAAATCTGGTCTCATGTTGCTTGGAATTGAAGGATTCCTACTCGTATGAATGTGATGAGGATGAAACCATCTTGAATCGTCCAAAGGAAGGTGCTAAAATAACAATTGAAGGAAGAACTTGCGCGCGGGAAGCTGGAGACTTTCAATTTCCGATTTCTGACTCCTTTGCAACGGAATTTGCAACGGAATTTTTCAACAGAAATTGAATTTCATCCCTAATCAACCTTCTCTGATACCATGAAAGGATTTGATGATTTAATAAGGAGAGAAACTTGAGATCAAAGCTTTATGTATTGAAAACATGGTGGAATGATTAGATGATTAAATACAAAGGGATAGTACTCCTTATATAGGAAGTACTATGGACTTATAAGCAAATGTCCTAAACATAGGGACTAACATAAATTGAAAGTATGTACATCATCTACCAAACAATTGAAATGTAATTCTCTAACATTCACCCAAGGTCTTCACCTTTATTGATTTTGATCCTCAAACTTTTGAAAATTGCTGAATTGGTCACAAAACTTGCAATGCTTCTATCCTTGTGCCGAAATCCAAAATCCAATCCCGATCTAGTCCGCAATCGACTTGAGATTACAGACCTTCCGTCTTCAATTTGATTCTTCGAGCCCAACACAACCATGTGGGTAACCACATACGGACAAAAACGAAAGTAAAAGTAAACTAAAGCAATGCCGCCATGGTCATGTACGTGGAGCCTTCTTGGTCATCCATTGTGATCACGCCATTTTAGGCTAAACGAAACCACTAAGAAAATGTTTGATCGGCACTTGAACTTGCAGCCAATGCTCGAAGCAATCTCACCAAAGACTTGCTCGTGCAAGCAACCCAATCACACACCAATGTGATCTTGAAACAGCAACTTCAGCATCAAGCATTTCAACATTTCGAGTAATGAATCAACTTAGCAATCTCGATCAAGTATTTCAGAATTTAAGCCGCAAATCAGCATGTATCACAACACCACCATTAAACACTCGGATCAACATCAATGGACAGTACCATAGATCAGCATTTCAGCACCATGGATCAACATTTCACCAACATAGATCAGCATTTCAGCATTTTGCCCACACATCATCGTTTCAGCACCATAGATCACCATTTTGAGGAGCAATGTCACACGTATCAGATCAGTAATGTCGATCAAGACATGAATTATATCAGCATTAAGCAGCTCAATATGCCTATCAGCTCTCAAACAGCAGCAATTAACAGAGAAATGCAGCAACTTAGATTTTCAGACAGCATTTTAATCGCAACAACAACAATTAACAGAGCAATGCAGTAGCTTATATTTTCGAAACTCATTTCAATCGCAACAGTATGGAAATATCATCCAGCAACACAGCATTATCACACCATTTTAGTGATGAATAAATCACATCCAGAAACAAGGCATTATCACAGCATAGCAAACAGAGTTTTGTTGAAGAACAGAGCTGACAGATGAACACTTACAGCGATTTGATATCTTCTTCTGGTTTGACATCTCTGAAGCTGTTTGATATCTTCTGCTGGGTTCCATGTAGAACGAAGCGAAACGAATTGAAGAATAAATCGCTGCAAGAAGATTCTACGAACATTTGCTCTGGTTCTTGAAGATATCACTGGAAGGATGATGCTGTTCTGTTCTGTGCGCTGGTTCTTCTGCAGATTTTAGGTTCGGATCTCCTTTGGATGTTGAAATCGACTCTCCCTCTGCTTGGATTCGACTATATATGCTCTTATGAACTTATTGAGGATGTGACCAAGTTAATTGAAACTAAGTAAGTTGCTATAATGGCAATTGAAGACATGAAGACCTGCGTGAGAAGCTAAAGAACAACGCTCTGATTTGTACGATCCGATTGTTGAAATCTGGTCTCATGTTGCTTGGAATTGAACGATTCCTACTCGTATGAATGTGATGAGGATGAAACCATCTTGAATCGTCCAAAGGAAGGTGCTAAAATAACAATTGAAGGAAGAACTTGCGCGCGGGAAGCTGGAGACTTTCAATTTCCGATTTCTGACTCCTTTGCAACGGAATTTGCAACGGAATTTTTCAACAGAAATTGAATTTCATCCCTAATCAACCTTCTCTGATACCATGAAAGGATTTGATGATTTAATAAGGAGAGAAACTTGAGATCAAAGCTTTATGTATTGAAAACATGGTGGAATGATTAGATGATTAAATACAAAGGGATAGTACTCCTTATATAGGAAGTACTAGGGACTTATAAGCAAATGTCCTAAACATAGGGACTAACATAAATTGAAAGTATGTACATCATCTACCAAATAATTGAAATGTAATTCTCTAACATTCACCCAAGGTCTTCACCTTTATTGATTTTGATCCTCAAACTTTTGAAAATTGCTGAATTGGTCACAAAACTTGCAATGCTTCTATCCTTGTGCCGAAATCCAAAATCCAATCCCGATCTAGTCCGCAATCGACTTGAGATCACAGACCTTCCGTCTTCAATTTGATTCTTCGAGCCCAACACAACCATGTGGGTAACCACATACGGACAAAAACGAAAGTAAAAGTAAACTAAAGCAATGCCGCCATGGTCATGTACGTGGAGCCTTCTTGGTCATCCATTGTGATCACGCCATTTTAGGCTAAACGAAACCACTAAGAAAATGTTTGATCGGCACTTGAACTTGCAGCCAATGCTCGAAGCAATCTCACCAAAGACTTGCTCGTGCAAGCAACCCAATCACACACCAATGTGATCTTGAAACAGCAACTTTAGCATCAAGCATTTCAACATTTCGAGTAATGAATCAACTTAGCAATCTCGATCAAGTATTTCAGAATTTAAGCCGCAAATCAGCATGTATCACAACACCACCATTAAACACTCGGATCAACATCAATGGAAAGTACCATAGATCAGCATTTCAGCACCATGGATCAACATTTCACCAACATAGATCAGCATTTCAGCATTTTGCCCACACATCATCGTTTCAGCACCATAGATCACCATTTTGAGGAGCAATGTCACACGTATCAGATCAGTAATGTCGATCAAGACATGAATTATATCAGCATTAAGCAGCTCAATATGCCTATCAGCTCTCAAACAGCAGCAATTAACAGAGAAATGCAGCAACTTAGATTTTCAGACAGCATTTTAATCGCAACAACAACAATTAACAGAGCAATGCAGTAGCTTATATTTTCGAAACTCATTTCAATCGCAACAGTATGGAAATATCATCCAGCAACACAGCATTATCACACCATTTTAGTGATGAATAAATCACATCCAGAAACAAGGCATTATCACAGCATAGCAAACAGAGTTTTGTTGAAGAACAGAGCTGACAGATGAACACTTACAGCGATTTGATATCTTCTTCTGGTTTGACATCTCTGAAGCTGTTTGATATCTTCTTCTGGGTTCCATGTAGAACGAAGCGAAACGATTTGAAGAATAAATCGCTGCAAGAAGATTCTACGAACATTTGCTCTGGTTCTTGAAGATATCACTGGGAGGATGATGCTGTTCTGTTCTGTGCGCTGGTTCTTCTGCAGATTTTAGGTTCGGATCTCCTTTGGATGTTGAAATCGACTCTCCCTCTGCTTGGATTCGACTATGTATGCTCTTATGAACTTATTGAGGATGTGACCAAGTTAATTGAAACTAAGTAAGTTGCTATAATGGCAATTGAAGACATGAAGACCTGCGTGAGAAGCTAAAGAACAACGCTCTGATTTGTACGATCCGATTGTTGAAATCTGGTCTCATGTTGCTTGGAATTGAAGGATTCCTACTCGTATGAATGTGATGAGGATGAAACCATCTTGAATCGTCCAAAGGAAGGTGCTAAAATAACAATTGAAGGAAGAACTTGCGCGCGGGAAGCTGGAGACTTTCAATTTCCGATTTCTGACTCCTTTGCAACGGAATTTGCAACGGAATTTTTCAACAGAAATTGAATTTCATCCCTAATCAACCTTCTCTGATACCATGAAAGGATTTGATGATTTAATAAGGAGAGAAACTTGAGATCAAAGCTTTATGTATTGAAAACATGGTGGAATGATTAGATGATTAAATACAAAGGGATAGTACTCCTTATATAGGAAGTACTATGGACTTATAAGCAAATGTCCTAAACATAGGGACTAACATAAATTGAAAGTATGTACATCATCTACCAAACAATTGAAATGTAATTCTCTAACATTCACCCAAGGTCTTCACCTTTATTGATTTTGATCCTCAAACTTTTGAAAATTGCTGAATTGGTCACAAAACTTGCAATGCTTCTATCCTTGTGCCGAAATCCAAAATCCAATCCCGATCTAGTCCGCAATCGACTTGAGATTACAGACCTTCCGTCTTCAATTTGATTCTTCGAGCCCAACACAACCATGTGGGTAACCACATACGGACAAAAACGAAAGTAAAAGTAAACTAAAGCAATGCCGCCATGGTCATGTACGTGGAGCCTTCTTGGTCATCCATTGTGATCACGCCATTTTAGGCTAAACGAAACCACTAAGAAAATGTTTGATCGGCACTTGAACTTGCAGCCAATGCTCGAAGCAATCTCACCAAAGACTTGCTCGTGCAAGCAACCCAATCACACACCAATGTGATCTTGAAACAGCAACTTCAGCATCAAGCATTTCAACATTTCGAGTAATGAATCAACTTAGCAATCTCGATCAAGTATTTCAGAATTTAAGCCGCAAATCAGCATGTATCACAACACCACCATTAAACACTCGGATCAACATCAATGGAAAGTACCATAGATCAGCATTTCAGCACCATGGATCAACATTTCACCAACATAGATCAGCATTTCAGCATTTTGCCCACACATCATCGTTTCAGCACCATAGATCACCATTTTGAGGAGCAATGTCACACGTATCAGATCAGTAATGTCGATCAAGACATGAATTATATCAGCATTAAGCAGCTCAATATGCCTATCAGCTCTCAAACAGCAGCAATTAACAGAGAAATGCAGCAACTTAGATTTTCAGACAGCATTTTAATCGCAACAACAACAATTAACAGAGCAATGCAGTAGCTTATATTTTCGAAACTCATTTCAATCGCAACAGTATGGAAATATCATCCAGCAACACAGCATTATCACACCATTTTAGTGATGAATAAATCACATCCAGAAACAAGGCATTATCACAGCATAGCAAACAGAGTTTTGTTGAAGAACAGAGCTGACAGATGAACACTTACAGCGATTTGATATCTTCTTCTGGTTTGACATCTCTGAAGCTGTTTGATATCTTCTTCTGGGTTCCATGTAGAACGAAGCGAAACGAATTGAAGAATAAATCGCTGCAAGAAGATTCTACGAACATTTGCTCTAGTTCTTGAAGATATCACTGGGAGGATGATGCTGTTCTGTTCTGTGCGCTGGTTCTTCTGCAGATTTTAGGTTCGGATCTCCTTTGGATGTTGAAATCGACTCTCCCTCTGCTTGGATTCGACTATGTATGCTCTTATGAACTTATTGAGGATGTGACCAAGTTAATTGAAACTAAGTAAGTTGCTATAATGGCAATTGAAGACATGAAGACCTGCGTGAGAAGCTAAAGAACAACGCTCTGATTTGTACGATCCGATTGTTGAAATCTGGTCTCATGTTGCTTGGAATTGAAGGATTCCTACTCGTATGAATGTGATGAGGATGAAACCATCTTGAATCGTCCAAAGGAAGGTGCTAAAATAACAATTGAAGGAAGAACTTGCGCGCGGGAAGCTGGAGACTTTCAATTTCCGATTTCTGACTCCTTTGCAACGGAATTTGCAACGGAATTTTTCAACAGAAATTGAATTTCATCCCTAATCAACCTTCTCTGATACCATGAAAGGATTTGATGATTTAATAAGGAGAGAAACTTGAGATCAAAGCTTTATGTATTGAAAACATGGTGGAATGATTAGATGATTAAATACAAAGGGATAGTACTCCTTATATAGGAAGTACTATGGACTTATAAGCAAATGTCCTAAACATAGGGACTAACATAAATTGAAAGTATGTACATCATCTACCAAACAATTGAAATGTAATTCTCTAACATTCACCCAAGGTCTTCACCTTTATTGATTTTGATCCTCAAACTTTTGAAAATTGCTGAATTGGTCACAAAACTTGCAATGCTTCTATCCTTGTGCCGAAATCCAAAATCCAATCCCGATCTAGTCCGCAATCGACTTGAGATTACAGACCTTCCGTCTTCAATTTGATTCTTCGAGCCCAACACAACCATGTGGGTAACCACATACGGACAAAAACGAAAGTAAAAGTAAACTAAAGCAATGCCGCCATGGTCATGTACGTGGAGCCTTCTTGGTCATCCATTGTGATCACGCCATTTTAGGCTAAACGAAACCACTAAGAAAATGTTTGATCGGCACTTGAACTTGCAGCCAATGCTCGAAGCAATCTCACCAAAGACTTGCTCGTGCAAGCAACCCAATCACACACCAATGTGATCTTGAAACAGCAACTTCAGCATCAAGCATTTCAACATTTCGAGTAATGAATCAACTTAGCAATCTCGATCAAGTATTTCAGAATTTAAGCCGCAAATCAGCATGTATCACAACACCACCATTAAACACTCGGATCAACATCAATGGAAAGTACCATAGATCAGCATTTCAGCACCATGGATCAACATTTCACCAACATAGATCAGCATTTCAGCATTTTGCCCACACATCATCGTTTCAGCACCATAGATCACCATTTTGAGGAGCAATGTCACACGTATCAGATCAGTAATGTCGATCAAGACATGAATTATATCAGCATTAAGCAGCTCAATATGCCTATCAGCTCTCAAACAGCAGCAATTAACAGAGAAATGCAGCAACTTAGATTTTCAGACAGCATTTTAATCGCAACAACAACAATTAACAGAGCAATGCAGTAGCTTATATTTTCGAAACTCATTTCAATCGCAACAGTATGGAAATATCATCCAGCAACACAGCATTATCACACCATTTTAGTGATGAATAAATCACATCCAGAAACAAGGCATTATCACAGCATAGCAAACAGAGTTTTGTTGAAGAACAGAGCTGACAGATGAACACTTACAGCGATTTGATATCTTCTTCTGGTTTGACATCTCTGAAGCTGTTTGATATCTTCTTCTGGGTTCCATGTAGAACGAAGCGAAACGAATTGAAGAATAAATCGCTGCAAGAAGATTCTACGAACATTTGCTCTAGTTCTTGAAGATATCACTGGGAGGATGATGCTGTTCTGTTCTGTGCGCTGGTTCTTCTGCAGATTTTAGGTTCGGATCTCCTTTGGATGTTGAAATCGACTCTCCCTCTGCTTGGATTCGACTATGTATGCTCTTATGAACTTATTGAGGATGTGACCAAGTTAATTGAAACTAAGTAAGTTGCTATAATGGCAATTGAAGACATGAAGACCTGCGTGAGAAGCTAAAGAACAACGCTCTGATTTGTACGATCCGATTGTTGAAATCTGGTCTCATGTTGCTTGGAATTGAACGATTCCTACTCGTATGAATGTGATGAGGATGAAACCATCTTGAATCGTCCAAAGGAAGGTGCTAAAATAACAATTGAAGGAAGAACTTGCGCGCGGGAAGCTGGAGACTTTCAATTTCCGATTTCTGACTCCTTTGCAACGGAATTTGCAACGGAATTTTTCAACAGAAATTGAATTTCATCCCTAATCAACCTTCTCTGATACCATGAAAGGATTTGATGATTTAATAAGGAGAGAAACTTGAGATCAAAGCTTTATGTATTGAAAACATGGTGGAATGATTAGATGATTAAATACAAAGGGATAGTACTCCTTATATAGGAAGTACTAGGGACTTATAAGCAAATGTCCTAAACATAGGGACTAACATAAATTGAAAGTATGTACATCATCTACCAAACAATTGAAATGTAATTCTCTAACATTCACCCAAGGTCTTCACCTTTATTGATTTTGATCCTCAAACTTTTGAAAATTGCTGAATTGGTCACAAAACTTGCAATGCTTCTATCCTTGTACCGAAATCCAAAATCCAATCCCGATCTAGTCCGCAATCGACTTGAGATCACAGACCTTCCGTCTTCAATTTGATTCTTCGAGCCCAACACAACCATGTGGGTAACCACATACGGACAAAAACGAAAGTAAAAGTAAACTAAAGCAATGCCGCCATGGTCATGTACGTGGAGCCTTCTTGGTCATCCATTGTGATCACGCCATTTTAGGCTAAACGAAACCACTAAGAAAATGTTTGATCGGCACTTGAACTTGCAGCCAATGCTCGAAGCAATCTCACCAAAGACTTGCTCGTGCAAGCAACCCAATCACACACCAATGTGATCTTGAAACAGCAACTTCAGCATCAAGCATTTCAACATTTCGAGTAATGAATCAACTTAGCAATCTTGATCAAGTATTTCGGAATTTAAGCCGCAAATCAGCATGTATCACAACACCACCATTAAACACTCGGATCAACATCAATGGAAAGTACCATAGATCAGCATTTCAGCACCATGGATCAACATTTCACCAACATAGATCAGCATTTCAGCATTTTGCCCACACATCATCGTTTCAGCACCATAGATCACCATTTTGAGGAGCAATGTCACACGTATCAGATCAGTAATGTCGATCAAGACATGAATTATATCAGCATTAAGCAGCTCAATATGCCTATCAGCTCTCAAACAGCAGCAATTAACAGAGAAATGCAGCAACTTAGATTTTCAGACAGCATTTTAATCGCAACAACAACAATTAACAGAGCAATGCAGTAGCTTATATTTTCGAAACTCATTTCAATCGCAACAGTATGGAAATATCATCCAGCAACACAGCATTATCACACCATTTTAGTGATGAATAAATCACATCCAGAAACAAGGCATTATCACAGCATAGCAAACAGAGTTTTGTTGAAGAACAGAGCTGGCAGATGAACACTTACAGCGATTTGATATCTTCTTCTGGTTTGACATCTCTGAAGCTGTTTGATATCTTCTTCTGGGTTCCATGTAGAACGAAGCGAAACGAATTGAAGAATAAATCGCTGCAAGAAGATTCTACGAACATTTGCTCTAGTTCTTGAAGATATCACTAGGAGGATGATGCTGTTCTGTTCTGTGCGCTGGTTCTTCTGCAGATTTTAGGTTCGGATCTCCTTTGGATGTTGAAATCGACTCTCCCTCTGCTTGGATTCGACTATGTATGCTCTTATGAACTTATTGAGGATGTGACCAAGTTAATTGAAACTAAGTAAGTTGCTATAATGGCAATTGAAGACATGAAGACCTGCGTGAGAAGCTAAAGAACAACGCTCTGATTTGTACGATCCGATTGTTGAAATCTGGTCTCATGTTGCTTGGAATTGAACGATTCCTACTCGTATGAATGTGATGAGGATGAAACCATCTTGAATCGTCCAAAGGAAGGTGCTAAAATAACAATTGAAGGAAGAACTTGCGCGCGGGAAGCTGGAGACTTTCAATTTCCGATTTCTGACTCCTTTGCAACGGAATTTGCAACGGAATTTTTCAACAGAAATTGAATTTCATCCCTAATCAACCTTCTCTGATACCATGAAAGGATTTGATGATTTAATAAGGAGAGAAACTTGAGATCAAAGCTTTATGTATTGAAAACATGGTGGAATGATTAGATGATTAAATACAAAGGGATAGTACTCCTTATATAGGAAGTACTAGGGACTTATAAGCAAATGTCCTAAACATAGGGACTAACATAAATTGAAAGTATGTACATCATCTACCAAACAATTGAAATGTAATTCTCTAACATTCACCCAAGGTCTTCACCTTTATTGATTTTGATCCTCAAACTTTTGAAAATTGCTGAATTGGTCACAAAACTTGCAATGCTTCTATCCTTGTACCGAAATCCAAAATCCAATCCCGATCTAGTCCGCAATCGACTTGAGATCACAGACCTTCCGTCTTCAATTTGATTCTTCGAGCCCAACACAACCATGTGGGTAACCACATACGGACAAAAACGAAAGTAAAAGTAAACTAAAGCAATGCCGCCATGGTCATGTACGTGGAGCCTTCTTGGTCATCCATTGTGATCACGCCATTTTAGGCTAAACGAAACCACTAAGAAAATGTTTGATCGGCACTTGAGCTTGCAGCCAATGCTCGAAGCAATCTCACCAAAGACTTGCTCGTGCAAGCAACCCAATCACACACCAATGTGATCTTGAAACAGCAACTTCAGCATCAAGCATTTCAACATTTCGAGTAATGAATCAACTTAGCAATCTCGATCAAGTATTTCAGAATTTAAGCCGCAAATCAGCATGTATCACAACACCACCATTAAACAATCGGATCAACATCAATGGAAAGTACCATAGATCAGCATTTCAGCACCATGGATCAACATTTCACCAACATAGATCAGCATTTCAGCATTTTGCCCACACATCATCGTTTCAGCACCATAGATCACCATTTTGAGGAGCAATGTCACACGTATCAGATCAGTAATGTCGATCAAGACATGAATTATATCAGCATTAAGCAGCTCAATATGCCTATCAGCTCTCAAACAGCAGCAATTAACAGAGAAATGCAGCAACTTAGATTTTCAGACAGCATTTTAATCGCAACAACAACAATTAACAGAGCAATGCAGTAGCTTATATTTTCGAAACTCATTTCAATCGCAACAGTATGGAAATATCATCCAGCAACACAGCATTATCACACCATTTTAGTGATGAATAAATCACATCCAGAAACAAGGCATTATCACAGCATAGCAAACAGAGTTTTGTTGAAGAACAGAGCTGACAGATGAACACTTACAGCGATTTGATATCTTCTTCTGGTTTGACATCTCTGAAGCTGTTTGATATCTTCTTCTGGGTTCCATGTAGAACGAAGCGAAACGAATTGAAGAATAAATCGCTGCAAGAAGATTCTACGAACATTTGCTCTGGTTCTTGAAGATATCACTGGGAGGATGATGCTGTTCTGTTCTGTGCGCTGGTTCTTCTGCAGATTTTAGGTTCGGATCTCCTTTGGATGTTGAAATCGACTCTCCCTCTGCTTGGATTCGACTATGTATGCTCTTATGAACTTATTGAGGATGTGACCAAGTTAATTGAAACTAAGTAAGTTGCTATAATGGCAATTGAAGACATGAAGACCTGCGTGAGAAGCTAAAGAACAACGCTCTGATTTGTACGATCCGATTGTTGAAATCTGGTCTCATGTTGCTTGGAATTGATCGATTCCTACTCGTATGAATGTGATGAGGATGAAACCATCTTGAATCGTCCAAAGGAAGGTGCTAAAATAACAATTGAAGGAAGAACTTGCGCGCGGGAAGCTGGAGACTTTCAATTTCCGATTTCTGACTCCTTTGCAACGGAATTTGCCAACAGAAATTGAATTTCATCCCTAATCAACCTTCTCTGATACCATGAAAGGATTTGATGATTTAATAAGGAGAGAAACTTGAGATCAAAGCTTTATGTATTGAAAACATGGTGGAATGATTAGATGATTAAATACAAAGGGATAGTACTCCTTATATAGGAAGTACTAGGGACTTATAAGCAAATGTCCTAAACATAGGGACTAACATAAATTGAAAGTATGTACATCATCTACCAAACAATTGAAATGTAATTCTCTAACATTCACCCAAGGTCTTCACCTTTATTGATTTTGATCCTCAAACTTTTGAAAATTGCTGAATTGGTCACAAAACTTGCAATGCTTCTATCCTTGTGCCGAAATCCAAAATCCAATCCCGATCTAGTCCGCAATCGACTTGAGATCACAGACCTTCCGTCTTCAATTTGATTCTTCGAGCCCAACACAACCATGTGGGTAACCACATACGGACAAAAACGAAAGTAAAAGTAAATTAAAGCAATGCCGCCATGGTCATGTACGTGGAGCCTTCTTGGTCATCCATTGTGATCACGCCATTTTAGGCTAAACGAAACCACTAAGAAAATGTTTGATCGGCACTTGAACTTGCAGCCAATGCTCGAAGCAATCTCACCAAAGACTTGCTCGTGCAAGCAACCCAATCACACACCAATGTGATCTTGAAACAGCAACTTCAGCATCAAGCATTTCAACATTTCGAGTAATGAATCAACTTAGCAATCTCGATCAAGTATTTCAGAATTTAAGCCGCAAATCAGCATGTATCACAACACCACCATTAAACACTCGTATCAACATCAATGGAAAGTACCATAGATCAGCATTTCAGCACCATGGATCAACATTTCACCAACATAGATCAGCATTTCAGCATTTTGCCCACACATCATCGTTTCAGCACCATAGATCACCATTTTGAGGAGCAATGTCACACGTATCAGATCAGTAATGTCGATCAAGACATGAATTATATCAGCATTAAGCAGCTCAATATCCCTATCAGCTCTCAAACAGCAGCAATAAACAGAGAAATGCAGCAACTTAGATTTTCAGACAGCATTTTAATCGCAACAACAACAATTAACAGAGCAATGCAGTAGCTTATATTTTCGAAACTCATTTCAATCGCAACAGTATGGAAATATCATCCAGCAACACAGCATTATCACACCATTTTAGTGATGAATAATTCACATCCAGAACAAGGCATTATCACAGCATAGCAAACAGAGTTTTGTTGAAGAACAGAGCTGACAGATGAACACTTACAGCGATTTGATATCTTCTTCTGGTTTGACATCTCTGAAGCTGTTTGATATCTTCTTCTGGGTTCCATGTAGAACGAAGCGAAACGAATTGAAGAATAAATCGCTGCAAGAAGATTCTACGAACATTTGCTCTGGTTCTTGAAGATATCACTGGGAGGATGATGCTGTTCTGTTCTGTGCGCTGGTTCTTCTGCAGATTTTAGGTTCGGATCTCCTTTGGATGTTGAAATCGACTCTCCCTCTGCTTGGATTCGACTATGTATGCTCTTATGAACTTATTGAGGATGTGACCAAGTTAATTGAAACTAAGTAAGTTGCTATAATGGCAATTGAAGACATGAAGACCTGCGTGAGAAGCTAAAGAACAACGCTCTGATTTGTACGATCCGATTGTTGAAATCTGGTCTCATGTTGCTTGGAATTGATCGATTCCTACTCGTATGAATGTGATGAGGATGAAACCATCTTGAATCGTCTAAAGGAAGGTGCTAAAATAACAATTGAAGGAAGAACTTGCGCGCGGGAAGCTGGAGACTTTCAATTTCCGATTTCTGACTCCTTTGCAACGGAATTTGCAACGGAATTTTTCAACAGAAATTGAATTTCATCCCTAATCAACCTTCTCTGATACCATGAAAGGATTTGATGATTTAATAAGGAGAGAAACTTGAGATCAAAGCTTTATGTATTGAAAACATGGTGGAATGATTAGATGATTAAATACAAAGGGATAGTACTCCTTATATAGGAAGTACTAGGGACTTATAAGCAAATGTCCTAAACATAGGGACTAACATAAATTGAAAGTATGTACATCATCTACCAAACAATTGAAATGTAATTCTCTAACATTCACCCAAGGTCTTCACCTTTATTGATTTTGATCCTCAAACTTTTGAAAATTGCTGAATTGGTCACAAAACTTGCAATGCTTCTATCCTTGTGCCGAAATCCAAAATCCAATCCCGATCTAGTCCGCAATCGACTTGAGATCACAGACCTTCCGTCTTCAATTTGATTCTTCGAGCCCAACACAACCATGTGGGTAACCACATACGGACAAAAACGAAAGTAAAAGTAAACTAAAGCAATGCCGCCATGGTCATGTACGTGGAGCCTTCTTGGTCATCCATTGTGATCACGCCATTTTAGGCTAAACGAAACCACTAAGAAAATGTTTGATCGGCACTTGAACTTGCAGCCAATGCTCGAAGCAATCTCACCAAAGACTTGCTCGTGCAAGCAACCCAATCACACACCAATGTGATCTTGAAACAGCAACTTCAGCATCAAGCATTTCAACATTTCGAGTAATGAATCAACTTAGCAATCTCGATCAAGTATTTCAGAATTTAAGCCGCAAATCAGCATGTATCACAACACCACCATTAAACACTCGTATCAACATCAATGGAAAGTACCATAGATCAGCATTTCAGCACCATGGATCAACATTTCACCAACATAGATCAGCATTTCAGCATTTTGCCCACACATCATCGTTTCAGCACCATAGATCACCATTTTGAGGAGCAATGTCACACGTATCAGATCAGTAATGTCGATCAAGACATGAATTATATCAGCATTAAGCAGCTCAATATCCCTATCAGCTCTCAAACAGCAGCAATTAACAGAGAAATGCAGCAACTTAGATTTTCAGACAGCATTTTAATCGCAACAACAACAATTAACAGAGCAATGCAGTAGCTTATATTTTCGAAACTCATTTCAATCGCAATAGTATGGAAATATCATCCAGCAACACAGCATTATCACACCATTTTAGTGATGAATAAATCACATCCAGAAACAAGGCATTATCACAGCATAGCAAACAGAGTTTTGTTGAAGAACAGAGCTGACAGATGAACACTTACAGCGATTTGATATCTTCTTCTGGTTTGACATCTCTGAAGCTGTTTGATATCTTCTTCTGGGTTCCATGTAGAACGAAGCGAAACGAATTGAAGAATAAATCGCTACAAGAAGATTCTACGAACATTTGCTCTGGTTCTTGAAGATATCACTGGGAGGATGATGCTGTTCTGTTCTGTGCGCTGGTTCTTCTGCAGATTTTAGGTTCGGATCTCCTTTGGATGTTGAAATCGACTCTCCCTCTGCTTGGATTCGACTATGTATGCTCTTATGAACTTATTGAGGATGTGACCAAGTTAATTGAAACTAAGTAAGTTGCTATAATGGCAATTGAAGACATGAAGACCTGCGTGAGAAGCTAAAGAACAACGCTCTGATTTGTACGATCCGATTGTTGAAATCTGGTCTCATGTTGCTTGGAATTGATCGATTCCTACTCGTATGAATGTGATGAGGATGAAACCATCTTGAATCGTCCAAAGGAAGGTGCTAAAATAACAATTGAAGGAAGAACTTGCGCGCGGGAAGCTGGAGACTTTCAATTTCCGATTTCTGACTCCTTTGCAACGGAATTTGCAACGGAATTTTTCAACAGAAATTGAATTTCATCCCTAATCAACCTTCTCTGATACCATGAAAGGATTTGATGATTTAATAAGGAGAGAAACTTGAGATCAAAGCTTTATGTATTGAAAACATGGTGGAATGATTAGATGATTAAATACAAAGGGATAGTACTCCTTATATAGGAAGTACTAGGGACTAATAAGCAAATGTCCTAAACATAGGGACTAACATAAATTGAAAGTATGTACATCATCTACCAAACAATTGAAATGTAATTCTCTAACATTCACCCAAGGTCTTCACCTTTATTGATTTTGATCCTCAAACTTTTGAAAATTGCTGAATTGGTCACAAAACTTGCAATGCTTCTATCCTTGTGCCGAAATCCAAAATCCAATCCCGATCTAGTCCGCAATCGACTTGAGATCACAGACCTTCCGTCTTCAATTTGATTCTTCGAGCCCAACACAACCATGTGGGTAACCACATACGGATAAAAACGAAAGTAAAAGTAAACTAAAGCAATGCCGCCATGGTCATGTACGTGGAGCCTTCTTGGTCATCCATTGTGATCACGCCATTTTAGGCTAAACGAAACCACTAAGAAAATGTTTGATCGGCACTTGAACTTGCAGCCAATGCTCGAAGCAATCTCACCAAAGACTTGCTCGTGCAAGCAACCCAATCACACACCAATGTGATCTTGAAACAGCAACTTCAGCATCAAGCATTTCAACATTTCGAGTAATGAATCAACTTAGCAATCTCGATCAAGTATTTCAGAATTTAAGCCGCAAATCAGCATGTATCACAACACCACCATTAAACACTCGTATCAACATCAATGGAAAGTACCATAGATCAGCATTTCAGCACCATGGATCAACATTTCACCAACATAGATCAGCATTTCAGCATTTTGCCCACACATCATCGTTTCAGCACCATAGATCACCATTTTGAGGAGCAATGTCACACGTATCAGATCAGTAATGTCGATCAAGGCATGAATTATATCAGCATTAAGCAGCTCAATATCCCTATCAGCTCTCAAACAGCAGCAATTAACAGAGAAATGCAGCAACTTAGATTTTCAGACAGCATTTTAATCGCAACAACATCAATTAACAGAGCAATGCAGTAGCTTATATTTTCGAAAGGCATTTCAATCGCAACAGTATGGAAATGTCATCCAGCAACACAGCATTATCACACCATTTTAGTGATGAATAAATCACATCCAGCAACAAGGCATTATCACAGCATAGCAAACAGAGTTTTGTTGAAGAACAGAGCTGACAGATGAACACTTACAGCGATTTGATATCTTCTTCTGGTTTGACATCTCTGAAGCTGTTTGATATCTTCTTCTGGGTTCCATGTAGAACGAAGCGAAACAAATTGAAGAATAAATCGCTGCAAGAAGATTCTACGAACATTTGCTCTGGTTCTTGAAGATATCACTGGAAGGATGATGCTGTTCTGTTCTGCACGCTGGTTCTTCTGCAGATTTTAGGTTCGGATCTCCTTTGGATGTTGAAATCGACTCTCCTTCTGCTTGGATTCGACTATGTATGCTCTTATGAACTTATTGAGGATGTGACCAAGTTAATTGAAACTAAGTAAGCTGCTGTAATGGCAATTGAAGACATGAAGACCTGCGTGAGAAGCTAAAGAACAACGCTCTGATTTGTACGATCCGATTGTTGAAATCTGGTCTCATGTTGCTTGGAATTGATCGATTCCTACTCGTATGAATGTGATGAGGATGAAACCATCTTGAATCGTCCAAAGGAAGGTGCTAAAATAACAATTGAAGGAAGAACTTGCGCGCGGGAAGCTGGAGACTTTCAATTTCCGATTTCTGACTCCTTTGCAACGGAATTTGCAACGGAATTTTTCAACAGAAATTGAATTTCATCCCTAATCAACCTTCTCTGATACCATGAAAGGATTTGATGATTTAATAAGGAGAGAAACTTGAGATCAAAGCTTTATGTATTGAAAACATGGTGGAATGATTAGATGATTAAATACAAAGGGATAGTACTCCTTATATAGGAAGTACTAGGGACTAATAAGCAAATGTCCTAAACATAGGGACTAACATAAATTGAAAGTATGTACATCATCTACCAAACAATTGAAATGTAATTCTCTAACATTCACCCAAGGTCTTCACCTTTATTGATTTTGATCCTCAAACTTTTGAAAATTGCTGAATTGGTCACAAAACTTGCAATGCTTCTATCCTTGTGCCGAAATCCAAAATCCAATCCCGATCTAGTCCGCAATCGACTTGAGATCACAGACCTTCCGTCTTC
Organism: Chamaenerion angustifolium; assembly: GCA_946814005.1. Classification (NCBI taxonomy): domain Eukaryota; kingdom Viridiplantae; phylum Streptophyta; class Magnoliopsida; order Myrtales; family Onagraceae; genus Chamaenerion; species Chamaenerion angustifolium. The sequence continues at coordinate 16,771,321 of OX328277.1, read as the reverse complement.
AATTTGATTCTTCGAGCCCAACACAACCATGTGGGTAACCACATACGGATAAAAACGAAAGTAAAAGTAAACTAAAGCAATGCCGCCATGGTCATGTACGTGGAGCCTTCTTGGTCATCCATTGTGATCACGCCATTTTAGGCTAAACGAAACCACTAAGAAAATGTTTGATCGGCACTTGAACTTGCAGCCAATGCTCGAAGCAATCTCACCAAAGACTTGCTCGTGCAAGCAACCCAATCACACACCAATGTGATCTTGAAACAGCAACTTCAGCATCAAGCATTTCAACATTTCGAGTAATGAATCAACTTAGCAATCTCGATCAAGTATTTCAGAATTTAAGCCGCAAATCAGCATGTATCACAACACCACCATTAAACACTCGTATCAACATCAATGGAAAGTACCATAGATCAGCATTTCAGCACCATGGATCAACATTTCACCAACATAGATCAGCATTTCAGCATTTTGCCCACACATCATCGTTTCAGCACCATAGATCACCATTTTGAGGAGCAATGTCACACGTATCAGATCAGTAATGTCGATCAAGGCATGAATTATATCAGCATTAAGCAGCTCAATATCCCTATCAGCTCTCAAACAGCAGCAATTAACAGAGAAATGCAGCAACTTAGATTTTCAGACAGCATTTTAATCGCAACAACATCAATTAACAGAGCAATGCAGTAGCTTATATTTTCGAAAGGCATTTCAATCGCAACAGTATGGAAATGTCATCCAGCAACACAGCATTATCACACCATTTTAGTGATGAATAAATCACATCCAGCAACAAGGCATTATCACAGCATAGCAAACAGAGTTTTGTTGAAGAACAGAGCTGACAGATGAACACTTACAGCGATTTGATATCTTCTTCTGGTTTGACATCTCTGAAGCTGTTTGATATCTTCTTCTGGGTTCCATGTAGAACGAAGCGAAACGAATTGAAGAATAAATCGCTGCAAGAAGATTCTACGAACATTTGCTCTGGTTCTTGAAGATATCACTGGAAGGATGATGCTGTTCTGTTCTGCACGCTGGTTCTTCTGCAGATTTTAGGTTCGGATCTCCTTTGGATGTTGAAATCGACTCTCCTTCTGCTTGGATTCGACTATGTATGCTCTTATGAACTTATTGAGGATGTGACCAAGTTAATTGAAACTAAGTAAGCTGCTGTAATGGCAATTGAAGACATGAAGACCTGCGTGAGAAGCTAAAGAACAACGCTCTGATTTGTACGATCCGATTGTTGAAATCTGGTCTCATGTTGCTTGGAATTGATCGATTCCTACTCGTATGAATGTGATGAGGATGAAACCATCTTGAATCGTCCAAAGGAAGGTGCTAAAATAACAATTGAAGGAAGAACTTGCGCGCGGGCAGCTGGAGACTTTCAATTTCCGATTTCTGACTCCTTTGCAACGAAATTTTCAACGGAATTTTTCAACAGAAATTGAATTTCATCCCTAATCAACCTTCTCTGATACCATGAAAGGATTTGATGATTGAATAAGGAGAGAAACTTGATATCAAATCTTTATGTATTGAAAACATGGTGGAATTATTAGATGATTAAATACAAAGGGATAGTACTCCTTATATAGGAAGTACTAGGGACTAATAAGCAAATGTCCTAAACATAGGGACTAACATAAATTGAAAGTATGTACATCATCTACCAAACAATTGAAATGTAATTCTCTAACATTCACCCAAGGTCTTCACCTTTATTGATTTTGATCCTCAAACTTTTGAAAATTGCTGAATTGGTCACAAAACTTGCAATGCTTCTATCCTTGTGCCGAAATCCAAAATCCAATCCCGATCTAGTCCGCAATCGACTTGAGATCACAGACCTTCCGTCTTCAATTTGATTCTTCGAGCCCAACACAACCATGTGGGTAACCACATACGGACAAAAACGAAAGTAAAAGTAAACTAAAGCAATGCCGCCATGGTCATGTACGTGGAGCCTTCTTGGTCATCCATTGTGATCACGCCATTTTAGGCTAAACGAAACCACTAAGAAAATGTTTGATCGGCACTTGAACTTGCAGCCAATGCTCGAAGCAATCTCACCAAAGACTTGCTCGTGCAAGCAACCCAATCACACACCAATGTGATCTTGAAACAGCAACTTCAGCATCAAGCATTTCAACATTTCGAGTAATGAATCAACTTAGCAATCTCGATCAAGTATTTCAGAATTTAAGCCGCAAATCAGCATGTATCACAACACCACCATTAAACACTCGTATCAACATCAATGGAAAGTACCATAGATCAGCATTTCAGCACCATGGATCAACATTTCACCAACATAGATCAGCATTTCAGCATTTTGCCCACACATCATCGTTTCAGCACCATAGATCACCATTTTGAGGAGCAATGTCACACGTATCAGATCAGTAATGTCGATCAAGACATGAATTATATCAGCATTAAGCAGCTCAATATCCCTATCAGCTCTCAAACAGCAGCAATAAACAGAGAAATGCAGCAACTTAGATTTTCAGACAGCATTTTAATCGCAACAACAACAATTAACAGAGCAATGCAGTAGCTTATATTTTCGAAACTCATTTCAATCGCAACAGTATGGAAATATCATCCAGCAACACAGCATTATCACACCATTTTAGTGATGAATAATTCACATCCAGAACAAGGCATTATCACAGCATAGCAAACAGAGTTTTGTTGAAGAACAGAGCTGACAGATGAACACTTACAGCGATTTGATATCTTCTTCTGGTTTGACATCTCTGAAGCTGTTTGATATCTTCTTCTGGGTTCCATGTAGAACGAAGCGAAACGAATTGAAGAATAAATCGCTGCAAGAAGATTCTACGAACATTTGCTCTGGTTCTTGAAGATATCACTGGAAGGATGATGCTGTTCTGTTCTGCGCGCTGGTTCTTCTGCAGATTTTAGGTTCGGATCTCCTTTGGATATTGAAATCGACTCTCCTTCTGCTTGGATTCGACTATGTATGCTCTTATGAACTTATTGAGGATGTGACCAAGTTAATTGAAACTAAGTAAGCTGCTGTAATGGCAATTGAAGACATGAAGACCTGCGTGAGAAGCTAAAGAACAACGCTCTGATTTGTACGATCCGATTGTTGAAATCTGGTCTCATGTTGCTTGGAATTGATCGATTCCTACTCGTATGAATGTGATGAGGATGAAACCATCTTGAATCGTCCAAAGGAAGGTGCTAAAATAACAATTGAAGGAAGAACTTGCGCGCGGGAAGCTGGAGACTTTCAATTTCCGATTTCTGACTCCTTTGCAACGAAATTTTCAACGGAATTTTTCAACAGAAATTGAATTTCATCCCTAATCAACCTTCTCTGATACCATGAAAGGATTTGATGATTGAATAAGGAGAGAAACTTGATATCAAATCTTTATGTATTGAAAACATGGTGGAATTATTAGATGATTAAATACAAAGGGATAGTACTCCTTATATAGGAAGTACTAGGGACTAATAAGCAAATGTCCTAAACATAGGGACTAACATAAATTGAAAGTATGTACATCATCTACCAAACAATTGAAATGTAATTCTCTAACATTCACCCAAGGTCTTCACCTTTATTGATTTTGATCCTCAAACTTTTGAAAATTGCTGAATTGGTCACAAAACTTGCAATGCTTCTATCCTTGTGCCGAAATCCAAAATCCAATCCCGATCTAGTCCGCAATCGACTTGAGATCACAGACCTTCCGTCTTCAATTTGATTCTTCGAGCCCAACACAACTATGTGGGTAACCACATACGGACAAAAACGAAAGTAAAAGTAAACTAAAGCAATGCCGCCATGGTCATGTACGTGGAGCCTTCTTGGTCATCCATTGTGATCACGCCATTTTAGGCTAAACGAAACCACTAAGAAAATGTTTGATCGACACTTGAACTTGCAGCCAATGCTCGAAGCAATCTCACCAAAGACTTGCTCGTGCAAGCAACCCAATCACACACCAATGTGATCTTGAAACAGCAACTTCAGCATCAAGCATTTCAACATTTCGAGTAATGAATCAACTTAGCAATCTCGATCAAGTATTTCAGAAATTAAGCCGCAAATCAGCATGTATCACAACACCACCATTAAACACTCGTATCAACATCAATGGAAAGTACCATAGATCAGCATTTCAGCACCATGGATCAACATTTCACCAACATAGATCAGCATTTCAGCATTTTGCCCACACATCATCGTTTCAGCACCATAGATCACCATTTTGAGGAGCAATGTCACACGTATCAGATCAGTAATGTCGATCAAGGCATGAATTATATCAGCATTAAGCAGCTCAATATCCCTATCAGCTCTCAAACAGCAGCAATTAACAGAGAAATGCAGCAACTTAGATTTTCAGACAGCATTTTAATCGCAACAACAACAATTAACAGAGCAATGCAGTAGCTTATATTTTCGAAAGGCATTTCAATCGCAACAGTATGGAAATGTCATCCAACAACACAGCATTATCACACCATTTTAGTGATGAATAAATCACATCCAGCAACAAGGCATTATCACAGCATAGCAAACAGAGTTTTGTTGAAGAACAGAGCTGACAGATGAACACTTACAGCGATTTGATATCTTCTTCTTGTTTGACATCTCTGAAGCTGTTTGATATCTTCTTCTGGGTTCCATGTAGAACGAAGCGAAACGAATTGAAGAATAAATCGCTGCAAGAAGATTCTACGAACATTTGCTCTGGTTCTTGAAGATATCACTGGAAGGATGATGCTGTTCTGTTCTGCGCGCTGGTTCTTCTGCAGATTTTAGGTTCGGATCTCCTTTGGATGTTGAAATCGACTCTCCTTCTGCTTGGATTCGACTATGTATGCTCTTATGAACTTATTGAGGATGTGACCAAGTTAATTGAAACTAAGTAAGCTGCTGTAATGGCAATTGAAGACATGAAGACCTGCGTGAGAAGCTAAAGAACAACGCTCTGATTTGTACGATCTGATTGTTGAAATCTGGTCTCATGTTGCTTGGAATTGATCGATTCCTACTCGTATGAATGTGATGAGGATGAAACCATCTTGAATCGTCCAAAGGAAGGTGCTAAAATAACAATTGAAGGAAGAACTTGCGCGCGGGAAGCTGGAGACTTTCAATTTCCGATTTCTGACTCCTTTGCAACGAAATTTTCAACGGAATTTTTCAACAGAAATTGAATTTCATCCCTAATCAACCTTCTCTGATACCATGAAAGGATTTGATGATTGAATAAGGAGAGAAACTTGATATCAAATCTTTATGTATTGAAAACATGGTGGAATTATTAGATGATTAAATACAAAGGGATAGTACTCCTTATATAGGAAGTACTAGGGACTAATAAGCAAATGTCCTAAACATAGGGACTAACATAAATTGAAAGTATGTACATCATCTACCAAACAATTGAAATGTAATTCTCTAACATTCACCCAAGGTCTTCACCTTTATTGATTTTGATCCTCAAACTTTTGAAAATTGCTGAATTGGTCACAAAACTTGCAATGCTTCTATCCTTGTGCCGAAATCCAAAATCCAATCCCGATCTAGTCCGCAATCGACTTGAGATCACAGACCTTCCGTCTTCAATTTGATTCTTCGAGCCCAACACAACCATGTGGGTAACCACATACGGACAAAAACGAAAGTAAAAGTAAACTAAAGCAATGCCGCCATGGTCATGTACGTGGAGCCTTCTTGGTCATCCATTGTGATCACGCCATTTTAGGCTAAACGAAACCACTAAGAAAATGTTTGATCGGCACTTGAACTTGCAGCCAATGCTCGAAGCAATCTCACCAAAGACTTGCTCGTGCAAGCAACCCAATCACACACCAATGTGATCTTGAAACAGCAACTTCAGCATCAAGCATTTCAACATTTCGAGTAATGAATCAACTTAGCAATCTCGATCAAGTATTTCAGAATTTAAGCCGCAAATCAGCATGTATCACAACACCACCATTAAACACTCGTATCAACATCAATGGAAAGTACCATAGATCAGCATTTCAGCACCATGGATCAACATTTCACCAACATAGATCAGCATTTCAGCATTTTGCCCACACATCATCGTTTCAGCACCATAGATCACCATTTTGAGGAGCAATGTCACACGTATCAGATCAGTAATGTCGATCAAGACATGAATTATATCAGCATTAAGCAGCTCAATATCCCTATCAGCTCTCAAACAGCAGCAATAAACAGAGAAATGCAGCAACTTAGATTTTCAGATAGCATTTTAATCGCAACAACAACAATTAACAGAGCAATGCAGTAGCTTATATTTTCGAAACTCATTTCAATCGCAACAGTATGGAAATATCATCCAGCAACACAGCATTATCACACCATTTTAGTGATGAATAATTCACATCCAGAACAAGGCATTATCACAGCATAGCAAACAGAGTTTTGTTGAAGAACAGAGCTGACAGATGAACACTTACAGCGATTTGATATCTTCTTCTGGTTTGACATCTCTGAAGCTGTTTGATATCTTCTTCTGGGTTCCATGTAGAACGAAGCGAAACGAATTGAAGAATAAATCGCTGCAAGAAGATTCTACGAACATTTGCTCTGGTTCTTGAAGATATCACTGGAAGGATGATGCTGTTCTGTTCTGCGCGCTGGTTCTTCTGCAGATTTTAGGTTCGGATCTCCTTTGGATGTTGAAATCGACTCTCCTTCTGCTTGGATTCGACTATGTATGCTCTTATGAACTTATTGAGGATGTGACCAAGTTAATTGAAACTAAGTAAGCTGCTGTAATGGCAATTGAAGACATGAAGACCTGCGTGAGAAGCTAAAGAACAACGCTCTGATTTGTACGATCCGATTGTTGAAATCTGGTCTCATGTTGCTTGGAATTGATCGATTCCTACTCGTATGAATGTGATGAGGATGAAACCATCTTGAATCGTCCAAAGGAAGGTGCTAAAATAACAATTGAAGGAAGAACTTGCGCGCGGGAAGCTGGAGACTTTCAATTTCCGATTTCTGACTCCTTTGCAACGAAATTTTCAACGGAATTTTTCAACAGAAATTGAATTTCATCCCTAATCAACCTTCTCTGATACCATGAAAGGATTTGATGATTGAATAAGGAGAGAAACTTGATATCAAATCTTTATGTATTGAAAACATGGTGGAATTATTAGATGATTAAATACAAAGGGATAGTACTCCTTATATAGGAAGTACTAGGGACTAATAAGCAAATGTCCTAAACATAGGGACTAACATAAATTGAAAGTATGTACATCATCTACCAAACAATTGAAATGTAATTCTCTAACATTCACCCAAGGTCTTCACCTTTATTGATTTTGATCCTCAAACTTTTGAAAATTGCTGAATTGGTCACAAAACTTGCAATGCTTCTATCCTTGTGCCGAAATCCAAAATCCAATCCCGATCTAGTCCGCAATCGACTTGAGATCACAGACCTTCCGTCTTCAATTTGATTCTTCGAGCCCAACACAACCATGTGGGTAACCACATACGGACAAAAACGAAAGTAAAAGTAAACTAAAGCAATGCCGCCATGGTCATGTACGTGGAGCCTTCTTGGTCATCCATTGTGATCACGCCATTTTAGGCTAAACGAAACCACTAAGAAAATGTTTGATCGGCACTTGAACTTGCAGCCAATGCTCGAAGCAATCTCACCAAAGACTTGCTCGTGCAAGCAACCCAATCACACACCAATGTGATCTTGAAACAGCAACTTCAGCATCAAGCATTTCAACATTTCGAGTAATGAATCAACTTAGCAATCTCGATCAAGTATTTCAGAATTTAAGCCGCAAATCAGCATGTATCACAACACCACCATTAAACACTCGTATCAACATCAATGGAAAGTACCATAGATCAGCATTTCAGCACCATGGATCAACATTTCACCAACATAGATCAGCATTTCAGCATTTTGCCCACACATCATCGTTTCAGCACCATAGATCACCATTTTGAGGAGCAATGTCACACGTATCAGATCAGTAATGTCGATCAAGACATGAATTATATCAGCATTAAGCAGCTCAATATCCCTATCAGCTCTCAAACAGCAGCAATAAACAGAGAAATGCAGCAACTTAGATTTTCAGACAACATTTTAATCGCAACAACAACAATTAACAGAGCAATGCAGTAGCTTATATTTTCGAAACTCATTTCAATCGCAACAGTATGGAAATATCATCCAGCAACACAGCATTATCACACCATTTTAGTGATGAATAATTCACATCCAGAACAAGGCATTATCACAGCATAGCAAACAGAGTTTTGTTGAAGAACAGAGCTGACAGATGAACACTTACAGCGATTTGATATCTTCTTCTGGTTTGACATCTCTGAAGCTGTTTGATATCTTCTTCTGGGTTCCATGTAGAACGAAGCGAAACGAATTGAAGAATAAATCGCTGCAAGAAGATTCTACGAACATTTGCTCTGGTTCTTGAAGATATCACTGGAAGGATGATGCTGTTCTGTTCTGCGCGCTGGTTCTTCTGCAGATTTTAGGTTCGGATCTCCTTTGGATGTTGAAATCGACTCTCCTTCTGCTTGGATTCGACTATGTATGCTCTTATGAACTTATTGAGGATGTGACCAAGTTAATTGAAACTAAGTAAGCTGCTGTAATGGCAATTGAAGACATGAAGACCTGCGTGAGAAGCTAAAGAACAACGCTCTGATTTGTACGATCCGATTGTTGAAATCTGGTCTCATGTTGCTTGGAATTGATCGATTCCTACACGTATGAATGTGATGAGGATGAAACCATCTTGAATCGTCCAAAGGAAGGTGCTAAAATAACAATTGAAGGAAGAACTTGCGCGCGGGAAGCTGGAGACTTTCAATTTCCGATTTCTGACTCCTTTGCAACGAAATTTTCAACGGAATTTTTCAACAGAAATTGAATTTCATCCCTAATCAACCTTCTCTGATACCATGAAAGGATTTGATGATTGAATAAGGAGAGAAACTTGATATCAAATCTTTATGTATTGAAAACATGGTGGAATTATTAGATGATTAAATACAAAGGGATAGTACTCCTTATATAGGAAGTACTAGGGACTAATAAGCAAATGTCCTAAACATAGGGACTAACATAAATTGAAAGTATGTACATCATCTACCAAACAATTGAAATGTAATTCTCTAACATTCACCCAAGGTCTTCACCTTTATTGATTTTGATCCTCAAACTTTTGAAAATTGCTGAATTGGTCACAAAACTTGCAATGCTTCTATCCTTGTGCCGAAATCCAAAATCCAATCCCGATCTAGTCCGCAATCGACTTGAGATCACAGACCTTCCGTCTTCAATTTGATTCTTCGAGCCCAACACAACCATGTGGGTAACCACATACGGACAAAAACGAAAGTAAAAGTAAACTAAAGCAATGCCGCCATGGTCATGTACGTGGAGCCTTCTTGGTCATCCATTGTGATCACGCCATTTTAGGCTAAACGAAACCACTAAGAAAATGTTTGATCGGCACTTGAACTTGCAGCCAATGCTCGAAGCAATCTCACCAAAGACTTGCTCGTGCAAGCAACCCAATCACACACCAATGTGATCTTGAAACAGCAACTTCAGCATCAAGCATTTCAACATTTCGAGTAATGAATCAACTTAGCAATCTCGATCAAGTATTTCAGAATTTAAGCCGCAAATCAGCATGTATCACAACACCACCATTAAACACTCGTATCAACATCAATGGAAAGTACCATAGATCAGCATTTCAGCACCATGGATCAACATTTCACCAACATAGATCAGCATTTCAGCATTTTGCCCACACATCATCGTTTCAGCACCATAGATCACCATTTTGAGGAGCAATGTCACACGTATCAGATCAGTAATGTCGATCAAGACATGAATTATATCAGCATTAAGCAGCTCAATATCCCTATCAGCTCTCAAACAGCAGCAATAAACAGAGAAATGCAGCAACTTAGATTTTCAGACAGCATTTTAATCGCAACAACAACAATTAACAGAGCAATGCAGTAGCTTATATTTTCGAAACTCATTTCAATCGCAACAGTATGGAAATATCATCCAGCAACACAGCATTATCACACCATTTTAGTGATGAATAAATCACATCCAGCAACAAGGCATTATCACAGCATAGCAAACAGAGTTTTGTTGAAGAACAGAGCTGACAGATGAACACTTACAGCGATTTGATATCTTCTTCTGGTTTGACATCTCTGAAGCTGGTTGATATCTTCTTCTGGGTTCCATGTAGAACGAAGCGAAACGAATTGAAGAATAAATCGCTGCAAGAAGATTCTACGAACATTTGCTCTGGTTCTTGAAGATATCACTGGAAGGATGATGCTGTTCTGTTCTGCGCGCTGGTTCTTCTGCAGATTTTAGGTTCGGATCTCCTTTGGATGTTGAAATCGACTCTCCTTCTGCTTGGATTCGACTATGTATGCTCTTATGAACTTATTGAGGATGTGACCAAGTTAATTGAAACTAAGTAAGCTGCTGTAATGGCAATTGAAGACATGAAGACCTGCGTGAGAAGCTAAAGAACAACGCTCTGATTTGTACGATCCGATTGTTGAAATCTGGTCTCATGTTGCTTGGAATTGATCGATTCCTACACGTATGAATGTGATGAGGATGAAACCATCTTGAATCGTCCAAAGGAAGGTGCTAAAATAACAATTGAAGGAAGAACTTGCGCGCGGGAAGCTGGAGACTTTCAATTTCCGATTTCTGACTCCTTTGCAACGAAATTTTCAACGGAATTTTTCAACAGAAATTGAATTTCATCCCTAATCAACCTTCTCTGATACCATGAAAGGATTTGATGATTGAATAAGGAGAGAAACTTGATATCAAATCTTTATGTATTGAAAACATGGTGGAATTATTAGATGATTAAATACAAAGGGATAGTACTCCTTATATAGGAAGTACTAGGGACTAATAAGCAAATGTCCTAAACATAGGGACTAACATAAATTGAAAGTATGTACATCATCTACCAAACAATTGAAATGTAATTCTCTAACATTCACCCAAGGTCTTCACCTTTATTGATTTTGATCCTCAAACTTTTGAAAATTGCTGAATTGGTCACAAAACTTGCAATGCTTCTATCCTTGTGCCGAAATCCAAAATCCAATCCCGATCTAGTCCGCAATCGACTTGAGATCACAGACCTTCCGTCTTCAATTTGATTCTTCGAGCCCAACACAACCATGTGGGTAACCACATACGGACAAAAACGAAAGTAAAAGTAAACTAAAGCAATGCCGCCATGGTCATGTACGTGGAGCCTTCTTGGTCATCCATTGTGATCACGCCATTTTAGGCTAAACGAAACCACTAAGAAAATGTTTGATCGGCACTTGAACTTGCAGCCAATGCTCGAAGCAATCTCACCAAAGACTTGCTCGTGCAAGCAACCCAATCACACACCAATGTGATCTTGAAACAGCAACTTCAGCATCAAGCATTTCAACATTTCGAGTAATGAATCAACTTAGCAATCTCGATCAAGTATTTCAGAATTTAAGCCGCAAATCAGCATGTATCACAACACCACCATTAAACACTCGTATCAACATCAATGGAAAGTACCATAGATCAGCATTTCAGCACCATGGATCAACATTTCACCAACATAGATCAGCATTTCAGCATTTTGCCCACACATCATCGTTTCAGCACCATAGATCACCATTTTGAGGAGCAATGTCACACGTATCAGATCAGTAATGTCGATCAAGACATGAATTATATCAGCATTAAGCAGCTCAATATCCCTATCAGCTCTCAAACAGCAGCAATAAACAGAGAAATGCAGCAACTTAGATTTTCAGACAGCATTTTAATCGCAACAACAACAATTAACAGAGCAATGCAGTAGCTTATATTTTCGAAACTCATTTCAATCGCAACAGTATGGAAATATCATCCAGCAACACAGCATTATCACACCATTTTAGTGATGAATAAATCACATCCAGCAACAAGGCATTATCACAGCATAGCAAACAGAGTTTTGTTGAAGAACAGAGCTGACAGATGAACACTTACAGCGATTTGATATCTTCTTCTGGTTTGACATCTCTGAAGCTGGTTGATATCTTCTTCTGGGTTCCATGTAGAACGAAGCGAAACGAATTGAAGAATAAATCGCTGCAAGAAGATTCTACGAACATTTGCTCTGGTTCTTGAAGATATCACTGGAAGGATGATGCTGTTCTGTTCTGCGCGCTGGTTCTTCTGCAGATTTTAGGTTCGGATCTCCTTTGGATGTTGAAATCGACTCTCCTTCTGCTTGGATTCGACTATGTATGCTCTTATGAACTTATTGAGGATGTGACCAAGTTAATTGAAACTAAGTAAGCTGCTGTAATGGCAATTGAAGACATGAAGACCTGCGTGAGAAGCTAAAGAACAACGCTCTGATTTGTACGATCTGATTGTTGAAATCTGGTCTCATGTTGCTTGGAATTGATCGATTCCTACTCGTATGAATGTGATGAGGATGAAACCATCTTGAATCGTCCAAAGGAAGGTGCTAAAATAACAATTGAAGGAAGAACTTGCGCGCGGGAAGCTGGAGACTTTCAATTTCCGATTTCTGACTCCTTTGCAACGAAATTTTCAACGGAATTTTTCAACAGAAATTGAATTTCATCCCTAATCAACCTTCTCTGATACCATGAAAGGATTTGATGATTGAATAAGGAGAGAAACTTGATATCAAATCTTTATGTATTGAAAACATGGTGGAATTATTAGATGATTAAATACAAAGGGATAGTACTCCTTATATAGGAAGTACTAGGGACTAATAAGCAAATGTCCTAAACATAGGGACTAACATAAATTGAAAGTATGTACATCATCTACCAAACAATTGAAATGTAATTCTCTAACATTCACCCAAGGTCTTCACCTTTATTGATTTTGATCCTCAAACTTTTGAAAATTGCTGAATTGGTCACAAAACTTGCAATGCTTCTATCCTTGTGCCGAAATCCAAAATCCAATCCCGATCTAGTCCGCAATCGACTTGAGATCACAGACCTACGTCTTCAATTTGATTCTTCGAGCCCAACACAACCATGTGGGTAACCACATACGGACAAAAACGAAAGTAAAAGTAAACTAAAGCAATGCCGCCATGGTCATGTACGTGGAGCCTTCTTGGTCATCCATTGTGATCACGCCATTTTAGGCTAAACGAAACCACTAAGAAAATGTTTGATCGGCACTTGAACTTGCAGCCAATGCTCGAAGCAATCTCACCAAAGACTTGCTCGTGCAAGCAACCCAATCACACACCAATGTGATCTTGAAACAGCAACTTCAGCATCAAGCATTTCAACATTTCGAGTAATGAATCAACTTAGCAATCTCGATCAAGTATTTCAGAATTTAAGCCGCAAATCAGCATGTATCACAACACCACCATTAAACACTCGAATCAACATCAATGGAAAGTACCATAGATCAGCATTTCAGCACCATGGATCAACATTTCACCAACATAGATCAGCATTTCAGCATTTTGCCCACACATCATCGTTTCAGCACCATAGATCACCATTTTGAGGAGCAATGTCACACGTATCAGATCAGTAATGTCGATCAAGACATGAATTATATCAGCATTAAGCAGCTCAATATCCCTATCAGCTCTCAAACAGCAGCAATAAACAGAGAAATGCAGCAACTTAGATTTTCAGACAGCATTTTAATCGCAACAACAACAATTAACAGAGCAATGCAGTAGCTTATATTTTCGAAACTCATTTCAATCGCAACAGTATGGAAATATCATCCAGCAACACAGCATTATCACACCATTTTAGTGATGAATAAATCACATCCAGCAACAAGGCATTATCACAGCATAGCAAACAGAGTTTTGTTGAAGAACAGAGCTGACAGATGAACACTTACAGCGATTTGATATCTTCTTCTGGTTTGACATCTCTGAAGCTGGTTGATATCTTCTTCTGGGTTCCATGTAGAACGAAGCGAAACGAATTGAAGAATAAATCGCTGCAAGAAGATTCTACGAACATTTGCTCTGGTTATTGAAGATATCACTGGAAGGATGATGCTGTTCTGTTCTGCGCGCTGGTTCTTCTGCAGATTTTAGGTTCGGATCTCCTTTGGATGTTGAAATCGACTCTCCTTCTGCTTGGATTCGACTATGTATGCTCTTATGAACTTATTGAGGATGTGACCAAGTTAATTGAAACTAAGTAAGCTGCTGTAATGGCAATTGAAGACATGAAGACCTGCGTGAGAAGCTAAAGAACAACGCTCTGATTTGTACGATCCGATTGTTGAAATCTGGTCTCATGTTGCTTGGAATTGATCGATTCCTACTCGTATGAATGTGATGAGGATGAAACCATCTTGAATCGTCCAAAGGAAGGTGCTAAAATAACAATTGAAGGAAGAACTTGCGCGCGGGAAGCTGGAGACTTTCAATTTCCGATTTCTGACTCCTTTGCAACGAAATTTTCAACGGAATTTTTCAACAGAAATTGAATTTCATCCCTAATCAACCTTCTCTGATACCATGAAAGGATTTGATGATTGAATAAGGAGAGAAACTTGATATCAAATCTTTATGTATTGAAAACATGGTGGAATTATTAGATGATTAAATACAAAGGGATAGTACTCCTTATATAGGAAGTACTAGGGACTAATAAGCAAATGTCCTAAACATAGGGACTAACATAAATTGAAAGTATGTACATCATCTACCAAACAATTGAAATGTAATTCTCTAACATTCACCCAAGGTCTTCACCTTTATTGATTTTGATCCTCAAACTTTTGAAAATTGCTGAATTGGTCACAAAACTTGCAATGCTTCTATCCTTGTGCCGAAATCCAAAATCCAATCCCGATCTAGTCCGCAATCGACTTGAGATCACAGACCTTCCGTCTTCAATTTGATTCTTCGAGCCCAACACAACCATGTGGGTAACCACATACGGACAAAAACGAAAGTAAAAGTAAACTAAAGCAATGCCGCCATGGTCATGTACGTGGAGCCTTCTTGGTCATCCATTGTGATCACGCCATTTTAGGCTAAACGAAACCACTAAGAAAATGTTTGATCGGCACTTGAACTTGCAGCCAATGCTCGAAGCAATCTCACCAAAGACTTGCTCGTGCAAGCAACCCAATCACACACCAATGTGATCTTGAAACAGCAACTTCAGCATCAAGCATTTCAACATTTCGAGTAATGAATCAACTTAGCAATCTCGATCAAGTATTTCAGAATTTAAGGCGCAAATCAGCATGTATCACAACACCACCATTAAACACTCGGATCAACATCAATGAAAAGTACCATAGATCAGCATTTCAGCACCATGGATCAACATTTCACCAACATAGATCAGCATTTCAGCATTTTGCCCACACATCATCGTTTCAGCACCATAGATCACCATTTTGAGGAGCAATGTCACACGTATCAGATCAGTAATGTCGATCAAGGCATGAA
The DNA here is from genome assembly GCA_946814005.1 of Chamaenerion angustifolium. NCBI lineage: Eukaryota > Viridiplantae > Streptophyta > Magnoliopsida > Myrtales > Onagraceae > Chamaenerion > Chamaenerion angustifolium. Next base: position 16,755,727 of record OX328277.1, on the reverse strand, counting down.
TTATATCAGCATTAAGCAGCTCAATATCCCTATCAGCTCTCAAATATCAGCAATTAACAGAGAAATGCAGCAACTTAGATTTTCAGACAGCATTTTAATCGCAACAACAACAATTAACAGAGCAATGCAGTAGCTTATATTTTCGAAAGGCATTTCAATCGCAACAGTATGGAAATGTCATCCAGCAACACAGCATTATCACACCATTTTAGTGATGAATAAATCACATCCAGCAACAAGGCATTATCACAGCATAGCAAACAGAGTTTTGTTGAAGAACAGAGCTGACAGATGAACACTTACAGCGATTTGATATCTTCTTCTGGTTTGACATCTCTGAAGCTGGTTGATATCTTCTTCTGGGTTCCATGTAGAACGAAGCGAAACGAATTGAAGAATAAATCGCTGCAAGAAGATTCTACGAACATTTGCTCTGGTTCTTGAAGATATCACTGGAAGGATGATGCTGTTCTGTTCTGCGCGCTGGTTCTTCTGCAGATTTTAGGTTCGGGTCTCCTTTGGATGTTGAAATCGACTCTCCTTCTGCTTGGATTCGACTATGTATGCTCTTATGAACTTATTGAGGATGTGACCAAGTTAATTGAAACTAAGTAAGCTGCTGTAATGGCAATTGAAGACATGAAGACCTGCGTGAGAAGCTAAAGAACAACGCTCTGATTTGTACGATCCGATTGTTGAAATCTGGTCTCATGTTGCTTGGAATTGATCGATTCCTACTCGTATGAATGTGATGAGGATGAAACCATCTTGAATCGTCCAAAGGAAGGTGCTAAAATAACAATTGAAGGAAGAACTTGCGCGCGGGAAGCTGGAGACTTTCAATTTCCGATTTCTGACTCCTTTGCAACGAAATTTTCAACGGAATTTTTCAACAGAAATTGAATTTCATCCCTAATCAACCTTCTCTGATACCATGAAAGGATTTGATGATTGAATAAGGAGAGAAACTTGATATCAAATCTTTATGTATTGAAAACATGGTGGAATTATTAGATGATTAAATACAAAGGGATAGTACTCCTTATATAGGAAGTACTAGGGACTAATAAGCAAATGTCCTAAACATAGGGACTAACATAAATTGAAAGTATGTACATCATCTACCAAACAATTGAAATGTAATTCTCTAACATTCACCCAAGGTCTTCACCTTTATTGATTTTGATCCTCAAACTTTTGAAAATTGCTGAATTGGTCACAAAACTTGCAATGCTTCTATCCTTGTGCCGAAATCCAAAATCCAATCCCGATCTAGTCCGCAATCGACTTGAGATCACAGACCTACGTCTTCAATTTGATTCTTCGAGCCCAACACAACCATGTGGGTAACCACATACGGACAAAAACGAAAGTAAAAGTAAACTAAAGCAATGCCGCCATGGTCATGTACGTGGAGCCTTCTTGGTCATCCATTGTGATCACGCCATTTTAGGCTAAACGAAACCACTAAGAAAATGTTTGATCGGCACTTGAACTTGCAGCCAATGCTCGAAGCAATCTCACCAAAGACTTGCTCGTGCAAGCAACCCAATCACACACCAATGTGATCTTGAAACAGCAACTTCAGCATCAAGCATTTCAACATTTCGAGTAATGAATCAACTTAGCAATCTCGATCAAGTATTTCAGAATTTAAGCCGCAAATCAGCATGTATCACAACACCACCATTAAACACTCGGATCAACATCAATGGAAAGTACCATAGATCAGCATTTCAGCACCATGGATCAACATTTCACCAACATAGATCAGCATTTCAGCATTTTGCCCACACATCATCGTTTCAGCACCATAGATCACCATTTTGAGGAGCAATGTCACACGTATCAGATCAGTAATGTCGATCAAGACATGAATTATATCAGCATTAAGCAGCTCAATATCCCTATCAGCTCTCAAACAGCAGCAATAAACAGAGAAATGCAGCAACTTAGATTTTCAGACAGCATTTTAATCGCAACAACAACAATTAACAGAGCAATGCAGTAGCTTATATTTTCGAAACTCATTTCAATCGCAACAGTATGGAAATATCATCCAGCAACACAGCATTATCACACCATTTTAGTGATGAATAAATCACATCCAGCAACAAGGCATTATCACAGCATAGCAAACAGAGTTTTGTTGAAGAACAGAGCTGACAGATGAACACTTACAGCGATTTGATATCTTCTTCTGGTTTGACATCTCTGAAGCTGGTTGATATCTTCTTCTGGGTTCCATGTAGAACGAAGCGAAACGAATTGAAGAATAAATCGCTGCAAGAAGATTCTACGAACATTTGCTCTGGTTCTTGAAGATATCACTGGAAGGATGATGCTGTTCTGTTCTGCGCGCTGGTTCTTCTGCAGATTTTAGGTTCGGATCTCCTTTGGATGTTGAAATCGACTCTCCTTCTGCTTGGATTCGACTATGTATGCTCTTATGAACTTATTGAGGATGTGACCAAGTTAATTGAAACTAAGTAAGCTGCTGTAATGGCAATTGAAGACATGAAGACCTGCGTGAGAAGCTAAAGAACAACGCTCTGATTTGTACGATCCGATTGTTGAAATCTGGTCTCATGTTGCTTGGAATTGATCGATTCCTACTCGTATGAATGTGATGAGGATGAAACCATCTTGAATCGTCCAAAGGAAGGTGCTAAAATAACAATTGAAGGAAGAACTTGCGCGCGGGAAGCTGGAGACTTTCAATTTCCGATTTCTGACTCCTTTGCAACGAAATTTTCAACGGAATTTTTCAACAGAAATTGAATTTCATCCCTAATCAACCTTCTCTGATACCATGAAAGGATTTGATGATTGAATAAGGAGAGAAACTTGATATCAAATCTTTATGTATTGAAAACATGGTGGAATTATTAGATGATTAAATACAAAGGGATAGTACTCCTTATATAGGAAGTACTAGGGACTAATAAGCAAATGTCCTAAACATAGGGACTAACATAAATTGAAAGTATGTACATCATCTACCAAACAATTGAAATGTAATTCTCTAACATTCACCCAAGGTCTTCACCTTTATTGATTTTGATCCTCAAACTTTTGAAAATTGCTGAATTGGTCACAAAACTTGCAATGCTTCTATCCTTGTGCCGAAATCCAAAATCCAATCCCGATCTAGTCCGCAATCGACTTGAGATCACAGACCTTCCGTCTTCAATTTGATTCTTCGAGCCCAACACAACCATGTGGGTAACCACATACGGATAAAAACGAAAGTAAAAGTAAACTAAAGCAATGCCGCCATGGTCATGTACGTGGAGCCTTCTTGGTCATCCATTGTGATCATGCCATTTTAGGCTAAACGAAACCACTAAGAAAATGTTTGATCGGCACTTGAACTTGCAGCCAATGCTCGAAGCAATCTCACCAAAGACTTGCTCGTGCAAGCAACCCAATCACACACCAATGTGATCTTGAAACAGCAACTTCAGCATCAAGCATTTCAACATTTCGAGTAATGAATCAACTTAGCAATCTCGATCAAGTATTTCAGAATTTAAGCCGCAAATCAGCATGTATCACAACACCACCATTAAACACTCGGATCAACATCAATGGAAAGTACCATAGATCAGCATTTCAGCACCATGGATCAACATTTCACCAACATAGATCAGCATTTCAGCATTTTGCCCACACATCATCGTTTCAGCACCATAGATCACCATTTTGAGGAGCAATGTCACACGTATCAGATCAGTAATGTCGATCAAGGCATGAATTATATCAGCATTAAGCAGCTCAATATCCCTATCAGCTCTCAAATATCAGCAATTAACAGAGAAATGCAGCAACTTAGATTTTCAGACAGCATTTTAATCGCAACAACAACAATTAACAGAGCAATGCAGTAGCTTATATTTTCGAAAGGCATTTCAATCGCAACAGTATGGAAATGTCATCCAGCAACACAGCATTATCACACCATTTTAGTGATGAATAAATCACATCCAGCAACAAGGCATTATCACAGCATAGCAAACAGAGTTTTGTTGAAGAACAGAGCTGACAGATGAACACTTACAGCGATTTGATATCTTCTTCTGGTTTGACATCTCTGAAGCTGGTTGATATCTTCTTCTGGGTTCCATCTAGAACGAAGCGAAACGAATTGAAGAATAAATCGCTGCAAGAAGATTCTACGAACATTTGCTCTGGTTCTTGAAGATATCACTGGAAGGATGATGCTGTTCTGTTCTGCGCGCTGGTTCTTCTGCAGATTTTAGGTTCGGATCTCCTTTGGATGTTGAAATCGACTCTCCTTCTGCTTGGATTCGACTATGTATGCTCTTATGAACTTATTGAGGATGTGACCAAGTTAATTGAAACTAAGTAAGATGCTGTAATGGCAATTGAAGACATGAAGACCTGCGTGAGTAGCTAAAGAACAACGCTCTGATTTGTACGATCCGATTGTTGAAATCTGGTCTCATGTTGCTTGGAATTGATCGATTCCTACTCGTATGAATGTGATGAGGATGAAACCATCTTGAATCGTCCAAAGGAAGGTGCTAAAATAACAATTGAAGGAAGAACTTGCGCGCGGGAAGCTGGAGACTTTCAATTTCCGATTTCTGACTCCTTTGCAACGAAATTTTCAACGGAATTTTTCAACAGAAATTGAATTTCATCCCTAATCAACCTTCTCTGATACCATGAAAGGATTTGATGATTGAATAAGGAGAGAAACTTGATATCAAATCTTTATGTATTGAAAACATGGTGGAATTATTAGATGATTAAATACAAAGGGATAGTACTCCTTATATAGGAAGTACTAGGGACTAATAAGCAAATGTCCTAAACATAGGGACTAACATAAATTGAAAGTATGTACATCATCTACCAAACAATTGAAATGTAATTCTCTAACATTCACCCAAGGTCTTCACCTTTATTGATTTTGATCCTCAAACTTTTGAAAATTGCTGAATTGGTCACAAAACTTGCAATGCTTCTATCCTTGTGCCGAAATCCAAAATCCAATCCCGATCTAGTCCGCAATCGACTTGAGATCACAGACCTTCCGTCTTCAATTTGATTCTTCGAGCCCAACACAACCATGTGGGTAACCACATACGGACAAAAACGAAAGTAAAAGTAAACTAAAGCAATGCCGCCATGGTCATGTACGTGGAGCCTTCTTGGTCATCCATTGTGATCACGCCATTTTAGGCTAAACGAAACCACTAAGAAAATGTTTGATCGGCACTTGAACTTGCAGCCAATGCTCGAAGCAATCTCACCAAAGACTTGCTCGTGCAAGCAACCCAATCACACACCAATGTGATCTTGAAACAGCAACTTCAGCATCAAGCATTTCAACATTTCGAGTAATGAATCAACTTAGCAATCTCGATCAAGTATTTCAGAATTTAAGGCGCAAATCAGCATGTATCACAACACCACCATTAAACACTCGGATCAACATCAATGGAAAGTACCATAGATCAGCATTTCAGCACCATGGATCAACATTTCACCAACATAGATCAGCATTTCAGCATTTTGCCCACACATCATCGTTTCAGCACCATAGATCACCATTTTGAGGAGCAATGTCACACGTATCAAATCAGTAATGTTGATCAAGGCATGAATTATATCAGCATTAAGCAGCTCAATATCCCTATCAGCTCTCAAATATCAGCAATTAACAGAGAAATGCAGCAACTTAGATTTTCAGACAGCATTTTAATCGCAACAACAACAATTAACAGAGCAATGCAGTAGCTTATATTTTCGAAAGGCATTCCAATCGCAACAGTATGGAAATGTCATCCAGCAACACAGCATTGTCACACCATTTTAGTGATGAATAAATCACATCCAGCAACAAGGCATTATCACAGCATAGCAAACAGAGTTTTGTTGAAGAACAGAGCTGACAGATGAACACTTACAGCGATTTGATATCTTCTTCTGGTTTGACATCTCTGAAGCTGGTTGATATCTTCTTCTGGGTTCCATCTAGAACGAAGCGAAACAAATTGAAGAATAAATCGCTGCAAGAAGATTCTACGAACATTTGCTCTGGTTGTTGAAGATATCACTGGAAGGCTGATGCTGTTCTGTTCTGCGCGCTGGTTCTTCAGATTTTAGGTTCGGATCTCCTTTGGATGTTGAAATCGACTCTCCTTCTGCTTGGATTCGACTATTTCTGCTCTTATGAACTTATTGAGGATGTGACCAAGTTAATTGAAACTAAGTAAGATGCTGTAATGGCAATTGAACACATGAAGACCTGCGTGAGAAGCTAAAGAACAACGCTCTGATTTGTATGATCCGATTGTTGAAATCTGGTCTCATGTTGCTTGGAATTGATCGATTCCTACTCGTATGAATGTGATGAGGATGAAACCATCTTGAATCGTCCAAAGGAAGGTGCTAAAATAGCAATTGAAGGAAGAACTTGCGCGCGGGAAGCTGGAGACTTTCAATTTCCGATTTCTGACTCCTTTGCAACGGAATTTTTCAACAGAAATTGAATTTCATCCCTAATCAACCTTCTCTGATACCATGAAAGGATTTGATGATTGAATAAGGAGAGAAACTTGAGATCAAAGCTTTATGTATTGAAAACATGGTGGAATGATTAGATGATTAAATACAAAGGGATAGTACTCCTTATATAGGAAGTACTAGGGACTAATAAGCAAATGTCCTAAACATAGGGACTAACATAAATTGAAAGTATGTACATCATCTACCAAACAATTGAAATGTAATTCTCTAACATTCACCCAAGGTCTTCACCTTTATTGATTTTGATCCTCAAACTTTTGAAAATTGCTGAATTGGTCACAAAACTTGCAATGCTTCTATCCTTGTGCCGAAATCCAAAATCCAATCCCGATCTAGTCCGCAATCGACTTGAGATCACAGACCTTCCGTCTTCAATTTGATTCTTCGAGCCCAACACAACCATGTGGGTAACCACATACGGACAAAAACGAAAGTAAAACTAAACTAAATAAATGCCGCCATGGTCATGTACGTGGAGCCTTCTTGGTCATCCATTGTGATCACGCCATTTTAGGCTAAACGAAACAACTAAGAAAATGTTTGATCGGCACTTGAGCTTGCAGACAATGCTCGAAGCAATCTCACCAAAGACTTGCTCGTGCAAGCAACCCAATCACACACCAATGTGATCTTGAAACAGCAACTTCAGCATCAAGCATTTCAACATTTCGAGTAATGAATCAACTTAGCAATCTCGATCAAGTATTTCATAATTTAAGGCGCAAATCAGCATGTATCACAATACCACCATTAAACACTCGGATCAACATCAATGGAAAGTACCATAGATCAGCATTTCAGCACCATGGATCAACATTTCACCAACATAGATCAGCATTTCAGCATTTTGCCCACACATCATCGTTTCAGCACCATAGATCACCATTTTGAGGAGCAATGTCACACGTATCAGATCAATAATGTCGATCAAGGCATGAATTATCTCAGCATTAAGCAGCTCAATATCCCTATCAGCTCTCAAACAGCAGCAATTAACAGAGAAATGCAGCAACTTAGATTTTCAGACAGCATTTTAATCGCAACAACAACAATTAACAGAGCAATGCAGTAGCTTATATTTTCGAAACGCATTTCAATCGCAACAGTATGGAAATGTCATCCAGCAACACAGCATTATCACACCATTTTAGTGATGAATAAATCACATCCAGCAACAAGGCATTATCACAGCATAGCAAACAGAGTTTTCTTGAAGAACAGAGCTGACAGATGAACACTTACAGCGATTTGATATCTTCTTCTGGTTTGACATCTCTGAAGCTGGTTGATATCTTCTTCTGGGTTCCATCTAGAACGAAGCGAAACGAATTGAAGAATAAATCGCTGCAAGAAGATTCTACGAACATTTGCTCTGGTTGTTGAAGATATCACTGGAAGGCTGATGCTGTTCTGTTCTGCGCGCTGGTTCTTCTGCAGATTTTAGGTTCGGATCTCCTTTGGATGTTGAAATCGACTCTCCTTCTGCTTGGATTCGACTATTTCTGCTCTTATGAACTTATTGAGGATGTGACCAAGTTAATTGAAACTAAGTAAGCTGCTGTAATGGCAATTGAAGACATGAAGACCTGCGTGAGAAGCTAAAGAACAACGCTCTGATTTGTACGATCCGATTGTTGAAATCTGGTCTCATGTTGCTTGGAATTGATCGATTCCTACTCGTATGAATGTGATGAGGATGAAACCATCTTGAATCGTCCAAAGGAAGGTGCTAAAATAACAATTGAAGGAAAAACTTGCGCGCGGGAAGCTGGAGACTTTCAATTTCCGATTTCTGACTCCTTTGCAACGGAATTTGCAACGGAATTTTTCAACAGAAATTGAATTTCATCCCTAATCAACCTTCTCTGATACCATGAAAGGATTTGATGATTGAATAAGGAGAGAAACTTGAGATCAAAGCTTTATGTATTGAAAACATGGTGGAATGATTAGATGATTAAATACAAAGGGATAGTACTCCTTATATAGGAAGTACTAGGGACTAATAAGCAAATGTCCTAAACATAGGGACTAACATAAATTGAAAGTATGTACATCATCTACCAAACAATTGAAATGTAATTCTCTAACATTCACCCAAGGTCTTCACCTTTATTGATTTTGATCCTCAAACTTTTGAAAATTGCTGAATTGGTCACAAAACTTGCAATGCTTCTATCCTTGTGCCGAAATCCAAAATCCAATCCTGATCTAGTCCGCAATCGACTTGAGATCACAGACCTTCCGTCTTCAATTTGATTCTTCGAGCCCAACACAACCATGTGGGTAACCACATACGGACAAAAACGAAAGTAAAACTAAACTAAAGAAATGCCGCCATGGTCATGTACGTGGAGCCTTCTTGGTCATACATTGTGATCACGCCATTTTAGGCTAAACGAAACAACTAAGAAAATGTTTGATCGGCACTTGAGCTTGCAGACAATGCTCGAAGCAATCTCACCAAAGACTTGCTCGTGCAAGCAACCCAATCACACACCAATGTGATCTTGAAACAGCAACTTCAGCATCAAGCATTTCAACATTTCGAGTAATGAATCAACTTAGCAATCTCGATAAAGTATTTCAGAATTTAAGGCGCGAATCAGCATGTATCACAATACCACCATTAAACACTCGGATCAACATCAATGGAAAGTACCATAGATCAGCATTTCAGCACCATGGATCAACATTTCACCAACATAGATCAGCATTTCAGCATTTTGCCCACACATCATCGTTTCAGCACCATAGATCACCATTTTGAGGAGCAATGTCACACGTATCAGATCAATAATGTCGATCAAGGCATGAATTATCTCAGCATTAAGCAGCTCAATATCCCTATCAGCTCTCAAACAGCAGCAATTAACAGAGAAATGCAGCAACTTAGATTTTCAGACAGCATTTTAATCGCAACAACAACAATTAACAGAGCAATGCAGTAGCTTATATTTTCGAAACGCATTTCAATCGCAACAGTATGGAAATGTCATCCAGCAACACAGCATTATCACACCATTTTAGTGATGAATAAATCACATCCAGCAACAAGGCATTATCACAGCATAGCAAACAGAGTTTTCTTGAAGAACAGAGCTGACAGATGAACACTTACAGCGATTTGATATCTTCTTCTGGTTTGACATCTCTGAAGCTGGTTGATATCTTCTTCTGGGTTCCATCTAGAACGAAGCGAAACGAATTGAAGAATAAATCGCTGCAAGAAGATTCTACGAACATTTGCTCTGGTTGTTGAAGATATCACTGGAAGGCTGATGCTGTTCTGTTCTGCGCGCTGGTTCTTCTGCAGATTTTAGGTTCAGATCTCCTTTGGATGTTGAAATCGACTCTCCTTCTGCTTGGATTCGACTATTTCTGCTCTTATGAACTTATTGAGGATGTGACCAAGTTAATTGAAACTAAGTAAGCTGCTGTAATGGCAATTGAAGACATGAAGACCTGCGTGAGAAGCTAAAGAACAACGCTCTGATTTGTACGATCCGATTGTTGAAATCTGGTCTCATGTTGCTTGGAATTGATCGATTCCTACTCGTATGAATGTGATGAGGATGAAACCATCTTGAATCGTCCAAAGGAAGGTGCTAAAATAACAATTGAAGGAAAAACTTGCGCGCGGGAAGCTGGAGACTTTCAATTTCCGATTTCTGACTCCTTTGCAACGGAATTTGCAACGGAATTTTTCAACAGAAATTGAATTTCATCCCTAATCAACCTTCTCTGATACCATGAAAGGATTTGATGATTGAATAAGGAGAGAAACTTGAGATCAAAGCTTTATGTATTGAAAACATGGTGGAATGATTAGATGATTAAATACAAAGGGATAGTACTCCTTATATAGGAAGTACTAGGGACTAATAAGCAAATGTCCTAAACATAGGGACTAACATAAATTGAAAGTATGTACATCATCTACCAAACAATTGAAATGTAATTCTCTAACATTCACCCAAGGTCTTCACCTTTATTGATTTTGATCCTCAAACTTTTGAAAATTGCTGAATTGGTCACAAAACTTGCAATGCTTCTATCCTTGCAATATCTTCTTCTGGTTTGACATCTCTGAAGCTGGTTGATATCTTCTTCTGGGTTCCATCTAGAACGAAGCGAAACGAATTGAAGAATAAATCGCTGCAAGAAGATTCTACGAACATTTGCTCTGGTTGTTGAAGATATCACTGGAAGGCTGATGCTGTTCTGTTCTGCGCGCTGGTTCTTCTGCAGATTTTAGGTTCGGATCTCCTTTGGATGTTGAAATCGACTCTCCTTCTGCTTGGATTCGACTATTTCTGCTCTTATGAACTTATTGAGGATGTGACCAAGTTAATTGAAACTAAGTAAGCTGCTGTAATGGCAATTGAAGACATGAAGACCTGCGTGAGAAGCTAAAGAACAACGCTCTGATTTGTACGATCCGATTGTTGAAATCTGGTCTCATGTTGCTTGGAATTGATCGATTCCTACTCGTATGAATGTGATGAGGATGAAACCATCTTGAATCGTCCAAAGGAAGGTGCTAAAATAACAATTGAAGGAAAAACTTGCGCGCGGGAAGCTGGAGACTTTCAATTTCCGATTTCTGACTCCTTTGCAACGGAATTTGCAACGGAATTTTTCAACAGAAATTGAATTTCATCCCTAATCAACCTTCTCTGATACCATGAAAGGATTTGATGATTGAATAAGGAGAGAAACTTGAGATCAAAGCTTTATGTATTGAAAACATGGTGGAATGATTAGATGATTAAATACAAAGGGATAGTACTCCTTATATAGGAAGTACTAGGGACTAATAAGCAAATGTCCTAAACATAGGGACTAACATAAATTGAAAGTATGTACATCATCTACCAAACAATTGAAATGTAATTCTCTAACATTCACCCAAGGTCTTCACCTTTATTGATTTTGATCCTCAAACTTTTGAAAATTGCTGAATTGGTCACAAAACTTGCAATGCTTCTATCCTTGTGCCGAAATCCAAAATCCAATCCTGATCTAGTCCGCAATCGACTTGAGATCACAGACCTTCCGTCTTCAATTTGATTCTTCGAGCCCAACACAACCATGTGGGTAACCACATACGGACAAAAACGAAAGTAAAACTAAACTAAAGAAATGCCGCCATGGTCATGTACGTGGAGCCTTCTTGGTCATCCATTGTGATCACGCCATTTTAGGCTAAACGAAACAACTAAGAAAATGTTTGATCGGCACTTGAGCTTGCAGACAATGCTCGAAGCAATCTCACCAAAGACTTGCTCGTGCAAGCAACCCAATCACACACCAATGTGATCTTGAAACAGCAACTTCAGCATCAAGCATTTCAACATTTCGAGTAATGAATCAACTTAGCAATCTCGATAAAGTATTTCAGAATTTAAGGCGCGAATCAGCATGTATCACAATACCACCATTAAACACTCGGATCAACATCAATGGAAAGTACCATAGATCAGCATTTCAGCACCATGGATCAACATTTCACCAACATAGATCAGCATTTCAGCATTTTGCCCACACATCATCGTTTCAGCACCATAGATCACCATTTTGAGGAGCAATGTCACACGTATCAGATCAATAATGTCGATCAAGGCATGAATTATCTCAGCATTAAGCAGCTCAATATCCCTATCAGCTCTCAAACAGCCGCAATTAACAGAGAAATGCAGCAACTTAGATTTTCAGAAAGCATTTTAATCGCAACAACAACAATTAACAGAGGAATGCAGTAGCTTATATTTTCGAAACGCATTTCAATCGCAACAGTATGGAAATGTCATCCAGCAACACAGCATTATCACACCATTTTAGTGATGAATAAATCACATCCAGCAACAAGGCATTATCACAGCATAGCAAACAGAGTTTTGTTGAAGAACAGAGCTGACAGATGAACACTTACAGCGATTTGATATCTTCTTCTGGTTTGACATCTCTGAAGCTGGTTGATATCTTCTTCTGGGTTCCATCTAGAACGAAGCGAAACGAATTGAAGAATAAATCGCTGCAAGAAGATTCTACGAACATTTGCTCTGGTTGTTGAAGATATCACTGGAAGGCTGATGCTGTTCTGTTCTGCGCGCTGGTTCTTCTGCAGATTTTAGGTTCGGATCTCCTTTGGATGTTGAAATCGACTCTCCTTCTGCTTGGATTCGACTATTTCTGCTCTTATGAACTTATTGAGGATGTGACCAAGTTAATTGAAACTAAGTAAGCTGCTGTAATGGCAACTGAAGACATGAAGACCTGCGTGAGAAGCTAAAGAACAACGCTCTGATTTGTACGATCCGATTGTTGAAATCTGGTCTCATGTTGCTTGGAATTGATCGATTCCTACTCGTATGAATGTGATGAGGATGAAACCATCTTGAATCGTCCAAAGGAAGGTGCTAAAATAACAATTGAAGGAAAAACTTGCGCGCGGGAAGCTGGAGACTTTCAATTTCCGATTTCTGACTCCTTTGCAACGGAATTTGCAACGGAATTTTTCAACAGAAATTGAATTTCATCCCTAATCAACCTTCTCTGATACCATGAAAGGATTTGATGATTGAATAAGGAGAGAAACTTGAGATCAAAGCTTTATGTATTGAAAACATGGTGGAATGATTAGATGATTAAATACAAAGGGATAGTACTCCTTATATAGGAAGTACTAGGGACTAATAAGCAAATGTCCTAAACATAGGGACTAACATAAATTGAAAGTATGTACATCATCTACCAAACAATTGAAATGTAATTCTCTAACATTCACCCAAGGTCTTCACCTTTATTGATTTTGATTCTCAAACTTTTGAAAATTGCTGAATTGGTCACAAAACTTGCAATGCTTCTATCCTTGTGCCGAAATCCAAAATCCAATCCTGATCTAGTCCGCAATCGACTTGAGATCACAGACCTTCCGTCTTCAATTTGATTCTTCGAGCCCAACACAACCATGTGGGTAACCACATACGGACAAAAACGAAAGTAAAACTAAACTAAAGAAATGCCGCCATGGTCATGTACGTGGAGCCTTCTTGGTCATCCATTGTGATCACGCCATTTTAGGCTAAACGAAACAACTAAGAAAATGTTTGATCGGCACTTGAGCTTGCAGACAATGCTCGAAGCAATCTCACCAAAGACTTGCTCGTGCAAGTAACCCAATCACACACCAATGTGATCTTGAAACAGCAACTTCAGCATCAAGCATTTCAACATTTCGAGTAATGAATCAACTTAGCAATCTCGATAAAGTATTTCAGAATTTAAGGCGCGAATCAGCATTTATCACAATACCACCATTAAACACTCGGATCAACATCAATGGAAAGTACCATAGATTAGCATTTCAGCACCATGGATCAACATTTCACCAACATAGATCAACATTTCAGCATTTTGCCCACACATCATCGTTTCAGCACCATAGATCACCATTTTGAGGAGCAATGTCACACGTATCAGATCAATAATGTCGATCAAGGCATGAATTATCTCAGCATTAAGCAGCTCAATATCCCTATCAGCTCTCAAACAGCCGCAATTAACAGAGAAATGCAGCAACTTAGATTTTCAGACAGCATTTTAATCGCAACAACAACAATTAACAGAGGAATGCAGTAGCTTATATTTTCGAAACGCATTTCAATCGCAACAGTATGGAAATGTCATCCAGCAACACAGCATTATCACACCATTTTAGTGATGAATAAATCACATCCAGCAACAAGGCATTATCACAGCATAGCAAACAGAGTTTTGTTGAAGAACAGAGCTGACAGATGAACACTTACAGCGATTTGATATCTTCTTCTGGTTTGACATCTCTGAAGCTGGTTGATATCTTCTTCTGGGTTCCATCTAGAACGAAGCGAAACGAATTGAAGAATAAATCGCTGCAAGAAGATTCTACGAACATTTGCTCTGGTTGTTGAAGATATCACTGGAAGGCTGATGCTGTTCTGTTCTGCGCGCTGGTTCTTCTGCAGATTTTAGGTTCGGATCTCCTTTGGATGTTGAAATCGACTCTCCTTCTGCTTGGATTCGACTATTTCTGCTCTTATGAACTTATTGAGGATGTGACCAACTTAATTTAAACTAAGTAAGCTGCTGTAATGGCAATTGAAGACATGAAGACCTGCGTGAGAAGCTAAAGAACAACGCTCTGATTTGTACGATCCGATTGTTGAAATCTGGTCTCATGTTGCTTGGAATTGATCGATTCCTACTCGTATGAATGTGATGAGGATGAAACCATCTTGAATCGTCCAAAGGAAGGTGCTAAAATAACAATTGAAGGAAAAACTTGCGCGCGGGAAGCTGGAGACTTTCAATTTCCGATTTCTGACTCCTTTGCAACGGAATTTGCAACGGAATTTTTCAACAGAAATTGAATTTCATCCCTAATCAACCTTCTCTGATACCATGAAAGGATTTGATGATTGAATAAGGAGAGAAACTTGAGATCAAAGCTTTATGTATTGAAAACATGGTGGAATTATTAGATGATTAAATACAAAGGGATAGTACTCCTTATATAGGAAGTACGAGGGACTAATAAGCAAATGTCCTAAACATAGGGACTAACATAAATTGAAAGTATGTACATCATCTACCAAACAATTGAAATGTAATTCTCTAACATTCACCCAAGGTCTTCACCTTTATTGATTTTGATCCTCAAACTTTTGAAAATTGTTGAATTGGTCACAAAACTTGCAATGCTTCTATCCTTGTGCCGAAATCCAAAATCCAATCCCGATCTAGTCCGCAATCGGCTTGAGATCACAGACCTTCCGTCTTCAATTTGATTCTTCGAGCCCAACACAACCATGTGGGCAACCACATACGGACAAAAACGAAAGTAAAACTAAACTAAAGAAATGCCGCCATGGTCATGTACGTGGAGCCTTCTTGGTCATCCATTGTGATCACGCCATTTTAGGCTAAACGAAACAACTAAGAAAATGTTTGATCGGCACTTGAGCTTGCAGACAATGCTCGAAGCAATCTCACCAAAGACTTGCTCGTGCAAGCAACCCAATCACACACCAATGTGATCTTGAAACAGCAACTTCAGCATCAAGCATTTCAACATTTCGAGTAATGAATCAACTTAGCAATCTCGATCAAGTATTTCAGAATTTAAGGCGCAAATCAGCATGTATCACAATACCACCATTAAACACTCAGATCAACATCAATGGAAAGTACCATAGATCAGCATTTCAGCACCATGGATCAACATTTCACCAACATAGATCAGCATTTCAGCATTTTGCCCACACATCATCGTTTCAGCACCAAAGATCACCATTTTGAAGAGCAATGTCACACGTATCAGATCAATAATGTCGATCAAGGCATGAATTATCTCAGCATTAAGCAGCTCAATATCCCTATCAGCTCTCAAACAGCAGCAATTAACAGAGAAATGCAGCAACTTAGATTTTCAGACAGCATTTTAATCGCAACAACAACAATTAACAGAGGAATGCAGTAGCTTATATTTTCGAAACGCATTTCAATCGCAACAGTATGGAAATGTCATCCAGCAACACAGCATTATCACACCATTTTAGTGATGAATAAATCACATCCAGCAACAAGGCATTATCACAGCATAGCAAACAGAGTTTTGTTGAAGAACAGAGCTGACAGATGAACACTTACAGCGATTTGATATCTTCTTCTGGTTTGACATCTCTGAAGCTGGTTGATATCTTCTTCTGGGTTCCATCTAGAACGAAGCGAAACGAATTGAAGAATAAATCGCTGAAAGAAGATTCTACGAACATTTGCTCTGGTTGTTGAAGATATCACTGGAAGGCTGATGCTGTTCTGTTCTACGCGCTGGTTCTTCAGATTTTAGGTTCGGATCTCCTTTGGATGTTGAAATCGACTCTCCTTCTGCTTGGATTCGACTATTTCTGCTCTTATGAACTTATTGAGGATGTGACCAAGTTAATTTAAACTAAGTAAGCTGCTGTAATGGCAATTGAAGACATGAAGACCTGCGTGGGAAGCTAAAGAACAACGCTCTGATTTGTACGATCCGATTGTTGAAATCTGGTCTCATGTTGCTTGGAATTGATCGATTCCTACTCGTATGAATGTGATGAGGATGAAACCATCTTGAATCGTCCAAAGGAAGGTGCTAAAATAACAATTGAAGGAAGAACTTGCGCGCGGGAAGCTGGAGACTTTCAATTTCCGATTTCTGACTCCTTTGCAACGGAATTTGCAACGGAATTTTTCAACAGAAATTGAATTTCATCCCTAATCAACCTTCTCTGATACCATGAAAGGATTTGATGATTGAATAAGGAGAGAAACTTGAGATCAAAGCTTTATGTATTGAAAACATGGTGGAATGATTGGATGATTAAATACAAAGGGATAGTACTCCTTATATAGGAAGTACTAGGGACTAATAAGCAAATGTCCTAAACATAGGGACTAACATAAATTGAAAGTATGTACATCATCTACCAAACAATTGAAATGTAATTCTCTAACATTCACCCAAGGTCTTCACCTTTATTGATTTTGATCCTCAAACTTTTGAAAATTGCTGAATTGGTCACAAAACTTGCAATGCTTCTATCCTTGTGCCGAAATCCAAAATCCAATCCCGATCTAGTCCGCAATCGACTTGAGATCACAGACCTTCCGTCTTCAATTTGATTCTTCGAGCCCAACACAACCATGTGGGCAACCACATACGGACAAAAACGAAAGTAAAACTAAACTAAAGAAATGCCGCCATGGTCATGTACGTGGAGCCTTCTTGGTCATCCATTGTGATCACGCCATTTTAGGCTAAACGAAACAACTAAGAAAATGTTTGATCGGCACTTGAGCTTGCAGACAATGCTCGAAGCAATCTCACCAAAGACTTGCTCGTGCAAGCAACCCAATCACACACCAATGTGATCTTGAAACAGCAACTTCAGCATCAAGCATTTCAACATTTCGAGTAATGAATCAACTTAGCAATCTCGATCAAGTATTTCAGAATTTAAGGCGCAAATCAGCATGTATCACAATACCACCATTAAACACTCAGATCAACATCAATGGAAAGTACCATAGATCAGCATTTCAGCACCATGGATCAACATTTCACCAACATAGATCAGCATTTCAGCATTTTGCCCACACATCATCGTTTCAGCACCAAAGATCACCATTTTGAAGAGCAATGTCACACGTATCAGATCAATAATGTCGATAAAGGCATGAATTATCTCAGCATTAAGCAGCTCAATATCCCTATCAGCTCTCAAACAGCAGCAATTAACAGAGAAATGCAGCAACTTAGATTTTCAGACAGCATTTTAATCGCAACAACAACAATTAACAGAGGAATGCAGTAGCTTATATTTTCGAAACGCATTTCAATCGCAACAGTATGGAAATGTCATCCAGCAACACAGCATTATCACACCATTTTAGTGATGAATAAATCACATCCAGCAACAAGGCATTATCACAGCATAGCAAACAGAGTTTTGTTGAAGAACAGAGCTGACAGATGAACACTTACAGCGATTTGATATCTTCTTCTGGTTTGACATCTCTGAAGCTGGTTGATATCTTCTTCTGGGTTCCATCTAGAACGAAGCGAAACGAATTGAAGAATAAATCGCTGCAAGAAGATTCTACGAACATTTGCTCTGGTTGTTGAAGATATCACTGGAAGGCTGATGCTGTTCTGTTCTGCGCGCTGGTTCTTCTGCAGATTTTAGGTTCGGATCTCCTTTGGATGTTGAAATCGACTCTCCTTCTGCTTGGATTCGACTATTTCTGCTCTTATGAACTTATTGAGGATGTGACCAAGTTAATTTAAACTAAGTAAGCTGCTGTAATGGCAATTGAAGACATGAAGACCTGCGTGGGAAGCTAAAGAACAACGCTCTGATTTGTACGATCCGATTGTTGAAATCTGGTCTCATGTTGCTTGGAATTGATCGATTCCTACTCGTATGAATGTTATGAGGATGAAACCATCTTGAATCGTCCAAAGGAAGGTGCTAAAATAACAATTGAAGGAAGAACTTGCGCGCGGGAAGCTGGAGACTTTCAATTTCCGATTTCTGACTCCTTTGCAACGGAATTTGCAACGGAATTTTTCAACAGAAATTGAATTTCATCCCTAATCAACCTTCTCTGATACCATGAAAGGATTTGATGATTGAATAAGGAGAGAAACTTGAGATCAAAGCTTTATGTATTGAAAACATGGTGGAATGATTGGATGATTAAATACAAAGGGATAGTACTCCTTATATAGGAAGTACTAGGGACTAATAAGCAAATGTCCTAAACATAGGGACTAACATAAATTGAAAGTATGTACATCATCTACCAAACAATTGAAATGTAATTCTCTAACATTCACCCAAGGTCTTCACCTTTATTGATTTTGATCCTCAAACTTTTGAAAATTGCTGAATTGGTCACAAAACTTGCAATGCTTCTATCCTTGTGCCGAAATCCAAAATCCAATCCCGATCTAGTCCGCAATCGACTTGAGATCACAGACCTTCCGTCTTCAATTTGATTCTTCGAGCCCAACACAACCATGTGGGCAACCACATACGGACAAAAACGAAAGTAAAACTAAACTAAAGAAATGCCGCCATGGTCATGTACGTGGAGCCTTCTTTGTCATCCATTGTGATCGCGCCATTTTAGGCTAAACGAAACAACTAAGAAAATGTTTGATCGGCACTTGAGCTTGCAGACAATGCTCGAAGCAATCTCACCAAAGACTTGCTCGTGCAAGCAACCCAATCACACACCAATGTGATCTTGAAACAGCAACTTCAGCATCAAGCATTTCAACATTTCGAGTAATGAATCAACTTAGCAATCTCGATCAAGTATTTCAGAATTTAAGGCGCAAATCAGCATGTATCACAATACCACCATTAAACACTCGGATCAACATCAATGGAAAGTACCATAGATCAGCATTTCAGCACCATGGATCAACATTTCACCAACATAGATCAGCATTTCAGCATTTTGCCCACACATCATCGTTTCAGCACCATAGATCACCATTTTGAGGAGCAATGTCACACGTATCAGATCAATAATGTCGATCAATGCATGAATTATCTCAGCATTAAGTGGCTCAATATCCCTATCAGCTCTCAAACAGCAGCAATTAACAGAGAAATGCAGCAACTTAGATTTTCAGACAGCATTTTAATCGCAACAACAACAATTAACAGAGGAATGCAGTAGCTTATATTTTCGAAACGCATTTCAATCGCAACAGTATGGAAATGTCATCCAGCAACATAGCATTATCACACCATTTTAGTGATGAATAAATCACATCCAGCAACAAGGCATTATCACAGCATAGCAAACAGAGTTTTGTTGAAGAACAGAGCTGACAGATGAACACTTACAGCGATTTGATATCTTCTTCTGGTTTGACATCTCTGAAGCTGGTTGATATCTTCTTCTGGGTTCCATCTAGAACGAAGCCAAACGAATTGAAGAATAAATCGCTGCAAGAAGATTCAACGAACATTTGCTCTGGTTGTTGAAGATATCACTGGAAGGCTGATGCTGTTCTGTTCTGCGCGCTGGTTCTTCAGATTTTAGGTTCGGATCTCCTTTGGATGTTGAAATCGACTCTCCTTCTGCTTGGATTCGACTATTTCTGCTCTTATGAACTTATTGAGGATGTGACCAAGTTAATTTAAACTAAGTAAGCTGCTGTAATGGCAATTGAAGACATGAAGACCTGCGTGGGAAGCTAAAGAACAACGCTCTGATTTGTACGATCCGATTGTTGAAATCTGGTCTCATGTTGCTTGGAATTGATCGATTCCTACTCGTATGAATGTGATGAGGATGAAACCATCTTGAATCGTCCAAAGGAAGGTGCTAAAATAACAATTGAAGGAAGAACTTGCGCGCGGGAAGCTGGAGACTTTCAATTTCCGATTTCTGACTCCTTTGCAACGGAATTTGCAACGGAATTTTTCAACAGAAATTGAATTTCATCCCTAATCAACCTTCTCTGATACCATGAAAGGATTTGATGATTGAATAAGGAGAGAAACTTGAGATCAAAGCTTTATGTATTGAAAACATGGTGGAATGATTGGATGATTAAATACAAAGGGATAGTACTCCTTATATAGGAAGTACTAGGGACTAATAAGCAAATGTCCTAAACATAGGGACTAACATAAATTGAAAGTATGTACATCATCTACCAAACAATTGAAATGTAATTCTCTAACATTCACCCAAGGTCTTCACCTTTATTGATTTTGATCCTCAAACTTTTGAAAATTGCTGAATTGGTCACAAAACTTGCAATGCTTCTATCCTTGTGCCGAAATCCAAAATCCAATCCCGATCTAGTCCGCAATCGACTTGAGATCACAGACCTTCCGTCTTCAATTTGATTCTTCGAGCCCAACACAACCATGTGGGCAACCACATACGGACAAAAACGAAAGTAAAACTAAACTAAAGAAATGCCGCCATGGTCATGTACGTGGAGCCTTCTTGGTCATCCATTGTGATCGCGCCATTTTAGGCTAAACGAAACAACTAAGAAAATGTTTGATCGGCACTTGAGCTTGCAGACAATGCTCGAAGCAATCTCACCAAAGACTTGCTCGTGCAAGCAACCCAATCACACACCAATGTGATCTTGAAACAGCAACTTCAGCATCAAGCATTTCAACATTTCGAGTAATGAATCAACTTAGCAATCTCGATCAAGTATTTCAGAATTTAAGGCGCAAATCAGCATGTATCACAATACCACCATTAAACACTCGGATCAACATCAATGGAAAGTACCATAGATCAGCATTTCAGCACCATGGATCAACATTTCACCAACATAGATCAGCATTTCAGCATTTTGCCCACACATCATCGTTTCAGCACCATAGATCACCATTTTGAGGAGCAATGTCACACGTATCAGATCAATAATGTCGATCAAGGCATGAATTATCTCAGCATTAAGTGGCTCAATATCCCTATCAGCTCTCAAACAGCAGCAATTAACAGAGAAATGCAGCAACTTAGATTTTCAGACAGCATTTTAATCGCAACAACAACAATTAACAGAGGAATGCAGTAGCTTATATTTTCGAAACGCATTTCAATCGCAACAGTATGGAAATGTCATCCAGCAACACAGCATTATCACACCATTTTAGTGATGAATAAATCACATCCAGCAACAAGGCATTATCACAGCATAGCAAACAGAGTTTTGTTGAAGAACAGAGCTGACAGATGAACACTTACAGCGATTTGATATCTTCTTCTGGTTTGACATCTCTGAAGCTGGTTGATATCTTCTTCTGGGTTCCATCTAGAACGAAGCGAAACGAATTGAAGAATAAATCGCTGCAAGAAGATTCTACGAACATTTGCTCTGGTTGTTGAAGATATCACTGGAAGGCTGATGCTGTTCTGTTCTGCGCGCTGGTTCTTCAGATTTTAGGTTCGGATCTCCTTTGGATGTTGAAATCGACTCTCCTTCTGCTTGGATTCGACTATTTTTGCTCTTATGAACTTATTGAGGATGTGACCAAGTTAATTTAAACTAAGTAAGCTGCTGTAATGGCAATTGAAGACATGAAGACCTGCGTGGGAAGCTAAAGAACAACGCTCTGATTTGTACGATCCGATTGTTGAAATCTGGTCTCATGTTGCTTGGAATTGATCGATTCCTACTCGTATGAATGTGATGAGGATGAAACCATCTTGAATCGTCCAAAGGAAGGTGCTAAAATAACAATTGAAGGAAGAACTTGCGCGCGGGAAGCTGGAGACTTTCAATTTCCGATTTCTGACTCCTTTGCAACGGAATTTGCAACGGAATTTGCAATGGAATTTTTCAACAGAAATTGAATTTCATCCCTAATCAACCTTCTCTGATACCATGAAAGGATTTGATGATTGAATAAGGAGAGAAACTTGAGATCAAAGCTTTATGTATTGAAAACATGGTGGAATGATTGGATGATTAAATACAAAGGGATAGTACTCCTTATATAGGAAGTACTAGGGACTAATAAGCAAATGTCCTAAACATAGGGACTAACATAAATTGAAAGTATGTACATCATCTACCAAACAATTGAAATGTAATTCTCTAACATTCACCCAAGGTCTTCACCTTTATTGATTTTGATCCTCAAACTTTTGAAAATTGCTGAATTAGTCACAAAACTTGCAATGCTTCTATCCTTGTGCCGAAATCCAAAATCCAATCCCGATCTAGTCCGCAATCGACTTGAGATCACAGACCTTCCGTCTTCAATTTGATTCTTCGAGCCCAACACAACCATGTGGGCAACCACATACGGACAAAAACGAAAGTAAAACTAAACTAAAGAAATGCCGCCATGGTCATGTACGTGGAGCCTTCTTGGTCATCCATTGTGATCGCGCCATTTTAGGCTAAACGAAACAACTAAGAAAATGTTTGATCGGCACTTGAGCTTGCAGACAATGCTCGAAGCAATCTCACCAAAGACTTGCTCGTGCAAGCAACCCAATCACACACCAATGTGATCTTGAAACAGCAACTTCAGCATCAAGCATTTCAACATTTCGAGTAATGAATCAACTTAGCAATCTCGATCAAGTATTTCAGAATTTAAGGCGCAAATCAGCATGTATCACAATACCACCATTAAACACTCGGATCAACATCAATGGAAAGTACCATAGATCAGCATTTCAGCACCATGGATCAACATTTCACCAACATAGATCAGCATTTCAGCATTTTGCCCACACATCATCGTTTCAGCACCATAGATCACCATTTTGAGGAGCAATGTCACACGTATCAGATCAATAATGTCGATCAAGGCATGAATTATCTCAGCATTAAGTGGCTCAATATCCCTATCAGCTCTCAAACAGCAGCAATTAACAGAGAAATGCAGCAACTTAGATTTTCAGACAGCATTTTAATCGCAACAACAACAATTAACAGAGGAATGCAGTAGCTTATATTTTCGAAACGCATTTCAATCGCAACAGTATGGAAATGTCATCCAGCAACACAGCATTATCACACCATTTTAGTGATGAATAAATCACATCCAGCAACAAGGCATTATCACAGCATAGCAAACAGAGTTTTGTTGAAGAACAGAGCTGACAGATGAACACTTACAGCGATTTGATATCTTCTTCTGGTTTGACATCTCTGAAGCTGGTTGATATCTTCTTCTGGGTTCCATCTAGAACGAAGCGAAACGAATTGAAGAATAAATCGCTGCAAGAAGATTCTACGAACATTTGCTCTGGTTGTTGAAGATATCACTGGAAGGCTGATGCTGTTCTGTTCTGCGCGCTGGTTCTTCAGATTTTAGGTTCGGATCTCCTTTGGATGTTGAAATCGACTCTCCTTCTGCTTGGATTCGACTATTTTTGCTCTTATGAACTTATTGAGGATGTGACCAAGTTAATTTAAACTAAGTAAGCTGTTGTAATGGCAATTGAAGACATGAAGACCTGCGTGGGAAGCTAAAGAACAACGCTCTGATTTGTACGATCCGATTGTTGAAATCTGGTCTCATGTTGCTTGGAATTGATCGATTCCTACTCGTATGAATGTGATGAGGATGAAACCATCTTGAATCGTCCAAAGGAAGGTGCTAAAATAACAATTGAAGGAAGAACTTGCGCGCGGGAAGCTGGAGACTTTCAATTTCCGATTTCTGACTCCTTTGCAACGGAATTTGCAACGGAATTTGCAATGGAATTTTTCAACAGAAATTGAATTTCATCCCTAATCAACCTTCTCTGATACCATGAAAGGATTTGATGATTGAATAAGGAGAGAAACTTGAGATCAAAGCTTTATGTATTGAAAACATGGTGGAATGATTGGATGATTAAATACAAAGGGATAGTACTCCTTATATAGGAAGTACTAGGGACTAATAAGCAAATGTCCTAAACATAGGGACTAACATAAATTGAAAGTATGTACATCATCTACCAAACAATTGAAATGTAATTCTCTAACATTCACCCAAGGTCTTCACCTTTATTGATTTTGATCCTCAAACTTTTGAAAATTGCTGAATTAGTCACAAAACTTGCAATGCTTCTATCCTTGTGCCGAAATCCAAAATCCAATCCCGATCTAGTCCGCAATCGACTTGAGATCACAGACCTTCCGTCTTCAATTTGATTCTTCGAGCCCAACACAACCATGTGGGCAACCACATACGGACAAAAACGAAAGTAAAACTAAACTAAAGAAATGCCGCCATGGTCATGTACGTGGAGCCTTCTTGGTCATCCATTGTGATCACGCCATTTTAGGCTAAACGAAACAACTAAGAAAATGTTTGATCGGCACTTGAGCTTGCAGACAATGCTCGAAGCAATCTCACCAAAGACTTGCTCGTGCAAGCAACCCAATCACACACCAATGTGATCTTGAAACAGCAACTTCAGCATCAAGCATTTCAACATTTCGAGTAATGAATCAACTTAGCAATCTCGATCAAGTATTTCAGAATTTAAGGCGCAAATCAGCATGTATCACAATACCACCATTAAACACTCGGATCAACATCAATGGAAAGTACCATAGATCAGCATTTCAGCACCATGGATCAACATTTCACCAACATAGATCAGCATTTCAGCATTTTGCCCACACATCATCGTTTCAGCACCATAGATCACCATTTTGAGGAGCAATGTCACACGTATCAGATCAATAATGTCGATCAAGGCATGAATTATCTCAGCATTAAGTGGCTCAATATCCCTATCAGCTCTCAAACAGCAGCAATTAACAGAGAAATGCAGCAACTTAGATTTTCAGACAGCATTTTAATCGCAACAACAACAATTAACAGAGGAATGCAGTAGCTTATATTTTCGAAACGCATTTCAATCGCAACAGTATGGAAATGTCATCCAGCAACACAGCATTATCACACCATTTTAGTGATGAATAAATCACATCCAGCAACAAGGCATTATCACAGCATAGCAAACAGAGTTTTGTTGAAGAACAGAGCTGACAGATGAACACTTACAGCGATTTGATATCTTCTTCTGGTTTGACATCTCTGAAGCTGGTTGATATCTTCTTCTGGGTTCCATCTAGAACGAAGCGAAACGAATTGAAGAATAAATCGCTGCAAGAAGATTCTACGAACATTTGCTCTGGTTGTTGAAGATATCACTGGAAGGCTGATGCTGTTCTGTTCTGCGCGCTGGTTCTTCAGATTTTAGGTTCGGATCTCCTTTGGATGTTGAAATCGACTCTCCTTCTGCTTGGATTCGACTATTTCTGCTCTTATGAACTTATTGAGGATGTGACCAAGTTAATTTAAACTAAGTAAGCTGCTGTAATGGCAATTGAAGACATGAAGACCTGCGTGGGAAGCTAAAGAACAACGCTCTGATTTGTACGATCCGATTGTTGAAATCTGGTCTCATGTTGCTTGGAATTGATCGATTCCTACTCGTATGAATGTGATGAGGATGAAACCATCTTGAATCGTCCAAAGGAAGGTGCTAAAATAACAATTGAAGGAAGAACTTGCGCGCGGGAAGCTGGAGACTTTCAATTTCCGATTTCTGACTCCTTTGCAACGGAATTTGCAACAGAATTTGCAATGGAATTTTTCAACAGAAATTGAATTTCATCCCTAATCAACCTTCTCTGATACCATGAAAGGATTTGATGATTGAATAAGGAGAGAAACTTGAGATCAAAGCTTTATGTATTGAAAACATGGTGGAATGATTGGATGATTAAATACAAAGGGATAGTACTCCTTATATAGGAAGTACTAGGGACTAATAAGCAAATGTCCTAAACATAGGGACTAACATAAATTGAAAGTATGTACATCATCTACCAAACAATTGAAATGTAATTCTCTAACATTCACCCAAGGTCTTCACCTTTATTGATTTTGATCCTCAAACTTTTGAAAATTGCTGAATTAGTCACAAAACTTGCAATGCTTCTATCCTTGTGCCGAAATCCAAAATCCAATCCCGATCTAGTCCGCAATCGACTTGAGATCACAGACCTTCCGTCTTCAATTTGATTCTTCGAGCCCAACACAACCATGTGGGCAACCACATACGGACAAAAACGAAAGTAAAACTAAACTAAAGAAATGCCGCCATGGTCATGTACGTGGAGCCTTCTTGTTCATCCATTGTGATCACGCCATTTTAGGCTAAACGAAACAACTAAGAAAATGTTTGATCGGCACTTGAGCTTGCAGACAATGCTCGTAGCAATCTCACCAAAGACTTGCTCGTGCAAGCAACCCAATCACACACCAATGTGATCTTGAAACAGCAACTTCAGCATCAAGCATTTCAACATTCCGAGTAATGAATCAACTTAGCAATCTCGATCAAGTATTTCAGAATTTAAGGCGCAAATCAGCATGTATCACAATACCACCATTAAACACTCGGATCAACATCAATGGAAAGTACCATAGATCAGCATTTCAGCACCATGGATCAACATTTCACCAACATAGATCAGCATTTCAGCATTTTGCCCACACATCATCGTTTCAGCACCATAGATCACCATTTTGAGGAGCAATGTCACACGTATCAGATCAATAATGTCGATCAAGGCATGAATTATCTCAGCATTAAGTGGCTCAATATCCCTATCAGCTCTCAAACAGCAGCAATTAACAGAGAAATGCAGCAACTTAGATTTTCAGACAGCATTTTAATCGCAACAACAACAATTAACAGAGGAATGCAGTAGCTTATATTTTCGAAACGCATTTCAATCGCAACAGTATGGAAATGTCATCCAGCAACACAGCATTATCACACCATTTTAGTGATGAATAAATCACATCCAGCAACAAGGCATTATCACAGCATAGCAAACAGAGTTTTGTTGAAGAACAGAGCTGACAGATGAACACTTACAGCGATTTGATATCTTCTTCTGGTTTGACATCTCTGAAGCTGGTTGATATCTTCTTCTGGGTTCCATCTAGAACGAAGCGAAACGAATTGAAGAATAAATCGCTGCAAGAAGATTCTACGAACATTTGCTCTGGTTGTTGAAGATATCACTGGAAGGTTGATGCTGTTCTGTTCTGCGCGCTGGTTCTTCAGATTTTAGGTTCGGATCTCCTTTGGATGTTGAAATCGACTCTCCTTCTGCTTGGATTCGACTATTTCTGCTCTTATGAACTTATTGAGGATGTGACCAAGTTAATTTAAACTAAGTAAGCTGCTGTAATGGCAATTGAAGACATGAAGACCTGCGTGGGAAGCGAAAGAACAACGCTCTGATTTGTACGATCCGATTGTTGAAATCTGGTCTCATGTTGCTTGGAATTGATCGATTCTTACTCGTATGAATGTGATGAGGATGAAACCATCTTGAATCGTCCAAAGGAAGGTGCTAAAATAACAATTGAAGGAAGAACTTGCGCGCGGGAAGCTGGAGACTTTCAATTTCCGATTTCTGACTCCTTTGCAACGGAATTTGCAACGGAATTTTTCAACAGAAATTGAATTTCATCCCTAATCAACCTTCTCTGATACCATGAAAGGATTTGATGATTGAATAAGGAGAGAAACTTGAGATCAAAGCTTTATGTATTGAAAACATGGTGGAATGATTGGATGATTAAATACAAAGGGATAGTACTCCTTATATAGGAAGTACTAGGGACTAATAAGCAAATGTCCTAAACATAGGGACTAACATAAATTGAAAGTATGTACATCATCTACCAAACAATTGAAATGTAATTCTCTAACATTCACCCAAGGTCTTCACCTTTATTGATTTTGATCCTCAAACTTTTGAAAATTGCTGAATTGGTCACAAAACTTGCAATGCTTCTATCCTTGTGCCGAAATCCAAAATCCAATCCCGATCTAGTCCGCAATCGACTTGAGATCACAGACCTTCCGTCTTCATTTTGATTCTTCGAGCCCAACACAACCATGTGGGCAACCACATACGGACAAAAACGAAAGTAAAACTAAACTAAAGAAATGCCACCATGGTCATGTACGTGGAGCCTTCTTGGTCATCCATTGTGATCACGCCATTTTAGGCTAAACGAAACAACTAAGAAAATGTTTGATCGGCACTTGAGCTTGCAGACAATGCTCGAAGCAATCTCACCAAAGACTTGCTCGTGCAAGCAACCCAATCACACACCAATGTGATCTTGAAACAGCAACTTCAGCATCAAGCATTTCAACATTTCGAGTAATGAATCAACTTAGCAATCTCGATCAAGTATTTCAGAATTTAAGGCGCAAATCAGCATGTATCACAATACCACCATTAAACACTCGGATCAACATCAATGGAAAGTACCATAGATCAGCATTTCAGCACCATGGATCAACATTTCACCAACATAGATCAGCATTTCAGCATTTTGCCCACACATCATCGTTTCAGCACCATAGATCACCATTTTGAGGAGCAATGTCACACGTATCAGATCAATAATGTCGATCAAGGCATGAATTATCTCAGCATTAAGTGGCTCAATATCCCTATCAGCTCTCAAACAGCAGCAATTAACAGAGAAATGCAGCAACTTAGATTTTCAGACAGCATTTTAATCGCAACAACAACAATTAACAGAGGAATGCAGTAGCTTATATTTTCGAAACGCATTTCAATCGCAACAGTATGGAAATGTCATCCAGCAACACAGCATTATCACACCATTTTAGTGATGAATAAATCACATCCAGCAACAAGGCATTATCACAGCATAGCAAACAGAGTTTTGTTGAAGAACAGAGCTGACAGATGAACACTTACAGCGATTTGATATCTTCTTCTGGTTTGACATCTCTGAAGCTGGTTGATATCTTCTTCTGGGTTCCATCTAGAACGAAGCGAAACGAATTGAAGAATAAATCGCTGCAAGAAGATTCTACGAACATTTGCTCTGGTTGTTGAAGATATCACTGGAAGGCTGATGCTGTTCTGTTCTGCGCGCTGGTTCTTCAGATTTTAGGTTCGGATCTCCTTTGGATGTTGAAATCGACTCTCCTTCTGCTTGGATTCGACTATTTCTGCTCTTATGAACTTATTGAGGATGTGACCAAGTTAATTTAAACTAAGTAACCTGCTGTAATGGCAATTGAAGACATGAAGACCTGCGTGGGAAGCTAAAGAACAACGCTCTGATTTGTACGATCCGATTGTTGAAATCTGGTCTCATGTTGCTTGGAATTGATCGATTCCTACTCGTATGAATGTGATGAGGATGAAACCATCTTGAATCGTCCAAAGGAAGGTGCTAAAATAACAATTGAAGGAAGAACTTGCGCGCGGGAAGCTGGAGACTTTCAATTTCCGATTTCTGACTCCTTTGCAACGGAATTTGCAACGGAATTTTTCAACAGAAATTGAATTTCATCCCTAATCAACCTTCTCTGATACCATGAAAGGATTTGATGATTGAATAAGGAGAGAAACTTGAGATCAAAGCTTTATGTATTGAAAACATGGTGGAATGATTGGATGATTAAATACAAAGGGATAGTACTCCTTATATAGGAAGTACTAGGGACTAATAAGCAAATGTCCTAAACATAGGGACTAACATAAATTGAAAGTATGTACATCATCTACCAAACAATTGAAATGTAATTCTCTAACATTCACCCAAGGTCTTCACCTTTATTGATTTTGATCCTCAAACTTTTGAAAATTGCTGAATTGGTCACAAAACTTGCAATGCTTCTATCCTTGTGCCGAAATCCAAAATCCAATCCCGATCTAGTCCGCAATCGACTTGAGATCACAGACCTTCCGTCTTCAATTTGATTCTTCGAGCCCAACACAACCATGTGGGCAACCACATACGGACAAAAACGAAAGTAAAACTAAACTAAAGAAATGCCGCCATGGTCATGTACGTGGAGCCTTCTTGGTCATCCATTGTGATCACGCCATTTTAGGCTAAACGAAACAACTAAGAAAATGTTTGATCGGCACTTGAGCTTGCAGACAATGCTCGAAGCAATCTCACCAAAGACTTGCTCGTGCAAGCAACCCAATCACACACCAATGTGATCTTGAAACAGCAACTTCAGCATCAAGCATTTCAACATTTCGAGTAATGAATCAACTTAGCAATCTCGATCAAGTATTTCAGAATTTAAGGCGCAAATCAGCATGTATCACAATACCACCATTAAACACTCGGATCAACATCAATGGAAAGTACCATAGATCAGCATTTCAGCACCATGGATCAACATTTCACCAACATAGATCAGCATTTCAGCATTTTGCCCACACATCATCGTTTCAGCACCATAGATCACCATTTTGAGGAGCAATGTCACACGTATCAGATCAATAATGTCGATCAAGGCATGAATTATCTCAGCATTAAGTGGCTCAATATCCCTATCAGCTCTCAAACAGCAGCAATTAACAGAGAAATGCAGCAACTTAGATTTTCAGACAGCATTTTAATCGCAACAACAACAATTAACAGAGGAATGCAGTAGCTTATATTTTCGAAACGCATTTCAATCGCAACAGTATGGAAATGTCATCCAGCAACACAGCATTATCACACCATTTTAGTGATGAATAAATCACATCCAGCAACAAGGCATTATCACAGCATAGCAAACAGAGTTTTGTTGAAGAACAGAGCTGACAGATGAACACTTACAGCGATTTGATATCTTCTTCTGGTTTGACATCTCTGAAGCTGGTTGATATCTTCTTCTGGGTTCCATCTAGAACGAAGCGAAACGAATTGAAGAATAAATTGCTGCAAGAAGATTCTACGAACATTTGCTCTGGTTGTTGAAGATATCACTGGAAGGCTGATGCTGTTCTGTTCTGCGCGCTGGTTCTTCAGATTTTAGGTTCGGATCTCCTTTGGATGTTGAAATCGACTCTCCTTCTGCTTGGATTCGACTATTTCTGCTCTTATGAACTTATTGAGGATGTGACCAAGTTAATTTAAACTAAGTAAGCTGCTGTAATGGCAATTGAAGACATGAAGACCTGCGTGGGAAGCTAAAGAACAACGCTCTGATTTGTACGATCCGATTGTTGAAATCTGGTCTCATGTTGCTTGGAATTGATCGATTCCTACTCGTATGAATGTGATGAGGATGAAACCATCTTGAATCGTCGAAAGGAAGGTGCTAAAATAACAATTGAAGGAAAAACTTGCGCGCGGGAAGGTGGAGACTTTCAATTTCCGATTTCTGACTCCTTTGCAACGGAATTTGCAACGGAATTTTTCAACAGAAATTGAATTTCATCCCTAATCAACCTTCTCTGATACCATGAAAGGATTTGATGATTGAATAAGGAGAGAAACTTGAGATCAAAGCTTTATGTATTGAAAACATGGTGGAATGATTGGATGATTAAATACAAAGGGATAGTACTCCTTATATAGGAAGTACTAGGGACTAATAAGCAAATGTCCTAAACATAGGGACTAACATAAATTGAAAGTATGTACATCATCTACCAAACAATTGAAATGTAATTCTCTAACATTCACCCAAGGTCTTCACCTTTATTGATTTTGATCCTCAAACTTTTGAAAATTGCTGAATTGGTCACAAAACTTGCAATGCTTCTATCCTTGTGCCGAAATCCAAAATCCAATCCCGATCTAGTCCGCAATCGACTTGAGATCACAGACCTTCCGTCTTCAATTTGATTCTTCGAGCCCAACACAACCATGTGGGCAACCACATACGGACAAAAACGAAAGTAAAACTAAACTAAAGAAATGCCGCCATGGTCATGTACGTGGAGCCTTCTTGGTCATCCATTGTGATCACGCCATTTTAGGCTAAACGAAACAACTAAGAAAATGTTTGATCGGCACTTGAGCTTGCAGACAATGCTCGAAGCAATCTCACCAAAGACTTGCTCGTGCAAGCAACCCAATCACACACCAATGTGATCTTGAAACAGCAACTTCAGCATCAAGCATTTCAACATTTCGAGTAATGAATCAACTTAGCAATCTCGATCAAGTATTTCAGAATTTAAGGCGCAAATCAGCATGTATCACAATACCACCATTAAACACTCGGATCAACATCAATGGAAAGTACCATAGATCAGCATTTCAGCACCATGGATCAACATTTCACCAACATAGATCAGCATTTCAGCATTTTGCCCACACATCATCGTTTCAGCACCATAGATCACCATTTTGAGGAGCAATGTCACACGTATCAGATCAATAATGTCGATCAAGGCATGAATTATCTCAGCATTAAGTGGCTCAATATCCCTATCAGCTCTCAAACAGCAGCAATTAACAGAGAAATGCAGCAACTTAGATTTTCAGACAGCATTTTAATCGCAACAACAACAATTAACAGAGGAATGCAGTAGCTTATATTTTCGAAACGCATTTCAATCGCAACAGTATGGAAATGTCATCCAGCAACACAGCATTATCACACCATTTTAGTGATGAATAAATCACATCCAGCAACAAGGCATTATCACAGCATAGCAAACAGAGTTTTGTTGAAGAACAGAGCTGACAGATGAACACTTACAGCGATTTGATATCTTCTTCTGGTTTGACATCTCTGAAGCTGGTTGATATCTTCTTCTGGGTTCCATCTAGAACGAAGCGAAACGAATTGAAGAATAAATCGCTGCAAGAAGATTCTACGAACATTTGCTCTGGTTGTTGAAGATATCACTGGAAGGCTGATGCTGTTCTGTTCTGCGCGCTGGTTCTTCTGCAGATTTTAGGTTCGGATCTCCTTTGGATGTTGAAATCGACTCTCCTTCTGCTTGGATTCGACTATTTCTGCTCTTATGAACTTATTGAGGATGTGACCAACTTAATTTAAACTAAGTAAGCTGCTGTAATGGCAATTGAAGACATGAAGACCTGCGTGAGAAGCTAAAGAACAACGCTCTGATTTGTACGATCCGATTGTTGAAATCTGGTCTCATGTTGCTTGGAATTGATCGATTCCTACTCGTATGAATGTGATGAGGATGAAACCATCTTGAATCGTCCAAAGGAAGGTGCTAAAATAACAATTGAAGGAAGAACTTGCGCGCGGGAAGCTGGAGACTTTCAATTTCCGATTTCTGACTCCTTTGCAACGGAATTTGCAACGGAATTTTTCAACAGAAATTGAATTTCATCCCTAATCAACCTTCTCTGATACCATGAAAGGATTTGATGATTGAATAAGGAGAGAAACTTGAGATCAAAGCTTTATGTATTGAAAACATGGTGGAATGATTAGATGATTAAATACAAAGGGATAGTACTCCTTATATAGGAAGTACTAGGGACTAATAAGCAAATGTCCTAAACATAGGGACTAACATAAATTGAAAGTATGTACATCATCTACCAAACAATTGAAATGTAATTCTCTAACATTCACCCAAGGTCTTCACCTTTATTGATTTTGATCCTCAAACTTTTGAAAATTGCTGAATTGGTCACAAAACTTGCAATGCTTCTATCCTAGTGCCGAAATCCAAAATCCAATCCCGATCTAGTCCGCAATCGACTTGAGATCACAGACCTTCCGTCTTCAATTTGATTCTTCGAGCCCAACACAACCATGTGGGTAACCACATACGGACAAAAACGAAAGTAAAACTAAACTAAAGAAATGCCGCCATGGTCATGCACGTGGAGCCTTCTTGGTCATCCATTGTGATCACGCCATTTTAGGCTAAACGAAACAACTAAGAAAATGTTTGATCGGCACTTGAGCTTGCAGACAATGCTCGAAGCAATCTCACCAAAGACTTGCTCGTGCAAGCAACCCAATCACACACCAATGTGATCTTGAAACAGCAACTTCAGCATCAAGCATTTCAACATTTCGAGTAATGAATCAACTTAGCAATCTCGATCAAGTATTTCAGAATTTAAGGCGCAAATCAGTATGTATCACAATACCACCATTAAACACTCGGATCAACATCAATGGAAAGTACTATAGATCAGCATTTCAGCACCATGGATCAACATTTCACCAACATAGATCAGCATTTCAGCATTTTGCCCACACATCATCGTTTCAGCACCATAGATCACCATTTTGAGGAGCAATGTCACACGTATCAGATCAATAATGTCGATCAAGGCATGAATTATCTCAGCATTAAGTAGCTCAATATCCCTATCAGCTCTCAAACAGCAGCAATTAACAGAGAAATGCAGCAACTTAGATTTTCAGACAGCATTTTAATCGCAACAACAACAATTAACAGAGGAATGCAGTAGCTTATATTTTCGAAACGCATTTCAATCGCAACAGTATGGAAATGTCATCCAGCAACACAGTATTATCACACCATTTTAGTGAGGAATAAATCACATCCAGCAACAAGGCATTATCACAGCATAGCAAACAGAGTTTTGTTGAAGAACAGAGCTGACAGATGAACACTTACAGCGATTTGATATCTTCTTCTGGTTTGACATCTCTGAAGCTGGTTGATATCTTCTTCTGGGTTCCATCTAGAATGAAGCGAAACGAATTGAAGAATAAATCGCTGCAAGAAGATTCTACGAACATTTGCTCTGGTTGTTGAAGATATCACTGGAAGGCTGATGCTGTTCTGTTCTGCGCGCTGGTTCTTCTGCAGATTTTAGGTTCGGATCTCCTTTGGATGTTGAAATCGACTCTCCTTCTGCTTGGATTCGACTATTTCTGCTCTTATGAACTTATTGAGGATGTGACCAACTTAATTTAAACTAAGTAAGCTGCTGTAATGGCAATTGAAGACATGAAGACCTGCGTGAGAAGCTAAAGAACAACGCTCTGATTTGTACGATCCGATTGTTGAAATCTGGTCTCATGTTGCTTGGAATTGATCGATTCCTACTCGTATGAATGTGATGAGGATGAAACCATCTTGAATCGTCCAAAGGAAGGTGCTAAAATAACAATTGAAGGAAGAACTTGCGCGCGGGAAGCTGGAGACTTTCAATTTCCGATTTCTGACTCCTTTGCAACGGAATTTGCAACGGAATTTTTCAACAGAAATTGAATTTCATCCCTAATCAACCTTCTCTGATACCATGAAAGGATTTGATGATTGAATAAGGAGAGAAACTTGAGATCAAAGCTTTATGTATTGAAAACATGGTGGAATGATTGGATGATTAAATACAAAGGGATAGTACTCCTTATATAGGAAGTACTAGGGACTAATAAGCAAATGTCCTAAACATAGGGACTAACATAAATTGAAAGTATGTACATCATCTACCAAACAATTGAAATGTAATTCTCTAACATTCACCCAAGGTCTTCACCTTTATTGATTTTGATCCTCAAACTTTTGAAAATTGCTGAATTGGTCACAAAACTTGCAATGCTTCTATCCTAGTGCCGAAATCCAAAATCCAATCCCGATCTAGTCCGCAATCGACTTGAGATCACAGACCTTCCGTCTTCAATTTGATTCTTCGAGCCCAACACAACCATGTGGGTAACCACATACGGACAAAAACGAAAGTAAAACTAAACTAAAGAAATGCCGCCATGGTCATGCACGTGGAGCCTTCTTGGTCATCCATTGTGATCACGCCATTTTAGGCTAAACGAAACAACTAAGAAAATGTTTGATCGGCACTTGAGCTTGCAGACAATGCTTGAAGCAATCTCACCAAAGACTTGCTCGTGCAAGCAACCCAATCACACACCAATGTGATCTTGAAACAGCAACTTCAGCATCAAGCATTTCAACATTTCGAGTAATGAATCAACTTAGCAATCTCGATCAAGTATTTCAGAATTTAAGGCGCAAATCAGCATGTATCACAATACCACCATTAAACACTCGGATCAACATCAATGGAAAGTACTATAGATCAGCATTTCAGCACCATGGATCAACATTTCACCAACATAGATCAGCATTTCAGCATTTTGCCCACACATCATCGTTTCAGCACCATAGATCACCATTTTGAGGAGCAATGTCACACGTATCAGATCAATAATGTCGATCAAGGCATGAATTATCTCAGCATTAAGTAGCTCAATATCCCTATCAGCTCTCAAACAGCAGCAATTAACAGAGAAATGCAGCAACTTAGATTTTCAGACAGCATTTTAATCGCAACAACAACAATTAACAGAGGAATGCAGTAGCTTATATTTTCGAAACGCATTTCAATCGCAACAGTATGGAAATGTCATCCAGCAACACAGTATTATCACACCATTTTAGTGAGGAATAAATCACATCCAGCAACAAGGCATTATCACAGCATAGCAAACAGAGTTTTGTTGAAGAACAGAGCTGACAGATGAACACTTACAGCGATTTGATATCTTCTTCTGGTTTGACATCTCTGAAGCTGGTTGATATCTTCTTCTGGGTTCCATCTAGAATGAAGCGAAACGAATTGAAGAATAAATCGCTGCAAGAAGATTCTACGAACATTTGCTCTGGTTGTTGAAGATATCACTGGAAGGCTGATGCTGTTCTGTTCTGCGCGCTGGTTCTTCTGCAGATTTTAGGTTCAGATCTCCTTTGGATGTTGAAATCGACTCTCCTTCTGCTTGGATTCGACTATTTCTGCTCTTATGAACTTATTGAGGATGTGACCAACTTAATTTAAACTAAGTAAGCTGCTGTAATGGCAATTGAAGACATGAAGACCTGCGTGAGAAGCTAAAGAACAACGCTCTGATTTGTACGATCCGATTGTTGAAATCTGGTCTCATGTTGCTTGGAATTGATCGATTCCTACTCGTATGAATGTGATGAGGATGAAACCATCTTGAATCGTCCAAAGGAAGGTGCTAAAATAACAATTGAAGGAAGAACTTGCGCGCGGGAAGCTGGAGACTTTCAATTTCCGATTTCTGACTCCTTTGCAACGGAATTTGCAACGGAATTTTTCAACAGAAATTGAATTTCATCCCTAATCAACCTTCTCTGATACCATGAAAGGATTTGATGATTGAATAAGGAGAGAAACTTGAGATCAAAGCTTTATGTATTGAAAACATGGTGGAATGATTGGATGATTAAATACAAAGGGATAGTACTCCTTATATAGGAAGTACTAGGGACTAATAAGCAAATGTCCTAAACATAGGGACTAACATAAATTGAAAGTATGTACATCATCTACCAAACAATTGAAATGTAATTCTCTAACATTCACCCAAGGTCTTCACCTTTATTGATTTTGATCCTCAAACTTTTGAAAATTGCTGAATTGGTCACGAAACTTGCAATGCTTCTATCCTAGTGCCGAAATCCAAAATCCAATCCCGATCTAGTCCGCAATCGACTTGAGATCACAGACCTTCCGTCTTCAATTTGATTCTTCGAGCCCAACACAACCATGTGGGTAACCACATACGGACAAAAACGAAAGTAAAACTAAACTAAAGAAATGCCGCCATGGTCATGCACGTGGAGCCTTCTTGGTCATCCATTGTGATCACGCCATTTTAGGCTAAACGAAACAACTAAGAAAATGTTTGATCGGCACTTGAGCTTGCAGACAATGCTCGAAGCAATCTCACCAAAGACTTGCTCGTGCAAGCAACCCAATCACACACCAATGTGATCTTGAAACAGCAACTTCAGCATCAAGCATTTCAACATTTCGAGTAATGAATCAACTTAGCAATCTCGATCAAGTATTTCAGAATTTAAGGCGCAAATCAGTATGTATCACAATACCACCATTAAACACTCGGATCAACATCAATGGAAAGTACTATAGATCAGCATTTCAGCACCATGGATCAACATTTCACCAACATAGATCAGCATTTCAGCATTTTGCCCACACATCATCGTTTCAGCACCATAGATCACCATTTTGAGGAGCAATGTCACACGTATCAGATCAATAATGTCGATCAAGGCATGAATTATCTCAGCATTAAGTAGCTCAATATCCCTATCAGCTCTCAAACAGCAGCAATTAACAGAGAAATGCAGCAACTTAGATTTTCAGACAGCATTTTAATCGCAACAACAACAATTAACAGAGGAATGCAGTAGCTTATATTTTCGAAACGCATTTCAATCGCAACAGTATGGAAATGTCATCCAGCAACACAGTATTATCACACCATTTTAGTGAGGAATAAATCACATCCAGCAACAAGGCATTATCACAGCATAGCAAACAGAGTTTTGTTGAAGAACAGAGCTGACAGATGAACACTTACAGCGATTTGATATCTTCTTCTGGTTTGACATCTCTGAAGCTGGTTGATATCTTCTTCTGGGTTCCATCTAGAATGAAGCGAAACGAATTGAAGAATAAATCGCTGCAAGAAGATTCTACGAACATTTGCTCTGGTTGTTGAAGATATCACTGGAAGGCTGATGCTGTTCTGTTCTGCGCGCTGGTTCTTCTGCAGATTTTAGGTTCAGATCTCCTTTGGATGTTGAAATCGACTCTCCTTCTGCTTGGATTCGACTATTTCTGCTCTTATGAACTTATTGAGGATGTGACCAACTTAATTTAAACTAAGTAAGCTGCTGTAATGGCAATTGAAGACATGAAGACCTGCGTGAGAAGCTAAAGAACAACGCTCTGATTTGTACGATCCGATTGTTGAAATCTGGTCTCATGTTGCTTGGAATTGATCGATTCCTACTCGTATGAATGTGATGAGGATGAAACCATCTTGAATCGTCCAAAGGAAGGTGCTAAAATAACAATTGAAGGAAGAACTTGCGCGCGGGAAGCTGGAGACTTTCAATTTCCGATTTCTGACTCCTTTGCAACGGAATTTGCAACGGAATTTTTCAACAGAAATTGAATTTCATCCCTAATCAACCTTCTCTGATACCATGAAAGGATTTGATGATTGAATAAGGAGAGAAACTTGAGATCAAAGCTTTATGTATTGAAAACATGGTGGAATGATTGGATGATTAAATACAAAGGGATAGTACTCCTTATATAGGAAGTACTAGGGACTAATTAGCAAATGTCCTAAACATAGGGACTAACATAAATTGAAAGTATGTACATCATCTACCAAACAATTGAAATGTAATTCTCTAACATTCACCCAAGGTCTTCACCTTTATTGATTTTGATCCTCAAACTTTTGAAAATTGCTGAATTGGTCACAAAACTTGCAATGCTTCTATCCTTGTGCCGAAATCCAAAATCCAATCCCGATCTAGTCCGCAATCGACTTGAGATCACAGACCTTCCGTCTTCAATTTGATTCTTCGAGCCCAACACAACCATGTGGGCAACCACATACGGACAAAAACGAAAGTAAAACTAAAGTAAAGAAATGCCGCCATGGTCATGTACGTGGAGCCTTCTTGGTCATCCATTGTGATCACGCCATTTTAGGCTAAACGAAACAACTAAGAAAATGTTTGATCGGCACTTGCGCTTGCAGACAATGCTCGAAGCAATCTCACCAAAGACTTGCTCGTGCAAGCAACCCAATCACACACCAATGTGATCTTGAAACAGCAACTTCAGCATCAAGCATTTCAACATTTCGAGTAATGAATCAACTTAGCAATCTCGATCAAGTATTTCAGAATTTAAGGCGCAAATCAGCATGTATCACAATACCACCATTAAACACTCGGATCAACATCAATGGAAAGTACCATAGATCAGCATTTCAGCACCATGGATCAACATTTCACCAACATAGATCAGCATTTCAGCATTTTGCCCACACATCATCGTTTCAGCACCATAGATCACCATTTTGAGGAGCAATGTCACACGTATCAGATCAATAATGTCGATCAAGGCATGAATTATCTCAGCATTAAGTGGCTCAATATCCCTATCAGCTCTCAAACAGCAGCAATTAACAGAGAAATGCAGCAACTTAGATTTTCAGACAGCATTTTAATCGCAACAACAACAATTAACAGAGGAATGCAGTAGCTTATATTTTCGAAACGCATTTCAATCGCAACAGTATGGAAATGTCATCCAGCAACACAGTATTATCACACCATTTTAGTGAGGAATAAATCACATCCAGCAACAAGGCATTATCACAGCATAGCAAACAGAGTTTTGTTGAAGAACAGAGCTGACAGATGAACACTTACAGCGATTTGATATCTTCTTCTGGTTTGACATCTCTGAAGCTGGTTGATATCTTCTTCTGGGTTCCATCTAGAACGAAGCGAAACGAATTGAAGAATAAATCGCTGCAAGAAGATTCTACGAACATTTGCTCTGGTTGTTGAAGATATCACTGGAAGGCTGATGCTGTTCTGTTCTGCGCGCTGGTTCTTCTGCAGATTTTAGGTTCGGATCTCCTTTGGATGTTGAAATCGACTCTCCTTCTGCTTGGATTCGACTATTTCTGCTCTTATGAACTTATTGAGGATGTGACCAACTTAATTTAAACTAAGTAAGCTGCTGTAATGGCAATTGAAGACATGAAGACCTGCGTGAGAAGCTAAAGAACAACGCTCTGATTTGTACGATCCGATTGTTGAAA
Source organism: Chamaenerion angustifolium (assembly GCA_946814005.1). Taxonomy (NCBI): domain Eukaryota; kingdom Viridiplantae; phylum Streptophyta; class Magnoliopsida; order Myrtales; family Onagraceae; genus Chamaenerion; species Chamaenerion angustifolium. The sequence goes on along the minus strand of OX328277.1, from coordinate 16,714,636 downwards.
TCTGGTCTCATGTTGCTTGGAATTGATCGATTCCTACTCGTATGAATGTGATGAGGATGAAACCATCTTGAATCGTCCAAAGGAAGGTGCTAAAATAACAATTGAAGGAAGAACTTGCGCGCGGGAAGCTGGAGACTTTCAATTTCCGATTTCTGACTCCTTTGCAACGGAATTTGCAACGGAATTTTTCAACAGAAATTGAATTTCATCCCTAATCAACCTTCTCTGATACCATGAAAGGATTTGATGATTGAATAAGGAGAGAAACTTGAGATCAAAGCTTTATGTATTGAAAACATGGTGGAATGATTGGATGATTAAATACAAAGGGATAGTACTCCTTATATAGGAAGTACTAGGGACTAATAAGCAAATGTCCTAAACATAGGGACTAACATAAATTGAAAGTATGTACATCATCTACCAAACAATTGAAATGTAATTCTCTAACATTCACCCAAGGTCTTCACCTTTATTGATTTTGATCCTCAAACTTTTGAAAATTGCTGAATTGGTCACAAAACTTGCAATGCTTCTATCCTTGTGCCGAAATCCAAAATCCAATCCCGATCTAGTCCGCAATCGACTTGAGATCACAGACCTTCCGTCTTCAATTTGATTCTTCGAGCCCAACACAACCATGTGGGCAACCACATACGGACAAAAACGAAAGTAAAACTAAAGTAAAGAAATGCCGCCATGGTCATGTACGTGGAGCCTTCTTGGTCATCCATTGTGATCACGCCATTTTAGGCTAAACGAAACAACTAAGAAAATGTTTGATCGGCACTTGCGCTTGCAGACAATGCTCGAAGCAATCTCACCAAAGACTTGCTCGTGCAAGCAACCCAATCACACACCAATGTGATCTTGAAACAGCAACTTCAGCATCAAGCATTTCAACATTTCGAGTAATGAATCAACTTAGCAATCTCGATCAAGTATTTCAGAATTTAAGGCGCAAATCAGCATGTATCACAATACCACCATTAAACACTCGGATCAACATCAATGGAAAGTACCATAGATCAGCATTTCAGCACCATGGATCAACATTTCACCAACATAGATCAGCATTTCAGCATTTTGCCCACACATCATCGTTTCAGCACCATAGATCACCATTTTGAGGAGCAATGTCACACGTATCAGATCAATAATGTCGATCAAGGCATGAATTATCTCAGCATTAAGTGGCTCAATATCCCTATCAGCTCTCAAACAGCAGCAATTAACAGAGAAATGCAGCAACTTAGATTTTCAGACAGCATTTTAATCGCAACAACAACAATTAACAGAGGAATGCAGTAGCTTATATTTTCGAAACGCATTTCAATCGCAACAGTATGGAAATGTCATCCAGCAACACAGTATTATCACACCATTTTAGTGAGGAATAAATCACATCCAGCAACAAGGCATTATCACAGCATAGCAAACAGAGTTTTGTTGAAGAACAGAGCTGACAGATGAACACTTACAGCGATTTGATATCTTCTTCTGGTTTGACATCTCTGAAGCTGGTTGATATCTTCTTCTGGGTTCCATCTAGAACGAAGCGAAACGAATTGAAGAATAAATCGCTGCAAGAAGATTCTACGAACATTTGCTCTGGTTGTTGAAGATATCACTGGAAGGCTGATGCTGTTCTGTTCTGCGCGCTGGTTCTTCTGCAGATTTTAGGTTCGGATCTCCTTTGGATGTTGAAATCGACTCTCCTTCTGCTTGGATTCGACTATTTCTGCTCTTATGAACTTATTGAGGATGTGACCAACTTAATTTAAACTAAGTAAGCTGCTGTAATGGCAATTGAAGACATGAAGACCTGCGTGAGAAGCTAAAGAACAACGCTCTGATTTGTACGATCCGATTGTTGAAATCTGGTCTCATGTTGCTTGGAATTGATCGATTCCTACTCGTATGAATGTGATGAGGATGAAACCATCTTGAATCGTCCAAAGGAAGGTGCTAAAATAACAATTGAAGGAAGAACTTGCGCGCGGGAAGCTGGAGACTTTCAATTTCCGATTTCTGACTCCTTTGCAACAGAATTTGCAACGGAATTTTTCAACAGAAATTGAATTTCATCCCTAATCAACCTTCTCTGATACCATGAAAGGATTTGATGATTGAATAAGGAGAGAAACTTGAGATCAAAGCTTTATGTATTGAAAACATGGTGGAATGATTGGATGATTAAATACAAAGGGATAGTACTCCTTATATAGGAAGTACTAGGGACTAATAAGCAAATGTCCTAAACATAGGGACTAACATAAATTGAAAGTATGTACATCATCTACCAAACAATTGAAATGTAATTCTCTAACATTCACCCAAGGTCTTCACCTTTATTGATTTTGATCCTCAAACTTTTGAAAATTGCTGAATTGGTCACAAAACTTGCAATGCTTCTATCCTTGTGCCGAAATCCAAAATCCAATCCCGATCTAGTCCGCAATCGACTTGAGATCACAGACCTTCCGTCTTCAATTTGATTCTTCGAGCCCAACACAACCATGTGGGCAACCACATACGGACAAAAACGAAAGTAAAACTAAAGTAAAGAAATGCCGCCATGGTCATGTACGTGGAGCCTTCTTGGTCATCCATTGTGATCACGCCATTTTAGGCTAAACGAAACAACTAAGAAAATGTTTGATCGGCACTTGCGCTTGCAGACAATGCTCGAAGCAATCTCACCAAAGACTTGCTCGTGCAAGCAACCCAATCACACACCAATGTGATCTTGAAACAGCAACTTCAGCATCAAGCATTTCAACATTTCGAGTAATGAATCAACTTAGCAATCTCGATCAAGTATTTCAGAATTTAAGGCGCAAATCAGCATGTATCACAATACCACCATTAAACACTCGGATCAACATCAATGGAAAGTACCATAGATCAGCATTTCAGCACCATGGATCAACATTTCACCAACATAGATCAGCATTTCAGCATTTTGCCCACACATCATCGTTTCAGCACCATAGATCACCATTTTGAGGAGCAATGTCACACGTATCAGATCAATAATGTCGATCAAGGCATGAATTATCTCAGCATTAAGTGGCTCAATATCCCTATCAGCTCTCAAACAGCAGCAATTAACAGAGAAATGCAGCAACTTAGATTTTCAGACAGCATTTTAATCGCAACAACAACAATTAACAGAGGAATGCAGTAGCTTATATTTTCGAAACGCATTTCAATCGCAACAGTATGGAAATGTCATCCAGCAAAACAGCATTATCACACCATTTTAGTGATGAATAAATCAAATCCAGCAACAAGGCATTATCACAGCATAGCAAACAGAGTTTTGTTGAAGAACAGACCTGACAGATGAACACTTACAGCGATTTGATATCTTCTTCTGGTTTGACATCTCTGAAGCTGGTTGATATCTTCTTCTGGGTTCCATCTAGAACGAAGCGAAACGAATTGAAGAATAAATCGCTGCAAGAAGATTCTACGAACATTTGCTCTGGTTCTTGAAGATATCACTGGAAGGCTGATGCTGTTCTATTCTGCGCGCTGGTTCTTCTGCAGATTTTAGGTTCGGATCTCCTTTGGATGTTGAAATCGACTCTCCTTCAACTTGGATTCGACTATTTCTGCTCTTATGAACTTATTGAGGATGTGACCAACTTAATTTAAACTAAGTAAGCTGCTGTAATGGCAATTGAAGACATGAAGACCTACGTGAGAAGCTAAAGAACAACGCTCTGATTTGTACGATCCGATTGTTGAAATCTGGTCTCATGTTGCTTGGAATTGATCGATTCCTACTCGTATGAATGTGATGAGGATGAAACCATCTTGAATCGTCCAAAGGAAGGTGCTAAAATAACAATTGAAGGAAAAACTTGCGCGCGGGAAGCTGTAGACTTTCAATTTCCGATTTCTGACTCCTTTGCAACGGAATTTGCAACGGAATTTTTCAACAGAAATTGAATTTCATCCCTAATCAACCTTCTCTGATACCATGAAAGGATTTGATGATTGAATAAGGAGAGAAACTTGAGATCAAAGCTTTATGTATTGAAAACATGGTGGAATGATTAGATGATTAAATACAAAGGGATAGTACTCCTTATATAGGAAGTACTAGGGACTAATAAGCAAATGTCCTAAACATAGGGACTAACATAAATTGAAAGTATGTACATCATCTACCAAACAATTGAAATGTAATTCTCTAACATTCACCCAAGGTCTTCACCTTTATTGATTTTGATCCTCAAACTTTTGAAAATTGCTGAATTGGTCACAAAACTTGCAATGCTTCTATCCTAGTGCCGAAATCCAAAATCCAATCCCGATCTAGTCCGCAATCGACTTGAGATCACAGACCTTCCGTCTTCAATTTGATTCTTCGAGCGCAACACAACCATGTGGGTAACCACATACGGACAAAAACGAAAGTAAAACTAAACTAAAGAAATGCCGCCATGGTCATGCACGTGGAGCCTTCTTGGTCATCCATTGTGATCACGCCATTTTAGGCTAAACGAAACAACTAAGAAAATGTTTGATCGGCACTTGAGCTTGCAGACAATGCTCGAAGCAATCTCACCAAAGAATTGCTCGTGCAAGCAACCCAATCACACACCAATGTGATCTTGAAACAGCAACTTCAGCATCAAGCATTTCAACATTTCGAGTAATGAATCAACTTAGCAATCTTGATCAAGTATTTCAGAATTTAAGGCGCAAATCAGTATGTATCACAATACCACCATTAAACACTCGGATCAACATCAATGGAAAGTACTATAGATCAGCATTTCAGCACCATGGATCAACATTTCACCAACATAGATCAGCATTTCAGCATTTTGCCCACACATCATCGTTTCAGCACCATAGATCACCATTTTGAGGAGCAATGTCACACGTATCAGATCAATAATGTCGATCAAGGCATGAATTATCTCAGCATTAAGTAGCTCAATATCCCTATCAGCTCTCAAACAGCAGCAATTAACAGAGAAATGCAGCAACTTAGATTTTCAGACAGCATTTTAATCGCAACAACAACAATTAACAGAGGAATGCAGTAGCTTATATTTTCGAAACGCATTTCAATCGCAACAGTATGGAAATGTCATCCAGCAACACAGTATTATCACACCATTTTAGTGAGGAATAAATCACATCCAGCACCAAGGCATTATCACAGCATAGCAAACAGAGTTTTGTTGAAGAACAGAGCTGACAGATGAACACTTACAGCGATTTGATATCTTCTTCTGGTTTGACATCTCTGAAGCTGGTTGATATCTTCTTCTGGGTTCCATCTAGAATGAAGCGAAACGAATTGAAGAATAAATCGCTGCAAGAAGATTCTACGAACATTTGCTCTGGTTGTTGAAGATATCACTGGAAGGCTGATGCTGTTCTGTTCTGCGCGCTGGTTCTTCTGCAGATTTTAGGTTCGGATCTCCTTTGGATGTTGAAATCGACTCTCCTTCTGCTTGGATTCGACTATTTCTGCTCTTATGAACTTATTGAGGATGTGACCAACTTAATTTAAACTAAGTAAGCTGCTGTAATGGCAATTGAAGACATGAAGACCTGCGTGAGAAGCTAAAGAACAACGCTCTGATTTGTACGATCCGATTGTTGAAATCTGGTCTCATGTTGCTTGGAATTGATCGATTCCTACTCGTATGAATGTGATGAGGATGAAACCATCTTGAATCGTCCAAAGGAAGGTGCTAAAATAACAATTGAAGGAAAAACTTGCGCGCGGGAAGCTGGAGACTTTCAATTTCCGATTTCTGACTCCTTTGCAACGGAATTTTTCAACAGAAATTGAATTTCATCCCTAATCAACCTTCTCTGATACCATGAAAGGATTTGATGATTGAATAAGGAGAGAAACTTGAGATCAAAGATTTATGTATTGAAAACATGGTGGAATGATTAGATGATTAAATACAAAGGGATAGTACTCCTTATATAGGAAGTACTAGGGACTAATAAGCAAATGTCCTAAACATAGGGACTAACATAAATTGAAAGTATGTACATCATCTACCAAACAATTGAAATGTAATTCTCTAACATTCACCCAAGGTCTTCACCTTTATTGATTTTGATCCTCAAACTTTTGAAAATTGCTGAATTGGTCACAAAACTTACAATGCTTCTATCCTTGTGCCGAAATCCAAAATCCAATCCCGATCTAGTCCGCAATCGACTTGAGATCACAGACCTTCCGTCTTCAATATGATTCTTCGAGCCCAACACAACCATGTGGGTAACCACATACGGACAAAAACGAAAGTAAAACTAAACTAAAGAAATGCCGCCATGGTCATGTACGTGGAGCCTTCTTGGTCATCCATTGTGATCACGCCATTTTAGGCTAAACGAAACAACTAAGAAAATGTTTGATCGGCACTTGAGCCTGCAGACAATGCTCGAAGCAATCTCACCAAAGACTTGCTCGTGCAAGCAACCCAATCACACACCAATGTGATCTTGAAACAGCAACTTCAGCATCAAGCATTTCAACATTTCGAGTAATGAATCAACTTAGAATTCTCGATCAAGTATTTCAGAATTTAAGGCGCAAATCAGCATGTATCACAATACCACCATTAAACACTCGGATCAACATCAATGGAAAGTACCATAGATCAGCATTTCAGCACCATGGATCAACATTTCACCAACATAGATCAGCATTTCAGCATTTTGCCCACACATCATCGTTTCAGCACCATAGATCACCATTTTGAGGAGCAATGTCACACGTATCAGATCAATAATGTCGATCAAGGCATGAATTATCTCAGCATTAAGCAGCTCAATATCCCTATCAGCTCTCAAACAGCAGCAATTAACAGAGAAATGCAGCAACTTAGATTTTCAGACAGCATTTTAATCGCAACAACAACAATTAACAGAGGAATGCAGTAGCTTATATTTTCGAAACGCATTTCAATCGCAACAGTATGGAAATGTCATCCAGCAACACAGCATTATCACACCATTTTAGTGATGAATAAATCACATCCAGCAACAAGGCATTATCACAGCATAGCAAACAGAGTTTTATTGAAGAACAGAGCTGACAGATGAACACTTACAGCGATTTGATATCTTCTTCTGGTTTGACATCTCTGAAGCTGGTTGATATCTTCTTCTGGGTTCCATCTAGAACGAAGCGAAACGAATTGAAGAATAAATCGCTGCAAGAAGATTCTACGAACATTTGCTCTGGTTGTTGAAGATATCACTGGAAGGCTGATGTTGTTCTGTTCTGCGCGCTGGTTCTTCTGCAGATTTTAGGTTCGGATCTCCTTTGGATGTTGAAATCGACTCTCCTTCTGCTTGGATTCGACTATTTCTGCTCTTATGAACTTATTGAGGATGTGACCAACTTAATTTAAACTAAGTAAGCTGCTGTAATGGCAATTGAAGACATGAAGACCTGCGTGAGAAGCTAAAGAACAACGCTCTGATTTGTACGATCCGATTGTTGAAATCTGGTCTCATGTTGCTTGGAATTGATCGATTCCTACTCGTATGAATGTGATGAGGATGAAACCATCTTGAATCGTCCAAAGGAAGGTGCTAAAATAACAGTTGAAGGAAAAACTTGCGCGCGGGAAGCTGGAGACTTTCAATTTCCGATTTCTGACTCCTTTGCAACGGAATTTGCAACGGAATTTTTCAACAGAAATTGAATTTCATCCCTAATCAACCTTCTCTGATACCATGAAAGGATTTGATGATTGAATAAGGAGAGAAACTTGAGATCAAAGATTTATGTATTGAAAACATGGTGGAATGATTAGATGATTAAATACAAAGGGATAGTACTCCTTATATAGGAAGTACTAGGGACTAATAAGCAAATGTCCTAAACATAGGGACTAACATAAATTGAAAGTATGTACATCATCTACCAAACAATTGAAATGTAATTCTCTAACATTCACCCAAGGTCTTCACCTTTATTGATTTTGATCCTCAAACTTTTGAAAATTGCTGAATTGGTCACAAAACTTACAATGCTTCTATCCTTGTGCCGAAATCCAAAATCCAATCCCGATCTAGTCCGCAATCGACTTGAGATCACAGACCTTCCGTCTTCAATATGATTCTTCGAGCCCAACACAACCATGTGGGTAACCACATACGGACAAAAACGAAAGTAAAACTAAACTAAAGAAATGCCGCCATGGTCATGTACGTGGAGCCTTCTTGGTCATCCATTGTGATCACGCCATTTTAGGCTAAACGAAACAACTAAGAAAATGTTTGATCGGCACTTGAGCCTGCAGACAATGCTCGAAGCAATCTCACCAAAGACTTGCTCGTGCAAGCAACCCAATCACACACCAATGTGATCTTGAAACAGCAACTTCAGCATCAAGCATTTCAACATTTCGAGTAATGAATCAACTTAGAATTCTCGATCAAGTATTTCAGAATTTAAGGCGCAAATCAGCATGTATCACAATACCACCATTAAACACTCGGATCAACATCAATGGAAAGTACCATAGATCAGCATTTCAGCACCATGGATCAACATTTCACCAACATAGATCAGCATTTCAGCATTTTGCCCACACATCATCGTTTCAGCACCATAGATCACCATTTTGAGGAGCAATGTCACACGTATCAGATCAATAATGTCGATCAAGGCATGAATTATCTAAGCATTAAGCAGCTCAATATCCCTATCATCTCTCAAACAGCAGCAATTAACAGAGAAATGCAGCAACTTAGATTTTCAGACAGCATTTTAATCGCAACAACAACAATTAACAGAGGAATGCAGTAGCTTATATTTTCGAAACGCATTTCAATCGCAACAGTATGGAAATGTCATCCAGCAACACAGCATTATCACACCATTTTAGTGATGAATAAATCACATCCAGCAACAAGGCATTATCACAGCATAGCAAACAGAGTTTTATTGAAGAACAGAGCTGACAGATGAACACTTACAGCGATTTGATATCTTCTTCTGGTTTGACATCTCTGAAGCTGGTTGATATCTTCTTCTGGGTTCCATCTAGAACGAAGCGAAACGAATTGAAGAATAAATCGCTGCAAGAAGATTCTACGAACATTTGCTCTGGTTGTTGAAGATATCACTGGAAGGCTGATGTTGTTCTGTTCTGCGCGCTGGTTCTTCTGCAGATTTTAGGTTCGGATCTCCTTTGGATGTTGAAATCGACTCTCCTTCTGCTTGGATTCGACTATTTCTGCTCTTATGAACTTATTGAGGATGTGACCAACTTAATTTAAACTAAGTAAGCTGCTGTAATGGCAATTGAAGACATGAAGACCTGCGTGAGAAGCTAAAGAACAACGCTCTGATTTGTACGATCCGATTGTTGAAATCTGGTCTCATGTTGCTTGGAATTGATCGATTCCTACTCGTATGAATGTGATGAGGATGAAACCATCTTGAATCGTCCAAAGGAAGGTGCTAAAATAACAGTTGAAGGAAAAACTTGCGCGCGGGAAGCTGGAGACTTTCAATTTCCGATTTCTGACTCCTTTGCAACGGAATTTGCAACGGAATTTTTCAACAGAAATTGAATTTCATCCCTAATCAACCTTCTCTGATACCATGAAAGGATTTGATGATTGAATAAGGAGAGAAACTTGAGATCAAAGATTTATGTATTGAAAACATGGTGGAATGATTAGATGATTAAATACAAAGGGATAGTACTCCTTATATAGGAAGTACTAGGGACTAATAAGCAAATGTCCTAAACATAGGGACTAACATAAATTGAAAGTATGTACATCATCTACCAAACAATTGAAATGTAATTCTCTAACATTCACCCAAGGTCTTCACCTTTATTGATTTTGATCCTCAAACTTTTGAAAATTGCTGAATTGGTCACAAAACTTGCAATGCTTCTATCCTTGTGCCGAAATCCAAAATCCAATCCCGATCTAGTCCGCAATCGACTTGAGATCACAGACCTTCCGTCTTCAATTTGATTCTTCGAGCCCAACACAACCATGTGGGTAACCACATACGGACAAAAACGAAAGTAAAACTAAACTAAAGCAATGCCGCCATGGTCATGTACGTGGAGCCTTCTTGGTCATCCATTGTGATCACGCCATTTTAGGCTAAACGAAACAACTAAGAAAATGCTTGATCGACACTTGAGCTTGCAGACAATGCTCGAAGCAATCTCACCAAAGACTTGCTCGTGCAAGCAACCCAATCACACACCAATGTGATCTTGAAACAGCAACTTCAGCATCAAGCATTTCAACATTTCGAGTAATGAATCAACTTAGCAATCTCGATCAAGTATTTCAGAATTTAAGGCACAAATCAGCATGTATCACAACACCACCATTAAACACTCGAATCAACATCAATGGAAAGTACCATAGATCAGCATTTCAGCACCATGGATCAACATTTCACCAACATAGATCAGCATTTTGCCCACACATCATCGTTTCAGCACCATAGATCACCATTTTGAGGAGCAATGTCACACGTATCAGATCAATAATGTCGATCAAGGCATGAATTATCTCAGCATTAAGCAGCTCAATATCCCTATCAGCTCTCAAACAGCAGCAATTAACAGAGAAATGCAGCAACTTAGATTTTCAGACAGCATTTTAATCGCAACAACAACAATTAACAGAGGAATGCAGTAGCTTATATTTTCGAAACGCATTTCAATCGCAACAGTATGGAAATGTCATCCAGCAACACAGCATTATCACACCATTTTAGTGATGAATAAATCACATCCAGCAACAAGGCATTATCACAGCATAGCAAACAGAGTATTGTTGAAGAACAGAGCTGACAGATGAACACTTACAGCGATTAGATATCTTCGTCTGGTTTGACATCTCTGAAGCTGGTTGATATCTTATTCTGGGTTCCATCTAGAACGAAGCGAAACGAATTGAAGAATAAATCGCTGCAAGAAGATTCTACGAACATTTGCTCTGGTTGTTGAAGATATCACTGGAAGGCTGATGCTGTTCTGTTCTGCGCGCTGGTTCTTCTGCAGATTTTAGGTTCGGATCTCCTTTGGATGTTGAAATCGACTCTCCTTCTGCTTGGATTCGACTATTTCTGCTCTTATGAACTTATTGAGGATGTGACCAAGTTAATTGAAACTAAGTAAGATGCTGTAATGGCAATTGAAGACATGAAGACCTGCGTGAGAAGCTAAAGAACAACGCTCTGATTTGTACGATCCGATTGTTGAAATCTGGTCTCATGTTGCTTGGAATTGATCGATTCCTACTCGTATGAATGTGATGAGGATGAAACCATCTTGAATCGTCCAAAGGAAGGTGCTAAAATAACAATTGAAGGAAAAACTTGCGCGCGGGAAGCTGGAGACTTTCAATTTCCGATTTCTGACTCCTTTGCAACGGAATTTGCAACGGAATTTTTCAACAGAAATTGAATTTCATCCCTAATCAACCTTCTCTGATACCATGAAAGGATTTGATGATTGAATAAGGAGAGAACCTTGAGATCAAAGCTTTATGTATTGAAAACATGGTGGAATGATTAGATGATTAAATACAAAGGGATAGTACTCCTTATATAGGAAGTACTAGGGACTAATAAGCAAATATCCTAAACATAGGCACTAACATAAATTGAAAGTATGTACATCATCTACCAAACAATTGAAATGTAATTCTCTAACATTCACCCAAGATCTTCACCTTTATTGATTTTGATCCTCAAACTTTTGAAAATTGCTGAATTGGTCACAAAACTTGCAATGCTTCTATCCTTGTGCCGAAATCCAAAATCCAATCCCGATCTAGTCCGCAATAGACTTCAGATCACAGACCTTCCGTCTTCAATTTGATTCTTCGAGCCCAACACAACCATGTGGGTAACCACATACGGACAAAAACGAAAGTAAAACTAAACTAAAGCAATGCCGCCATGGTCATGTACGTGGAGCCTTCTTGGTCATCCATTGTGATCACGCCATTTTAGGCTAAACGAAACAACTAAGAAAATGCTTGATCGGCACTTGAGCTTGCAGACAATGCTCGAAGCAATCTCACCAAAGACTTACTTGTGCAAGCAACCCAATCACACACCAATGTGATCTTGAAACAGCAACTTCAGCATCAAGCATTTCAACATTTCGAGTAATGAATCAAATTAGCAATCTCGATCAAGTATTTCAGAATTTAAGGCGCAAATCAGCATGTATCACAACACCACCATTAAACACTCGAATCAACATCAATGGAAAGTACAATAGATCAGCATTTCAGCACCATGGATCAACATTTCACCAACATAGATCAGCATTTTGCCCACACATCATCGTTTCAGCACCATAGATCACCATTTTGAGGAGCAATGTCACACGTATCAGATCAATAATGTCGATCAAGGCATGAATTATCTCAGCATTAAGCAGCTCAATATCCCTATCAGCTCTCAAACAACAGCAATTAACAGAGAAATGCAGCAACTTAGATTTTCAGACAGCATTTTAATCGCAACAACAACAATTAACAGAGGAATGCAGTAGCTTATATTTTCGAAACGCATTTCAATCGCAACAGTATGGAAATGTCATCCAGCAACACAGCATTATCACACCATTTTAGTGATGAATAAATCACATCCAGCAACAAGGCATTATCACAGCATAGCAAACAGAGTATTGTTGAAGAACAGAGCTGACAGATGAACACTTACAGCGATTTGATATCTTCTTCTTGTTTGACATCTCTGAAGCTGGTTGATATCTTCTTCTGGGTTCCATCTAGAACGAAGCGAAACGAATTGAAGAATAAATCGCTGCAAGAAGATTCTACGAACATTTGCTCTGGTTGTTGAAGATATCACTGGAAGGCTGATGCTGTTCTGTTCTGCGCGCTGGTTCTTCTGCAGATTTTAGGTTCGGATCTCCTTTGGATGTTGAAATCGACTCTCCTTCTGCTTGGATTCGACTATTTCTGCTCTTATGAACTTATTGAGGATGTGACCAAGTTAATTGAAACTAAGTAAGATGCTGTAATGGCAATTGAAGAAATGAAGACCTGCGTGAGAAGCTAAAGAACAACGCTCTGATTTGTACGATCCGATTGTTGAAATCTGGTCTCATGTTGCTTGGAATTGATCGATTCCTACTCGTATGAATGTGATGAGGATGAAACCATCTTGAATCGTCCAAAGGAAGGTGCTAAAATAACAATTGAAGGAAAAACTTGCGCGCGGGAAGCTGGAGACTTTCAATTTCCGATTTCTGACTCCTTTGCAACGGAATTTGCAACGGAATTTTTCAACAGAAATTGAATTTCATCCCTAATCAACCTTCTCTGATACCATGAAAGGATTTGATGATTGAATAAGAAGAGAACCTTGAGATCAAAGCTTTATGTATTGAAAACATGGTGGAATGATTAGATGATTAAATACAAAGGGATAGTACTCCTTATATAGGAAGTACTAGGGACTAATAAGCAAATATCCTAAACATAGGCACTAACATAAATTGAAAGTATGTACATCATCTACCAAACAATTGAAATGTAATTCTCTAACATTCACCCAAGATCTTCACCTTTATTGATTTTGATCCTCAAACTTTTGAAAATTGCTGAATTGGTCACAAAACTTGCAATGCTTCTATCCTTGTGCCGAAATCCAAAATCCAATCCCGATCTAGTCCGCAATAGACTTGAGATCACAGACCTTCCGTCTTCAATTTGATTCTTCGAGCCCAACACAACCATGTGGGTAACCACATACGGACAAAAACGAAAGTAAAACTAAACTAAAGCAATGCCGCCATGGTCATGTACGTGGAGCCTTCTTGGTCATCCATTGTGATCACGCCATTTTAGGCTAAACGAAACAACTAAGAAAATGCTTGATCGGCACTTGAGCTTGCAGACAATGCTCGAAGCAATCTCACCAAAGACTTGCTCGTGCAAGCAACCCAATCACACACCAATGTGATCTTGAAACAGCAACTTCAGCATCAAGCATTTCAACATTTCGAGTAATGAATCAACTTAGCAATCTCGATCAAGTATTTCAGAATTTAAGGCGCAAATCAGCATGTATCACAACACCACCATTAAACACTCGAATCAACATCAATGGAAAGTACAATAGATCAGCATTTCAGCACCATGGATCAACATTTCACCAACATAGATCAGCATTTTGCCCACACATCATCGTTTCAGCACCATAGATCACCATTTTGAGGAGCAATGTCACACGTATCAGATCAATAATGTCGATCAAGGCATGAATTATCTCAGCATTAAGCAGCTCAATATCCCTATCAGCTCTCAAACAACAGCAATTAACAGAGAAATGCAGCAACTTAGATTTTCAGACAGCATTTTAATCGCAACAACAACAATTAACAGAGGAATGCAGTAGCTAATATTTTCGAAACGCATTTCAATCGCAACAGTATGGAAATGTCATCCAGCAACACAGCATTATCACACCATTTTAGTGATGAATAAATCACATCCAGCAACAAGGCATTATCACAGCATAGCAAACAGAGTTTTGTTGAAGAACAGAGCTGACAGATGAACACTTACAGCGATTTGATATCTTCTTCTTGTTTGACATCTCTGAAGCTGGTTGATATCTTCTTCTTGGTTCCATCTAGAACGAAGCGAAACGAATTGAAGAATAAATCGCTGCAAGAAGATTCTACGAACATTTGCTCTGGTTGTTGAAGATATCACTGGAAGGCTGATGCTGTTCTGTTCTGCGCGCTGGTTCTTCTGCAGATTTTAGGTTCGGATCTCCTTTGGATGTTGAAATCGACTCTCCTTCTGATTGGATTCGACTATTTCTGCTCTTATGAACTTATTGAGGATGTGACCAAGTTAATTGAAACTAAGTAAGATGCTGTAATGGCAATTGAAGACATGAAGACCTGCGTGAGAAGCTAAAGAACAACGCTCTGATTTGTACGATCCGATTGTTGAAATCTGGTCTCATGTTGCTTGGAATTGATTGATTCCTACTCGTATGAATGTAATGAGGATGAAACCATCTTGAATCTTCCAAAGGAAGGTGCTAAAATAACAATTGAAGGAAAAACTTGCGCGCGGGAAGCTGGAGACTTTCAATTTCCGATTTCTGACTCCTTTGCAACAGAATTTGCAACGGAATTTTTCAACAGAAATTGAATTTCATCCCTAATCAACCTTCTCTGATACCATGAAAGGATTTGATGATTGAATAAGGAGAGAAACTTGAGATCAAAGCTTTATATATTGAAAACATGGTGGAATGATTAGATGATTAAATACAAAGGGATAGTACTCCTTATATAGGAAGTACTAGGGACTAATAAGCAAATGTCCTAAACATAGGGACTAACATAAATTGAAAGTATGTACATCATCTACCAAACAATTGAAATGTAATTCTCTAACATTCACCCAAGGTCTTCACCTTTATTGATTTTGATCCTCAAACTTTTGAAAATTGCTGAATTGGTCACAAAACTTGCAATGCTTCTATCCTTGTCCCGAAATCCAAAATCCAATCCTGATCTAGTCCGCAATCGACTTGAGATCACAGACCTTCCATCTTCAATTTGATTCTTCGAGCCCAACACAACCATTTGGGTAACCACATACGGACAAAAACGAAAGTAAAACTAAACTAAAGAAATGCCACCATGGTCATGTACGTGGAGCCTTCTTGGTCATCCATTGTGATCACGCCATTTTAAGCTAAACGAAACAACTAAGAAAATGCTTGATCGGCACTTGAGCTTGCAGACAATGCTCGAAGCAATCTCACCAAAGACTTGCTCGTGCAAGCAACCCAATCACACACCAATGTGATCTTGAAACAGCAACTTCAGCATCAAGCATTTACACATTTCGAGTAATGAATCAACTTAGCAATCTCGATCAAGTATTTCAGAATTTAAGGCGCAAATCAGCATGTATCACAATACCACCATTAAACACTCGGATCAACATCAATGGAAAGTACCATAGATCAGCATTTCAGCACCATGGATCAACATTTCACCAACATAGATCAGCATTTCAGCATTTTGCCCACACATCATCGTTTCAACACCATAGATCACCATTTTGAGGAGCAATGTCACACGTATCAGATCAATAATGTCGATCAAGGCATGAATTATCTCAGCATTAAGCAGCTCAATATCCCTATCAGCTCTCAAACAGCAGCAATTAACAGAGAAATGCAGCAACTTAGATTTTCAGACAGCATTTTAATCGCAACAACAACAATTAACAGAGGAATGCAGTAGCTTATATTTTCGAAACGCATTTCAATCGCAACAGTATGGAAATGTCATCCAGCAACACAGCATTATCACACCATTTTAGTGATGAATAAATCACATCCAGCAACAAGGCATTATCACAGCATAGCAAACAGAGTTTTGTTGAAGAACAGAGCTGACAGATGAACACTTACAGCGATTTGATATCTTCTTCTGGTTTGACATCTCTGAAGCTGGTTGATATCTTCTTCTGGGTTCCATCTAGAACGAAGCGAAACGAATTGAAGAATAAATCGCTGCAAGAAGATTCTACGAACATTTGCTCTGGTTGTTGAAGATATCACTGGAAGGCTGATGCTGTTCTGTTCTGCGCGCTGGTTCTTCTGCAGATTTTAGGTTCGGATCTCCTTTGGATGTTGAAATCGACTCTCCTTCTGCTTGGATTCGACTATTTCTGCTCTTATGAACTTATTGAGGATGTGACCAACTTAATTTAAACTAAGTAAGCTGCTGTAATGGCAATTGAAGACATGAAGACCTGCGTGAGAAGCTAAAGAACAACGCTCTGATTTGTACGATCCGATTGTTGAAATCTGGTCTCATGTTGCTTGGAATTGATTGATTCCTACTCGTATGAATGTGATGAGGATGAAACCATCTTGAATCGTCCAAAGGAAGGTGCTAAAATAACAATTGAAGGAAAAACTTGCGCGCGGGAAGCTGGAGACTTTCAATTTCCGATTTCTGACTCCTTTGCAACGGAATTTGCAACGGAATTTTTCAACAGAAATTGAATTTCATCCCTAATCAACCTTCTCTGATACCATGAAAGTATTTGATGATTGAATAAGGAGAGAAACTTGAGATCAAAGCTTTATGTATTGAAAACATGGTGGAATGATTAGATGATTAAATACAAAGGGATAGTACTCCTTATATAGGAAGTACTAGGGACTAATAAGCAAATGTCCTAAACATAGGGACTAACATAAATTGAAAGTATGTACATCATCTACCAAACAATTGAAATGTAATTCTCTAACATTCACCCAAGGTCTTCAGCTTTATTGATTTTGATCCTCAAACTTTTGAAAATTGCTGAATTGGTCACAAAACTTGCAATGCTTCTATCCTTGTGCCGAAATCCAAAATCCAATCCCGATCTAGTCCGCAATCGACTTGAGATCACAGACCTTCCGTCTTCAATTTGATTTTTCGAGCCCAACACAACCATGTGGGTAACCACATACGGACAAAAACGAAAGTAAAACTAAACTAAAGAAATGCCGCCATGGTCATGTACGTGGAGCCTTCTTGGTCATCCATTGTAATCACGCCATTTTAGGCTAAACGAAACAACTAAGAAAATGCTTGATCGGCACTTCAGCTTGCAGACAATGCTCGAAGCAATCTCACCAAAGACTTGCTCGTGCAAGCAACCCAATCACACACCAATGTGATCTTGAAACAGCAACTTCAGCATCAAGCATTTCAACATTTCGAGTAATGAATCAACTTAGCAATCTCGATCAAGTATTTCAGAATTTAAGGCGCAAATCAGCATGTATCACAACACCACCATTAAACACTTGAATCAACATCAATGGAAAGTACCATAGATCAGCATTTCAGCACCATGGATCAACATTTCACCAACATAGATCAGCATTTTGCCCACACATCATCGTTTCAGCACCATAGATCACCATTTTGAGGAGCAATGTCACACGTATCAGATCAATAATGTCGATCAAGGCATGAATTATCTCAGCATTAAGCAGCTCAATATCCCTATCAGCTTTCAAACAGCAGCAATTAACAGAGAAATGCAGCAACTTAGATTTTCAGACAACATTTTAATCGCAACAACAACAATTAACAGAGGAATGCAGTAGCTTATATTTTCGAAACGCATTTCAATCGCAAGAGTATGGAAATGTCATCCAGCAACACAGCATTATCACACCATTTTAGTGATGAATAAATCACATCCAGCAACAAGGCATTATCACAGCATAGCAAACAGAGTTTTGTTGAAGAACAGAGCTGACAGATGAACACTTACAGCGATTTGATATCTTCTTCTGGTTTGACATCTCTGAAGCTGGTTGATATCTTCTTCTGGGTTCCATCTAGAACGAAGCGAAACGAATTGAAGAATAAATCGCTGCAAGAAGATTCTACGAACATTTGCTCTGGTTGTTGAAGATATCACTGGAAGGCTGATGCTGTTCTGTTCTGCGCGCTGGTTCTTCTGCAGATTTTAGGTTCGGATCTCCTTTGGATGTTGAAATCGACTCTCCTTCTGCTTGGATTCGACTATTTCTGCTCTTATGAACTTATTGAGGATGTGACCAACTTAATTTAAACTAAGTAAGCTGCTGTAATGGCAATTGAAGACATGAAGACCTGCGTGAGAAGCTAAAGAACAACGCTCTGATTTGTACGATCCGATTGTTGAAATCTAGTCTCATGTTGCTTGGAATTGATCGATTCCTACTCGTATGAATGTGATGAGGATGAAACCATCTTGAATCGTCCAAAGGAAGGTGCTAAAATAACAATTGAAGGAAAAACTTGCGCGCGGGAAGCTGGAGACTTTCAATTTCCGATTTCTGACTCCTTTGCAACGGAATTTGCAACGGAATTTTTCAACAGAAATTGAATTTCATCCCTAATCAACCTTCTCTGATACCATGAAAGTATTTGATGATTGAATAAGGAGAGAAACTTGAGATCAAAGCTTTATGTATTGAAAACATGGTGGAATGATTAGATGATTAAATACAAAGGGATAGTACTCCTTATATAGGAAGTACTAGGGACTAATAAGCAAATGTCCTAAACATAGGGACTAACATAAATTGAAAGTATGTACATCATCTACCAAACAATTGAAATGTAATTCTCTAACATTCACCCAAGGTCTTCACCTTTATTGATTTTGATCCTCAAACTTTTGAAAATTGTTGAATTGGTCACAAAACTTGCAATGCTTCTATCCTAGTGCCGAAATCCAAAATCCAATCCCGATCTAGTCCGCAATCGACTTGAGATCACAGACCTTCCGTCTTCAATTTGATTCTTCGAGCCCAACACAACCATGTGGGTAACCACATACGGACAAAAACGAAAGTAAAACTAAACTAAAGAAATGCCGCCATGGTCATGCACGTGGAGCCTTCTTGGTCATCCATTGTGATCACGCCATTTTAGGCTAAACGAAACAACTAAGAAAATGCTTGATCGGCACTTGAGCTTGCAGACAATGCTCGAAGCAATCTCACCAAAGACTTGCTCGTGCAAGCAACCCAATCACACACCAATGTGATCTTGAAACAGCAACTTCAGCATCAAGCATTTCAACATTTCGAGTAATGAATCAACTTAGCAATCTCGATCAAGTATTTCAGAATTTAAGGCGCAAATCAGCATGTATCACAACACCACCATTAAACACTCGAATCAACATCAATGGAAAGTACCATAGATCAGCATTTCAGCACCATGGATCAACATTTCACCAACATAGATCAGCATTTTGCCCACACATCATCGTTTCAGCACCATAGATCACCATTTTGAGGAGCAATGTCACACGTATCAGATCAATAATGTCGATCAAGGCATGAATTATCTCAGCATTAAGCAGCTCAATATCCCTATCAGCTCTCAAACAGCAGCAATTAACAGAGAAATGCAGCAACTTAGATTTTCAGACAGCATTTTAATCGCAACAACAACAATTAACAGAGGAATGCAGTAGCTTATATTTTCGAAACGCATTTCTATCGCAACAGTATGGAAATGTCATCCAGCAACACAGCATTATCACACCATTTTAGTGATGAATAAATCACATCCAGCAACAAGGCATTATCACAGCATAGCAAACAGAGTTTTGTTGAAGAACAGAGCTGACAGATGAACACTTACAGCGATTTGATATCTTCTTCTGGTTTGACATCTCTGAAGCTGGTTGATATCTTCTTCTGGGTTCCATCTAGAACAAAGCGAAACGAATTGAAGAATAAATCGCTGCAAGAAGATTCTACGAACATTTGCTCTGGTTGTTGAAGATATCACTGGAAGGCTGATGCTGTTCTGTTCTGCGCGCTGGTTCTTCTGCAGATTTTAGGTTCGAATCTCTTTTGGATGTTGAAATCGACTCTCCTTCTGCTTGGATTCGACTATTTCTGCTCTTATGAACTTATTGAGGATGTGACCAACTTAATTTAAACTAAGTAAGCTGCTGTAATGGCAATTGAAGACATGAAGACCTGCGTGAGAAGCTAAAGAACAACGCTCTGATTTGTACGATCCGATTGTTGAAATCTGGTCTCATGTTGCTTGGAATTGATTGATTCCTACTCGTATGAATGTGATGAGGATGAAACCATCTTGAATCGTCCAAAGGAAGGTGCTAAAATAACAATTGAAGGAAAAACTTGCGCGCGGGAAGCTGGAGACTTTCAATTTCCGATTTCTGACTCCTTTGCAACGGAATTTTTCAACAGAAATTGAATTTCATCCCTAATCAACCTTCTCTGATACCATGAAAGTATTTGATGATTGAATAAGGAGAGAAACTTGAGATCAAAGCTTTATGTATGGAAAACATGGTGGAATGATTAGATGATTAAATACAAAGGGATAGTACTCCTTATATAGGAAGTACTAGGGACTAATAAGCAAATGTCCTAAACATAGGGACTAACATAAATTGAAAGTATGTACATCATCTACCAAACAATTGAAATGTAATTCTCTAACATTCACCCAAGGTCTTCACCTTTATTGATTTTGATCCTCAAACTTTTGAAAATTGCTGAATTGGTCACAAAACTTGCAATGCTTCTATCCTTGTCCCGAAATCCAAAATCCAATCCTGATCTAGTCCGCAATCGACTTGAGATCACAGACCTTCCGTCTTCAATTTGATTCTTCGAGCCCAACACAACTATGTGGGTAACCACATACGGACAAAAACGAAAGTAAAACTAAACTAAAGAAATGCCGCCATGGTCATGCACGTGGAGCCTTCTTGGTCATCCATTGTGATCACGCCATTTTAGGCTAAACGAAACAACTAAGAAAATGCTTGATCGGCACTTGAGCTTGCAGACAATGCTCGAAGCAATCTCACCAAAGACTTGCTCGTGCAAGCAACCCAATCACACACCAATGTGATCTTGAAACAGCAACTTCAGCATCAAGCATTTCAACATTTCGAGTAATGAATCAACTTAGCAATCTCGATCAAGTATTTCAGAATTTAAGGCGCAAATCAGCATGTATCACAACACCACCATTAAACACTCGAATCAACATCAATGGAAAGTACCATAGATCAGCATTTCAGCACCATGGATCAACATTTCACCAACATAGATCAGCATTTTGCCCACACATCATCGTTTCAGCACCATAGATCACCATTTTGAGGAGCAATGTCACACGTATCAGATCAATAATGTCGATCAAGGCATGAATTATCTCAGCATTAAGCAGCTCAATATCCCTATCAGCTCTCAAACAGCAGTAATTAACAGAGAAATGCAGCAACTTAGATTTTCAGACAGCATTTTAATCGCAACAACAACAATTAACAGAGGAATGCAGTAGCTTATATTTTCGAAACGCATTTCAATCGCAACAGTATGGAAATGTCATCCAGCAACACAGCATTATCACACCATTTTAGTGATGAATAAATCACATCCAGCAACAAGGCATTATCACAGCATAGCAAACAGAGTTTTGTTGAAGAACAGAGCTGACAGATGAACACTTACAGCGATTTGATATCTTCTTCTGGTTTGACATCTCTGAAGCTGGTTGATATCTTCTTCTGGGTTCCATCTAGAACGAAGCGAAACGAATTGAAGAATAAATCGCTGCAAGAAGATTCTACGATCATTTGCTCTGGTTGTTGAAGATATCACTCGAAGGCTGATGCTGTTCTGTTCTGTGCGCTGGTTCTTCTGTAGATTTTAGGTTCGGATCTCCTTTGGATGTTGAAATCGACTCTCCTTTTGCTTGGATTCGACTATTTCTGCTCTTATGAACTTATTGAGGATGTGACCAACTTAATTCAAACTAAGTAAGCTGCTGTAATGGCAATTGAAAACATGAAGACCTGTGTGAGAAGTTAAAGAACAACGCTCTGATTTGTACGATCCGATTGTTGAAATCTGGTCTTATATTGCTTGGAATTGATCGATTCCTACTCCTCTGAATGTAATGAGGATGATACCATCTTGAATCGTCCAAAGGAAGGTGCTAAAATAACAATTGAAGGAAGAACATACGCGCGGGAAGCTGGAGACTTTCAATTTCCGATTTCTGACTCATTTGCAACGGAATTTGCAACTGAATTTTTCAACAGAAGTTGAATTTCATCCCTAATCAACCTTCTCTGATACCATGAAAGGATTTGATGATTGAATAAGGAGAGAAACTTGAGATCAAAGCTTTATGTATTGAAAACATGGTGGAATGATTAGATGATTAAATACAAAGGGATAGTACTCCTTATATAGGAAGTACTAGGGACTAATAAGCAAATGTCATAAACATAGGGACTAACATAAATTGAAAGTAAGTACATCATCTACTAAACAATTGAAATGTAATTCTCTAACATTCACCCAAGTTCTTCACGTTTATTGATTTTGATCCTCAAACTTTTGAAAATTGCTGAATTGGTCACAAAACTTGCAATGCTTCTATCCTTGTGCCGAAATCCAAAATCCAATCCCGATCTAGTCCGCAATCGACTTGAGATCACAGACCTTCCGTCTTCAATTTGATTCTTCGAGCCCAACACAACCATGTGGGTAACCACATACGTACAAAAATGAAAGTAAAACTAAACCAAAGAAATGCCGCCATGGTCATGTACGTGGAGCCTTCTTGGTCATCCATTGTGATCACGCCATTTTAGGCTAAACGAAACAACTAAGAAAATGCTTGATCGGCACTTGAGCTTGCAGACAATGCTCGAAGCAATCTCACCAAAGACTTGCTCGTGCAAGCAACCCAATCACACACCAATGTGATCTTGAAACAGCAACTTCAGCATCAAGCATTTCAACATTTCGAGTAATGAATCAACTTAGCAATCTCGATCAAGTATTTCAGAATTTAAGACGCAAATCAGCATGTATCACAACACCACCATTAAACACTCGAATCAACATCAATGGAAAGTACTATAGATCAGCATTTCAGCACCATGGATCAACATTTCACCAACATAGATCAGCATTTTGCCCACACATCATCGTTACAGCACCATAGATCACCATTTTGAGGAGCAATGTCACACGTATCAGATCAATAATGTCGATCAAGGCATGACTTATCTCAGCATTAAGCAGCTCAATATCCCTATCAGCTCTCAAACAGCAGCAATTAACAGAGAAATGCAGCAACTTAGATTTTCAGACAGCATTTTAATCGCAACAACAACAATTAACAGAGGAATGTAGTAGCTTATATTTTCGAAA
The DNA here is from genome assembly GCA_946814005.1 of Chamaenerion angustifolium. Taxonomy (NCBI): domain Eukaryota; kingdom Viridiplantae; phylum Streptophyta; class Magnoliopsida; order Myrtales; family Onagraceae; genus Chamaenerion; species Chamaenerion angustifolium. The sequence goes on along the minus strand of OX328277.1, from coordinate 16,690,842 downwards.
CGCATTTCAATCGCAACAGTATGGAAATGTCATCCAGCAACACAGCATTATCACACCATTTTAGTGATGAATAAATCACATCCAGCAACAAGGCATTATCACAGCATAGCAAACAGAGTTTTGTTGAAGAACAGAGCTGACAGATGAACACTTACAGCGATTTGATATCTTCTTCTGGTTTGACATCTCTGAAGCTGGTTGATATCTTCTTCTGGGTTCCATCTAGAACGAAGCGAAACGAATTGAAGAATAAATCGCTGCAAGAAGATTCTACGATCATTTGCTCTGGTTGTTGAAGATATCACTGGAAGGCTGATGCTGTTCTGTTCTGCGCGCTGGTTCTTCTGCAGATTTTAGGTTCGGATCTCCTTTGGATGTTGAAATCGACTCTCCTTCTGCTTGGATTCGACTATTTCTACTCTTATGAACTTATTGAGGATGTGACCAACTTAATTTAAACTAAGTAAGCTGCTGTAATGGCAATTGAAGACATGAAGACCTGCGTGAGAAGCTAAAGAACAACGCTCTGATTTGTACGATCCGATTGTTGAAATCTGGTCTCATGTTGCTTGGAATTGATCGATTCCTACTCGTATGAATGTGATGAGGATGAAACCATCTTGAATCGTCCAAAGGAAGGTGCTAAAATAACAATTGAAGGAAGAACTTGCGCGCGGGAAGCTGGAGACTTTCAATTTCCGATTTCTGACTCCTTTGCAACGGAATTTGCAACGGAATTTTTCAACAGAAATTGAATTTCATCCCTAATCAACCTTCTCTGATACCATGAAAGTATTTGATGATTGAATAAGGAGAGAAACTTGAGATCAAAGCTTTATGTATTGAAAACATGGTGGAATGATTAGATGATTAAATACAAAGGGATAGTACTCCTTATATAGGAAGTACTAGGGACTAATAAGCAAATGTCCTAAACATAGGGACTAACATAAATTGAAAGTATGTACATCATCTACCAAATAATTGAAATGTAATTCTCTAACATTCACCCAAGTTCTTCACGTTTATTGATTTTGATCCTCAAACTTTTGAAAATTGCTGAATTGGTCACAAAACTTGCAATGCTTCTATCCTTGTGCCGAAATCCAAAATCCAATCCCAATCTAGTCCGCAATCGACTTGAGATCACAGACCTTCCGTCTTCAATTTAATTATTCGAGCCCAACACAACCACGTGGGTAACCACATACGGACAAAAACGAAAGTAAAACTAACCTAAAGCAATGCCGCCATGGTCATGTACTTGTAGCCTTCTTGGTCATCCATCGTGATCACGCCATTTTAGGCTAAAAGAAACAACTAAGAAAAAGTCTGATCGGCACCTGAACTTGCAGCCAATGATCGTAGCAAGCTCACCATACACTTGCATGTACAAGCAACCCAATCACACACCAATGTGATCTTGAAACAACAACTTATGCATCAATCATTTCAACATTTCGAGTAATGAATCAACTTTGCAATCTCGATCAAGTATTTCAGAATTTGAGGCGCAAATCAGCATGTATCACAGCACCACCATTAAACACTCGGATCAGTATCAATGGAAAGTACCATAGATCAGCATTTCAGCACCATGGATCAACATTTCACCAACATAGACCAGCTTTTCAGCATTTTGCCCACAGATCATCGTTTCAGCACCATAGATCACCATTTTGAGGAGCTATGTCACACGTATCAGATCAGTAATGTCGATCAAAGCATGAATTAGCTCAGCATTAAGCAGCTCACTATCCCTATCAGCTCTCAAACAGCAGCAATTAACAGAGCAATGCAGCAAATTAGATTTTCAGACAGCATTTCAATCGCAACAGCAACAATTAACAGAGCAATGCAGTAGCTTATATTTTCAAAACGCATTTCAATCGCAACAGTATGGAATTATCATCCAGCAACACAGCATTATCACACCGTTTTAGTGATGAATAAATCACATCCAGCAACAAGGCATTATCATAGCATCGCAAATAGAGTTTTGTTGAAGAACAGAGATGACAGTTGAACACTTACAGTGATTTGATATCTTCTTCTGGTTTGACATCTCTGAAGCTGTTTGATATCTTCTTCTGGTTTCCACCTAGAACAAAGCGAAATGAATTGAAGAATAAATCAATGCAAGAAGATTCTACGAACAGATGCTCTGGTAGTTGAAGATATCACTAGAAGACTGATGCTGTTCTGTTCTGCGCGCTGGTTCTTCTGTAGATTTTAGGTTCGGATCTCCTTTGGATGTTGAAATCGAATCTCCTTCTTCTTGGATTCCACTAATTTCTACTCTTATGAACTTGTTGAGGATGTGACCAACTTAATTCAAACTAAGTAAGCTGCTGTAATGGCAATTGAAAACATGAAGACCTGTGTGAGAAGTTAAAGAACAACGCTCTGATTTGTACGATCCGATTGTTGAAATCTGGTCTTATGTTGCTTGGAATTGATCGATTCCTACTCCTCTGAATGTAATGAGGATGATACCATCTTGAATCGTCCAAAGGAAGGTGCTAAAATAACAATTGAATGAAAAACTTGCGCGCGAGAAGCTGGAGACTTTCAATTTCCGATTTCTGACTCATTTGCAACGGAATTTGCAACTGAATTTTCCAACAGAAATTGAATTTCATCCCTAATAAACCTATTCTAATACCATGAAAGGATTTGATGATTGAATGAGGAGAGAAACTTGAGATCAAAGCTTTACGTATTGAAAACATGGTGGAATGATTAGATGATCAAATACAAAGGGATAGTACTCCTTATATAGGAAGTACTAGGGACTAATAAGCAAATGTCCTAAACATAGGGACTAACATATAATTGAAAGTTAGTACATCATCTACTAAACTATTGAAATGTAATTCTCTAACATTCACGCAAGTTCTTCACCTTTATTTATTTTGATCCTCAAACTTTTGAAAAATGCTAAATTGCTCCCCAAACTTGCAATGCTTCTTTGCTTGTGCCGAAATCCAAAATCCAATCCCGATCTAGTCCGCAATCGACTTGAGATCACAGACCTTCCGTCTTCAATTTGATTCTTCGAGACCAACACAACCACATGGGTAACCGCATACGGACAAAAACGAAAGTAAATCTAAACTAAAGCAATGCCGCCATGGTCATGTACTTGTAGCCTTCTTGGTCATTCATTGTGATCACGCCATTTTTGGCTAAATAAAGTAAGAAAATGTTTGATCGACACTTGAACTTGCAGCCAATGCTCAAAGCAATCTCACCAAAGACTTGGTTGTGCAAGCAACCCAATCACACACCAATGTGATCTTAAAACAACAACTTCAGCATCAAGCATTTCAACATTTCGAGTAATGAATCAACTTAGCAATCTCGATCAAGTATTTCAACATTTAAGGTGCAAATCAGCATGTATCACAACAGCACCATTAAACACTCGGATCAACATCAATGGAAAGTACCATAGATCAGCATTTCATCACCATGGATCAACATTTCACCAACATAGATCAGCATTTCAACATTTTGCCCACAGATCATCGTTTCAGCACCATAGATCACCATTTTGAGGAGCAATGTCACATGTATCAGATCAGTAATGTCGATCAAGGCATGAATTTGCTCAGCATTAAGCAGCTCACTATCCCTATCAGCTCTAAAACAGCAGCAATTAACAGAGCAATGCAGCAACTTAGATTTTCAAACAGCATTTCAATCGCAACAGCAACAATTAACAAAGCAATGCAGTAGCTTATATTTTCAAACCGCATTTCAATCGCAATAGTATGGAATTATCATCCAGCAACACAGCATTATCACACCATTTTAGTGATGGTACGATCCGATTTGTACGATCCGATTTCGGATAGCATAATGAAGTAGCTTATATATTCGGACATCATTTCAATTGCAACAGTATGGCAGGAAGCATAATGGCATTATCAGAACAGCATTTCAATCGCACAACATTATCAGAACAGCATAATGCAGTAGCTTATATTTTCGGACAACATTTCAATCGCAACAGTATGGCAGGAACCAAATTAACGCAGCAACAACTTAGTTATAATCCAGCAGCACATCATTCTCCCACCATTTTAGTGATGAATAAATCACATCCAGACATTATCACAGCATAGCAAATAGAGTTTTGTTGAAGAACAGAGATGACAGTTAAACACTTACTGCGATTTGATATCCTCTTCTGGTTTCCACCTAGAACAAAGCGAAATGGATTGAAAAATAAATCGCTGCAAGAAGATTCTACGAATAGATGCACTGGTTATTGAAGATATCGCTGGAAGGCTGATGTTGTTCTGTTCTGCGAGCTGGTTCTTCTGTAGGTTGTAGGTTCGGATCTACTTTGGACGTTGAAATCGAATCTCCTTCTGCTTGGATTCGACTGATTTCTACTCTTATGAACTTGTTGAGGATGTGACCAACTTAATTCAAACTAAGTAAGCTGCTGTAATGACAATTGAAGACACGAAGACCTGCGTGAGAAGCTGAAGAACATCGCTCTGATTTGTACAATTCGATTGTTGAAATTTGGTCTCATGTTGCTTGGAATTGATCGATTCCTACTCGTATGAAGGTGATGAGGATGAAACCATCTTGAGTCGTCCAAAGGAAGGTGCTAAAATAACAATTGAAGGAAGAACTTGCGCGTAGGAAGCTGGAGACTTTCAATTTCCGATTTCTGCCTCAATTTCAACGGAATTTGCAACTGAATTTTCCAACAGAAATTGAATTTCATCCCTAATCAACATACTCTGATACCATGAAAGAATTTGATGATTGAATGAGGAGAGAAACTTGAGATCAAACCTTTATGTATTGAAAACATGGTGGAATGATTAGATGATCAAATACAAAGGGATAATACTCCTTATATAGGAAGTACTAGGAACTAATAAGCAAATATCCTAAACATAGGGACTAACATATAATTGAAATTTAGTACATCACCTACTAAACTATATTGAAATGTAATTCTCTAACATATACGCAAGTTATTCACCTTTATTGATTTTGATCCTCAAACTTTTGAAAAATGCTGAATTGGTCCCAAAACTTGCAATGCTTCTTTGCTTGTCCCGAAATCCAAAATCCAATCCCGATCTAGTCCGCAATCGACTTGAGATCACAGACCTTCCGTCTTCAATTTGATTCTTCGAGACCAACACAACCACATGGGTAACCGCATACGGACAAAAACGAAAGTAAATCTAAACTAAAGCAATGCCGCCATGGTCATGTACTTGTAGCCTTCTTGGTCATTCATTGTGATCACGCCATTTTAGGCTTAACGAAACAACTAAGAAAACGTTTGATCGGCACTTGAACTTGCAGCCAATGCTCGAAGCAATCTCACCCAAGACTTGCTTGTGCAAGCAACCCAATCACACACCAATGTGATCTTGAAACAACAACTTCAGCATCAAGCATTTCAACATTTCGAGTAATAAATCAACTTAGCTATCTCGATCAAGTATTTCAGCATTTGAGGCGCAAATCAGCATGTATCACAGCACCACCATCAAACACCCGGATCCACATCAATGGAAAGTACCATAAATAAGCATTTCAGCACTATGGATCAACATTTCAGCACCATAGATCAGCATTTCAACATTTTGCCCATAGATCATCGTTTCAGCACCATAGATCACCATTTTGAGGAGCAATGTCGCATGTATCAGATCAGTAATGTCGATCAGGGCATGAATTAGCTCAGCATTAAGCAGCTCACTATCCCTATCAGCTCTCAAACAGCAGCAATTAACCGAGCAATGCAACAACTTAGATTTCCAGACAGCATTTCAATCGCAACAGTATAGCAGGAATTAAATTAACGCAGCAGCAGCTTTGCTATAATCGAGCAGCACAGCATTCTCACACCATATTAGTGATGAATAAACCACATCCAGCAACAATGCATTATCATAGCATAGCTAACAGAGTTTTGTTGAAGAATAGAGATGACAGTTGAACACTTACAGCGATTTGATATCCTCTTATGGTTTGACATCTCTGAAGCTGTTTGATATCTTCTTCTGGTTTCCACCTACAACGAAGCGAAATGGATTGAAGAATACATCTCTGCAAGAAGATTCTACGAATAGATGCTCTGGTTATTTAAGATATCGCTGGAAGGCAGATGCTGTTCTGTTCTACGCTGGTTCTTCTGCACGTTGTAGGTTCAGATATCCTATGGATGTTGAAATCTAATCTCCTTCTGCTTGGATTCAACTGATTTCTGCTCTTATGAACTTGTTGAGGATGTGACCAACTTAATTCGAACTAAGTAGGCTGCAGTAATGGCAATTGAAGACATGAAGACCTGCATGAGAAGCTGAAGAACAACGCTCTGATTTGTACGATCCGATTGTTGAAATCTGGTCTTATATTGCTTGGAATTGATCGATTCCTACTCGTCTGAATGTGATAAGGATGAAACCATCTTGTATCATCCAAACGAAGGTGCTAAAATAACAATTGAAGGAAGAACTTGCTCACGGGAAGTTGGAGAATTTCAATTTCCGATTTCTTATAGATTTGCAACTAAATTTGCAACTGAATTTGCAACTGAATTTTCTAACATAAATTGAATTTCATCCCTAATCAACCTGCTCTGATACCATGAAAGGATTTGATGTTTTAATGAGGAGAGAAACTTGAGATCAAGGCTTTTTTGCTTGTGCCGAAATCCAAAATCCAATCCCGATCTAGTCCGCAATCGAGTTGAGATCACACACCTTCCATCTTCCATTTGATTCTTAGAGCACAACACAACCACGTGGGTAACCGCATACGGACGAAAACGAAAGTAAAACTAAACTAAAGCAATGCCGCTATGGTCATGTCCGTGGAGCCTTTTTGGTCATCCATCGTGATCACGCCATTTTTGGCTTAACGAAACAACTAAGAAAAAGTCTGATCGGCACTTGTCTTGCAGCCAATGCTCGAAGCAATCTCACCAAAGACTTGCTCGTGCAAGCAACCCAATCACACACCAATGTGATCTTGAAACAGCAACTTCAGCATCAAGCATTTCAACATTTCGAGTAATGAATCAACTTAGCAATCTCGATGAAGTATTTCAGAATTTAAGGCGCATATCAGCATGTATCACAACACCACCATTAAACACTCGGATCAACATCAATGGAAAGTACCATAGATCAGCATGTCAGCACCATGGATCAACATTTCACCAACATAGATCAGCATTTCAGCATTTTGCCCACACATCATCGTTTCAGCACCATAGATCACCATTTTGAGGAGCAATGTCACACGTATCAGATCAGTAATGTCGATCAAGGCATGAATTATCTCAGCATTAAGCAGCTCAATATCCCTATCAGCTCTCAATCAGCAGCAATTAACAGAGAAATGCAGCAACTTAGATTTTCAGACAGCATTTTAATCGCAACAACAACAATTAACAGAGCAATGCAATAGCTTATATTTTCGAAACGCATTTCAATCGCAACAGTATGGAAATATCATCCAGCAACACAACATTATCACACCATTTTAGTGATGAATAAATCACATCCAGCAACAAGGCATTATCACAGCATAGCAAACAGAGTTTTGTTGAAGAACAGAGCTGCCAGATGAACACTTACAGCGATTTGATATCTTCTTCTGGTTTGACATCTCTGAAGCTGGTTGATATCTTCTTCTGTATTCCACCTACAACAAAGCGAAACGAATTGAATAATAAATCGCTGCAAGAAGATTCTACGAACATATGCTCTGGTTGTTGAAGATATCACTGGATGACTGAGGCTGTTCTGTTGTACGCGCTGGTTCTTCTGCATATTTTAGGTTCGGATCTCCTTTGGATGTTGAAATCGACTCTCCTTCTGCTTGGATTCGACTATTTCTGCTCTTATGAACTTATTGAGGATGTGACCAACTTAATTGAAACTAAGTAAGCTGCTGTAATGGCAATTGAAGACATGAAGACGTGCGTGAGAAGCTAAAGACCAACGCTCTGATTTGTACGATCCGATTGTTGAAATCTGGTCTCATGTTGCTTAGAATTGATCGATTCCTACTCGTATGAATGTGATGTGGATGAAACCATCTTGAATCGTCCAAAGGAAGGTGCTAAAATAACAATTGAAGGAAGAACTTGCGCGCGGGAAGCTGGAGACTTTCAATTTCCGATTTCTGACTCCTTTGCAACGGAATTTGCAACAGAATTTTTCAACAGAAATTGAATTTCATCCCTAATCAACCTTCTCTGATACCGTGAAAGGATTTGATGATTGAATAAGGAGAGAAACTTGAGATCAAAGCTTTATGTATTGAAAACATGGTGGAATGATTAGATGATTAAATGCAAAGGGATAGTACTCCTTATATAGGAAGTACTAGGGACTAATAAGCAAATGTCCTAAACATAGGGACTAACATAAATTGAAAGTATGTACATCATCTACCAAACAATTGAAATGTAATTCTCTAACATTCACCCAAGGTCTTCACCTTTATTGATTTTGATCCTCAAACTTTTGAAAATCGCTGAATTGGTCACAAAACTTGCAATGCTTCTATCCTTGTGCCGAAATCCAAAATCCAATCCCGATCTAGTCCGCAATCGACTTGAGATCACAAACCTTCCGTCTTCAATTTGATTCTTCGAGCCCAACACAACCATGTGGGTAACCACATACGGACAAAAACGAAAGTAAAACTAAACTAAAGCAATGCCGCCATGGTCATGTACGTGGAGCCTTCTTGGTTATCCATTGTGATCACGCCATTTTAGGCTAAACGAAACAACTAAGAAAATGTTTGATCGACACTTGAGCTTGCAGACAATGCTCGAAGCAATCTCACCAAAGACTTGCTCGTGCAAGCAACCCAATCACACACCAATGTGATCTTGAAACAGCAACTTCAGCATCAAGCATTTCAACATTTCGAGTAATGAATCAACTTAGCAATCTCGATCAAGTATTTCAGAATTTAAGGCGCAAATCAGCATGTATCACAACACCACCATTAAACACTCGGATCAACATCAATGGAAAGTACCATAGATCAGCATTTCAGCACCATGGATCAACATTTCACCAACATAGATCAGCATTTCAGCATTTTGCCCACACATCATCGTTTCAGCACCATAGATCACCATTTTGAGGAGCAATGTCACACGTATCAGATCAATAATGTCGATCAAGGCATGAATTATCTCAGCATTAAGCAGCTCAATATCCCTATCAGCTCTCAAACAGCAGCAATTAACAGAGAAATGCAGCAACTTAGATTTTCAGACAGCATTTTAATCGCAACAACAACAATTAACAGAGCAATGCAGTAGCTTATATTTTCGAAACGCATTTCAATCGCAACAGTATGGAAGTATCATCCAGCAACACAGCATTATCACACCATTTTAGTGATGAATAAATCACATCCAGCAACAAGGCTATCACAGCATAGCAAACAGAGTTTTGTTGAAGAACAGAGCTGACAGATGAACACTTACAGCGATTTGATATCTTCTTCTGGTTTGACATCTCTGAAGCTGGTTGATATCTTCTTCTGGGTTCCATCTAGAACGAAGCGAAACGAATTGAAGAATAAATCGCTGCAAGAAGATTCTACGAACATTTGCTCTGGTTGTTGAAGATATCACTGGAAGGCTGATGCTGTTCTGTTCTGCGCGCTGGTTCTTCTACAGATTTTAGGTTCGGATCTCCTTTGGATGTTGAATTCGACTCTCCTTCTTCTTGGATTCGACTATTTCTGCTCTTATGAACTTATTGAGGATGTGACCAACTTAATTGAAACTAAGTAAGCTGCTGTAATGGCAATTGAAGACATGAAGACCTGCGTGAGAAGCTAAAGAACAACGCTCTGATTTGTACGATCCGATTGTTGAAATAAGGTCTCATGTTGCTTGGAATTGATCGATTCCTACTCGTATGAATGTGATGAGGATGAAACCATCTTGAATCGTCCAAAGGAAGTTGCTAAAATAACAATTGAAGGAAGAACTTGCGCGCGGGAAGCTAGAGACTTTCAATTTCCGATTTCTGACTCCTTTGCCACGGAATTTGCAACGGAATTTGCCAACAGAAATTGAATTTCATCCCTAATCAATCTTCTATGATACCATGAAAGGATTTGATGATTGAATAAGCAAATGTCCTAAACATAGGGACTAACATAAATTGAAAGTATGTACATGATCTACCAAACAATTGAAATGTAATTCTCTAACATTCACCCAAGGTCTTAACCTTTATTGATTTTGATCCTCAAACTTTTGAAAATTGCTGAATTGGTCACAAAACTTGCAATGCTTCTATCCTTGTGCCGAAATCCAAAATCCAATCCCGATCTAGTCCGCAATCAACTTGAGATCACAGACCTTCCGTCTTCAATTTGATTCTTCGAGCCCAACACAACCATGTGGGTAACCACATACGGACAAAAACGAAAGTAAAACTAAACTAAAGCAATGCCGCCATGGTCATGTACGTGGAGCCTTCTTGGTCATCCATTGTGATCACGCCATTTTAGGCTAAACGAAACAACTAAGAAAATGTTTGATCGACACTTGAGCTTGCAGACAATGCTCGAAACAATCTCACCAAAGACTAGCTCGTGCAAGCAACCCAACCACACACCAATGTGATCTTGAAACAGCAACTTCAGCATCAAGCATTTCAACATTTCGAGTAATGAATCAACTTAGCAATCTCGATCAAGTATTTCAGAATTTAAGGCGCAAATCAGCATGTATCACAACACCACCATTAAACACTCGGATCAACATCAATGGAAAGTACCATAGATCAGCATTTCAGCACCATGGATCAACATTTCACCAACATAGATCAGCATTTCAGCATTTTGCCCACACATCATCGTTTCAGCACCATAGATCACCATTTTAAGGAGCAATGTCACACGTATCAGATCAATAATGTCGATCAAGGCATGAATTATCTCAGCATTAAGCAGCTCAATATCCCTATCAGCTCTCAAACAGCAGCAATTAACAGAGAAATGCAGCAACTTAGATTTTCAGACAGCATTTTAATCGCAACAACAACAATTAACAGAGCAATGCAGTAGCTTATATTTTCGAAACGCATTTCAATCGCAACAGTATGGAAATATCATCCAGCATCACAGCATTATCACACCATTTTAGTGATGAATAAATCACATCCAGCAACAAGGCATTATCACAGCATAGCAAACAGAGTTTTGTTGAAGAACAGAGCTGACAGATGAACACTTACAGCGATTTGATATCTTCTTCTGGTTTGACATCTCTGAAGCTGGTTGATATCTTCTTCTGGGTTCCATCTAGAACGAAGCGAAACAAATTGAAGAATAAATCGCTGCAAGAAGATTCTACGAACATTTGCTCTGGTTGTTGAAGATATCACTGGAAGGCTGATGCTGTTCTGTTCTGCGCGCTGGTTCTTCTGCAGATTTTGGTTCGGATCTCCTTTGGATGTTGAAATCGACTCTCCTTCTGCTTGGATTCGACTATTTCTGCTCTTATGAACTTATTGAGGATGTGACCAACTTAATTGAAACTAAGTAAGCTGCTGTAATGGCAATTGAAGACATGAAGACCTGCGTGAGAAGCTAAAGAACAACACTCTGATTTGTACGATCCGATTGTTGAAATATGGTCTCATGTTGCTTGGAATTGATCGATTCCTACTCGTATGAATGTGATGAGGATGAAACCATCTTGAATCGTCCAAAGGAAGGTGCTAAAATAACAATTGAAGGAAGAACATGCGCGCGGGAAGCTGGAGACTTTCAATTTCCGATTTCTGTCTCCTTTGCAACGGAATTTGCAACTGAATTTTTCAACAGAAGTTGAATTTCATCCCTAATCAACCTTCTCTGATACCATGAAAGGATTTGATGATTGAATAAGGATAGAAACTTGCGATCAAAGCTTTATGTATTGAAAACATGGTGGAATGATTAGATGATTAAATACAAAGGGATAGTACTCCTTATATAGGAAGTACTAGGGATTAATAAGCAAATGTCCTAAACATAGGGACTAACATAAATTGAAAGTAAGTACATCATCTACTAAACAATTGAAATGTAATTCTCTAACATTCACCCAAGTTCTTCACGTTTATTGATTTTGATCCTCAAACTTTTGAAAATTGCTGAATTGGTCACAAAACTTGCAATGCTTCTATCCTTGTGCCGAAATCCAAAATCCAATCCCGATCTAGTTCGCAATCGACTTGAGATCACAGACCTTCCGTCTTCAATTTAATTATTCGAGCCCAACACAACCACGTGGGTAACCACATACGGACAAAAACGAAAGTAAAACTAACCTAAAGCAATGCCGCCATGGTCATGTACTTGTAGCCTTCTTGGTCATCCATCGTGATCACGCCATTTTAGGCTAAAAGAAACAACTAAGAAAAATTCTGATCGGCACTTGAACTTGCATTCAATGATCGGAGCAAGCTCACCTTACACTTGCATGTACAAGCAACCCAATCACACACCAATGTGATCTTGAAACAACAACTTATGCATCAATCATTTCAACATTTCGAGTAATGAATCAACTTTGCAATCTCGATCAAGTATTTCAGCATTTGAGGCGCAAATCAGCATGTATCACAGCACCACCATTAAACACTCGAATCAGTATCAATGGAAAGTACCATAGATCAGCATTTCAGCACTATGGATCAACATTTCACCAACATAGACCAGCTTTTCAGCATTTTGCCCACAGATCATCGTTTCAGCACCATAGATCACCATTTTGAGGAGCAATGTCACACGTATCAGATCAGTAATGTCGATCAAAGCATGAATTATCTCAGCATTAAGCAGCTCACTATCCCTATCAGCTCTCAAACAGCAGCAATTAACAGAGCAATGCAGCAACTTAGATTTTCAGACAGCATTTCAATTGCAACAGCAACAAATATCAGAGCAATGCAGTAGCTTATATTTTGGAAACGCATTTCAATCGCAACAGTATGGAATTATCATCCAGCAACACAGCATTATCACACCGTTTTAGTGATGAATAAATCACATCCAGCAACATGGCATTATCATAGCATCGGAAATAGAGTTTTGTTGAAGAACAGAGATGACAGTTGAACACTTACAGTGATTTGATATCTTCTTCTGGTTTGACATCTCTGAAGCTGTTTGATATCTTCTTCTGGTTTCCACCTAGAACAAAGGGAAATGAATTGAAGAATAAATCATTGCTAGAAGATTCTACGAACAGATGCTCTGGTAGTTGAAGATATCATTGGAAGACTGATGCTGTTCTGTTCTGCGCGCTGGTTCTTCTGTAGATTTTAGGTTCGGATTTCCTTTGGATGTTGAAATCGAATCTCCTTCTGCTTGGATTCTACTAATTTCTACTCTTCTGAACTTGTTGAGGATGTGACCAACTTAATTCAAACTAAGTAAGCTGCTGTAATGGCAATTGAAAACATGAAGACCTGTGTGAGAAGCTAAAGAACAACGCTCTGATTTATACGATCCGATTGTTGAAATCTGGTCTTATGTTGCTTGGAATTGATCGATTCCTACTCCTCTGAATGTAATGAGGATGATACCATCTTGAATCGTCCAAAGGAAGGTGCTAAAATAACAATTGAATGAAAAACTTGCGCGCGAGAAGCTGGAGACTTTCAATTTCCGATTTCTGACTCATTTGCAACGGAATTTGCAACTGAATTTTCCAACAGAAATTGAATTTCATCCCTAATCAACCTATTCTAATACCATGAAAGGATTTGATGATTGAATGAGGAGAGAAACTTGAGATCAAAGCTTTACGTATTGAAAACATGGTGGAATGATTAGATGATCAAATACAAAGGGATAGTACTCCTTATATAGGAAGTACTAGGGACTAATAAGCAAATGTCCTAAACATAGGGACTAACATATAATTGAAAGTTAGTACATCATCTACTAAACTATTGAAATGTAATTCTCTAACATTCACGCAAGTTCTTCACCTTTATTTATTTTGATCCTCAAACTTTTGAAAAATGCTAAATTGCTCCCCAAACTTGCAATGCTTCTTTGCTTGTGCCGAAATCCAAAATCCAATCCCGATCTAGTCCGCAATCGACTTGAGATCACAGACCTTCCGTCTTCAGTTTGATTCTTCGAGCCCAACACAACCACGTGGGTAACCGCATACGGACAAAAACGAAAGTAAATCTAAACTAAAGCAATGCCGCCATGGTCATGTACTTGTAGCCTTCTTGGTCATTCATTGTGATCACGCCATTTTAGGCTAAATAACTAAGAAAATGTTTGATCGACACTTGAACTTGCAGCCAATGCTCAAAGCAATCTCACCAAAGACTTGGTTGTGCAAGCAACCCAATCACACACCAATGTGATCTTAAAACAACAACTTCAGCATCAAGCATTTCAACATTTCGAGTAATGAATCAACTTAGCAATCTCGATCAAGTATTTCAGCATTTAAGGCGCAAATCAGCATGTATCACAACACCACCATTAAACACTCGGATCAACATCCATGGAAAGTACCATAGATCAGCATTTCATCACCATGGATCAACATTTCACCAACATAGATCAGCATTTCAACATTTTGCCCACAGATCATCGTTTCAGCACCATAGATCACCATTTTGAGGAGCAATGTCACATGTATCAGATCAGTAATGTCGATCAAGGCATGAATTTGCTCAGCAATAAGCAGCTCACTATCCCTATCAGCTCTAAAACAGCAGCAATTAACAGAGCAATGCAGCAACTTAGATTTTCAGACAGCATTTCAATCGCAACAGCAACAATTAACAAAGCAATGCAGTAGCTTATATTTTCAAACCGCATTTCAATCGCAATAGTATGGAATAATCATCCAGCAACACAGCATTATCACACCATTTTAGTGATGGTACGATCCGATTTGTACGATCCGATTTCGGAAAGCATAATGCAGTAGCTTATATATTCTGACATCATTTCAATCGCAACAGTATGGCAGGAAGCATAGTGGCATTATCAGAACAGCATTTCAATCGCACAACATTATCAGAACAGCATAATGCAGTAGCTTATATTTTCGGACAACATTTCAATCGCAACAGTATGGCAAGAACCAAATTAACGCAGCAGCAACTTAGTTATAATCCAGCAGCACAGCATTCTCCCACCATTTTAGTGATGAATAAATCACATCCAGACATTATCACAGCATAGCAAATAGAGTTTTGTTGAAGAACAGAGATGACAGTTAAACACTTACTGCGATTTGATATCCTCTTCTGGTTTCCACCTAGAACAAAGCGAAATGGATTGAAAAATAAATTGCTGCAAGAAGATTCTACGAATAGATGCTCTGGTTATTGAAGATATCGCTGGAAGGCTGATGTTGTTCTGTTCTGCGAGCTAGTTCTTCTGTAGGTTGTAGGTTCGGATCTACTTTGGACGTTGAAATCGAATATCCTTCTGCTTGGATTCGACTGATTTCTACTCTTATGAACTTGTTGAGGATGTGACCAACTTAATTCAAACTAAGTAAGCTGCTGTAATGACAATTGAAGACATGAAGACCTGCGTGAGAAGCTGAAGAATATCGCTCTGATTTGTACAATTCGATTGTTGAAATTTGGTCTCATGTTGCTTGGAATTGATCGATTCCTACTCGGATGAAACCATCTTGAGTCGTCCAAAGGAAGGTGCTAAAATAACAATTGAAGGAAGAACTTGCGCGTAGAAAGCTGGAGACTTTCAATTTCCGATTTCTGCCTCATTTTCAACGGAATTTGCAACTGAATTTTCCAACAGAAATTGAATTTCATCCCTAATCAACATACTCTGATACCATGAAAGAATTTGATGATTGAATGAGGAGAGAAACTTGAGATCAAACCTTTATGTATTGAAAACATGGTGGAATGATTATATGATCAAATACAAAGGGATAATACTCCTTATATAGGAAGTACTAGGAACTAATAAGCAAATATCCTAAACATAGGGACTAACATATAATTGAAATTTAGTACATCACCTACTAAACTATTGAAATGTAATTCTCTAACATATACGCAAGTTATTCACCTTTATTGATTTTGATCCTCAAACTTTTGAAAAATGCTGAATTGGTCCCAAAACTTGCAATGCTTCTTTGCTTGTCCCGAAATCCAAAATCCAATCCCGATCTAGTCCGCAATCGACTTGAGATCATACACCTTCCATCTTCAATTTGATTCTTCGAGCCCAACACAACCACGTGGGTAACCACATACGGACAAAAACGAAAGTAAAACTAAACTAAAGCAATGCCGCCATGGTCATGTCCGGGGAGCCTTCTTGGTCATCCATCGTGATCACGCCATTTTAGGCTTAACGAAACAACTAAGAAAAAGTTTGATCGGCACTTGAACTTGCAGCCAATGCTCGAAGCAATCTCACCCAAGACTTTCTTGTGCAAGCAACCCAATCACACACCAATGTGATCTTGAAACAACAACTTCAGCATCAAGCATTTCGAGTAATGAATCAACTTAGCTATCTCGATCAAGTATTTCAGCATTTGAGGCGCAAATCAGCATGTATCACAGCACCACCATCAAACACACGGATCCACATCAATGGAAAGTACAATAAATCAGCATTTCAGCACTATGGATCAACATTTCAGCACCATAGATCAGCATTTCAGCATTTTGCCCATAGATCATCGTTTCAGCACCATAGATCACCATTTTGAGGAGCAATGTCGCATGTATCAGATCAGTAATGTCGATCAAGGCATGAATTAGCTCAGCATTAAGCAGCTCACTATCCCTATCAGCTCTCAAACAGCAGCAATTAACCGAGCAATGCAATAACTTAGATTTCCAGACAGCATTTCAATCGCAACAGTATAGCAGGAATTAAATTAACGCAGCAGCAGCTTTGCTATAATCGAGCAGCACAGCATTCTCACACCATATTAGTGATGAATAAACCACATCCAGCAACAATGCATTATCATAGCATAGCTAACAGAGTTTTGTTGAAGAATAGAGATGACAGTTGAACACTTACAGCGATTTGATATCCTCTTATGGTTTGACATCTCTGAAGCTGTTTGATATCTTCTTCTGGTTTCCACCTACAACGAAGCGAAATGGATTGAAGAATACATCGCTGCAAGAAGATTCTACGAATAGATGCTCTGGTTATTGAAGATATCGCTGGAAGGCAGATGCTGTTCTGTTCTACGCTGGTTCTTCTGCAGGTTGTAGGTTCAGATATCCTATGGATGTTGAAATCTAATCTCCTTCTGCTTGGATTCGACTGATTTCTGCTCTTATGAACTTGTTGAGGATGTGACCAACTTAATTCGAACTAAGTAGGCTGCTGTAATGGCAATTGAAGACATGAAGACCTGCGTGAGAAGCTGAAGAACAACGCTATGATTTGTACGATCCGATTGTTGAAATCTGGTCTTATGTTGCTTGGAATTGATCGATTCCTACTCGTCTGAATGTGATAAGGATGAAACCATCTTGTATCATCCAAACGAAGGTGCTAAAATAACAATTGAAGGAAGAACTTGCTCACGGGAAGTTGGAGAATTTCAATTTCCGATTTCTGACAGATTTGCAACTAAATTTGCAACTGAATTTGCAACTGAAGTAAAACTACGTGGGTAACCGCATACGGACGAAAACGAAAGTAAAACTAAACTAAAGCAATGCCGCTATGGTCATGTCCGTGGAGCCTTCTTGGTCATCCATCGTGATCACGCCATTTTTGGCTTAACGAAACAACTAAGAAAAAGTCTGATCGGCACTTGTCTTGCAGCCAATGCTCGAAGCAATCTCACCAAAGACTTGCTCGTGCAAGCAACCCAATCACACACCAATGTGATCTTGAAACAGCAACTTCAGCATCAAGCATTTCAACATTTCGAGTAATGAATCAACTTAGCAATCTCGATCAAGTATTTCAGAATTTAAGGCGCATATAAGCATGTATCACAACACCACCATTAAACACTCGGATCAACATCAATGGAAAGTACCATAGATCAGCATTTCAGCACCATGGATCAACATTTCACCAACATAGATCAGCATTTCAGCATTTTGCCCACACATCATCGTTTCAGCACCATAGATCACCATTTTGAGGAGCAATGTCACACGTATCAGATCAGTAATGTCGATCAAGGCATGAATTATCTCAGCATTAAGCAGCTCAATATCCCTATCAGCTCTCAAACAGTAGCAATTAACAGAGAAATGCAGCAACTTAGATTTTCAGACAGCATTTTAATCGCAACAACAACAATTAACAGAGCAATGCAGTAGCTTATATTTTCGAAACGCATTTCAATCGCAACAGTATGGAAATATCATCCATCAACACAGCATTATCACACCATTGTAGTGATGAATAAATCACATCCAGCAACAAGGCATTATCACAGCATAGCAAACAGAGTTTTGTTGAAGAACAGAGCTGACAGATGAACACTTACAGCGATTTGATATCTTCTTCTGGTTTGACATCTCTAAAGCTGGTTGATATCTTCTTCTGTATTCCACCTACAACGAAGCGAAACGAATTGAATAATAAATCGCTGCAAGAAGATTCTATGAACATATGCTCTGGTTGTTGAAGATATCACTGGATGGCTGAGGCTGTTCTGTTGTACGCGCTGGTTCTTCTGCAGATTTTAGGTTCGGATCTCCTTGGGTTGTTGAAATCGACTCTCCTTCTGCTTAGATTCCACTATTTCTGCTCTTATGAACTTATTGAGGATGTGACCAACTTAATTGAAACTAAGTAAGCTGCTGTAATGGCAATTGAAGACATGAAGACCTGCGTGAGAAGCTAAAGACCAACGCTCTGATTTGTACGATCCGATTGTTGAAATCTGGTCTCATGTTGCTTGGAATTTATCGATTCCTACTCGTATGAATGTGATGTGGATGAAACCATCTTGAATCGTCCAAAGGAAGGTGCTAAAATAACAATTGAAGGAAGAACTTGCGCGCGGGAAGCTGGAGACTTTCAATTTCCGATTTCTGACTCCTTTGCAACGGAATTTGCAACGGAATTTTTTAACAGAAATTGAATTTCATCCCTAATCAACCTTCTCTGATACCATGAAAGGATTTGATGATTGAATAAGGAGGGAAACTTGAGATCAAAGCTTTATGTATTGAAAACATGGTGGAATGATTAGATGATTAAATACAAAGGGATAGTACTCCTTATATAGGAAGTACTAGGGACTAATAAGCAAATGTCCTAAACATAGGGACTAACATAAATTGAAAGTATGTACATCATCTACCAAACAATTGAAATGTAATTCTCTAACATTCACCCAAGGTCTTCACCTTTATTGATTTTGATCCTCAAACTTTTGAAAATTGCTGAATTGGTCACAAAACTTGCAATGCTTCTATCCTTGTGCCGAAATCCAAAATCCAATCCCGATCTAGTCCGCAATCGACTTGAGATCACAGACCTTCCGTCTTCAATTTGATTCTTCGAGCCCAACACAACCATGTGGGTAACCACATACGGACAAAAACGAAAGTAAAACTAAACTAAAGCAATGCCGCCATGGTCATGTACGTGGAGCCTTCTTGGTCATCCATTGTGATCACGCCATTTTAGGCTAACCTAAACAACTAAGAAAATGTTTGATCGGCACTTGAACTTACAGACAATGCTCGAAGCAATCTCACCAAAGACTTGCTCGTGCAAGCAACCCAATCACACACCAATGTGATCTTGAAACAGCAACTTCAGCATCAAGCATTTCAACATTTCGAGTAATGAATCAACTTAGCAATCTCGATAAAGTATTTCAGAATTTAAGGCGCAAATCAGCATGTATCACAACACCACCATTAAACACTCGGATCAACATCAATGGAAAGTACCATAGATCAGCATTTCAGCACCATGTATCAACATTTCACCAACATAGATCAGCATTTCAGCATTTTGCCCACACATCATCGTTTCAGCACCATAGATCACCATTTTGAGGAGCAATGTCACACGTATCAGATCAATAATGTCGATCAAGGCATGAATTATCTCAGCATTAACCAGCTTAATATCCCTATCAGCTCTCAAACAGCAGCAATTAACAGAGAAATGCAACAACTTAGATTTTCAGACAGCATTTTAATCGCAACAACAACAATTAACAGAGCAATGCAGTAGCTTATATTTTCCAAACGCATTTCAATCGCAACAGTATGGAAATATCATCCATCAACACAGCATTATCACACCATTTTAGTGATGAATAAATCACATCCATCAACAAGGCATTATCACAGCATAGCAAACAGAGTTTTGTTGAAGAACGGAGCTGACAGATGAACACTTACAGCGATTTGATATCTTCTTCTGGTTTGACATCTCTAAAGCTGGTTGATATCTTCTTCTGTATTCCACCTACAACGAAGCGAAACGAATTGAATAATAAATCGCTGCAAGAAGATTCTATGAACATATGCTCTGGTTGTTGAAGATATCACTGGATGGCTGAGGCTGTTCTGTTGTACGCGCTGGTTCTTCTGCAGATTTTAGGTTCGGATCTCCTTGGGATGTTGAAATCGAACCTCCTTCTGCTTAGATTCCACTATTTCTGCTCTTATGAACTTATTGAGGATGTGACCAACTTAATTGAAACTAAGTAAGCTGCTGTAATGGCAATTGAAGACATGAAGACCTGCGTGAGAAGCTAAAGACCAACGCTCTGATTTGTACGATCCGATTGTTGAAATCTGGTCTCATGTTGCTTGGAATTTATCGATTCCTACTCGTATGAATGTGATGTGGATGAAACCATCTTGAATCGTCCAAAGGAAGGTGCTAAAATAACAATTGAAGGAAGAACTTGCGCGCGGGAAGCTGGAGACTTTCAATTTCCGATTTCTGACTCCTTTGCAACGGAATTTGCAACGGAATTTTTTAACAGAAATTGAATTTCATCCCTAATCAACCTTCTCTGATACCATGAAAGGATTTGATGATTGAATAAGGAGGGAAACTTGAGATCAAAGCTTTATGTATTGAAAACATGGTGGAATGATTAGATGATTAAATACAAAGGGATAGTACTCCTTATATAGGAAGTACTAGGGACTAACAAGCAAATGTCCTAAACATAGGGACTAACATAAATTGAAAGTATGTACATCATCTACCAAACAATTGAAATGTAATTCTCTAACATTCACCCAAGGTCTTCACCTTTATTGATTTTGATCCTCAAACTTTTGAAAATTGCTGAATTGGTCACAAAACTTGCAATGCTTCTATCCTTGTGCCGAAATCCAAAATCCAATCCCGATCTAGTCCGCAATCGACTTGAGATCACAGACCTTCCGTCTTCAATTTGATTCTTCGAGCCCAACACAACCATGTGGGTAACCACATACGGACAAAAACGAAAGTAAAACTAAACTAAAGCAATGCCGCCATGGTCATGTACGTGGAGCCTTCTTGGTCATCCATTGTGATCACGCCATTTTAGGCTAACCTAAACAACTAAGAAAATGTTTGATCGGCACTTGAACTTACAGACAATGCTCGAAGCAATCTCACCAAAGACTTGCTCGTGCAAGCAACCCAATCACACACCAATGTGATCTTGAAACAGCAACTTCAGCATCAAGCAGTTCAACATTTCGAGTAATGAATCAACTTAGCAATCTCGATAAAGTATTTCAGAATTTAAGGCGCAAATCAGCATGTATCACAACACCACCATTAAACACTCGGATCAACATCAATGGAAAGTACCATAGATCAGCATTTCAGCACCATGGATCAACATTTCACCAACATAGATCAGCATTTCAGCATTTTGCCCACACATCATAGTTTCAGCACCATAGATCACCATTTTGAGGACCAATGTCACACGTATCAGATCAATAATGTCGATCAAGGCATGAATTATCTCAGCATTAACCAGCTTAATATCCCTATCAGCTCTCAAACAGCAGCAATTAACAGAGAAATGCAACAACTTAGATTTTCAGACAGCATTTTAATCGCAACAACAACAATTAACAGAGCAATGCAGTAGCTTATATTTTCCAAACGCATTTCAATCGCAACAGTATGGAAATATCATCCATCAACACAGCATTAGCACACCATTTTAGTGATGAATAAATCACATCCAGCAACAAGGCATTATCACAGCATAGCAAACAGAGTTTTGTTGAAGAACAGAGCTGACAGATGAACACTTACAGCGATTTGATATTTTCTTCTGGTTTAACATCTCTGAAGCTAGTTGATATCTTCTTCTGGGTTCCATCTAGAACAAAGCGAAACGAATTGAAGAATAAATCGCTGCAAGAAGATTCTACGAACATTTGCTCTGGTTGTTGAAGATATCACTGGAAGGCTGATGCTGTTCTGTTCTGCGCGCTGGTTCTTCTGCAGATTTTAGGTTCGGATCTCCTTGGGATGTTGAAATCGAACCTCCTTCTGCTTGGAATCGACTATTTATGCTCTTATGAACTTATTGAGGATGTGACCAACTTAATTGAAATTAACTAAGCTGCTGTAATGGCAATTGCAGATATGAAGACCTGCTTGAGAAGCTAAAGAACATCACTCTGATTTGTACGATCCGATTGTTGAAATCTGGTCTCATGTTGCTTGAATTTGATCGATTCCTACTCGTCTAAATGTGATGAGGATGATACCATCTTGAATCGTCCAAAGGAAGGTGCTAAAATAACAATTGAAGGAAGAACTTGCGTGCATGAAGCTGGAGACTTTCAATTTCCAATTTCTGACACATTTGCAACGGAATTTGCAACTGAATTTTTCAACAGAAGTTGAATTTCATCCCTAATCAACCTTCTCTGATACCATGAAAGGATTTGATGATTGAATAAGGAGAGAAACTTGAGATCAAAGCTTTATGTATTGAAAACATGGTAGAATGATTAGATGATTAAATACAAAGGGATAG
This sequence comes from Chamaenerion angustifolium, assembly GCA_946814005.1. Lineage (NCBI taxonomy): Eukaryota > Viridiplantae > Streptophyta > Magnoliopsida > Myrtales > Onagraceae > Chamaenerion > Chamaenerion angustifolium. The sequence goes on along the minus strand of OX328277.1, from coordinate 16,667,828 downwards.
TACTCCTTATATAGGAAGTACTAGGGACTAATAAGCAAATGTCCTAAACATAGGGACTAACATAAATTGAAAGTATGTACATCATCTACCAAACAATTGAAATGTAATTCTCTAACATTCACCCAAGGTCTTCACCTTTATTGATTTTGATCCTCAAACTTTTGAAAATTGCTGAATTGGTCACAAAACTTGCAATGCTTCTATCCTTGTGCCGAAATCCAAAATCCAATCCCGATCTAGTCCGCAATCGACTTGAGATCACAGACCTTCCGTCTTCAATTTGATTCTTCGAGCCCAACACAACCATGTGGGTAACCACATACGGACAAAAACGAAAGTAAAACTAAACTAAAGCAATGCTGCCATGGTCATGTACGTGGAGCCTTCTTGGTCATCCATTGTGATCACGCCATTTTAGGCTAAACGAAACAACTAAGAAAATGTTTGATCGGCACTTGAACTTGCAGACAATGCTCGAAGCAATCTCACCAAAGACTTGCTCGTGCAAGCAACCCAATCACACACCAATGTGATCTTGAAACAGCAACTTCAGCATCAAGCAGTTCAACATTTCGAGTAATGAATCAACTTAGCAATCTCGATAAAGTATTTCAGAATTTAAGGCGCAAATCAGCATGTATCACAACACCACCATTAAACACTCGGATCAACATCAATGGAAAGTACCATAGATCAGCATTTCAGCACCATGGATCAACATTTCACCAACATAGATCAGCATTTCAGCATTTTGCCCACACATCATCGTTTCAGCACCATAGACCACCATTTTGAGGAGCAATGTCACACGTATCAGATCAATAATGTCGATCAAGGCATGAATTATCTCAGCATTAAGCAGCTCAATATCCCTATCAGCTCTCAAACAGCAGAAATTAACAGAGAAATGCAGCAACTTAGATTTTCAGACAGCATTTTAATCGCAACAACAACAATTAACAGAGCAATGCAGTAGCTTATATTTTCGAAACGCATTTCAATCGCAACAGTATGGAAATATCATCCAGCAACACAGCATTAGCACACCATTTTAGTGATGAATAAATCACATCCAGCAACAAGGCATTATCACAGCATAGCAAACAGAGTTTTGTTGAAGAACAGAGCTGACAGATGAACACTTACAGCGATTTGATATTTTCTTCTGGTTTAACATCTCTGAAGCTGGTTGATATCTTCTTCTGGATTCCATCTAGAACAAAGCGAAACGAATTGAAGAATAAATCGCTGCAAGAAGATTGTACGAACATTTGCTCTGGTTGTTGAAGATATCACTGGAAGGCTGATGCTGTTCTGTTCTGCGCGCTGGTTCTTCTGTAGATTTTAGGTTCGGATCTCCTTTGGATGTTGAAATAGACTCTCCTTCTGCTTGGATTCGACTATTTCTGCTCTTATGAACTTATTGAGGATGTGACCAACTTAATTGAAATTAACTAAGCTGCTGTAATGGCAATTGCAGATATGAAGACCTGCTTGAGAAGTTAAAGAACAACACTCTGATTTGTACGATCCGATTATTGAAATCTGGTCTCATGTTGCTTGAATTTGATCGATTCCTACTCGTCTAAATGTGATGAGGATGATACCATCTTGAATCGTCCAAAGGAAGGTGCTAAAATAACAATTGAAGGAAGAACTTGCGTGCATGAAGCTGGAGACTTTCAATTTCCAATTTCTGACACATTTGCAACGGAATTTGCAACTGAATTTTTCAACAGAAGTTGAATTTCATCCCTAATCAACCTTCTCTGATACCATGAAAGGATTTGATGATTGAATAAGGAGAGAAACTTGAGATCAAAGCTTTATGTATTGAAAACATGGTAGAATGATTAGATGATTAAATACAAAGGGATAGTACTCCTTATATAGGAAGTACTAGGGACTAATAAGCAAATGTCCTAAACATAGGGACTAACATAAATTGAAAGTATGTACATCATCTACCAAACAATTGAAATGTAATTCTCTAACATTCACCCAAGGTCTTCACCTTTATTGATTTTGATCCTCAAACTTTTGAAAATTGCTGAATTGGTCACAAAACTTGCAATGCTTCTATTCTTGTGCCGAAATCCAAAATCCAATCCCGATCTAGTCCGCAATCGACTTGAGATCACAGACCTTCCGTCTTCAATTTGATTCTTCGAGCCCAACACAACCATGTGGGTAACCACATACGGACAAAAACGAAAGTAAAACTAAACTAAAGCAATGCTGCCATGGTCATGTACGTGGAGCCTTCTTGGTCATCCATTGTGATCACGCCATTTTAGGCTAAACGAAACAACTAAGAAAATGTTTGATCGGCACTTGAACTTGCAGACAATGCTCGAAGCAATCTGACCAAAGACTTGCTCGTGCAAGCAACCCAATCACACACCAATGTGATCTTGAAACAGCAACTTCAGCATCAAGCAGTTCAACATTTCGAGTAATGAATCAACTTAGCAATCTCGATCAAGTATTTCAGAATTTAAGGCGCAAATCAGCATGTATCACAACACCACCATTAAACACTCGGATCAACATCAATGGAAAGTACCATAGATCAGCATTTCAGCACCATGGATCAACATTTCACCAACATAGATCAGCATTTCAGCATTTTGCCCACACATCATCGTTTCAGCACCATAGACCACCATTTTGAGGAGCAATGTCACACGTATCAGATCAATAATGTCGATCAAATCATGAATTATCTCAGCATTAAGCAGCTCAATATCCCTATCAGCTCTCAAACAGCAGCAATTAACAGAGAAATGCAGCAACTTAGATTTTCAGACAGCATTTTAATCGCAACAACAACAATTAACAGAGCAATGCAGTAGCTTATATTTTCGAAACGCATTTCAATCGCAACAGTATGGAAATATCATCCAGCAACACAGCATTATCACACCATTTTAGTGATGAATAAATCACATCCAGCAACAAGGCATTATCACAGCATAGCAAACAGAGTTTTGTTGAAGAACAGAGCTGACAGATGAACACTTACAGCGATTTGATATTTTCTTCTGGTTTAACATCTCTGAAGCTGGTTGATATCTTCTTCTGGGTTCCATCTAGAACAAAGCGAAACGAATTGAAGAATAAATCGCTGCAAGAAGATTCTACGAACATTTGCTCTGGTTGTTAAAGATATCACTGGAAGGCTGATGCTGTTCTGTTCTGCGCGCTGGTTCTTCTGTAGATTTTAGGTTCGGATCTCCTTTGGATGTTGAAATAGACTCTCCTTCTGCTTGGATTCGACTATTTCTGCTCTTATGAACTTATTGAGGATGTGACCAACTTAATTGAAATTAACTAAGCTGCTGTAATGGCAATTGCAGATATGAAGACCTGCTTGAGAAGTTAAAGAACGACACTCTGATTTGTACGATCCGATTGTTTAAATCTGGTCTCATGTTGCTTGAATTTGATCGATTCCTACTCGTAGGAATGTTATGAGGATGAAACCATCTTGAATCGTCCAACGGAAGGTGCTAAAATAACAATTGAAGGAAGAACTTGCGTGCGGGAAGCTGGAGACTTTCAATTTCCGATTTCTGACTCATTTGCAACGGAATTTGCACCTGAATTTTTCAACGGAAGTTGAATTTCATCCCTAATCAACCTTCTCTGATACCATGAAATGATTTGATGATTGAATAAGGAGAGAAACTTGAGATCAAAGCTTTATGTATTGAAAACATGGTAGAATGATTAGATGATTAAATACAAAGGGATAGTACTCCTTATATAGGAAGTACTAGGGACTAATAAGCAAATGTCCTAAACATAGGGACTAACATAAATTGAAAGTATGTACATCATCTACCAAACAATTGAAATGTAATTCTCTAACATTCACCCAAGGTCTTCACCTTTATTGATTTTGATCCTCAAACTTTTGAAAATTGCTGAATTGGTCACAAAACTTGCAATGCTTCTATTCTTGTGCCGAAATCCAAAATCCAATCCCGATCTAGTCCGCAATCGACTTGAGATCACAGACCTTCCGTCTTCAATTTGATTCTTCGAGCCCAACACAACCATGTGGGTAACCACATACGGACAAAAACGAAAGTAAAACTAAACTAAAGCAATGCTGCCATGGTCATGTACGTGGAGCCTTCTTGGTCATCCATTGTGATCACGCCATTTTAGGCTAAACGAAACAACTAAGAAAATGTTTGATCGGCACTTGAACTTACAGACAATGCTCGAAGCAATCTCACCAAAGACTTGCTCGTGCAAGCAACCCAATCACACACCAATGTGATCTTGAAACAGCAACATCAGCATCAAGCATTTCAACATTTCGAGTAATGAATCAACTTAGCAATCTCGATAAAGTATTTCAGAATTTAAGGCGCAAATCAGCATGTATCAGAACACCACCATTAAACACTCGGATCAACATCAATGGAAAGTACCATAGATCAGCATTTCAGCACCATGGATCAACATTTCGCCAACATAGATCATCATTTCAGCATTTTGCCCACACATCATAGTTTCAGCACCATAGATCACCATTTTGAGGAGCAATGTCACACGTATCAGATCAATAATGTCGATCAAGGCATGAATTATCTCAGCATTAAGCAGCTCAATATCCCTATCAGCTCTCAAACAGCAGAAATTAACAGAGAAATGCAGCAACTTAGATTTTCAGACAGCATTTTAATCGCAACAATAACAATTAACAGAGCAATGCAGTAGCTTATATTTTCGAAACGCATTTCAATCGCAACAGTATGGAAATATCATCCAGCAACACAGCATTATCACACCATTTTAGTGATGAATAAATCACATCCAGCAACAAGGCATTATCACAGCATAGCAAACAGAGTTTTGTTGAAGAACAGAGCTGACAGATGAACACTTACAGCGATTTGATATTTTCTTCTGGTTTAACATCTCTAAAGCTAGTTGATATCTTCTTCTGGGTTCCATCTAGAACAAAGAGAAACGAATTGAAGAATAAATCGCTGCAAGAAGATTCTACGAACATTTGCTCTGGTTGTTGAAGATATCACTGGAAGGCTGATGCTGTTCTGTTCTGCCCGCTGGTTCTTCTGTAGATTTTAGGTTCGGATCTCCTTTGGATGTTGAAATCGACTCTCCTTCTGCTTGGAATCGACTATTTCTGCTCTTATGAACTTATTGAGGATGTGACCAACTTAATTGAAATTAACTAAGCTGCTGTAATGGCAATTGCAGATATGAAGACCTGCTTGAGAAGCTAAAGAACAACACTCTGATTTGTACGATCCGATTGTTGAAATCTGGTCTCATGTTGCTTGAATTTGATCGATTCCTACTCGTCTAAATGTGATGAGGATGATACCATCTTGAATCGTCCAAAGGAAGGTGCTAAAATAACAATTGAAGGAAGAACTTGCGTGCGGGAAGCTGGAGACTTTCAATTTCCAATTTCTGACACATTTGCAACGGAATTTGCAACTGAATTTTTCAACAGAAGTTGAATTTCATCCCTAATCAACCTTCTCTGATACCATGAAAGGATTTGATGATTGAATAAGGAGAGAAACTTGAGATCAAAGCTTTATGTATTGAAAACATGGTAGAATGATTAGATGATTAAATACAAAGGGATAGTACTCCTTATATAGGAAGTACTAGGGACTAATAAGCAAATGTCCTAAACATAGGGACTAACATAAATTGAAAGTATGTACATCATCTACCAAACAATTGAAATGTAATTCTCTAACATTCACCCAAGGTCTTCACCTTTATTGATTTTGATCCTCAATCTTTTGAAAATTGCTGAATTGGTCACAAAACTTGCAATGCTTCTATCCTTGTGCCGAAATCCAAAATCCAATCCCGATCTAGTCCGAAATCGACTTGAGATCACAGACCTTCCGTCTTCAATTTGATTCTTCGAGCCCAACACAACCATGTGGGTAACCACATACGGACAAAAACGAAAGTAAAACTAAACTAAAGCAATGCTGCCATGGTCATGTACGTGGAGCCTTCTTGGTCATCCATTGTGATAACGCCATTTTAGGCTAAACGAAACAACTAAGAAAATGTTTGATCGGCACTTGAACTTACAGACAATGCTCGAAGCAATCTCACCAAAGACTTGCTCGTGCAAGCAACCCAATCACACACCAATGTGATCTTGAAACAGCAACATCAGCATCAAGCATTTCAACATTTCGAGTAATGAATCAACTTAGCAATCTCGATAAAGTATTTCAGAATTTAAGGCGCAAATCAGCATGTATCAGAACACCACCATTAAACACTCGGATCAACATCAATGGAAAGTACCATAGATCAGCATTTCAGCACCATGGATCAACATTTCGCCAACATAGATCATCATTTCAGCATTTTGCCCACACATCATAGTTTCAGCACCATAGATCACCATTTTGAGGAGCAATGTCACACGTATCAGATCAATAATGTCGATCAAGGCATGAATTATCTCAGCATTAAGCAGCTCAATATCCCTATCAGCTCTCAAACAGCAGAAATTAACAGAGAAATGCAGCAACTTAGATTTTCAGACAGCATTTTAATCGCAACAATAACAATTAACAGAGCAATGCAGTAGCTTATATTTTCGAAACGCATTTCAATCGCAACAGTATGGAAATATCATCCAGCAACACAGCATTATCACACCATTTTAGTGATGAATAAATCACATCCAGCAACAAGGCATTATCACAGCATAGCAAACAGAGTTTTGTTGAAGAACAGAGCTGACAGATGAACACTTACAGCGATTTGATATTTTCTTCTGGTTTAACATCTCTAAAGCTAGTTGATATCTTCTTCTGGGTTCCATCTAGAACAAAGAGAAACGAATTGAAGAATAAATCGCTGCAAGAAGATTCTACGAACATTTGCTCTGGTTGTTGAAGATATCACTGGAAGGCTGATGCTGTTCTGTTCTGCCCGCTGGTTCTTCTGTAGATTTTAGGTTCGGATCTCCTTTGGATGTTGAAATCGACTCTCCTTCTGCTTGGAATCGACTATTTCTGCTCTTATGAACTTATTGAGGATGTGACCAACTTAATTGAAATTAACTAAGCTGCTGTAATGGCAATTGCAGATATGAAGACCTGCTTGAGAAGCTAAAGAACAACACTCTGATTTGTACGATCCGATTGTTGAAATCTGGTCTCATGTTGCTTGAATTTGATCGATTCCTACTCGTCTAAATGTGATGAGGATGATACCATCTTGAATCGTCCAAAGGAAGGTGCTAAAATAACAATTGAAGGAAGAACTTGCGTGCGGGAAGCTGGAGACTTTCAATTTCCAATTTCTGACACATTTGCAACGGAATTTGCAACTGAATTTTTCAACAGAAGTTGAATTTCATCCCTAATCAACCTTCTCTGATACCATGAAAGGATTTGATGATTGAATAAGGAGAGAAACTTGAGATCAAAGCTTTATGTATTGAAAACATGGTAGAATGATTAGATGATTAAATACAAAGGGATAGTACTCCTTATATAGGAAGTACTAGGGACTAATAAGCAAATGTCCTAAACATAGGGACTAACATAAATTGAAAGTATGTACATCATCTACCAAACAATTGAAATGTAATTCTCTAACATTCACCCAAGGTCTTCACCTTTATTGATTTTGATCCTCAATCTTTTGAAAATTGCTGAATTGGTCACAAAACTTGCAATGCTTCTATCCTTGTGCCGAAATCCAAAATCCAATCCCGATCTAGTCCGAAATCGACTTGAGATCACAGACCTTCCGTCTTCAATTTGATTCTTCGAGCCCAACACAACCATGTGGGTAACCACATACGGACAAAAACGAAAGTAAAACTAAACTAAAGCAATGCTGCCATGGTCATGTACGTGGAGCCTTCTTGGTCATCCATTGTGATAACGCCATTTTAGGCTAAACGAAACAACTAAGAAAATGTTTGATCGGCACTTGAACTTACAGACAATGCTCGAAGCAATCTCACCAAAGACTTGCTCGTGCAAGCAACCCAATCACACACCAATGTGATCTTGAAACAGCAACATCAGCATCAAGCATTTCAACATTTCGAGTAATGAATCAACTTAGCAATCTCGATAAAGTATTTCAGAATTTAAGGCGCAAATCAGCATGTATCACAACACCACCATTAAACACTCGGATCAACATCAATGGAAAGTACCATAGATCAGCATTTCAGCACCATGGATCAACATTTCGCCAACATAGATCATCATTTCAGCATTTTGCCCACACATCATAGTTTCAGCACCATAGATCACCATTTTGAGGAGCAATGTCACACGTATCAGATCAATAATGTCGATCAAGGCATGAATTATCTCAGCATTAAGCAGCTCAATATCCCTATCAGCTCTCAAACAGCAGAAATTAACAGAGAAATGCAGCAACTTAGATTTTCAGACAGCATTTTAATCGCAACAATAACAATTAACAGAGCAATGCAGTAGCTTATATTTTCGAAACGCATTTCAATCGCAACAGTATGGAAATATCATCCAGCAACACAGCATTATCACACCATTTTAGTGATGAATAAATCACATCCAGCAACAAGGCATTATCACAGCATAGCAAACAGAGTTTTGTTGAAGAACAGAGCTGACAGATGAACACTTACAGCGATTTGATATTTTCTTCTGGTTTAACATCTCTAAAGCTAGTTGATATCTTCTTCTGGGTTCCATCTAAAACAAAGAGAAACGAATTGAAGAATAAATCGCTGCAAGAAGATTCTACGAACATTTGCTCTGGTTGTTGAAGATATCACTGGAAGGCTGATGCTGTTCTGTTCTGCCCGCTGGTTCTTCTGTAGATTTTAGGTTCGGATCTCCTTTGGATGTTGAAATCGACTCTCCTTCTGCTTGGAATCGACTATTTCTGCTCTTATGAACTTATTGAGGATGTGACCAACTTAATTGAAATTAACTAAGCTGCTGTAATGGCAATTGCAGATATGAAGACCTGCTTGAGAAGCTAAAGAACAACACTCTGATTTGTACGATCCGATTGTTGAAATCTGGTCTCATGTTGCTTGAATTTGATCGATTCCTACTCGTCTAAATGTGATGAGGATGATACCATCTTGAATCGTCCAAAGGAAGGTGCTAAAATAACAATTGAAGGAAGAACTTGCGTGCGGGAAGCTGGAGACTTTCAATTTCCAATTTCTGACACATTTGCAACGGAATTTGCAACTGAATTTTTCAACAGAAGTTGAATTTCATCCCTAATCAACCTTCTCTGATACCATGAAAGGATTTGATGATTGAATAAGGAGAGAAACTTGAGATCAAAGCTTTATGTATTGAAAACATGGTAGAATGATTAGATGATTAAATACAAAGGGATAGTACTCCTTATATAGGAAGTACTAGGGACTAATAAGCAAATGTCCTAAACATAGGGACTAACATAAATTGAAAGTATGTACATCATCTACCAAACAATTGAAATGTAATTCTCTAACATTCACCCAAGGTCTTCACCTTTATTGATTTTGATCCTCAAACTTTTGAAAATTGCTGAATTGGTCACAAAACTTGCAATGCTTCTATTCTTGTGCCGAAATCCAAAATCCAATCCCGATCTAGTCCGCAATCGACTTGAGATCACAGACCTTCCGTCTTCAATTTGATTCTTCGAACCCAACACAACCATGTGGGTAACCACATACGGACAAAAACGAAAGTAAAACTAAACTAAAGCAATGCTGCCATGGTCATGTACGTGGAGCCTTCTTGGTCATCCATTGTGATCACGCCATTTTAGGCTAAACGAAACAACTAAGAAAATGTTTGATCGGCACTTGAACTTGCAGACAATGCTCGAAGCAATCTCACCAAAGACTTGCTCGTGCAAGCAACCCAATCACACACCAATGTGATCTTGAAACAGCAACTTCAGCATCAAGCAGTTCAACATTTCGAGTAATGAATCAACTTAGCAATCTCGATAAAGTATTTCAGAATTTAAGGCGCAAATCAGCATGTATCAGAACACCACCATTAAACACTCGGATCAACATCAATGGAAAGTACCATAGATCAGCATTTCAGCACCATGGATCAACATTTCGCCAACATAGATCAGCATTTCAGCATTTTGCCCACACATCATAGTTTCAGCACCATAGATCACCATTTTGAGGAGCAATGTCACACGTATCAGATCAATAATGTCGATCAAGGCATGAATTATCTCAGCATTAAGCAGCTCAATATCCCTATCAGCTCTCAAACAGCAGAAATTAACAGAGAAATGCAGCAACTTAGATTTTCAGACAGCATTTTAATCGCAACAATAACAATTAACAGAGCAATGCAGTAGCTTATATTTTCGAAACGCATTTCAATCGCAACAGTATGGAAATATCATCCAGCAACACAGCATTATCACACCATTTTAGTGATGAATAAATCACATCCAGCAACAAGGCATTATCACAGCATAGCAAACAGAGTTTTGTTGAAGAACAGAGCTGACAGATGAACACTTACAGCGATTTGATATTTTCTTATGGTTTAACATCTCTAAAGCTAGTTGATATCTTCTTCTGGGTTCCATCTAGAACAAAGAGAAACGAATTGAAGAATAAATCGCTGCAAGAAGATTCTACGAACATTTGCTCTGGTTGTTGAAGATATCACTGGAAGGCTGATGCTGTTCTGTTCTGCCCGCTGGTTCTTCTGTAGATTTTAGGTTCGGATCTCCTTTGGATGTTGAAATCGACTCTCCTTCTGCTTGGAATCGACTATTTCTGCTCTTATGAACTTATTGAGGATGTGACCAACTTAATTGAAATTAACTAAGCTGCTGTAATGGCAATTGCAGATATGAAGACCTGCTTGAGAAGCTAAAGAACAACACTCTGATTTGTACGATCCGATTGTTGAAATCTGGTCTCATGTTGCTTGAATTTGATCGATTCCTACTCGTCTAAATGTGATGAGGATGATACCATCTTGAATCGTCCAAAGGAAGGTGCTAAAATAACAATTGAAGGAAGAACTTGCGTGCGGGAAGCTGGAGACTTTCAATTTCCAATTTCTGACACATTTGCAACGGAATTTGCAACTGAATTTTTCAACAGAAGTTGAATTTCATCCCTAATCAACCTTCTCTGATACCATGAAAGGATTTGATGATTGAATAAGGAGAGAAACTTGAGATCAAAGCTTTATGTATTGAAAACATGGTAGAATGATTAGATGATTAAATACAAAGGGATAGTACTCCTTATATAGGAAGTACTAGGGACTAATAAGCAAATGTCCTAAACATAGGGACTAACATAAATTGAAAGTATGTACATCATCTACCAAACAATTGAAATGTAATTCTCTAACATTCACCCAAGGTCTTCACCTTTATTGATTTTGATCCTCAAACTTTTGAAAATTGCTGAATTGGTCACAAAACTTGCAATGCTTCTATCCTTGTGCCGAAATCCAAAATCCAATCCCGATCTAGTCCGCAATCGACTTGAGATCACAGACCTTCCGTCTTCAATTTGATTCTTCGAGCCCAATACAACCATGTGGGTAACCACATACGGACAAAAACGAAAGTAAAACTAAACTAAAGCAATGCCGCCATGGTCATGTACGTGGAGCCTTCTTGGTCATCCATTGTGATAACGCCATTTTAGGCTAAACGAAACAACTAAGAAAATGTTTGATCGGCACTTGAACTTGCAGACAATGCTCGAAGCAATCTGACCAAAGACTTGCTCGTGCAAGCAACCCAATCACACACCAATGTGATCTTGAAACAGCAACTTCAGCATCAAGCAGTTCAACATTTCGAGTAATGAATCAACTTAGCAATCTCGATAAAGTATTTCAGAATTTAAGGCGCAAATCAGCATGTATCACAACACCACAATTAAACACTCGGATCAACATCAATGGAAAGTACCATAGATCAGCATTTCAGCACCATGGATCAACATTTCACCAACATAGATCAGCATTTCAGCATTTTGCCCACACATCATAGTTTCAGCACCATAGATCACCATTTTGAGGAGCAATGTCACACGTATCAGATCAATAATGTCGATCAAGGCATGAATTATCTCAGCATTAAGCAGCTCAATATCCCTATCAGCTCTCAAACAGCAGCAATTAACAGAGAAATGCAGCAACTTAGATTTTAAGACAGCATTTTAATCGCAACAACAACAATTAACAGAGCAATGCAGTAGCTTATATTTTCGAAACGCATTTCAATCGCAACAGTATGGAAATATCATCCAGCAACACAGCATTATCACACCATTTTAGTGATGAATAAATCACATCCAGCAACAAGGAATTATCACAGCATAGCAAACAGAGTTTTGTTGAAGAACAGAGTTGACAGATGAACACTTACAGCGATTTGATATTTTCTTCTGGTTTAACATCTCTGAAGCTGGTTGATATCTTCTTCTGGGTTCCATCTAGAACAAAGCGAAACGAATTGAAGAATAAATCGATGCAAGAAGATTCTACGAACATTTGCTCTGGTTGTTGAAGATATCACTGGAAGGCTGATGCTGTTCTGTTCTGCCCACTGGTTCTTCTGTAGATTTTAGGTTCGGATCTCCTTTGGATGTTGAAATCGACTCTCCTTCTGCTTGGAATCGACTATTTCTGCTCTTATGAACTTATTGAGGATGTGACCAACTTAATTGAAATTAACTAAGCTGCTGTAATGGCAATTGCAGATATGAAGACCTGCTTGAGAAGCTAAAGAACAACACTCTGATTTGTACGATCCGATTGTTGAAATCTGGTCTCATGTTGCTTGAATTTGATCGATTCCTCGTCTAAATGTGATGAGGATGATACCATCTTGAATCGTCCAAAGGAAGGTGCTAAAATAACAATTGAAGGAAGAACTTGCGTGCGGGAAGCTGGAGACTTTCAATTTCCGATTTCTGACACATTTGCAACAGAATTTGCAACTGAATTTATCAACAGAAGTTGAATTTCATCCCTAATCAACATTCTCTGATACCATGAATGGATTTGATGATTGAATAAGGAGAGAAACTTGAGATCAAAGCTTTATGTATTGAAAACATGGTAGAATGATTAGATGATTAAATACAAAGGGATAGTACTCCTTATATAGGAAGTACTAGGGACTAATAAGCAAATGTCCTAAACATAGGGACTAACATAAATTGAAAGTATGTACATCATCTACCAAACAATTGAAATGTAATTCTCTAACATTCACCCAAGGTCTTCACCTTTATTGATTTTGATCCTCAAACTTTTGAAAATTGCTGAATTGGTCACAAAACTTGCAATGCTTCTATTCTTGTGCCGAAATCCAAAATCCAATCCCGATCTAGTCTGCAATCGACTTGAGATCACAGACCTTCCGTCTTCAATTTGATTCTTCGAGCCCAACACAACCATGTGGGTAACCACATACGGACAAAAACGAAAGTAAAACTAAACTAAAGCAATGCTGCCATGGTCATGTACGTGGAGCCTTCTTGGTCATCCATTGTGATAACGCCATTTTAGGCTAAACGAAACAACTAAGAAAATGTTTGATCGGCACTTGAACTTGCAGACAATGCTCGAAGCAATCTCACCAAAGACTTGCTCGTGCAAGCAACCCAATCACACACCAATGTGATCTTGAAACAGCAACTTCAGCATCAAGCAGTTTAACATTTCGAGTAATGAATCAACTTAGCAATCTCGATCAAGTATTTCAGAATTTAAGGCGCAAATCAGCATGTATCACAACACCACAATTAAACACTCGGATCAACATCAATGGAAAGTACCATAGATCAGCATTTCAGCACCATGGATCAACATTTCACCAACATAGATCAGCATTTCAGCATTTTGCCCACACATCATCGTTTCAGCACCATAGACCACCATTTTGAGGAGCAATGTCACACGTATCAGATCAATAATGTCGATCAAGGCATGAATTATCTCAGCATTAAGCAGCTCAATATCCCTATCAGCTCTCAAACAGCAGCAATTAACAGAGAAATGCAGCAACTTAGATTTTCAGACAGCATTTTAATCGCAACAACAACAATTAACAGAGCAATGCAGTAGCTTATATTTTCGAAACGCATTTCAATCGCAACAGTATGGAAATATCATCCAGCAACACAGCATTATCACACCATTTTAGTGATGAATAAATCACATCCAGCAACAAGGCATTATCACAGCATAGCAAACAGAGTTTTGTTGAAGAACAGAGCTGACAGATGAACACTTACAGCGATTTGATATTTTCTTCTGGTTTAACATCTCTGAAGCTGGTTGATATCTTCTTCTGGGTTCCATCTAGAACAAAGCGAAACGAATTGAAGAATAAATCGATGCAAGAAGATTCTACGAACATTTGCTCTGGTTGTTGAAGATATCACTGGAAGGCTGATGCTGTTCTGTTCTGCGCGCTGGTTCTTCTGTAGATTTTAGGTTCGGATCTCCTTTGGATGTTGAAATAGACTCTCCTTCTGCTTGGATTCGACTATTTCTGCTCTTATGAACTTATTGAGGATGTGACCAACTTAATTGAAATTAACTAAGCTGCTGTAATGGCAATTGCAGATATGAAGACCTGCTTGAGAAGTTAAAGAACAACACTCTGATTTGTACGATCCGATTGTTGAAATCTGGTCTCATGTTGCTTGAATTTGATCGATTCCTACTCGTAGGAATGTTATGAGGATGAAACCATCTTGAATCGTCCAACGGAAGGTGCTAAAATAACAATTGAAGGAAGAACTTGCGTGCGGGAAGCTGGAGACTTTCAATTTCCGATTTCTGACTCATTTGCAACGGAATTTGCAACTGAATTTTTCAACAGAAGTTGAATTTCATCCCTAATCAACCTTCTCTGATACCATGAAAGGATTTGATGATTGAATAAGGAGAGAAACTTGAGATCAAAGATTTATGTATTGAAAACATGGTAGAATGATTAGATGATTAAATACAAAGGGATAGTACTCCTTATATAGGAAGTACTAGGGACAAATAAGCAAATGTCCTAAACATAGGGACTAACATAAATTGAAAGTATGTACATCATCTACCAAACAATTGAAATGTAATTCTCTAACATTCACCCAAGGTCTTCACCTTTATTGATTTTGATCCTCAAACTTTTGAAAATTGCTGAATTGGTCACAAAACTTGCAATGCTTCTATCCTTGTGCCGAAATCCAAAATCCAATCCCGATCTAGTCCGAAATCGACTTGAGATCACAGACCTTCCGTCTTCAATTTGATTCTTCGAGCCCAACACAACCATGTGGGTAACCACATACGGACAAAAACGAAAGTAAAACTAAACTAAAGCAATGCTGCCATGGTCATGTACGTGGAGCCTTCTTGGTCATCCATTGTGATAACGCCATTTTAGGCTAAACGAAACAACTAAGAAAATGTTTGATCGACACTTGAACTTACAGACAATGCTCGAAGCAATCTCACCAAAGACTTGCTCGTGCAAGCAACCCAATCACACACCAATGTGATCTTGAAACAGCAACTTCAGCATCAAGCAGTTCAACATTTCGAGTAATGAATCAACTTAGCAATCTCGATCAAGTATTTCAGAATTTAAGGCGCAAATCAGCATGTATCACAACACCACAATTAAACACTCGGATCAACTTCAATGGAAAGTACCATAGATCAGCATTTCAGCACCATGGATCAACATTTCACCAACATAGATCATCATTTCAGCATTTTGCCCACACATCATCGTTTCAGCACCATAGACCACCATTTTGAGGAGCAATGTCACACGTATCAGATCAATAATGTCGATCAAGGCATGAATTATCTCAGCATTAAGCAGCTCAATATCCCTATCAGCTCTCAAACAGCAGCAATTAACAGAGAAATGCAGCAACTTAGATTTTCAGACAGCATTTTAAACGCAACAACAACAATTAACAGAGCAATGCAGTAGCTTATATTTTCGAAACGCATTTCAATCGCAACAGTATGGAAATATCATCCAGCAACACAGCATTATCACACCATTTTAGTGATGAATAAATCACATCCAGCAACAAGGCATTATCACAGCATAGCAAACAGAGTTTTGTTGAAGAACAGAGCTGACAGATGAACACTTACAGCGATTTGATATTTTCTTCTGGTTTAACATCTCTGAAGCTGGTTGATATCTTCTTCTGGGTTCCATCTAGAACAAAGCGAAACGAATTGAAGAATAAATCGAAGCAAGAAGATTCTACGAACATTTGCTCTGGTTGTTGAAGATATCACTGGAAGGCTGATGCTGTTCTGTTCTGCGTGCTGGTTCTTCTGTAGATTTTAGGTTCGGATCTCCTTTGGATGTTGAAATAGACTCTCCTTCTGCTTGGATTCGACTATTTCTGCTCTTATGAACTTATTGAGGATGTGACCAACTTAATTGAAATTAACTAAGCTGCTGTAATGGCAATTGCAGATATGAAGACCTGCTTGAGAAGTTAAAGAACAACACTCTGATTTGTACGATCCGATTGTTGAAATCTGGTCTCATGTTGCTTGAATTTGATCGATTCCTACTCGTAGGAATGTTATGAGGATGAAACCATCTTGAATCGTCCAACGGAAGGTGCTAAAATAACAATTGAAGGAAGAACTTGCGTGCGGGAAGCTGGAGACTTTCAATTTCCGATTTCTGACTCATTTGCAACGGAATTTGCAACTGAATTTTTCAACAGAAGTTGAATTTCATCCCTAATCAACCTTCTCTGATACCATGAAAGGATTTGATGATTGAATAAGGAGAGAAACTTGAGATCAAAGATTTATGTATTGAAAACATGGTAGAATGATTAGATGATTAAATACAAAGGGATAGTACTCCTTATATAGGAAGTACTAGGGACAAATAAGCAAATGTCCTAAACATAGGGACTAACATAAATTGAAAGTATGTACATCATCTACCAAACAATTGAAATGTAATTCTCTAACATTCACCCAAGGTCTTCACCTTTATTGATTTTGATCCTCAAACTTTTGAAAATTGCTGAATTGGTCACAAAACTTGCAATGCTTCTATCCTTGTGCCGAAATCCAAAATCCAATCCCGATCTAGTCCGAAATCGACTTGAGATCACAGACCTTCCGTCTTCAATTTGATTCTTCGAGCCCAACACAACCATGTGGGTAACCACATACGGACAAAAACGAAAGTAAAACTAAACTAAAGCAATGCTGCCATGGTCATGTACGTGGAGCCTTCTTGGTCATCCATTGTGATAACGCCATTTTAGGCTAAACGAAACAACTAAGAAAATGTTTGATCGACACTTGAACTTACAGACAATGCTCGAAGCAATCTCACCAAAGACTTGCTCGTGCAAGCAACCCAATCACACACCAATGTGATCTTGAAACAGCAACTTCAGCATCAAGCATTTCAACATTTCGAGTAATGAATCAACTTAGCAATCTCGATAAAGTGTTTCAGAATTTAAGGCGCAAATCAGCATGTATCACAACACCACCATTAAACACTCGGATCAACATCAATGGAAAGTACCATAGATCAGCATTTCAGCACCATGGATCAACATTTCACCAACATAGATCAGCATTTCAGCATTTTGCCCACACATCATAGTTTCAGCACCATAGATCACCATTTTGAGGAGCAATGTCACACGTATCAGATCAATAATGTCGATCAAGGCATGAATTATCTCAGCATTAAGCAGCTCAATATCCCTATCAGCTCTCAAACAGCAGCAATTAACAGAGAAATGCAGCAACTTAGATTTTCAGACAGCATTTTAATCGCAACAACAACAATTAACAGAGCAATGCAGTAGCTTATATTTTCGAAACGCATTTCAATCGCAACAGTATGGAAATATCATCCAGCAACACAGCATTATCACACCATTTTAGTGATGAATAAATCACATCCAGCAACAAGGCATTATCACAGCATAGCAAACAGAGTTTTGTTGAAGAACAGAGCTGACAGATGAACACTTACAGCGATTTGATATTTTCTTCTGGTTTAACATCTCTGAAGCTGGTTGATATCTTCTTCTGGGTTCCATCTAGAACAAAGCGAAACAAATTGAAGAATAAATCCCTACAAGAAGATTCTACGAACATTTGCTCTGGTTGTTGAAGATATCACTGGAAGGCTGATGCTGTTCTGTTCTGCGCGCTGGTTCTTCTGTAGATTTTAGGTTCGGATCTTCTTTGGATGTTGAAATCGACTCTCCTTCTGCTTGGATTCGACTATTTCTGCTCTTATGAATTTATTGAGGATGTGACCAACTTAATTGAAATTAACTAAGCTTCTGTAATGGCAATTGCAGATATGAAGACCTGCTTGAGAAGCTAAAGAACAACACTCTGATTTGTACGATCCGATTGTTGAAATCTAGTCTCATGTTGCTTGAATTTGATCGATTCCTACTCGTATGAATGTTATGAGGATGAAACCATCTTGAATCGTCCAACGGAAGGTGCTAAAATAACAATTGAAGGAAGAACTTGCGTGCGGGAAGCTGGAGACTTTCAATTTCCGATTTCTGACTCATTTGCAACGGAATTTGCAACTGAATTTTTCAACAGAAGTTGAATTTCATCCCTAATCAACCTTCTCTGGTACCATGAAAGGATTTGATGATTGAATAAGGAGAGAAACTTGAGATCAAAGCTTTATGTATTGAAAACATGGTAGAATGATTAGATGATTAAATACAAAGGGATAGTACTCCTTATATAGGAAGTACTAGGGACTAATAAGCAAATGTCCTAAACATAGGGACTAACATAAATTGAAAGTATGTACATCATCTACCAAACAATTGAAATGTAATTCTCTAACATTCACCCAAGGTCTTCACCTTTATTGATTTTGATCCTCAAACTTTTGAAAATTGCTGAATTGGTCACAAAACTTGCAATGCTTCTATCCTTGTGTCGAAATCCAAAATCCAATCCCGATCTAGTCCGCAATCGACTTGAGATCACAGACCTTCCGTCTTCAATTTGATTCTTCGAGCCCAACACAACCATGTGGGTAACCACATACGGACAAAAACGAAAGTAAAACTAAACTAAAGCAATGCCGCCATGGTCATGTACGTGGAGCCTTCTTGGTCATCCATTGTGATCACGCCATTTTAGGCTAAACGAAACAACTAAGAAAATGTTTGATCGGCACTTGAACTTACAGACAATGCTCGAAGCAATCTCACCAAAGACTTGCTCGTGCAAGCAACCCAATCACACACCAATGTGATCTTGAAACAGCAACTTCAACTCAAGCATTTCAACATTTCGAGTAATGAATCAACTTAGCAATCTCGATCAAGTATTTCAGAATTTAAGGCGCAAATCAGCATGTATCACAACACCACCATTAAACACTCGGATCAACATCAATGGAAAGTACCATAGATCAGCATTTCAGCACCATGGATCAACATTTCACCAACATAGATCAGTATTTCAGCATTTTGCCCACACATCATCGTTTCAGCACCATAGATCACCATTTTGAGGAGCAATGTCACACGTATCAGATCAATAATGTCGATCAAGGCATGACTTATCTCAGCATTAAGCAGCTCAATATCCCTATCAGCTCTCAAACAGCAGCAATTAACAGAGAAATGCAGCAACTTAGATTTTCAGACAGCATTTTAATCGCAACAACAACAATTAACAGAGCAATGCAGTAGCTTATATTTTCGAAACGCATTTCAATCGCAACAGTATGGAAATATCATCCAGCAACACAGCATTATCACACCATTTTAGTGATGAATAAATCACATCCAGCAACAAGGCATTATCCCAGCATAGCAAACATTGTTTTGTTGAAGAACAGAGCTGACAGATGAACACTTACAGCGATTTGATATCTTCTTCTGGTTTGACATCTCTGAAGCTGGTTGATATCTTCTTCTGGGTTCCATCTAGAACAAAGCGAAACGAATTGAAGAATAAGTCGCTGCAAGAAGATTCTACGAACATTTGCTCTGGTTGTTGAAGATATAACTGGAAGGCTGATGCTGTTCTGTTCTGCGCGCTGGTTCTTCTGTAGATTTTAGGTTCGGATCTCCTTTGGATGTTGAAATCGACTCTCCTTCTGCTTGGATTCGACTATTTATGCTCTGATGAACTTATTGAGGATGTGACCAACTTAATTGAAATTAAGTAAGCTGCTGTAATGGCAATTGAAGACATGAAGACCTGCTTGAGAAGCTAAAGAACAACACTCTGATTTGTACGATCCGATTGTTGAAATCTGGTCTCATGTTGCTTGGATTTAATCGATTCCTACTCGTATGAATGTTATGAGGATGAAACCATCTTGAATCGTCCAAAGGAAGGTGCTAAAATAACAATTGAAGGAAGAACTTGCGTGCGGGAAGCTGGAGACTTTCAATTTCCGATTTCTGACTCATTTGCAACGGAATTTGCAACGGAATTTTTCAACAGAAGTTGAATTTCATCCCTAATCAACCTTCTCTGATACCATGAAAGGATTTGATGATTGAATAAGGAGAGAAACTTGAGATCAAAGCTTTTTGTATTGAAAACATGGTGGAATGATTAGATGATTAAATACAAAGGGATAGTACTCCTTATATAGGAAGTACTAGGGACTAATAAGCAAATGTCCTAAACATAGGGACTAACATAAATTGAAAGTATGTACATCATCTACCAAACAATTGAAATGTAATTCTCTAACATTCACCCAAGGTCTTCACCTTTATTGATTTTGATCCTCAAACTTTTGAAAATTGCTGAATTGGTCACAAAACTTGCAATGCTTCTATCCTTGTGCCGAAATCCAAAATCCAATCCCGATCTAGTCCGCAATCGACTTGAGATCACAGACCTTCCGTCTTCAATTTGATTCTTCGAGCCCAATACAACCATGTGGGTAACCACATACGGACAAAAACGAAAGTAAAACTAAACTAAAGCAATGCCGCCATGGTCATGTACGTGGAGCCTTCTTGGTCATCCATTGTGATCACGCCATTTTAGGCTAAACGAAACAACTAAGAAAATGTTTGATCGACACTTGAACTTGCAGACAATGCTCGAAGCAATCTCACCAAAGACTTGCTCGTGCAAGCAACCCAATCACACACCAATGTGATCTTGAAACAGCAACTTCAGCATCAAGCATTTCAATATTTCGAGTAATGAATCATCTTAGCAATCTCGATCAAGTATTTCAGAATTTAAGGCGCAAATCAGCATGTATCACAACACCACCATTAAACACTCGGATCAACATCAATGGAAAGTACCATAGATCAGCATTTCAGCACCATGGATCAACATTTCACCAACATAGATCAGCATTTCAGCATTTTGCCCACACATCATCGTTTCAGCACCATAGATCACCATTTTGAGGAGCAATGTCACACGTATCAGATCAATAATGTCGATCAAGGCATGACTTATCTCAGCATTAAGCAGCTCAATATCCCTATCAGCTCTCAAACAGTAGCAATTAATAGAGAAATGCAGCAACTTAGATTTTCAGACAGCATTTTAATCGCAACAACAACAATTAACAGAGCAATGCAGTAGCTTATATTTTCGAAACGCATTTCAATCGCAACAGTATGGAAATATCATCCAGCAACACAGCATTATCACACCATTTTAGTGATGAATAAATCACATCCAGCAACAAGGCATTATCCCAGCATAGCAAACATTGTTTTGTTGAAGAACAGAGCTGACAGATGAACACTTACAGCGATTTGATATCTTCTTCTGGTTTGACATCTCTGAAGCTGGTTGATATCTTCTTCTGGGTTCCATCTAGAACAAAGCGAAACGAATTGAAGAATAAATCGCTGCAAGAAGATTCTACGAACATTTGCTCTGGTTGTTGAAGATATAACTGGAAGGCTGATGCTGTTCTGTTCTGCGCGCTAGTTCTTCTGTAGATTTTAGGTTCGGATCTCCTTTGGATGTTGAAATCGACTCTCCTTCTGCTTGGATTCGACTATTTATGCTCTGATGAACTTATTGAGGATGTGACCAACTTAATTGAAATTAAGTAAGCTGCTGTAATGGCAATTGAAGACATGAAGACCTGCTTGAGAAGCTAAAGAACAACACTCTGATTTGTACGATCCGATTGTTGAAATCTGGTCTCATGTTGCTTGGATTTAATCGATTCCTACCCGTATGAATGTTATGAGGATGAAACCATCTTGAATCGTCCAAAGGAAGGTGCTAAAATAACAATTGAAGGAAGAACTTGCGTGCGGGAAGCTGGAGACTTTCAATTTCCGATTTCTGACTCATTTGCAACGGAATTTGCAACTGAATTTTTCAACAGAAGTTGAATTTCATCCCTAATCAACCTTCTCTGATACCATGAAAGGATTTGATGATTGAATAAGGAGAGAAACTTGAGATCAAAGCTTTTTGTATTGAAAACATGGTGGAATGATTAGATGATTAAATACAAAGGGATAGTACTCCTTATATAGGAAGTACTAGGGACTAATAAGCAAATGTCCTAAACATAGGGACTAACATAAATTGAAAGTATGTACATCATCTACCAAACAATTGAAATGTAATTCTCTAACATTCACCCAAGGTCTTCACCTTTATTGATTTTGATCCTCAAACTTTTGAAAATTGCTGAATTGGTCACAAAACTTGCAATGCTTCTATCCTTGTGCCGAAATCCAAAATCCAATCCCGATCTAGTCCGCAATCGACTTGAGATCACAGACCTTCCGTCTTCAATTTGATTCTTCGAGCCCAATACAACCATGTGGGTAACCACATACGGACAAAAACGAAAGTAAAACTAAACTAAAGCAATGCCGCCATGGTCATGTACGTGGAGCCTTCTTGGTCATCCATTGTGATCACGCCATTTTAGGCTAAACGAAACAACTAAGAAAATGTTTGATCGACACTTGAACTTGCAGACAATGCTCGAAGCAATCTCACCAAAGACTTGCTCGTGCAAGCAACCCAATCACACACCAATGTGATCTTGAAACAGCAACTTCAGCATCAAGCATTTCAACATTTCGAGTAATGAATCATCTTAGCAATCTCGATCAAGTATTTCAGAATTTAAGGCGCAAATCAGCATGTATCACAACACCACCATTAAACACTCGGATCAACATCAATGGAAAGTACCATAGATCAGCATTTCAGCACCATGGATCAACATTTCACCAACATAGTTCAGCATTTTGCCCACACATCATCGTTTCAGCACCATAGATCACCATTTTGAGGAGCAATGTCACACGTATCAGATCAATAATGTCGATCAAGGCATGACTTATCTCAGCATTAAGCAGCTCAATATCCCTATCAGCTCTCAAACAGTAGCAATTAATAGAGAAATGCAGCAACTTAGATTTTCAGACAGCATTTTAATCGCAACAACAACAATTAACAGAGCAATGCAGTAGCTTATATTTTCGAAACGCATTTCAATCGCAACAGTATGGAAATATCATCCAGCAACACAGCATTATCACACCATTTTAGTGATGAATAAATCACATCCAGCAACAAGGCATTATCCCAGCATAGCAAACATTGTTTTGTTGAAGAACAGAGCTGACAGATGAACACTTACAGCGATTTGATATCTTCTTCTGGTTTGACATCTCTGAAGCTGGTTGATATCTTCTTCTGGGTTCCATCTAGAACAAAGCGAAACGAATTGAAGAATAAATCGCTGCAAGAAGATTCTACGAACATTTGCTCTGGTTGTTGAAGATATAACTGGAAGGCTGATGCTGTTCTGTTCTGCGCGCTAGTTCTTCTGTAGATTTTAGGTTCGGATCTCCTTTGGATGTTGAAATCGACTCTCCTTCTGCTTGGATTCGACTATTTATGCTCTGATGAACTTATTGAGGATGTGACCAACTTAATTGAAATTAAGTAAGCTGCTGTAATGGCAACTGAAGACATGAAGACCTGCTTGAGAAGCTAAAGAACAACACTCTGATTTGTACGATCCGATTGTTGAAATCTGGTCTCATGTTGCTTGGATTTAATCGATTCCTACTCGTATGAATGTTTTGAGGATGAAACCATCTTGAATCGTCCAAAGGAAGGAGCTAAAATAACAATTGAAGGAAGAACTTGCGTGCGGGAAGCTGGAGACTTTCAATTTCCGATTTCTGACTCATTTGCAACGGAATTTGCAACTGAATTTTTCAATAGAAGTTGAATTTCATCCCTAATCAACCTTCTCTGATACCATGAAAGGATTTGATGATTGAATAAGGAGAGAAACTTGAGATCAAAGCTTTATGTATTGAAAACATGGTGGAATGATTAGATGATTAAATACAAAGGGATAGTACTCCTTATATAGGAAGTACTAGGGACTAATAAGCAAATGTCCTAAACATAGGGACTAACATAAATTGAAAGTATGTATATCATCTACCAAACAATTGAAATGTAATTCTCTAACATTCACCCAAGGTCTTCACCTTTATTGATTTTGATCCTCAAACTTTTGAAAATTGCTGAATTGGTCACAAAACTTGCAATGCTTCTATCCTTGTGCCGAAATCCAAAATCCAATCCCGATCTAGTCCGCAATCGACTTGAGATCACAGACCTTCCGTCTTCAATTTGATTCTTCGAGCCCAACACAACCATGTGGGTAACCACATACGGACAAAAACGAAAGTAAAACTAAACTAAAGCAATGCCGCCATGGTCATGTACGTGGAGCCTTCTTGGTCATCCATTGTGATCACGCCATATTAGGCTAAACGAAACAACTAAGAAAATGTTTGATCGGCACTTGAACTTGCAGACAATGCTCGAAGCAATCTCACCAAAGACTTGCTCGTGCAAGCAACCCAATCACACACCAATGTGATCTTGAAACAGCAACTTCAGCATCAAGCATTTCAACATTTCGAGTAATGAATCATCTTAGCAATCTCGATCAAGTATTTCAGAATTTAAGGCGCAAATCAGCATGTATCACAACACCACCATTAAACACTCGGATCAACATCAATGGAAAGTACCATAGATCAGCATTTCAGCACCATGGATCAACATTTCACCAACATAGATCAGCATTTTGCCCACACATCATCGTTTCAGCACCATAGATCACCATTTTGAGGAGCAATGTCACACGTATCAGATCAATAATGTCGATCAAGGCATGAATTATCTCAGCATTAAGCAGCTCAATATCCCTATCAGCTCTCAAACAGCAGCAATTAACAGAGAAATGCAGCAACTTAGATTTTCAGACAGCATTTTAATCGCAACAACAACAATTAACAGAGCAATTCAGTGGCTTATATTTTCGAAACGCATTTCAATCGCAACAGTATGGAAATATCATCCAGCAACACAGCATTATCACACCATTTTAGTTATGAATAAATCACATCCAGCAACAAGGCATTATCACAGCATAGCAAACAGAGTTTTGTTGAAGAACAGAGCTGACAGATGAATACTTACAGCGATTTGATATCTTCTTCTGGTTTGACATCTCTGAAGCTGGTTGATATCTTCTTCTGGGTTCCATCTAGAACAAAGCGAAACGAATTGAAGAATAAATCGCTGCAAGAAGATTCTACGAACATTTGCTCTGGTTGTTGAAGATATCACTGGAAGGCTGATGCTGTTCTGTTCTGCGCGCTGGTTCTTCTGTAGATTTTAGGTTCGGATCTCCTTTGGATGTTGAAATCGACTCTCCTTCTGCTTGGATTCGACTATTTATGCTCTGATGAACTTATTGAGGATGTGACCAACTTAATTGAAATTAAGTAAGCTGCTGTAATGGCAATTGAAGACATGAAGACCTGCTTGAGAAGCTAAAGAACAACACTCTGATTTGTACGATCCGATTGTTGAAATCTGGTCTCATGTTGCTTGGATTTAATCGATTCCTACCCGTATGAATGTTATGAGGATGAAACCATCTTGAATCGTCCAAAGGAAGGTGCTAAAATAACAATTGAAGGAAGAACTTGCGTGCGGGAAGCTGGAGACTTTCAATTTCCGATTTCTGACTCATTTGCAACGGAATTTGCAACTGAATTTTTCAACAGAAGTTGAATTTCATCCCTAATCAACCTTCTCTGATACCATGAAAGGATTTGATGATTGAATAAGGAGAGAAACTTGAGATCAAAGCTTTATGTATTGAAAACATGGTGGAATGATTAGATGATTAAATACAAAGGGATAGTACTCCTTATATAGGAAGTACTAGGGACTAATAAGCAAATGTCCTAAACATAGGGACTAACATAAATTGAAAGTATGTACATCATCTACCAAACAATTGAAATGTAATTCTCTAACATTCACCCAAGGTCTTCACCTTTATTGATTTTGATCCTCAAACTTTTGAAAATTGCTGAATTGGTCACAAAACTTGCAATGCTTCTATCCTTGTGCCGAAATCCAAAATCCAATCCCGATCTAGTCCGCAATCGACTTGAGATCACAGACCTTCCGTCTTCAATTTGATTCTTCGAGCCCAACACAACCATGTGGGTAACCACATACGGACAAAAACGAAAGTAAAACTAAACTAAAGCAATGCCGCCATGGTCATGTACGTGGAGCCTTCTTGGTCATCCATTGTGATCACGCCATATTAGGCTAAACGAAACAACTAAGAAAATGTTTGATCGGCACTTGAACTTGCAGACAATGCTCGAAGCAATCTCACCAAAGACTTGCTCGTGCAAGCAACCCAATCACACACCAATGTGATCTTGAAACAGCAACTTCAGCATCAAGCATTTCAACATTTCGAGTAATGAATCATCTTAGCAATCTCGATCAAGTATTTCAGAATTTAAGGCGCAAATCAGCATGTATCACAACACCACCATTAAACACTCGGATCAACATCAATGGAAAGTACCATAGATCAGCATTTCAGCACCATGGATCAACATTTCACCAACATAGATCAGCATTTTGCCCACACATCATCGTTTCAGCACCATAGATCACCATTTTGAGGAGCAATGTCACACGTATCAGATCAATAATGTCGATCAAGGCATGAATTATCTCAGCATTAAGCAGCTCAATATCCCTATCAGCTCTCAAACAGCAGCAATTAACAGAGAAATGCAGCAACTTAGATTTTCAGACAGCATTTTAATCGCAACAACAACAATTAACAGAGCAATTCAGTGGCTTATATTTTCGAAACGCATTTCAATCGCAACAGTATGGAAATATCATCCAGCAACACAGCATTATCACACCATTTTAGTTATGAATAAATCACATCCAGCAACAAGGCATTATCACAGCATAGCAAACAGAGTTTTGTTGAAGAACAGAGCTGACAGATGAATACTTACAGCGATTTGATATCTTCTTCTGGTTTGACATCTCTGAAGCTGGTTGATATCTTCTTCTGGGTTCCATCTAGAACAAAGCGAAACGAATTGAAGAATAAATCGCTGCAAGAAGATTCTACGAACATTTGCTCTGGTTGTTGAAGATATCACTGGAAGGCTGATGCTGTTCTGTTCTGCGCGCTGGTTCTTCTGTAGATTTTAGGTTCGGATCTCCTTTGGATGTTGAAATCGACTCTCCTTCTGCTTGGATTCGACTATTTATGCTCTGATGAACTTATTGAGGATGTGACCAACTTAATTGAAATTAAGTAAGCTGCTGTAATGGCAATTGAAGACATGAAGACCTGCTTGAGAAGCTAAAGAACAACACTCTGATTTGTACGATCCGATTGTTGAAATCTGGTCTCATGTTGCTTGGATTTAATCGATTCCTACCCGTATGAATGTTATGAGGATGAAACCATCTTGAATCGTCCAAAGGAAGGTGCTAAAATAACAATTGAAGGAAGAACTTGCGTGCGGGAAGCTGGAGACTTTCAATTTCCGATTTCTGACTCATTTGCAACGGAATTTGCAACTGAATTTTTCAACAGAAGTTGAATTTCATCCCTAATCAACCTTCTCTGATACCATGAAAGGATTTGATGATTGAATAAGGAGAGAAACTTGAGATCAAAGCTTTATGTATTGAAAACATGGTGGAATGATTAGATGATTAAATACAAAGGGATAGTACTCCTTATATAGGAAGTACTAGGGACTAATAAGCAAATGTCCTAAACATAGGGACTAACATAAATTGAAAGTATGTACATCATCTACCAAACAATTGAAATGTAATTCTCTAACATTCACCCAAGGTCTTCACCTTTATTGATTTTGATCCTCAAACTTTTGAAAATTGCTGAATTGGTCACAAAACTTGCAATGCTTCTATCCTTGTGCCGAAATCCAAAATCCAATCCCGATCTAGTCCGCAATCGACTTGAGATCACAGACCTTCCGTCTTCAATTTGATTCTTCGAGCCCAACACAACCATGTGGGTAACCACATACGGACAAAAACGAAAGTAAAACTAAACTAAAGCAATGCCGCCATGGTCATGTACGTGGAGCCTTCTTGGTCATCCATTGTGATCACGCCATATTAGGCTAAACGAAACAACTAAGAAAATGTTTGATCGGCACTTGAACTTGCAGACAATGGTCGAAGCAATCTCACCAAAGACTCGCTCGTGCAAGCAACCCAATCACACACCAATGTGATCTTGAAACAGCAACTTCAGCATCAAGCATTTCAACATTTCGAGTAATGAATCAACTTAGCAATCTCGATCAAGTATTTCAGAATTTAAGGCGCAAATCAGCATGTATCACAACACCACCATTAAACACTCGGATCAACATCAATGGAAAGTACCATAGATCAGCATTTCAGCACCATGGATCAACATTTCACCAACATAGTTCAGCATTTTGCCCACACATCATCGTTTCAGCACCATAGATCACCATTTTGAGGAGCAATGTCACACGTATCAGATCAATAATGTCGATCAAGGCATGAATTATCTCAGCATTAAGCAGCTCAATATCCCTATCAGCTCTCAAACAACAGCAATTAACAGAGAAATGCAGCAACTTAGATTTTCAGACAGCATTTTAATCGCAACAACAACAATTAACAGAGCAATTCAGTGGCTTATATTTTCGAAACGCATTTCAATCGCAACAGTATGGAAATATCATCCAGCAACACAGCATTATCACACCATTTTAGTGATGAATAAATCACATCCAGCAACAAGGCATTATCACAGCATAGCAAACAGAGTTTTGTTGAAGAACAGAGCTGACAGATGAACACTTACAGCGATTTGATATCTTCTTCTGGTTTGACATCTCTGAAGCTGGTTGATATCTTCTTCTGGGTTCCATCTAGAACAAAGCGAAACGAATTGAAGAATAAATCGCTGCAAGAAGATTCTACGAACATTTGCTCTGGTTGTTGAAGATATCACTGGAAGGCTGATGCTGTTCTGTTCTGCGCGCTGGTTCTTCTGTAGATTTTAGGTTCGGATCTCCTTTGGATGTTGAAATCGACTCTCCTTCTGCTTGGATTCGACTATTTATGCTCTGATGAACTTATTGAGGATGTGACCAACTCAATTGAAATTAAGTAAGCTGCTGTAATGGCAATTGAAGACATGAAGACCTGCTTGAGAAGCTAAAGAACAACACTCTGATTTGTACGATCCGATTGTTGAAATCTGGTCTCATGTTGCTTGGATTTAATCGATTCCTACTCGTATGAATGTTATGAGGATGAAACCATCTTGAATCGTCCAAAGGAAGGTGCTAAAATAACAATTGAAGGAAGAACTTGCGTGCGGGAAGCTGGAGACTTTCAATTTCCGATTTCTGACTCATTTGCAACGGAATTTGCAACTGAATTTTTCAACAGAAGTTGAATTTCATCCCTAATCAACCTTCTCTGATACCATGAAAGGATTTGATGATTGAATAAGGAGAGAAACTTGAGATCAAAGCTTTATGTATTGATAACATGGTGGAATGATTAGATGATTAAATACAAAGGGATAGTACTCCTTATATAGGAAGTACTAGGGACTAATAAGCAAATGTCCTAAACATAGGGACTAACATAAATTGAAAGTATGTACATCATCTACCAAACAATTGAAATGTAATTCTCTAACATTCACCCAAGGTCTTCACCTTTATTGATTTTGATCCTCAAACTTTTGAAAATTGCTGAATTGGTCACAAAACTTGCAATGCTTCTATCCTTGTGCCGAAATCCAAAATCCAATCCCGATCTAATCCGCAATCGACTTGAGATCACAGACCTTCCGTCTTCAATTTGATTCTTCGAGCCCAACACAACCATGTGGGTAACCACATACGGACAAAAACGAAAGTAAAACTAAACTAAAGCAATGCCGCCATGGTCATGTACGTGGAGCCTTCTTGGTCATCCATTGTGATCACGCCATTTTAGGCTAAACGAAACAACTAAGAAAATGTTTGATCGGCACTTGAACTTGCAGACAATGCTCAAAGCAATCTCACCAAAGACTCGCTCGTGCAAGCAACCCAATCACACACCAATGTGATCTTGAAACAGCAACTTCAGCATCAAGCATTTCAACATTTCGAGTAATGAATCAACTTAGCAATCTCGATCAAGTATTTCAGAATTTAAGGCGCAAATCAGCATGTATCACAACACCACCATTAAACACTCGGATCAACATCAATGGAAAGTACCATAGATTAGCATTTCAGCACCATGGATCAACATTTCACCAACATAGTTCAGCATTTTGCCCACACATCATCGTTTCAGCACCATAGATCACCATTTTGAGGAGCAATGTCACACGTATCAGATCAATAATGTCGATCAAGGCATGAATTATCTCAGCATTAAGCAGCTCAATATCCCTATCAGCTCTCAAACAGTAGCAATTAATAGAGAAATGCAGCAACTTAGATTTTCAGACAGCATTTTAATCGCAACAACAACAATTAACAGAGCAATGCAGTAGCTTATATTTTCGAAACGCATTTCAATCGCAACAGTATGGAAATATCATCCAGCAACACAGCATTATCACACCATTTTAGTGATGAATAAATCACATCCAGCAACAAGGCATTATCCCAGCATAGCAAACATTGTTTTGTTGAAGAACAGAGCTGACAGATGAACACTTACAGCGATTTGATATCTTCTTCTGGTTTGACATCTCTGAAGCTGGTTGATATCTTCTTCTGGGTTCCATCTAGAACAAAGCGAAACGAATTGAAGAATAAATCGCTGCAAGAAGATTCTACGAACATTTGCTCTGGTTGTTGAAGATATCACTGGAAGGCTGATGCTGTTCTGTTCTGCGCGCTGGTTCTTCTGTAGATTTTAGGTTCGGATCTCCTTTGGATGTTGAAATCGACTCTCCTTCTGCTTGGATTCGACTATTTATGCTCTGATGAACTTATTGAGGATGTGACCAACTTAATTGAAATTAAGTAAGCTGCTGTAATGGCAATTGAAGACATGAAGACCTGCTTGAGAAGCTAAAGAACAACACTCTGATTTGTACGATCCGATTGTTGAAATCTGGTCTCATGTTGCTTGGATTTAATCGATTCCTACTCGTATGAATGTTATGAGGATGAAACCATCTTGAATCGTCCAAAGGAAGGTGCTAAAATAACAATTGAAGGAAGAACTTGCGTGCGGGAAGCTGGAGACTTTCAATTTCCGATTTCTGACTCATTTGCAACGGAATTTGCAACTGAATTTTTCAACAGAAGTTGAATTTCATCCCTAATCAACCTTCTCTGATACCATGAAAGGATTTGATGATTGAATAAGGAGAGAAACTTGAGATCAAAGCTTTATGTATTGAAAACATGGTGGAATGATTAGATGATTAAATACAAAGGGATAGTACTCCTTATATAGGAAGTACTAGGGACTAATAAGCAAATGTCCTAAACATAGGGACTAACATAAATTGAAAGTATGTACATCATCTACCAAACAATTGAAATGTAATTCTCTAACATTCACCCAAGGTCTTCACCTTTATTGATTTTGATCCTCAAACTTTTGAAAATTGCTGAATTGGTCACAAAACTTGCAATGCTTCTATCCTTGTGCCGAAATCCAAAATCCAATCCCGATCTAATCCGCAATCGACTTGAGATCACAGACCTTCCGTGTTCAATTTGATTCTTCGAGCCCAACACAACCATGTGGGTAACCACATACGGACAAAAACGAAAGTAAAACTAAACTAAAGCAATGCCGCCATGGTCATGTACGTGGAGCCTTCTTGGTCATCCATTGTGATCACGCCATTTTAGGCTAAACGAAACAACTAAGAAAATGTTTGATCGGCACTTGAACTTGCAGACAATGCTCAAAGCAATCTCACCAAAGACTCGCTCGTGCAAGCAACCCAATCACACACCAATGTGATCTTGAAACAGCAACTTCAGCATCAAGCATTTCAACATTTCGAGTAATGAATCAACTTAGCAATCTCGATCAAGTATTTCAGAATTTAAGGCGCAAATCAGCATGTATCACAACACCACCATTAAACACTCGGATCAACATCAATGGAAAGTACCATAGATCAGCATTTCAGCACCATGGATCAACATTTCACCAACATAGTTCAGCATTTTGCCCACACATCATCGTTTCAGCACCATAGATCACCATTTTGAGGAGCAATGTCACACGTATCAGATCAATAATGTCGATCAAGGCATGAATTATCTCAGCATTAAGCAGCTCAATATCCCTATCAGCTCTCAAACAGTAGCAATTAATAGAGAAATGCAGCAACTTAGATTTTCAGACAGCATTTTAATCGCAACAACAACAATTAACAGAGCAATGCAGTAGCTTATATTTTCGAAACGCATTTCAATCGCAACAGTATGGAAATATCATCCAGCAACACAGCATTATCACACCATTTTAGTGATGAATAAATCACATCCAGCAACAAGGCATTATCCCAGCATAGCAAACATTGTTTTGTTGAAGAACAGAGCTGACAGATGAACACTTACAGCGATTTGATATCTTCTTCTGGTTTGACATCTCTGAAGCTGGTTGATATCTTCTTCTGGGTTCCATCTAGAACAAAGCGAAACGAATTGAAGAATAAATCGCTGCAAGAAGATTCTACGAACATTTGCTCTGGTTGTTGAAGATATCACTGGAAGGCTGATGCTGTTCTGTTCTGCGCGCTGGTTCTTCTGTAGATTTTAGGTTCGGATCTCCTTTGGATGTTGAAATCGACTCTCCTTCTGCTTGGATTCGACTATTTATGCTCTGATGAACTTATTGAGGATGTGACCAACTTAATTGAAATTAAGTAAGCTGCTGTAATGGCAATTGAAGACATGAAGACCTGCTTGAGAAGCTAAAGAACAACACTCTGATTTGTACGATCCGATTGTTGAAATCTGGTCTCATGTTGCTTGGATTTAATCGATTTCTACTCGTATGAATGTTATGAGGATGAAACCATCTTGAATCGTCCAAAGGAAGGTGCTAAAATAACAATTGAAGGAAGAACTTGCGTGCGGGAAGCTGGAGACTTTCAATTTCCGATTTCTGACTCATTTGCAACGGAATTTGCAACTGAATTTTTCAACAGAAGTTGAATTTCATCCCTAATCAACCTTCTCTGATACCATGAAAGGATTTGATGATTGAATAAGGAGAGAAACTTGAGATCAAAGCTTTATGTATTGAAAACATGGTGGAATGATTAGATGATTAAATACAAAGGGATAGTACTCCTTATATAGGAAGTACTAGGGACTAATAAGCAAATGTCCTAAACATAGGGACTAACATAAATTGAAAGTATGTACATCATCTACCAAACAATTGAAATGTAATTCTCTAACATTCACCCAAGGTCTTCACCTTTATTGATTTTGATCCTCAAACTTTTGAAAATTGCTGAATTGGTCACAAAACTTGCAATGCTTCTATCCTTGTGCCGAAATCCAAAATCCAATCCCGATCTAATCCGCAATCGACTTGAGATCACAGACCTTCCGTCTTCAATTTGATTCTTCGAGCCCAACACAACCATGTGGGTAACCACATACGGACAAAAACGAAAGTAAAACTAAACTAAAGCAATGCCGCCATGGTCATGTACGTGGAGCCTTCTTGGTCATCCATTGTGATCACGCCATTTTAGGCTAAACGAAACAACTAAGAAAATGTTTGATCGGCACTTGAACTTGCAGACAATGCTCAAAGCAATCTCACCAAAGACTCGCTCGTGCAAGCAACCCAATCACACACCAATGTGATCTTGAAACAGCAACTTCAGCATCAAGCATTTCAACATTTCGAGTAATGAATCAACTTAGCAATCTCGATCAAGTATTTCAGAAATTAAGGCGCAAATCAGCATGTATCACAACACCACCATTAAACACTCGGATCAACATCAATGGAAAGTACCATAGATCAGCATTTCAGCACCATGGATCAACATTTCACCAACATAGTTCAGCATTTTGCCCACACATCATCGTTTCAGCACCATAGATCACCATTTTGAGGAGCAATGTCACACGTATCAGATCAATAATGTCGATCAAGGCATGAATTATCTCAGCATTAAGCAGCTCAATATCCCTATCAGCTCTCAAACAACAGCAATTAACAGAGAAATGCAGCAACTTAGATTTTCAGACAGCATTTTAATCGCAACAACAACAATTAACAGAGCAATTCAGTGGCTTATATTTTCGAAACGCATTTCAATCGCAACAGTATGGAAATATCATCCAGCAACACAGCATTATCACACCATTTTAGTGATGAATAAATCACATCCAGCAACAAGGCATTATCACAGCATAGCAAACAGAGTTTTGTTGAAGAACAGAGCTGACAGATGAACACTTACAGCGATTTGATATCTTCTTCTGGTTTGACATCTCTGAAGCTGGTTGATATCTTCTTCTGGGTTCCATCTAGAACAAAGCGAAACGAATTGAAGAATAAATCGCTGCAAGAAGATTCTACGAACATTTGCTCTGGTTGTTGAAGATATCACTGGAAGGCTGATGCTGTTCTGTTCTGCGCGCTGGTTCTTCTGTAGATTTTAGGTTCGGATCTCCTTTGGATGTTGAAATCGACTCTCCTTCTGCT
Organism: Chamaenerion angustifolium; assembly: GCA_946814005.1. NCBI lineage: Eukaryota > Viridiplantae > Streptophyta > Magnoliopsida > Myrtales > Onagraceae > Chamaenerion > Chamaenerion angustifolium. The sequence continues at coordinate 16,632,675 of OX328277.1, read as the reverse complement.
TGGATTCGACTATTTATGCTCTGATGAACTTATTGAGGATGTGACCAACTTAATTGAAATTAAGTAAGCTGCTGTAATGGCAATTGAAGACATGAAGACCTGCTTGAGAAGCTAAAGAACAACACTCTGATTTGTACGATCCGATTGTTGAAATCTGGTCTCATGTTGCTTGGATTTAATCGATTCCTACTCGTATGAATGTTATGAGGATGAAACCATCTTGAATCGTCCAAAGGAAGGTGCTAAAATAACAATTGAAGGAAGAACTTGCGTGCGGGAAGCTGGAGACTTTCAATTTCCGATTTCTGACTCATTTGCAACGGAATTTGCAACTGAATTTTTCAACAGAAGTTGAATTTCATCCCTAATCAACCTTCTCTGATACCATGAAAGGATTTGATGATTGAATAAGGAGAGAAACTTGAGATCAAAGCTTTATGTATTGAAAACATGGTGGAATGATTAGATGATTAAATACAAAGGGATAGTACTCCTTATATAGGAAGTACTAGGGACTAATAAGCAAATGTCCTAAACATAGGGACTAACATAAATTGAAAGTATGTACATCATCTACCAAACAATTGAAATGTAATTCTCTAACATTCACCCAAGGTCTTCACCTTTATTGATTTTGATCCTCAAACTTTTGAAAATTGCTGAATTGGTCACAAAACTTGCAATGCTTCTATCCTTGTGCCGAAATCCAAAATCCAATCCCGATCTAATCCGCAATCGACTTGAGATCACAGACCTTCCGTCTTCAATTTGATTCTTCGAGCCCAACACAACCATGTGGGTAACCACATACGGACAAAAACGAAAGTAAAACTAAACTAAAGCAATGCCGCCATGGTCATGTACGTGGAGCCTTCTTGGTCATCCATTGTGATCACGCCATTTTAGGCTAAACGAAACAACTAAGAAAATGTTTGATCGGCACTTGAACTTGCAGACAATGCTCGAAGCAATCTCACCAAAGACTCGCTCGTGCAAGCAACCCAATCACACACCAATGTGATCTTGAAACAGCAACTTCAGCATCAAGCATTTCAACATTTCGAGTAATGAATCAACTTAGCAATCTCGATCAAGTATTTCAGAATTTAAGGCGCAAATCAGCATGTATCACAACACCACCATTAAACACTCGGATCAACATCAATGGAAGTACCATAGATCAGCATTTCAGCACCATGGATCAACATTTCACCAACATAGATCAGAATTTTGCCCACACATCATCGTTTCAGCACCATAGATCACCATTTTGAGGAGCAATGTCACACGTATCAGATCAATAATGTCGATCAAGGCATGAATTATCTCAGCATTAAGCAGCTCAATATCCCTATCAGCTCTCAAACAGCAGCAATTAACAGAGAAATGCAGCAACTTAGATTTTCAGACAGCATTTTAATCGCAACAACAACAATTAACAGAGCAATTCAGTGGCTTATATTTTCGAACCGCATTTCAATCGCAACAGTATGGAAATATCATCCAGCAACACAGCATTATCACACCATTTTAGTGATGAATAAATCACATCCAGCAACAAGGCATTATCACAGCATAGCAAACAGAGTTTTGTTGAAGAACAGAGCTGACAGATGAACACTTACAGCGATTTGATATCTTCTTCTGGTTTGACATCTCTGAAGCTGGTTGATATCTTCTTCTGGGTTCCATCTAGAACAAAGCGAAACGAATTGAAGAATAAATCGCTGCAAGAAGATTCTACGAACATTTGCTCTGGTTGTTGAAGATATCACTGGAAGGCTGATGCTGTTCTGTTCTGCGCGCTGGTTCTTCTGTAGATTTTAGGTTCGGATCTCCTTTGGATGTTGAAATCGACTCTCCTTCTGCTTGGATTCGACTATTTATGCTCTGATGAACTTATTGAGGATGTGACCAACTTAGTTGAAATTAAGTATGCTGCTGTAATGGCAATTGAAGACATGAAGACCTGCTTGAGAAGCTAAAGAACAACACTCTGATTTGTACGATCCGATTGTTGAAATCTGGTCTCATGTTGCTTGGATTTAATCGATTCCTACTCGTATGAATGTTATGAGGATGAAACCATCTTGAATCGTCCAAAGGAAGGTGCTAAAATAACAATTGAAGGAAGAACTTGCGTGCGGGAAGCTGGAGACTTTCAATTTCCGATTTCTGACTCATTTGCAACGGAATTTGCAACTGAATTTTTCAACAGAAGTTGAATTTCATCCCTAATCAACCTTCTCTGATACCATGAAAGGATTTGATGATTGAATAAGGAGAGAAACTTGAGATCAAAGCTTTATGTATTGAAAACATGGTGGAATGATTAGATGATTAAATACAAAGGGATAGTACTCCTTATATAGGAAGTACTAGGGACTAATAAGCAAATGTCCTAAACATAGGGACTAACATAAATTGAAAGTATGTACATCATCTACCAAACAATTGAAATGTAATTCTCTAACATTCACCCAAGGTCTTCACCTTTATTGATTTTGATCCTCAAACTTTTGAAAATTGCTGAATTGGTCACAAAACTTGCAATGCTTCTATCCTTGTGCCGAAATCCAAAATCCAATCCCGATCTAATCCGCAATCGACTTGAGATCACAGACCTTCCGTCTTCAATTTGATTCTTCGAGCCCAACACAACCATGTGGGTAACCACATACGGACAAAAACGAAAGTAAAACTAAACTAAAGCAATGCCGCCATGGTCATGTACGTGGAGCCTTCTTGGTCATCCATTGTGATCACGCCATTTTAGGCTAAACGAAACAACTAAGAAAATGTTTGATCGGCACTTGAACTTGCAGACAATGCTCGAAGCAATCTCACCAAAGACTCGCTCGTGCAAGCAACCCAATCACACACCAATGTGATCTTGAAACAGCAACTTCAGCATCAAGCATTTCAACATTTCGAGTAATGAATCAACTTAGCAATCTCGATCAAGTATTTCAGAATTTAAGGCGCAAATCAGCATGTATCACAACACCACCATTAAACACTCGGATCAACATCAATGGAAGTACCATAGATCAGCATTTCAGCACCATGGATCAACATTTCACCAACATAGATCAGAATTTTGCCCACACATCATCGTTTCAGCACCATAGATCACCATTTTGAGGAGCAATGTCACACGTATCAGATCAATAATGTCGATCAAGGCATGAATTATCTCAGCATTAAGCAGCTCAATATCCCTATCAGCTCTCAAACAGCAGCAATTAACAGAGAAATGCAGCAACTTAGATTTTCAGACAGCATTTTAATCGCAACAACAACAATTAACAGAGCAATTCAGTGGCTTATATTTTCGAACCGCATTTCAATCGCAACAGTATGGAAATATCATCCAGCAACACAGCATTATCACACCATTTTAGTGATGAATAAATCACATCCAGCAACAAGGCATTATCACAGCATAGCAAACAGAGTTTTGTTGAAGAACAGAGCTGACAGATGAACACTTACAGCGATTTGATATCTTCTTCTGGTTTGACATCTCTGAAGCTGGTTGATATCTTCTTCTGGGTTCCATCTAGAACAAAGCGAAACGAATTGAAGAATAAATCGCTGCAAGAAGATTCTACGAACATTTGCTCTGGTTGTTGAAGATATCACTGGAAGGCTGATGCTGTTCTGTTCTGCGCGCTGGTTCTTCTGTAGATTTTAGGTTCGGATCTCCTTTGGATGTTGAAATCGACTCTCCTTCTGCTTGGATTCGACTATTTATGCTCTGATGAACTTATTGAGGATGTGACCAACTTAGTTGAAATTAAGTATGCTGCTGTAATGGCAATTGAAGACATGAAGACCTGCTTGAGAAGCTAAAGAACAACACTCTGATTTGTACGATCCGATTGTTGAAATCTGGTCTCATGTTGCTTGGATTTAATCGATTCCTACTCGTATGAATGTTATGAGGATGAAACCATCTTGAATCGTCCAAAGGAAGGTGCTAAAATAACAATTGAAGGAAGAACTTGCGTGCGGGAAGCTGGAGACTTTCAATTTCCGATTTCTGACTCATTTGCAACGGAATTTGCAACTGAATTTTTCAACAGAAGTTGAATTTCATCCCTAATCAACCTTCTCTGATACCATGAAAGGATTTGATGATTGAATAAGGAGAGAAACTTGAGATCAAAGCTTTATGTATTGAAAACATGGTGGAATGATTAGATGATTAAATACAAAGGGATAGTACTCCTTATATAGGAAGTACTAGGGACTAATAAGCAAATGTCCTAAACACAGGGACTAACATAAATTGAAAGTATGTACATCATCTACCAAACAATTGAAATGTAATTCTCTAACATTCACCCAAGGTCTTCACCTTTATTGATTTTGATCCTCAAACTTTTGAAAATTGCTGAATTGGTCACAAAACTTGCAATGCTTCTATCCTTGTGCCGAAATCCAAAATCCAATCCCGATCTAGTCCGCAATCGACTTGAGATCACAGACCTTCCGTCTTCAATTTGATTCTTCGAGCCCAACACAACCATGTGGGTAACCACATACGGACAAAAACGAAAGTAAAACTAAACTAAAGCAATGCCACCATGGTCATGTACGTGGAGCCTTCTTGGTCATCCATTGTGATCACGCCATTTTAGGCTAAACGAAACAACTAAGAAAATGTTTGATCGGCACTTGAACTTGCAGACAATGCTCGAAGCAATCTCACCAAAGACTCGCTCGTGCAAGCAACCCAATCACACACCAATGTGATCTTGAAACAGCAACTTCAGCATCAAGCATTTCAACATTTCGAGTAATGAATCAACTTAGCAATCTCGATCAAGTATTTCAGAATTTAAGGCGCAAATCAGCATGTATCACAACACCACCATTAAACACTCGGATCAACATCAATGGAAAGTACCATAGATCAGCATTTCAGCACCATGGATCAACATTTCACCAACATAGTTCAGCATTTTGCCCACACATCATCGTTTCAGCACCATAGATCACCATTTTGAGGAGCAATGTCACACGTATCAGATCAATAATGTCGATCAAGGCATGAATTATCTCAGCATTAAGCAGCTCAATATCCCTATCAGCTCTCAAACAACAGCAATTAACAGAGAAATGCAGCAACTTAGATTTTCAGACAGCATTTTAATCGCAACAACAACAATTAACAGAGCAATTCAGTGGCTTATATTTTCGAAACGCATTTCAATCGCAACAGTATGGAAATATCATCCAGCAACACAGCATTATCACACCATTTTAGTGATGAATAAATCACATCCAGCAACAAGGCATTATCACAGCATAGCAAACAGAGTTTTGTTGAAGAACAGAGCTGACAGATGAACACTTACAGCGATTTGATATCTTCTTCTGGTTTGACATCTCTGAAGCTGGTTGATATCTTCTTCTGGGTTCCATCTAGAACAAAGCGAAACGAATTGAAGAATAAATCGCTGCAAGAAGATTCTACGAACATTTGCTCTGGTTGTTGAAGATATCACTGGAAGGCTGATGCTGTTCTGTTCTGCGCGCTGGTTCTTCTGTAGATTTTAGGTTCGGATCTCCTTTGGATGTTGAAATCGACTCTCCTTCTGCTTGGATTCGACTATTTATGCTCTGATGAACTTATTGAGGATGTGACCAACTTAGTTGAAATTAAGTATGCTGCTGTAATGGCAATTGAAGACATGAAGACCTGCTTGAGAAGCTAAAGAACAACACTCTGATTTGTACGATCCGATTGTTGAAATCTGGTCTCATGTTGCTTGGATTTAATCGATTCCTACTCGTATGAATGTTATGAGGATGAAACCATCTTGAATCGTCCAAAGGAAGGTGCTAAAATAACAATTGAAGGAAGAACTTGCGTGCGGGAAGCTGGAGACTTTCAATTTCCGATTTCTGACTCATTTGCAACGGAATTTGCAACTGAATTTTTCAACAGAAGTTGAATTTCATCCCTAATCAACCTTCTCTGATACCATGAAAGGATTTGATGATTGAATAAGGAGAGAAACTTGAGATCAAAGCTTTATGTATTGAAAACATGGTGGAATGATTAGATGATTAAATACAAAGGGATAGTACTCCTTATATAGGAAGTACTAGGGACTAATAAGCAAATGTCCTAAACATAGGGACTAACATAAATTGAAAGTATGTACATCATCTACCAAACAATTGAAATGTAATTCTCTAACATTCACCCAAGGTCTTCACCTTTATTGATTTTGATCCTCAAACTTTTGAAAATTGCTGAATTGGTCACAAAACTTGCAATGCTTCTATCCTTGTGCCGAAATCCAAAATCCAATCCCGATCTAATCCGCAATCGACTTGAGATCACAGACCTTCCGTCTTCAATTTGATTCTTCGAGCCCAACACAACCATGTGGGTAACCACATACGGACAAAAACGAAAGTAAAACTAAACTAAAGCAATGCCGCCATGGTCATGTACGTGGAGCCTTCTTGGTCATCCATTGTGATCACGCCATTTTAGGCTAAACGAAACAACTAAGAAAATGTTTGATCGGCACTTGAACTTGCAGACAATGCTCGAAGCAATCTCACCAAAGACTCGCTCGTGCAAGCAACCCAATCACACACCAATGTGATCTTGAAACAGCAACTTCAGCATCAAGCATTTCAACATTTCGAGTAATGAATCAACTTAGCAATCTCGATCAAGTATTTCAGAATTTAAGGCGCAAATCAGCATGTATCACAACACCACCATTAAACACTCGGATCAACATCAATGGAAGTACCATAGATCAGCATTTCAGCACCATGGATCAACATTTCACCAACATAGATCAGAATTTTGCCCACACATCATCGTTTCAGCACCATAGATCACCATTTTGAGGAGCAATGTCACACGTATCAGATCAATAATGTCGATCAAGGCATGAATTATCTCAGCATTAAGCAGCTCAATATCCCTATCATCTCTCAAACAGCAGCAATTAACAGAGAAATGCAGCAACTTAGATTTTCAGACAGCATTTTAATCGCAACAACAACAATTAACAGAGCAATTCAGTGGCTTATATTTTCGAACCGCATTTCAATCGCAACAGTATGGAAATATCATCCAGCAACACAGCATTATCACACCATTTTAGTGATGAATAAATCACATCCAGCAACAAGGCATTATCACAGCATAGCAAACAGAGTTTTGTTGAAGAACAGAGCTGACAGATGAACACTTACAGCGATTTGATATCTTCTTCTGGTTTGACATCTCTGAAGCTGGTTGATATCTTCTTCTGGGTTCCATCTAGAACAAAGCGAAACGAATTGAAGAATAAATCGCTGCAAGAAGATTCTACGAACATTTGCTCTGGTTGTTGAAGATATCACTGGAAGGCTGATGCTGTTCTGTTCTGCGCGCTGGTTCTTCTGTAGATTTTAGGTTCGGATCTCCTTTGGATGTTGAAATCGACTCTCCTTCTGCTTGGATTCGACTATTTATGCTCTGATGAACTTATTGAGGATGTGACCAACTTAGTTGAAATTAAGTATGCTGCTGTAATGGCAATTGAAGACATGAAGACCTGCTTGAGAAGCTAAAGAACAACACTCTGATTTGTACGATCCGATTGTTGAAATCTGGTCTCATGTTGCTTGGATTTAATCGATTCCTACTCGTATGAATGTTATGAGGATGAAACCATCTTGAATCGTCCAAAGGAAGGTGCTAAAATAACAATTGAAGGAAGAACTTGCGTGCGGGAAGCTGGAGACTTTCAATTTCCGATTTCTGACTCATTTGCAACGGAATTTGCAACTGAATTTTTCAACAGAAGTTGAATTTCATCCCTAATCAACCTTCTCTGATACCATGAAAGGATTTGATGATTGAATAAGGAGAGAAACTTGAGATCAAAGCTTTATGTATTGAAAACATGGTGGAATGATTAGATGATTAAATACAAAGGGATAGTACTCCTTATATAGGAAGTACTAGGGACTAATAAGCAAATGTCCTAAACATAGGGACTAACATAAATTGAAAGTATGTACATCATCTACCAAACAATTGAAATGTAATTCTCTAACATTCACCCAAGGTCTTCACCTTTATTGATTTTGATCCTCAAACTTTTGAAAATTGCTGAATTGGTCACAAAACTTCCAATGCTTCTATCCTTGTGCCGAAATCCAAAATCCAATCCCGATCTAGTCCGCAATCGACTTGAGATCACAGACCTTCCGTCTTCAATTTGATTCTTCGAGCCCAACACAACCATGTGGGTAACCACATACGGACAAAAACGAAAGTAAAACTAAACTAAAGCAATGCCGCCATGGTCATGTACGTGGAGCCTTCTTGGTCATCCATTGTGATCACGCCATTTTAGGCTAAACGAAACAACTAAGAAAATGTTTGATCGGCACTTGAACTTGCAGACAATGCTCGAAGCAATCTCACCAAAGACTCGCTCGTGCAAGCAACCCAATCACACACCAATGTGATCTTGAAACAGCAACTTCAGCATCAAGCATTTCAACATTTCGAGTAATGAATCAACTTAGCAATCTCGATCAAGTATTTCAGAATTTAAGGCGCAAATCAGCATGTATCACAACACCACCATTAAACACTCGGATCAACATCAATGGAAAGTACCATAGATCAGCATTTCAGCACCATGGATCAACATTTCACCAACATAGATCAGCATTTTGCCCACACATCATCGTTTCAGCACCATAGATCACCATTTTGAGGAGCAATGTCACACGTATCAGATCAATAATGTCGATCAAGGCATGAATTATCTCAGCATTAAGCAGCTCAATATCCCTATCAGCTCTCAAACAGCAGCAATTAACAGAGAAATGCAGCAACTTAGATTTTCAGACAGCATTTTAATCGCAACAACAACAATTAACAGAGCATTTCAGTGGCTTATATTTTCGAAACGCATTTCAATCGCAACAGTATGGAAATATCATCCAGCAACACAGCATTATCACACCATTTTAGTGATGAATAAATCACATCCAGCAACAAGGCATTATCACAGCATAGCAAACAGAGTTTTGTTGAAGAACAGAGCTGACAGATGAACACTTACAGCGATTTGATATCTTCTTCTGGTTTGACATCTCTGAAGCTGGTTGATATCTTCTTCTGGGTTCCATCTAGAACAAAGCGAAACGAATTGAAGAATAAATCGCTGCAAGAAGATTCTACGAACATTTGCTCTGGTTGTTGAAGATATCACTGGAAGGCTGATGCTGTTCTGTTCTGCGCGCTGGTTCTTCTGTAGATTTTAGGTTCGGATCTCCTTTGGATGTTGAAATCGACTCTCCTTCTGCTTGGATTCGACTATTTATGCTCTGATGAACTTATTGAGGATGTGACCAACTTAGTTGAAATTAAGTATGCTGCTGTAATGGCAATTGAAGACATGAAGACCTGCTTGAGAAGCTAAAGAACAACACTCTGATTTGTACGATCCGATTGTTGAAATCTGGTCTCATGTTGCTTGGATTTAATCGATTCCTACTCGTATGAATGTTATGAGGATGAAACCATCTTGAATCGTCCAAAGGAAGGTGCTAAAATAACAATTGAAGGAAGAACTTGCGTGCGGGAAGCTGGAGACTTTCAATTTCCGATTTCTGACTCATTTGCAACGGAATTTGCAACTGAATTTTTCAACAGAAGTTGAATTTCATCCCTAATCAACCTTCTCTGATACCATGAAAGGATTTGATGATTGAATAAGGAGAGAAACTTGAGATCAAAGCTTTATGTATTGAAAACATGGTGGAATGATTAGATGATTAAATACAAAGGGATAGTACTCCTTATATAGGAAGTACTAGGGACTAATAAGCAAATGTCCTAAACATAGGGACTAACATAAATTGAAAGTATGTACATCATCTACCAAACAATTGAAATGTAATTCTCTAACATTCACCCAAGGTCTTCACCTTTATTGATTTTGATCCTCAAACTTTTGAAAATTGCTGAATTGGTCACAAAACTTCCAATGCTTCTATCCTTGTGCCGAAATCCAAAATCCAATCCCGATCTAGTCCGCAATCGACTTGAGATCACAGACCTTCCGTCTTCAATTTGATTCTTCGAGCCCAACACAACCATGTGGGTAACCACATACGGACAAAAACGAAAGTAAAACTAAACTAAAGCAATGCCGCCATGGTCATGTACGTGGAGCCTTCTTGGTCATCCATTGTGATCACGCCATTTTAGGCTAAACGAAACAACTAAGAAAATGTTTGATCGGCACTTGAACTTGCAGACAATGCTCGAAGCAATCTCACCAAAGACTCGCTCGTGCAAGCAACCCAATCACACACCAATGTGATCTTGAAACAGCAACTTCAGCATCAAGCATTTCAACATTTCGAGTAATGAATCAACTTAGCAATCTCGATCAAGTATTTCAGAATTTAAGGCGCAAATCAGCATGTATCACAACACCACCATTAAACACTCGGATCAACATCAATGGAAAGTACCATAGATCAGCATTTCAGCACCATGGATCAACATTTCACCAACATAGATCAGCATTTTGCCCACACATCATCGTTTCAGCACCATAGATCACCATTTTGAGGAGCAATGTCACACGTATCAGATCAATAATGTCGATCAAGGCATGAATTATCTCAGCATTAAGCAGCTCAATATCCCTATCAGCTCTCAAACAGCAGCAATTAACAGAGAAATGCAGCAACTTAGATTTTCAGACAGCATTTTAATCGCAACAACAACAATTAACAGAGCAATTCAGTGGCTTATATTTTCGAAACGCATTTCAATCGCAACAGTATGGAAATATCATCCAGCAACACAGCATTATCACACCATTTTAGTGATGAATAAATCACATCCAGCAACAAGGCATTATCACAGCATAGCAAACAGAGTTTTGTTGAAGAACAGAGCTGACAGATGAACACTTACAGCGATTTGATATCTTCTTCTGGTTTGACATCTCTGAAGCTGGTTGATATCTTCTTCTGGGTTCCATCTAGAACAAAGCGAAACGAATTGAAGAATAAATCGCTGCAAGAAGATTCTACGAACATTTGCTCTGGTTGTTGAAGATATCACTGGAAGGCTGATGCTGTTCTGTTCTGCGCGCTGGTTCTTCTGTAGATTTTAGGTTCGGATCTCCTTTGGATGTTGAAATCGACTCTCCTTCTGCTTGGATTCGACTATTTATGCTCTGATGAACTTATTGAGGATGTGACCAACTTAGTTGAAATTAAGTATGCTGCTGTAATGGCAATTGAAGACATGAAGACCTGCTTGAGAAGCTAAAGAACAACACTCTGATTTGTACGATCCGATTGTTGAAATCTGGTCTCATGTTGCTTGAATTTAATCGATTCCTACTCGTATGAATGTTATGAGGATGAAACCATCTTGAATCGTCCAAAGGAGGGTGCTAAAATAACAATTGAAGGAAGAACTTGCGTGCGGGAAGCTGGAGACTTTCAATTTCCGATTTCTGACTCATTTGCAACGGAATTTGCAACTGAATTTTTCAACAGAAGTTGAATTTCATCCCTAATCAACCTTCTCTGATACCATGAAAGGATTTGATGATTGAATAAGGAGAGAAACTTGAGATCAAAGCTTTATGTATTGAAAACATGGTGGAATGATTAGATGACTAAATACAAAGGGATAGTACTCCTTATATAGGAAGTACTAGGGACTAATAAGCAAATGTCCTAAACATAGGGACTAACATAAATTGAAAGTATGTACATCATCTACCAAACAATTGAAATGTAATTCTCTAACATTCACCCAAGGTCTTCACCTTTATTGATTTTGATCCTCAAACTTTTGAAAATTGCTGAATTGGTCACAAAACTTGCAATGCTTCTATCCTTGTGCCGAAATCCAAAATCCAATCCCGATCTAATCCGCAATCGACTTGAGATCACAGACCTTCCGTCTTCAATTTGATTCTTCGAGCCCAACACAACCATGTGGGTAACCACATACGGACAAAAACGAAAGTAAAACTAAACTAAAGCAATGCCGCCATGGTCATGTACGTGGAGCCTTCTTGGTCATCCATTGTGATCACGCCATTTTAGGCTAAACGAAACAACTAAGAAAATGTTTGATCGGCACTTGAACTTGCAGACAATGCTCGAAGCAATCTCACCAAAGACTCGCTCGTGCAAGCAACCCAATCACACACCAATGTGATCTTGAAACAGCAACTTCAGCATCAAGCATTTCAACATTTCGAGTAATGAATCAACTTAGCAATCTCGATCAAGTATTTCAGAATTTAAGGCGCAAATCAGCATGTATCACAACACCACCATTAAACACTCGGATCATAATCAATGGAAAGTACCATAGATCAGCATTTCAGCACCATGGATCAACATTTCACCAACATAGATCAGCATTTTGCCCACACATCATCGTTTCAGCACCATAGATCACCATTTTGAGGAGCAATGTCACACGTATCAGATCAATAATGTCGATCAAGGCATGAATTATCTCAGCATTAAGCAGCTCAATATCCCTATCAGCTCTCAAACAGCAGCAATTAACAGAGAAATGCAGCAACTTAGATTTTCAGACAGCATTTTAATCGCAACAACAACAATTAACAGAGCAATTCAGTGGCTTATATTTTCGAACCGCATTTCAATCGCAACAGTATGGAAATATCATCCAGCAACACAGCATTATCACACCATTTTAGTGATGAATAAATCACATCCAGCAACAAGGCATTATCACAGCATAGCAAACAGAGTTTTGTTGAAGAACAGAGCTGACAGATGAACACTTACAGCGATTTGATATCTTCTTCTGGTTTGACATCTCTGAAGCTGGTTGATATCTTCTTCTGGGTTCCATCTAGAACAAAGCGAAACGAATTGAAGAATAAATCGCTGCAAGAAGATTCTACGAACATTTGCTCTGGTTGTTGAAGATATCACTGGAAGGCTGATGCTGTTCTGTTCTGCGCGCTGGTTCTTCTGTAGATTTTAGGTTCGGATCTCCTTTGGATGTTGAAATCGACTCTCCTTCTGCTTGGATTCGACTATTTATGCTCTGATGAACTTATTGAGGATGTGACCAACTTAATTGAAATTAAGTAAGCTGCTGTAATGGCAATTGAAGACATGAAGACCTGCTTGAGAAGCTAAAGAACAACACTCTGATTTGTACGATCCGATTGTTGAAATCTGGTCTCATGTTGCTTGGATTTAATCGATTCCTACTCGTATGAATGTTATGAGGATGAAACCATCTTCAATCGTCCAAAGGAAGGTGCTAAAATAACAATTGAAGGAAGAACTTGCGTGCGGGAAGCTGGAGACTTTCAATTTCCGATTTCTGACTCATTTGCAACGGAATTTGCAACTGAATTTTTCAACAGAAGTTGAATTTCATCCCTAATCAACCTTCTCTGATACCATGAAAGGATTTGATGATTGAATAAGGAGAGAAACTTGAGATCAAAGCTTTATGTATTGAAAACATGGTGGAATGATTAGATGATTAAATACAAAGGGATAGTACTCCTTATATAGGAAGTACTAGGGACTAATAAGCAAATGTCCTAAACATAGGGACTAACATAAATTGAAAGTATGTACATCATCTACCAAACAATTGAAATGTAATTCTCTAACATTCACCCAAGGTCTTCACCTTTATTGATTTTGATCCTCAAACTTTTGAAAATTGCTGAATTGGTCACAAAACTTGCAATGCTTCTATCCTTGTGCCGAAATCCAAAATCCAATCCCGATCTAATCCGCAATCGACTTGAGATCACAGACCTTCCGTCTTCAATTTGATTCTTCGAGCCCAACACAACCATGTGGGTAACCACATACGGACAAAAACGAAAGTAAAACTAAACTAAAGCAATGCCGCCATGGTCATGTACGTGGAGCCTTCTTGGTCATCCATTGTGATCACGCCATTTTAGGCTAAACGAAACAACTAAGAAAATGTTTGATCGGCACTTGAACTTGCAGACAATGCTCGAAGCAATCTCACCAAAGACTCGCTCGTGCAAGCAACCCAATCACACACCAATGTGATCTTGAAACAGCAACTTCAGCATCAAGCATTTCAACATTTCGAGTAATGAATCAACTTAGCAATCTCGATCAAGTATTTCAGAATTTAAGGCGCAAATCAGCATGTATCACAACACCACCATTAAACACTCGGATCAACATCAATGGAAAGTACCATAGATCAGCATTTCAGCACCATGGATCAACATTTCACCAACATAGATCAGCATTTTGCCCACACATCATCGTTTCAGCACCATAGATCACCATTTTGAGGAGCAATGTCACACGTATCAGATCAATAATGTCGATCAAGGCATGAATTATCTCAGCATTAAGCAGCTCAATATCCCTATCAGCTCTCAAACAGCAGCAATTAACAGAGAAATGCAGCAACTTAGATTTTCAGACAGCATTTTAATCGCAACAACAACAATTAACAGAGCAATTCAGTGGCTTATATTTTCGAAACGCATTTCAATCGCAACAGTATGGAAATATCATCCAGCAACACAGCATTATCACACCATTTTAGTGATGAATAAATCACATCCAGCAACAAGGCATTATCACAGCATAGCAAACAGAGTTTTGTTGAAGAACAGAGCTGACAGATGAACACTTACAGCGATTTGATATCTTCTTCTGGTTTGACATCTCTGAAGCTGGTTGATATCTTCTTCTGGGTTCCATCTAGAACAAAGCGAAACGAATTGAAGAATAAATCGCTGCAAGAAGATTCTACGAACATTTGCTCTGGTTGTTGAAGATATCACTGGAAGGCTGATGCTGTTCTGTTCTGCGCGCTGGTTCTTCTGTAGATTTTAGGTTCGGATCTCCTTTGGATGTTGAAATCGACTCTCCTTCTGCTTGGATTCGACTATTTATGCTCTGATGAACTTATTGAGGATGTGACCAACTTAGTTGAAATTAAGTATGCTGCTGTAATGGCAATTGAAGACATGAAGACCTGCTTGAGAAGCTAAAGAACAACACTCTGATTTGTACGATCCGATTGTTGAAATCTGGTCTCATGTTGCTTGAATTTAATCGATTCCTACTCGTATGAATGTTATGAGGATGAAACCATCTTGAATCGTCCAAAGGAGGGTGCTAAAATAACAATTGAAGGAAGAACTTGCGTGCGGGAAGCTGGAGACTTTCAATTTCCGATTTCTGACTCATTTGCAACGGAATTTGCAACTGAATTTTTCAACAGAAGTTGAATTTCATCCCTAATCAACCTTCTCTGATACCATGAAAGGATTTGATGATTGAATAAGGAGAGAAACTTGAGATCAAAGCTTTATGTATTGAAAACATGGTGGAATGATTAGATGACTAAATACAAAGGGATAGTACTCCTTATATAGGAAGTACTAGGGACTAATAAGCAAATGTCCTAAACATAGGGACTAACATAAATTGAAAGTATGTACATCATCTACCAAACAATTGAAATGTAATTCTCTAACATTCACCCAAGGTCTTCACCTTTATTGATTTTGATCCTCAAACTTTTGAAAATTGCTGAATTGGTCACAAAACTTGCAATGCTTCTATCCTTGTGCCGAAATCCAAAATCCAATCCCGATCTAATCCGCAATCGACTTGAGATCACAGACCTTCCGTCTTCAATTTGATTCTTCGAGCCCAACACAACCATGTGGGTAACCACATACGGACAAAAACGAAAGTAAAACTAAACTAAAGCAATGCCGCCATGGTCATGTACGTGGAGCCTTCTTGGTCATCCATTGTGATCACGCCATTTTAGGCTAAACGAAACAACTAAGAAAATGTTTGATCGGCACTTGAACTTGCAGACAATGCTCGAAGCAATCTCACCAAAGACTCGCTCGTGCAAGCAACCCAATCACACACCAATGTGATCTTGAAACAGCAACTTCAGCATCAAGCATTTCAACATTTCGAGTAATGAATCAACTTAGCAATCTCGATCAAGTATTTCAGAATTTAAGGCGCAAATCAGCATGTATCACAACACCACCATTAAACACTCGGATCATAATCAATGGAAAGTACCATAGATCAGCATTTCAGCACCATGGATCAACATTTCACCAACATAGATCAGCATTTTGCCCACACATCATCGTTTCAGCACCATAGATCACCATTTTGAGGAGCAATGTCACACGTATCAGATCAATAATGTCGATCAAGGCATGAATTATCTCAGCATTAAGCAGCTCAATATCCCTATCAGCTCTCAAACAGCAGCAATTAACAGAGAAATGCAGCAACTTAGATTTTCAGACAGCATTTTAATCGCAACAACAACAATTAACAGAGCAATTCAGTGGCTTATATTTTCGAACCGCATTTCAATCGCAACAGTATGGAAATATCATCCAGCAACACAGCATTATCACACCATTTTAGTGATGAATAAATCACATCCAGCAACAAGGCATTATCACAGCATAGCAAACAGAGTTTTGTTGAAGAACAGAGCTGACAGATGAACACTTACAGCGATTTGATATCTTCTTCTGGTTTGACATCTCTGAAGCTGGTTGATATCTTCTTCTGGGTTCCATCTAGAACAAAGCGAAACGAATTGAAGAATAAATCGCTGCAAGAAGATTCTACGAACATTTGCTCTGGTTGTTGAAGATATCACTGGAAGGCTGATGCTGTTCTGTTCTGCGCGCTGGTTCTTCTGTAGATTTTAGGTTCGGATCTCCTTTGGATGTTGAAATCGACTCTCCTTCTGCTTGGATTCGACTATTTATGCTCTGATGAACTTATTGAGGATGTGACCAACTTAATTGAAATTAAGTAAGCTGCTGTAATGGCAATTGAAGACATGAAGACCTGCTTGAGAAGCTAAAGAACAACACTCTGATTTGTACGATCCGATTGTTGAAATCTGGTCTCATGTTGCTTGGATTTAATCGATTCCTACTCGTATGAATGTTATGAGGATGAAACCATCTTCAATCGTCCAAAGGAAGGTGCTAAAATAACAATTGAAGGAAGAACTTGCGTGCGGGAAGCTGGAGACTTTCAATTTCCGATTTCTGACTCATTTGCAACGGAATTTGCAACTGAATTTTTCAACAGAAGTTGAATTTCATCCCTAATCAACCTTCTCTGATACCATGAAAGGATTTGATGATTGAATAAGGAGAGAAACTTGAGATCAAAGCTTTATGTATTGAAAACATGGTGGAATGATTAGATGATTAAATACAAAGGGATAGTACTCCTTATATAGGAAGTACTAGGGACTAATAAGCAAATGTCCTAAACATAGGGACTAACATAAATTGAAAGTATGTACATCATCTACCAAACAATTGAAATGTAATTCTCTAACATTCACCCAAGGTCTTCACCTTTATTGATTTTGATCCTCAAACTTTTGAAAATTGCTGAATTGGTCACAAAACTTGCAATGCTTCTATCCTTGTGCCGAAATCCAAAATCCAATCCCGATCTAATCCGCAATCGACTTGAGATCACAGACCTTCCGTCTTCAATTTGATTCTTCGAGCCCAACACAACCATGTGGGTAACCACATACGGACAAAAACGAAAGTAAAACTAAACTAAAGCAATGCCGCCATGGTCATGTACGTGGAGCCTTCTTGGTCATCCATTGTGATCACGCCATTTTAGGCTAAACGAAACAACTAAGAAAATGTTTGATCGGCACTTGAACTTGCAGACAATGCTCGAAGCAATCTCACCAAAGACTCGCTCGTGCAAGCAACCCAATCACACACCAATGTGATCTTGAAACAGCAACTTCAGCATCAAGCATTTCAACATTTCGAGTAATGAATCAACTTAGCAATCTCGATCAAGTATTTCAGAATTTAAGGCGCAAATCAGCATGTATCACAACACCACCATTAAACACTCGGATCATAATCAATGGAAAGTACCATAGATCAGCATTTCAGCACCATGGATCAACATTTCACCAACATAGATCAGCATTTTGCCCACACATCATCGTTTCAGCACCATAGATCACCATTTTGAGGAGCAATGTCACACGTATCAGATCAATAATGTCGATCAAGGCATGAATTATCTCAGCATTAAGCAGCTCAATATCCCTATCAGCTCTCAAACAGCAGCAATTAACAGAGAAATGCAGCAACTTAGATATTCAGACAGCATTTTAATCGCAACAACAACAATTAACAGAGCAATTCAGTGGCTTATATTTTCGAAACGCATTTCAATCGCAACAGTATGGAAATATCATCCAGCAACACAGCATTATCACACCATTTTAGTGATGAATAAATCACATCCAGCAACAAGGCATTATCACAGCATAGCAAACAGAGTTTTGTTGAAGAACAGAGCTGACAGATGAACACTTACAGCGATTTGATATCTTCTTCTGGTTTGACATCTCTGAAGCTGGTTGATATCTTCTTCTGGGTTCCATCTAGAACAAAGCGAAACGAATTGAAGAATAAATCGCTGCAAGAAGATTCTACGAACATTTGCTCTGGTTGTTGAAGATATCACTGGAAGGCTGATGCTGTTCTGTTCTGCGCGCTGGTTCTTCTGTAGATTTTAGGTTCGGATCTCCTTTGGATGTTGAAATCGACTCTCCTTCTGCTTGGATTCGACTATTTATGCTCTGATGAACTTATTGAGGATGTGACCAACTTAATTGAAATTAAGTAAGCTGCTGTAATGGCAATTGAAGACATGAAGACCTGCTTGAGAAGCTAAAGAACAACACTCTGATTTGTACGATCCGATTGTTGAAATCTGGTCTCATGTTGCTTGGATTTAATCGATTCCTACTCGTATGAATGTTATGAGGATGAAACCATCTTGAATCGTCCAAAGGAAGGTGCTAAAATAACAATTGAAGGAAGAACTTGCGTGCGGGAAGCTGGAGACTTTCAATTTCCGATTTCTGACTCATTTGCAACGGAATTTGCAACTGAATTCTTCAACAGAAGTTGAATTTCATCCCTAATCAACCTTCTCTGATACCATGAAAGGATTTGATGATTGAATAAGGAGAGAAACTTGAGATCAAAGCTTTACGTATTGAAAACATGGTGGAATGATTAGATGATTAAATACAAAGGGATAGTACTCCTTATATAGGAAGTACTAGGGACTAATAAGCAAATGTCCTAAACATAGGGACTAACATAAATTGAAAGTATGTACATCATCTACCAAACAATTGAAATGTAATTCTCTAACATTCACCCAAGGTCTTCACCTTTATTGATTTTGATCCTCAAACTTTTGAAAATTGCTGAATTGGTCACAAAACTTGCAATGCTTCTATCCTTGTGCCGAAATCCAAAATCCAGTCCCGATCTAGTCCGCAATCGACTTGAGATCACAGACCTTCCGTCTTCAATTTGATTATTCGAGCCCAACACAACCACGTGGGTAACCACATACGGACAAAAACGAAAGTAAAACTAACCTAAAGCAATGCCGCCATGGTCATGTACTTGTAGCCTTTTTGGTCATCCATCGTGATCACGCCATTTTAGGCTAAACGAAACAACTAAGAAAAAGTCTGGTCGGCACTTGAACTTGCAGCCAATGATCGGAGCAAGCTCACCAAACACTTGCATGTACAAGCAACCCAATCACACACCAATGTGATCTTGAAACAGCAACTTCTGCATCAATCATTTCAACATTTCGAGTAATGAATCAACTTTGCAATCTCGATCAAGTATTTCAGCATTTGAGGCGCAAATCAGCATGTATCACAGCACCACCATTAAACACTCGGATTAGTATCAATTGAAAGTACCATAGATCAGCATTTCAGCACCATGGATCAACATTTCACCAACATAGACCAGCTTTTCATCATTTTGCCCACAGATCATCGTTTCAGCACCATAGATCACCATTTTGAGGAGCAATGTCACACGTATCAGATCAGTAATGTCGATCAAAGCATGAATTACCTCAGCATTAAGCAGCTCACTATCCCTATCAGCTCTCAAACAGCAGCAATTAACAGAGCAATGCAGCAACTTAGATTTTCAGACAGCATTTCAATCGCAATAGCAACAATTAACAGAGCAATGCAGTAGCTTATATTTTCGAACCGCGTTTCAATCGCAACAGTATGGAATTATCATGCAGCAACACAGCATTATCACACCGTTTTAGTGATGAATAAATCACATCCTGCAACAAGGCATTATCATAGCATCGCAAACAGAGTTTTGTTGAAGAACAGAGTTGACCGTTGAACACTTATAGTGATTTGATATCTTCTTCTGGTTTGACATCTCCGAATCTGTTTGATATCTTCTTCTGGTTTCCACCTAGAACCAAGCGAAACGAATTGAAGAATAAATCGCTGCAAGAAGATTCTACGAACATTTGCTCTAGTTGTTGAAGATATCACTGGAAGGCTGATGCTGTTCTGTTCTGCGCGCTGGTTCTTCTGTAGATTTTAGGTTCGGATCTCCTTTGGATGTTGAAATCGACTCTCCTTCTGCTTGGATTCGACTATTTCTGCTCTTATGAACTTATTGAGGATGTGACCAACTTAATTCAAACTAAGTAAGTTGCTGTAATGGCAATTGAAAACATGAAGACCTGTGTGAGAAGCTAAAGAGCAACGCTCTGATTTGTACGATCCGATTGTTGAAATCTGGTCTTATGTTGCTTGGAATTGATCGATTCCTACTCCTCTGAATGTAATGAGGATGACACCATCTTGAATCGTCCAACGGAAGGTGCTAAACTAACAATTGAAGGAAGAACTTGCGTGCGGGAAGCTGGAGACTTTCAATTTCCGATTTCTGACTCATTTGCAATGGAATTTGCAACTGAATTTTCCAACAGAAATTGAATTTCATCCCTAATCAACCTATTCTAATACCATGAAAGGATTTGATGATTGAATGAGGAGAGAAACTTGAGATCAAAGCTTTACGTATTGAAAACATGGTGGAATGATTAGATGATCAAACATAAAGGGATAATACTCCTTATATAGGAAGTACTAGGGACTAATAAGCAAATATCCTAAACATAGGGACTAACAGATAATTGAAATTTAGTACATCACCTACTAAACTATTGAAATGTAATTCTCTAACATATACGCAAGTTATTCACCTTTATTGATTTTGATCCTCAAACTTTTGAAAATTGCTGAATTGATCCTAAAACTTGCAATGCTTCTTTGCTTGTGCCGAAATCCAAAATCCAATCCCGATCTAGTCCGCAATCGACTTGAGATCATACACCTTCCATCTTCAATTTGATTCTTCGAGCCCAACACAATCACGTGGGTAACCGCATACGGACAAAAACGAAAGTAAAACTAAACTAAAGCAATGCCGCCATGGTCATGTCCGGGGAGCCTTCTTGGTCATCCATCGTGATCACGCCATTTTAGGCTTAACGAAACAACTAAGAAAAAGTTTGATCAGCACTTGAACTTGCAGCCAATGCTCGAAGCAATCTCACCCAAGACTTGCTTGTGCAAGCAACCCAATCACACACCAATGTGATCTTGAAACAACAACTTCAGCATCAAGCATTTCAACATTTCGAGTAATGAATCAACTTAGCTATCTCGATCAAGTATTTCAGCATTTGAGGCGCAAATCAGCATGTATCATCACCGCACCACCATCAAACACCCGGATCAACATCAATGGAAAGTACCATAAATCAGCATTTCATCACCATGGATCAACATTTCACCAACATAGATCAGCATTTCAACATTTTGCCCACAGATCATTGTTTCAGCACCATAGATCACCATTTTGAGGAGCAATGTCACATGTATCAGATCAGTAATGTCGATCAAGGCATGAATTTGCTCAGCATTAAGCAGCTCACTATCCCTATCAGCTCTAAAACAGCAGCAATTAACAGAGCAATGCAGCAACTTAGATTTTCAGACAGCATTTCAATCGCAATAGCAACAATTAACAAAGCAATGCAGTAGCTTATATTTTCAAACCGCATTTCAATCGCAATAGTATGGAATTATCATCCAGCAACACAGCATTATCACACCATTTTAGTGATCGTACGATCCGATTTGTACGATCCGATTTCGGATAGCATAATGCAGTAGCTTATATATTCGGACATCATTTCAATTGCAACAGTATGGCAGGAAGCATAATGGCATTATCAGAACAGCATTTCAATCGCACAACATTATCAGAACAGCATAATGCAGTAGCTTATATTTTCGGACAACATTTCAATCGCAACAGTATGGCAGGAACCAAATTAACGCAGCAGCAACTTAGTTATAATCCAGCAGCACAGCATTCTCCCACCATTTTAGTGATGACTAAATCACATCCAGACATTATCACAGCATAGCAAATAGAGTTTTGTTGAAGAACAGAGATGACAGTTAAACACTTACTGCGATTTGATATCCTCTTCTGGTTTCCACCTAGAACAAAGCGAAATGGATTGAAAAATAAATCGCTGCAAGAAGATTCTACAAATAGATGCTCTGGTTATTGAAGATATCGCTGGAAGGCTGATGTTGTTCTGTTCTGCGAGCTGGTTCTTCTGTAGGTTGTAGGTTCGGATCTACTTTGGACGTTGAAATCGAATCTCCTTCTGCTTGGATTCGACTGATTTCTACTCTTATGAACTTGTTGAGGATGTAACCAACTTAATTCAAACTAAGTAAGCTGCTGTAATGACAATTGAAGACATGAAGACCTGCGTGAGAAGCTGAAGAACATCGCTCTGATTTGTACAATTTGATTGTTGAAATTTGGTCTCATGTTGCTTGGAATTGATCGACTCCTACTCGTATGAATGTGATGAGGATGAAACCATCTTGAGTAGTCCAAAGGAAGGTGCTAAAATAACAATTGAAGGAAGAACTTGCGGGTAGGAAGCTGGAGACTTTCAATTTACGATTTCTGCCTAATTTTCAACGGAATTTGCAACTGAATTTTCCAACAGAAATTGAATTTCATCCCTAATCAACCTACTCTGATACCATTAAAGGATTTGATGATTGAATGAGGAGAGAAACTTGAGATCAAACCTTTATGTATTGAAAACATGGTGGAATGATTAGATGATCAAATACAAAGGGATAATACTCCTTATATAGGAAGTACTAGGGACTAATAAGCAAATATCCTAAACATACGGACTAACATATAATTGAAATTTAGTACATCACCTACTAAACTATTGAAATGTAATTCTCTAACATATACGCAAGTTATTCACCTTTATTGATTTTGATCCTCAAACTTTTGAAAATTGCTGAATTGATCCCAAAACTTGCAATGCTTCTTTGCTTGTGCCGAAATCCAAAATCCAATCCCGATCTAGTCCGCAATCGACTTGAGATCATACACCTTCCATCTTCAATTTGATTCTTCGAGCCCAACACAATCACGTGGGTAACCGCATACGGACAAAAACGAAAGTAAAACTAAACTAAAGCAATGCCGCCATGGTCATGTCCGGGGAGCCTTCTTGGTCATCCATCGTGATCACGCCATTTTAGGCTTAACGAAACAACTAAGAAAAAGTTTGATCAGCACTTGAACTTGCAGCCAATGCTCGAAGCAATCTCACCCAAGACTTGCTTGTGCAAGCAACCCAATCACACACCAATGTGATCTTGAAACAACAACTTCAGCATCAAGCATTTCAACATTTCGAGTAATGAATCAACTTAGCTATCTCGATCAAGTATTTCAGCATTTGAGGCGCAAATCAGCATGTATCATCACCGCACCACCATCAAACACCCGGATCAACATCAATGGAAAGTACCATAAATCAGCATTTCAGCACTATGGATCAACATTTCAGCACCATAGATCAGCATTTCAGCATTTTGCCGATAGATCATCGTTTCAGCACCATAGATTACCATTTTGAGGAGCAATGTCACATGTATCAGATCAGTAATGTCGATCAAGGCATGAATTAGCTCAGCATTAAGCAGCTCACTATCCCTATCAGCTCTCAAACAGCAGCAATTAACAGAGCAATGCAGCAACTTAGATTTTCAGACAGTATTTCAATCGCAACAGCATCAACTAACAGAGCAATGCAGTAGCTTATATTTTCGGACAGCATTTCAATCGCAACAGTATAGCAGGAATTAAATTAACGCAGCAGCAACTTTACTATAATCGAGCAGCACAGCATTCTCACACCATATTAGTGATGAATAAACCACATCCAGCAACAATGCATTAGCATAGCATAGCTAACAGAGTTTTGTTGAAGAATAGAGACGACAGTTGAACACTTACAGCGATTTGATATTCTCTTATGGTTTGACATCTCTGAAGCTGTTTTATATCTTCTTCTGGTTTCCACCTACAACGAAGCGAAATGGATTGAAGAATACATCGCTGCAAGAAGATTCTACGAATAGATGCTCTGGTTATTGAAGATATCGCTGGAAGGCAGATGCTGTTCTGTTCTACGCTGGTTCTTCTGCAGGTTGTAGGTTCAGATATCCTATGGATGTTGAAATCTAATCTCCTTCTGCTTGGATTCGACTGATTTATGCTCTTATGAACTTGTTGAGGATGTGACCAACTTAATTCGAACTAAGTAGGCTGCTGTAATGGCAATTGAAGACATGAAGACCTGCGTGAGAAGCTGAAGAACAACGCTCTGATTTGTACGATCCGATTGTTGAAATCTGGTCTTATGTTGCTTGGAATTGATCGATTCCTACTCGTCTGAATGTGATAAGGATGAAACCATCTTGTATCGTCCAAAGTAAGGTGCTAAAATAACAATTGAAGGAAGAACTTGCTCACGGGAAGCTGGAGAATTTCAATTTCCGATTTCTAACAGATTTGCAACTTAATTTGCAACTGAATTTGCAACTGAATTTTCTAACAGAAATTGAATTTCATCCCTAATCAACCTGCTCTGATACCATGAAAGGATTTGATGTTTTAATGAGTAGAGAAACTTGAGATCAAGGCTTCTTTGCTTGTGCCGAAATCCAAAATCCAATCTCGATCTAGTCCGCAATCGAGTTGAGATCACACACCTTCCATCTTCAATTTGATTCTTCGAGCACAACACAACCACGTGGGTAACCGCATACGGACGAAAACGAAAGTAAAACTAAACTAAAGCAATGCCGCTATGGTCATGTCCGTGGAGCCTTCTTGGTCATCCATCGTGATCACGCCATTTTTGGCTTAACAAAACAACTAAGAAAAAGTTTGATCAGCACTTGAACTTGCAGCCAATGCTCGAAGCAATCTCACCCAAGACTTGCTTGTGCAAGCAACCCAATCACACACCAATGTGATCTTGAAACAACAACTTCAGCATCAAGCATTTCAACATTTCGAGTAATGAATCAACTTAGCTATCTCGATCAAGTATTTCAGCATTTGAGGCGCAAATCAGCATGTATCATCACCGCACCACCATCAAACACCCGGATCAACATCAATGGAAAGTACCATAAATCAGCATTTCAGCACTATGGATCAACATTTCAGCACCATAGATCAGCATTTCAGCATTTTGCCGATAGATCATCGTTTCAGCACCATAGATTACCATTTTGAGGAGCAATGTCACATGTATCAGATCAGTAATGTCGATCAAGGCATGAATTAGCTCAGCATTAAGCAGCTCACTATCCCTATCAGCTCTCAAACAGCAGCAATTAACAGAGCAATGCAGCAACTTAGATTTTCAGACAGTATTTCAATCGCAACAGCATCAACTAACAGAGCAATGCAGTAGCTTATATTTTCGGACAGCATTTCAATCGCAACAGTATAGCAGGAATTAAATTAACGCAGCAGCAACTTTACTATAATCGAGCAGCACAGCATTCTCACACCATATTAGTGATGAATAAACCACATCCAGCAACAATGCATTAGCATAGCATAGCTAACAGAGTTTTGTTGAAGAATAGAGACGACAGTTGAACACTTACAGCGATTTGATATTCTCTTATGGTTTGACATCTCTGAAGCTGTTTTATATCTTCTTCTGGTTTCCACCTACAACGAAGCGAAATGGATTGAAGAATACATCGCTGCAAGAAGATTCTACGAATAGATGCTCTGGTTATTGAAGATATCGCTGGAAGGCAGATGCTGTTCTGTTCTACGCTGGTTCTTCTGCAGGTTGTAGGTTCAGATATCCTATGGATGTTGAAATCTAATCTTCTTCTGCTTGGATTCGACTGATTTATGCTCTTATGAACTTGTTGAGGATGTGACCAACTTAATTCGAACTAAGTAGGCTGCTGTAATGGCAATTGAAGACATGAAGACCTGCGTGAGAAGCTGAAGAACAACGCTCTGATTTGTACGATCCGATTGTTGAAATCTGGTCTTATGTTGCTTGGAATTGATCGATTCCTACTCGTCTGAATGTGATAAGGATGAAACCATCTTGTATCGTCCAAAGTAAGGTGCTAAAATAACAATTGAAGGAAGAACTTGCTCACGGGAAGCTGGAGAATTTCAATTTCCGATTTCTAACAGATTTGCAACTTAATTTGCAACTGAATTTGCAACTGAATTTTCTAACAGAAATTGAATTTCATCCCTAATCAACCTGCTCTGATACCATGAAAGGATTTGATGTTTTAATGAGTAGAGAAACTTGAGATCAAGGCTTCTTTGCTTGTGCCGAAATCCAAAATCCAATCTCGATCTAGTCCGCAATCGAGTTGAGATCACACACCTTCCATCTTCAATTTGATTCTTCGAGCACAACACAACCACGTGGGTAACCGCATACGGACGAAAACGAAAGTAAAACTAAACTAAAGCAATGCCGCTATGGTCATGTCCGTGGAGCCTTCTTGGTCATCCATCGTGATCACGCCATTTTTGGCTTAACAAAACAACTAAGAAAAAGTTTGATCAGCACTTGAACTTGCAGCCAATGCTCGAAGCAATCTCACCCAAGACTTGCTTGTGCAAGCAACCCAATCACACACCAATGTGATCTTGAAACAACAACTTCAGCATCAAGCATTTCAACATTTCGAGTAATGAATCAACTTAGCTATCTCGATCAAGTATTTCAGCATTTGAGGCGCAAATCAGCATGTATCATCACCGCACCACCATCAAACACCCGGATCAACATCAATGGAAAGTACCATAAATCAGCATTTCAGCACTATGGATCAACATTTCAGCACCATAGATCAGCATTTCAGCATTTTGCCGATAGATCATCGTTTCAGCACCATAGATTACCATTTTGAGGAGCAATGTCACATGTATCAGATCAGTAATGTCGATCAAGGCATGAATTAGCTCAGCATTAAGCAGCTCACTATCCCTATCAGCTCTCAAACAGCAGCAATTAACAGAGCAATGCAGCAACTTAGATTTTCAGACAGTATTTCAATCGCAACAGCATCAACTAACAGAGCAATGCAGTAGCTTATATTTTCGGACAGCATTTCAATCGCAACAGTATAGCAGGAATTAAATTAACGCAGCAGCAACTTTACTATAATCGAGCAGCACAGCATTCTCACACCATATTAGTGATGAATAAACCACATCCAGCAACAATGCATTAGCATAGCATAGCTAACAGAGTTTTGTTGAAGAATAGAGACGACAGTTGAACACTTACAGCGATTTGATATTCTCTTATGGTTTGACATCTCTGAAGCTGTTTTATATCTTCTTCTGGTTTCCACCTACAACGAAGCGAAATGGATTGAAGAATACATCGCTGCAAGAAGATTCTACGAATAGATGCTCTGGTTATTGAAGATATCGCTGGAAGGCAGATGCTGTTCTGTTCTACGCTGGTTCTTCTGCAGGTTGTAGGTTCAGATATCCTATGGATGTTGAAATCTAATCTCCTTCTGCTTGGATTCGACTGATTTATGCTCTTATGAACTTGTTGAGGATGTGACCAACTTAATTCGAACTAAGTAGGCTGCTGTAATGGCAATTGAAGACATGAAGACCTGCGTGAGAAGCTGAAGAACAACGCTCTGATTTGTACGATCCGATTGTTGAAATCTGGTCTTATGTTGCTTGGAATTGATCGATTCCTACTCGTCTGAATGTGATAAGGATGAAACCATCTTGTATCGTCCAAAATAAGGTGCTAAAATAACAATTGAAGGAAGAACTTGCTCACGGGAAGCTGGAGAATTTCAATTTCCGATTTCTAACAGATTTGCAACTTAATTTGCAACTGAATTTGCAACTGAATTTTCTAACAGAAATTGAATTTCATCCCTAATCAACCTGCTCTGATACCATGAAAGGATTTGATGTTTTAATGAGTAGAGAAACTTGAGATCAAGGCTTCTTTGCTTGTGCCGAAATCCAAAATCCAATCTCGATCTAGTCCGCAATCGAGTTGAGATCACACACCTTCCATCTTCAATTTGATTCTTCGAGCACAACACAACCACGTGGGTAACCGCATACGGACGAAAACGAAAGTAAAACTAAACTAAAGCAATGCCGCTATGGTCATGTCCGTGGAGCCTTCTTGGTCATCCATCGTGATCACGCCATTTTTGGCTTAACAAAACAACTAAGAAAAAGTCTGATCGGCACTTGTCTTGCAGCCAATGCTCGAAGCAATCTCACCAAAGACTTGCTTGTGCAAGCAACTCAATCACACACCAATGTGATCATGAAACAACAACTTCAGCATCAAGCATTTCAACATTTCGAGTAATGAATCAACTTAGCAATCTTGATCAAGTATTTCAGTATTTGAGGCGCAAATCAGCATATATCACAGCACCACCATCAAACACTTGGATCAACATCAATGGAAAGTACCATAGATCATCATTTCAGCACCATGGATCAACATTTCAGCACCATAGATCGGCATTTCAGCATTTTGCCCACAGATCATCGTTTCAGCACCATAGATCACCATTTTGAGGAGCAATGTCGCAAGTATTAGATCAGTAATATCTATCAAGGCATCAATTAGCTCAGTAGTAAGCAGCTCACTATCCCTATCAGCTCTCAAACAGCAGCAATTAACAGAGCAATGCAGCAGCTTACATTTTCATATAGCATTTCAATCGCAACAGCAGCAATTAACAGAGCAATGCAGCAGCTTATATTTTTGGACAGCATTTCAATCGCAATAGTATGGCAGGAAGCAAATTAACGCATCAGCAACTTAGTTATCATCCAGCAGCACAACATTATCACACCATTTTAGTGATGAATAAATCACATCCAGCAGCAAGGCATTATCACAGCATAGCAAACAGAGTTTTGTTGAAGAACAGAGATGACAGCATATCTTCTTTTGGTTTGATATCTCTTAAGTTGTTTGATATCTTCTTCTGGTTTCCACCTAGAACGAAGCGAAATGAATTGAAGAAGAAATAACTGCAAGAAGATTCTACGAACAGATGCTTTGGTTGTTGAAGATATCGCTGGAAGGTTGATGCTGTTATGTTCTGCTCGCTGGTTCTTCTGCAGCTTTTTGGTTCGGATCTCCTTTGGATGTTGAAATCGAATCTCCTTCTGCTTGGATTCGACTGATTTCTACTCTTATGAACTTGTTGAGGATGTGACCAGCTTAATTCGAACTAAGAAAATTGCTGTAATGGCAATTGAAGACATGAAGACCTGTAAAACTCGACCCCCGCACAACCGCGACTCACATGTTTGAATCCTTTGGAATTTAACTCGAGAGTTGTTGTCATGTAAATCCACCTCATTTCATGTGGGACTCTATGACGGTACTCTACGAAAATGTCACGATTCCTGGCTACGTGATTTGCTGATCCTAAATCTAAAATCCATAAAGACATGACTTAGTTAACATATCTGTAAAAGGAAAACAAAATTCACTATATTAGTCATTAAGACATTCATGTTGGATCGATTGAGGGCATGCATTCACAAAGTATACCCACTATCGACAGTTGTATCATTTCCTTTACTTAGCTTCTCGGCCTTATGTAGACGTTTCTACGGTGATGTTTTCGAAGGATTCCTTGGGTTCTCCCCAGTCTTTTCTACTATTCCTTTTATGCATTTGCGTCAACACGTTGTCTATTACTCATTCTGCTTTGACAGCTTTTCCTAGGTCTAGAGGATGGTGCCATACGCACGTCAACCTTAGGCCCAGCGACCATGGGATGTCCTCTTCAGCTCAATGTACCTTAGGCCCAGCTATCTATTGCTAAGAGAACTCTATGCTCAAATCCTGGCGATACCAAAAATAAGGATACTCTCATTAAAGGATGAGATCGGGCACTAAGCCCATGGATAAACTGATGTTCATAAACATTAGTTTAAGGGAGAATGTTAAGCTGGATTAAGAGTATACTGAACGTCTTCACTCACAAGTTCGGACTTATGAGACAGTTGGTTAAGAGTATATTGAATGTCGTCACTCATAAGTTTAGCCTCACATTGTCTGTTAGAATCTATAATGGTTATGGACTGGAATGGGATAAATAGGAATGATCAATGAGTTAAATTTGAACACTGTCATGATTTGAACTAACGATTCAACTGAACTAAATATAGATGGATTTAAACTAATATTCCACTACAAACATAACGTCGATGAAAAATCAAAACAAAATGCCAACGAAGGTTCACATTTGGACTCTTATATGAGTTAGATCTTTTATAATACCAAATTTTAGACTCAAATGTGTAGACACTATGTTAATGTAATCGAAAACATTGGAGAAGCTTGAATTTATGAATTCCAATGAGATGTACGCCTTATATAGAAAATATTAGGGACTAAGTATAAATTATTAGAAAATATAGTTTTAACATGAAATATAGTACTTAAAAATTATGCTGGGATAGTACTCTAACATTCTATATGCTACTCCTGTCCTATTGATACTCATTAAGATTTGTTAAACTGCTCAAGCATATGAAACCATTCTAATTGTTCCTAACCTATAGAGTACGTCATTTAAGTCCTCAAAGTTTCTGGCACATATACTAAATGTGAGGTAGAAGAAGGAAACAATAGCATAAGGAAACATGATGTTTAGGAAAGATTATAATTTAGAAACAAGCAAAAGTTGTAATCTTTACTTACCATAGATGGTCCAATTGGATCTATATCTACAACATAAACTGAACATAAATTTTAAGTTGAATGCATACCAAATTTCCTCCCTTTGTTAACATGGTATCAAAGCAGGTTAACAATCCATAGTGGATTGTTTTTTGTTTGCTCATCGTTTACCGGAACAGACGAACCAACATGTCTGATAGTGAGAGCAATTCTGAAACCCGAACATGTTTAGGTCTCAGCCAAGATGACCTAACCTTCCAAATAGTCAATCTCTACGGTGGTAGCATTGGAGGACGGACAGAAAAACGACACATTTGTGGGGAGGAACCGTTTGGAGTAGCAACAATTGCTCAGAAGAGAGGAACGACAAACGCAGGTTCACAAATAGAAATATATGATCAGTACCATAGATGGTCAAATTGGATCTATATCTAAAACATGTACTGAACATAAATTTTAAGTTGAATGAACAACAAATTTCCTCCCTTTGTTAACATGGTATCAAAGCAGATTCACAATCCATAGTGGACTATTCTTTGTTTGCTCATCATTTACTAGAACAGAAGAACCAACATGTCTGATAGTGAGAGCAATTCCCACACCCGAACAGGTTTAGGTATCAGTCAAGATGACCTAACCTTCTAAATAGTCAATCTCTGCGGTGGTAGCCATGGAGGACGGGCAGACAAACGGCACATTCGTGGGGAGCACCCGTTTGGAGGAGCAACAATTGCTCACAAGAGAGGAACGACAAACGCAAATGGGGAGGAGACGTGAAACCCTATTGTTGTTGACAAGTGCTTATTCATCTCATGAACTTTACGAGAAGAAAAATAAACAATCGATTTTTTTACAGCAGGGCAACATACACAATGGCGTTTGATAACTGAGACTTGGTGAATATTTAGGAATCCCAGTTAAGTTTACTAATACCATGAATGTAGGGAAAACTCAAGTACCAGGAATGGAGACAATAGAAATCTCCACGAACCTGAAAATCCCGAATTGTCTTTTAGTCCCAACACTGTCAAATAAATTGTTATGAGTTTCTCATTTTACGAAGGAACTCAACTGTACAATGATGATAAACCTAAAGTTTTGTATGTTGCAAGATATAAATACGGGGATGATTATTAGGTGTGTCACTGAGCGAGCTCGACTGTACTACGTGGATGAGGTGGTTCAACAAGGTTCGGTGTTACTCGCTCACGAAAGGACAAAAAAGAAGTTGTGGTTATGGCATAGGATATTGGGTCATCCATCCTCAGATTATCTAAAACTTCTATTTCCTAAGCTTTTTTCAAATAAATTTAGTACTCTTTTTTGCGAGACCTATGTTTTAGCAAAAAGCCATACACAAACATTTGGACCAAATAAAAGTCGTTTTGATTCTATATTCTCATTAGTACACTCTGATGTGTGGGGGTTTGCACAAATATGCAGGTGTCATGGGTTTAGAAATTTTGTGATATTTATTGATGATTGCACTCGCATGACTTGGACATATTTTCTGAAAAATAAATCTGATGTGTTCGAAACATTTGTTCACTTCTTCCACATGATCAAAAACCAGTTTCATATAAATAATCAAATTCTATGGTCTGATAATGGGGGAGTTTGTCAATACTCGCATGAAACGTTGTTTTACAGAAAAAGGAATTATTCATCAAATATTCTCACCTCACAATCCTAAACAAATTGGAGTCGCCGATATGAAAAATAGAATACTTCTGGGAATGACCAGGTCCTTACTCATTGAGTCTAAAGTACTAAAGTCCTTTTGCCTGAAACCATTGCCACCGCAACATACCTTCTCAATCGACTCAACGCCAAAATGCTTAACATGAAGACATCTATTCAAGCTCTCTCCGAAAAATCTAAGATCCCATCACCCTTCAGTTTTTCTCCTCGTGTATTTGGGTGCTCTATTTTTGTTCACATCCCTAAAACTGATCGCCCATAATTTGATTCATGTTCGGTCAAGTGTGTTTTTGTAGGCTACGGTGTCCACCAAAAAGGATACCGTTGTTATGATCCCAAAACCCATCGCATGTTCACCACTCTGAACTGCGACTTCCTTGAAACAGACTACTATTATTAGCAATTCAGTGATCATGGGAAAAATTCTACAATAGATTCACTAGATTGGGTCTACAAGCTATGCCTCTCCTATGTCGGTCCAACACATTAAGTTAGTTGGACCACTAGACCTGGCTTGAAGCGGTAGTACGGAACGACAAACTAATTGTCACGATTAGTGATCCACCACCATCTGAGGTAAGTCGTTCTTTATCAGAAAATGATTATGTTCTGGAGGTTTGTAATAAGTCGGTAATGGAAACGTAGAGGCCATAATGGAAACTAAGGCGGTAGCACTGTCAAGTGCAGAAGCACAATTTCTAGGAATAGCTCAAAGACTATAAGAGATACTCTGGCTTAGGAAGTTGATGACGGAGATTGGCTTTCGGCCATCTAGTGCGTGCAAACTATTGTGTGATAATAAGGCAGTTAAAAGCATTTTGGAGAACCCAATTCGACACGATTGAACACAACATATCGAAGTTGATCGACACTTTATCAAGGGAAATCTAGATGAAGGAATTATCAAGCTACCATTCGTACGCTCTGAAGAACGATTAGCAGACATACTTACAAAAGTAGTGAACGTAAAAATATTTCAAGAGACATTGGACAAGTTGAGTATCAAGGACCTGACTACTCAACTTGAGGGGGTGTCAGAATGACGAAACAAGAGCATGAGGAAACATGATGTTTAGGATGGATTCTAATTTAGAAACAAACAAAAGTTGTAATCTTTACTTGCCATAGATGATCCTTACCATAGTTGGTCCAATTGGATCTATAGCCCGAAGAACCACCTCTCGACAAGCCCATACAGTAATCCAACATCAATTTTCAATCAGATATATATATAGCCCGTCCAAATCCACTTAAATCAACCTAATGTTGCTAAGACATATGGTGTGGTTGACCATACAAAAGAGAAGTGTTGATCGGTTCCTTATGTGATTGAAGAAATGTCTAGATGAGCTTTACTCCCACAATCCATTATTTTTATCCAAATACTAAGTCTACATAATCACACTCGAATTAGCAATTACCGCCTAAATCCAAAATCAGGTTTCACTATTAATCAAATAGTGCAGTTTAATTCAATTAAAACACACCAAAATTGATACGTTTCCAACATTTAGGCATTCTAAATATTGAGGGTTAATTACTTAATTTGTTACACATATTTCACCATTGTTCAGAATGGTTACACATGTTTCAAAATGTGATTAATTGGTTTTGAAATGTGACTAATTGGTTTTTTTACTGTTCACCGTCAGTGATCACCGTTAATTGAGTCAACCCCATATGAAGTTATTTAAATACCCTTGTCTCTGTTGCTTATAATGGAATCCGCAGAGACATATGGAGTCACGCCGTCCCACCTACGTCGAAGATGGCCATGAAGAATGAAAGCTTCGATTTCGTCCTCCTCAATCGTCGAGATCAGTCCGGTATGTGCGCAAAACTCGTTCCCACTCTTGTATTTTGATTATTCTGTCACAATCAGTCTGTTAAGAACCCTAATTTACAGAATTAGGGTTAATTTTCACTGGTTTATGCAAGGTACTAGTTGAAGGCTTGTTCTGGGTGCGTAATTTTGGAATGGGAGCATATACCCCTGGAGGAAACGCCATTTCAAGTTCAAGTCCTGTAGGAGGGGAGCATCTACCCATGTAGAAGTGAAATTTGAAGTTGCGAATGCGTAGTTGCTGCAAATCGTAATTGTGGGCTGAATTAATGCTTATAGTTGCTGCAAATCGAAGTTGTGTGCTGCATTAATGTTTGTGTGTCTTTACTTTTGTTCAATGTACTTAGATGAAGTAGTTGTTTTTCTATTTGATGTTGAATATTTTCTTCAAATGGAAGCAAGAAGATGAACTGAAACTCTATTGTTCTTCATGACCTGGGTTTCATTGAATGAGTTTCAATGCTGTTATTCATAATTAAAGTGTTCAGGCAAAACAAAAATTTGATTAAATAGTTACATATGTATGAATATTATGTGATTAAATGGTTATCAATGTTTCTTATTATGTGATTAAATAGTTACGGATGTTCGCATATAATGTGATTAAATGGTTATATATGTTTCTTATTATATGATTAAATGGTTACTCATGTTTCATAAAAAGACAATTAAATAGAAAAAATGTCGTGACAACATTAACAACCCATTTCATTCCCACGGACAGTTTTACACAGAAACATCCCCAACGAAACATCCCAATTTCACCAAAAACCTACAGAACAACAAGGTCCACACACCCATTTACAACAAAAGACCTAGAACAAGTTCACCATCAATTGACAAAACAGTTTCCAGCCCCACAAAACATATTTCCTGGTACGACTATATGTCAGTACTAAACCTGCTTACATATTTCCAGCCCCACAAAACATATTTACAGCTTTGACAGTCTTGTCACTGTGTAGCTCGTCTGTCACGCGGATATCCGAACTTACCCATTGACCTTTTGTGTTGTCTTGTCCTTTTGGGTAAAACAGTTTTTTTCAGTGGTAGATCAGGCAGAATTATTTCTCTTGATTCAGATAGGACTGGTGCCGAAGATACGACATCGTGTTCGATGTCCACATAAGTCGGCTTTGGAAAAGCTCTAAACTTTCGTCCCTTACCTGCTTTTTCATCTGGTTCACATGACAGTAACTAATTAGTATAATACTTATAGTAAACCGAACTTACATTGTGTTTGCATACTAACCGATGATGATTTGACGGCTAATGTCTTCAAACGCCTTTTTGGAGTTGTGAACCCCTCATTTTCAGTTCCAACAGGTACACCTTCTGCAGGCGGTGTCCCCAAATGTACAGCAGGCGGTGATTGTGGTTCAACTTCAGGCGTATTTTGTTGTGAAGAAGACTTCGGTCCACCTTTCTTTTGGACCTGCAATTTCTTCCTACGAACAGGAGTTCTAACTTTCTTTGACTGACTACTTGGTCTCGATGTTTGGGACTGCGAACGTGTGTTCGCCTTCCCCAGAGGTGGTGTACTCTCAGGCTGCGCATCGGTCTGTAACTTTCTTTTGGTAGGCCTCTTTGGGAGTTTTGGAATAGTCGTTTCCTATTCAAAGTACGAGCCAAAAGCACGTTAATTCAGTTGGTATCTCTGTTAGACAAACACAGAAGGTTAAGAACCGACATACCTCAGCCTCAACTCTTTGTGAGCAACCTCTTTTATTATGCCTGTGCTCCCCGCATTCTGAATAAAACTGTTTTAAACCAGTTTTACTTAGTCTAGAACTACCTGTGTGGGAGTCTTCAATGGCTGAACGGACTCGCTTCTTCCTTGGTCTTACAGAAAGTGCCTTAACAACCGGTAGATCAACAGGTAAAGAATTGGTCTGTGCCCAGTCATCACGCCCCGACAATGCGTGTATGACACCAGCATACGTCTGTTCGTATGCACGTTTTTGATAGAAAGGATGACAGAATGGTGCCAGTTCATGAACACGGGAGTACGACAAGCACGCAATGGCATGAACACAAGGTAGACCACTTAACTCCCAAGCACCACAACGACATGTTTTATCGTAAACATTGGTTTTATACGAAATACGCGGTCCAGTATATACCTCATACTCACCATCCGCAGCATACAATACCTGACAGACACCTATCCTTGTTGTCATCTTTCTGCGTTTCTTCACTGTATTCCTCCCGAGCTGCCCTGACTGAGTCTCTGCAGTCAGTCGTCGATTAGCGAAGTCGTGCATCCTCATTTTTTGGAGTTCCTCAACTAATGTAACTAGAGGCTTGTCTCTAACATTGATGATCTTATTGTTAAAGCTCTCGCAAATGTTATTCACCAACAAGTCAGTTTTTGAAGAACACCTAAATTGATATCTACACCATGAAGTTATGTCTATTCCTGTCATGCTTTTGTGTTTGCTTTCTTCAACAGGTCCATATGTCATTTGTGTCGGGTATAGGTATACGCACACGCAGCTGACCAAACACGTTTCCAGACCTCTGTCTCTACCAATCCTTTAACTTGCATATTCTGGTAGGTATGTCGCATGCAATACCGATGCTCCGACTGTGGTAGTATAGCCTGGACAGCTTGTATCAGACCCTACAGATGACCATTTAATCAAATGTTAACTAAACATGACTAACCAAATAATCACAAACAGATAAACATGATGCATCAATTAACCACATTATGCTTAACACAGAGATCACCATTTAATCAAATCTGGACTAAACATGGATGACCAAATAAGCACAAACAGATAAACATGATGCATCAATTAACCACAATTTACTTAACAAAACTAACCATTTAATCAAAACGTACGTTCTGTCGATCCGACATCACTGTCCATATCCCGTCTGTACCTATGTCTCCAGCCAGAATTTCCAGAAACCACTTCCAAGATTGGTGGTTTTCAGCTTACACCCATGCAAACGCCACTGGGAACAACGCATTGTCCGCGTCTCTTGTGACGGCACAAATAAGTTGTCCACGATCAGGACTCTTCAAAAAATAGCCATCCAGGGCTATGAAAGGTCGACACCCATTTCGCAGCCCTGTTACACAAGCATTCAGGCACACGTAGAGCCTCTCAAACCTGGATCGTAAAGGACCTTAAACTGAGTCCACGTGTAGGGCAACGGTACTTCCAGGGTTATGTTCCATCAGTATTGCTGCATAGTCCCTAACCCTACACTAAGAGAATCTGTATCAACAGCCACGAAATTAATTTGTTGACACAAGGAGTGGGTTGGTAAAAAGGTGTATAAGTGACGGCATTTTAATACGTCCTAGTAGCCATGTTTTAGTGTCAGTCGTAGCACAAACAATCCTTTAGTATTGACGTTTGCCGTCGCAATATGTCTGTGCCGATCAAATCCATGTGTCAAAAACTCAGCCGAGGTTAATAGTGATATTCAGTAACGGAATATGTTGGTATTGCAAAACAGTATGTTTACTTTCAAAATTAATTGATGTAATAAATGGGTAAACAGTATCGGCATAACTTCATTGGTAATATATGTATTGTCGTTGCTAAACTCTATACCCGCAATTATAACAGAACAGACCGTTTTTTCCAGTATAGTTCAAAACTCCCATGTACAGACCAGAGCCTTCGTCAGTCCATCAACGACCGTTGCCAAGAACGGATTCCCTTTCAGATCGACTCCCAGGATGCACGTAGGTTGTGCGCAGACATTCCAGGAAGCAACCCAGCTGGTGCCGATCAATCGTGAAGTCGTTTGCTGCAGTATCCCGCGACAAGAATTTCTCCTCAGGTAGGTTGGCATGAATAGTCGAATGTGGCTTCTTGTAATTGCGAATTGAATTGTCATGAGCTTAATTGTGTGTTATATATAGCCAACGGTCATGAGCTTAATTGTGTGAATTGAATTGTCATGAGTTGTAGTGTTTAGCCCCAAAAAACGTGCTGCAACAGACAAGTAACAAATGTGCTGATAAAATTGGACAAGTCGATCGAAGGAGTTCTACTCTTGCGTATAACAACTAATTAACTAGAAATTAAGCTAGCTGCAGCTCGTACGGTTCCAACGGACAGCTCTCTGGTTCCGTTTGGTTCGATCCACACATAAACGAAAATGCATATTTGAACTTTTACAAATGGTCTGGATAACTGTCAACAACTGATGATGCTACTTCCTGTAATGCATGTTTCTAAACTGTTGTGCTGTCTTTTTAATCCCAAAGAGTTGGATTGATATTTTTTGCAGAAATAGAAGGGCGATGGATAAGAGTTGGATGACCAAACCTCGGCAAAGTGGGGAATATAAGGAAGGGGTCGCTTTGTTTCTCGACTTTGCCTACTCTCATTCCAGTTGGGATGGTAAGATTTACTGTCCTTGCAATAACTGTGTTGGTGCTTTCTTAATAGGGAGAACTACTGTTAAGCTCCATCTTGAAAAATGGGGAATATTGCCAACTTATACTACATGGATGGATCATGGGGAGGAATTCGAAGATGTGATCTGTAATGGTAGGAATTCATCCTCTCGTGGGGAAATGGAGGATATGGTGCATGATGGGTTCGGTGGTATGAGGGTGGACGAATGTGAGGAACCAAACGCCGATGCTAGGATATTTTATAAGCTATTAGAAGATTGTGAAAAGAGCTTATATCCCAGTTGTGTCTCCTACACGAAGATGTCCTTTTTAGTTGAATTGTTGCATCTCAAGGCACTGTACAAGGTTTCAAACAAGTTCGCTGATCAGCTACTTCGCATGCTAAGTAAAGTATTGCCACCAGGGAACACAGTCCCTAACTCCTACTACGAAGCCAAGAAATTTATAGGAGGGTTAGGTTTGGACTACCAAAAGATGCATGCTTGTGTAAATGACTGTATACTATTTAGAAAAGAGTACGCCAATTTGGATGTGTGTCCAACGTGTGGGGAGTCAAGATGGATTAAACCTCGACACAACACTGGAGGGCTGGATGTACCAGAGCAATCGAAGCGACAAAGAGGGAAGCTACCAGTCAAAGTACTTCGATATTTTCCACTAACTTCAAGGTTGCAAAGATTATTCATGTCCCCCAAAACTGTTTCCTCTATGACCTGGCACCATACACGACGATTAAAGGATGGTATTCTACGTCATCCTGCTGATACAGACGCTTGGAAGAAACTTGACAGCATACTACCTGTATTTGGGGAAGACACACGGAATGTGAGGCTTGGATTAGCTCCGGATGGGTTTGATCCGTACAGTGATAAAAGTCACCCATATAGCATGTGGCCAGTTGTTCTTATTCCATACAATGTGCCTCCCGAGGTGTGTTTGAAAGATACAAACTACGTGCTATCAATGTTGATTCCCGGACCAAAGGCTCCAGTAAATGACATGGACGTGTATCTGTAACCGTTTATCGAAGAGCTGAATGAGTTATGGTCGAATGGTGTGCTCACATATGATGCAGAGAAGAAAGAAAAATTCTAGATGCGCGCAGCTGTACTTTGGACCATTAATGATCTTCCTGCCTATGCGAACTTGTCCGGTTGGGCTACTTACGGTAATTTGGCATGTCCTATCTATCAAATGGACACCCATTATTGTCGATTGAAGAATGGCTGAAAATCTTCTTTTATGGGACACAGACGATTCCTCCCCACCGATCACCCATGGAGAAGAAACAAAAGTTCATTCGATGGGAAACGAGAGTTACGGATGGCCCCACAAAGACTATCGGGGGAGGAAGTGTTACGTGTGCTAGAGAATCTTGATCCTGTCATGTTCGGTAAGACTCAACCGCCCATTCAGGTTGGAATAGACTCAACTACTGGAAATTGGAAAAAAAAAAGCATATTCTACCAAGTACCTTATTGGCAGCACCTCTTAATCCCTCACAATTTGGATGTGATGCACATTGAGAAAAACGTGTGTGATAACCTCATTGGGATGTTATTGGGTGTTGCCGGTAAAACGAATGACAACCTTAATGCTCGGCTCGACTTACAGGCCTTAGGCATAAGAACGAGCTTGCATCCAGTCCGTAGAGGAACAAAATTGGTCTTACCACTAGCTTGCTTTTCCCTATCAAAGGAACAGAAGATTAAACTGTGTGAGTTTCTTAAGAACTTGAGACTTCCTAGCGGTTATTCATCAAACATTTCACGTTGTGTTAAGGTGGAAGACAGAAAATTGATTGTGTTGAAAAGTCATGACTACCATGTTCTCATGCAACGTATCCTATCTGTGGCTATTAAAGGATTACTCCCCAAACATTTATGCAAAGCTGTGATAGACATGACTAACACATTCAGGATTCTATGCTCTAAGGAGTTGCACTCGTCGGATCTGTTGAAGGTGGAGTGGCAATTACCCATGACAATGTGCAATCTAGAAAGAATCTTCACACTAAGTTTCTTCAATATTACAGTCCATATTATCATCCATCTAGCAGAGGAAGCAAAAATAGCTGGGCAAGTGCAATATCGTTGGATGTATTCAATCGAAAGGTAAGTTTTTTCACTCTTTTATGAAGTATGCCTTTGACAGAAGAGGTGTCTCACTAATAACATGTTCTTATTGTAGGATAATGGGGATAATGAAGTCGTTTGTGCGTAATCGTAGTCTTCCGGAAGGGTCAATAGCGGAGGGTTATATTGCTCTGGAGTGTTTGACATTTTGTTCTAGATATCTCAAAGACATTGAGACCAAATTTACAAGACACGAGCCAGTTATAGTAACTGAGGTAACTCCAAGGGCGGCAGATGGGTTATCGATCTTCCAGCCGGTAGGAGCTCCAATAGGTCGTGCAATTGTCCGTGAACTGTCAAACACAGAATGGGAGCAGTGCCACTTGTACGTCCTTAATCAGTCTGAAGAAGTGAAGCCATTCATCGAGTATTGCATTCACCTTTACAGTTATGTTTATTCTCAAACTTTTAACAGCATTACATCTAACAATCGGATTGGTTGTCTTGTCCATGTACGTAGTGAACACAAGAGGCAACTACTAGGCGCACGGGTGAGTAGGCGGAACATCGATGTCATGCACAATAGAACATTCATACCATGGTTGGAGGGCAGGGTATGGCACTATGACACAGATAGGAATGGGTATTCCTTTTAATGTCAACGTTATTGACGGTTGGAGTATCTGCATTCTCAGGTTGGTCGAATAGTTGGATCGGCTGAGGATGAGAGAGGTCGCCAACTAAAGGCTTTGGCACGAGGACTGTTATATGGAGCTAAGACATATACTGGTTATAAAGCAAATGGGTTCATCTTCCACACCAAAGAGCGGTCTGTAATGAGGAGTTTTGACAACAGCGGTGTGTTGTGCAAAGCTGACACAACGTGCTATGCGAGTACATCCGATAACAACCCCAATGAAGGTGCAATTGATTATTACGGAGTGTTGAGGGAGGTGGTTGAGCTGCAGTACCTTGGTCACCTATCGGTTGTGTTGTTCAAATGCGATTGGTACAACGTACTTTCATCCTTCAATGGGATGAAAATTGATGAGTACGGATTTGTGTGTGTCAATACCAAAAAGAAATTATCAACCGATGAGCCATTCGTACTTGCAGCTCAAGCATCCCAAGTTTTCTACTTACAGGAGAACATTAACCCTGATTGGAGCACTGCGCTGAGGGCAGAGTCCAAAAACGATTTGTGATTGGGGGTCAAATGAGTGGGGAGTCAGTGGAGCCATATCAGGAAACATCAGCCCTGGTTGTTGATGTACCAAATGTAGTTCCTGTCGATGATGTGGTTGATTGGTGTAGAAATGACATTGAGGCTCTCGAAATATCTGTTGAGGATGCCACCCCGGAGATGACCACAGAAGTCTTGAAAGAAGCAACTGAAGGCCTTGACGACATATATGTTCTTGAGCTAGATGAGGAGGACATTACTGATGATGGAACAGACAGTGACACAGATACAGAATTTGAGGACGATTTGTTCGATGAGGATGACGATGATGATGATGTTGCATCGTAACTTCGTGTGCAATAGAAGAGTGTTTGTATGTTTCTTAAGGTAATTGTTCAATAGTTAGGAATTTAATTCTGTCATTGTTCAATAGTGAGGATCGTAGATTCTGTCAATGTGAGAATTGTTTAATTTGTTCAAATGTGTATGTTCTGTCCAGATTTGAGATGGTTTTACTGATTTGTATGTTCTGGCCATATTCTGTCCAGATTTGTATGGATCGTCCGAATTGAGATGGTTTTACTGAGATTGTTCAATATTGAGTTGTTATTCTGTCCAGATGTGTATGTTCTGTCCGAAATGAGATGGTTTTACTGAGATGGTTTTACTGAGATTGTTCAATATTGAGCTGTTATTCTGTCCAGAAATGTATGTTTTGTCCGAAATGAGATGATTCGACTGAGATTGTTCAATACTGAGTTGTATTTCTTACATATTTGTATGTTCTGTCCGAATTGAGTGCTGCATACTGAGATTGTTCAGTATTGAGATTGTTTGGTTCACTAGTTGTTGTGTTGAAATATCAATACTTTCTATAAGTGTTATGTAGCTGGTTGTGCTGTGTAGCTGGTTGTGCTGTACGTGTGTGCTGTAAGTGTTGGTCATGTTGTTGTTGTAAGTCGAAACTGCATTTGGAAGCTGGAAGCTGTACTTGGAAGATGGCAAAACAGCAGGCGAAAATGCAGTCAATTGCAGCTCATCACTTGTGGCCTGTAAACTGGTTCTCGTTCTGTCCAAATGCTGCCAAAAGGTGTGCCTGCTGCAGCTCGAAATTGCAGCTCAAATGCTGTCAAACGAAAATAACTGTTATGTGCCCTGGTGTTTTTCACAAAACATACATTCAGTTGTTTTTCACACACATACATATATTAATACTTTCAAAATACTGTCATACATTCTGTTTTGGACCAACACTGCCATACACAACATGCTGTCGACTGTAGGTGATGTTACACTCTGTAAAAAACGTTTCCAATCCAATCTATGTCATTCTAATCCTATCTATGTCATTCTAATCCAATTCATCCTCATCTATGTCATTCTAATCCAATCCAATCCACGTGCTGTCAAAATAGATACCAATTCAATTCATGTGTTGTCAAAATGTAATCCAATTCATCCTCAGCAAATAGATAGCATGTGCTGACAAAATGAAAGGATGCAAACAGAATACATTGAAACTCACAATCTAGACAGAATACATTGTCAAACAGTGAAGGGATGCAACCCAAAGCTCACGATCTGCACGTTATTGCCATTAAAATGTGTTGCATCTGAACAAGAACACACAACACACTCCTTTGCTGTACTTTTCATGATCACTTCTGCAGGCCACTGACAGAACTCTACCGTATGAAGCTGAATGGCTGTCCTGCAGAAGGTGGAACTCCTGCTGTAAATGGAAGCTGCACTAGTTGGGGTCTCCTTGAAGCTCCACTCGGCCTGCTTAAGAACTGCAGTAGACAGAGGTGGATTTGTATGTAGAGGTCGGGTTGAAAGATGACAGGGAGCAATGTGTCGAGTCTACTATGGACCGAATTGTGTGTCCACATTGTTTATTTGTCATATACATGAGATCTAACATGTAGACACATGTTAACACTTTGACACATAGTGATTACCACTTTGACACATAGTGGTAACACCTTGACAAATAGTTATAACACCATGACACATGGTAGAAATTTATTTCATCAATTAATAACACCATACACTTTTGAAAGTTATATTTTTCAACAAACTAAGTAAAATTTGTATAAGTTGATATTAAATGTGTAGCCACTTGTATAAATTTGTATACATTGCTACACAATTCTATACATTTGTATAAAGTAAAACAATAGTACACTATGACACATCAACTAAACTGTCACATAACAAAGTTGTATTTGAAACATAAAATGAATAAGGATACATCAACTAATACATAAAGATACATATGTCTTGATTTTATAAAATGATGTAGAAATATTGTGTTATAAGATAAGTATATAATAATTTATAATAATTAAGAGGAGTTGTTATACAAATGATGTTATTATACATATGATGTCATTAGGAAATATAAATAATAAGTATATTTTTCATAAAATACGTAAAATTTGTATAAATTTGTAGACATTTGTATAAAGTATAGTATTATCATGTTATACAATAAGACACTTTGACACATCAATGGATATAACACATAAGAAAGTTGTATTTCAAACATAACATGAGTATGATTTAAATTGCATACATAAGGATAATTAGGTCTTCATTTTAAACACGATTTAGACATATTGTGCTATAATATAAGTATATAGA
The DNA here is from genome assembly GCA_946814005.1 of Chamaenerion angustifolium. Taxonomy (NCBI): domain Eukaryota; kingdom Viridiplantae; phylum Streptophyta; class Magnoliopsida; order Myrtales; family Onagraceae; genus Chamaenerion; species Chamaenerion angustifolium. Next base: position 16,587,721 of record OX328277.1, on the reverse strand, counting down.
AATTTTTTAAAAATTAATCTAAAATTCAAACAAGTTATGTTAGATGTATACATAAGATGTACACTGGAACGGGCCTGGCATACACGAGCCAATCCATGTCAAACACGGCCACTGTCCATCACATTTTCGAGCGGGCCAATTCAATTTAACGGCCCAATTGCGCAGAGTCTGGCCTCAGATGAATAGATGCTACGGATGAGGACGAAGCTGAAGCGTCTCCTCAGTTCAAACAACTACGACGCCTCGGTTCCTACACGAGGCTGTAGGTTTCATCATCACATACAGGTCGATTTGACGCCTCAGTCCTTTCATGTTTCCGTGGACTTCTCTTCTTCTTCCCGCGCCTAATTTTCACTGCATTTGGGTCTGCTAGAAGACTCTGCGAGTTTCCCTTCTTCCACTGCTCCAGGCTTCGCTTCCATCTGTGCAGGACGATCTTCTAACTTTCCCTCAGCAAGGTATGGTTCTAATTTCCTGTTGGATGATTCTGTTGTGTGGCGCACAAGGTATGGTTGAGCATGGTATGGTTGAGCAAGGTATGGTTCAGCAAACCCTTTGTTCGTCTATGTCGCACGACTCTTACATGTTTACTGTCCTTTCCCCCTGGATCTCATCTATTTGCGACCATTTTATACACGTTTTTTTCATTTTAAAAAACATTGCTTGGAAGCAAAGATTCACCTCTGTCGATGATCCATGGCTGATAAACAAGTCCCTAAGCAGTCGTAGTTTCATGCAAGTCGTTGTTATTCTTTTATGTGCACCATGTCACGGAATGCTCAGTAAGGGTGGTTATGCTGAGAATAAAACGTGTGCTGTTAAAGATGGAAACTTTACACCAGAAACTTGCGCAAATTTCAAGTTATGCTACTCTGTTTAACAATATATTCTCAGTATGGTGGGTACTCGGAGAATGGTCGCCGGAAAAACCGTAGCTTCAAAGCTACCCATCTGTAGATCCCCAAGGAAGATAAACAGGGCTGCCCCAAGTAAGTTGTTTTTTTCACTACTACGTCTTGTACTTAGGGATTTCCTCTGTTTTAGGTGCTCGGTAACTAACACACTACACATTGCTATAGGGGTTACGCTTGTGGAGAACAGCCCTGCAGTCCCTCAGCCTGTGGAGAACATCCCTGGAGTCCCTCCGCCTGTCGAACCTCCTTTCGAGGTGTCTACTGAAGAGGAAATCCAGCCGGAGGACCCCTATGTGGAGGAACCACCAGGTATACAAATAGGTAATAACTTCTAATTTGTCCCATACTATTAAGCATGCATTTGTACAACTTGGTTATCTAATTGATACCTGATTTACGTGTCAGCTGCGGAAGAGGAAGAAGTAATTATTCAATTGGAAAGACTACGTAGAGGGAGAACTAGATGCATAAGGTTGTCTAGAAATGGCGTCAACGAAAAAGAGGTTCTAAAATTTAACTCTCGAGGTAAAGTCTGCAGTAACAATGCTTCGATGTTTGCAAGTTGGTGTGGCTGCATTGTTAGGAAACGAATGAATGCACCTCTCATGGTGAAAGACTGGAAGGAGATTCCTAAGTCTCCAATAGACTACGAAGCGAAGATGCTCTTGCTGGTGGCGGTAAGTCTCAGTTGTAAATGGAACTAGGACATACATATTGCACCTGTCTATTTGTAAATGATGTAAGAAATGGTTCTAACATTTCCGTATTGTTCAAACTCGCAGGAGAAGTTTGTGATACCGGATGATGACAACCCGAAGCAGCTGATCATTTGTACTCTTAAAGAGAAGTACAGAAACTACAGGGCGAATCTAAAGAGAAGGTACTTTGACAAGTACCTTAAGAATGAAGAAAGGTTACAAAACATTCCTCCTGACGTGGTGAAAGAGGATTGGGTGTGGCTTGTTAACTGGTTCAGCTCAGACGAGTTCAAGGTTTGTGCCTTCCTCCCTATTGCAACTGTATTTTTTCGTATCGTTAATGACTTGCTGCACTTTTTTAACGTAAACTGGTTGTAACTTCAAATTGTTTAAAGTTAAAGAGAGATCATAACAAAGCCAACAAAGCTCACCAAGTCATGAGGCACACCGCTGGCACTTCGTCATTTGCGAGGAGAGAATAAGAAGAGGTAATCCTAACATTGAATTGTTATGTTTAAGAAATAGTTAGCTACCCTTGAACAAGTATATGGTACTCTTGCAGATTGAGAAGAACAACGGGAAACATCCGGGGGAGTATCATATGTTCAAGAAGAACCATGTGGACAAGAAAGGACAGCCGCTGGATGATAAAACCATATCAATACTGGTAAGTAGTACTGCCGACCCATATAGTCACATGTGTTGTACATTTGTATCTGATTGCTCGTTTATGTTCTTGGAACACCGTTTGCAAAATAGGAACAAGTGGAGGAAAGGGCTGCCCAGTTGGCAACTGGGGAGGAGGAGTCTGTTGTTGAAAAGGATGTTTTGTATGAGGAAGTTCACCAACCTGAGCGTCGTCGAAGTCGGGTGTCAAAGGCAGCACGGATGATGGAAAGTAAGCAGTTAAAGCAGGCAAGGAAGGAGGTAGCTAGAAATGCAGCCAAATGTGAGTCACTCTGTGATCAACTAAAGGAGTTCCAGGCCAGCATGGAACAATTTCAACGTGATATTGCTGTCATGAAAAGTACAATGTTTGGCAACGGTGCGTATAGTATTGATTTAATTGCATTGTGTACACCCATTTAGTCATTGTAGGGTATATTCTATAGTATGATGCTACCATGGTTGCTGTTATTTCTATGTTTGCAGATCCAAATGCATGAACCGTGGAAACGTGCTGTAAGTACTCATGCTTAGTAGTTATAGTGACTGGTGGTACACTAGGTGTTGAGTGATTGTAAATTGATATTTTGGACATGATGTAAATGTGAACATGTCATCTATGTTTGATCAACCTTGACAATGCAAAGTGTATAGGGGACAGCCTTGGTACTGGTGTGTTGCTGGAGGAAGTGACAGTAATGAAGCAGCGTGCCTTTCTCCGTCTGCGGGTGGAAGTTGATGCCTCGGTTCCGCTGATGCATGGATTCGGATGGGAGGATTCGAATGGTGTAGGCAAGTGGGCCTCGATCAAGTACGAGAGGTTGTCTGGGTTCTGTTACGGGTGTGGGTGCATTGGCCATTCTTCGGGCTCGTGCTCTACTACAGTGGTTTTGGACGAGTCGTGCCCTGGCTGTCCTATCTATGGACCGTGGCTCGCTGCACCTCGCCCCAGGCTCGTGACTAGATGGTTAAACAAGGGGGGCGGCTCTCAGCAGCCTGCTACAAGAGAGGCGGGGACCAAATCGTGGTCGCAACTGATGAGGGAAGCGAGGAGCGCAGGGAACAGCTTGGGCAGGGGCAGGGGTGTGTTCGGGGTCTCTTCGGCTCAGAGCAGAGCTCAAGGCACCATTTCTGGAGCTTCGGTCAACAAAGATGTGAGAGAGGCTTCTGGGAGTACAGGGGAGTGCTGCGGGAGCCAAAATCTTTCGGTTGAACACATGCAGCTCAGGTACAGTGCTATGCAAGTGACTCTTCGCCGAGGATTACCTTACCTCTTCTCGACCTTAATGGTCCGCCTGAGATGGAGGAAGGGGAAATCCTCCAACCTTGGCATCCATTCGACCTGTCTTTAACCCTTGACCCAACCTTGACAGCTGCTCAGACATTTCCGGATCAGGCTGCACTTCCCCAGGGCCATACATCCTTACCTCCTCCCCCCTTGCCTCTCCTCTATCCCTGGCCTTCGACATCGACATCCTCCTGAACCTTTCCACACCCTATACTCCTGCCAACCCTGTGCTGATCCATGTCCATGCCCTAGCCCGAAACCTTGCCCTGACAACCGTTATTCCCTCCATGCCTAACCACCCTCCCTGCTTTCCTGGCGGTCTCACAACCATGGTCCAGGTCCCCGCCCCTCTCTGTCAGCCTAGCCTGCAAACCTCGCCATCCTACCAACCAACCACCTTCTCCTCCATGCCAACCCTCCCTGCAGGGCAACCACCCACATATCCCCCCCCAGCCTCTCCCCCATGACCATGTTGTATCCGCCTATCCACACATACTGCCTATACCGCTTCCTACAACCCTCAGCCAATCCCTCATCGACCCACCCAACTACCTCCACCAGCTACAGCCCTCTAAGCCTCCTCTAGAGACCCTTGCCCGTTCCATAGCACCATCGAGCCCCATCCTCTCTGTGGCTGGCATACCCCATCAGCCAACCGGCCACGTTACAGCTGCTCCTTCACGCCTGCCCATGCATGTGACCCCAGTTAGGGAGATCAGTCTGCCCAAGCGTCGGGTCAGCACTGATTTGGAGGGGGGAGAAGGGAAGAGGCAGAAGACTTCCTCGTCAAGGCCTGCGGGTTTACCTAAAACTCGTGGGGGTAACAGATTGACACTCCGTATGGAGAAACCTAGCTCGTCCCGTGGGAAGGGTTCCGGTGGCTGTCCCCGAACAGCCACGGGGTCCCAATGAATGTGATCAGCTGGAATTGTTAAGGGTTAGGGTCTCCCTTTACAATTCGACATCTAAAAGACCTGGTGAAGGGTTCTCATCCGATGATTGTGTTCTTAATGGAGACAAAACAGAATGAGACCCACTGTGAACGTGTTCGAAGAGAGGTTGGTTTGGATTTTGGGTTTTACGTGGCTCCGATGGGGGCCAGTGGAGGATTAGCGCTTTGGTGGACTAATGAGGTCGACATCCTCATTCATTTCGCGGATAAGAACTTTGTGGATACATCCGTGGTTTGTAGGGCTAATGGGGAGGTGTGCCGGATTACTTGGGTCTACGGCGATCCTGTTTTTTCGAGGAGATCCATTAACTGGGAGAACCTCAAAACAATGGGACTCAACCGTTTGGGGCCGTGGATATGCGTGAGTGACTTTAACGACATCTCTCATCACAGGGAGAAGGTCGGGGGAAATCGTAAAGATCAGAACAAGATTGATGGGTTCATTGAACTCATGGAGGCCATTCATGTGGAAGATATCGGTTTCAAAGGCCAAATGTTTACTTGGACAAATAATATGAGGGGGGGTGACAAGATTAGAGAAAGGCTAGATAGGGTTTTGGCCAACCTTGCATGGAGCGTCAAATTCCCATCGGCACAGTGCATTCACGGGCTCATGATTGGGTCGGATCATTCACCGATCATCCTCTATTTTGCTTACGAAGATGGTAAAGGGAAAAAGCCTTTCAGATTCGAAAATATGTGGCTAGAAAAAGAGGAATGTGGGGAGGTTATCAGTGAAGCTTGGAACCGGGGTGAAGTTGTGCGATCTGGCCACGACATGGGACCGTAGTTGGACAGGTGTAGGGAGGCTCTTACGGATTGGAGTCGGAGAGAATTCAAACACAATATTGTCGAGATCAACAAAACGAAGCAATGCCTTCGTACGTTGGAGGGCCGACCACAGTCTGTATGTGGCGAGAACGAAGAACGAGCTCTGAAGTCTCATCTACATGCCCTGTAGAAGAGGGAGGAGATCTTTTGGAAGCAAAGGTCTAGGGTCACATGGCTCAACAGTGGTGATAGAAATACCAAGTTTTTCCACTTATCGACTTTGTCTCGTAGAAGAAGGAACAAGATCATCCGCCTTAAGGGGGAGGACCGTCAGTGGAGGAACGGGGACAGACATATAGCTGCCGAGCTGCACAGGTTCTATTCGTCACTTTTCACCTCTGACCGCCTCTCAGGGACTGGGGTTGCCTTCCGGGCTACCTTGGACTGCATTCCTTCTCATATCGATAGTACCGCTAACGAGGATTTGACTAGGCCAGCTTCAGAGGTTGAGATCAGGAAGGCTTGCTTCCAAATGGGAGGGTCTAGAGCTCCAGGCCCGGATGGTTTCTCGGGTACCTTCTTTTAGAAGAATTGGTGCACGGTTGGTCCAGACATTGTCACATCGGTTAACGCTTTCCTCACAACAGGTATCATGCCATCGTTTCTTAACCAAACAGATATTACTTTGATTCCTAAAATTGTTAATCCTGTGTGTTCATCTGATTTCCGCCCTATTAGCCTGTGCAATTTTGGTTACAAAATTATCTCTAAGGTTCTGGCAAATAGGCTTAAAACCTACTTGCCAGAGCTGATCACCCCGTACCAGAGTGCTTTCGTTTCAGGGAGACGAATTCAGGATAGCATTATTATTGCCCATGAGATGTTCCATTATCTCAAGACGCGCGGCAAGGCGAGGGACTCTTATGGCCGGTCGGAGTGTGCGCTTAAGATTGATATGCAGAAGGCCTATGATCGCGTTGAGTGGGACTTCCTCTTGGAAGTCATGAGGAGGCGGGGCTTTTCAGATAGGTGGACTGGGTGGGTTGAAGCTTGCATCTCTACAGTTACATACAGAGTAGTCGTTAATGGGAAGCCTTCACAGTCGATCACACCAACCAGGGGCCTCAGACAGGGTGATCCTCTTTCTCCATACCTTTTTATTTTGGTTTCTGATGTGTTATCGAGATTGTTGGAGGAACAGGTGACACTTGGTAACATCGGTGGTATCCGACCTGGGAGAGGGTGTCCGGAGATTCAACACCTTTTCTTCACGGACGATTCCATTCTTTTCATTAAAGGAACGATGGAGAAAGCATTGAACCTCAAAATGCTACTCCATTCCTATTGTGTGGGGTCGGGCCAAAAGGTGAACTTTGCAAAGTCAAGTATTTATTTCAATTCTGCTGCAGGGGACACCTACAAAAGAGATGTCACGGCCATCTTTGGGGTCTCGAGGGTGTTGGACCCGGGTTTCTACCTTGGTATCCCCACGGTTTGGGGGATATCGAGGAAGGATGCTCTCACATACTTGAAGGAACGGATAAAGGACAAGTTACACGGGTGGAAGAGTAGGTTGCTCAACCAAGCGGGCAAAGAGGTACTCATAAAGGCCGTCATCACGGCAATACCTACCTACGTCATGCACATTTTCAAACTCCCGGTCTCATGGTGTAAGGAGGTTAACGCGATCATAGCTCGTTTTTGGTGGGGTGCAAAGGATGGGGCTCGGAAAATCCATTGGCGGAATTAGGGTTCTATGACGACCTCGAAGTCGTTAGGTGGGTACGGGTTCCGGTACCTTAGCTCGTTTAATACCGCGATCCTCGCAAACATGGCGGCTAGGGCGATGTCGGAGCCTACCGCACTTTGGGTGAGGGTGCTCAAGGGCCTATATTTCCCCAACACGTCTTTCATGTTCGCGACGCAAGGGAGTCGGGCCTCGTGGGCGTGGACGAGTCTGTTGTCGGGCAGGAACGTCATCCGGGACGAGGGTTGCTGGCTGCCTGGGGACGGTTCTTCTATAAGACCCTTTGATGATCCTTGGGTGCCACAAGCCACAGGTTTTAGGGTACGCCCTCGTACTGACGCCCAGACTGCTGCTCCTGGCTCGGTCGCTGATTGGATGGACCACTGTTCTCACAGGTGGCAGGAGCAGAACATCAGAGACTCGGTTCATCCGAGCGACGTCGAAGCTGTTCTCAGTGTAACCATCCCGCTTGAACAGAGGAGTGACACTCTCCTTTGGCCTCACACCACCGATGGTAAGGTATCTATTAGATCGGTTTATCACCATGTTCACTCTGCAGATCATGTGCTTTCCTTGGACCTCAACCACCACCCTCCAGTGGACATCCCGTTCGTGTGGTCGGCGATATGGAACTCCGGAGTCTGGCCAAAAATTAAGGCGTTTATGTGGAGGATGGTTTCAAACTCTCTTCCAACGCGGATCAATCTTCAACGCCGGGGACTGGAGCTGGATACTACGTGCGTGGCCTGTGATGAGGTTGAGTCTAGGGAACATATGTTATTTGGCTGTGCTTGGGTGCAGGATCTCTGGCTGCGCTTCACAAACAGAGAATTGCTGCAGGTGGGCAAACAATCGATCGAGGACTGGCTAAGGAGGCTGACCTTGTCTGCGCCACGGATGTCGAGTCGTCAGCAACGGACCTGGCACACCTGCATGATCATCTGCTGGGTGGTCTGGAAGAGCAGATGCAAGCGGGCCTACGAACAGGTGCAACCGGTGCTTGAGCTGTTGGTGAACGAAGTGGCCAGAATTATGGCCGAGACTACAGAACCAGTTGATGCGAGGGTCAGAACCGTGCCTAGGTGCTGGGAGAGACCTCCTGGAAACGTCGTCAAGGTTAACACAGACGCTGCATGGTGCATGGCGACAATGCAAGGAGGGATCGCGGCGGTGGCTCGGGACAGCGCGGGAACAATGGTCGGTGGCTGCCATCAGACGATCATGGCGACCTCAGCGGACCATGCAGAGGCGCAGGCGGTTTTGCTAGCTACGAGGCTGGCGGTGGAGAACCGTTGGCCGTGTGTGATTGTGGAGTCGGACTCTTCAAATGTTATTTACCACCTTCTACGGAAGTTTTTTGTTTGGAGGATTGCCCCCATTTTGTCGAACGTGATCTCGATATCGGCCTCGATTGAGAGACTCACGTGGGAGCATATCCCTAGATCCGCTAATGCTTGTGCGGATTGGCTTGCTAAGCAAGCATTGTCGGGGTTGTGTCCTACGGATTGGGTGTTATCACCCCCAACCCCGCTTAGTCGTTTACTGCTTTCGGATATTTCTTTGTATACGAACAATCCTTCTTCTCATGCTTAATATAGCAGTGTTTCTTTTGGGCCAAAAAAAAATATATATGTTTGTGTTATGGTTTCCATACATTTGTTTGAAATGCTTGGCTATGTATAATTTCGGATGTGTTGAAAATGGTTCTACATAAGTAGCTGTTTGAGTATTACCTGTTTATGTATTGTCTGTTTATGTATTTTGTTTGGGTATGCTTGGCTACGAGCATTAGCATGGCCACCAATTCGAAAAGAGAAACATTAGCATTTGGATCAAAACAAACCATTGCCGACGGACTGTAATTGTATCCGTAATTGATGCTTAATATAACATTTAACCATGACAACACGCATACACAAAACATTGTCTATATCAAAACTTTCACAGTAGTTGAAACTCGATTTCAGCATCAACTATTATTAACAGGGTAATATTTAATACGTTTGGACGAGCATCGACAGGTTGGATGCATCCGTCGCAAAGTATGCGTAATTACTTACAACGAAATGTTGTGGTTGAATAAGCTATATTGCCTCACATAAGTTGGATACAATATCATACAAATAGGGACAAAAATACGCGGATACTAATGCCTCCAATCTACATCTCACATATGTAGACACTGTAAATCAGTATTACCCTCAAATACCTGTCGACGGTAATTATGCGTAAACAGAGTCGGCATATTTGCGATGCTAATGATCAAACAGACTATCCATTCACTATTCATTCACTATTCATTCACTATTCATTCACTATTCATTCACTATTCATTCCAACAACGGCAAACCTTTAGTGGCGGCATAATGTCGTCGTCGATACCTTTAGCCACGGGGTCTATTGGCACGACTCTTAGCATCGGCAATGGGTTTTAGCAGCACCAACAGTGCTTCCTGCAACGATAATTTACCCTCGCTGTAGAGCAAATTTCTTGTAGTGCTACTATATTCCTCAATACGACTGCCAGCAAGCTTCTCCTTGGCCATCCGTAGTCCACGACTAACAGTATACCGGTTCACATTCCAACCATATCGTTGTTGTATCTAACCTCAAATGACACTATTCTGCAAGACAAATAAGAAAAACCAGCACAATATAGTTGTTAAAGTACAGAAACAGTATAGTTGTTAAAGTGCACAAATCATTTGTTTGTCGTACCTTTCATTTTGGGTCATCCCGAAGCATGTCGATGAAATTGTCGCAAACCCATTTCATCCCAATATTGTGATTATTATGTGCGCGGGGACACTGGTGGTCTTTAACTAGATGACTGATTTCCATGGTCATCTCACGGTTAAGTCTTCGCGCAATAACTTTGAAACCACATTGGTGCTTGCAAACAACTTCCACTCTTGTTGCATTGTTGACGATGAAATCTACATCATACCCATTGACGATCGCGTGGTCCCTCAATGCCTTCCTAAAGTCTGCGACACTACCAAACAGCATTCCAAAGCTGAGATCGATGTTTGCACCATTGTTGTCCGGTTGGTAAAACCTACGCCTTTCGCCACTATTCGCTTCGTCACCCGTCTCAGCTTTCATTCCCACTTCCAGACTATCGCTCCCACATTCACTTACTTCATCTCCAAAGCCGGCTTCTTTCCAGTGAAACATGGAGTCGACTTTGTCTGTTAGTTTAGTCTTTCTATCACTGCTGGTCCGTGGTTTGTCCTCAACTGCTGGTCCATCTGGTTTATCATGTTTCCCTGCTTCTTCACTTACTTTCGCACCATTATACGTACTTGTATCCTCATCATCAGTCCCCTCCTTCGGTAAAAAATCTGAGTCTTCTTCTTCATCACTGTCACTCGGGAACTGGAAGTTCCTTAGATCGTTAAGAAGATTCTTCAGTTCACCAAGTCCATCGCTCTTCTCAGGAAACATTTTCTGCTTCCCCTTCTCATTATGTCGGACTCGAATCTTGATATTATCATCGGTTGATTTTCGGTCAATAGTCAATTCAGGCTCCTTCGACCAACATGATCTGCGACTCTTGTTTATGACCTTGTTGCGGAGCTGCATAATGAATGGATCATTTGCACAAGCTTCTCGATCAAACGGAGGCATTACGTACATACTAATCTCTGTTGTTGATCCTTGACGCTCTATTATTGGTTTCAGATCTGCGTCTGAAGTGATGGCTTGAAGATCGGTTCCTGGATATCCACCAGGAGGCAACCAAAAGATACACCCGCTTGTCTGAAGATCGCAGTATACTTAAGCTAGTCCGGTCAATGCGGAGTAGTTCATCTTATCGTACGAGACCTCGAATGACTGAAGTTCACCCTCGTATGTTCGGTTCCCACCCTTTTCAATCCACTTCCCACCATGACGGATAACAACGGTATACTTGGTAGCCATTTCCTAGTATAAACTGAATTACCATCTTCAAAATAACATAGCAAACATTGAATTTCAATAAAACAGAACAAACACACTTCAAACTTAATTAAACACTCACAAAACAACCATTTATACAAAACTACAACAAACTTCACGCTTAAAATCCAATAAATGATAAAACTTCAACATCAAAACTACAACTTTTCCATAAAATTTGAAACTTTATGCACCAAAACACCTAAGTATACTACTTTCCACAATTTGAAGAACAAGTTTCGCAAAAAACACCATTTTCCACCGTGGGTCTGTCGAAATTTCAGCAAAACCCCTAAATGTGCTTCAAATCTTTGATCGATCAAAAAACATAAATGATCAACGAACAAAACACGGACACAAGCTGTTCCCAAGCACAACAACTCACAATGGAGCCTTCGGAACAACACAAATTTCGGCAAATCCACACTAAGCATGCCGCAAACAATAGAAACACCAACCCGCAAAACGCATGACGAAATGAAGTAAGGAACAGAGCATACTAGAGCCTTCGAACGGAGCTGGAGAACAATCGCAAGAGGATGAGCTTCACAAATGAGGAGTCTTCAGCAAGCAAAACCGAACAACATATGAAGTGGAACTGTCAAATGGGGGGAAATAGAGGAGAGGTACATGCAGAAGGGTAGAATGGTTTTTTCCATCTGTCGTAAATTGTTTAAACAGGGGTCACGTGTTATGCACATGCCAATTTGACAGAAAAATTGACGGTTTTTAACAGATTAACCATTTAGTCACATTCTAAGAAACATGTGTAACCAATTAGTCACATTTTGAAACATCTGTAAGCATTCTGCACAATGGTGAAATATGTGTAACCAATTAAGTAATTAACCCAAATATTAATTAAACTCAATTGAACAATTAACCTCAAATCCCAAATGCAGGGTTTCACATATTAATCAAATAATGCATTGTAATTCAAACTAAACACACCAAAATCGTTCAAACTCCAACATTTAGGCGGTTTAAATATTAATTATACATAATTACACTCAATTTTAAAATTACCTCCCAAATCCAAAAAATTAGGGTTTCACATTAATCAAATAATTTATTTTAAGTCAAACAAAATTAATAATTAGATTGATTAGGCACTACATGTTAGAATGCTATTGGGGAAGCTGTTTTGTAGGTAGTGTTTTTGCCTTACCCACGACTAACAGTCACGGGTGAAACTTAATGAACAATCCATCGGGGATTGTCATTTGCAATTAGGATTAAAAATAAATTCTACCACGATACCGTCACGGGTTAAATAAATTAAAATTAATAAGTTTTCCATGAAAAAATATCATTTTAGTAAAAAGCGGCCATCTCCGAGGTAAGGTCGTGATATACTAATTGTTATAAATTTAGTTTTTTTTTTTATATTACGTGAAAGTTTTATTTGTAGTTTAATTTGATAATTAACCCTTTTAATAAAGATAGTTGACTCTACTTTTAAAATTGATTTTACTTCTTTTTAAAGAATTTCAAATTTAACACAAGCATTAACCTACCTTTAACGTTCATTAACACAAGCATTAACCTTTCCTTGAAGATCATATTTATTCGAAAACGATATGATGCGGTAAACTAAATCATCCACTCAGAAATACCGTCAGAATCGTTTATTCGTCTGAGTATAGCAATCTAATTCAAAAAACAATTCTTTTTTAAATTCATTATCTTTAATACTAAGAAAAAGAAGTAATATCTTTGACTAAAGTGTTAAGAGCATAGATCTTTTTTGCTTTAAACGTAACATGTTTCATTTCGTTGGTTTTAGATTACTTCCGGTAAATAAATCTAACAGTTGTTGACGTGCCAAATTAAATGATGACGTGATTGATAAATAATGTCTTTTTATGAAAAAATCAGCAACTCTAAATGTATTTTTTGTTTTCTTGTAAATACTTCGAATAAAAATATAGAAAACAATATTATAAATATGAAGTATAGTAATACTAAAAAATGTAATTTTTTTTTTTACTTTTATTTATTTATATAATATATTATATTATTAAAATATAAAAGAAACTAAAGTATACTTTTTGTTTTGTCAACTCAGCATTTTATTTCACCGGATTAAAATTCTGTAATTTTGTTTCACGGGGATTCAACATTACAATCTTTAGCTAATAAAACAAAAAGAGTGAGTGGGGTCGAGAGTGCTCTTAGTCGCGAGTGCATCTTATTTGCTCGACACGGTTTGCAATTGTTGCTATGTTTCCTTTAAGTGCTCTTAGTCGCGAGTGCGTAGTGTCTCCCTTGATTTGAGCTAATACCACACTTGATTCTGGTTCGAACTCCACCTTCCTCCACCCTTTCTCGGTCGCTAGTCTCACTCCTTCTAGTATAGTCGAGGCTTCCATTATCTCAACTCCATCTATTCTGTTTCGCCTATTCGGACCGCCTACGATTTCCCCTCTCGAATCACGAGCAATCACACATAGCCCTCCATGCTTGTTTATTTGCCATAAGAGGCGGCTATCATCCAGTTTATTTCAGAGCACCACGTTTTTGGTAGACAAAACACACTCGTGACATATGTTGGTATTGTCGTTTTCACCGCCTTGATTAACACATCCTTTCTCGCATGATTCAAGATTTTTATTCTCCACCCCTGAATCTTGTTCTAGATCGCTGCTTTTAGATACCCCATTGCAACCGTTTTTTATAGTCTCCAAAACGAGGGTAGCCCGAGATACTTTCCAGTATTATTTGAATCCGGTATGTTCAACTCATCCACTATTGTAGCAACCATGCTTCCATCCGGTCCATGGTTGAAAGTTAGTATAGATTTTTTCGTTTTTATGTTCTGAGCAGATGGCCTGCAATAATCCATAATGATGGCCTTTAAGGCCCTTGCATTCTCCACCATTACCTGAATGAAAAATAGTGAGTCGTCTTCAAAGAAAAGGTGATGGAGTTGTGGACATCCTCTTAGAAGTGTCATCCCTTGTAGCCTTTGGTTTGTGATGCTTTGCTCTATTTGTTGTGAGAGTACATATGCAAGTAGTATAAAGAGGTAGAGTTAGTTGGTCTGATATGATCTGTCTAGTTGCCATTGACTAGTACCATGTATGTTGGTGTTGTGTTGCATGCGCAAATCCATTGAATCCATGTCTCACCAAAGTTGCGCTTCTCTAGACTTTTAATGAGAAAGTATCATTCCACTCGGTCATTGACTTTTTGCATATCCACTTTTAAGGCATATTTTGTTCTCCTTGCGTCGGTCTGATGTTGAATGTGGTGGAATATCTCATGCGCCATAAGCATATTGTCCTTGATGAATCGATCTGCCACAAACGCATAAAACGGGGTGATCAGATCTTATAAACAATGTTGCTTAAACTGATCGGTCAAAAATCTGAGGCACAACTAGGGCTAGGTACTTTGGGAATAAGTGTGATATGAGTATAATTTAGAGTGGAGGGTATTGCACTTGACCCGAGGAAAGAATTAATCGCGGTGATGACGTCTGGACGAACGATATGCCATTCCCTTTGGTAAAACAAACCCAAAAAACCATCCGGACGCGGCGCTCTAGACCCACCTAACGAAAAAGTGCAGAGCAAACTTCTTCATGCATGATTTCCCATTCCAGATCCAACCTCATCTCAGCCGTTACATGAGGTGGTGACCACCCTAGCAGCTCATCGTCATCCTCAAGTTGATTGGTTGTAAAGGCTTGCGCGAAATGATCCCAAACTTCTTTGATGATCCCTCACTCGATTGTAATCCAGTTATCACTTTTTTCTCTTAAACGTGGCATAATATTCCACCTACGTCAAGATGCCATTGTTAGATGAAAGAACGCTAAGTTTCGATCTCCATTCTTTAGCCAATTCACCATCGATTGTTGCTTCTAATATATCTCCTCCCATTTCCATAATACCTTTATATGATTCTTAAGTCCTTCCTTTTCCCTTTATGTTACTCCGCATGAGACACTTTGTTATAATGTCTTTAACCTCTCCTTCACTTTTCTGAACTCGATCCTTTTATTTCCAAACTTATATTTACTCCATCTGATCAAATGTCTTCGGCAGTTTGAAAGCTTGGGTTCTACGCTTCAGTCGGGTTATCTGATCTGCCTCTCGGTCCAAGCATGTTCTATGACCTCTTCATACTCGAGACTCTCCATCCACATCTCCTCAAATAAAAAATTTCTCCTACTTCTTTTCGGCACCCCTTGTGTGAGAAGGACCATTGGTCTATGGTTTGAGCCTAATGCTAGCTCTTTTATACATATGGAATTTGGGAAATTCGCAACCCATCTCGAGTTTATAAGTACTCGGTCCAGACTCTCATGCACTTTTCCATTGCCTCTCCTATTGTTTGACCAAGTGAAATTTTGGCCTTTTGAACCCAGATCCTACATGCGTATGTCCTTAATCATTGAGTTGAAGACATCAATTGATCGTTGTGACTTTATCCTACCACCTTGTTTCTCTTGATGGGAACTTATTTCATTGAAGTGGCCAAGGCACAACCACATGTTCGATCTCCCACGCCCAATGTGCTGAAGTGAATTCCATAGGATTTGCCTTCAGTGTGTCTCCGGATCGGCATAGACCTATGTTACCCACATCGACATTGACAATTACTTTAACCGTACTTCACAATTAATGAAATTATGACTCGCCCCAAGAATTGTTATATTGATCTCATTTTTTCACCATAGGGCTAAACCTCGTGACATTCCATGTAGTTCACCATAATACGCTTTACTCATCCCTACCTGTTCTCGTATCTGCTCACAGAAGGTACTCACGTTCTTTGTCTCGGCTAGGCATATGATGTCGGCTTTGTACCCCCTGGTGAGATCTTTTAGGTGTCGAATTGTGAGGGAAGATCCTAGACCCTCACAATTCCAAAAGATTGTAGTCATCGACCCCGTGTGGTTGTTTCAGGAAAGCCACCACAACCCATTTCAACACTACCTTCTCCTTCCACCTTCTCATTCTTCTTTGTAACCCTTGTTCGCCTTATTGCATTTTCTATTCTTCTAGTATTCCTTAGAGGTATCTTCCTCTACCTGGTTTGTGCATTCCGCTGGAGAGGGGGCCTTCCTCAACCTCACTGTACACGTAGCGAATATGTTAGTTATTCGGAATTTCTTCTTCCGTTTCATCTAGGCTTCATTTCAGGGAAAAAAATGTGTTAGGCTCGGGCTCAAGCCCGTAATTAGGTTCGGTCTATGCTCATCACGGTTTGAGGAAGCGTTTTCGGATGGGTTTTCGATTACATAACTGATGGTTTCTTGTTCCATTGTCACTAGTGATAGGGGTTGGTCGGGGAGCTTTGTTATTAAGGGGTAGGTTATATTCTACTCTAGGTGACTATGGGTATTGTTGTTGACCATACTCGGTTGGGGTTGCTTGCACCATACCATTGACAGGTATTATGTTCATTTTCTACCGGGATGTTGTGGCTTCGCGTAGTACGATGGTTGTTAGAGATTATCTCCTGTGCTTTTCAGTGGTTGTACTGGGTTATGGTTGTCTCAGTTGGGGAGGGTATTGAGGTCTATGGCTTGGTTTTGGCTCAGTCTGTATTGTAGGCTACAATTTTTCAGTTGGTTCGGTTCGGTGTTGAAGTTTTCCATATTGTTAGGCTCTTCCATCTGTTGTGCGTCCATCACCAGGTCAATACCCGGTTGCTCTTCCACCACCCTGTCTCCCTCAGAAGTGCCCTTCGTACTCGGTCCGCTATATTGTCCACCATCTTTTTCCATTCTTTCCTTCGGTTCTCTTACCTCATTCATAGTATCATACCTTGTCCTCTGAGGGTTTTGTTCTTCCTGTGGAATTTCTTTCTTTCCTCCACCACTCATGCGTGTGAGCTATTTCTTCTCCGGACATGTGTACCTCTTCCTTGCATGATTGTGTTGTGTGCACAGTCGTCCACACCCATAAAAAAAATTGATAGTCACTCATACTTGATATTCACCCAGGTTTCATTCTCTTGTGAATTCTTCCACCAAAATCCAACCATTTAGGTCTTCTCCGTATCCATCACAACCTTTAACCAAAGATAACTTTTACTCTAATTCTCAACTTCCTTGTCTGTCTCAATATATTCCCCAGTGTTGTTACCAATCCTGTGAGCATTCTCATTGATGAATTTCTCCATCCCCATATCATGAATTTGTACCCAAAATTGAATCTTTTTTAAATGAACTGCACCAAACCTAACACTTAGTTCCCACTTCTGTAAACTTACACAATGCCCTTGCAAGCCAAAGTATACTTAAAAAAAAAACTTTTTATGCATTCTATCTCAAAATTCTAATAATCTCTAAAAATATATTTTTACCAATTTTTTAGAATAATTTAATTTATTCATATTAATAATATTTAAATAAATTTTATGTTTTATTCTTCATATTTTTATAGTTTTTCATTTCCTTTTTAAAATATTTCTTTTTTAATAAAATATGAAATATTTAAAAATAATATTTTTGACATTTTTCAAATATGTATTTATTCATGTTTATATAATATATTATTATTTTTAATAACATGATCCAATGATGTACTGTTACGTGTACAAAGTTTGTACAATGTTGGACAGAAAGTGAACGTTTTCTTAAAAAACAAAAAATGAATTGCATTCGATAACGATTCGATCAAATATATTATATATATTTTTTAATAGTTTTCCCAAATTATTATGTTCTTAAAATTTGTAAGCAAGTAGGCAAAAATGCATGGATATCCATCGGATCTGGATGAATAGACAATACGTCAACCATATGTTGCCTGTTAAAATAATTCTTCATTATCGTAGCCGACACCTTCCTTCTCATCTCCCCCGGACAATCTGATCATAGCCCAGATATCTTCGTCGTTCATTTGAAGCCCTGCTACCGTCGTCATATAGTTCTTAAGGTCATCAGGGCTCAGCCTCCCGTCGCCGTCCTTGTCCATGACGCGAAAGACATCCTCCATGACACCACCGCAATGCCTCTGTACACCGTCGATCACTCGCTCAAACTCATCGTACTCAACGAACCCATCGCTATTCGAGTCTGCAGCAGATATCATCATCCCGATGACATCATCATCGGCGGGGACGAAGGCGTTTTCTTCCGGAAGAACGCCGTAGAATGCTTGCAGGTCATCCCGGCTGATCTTTCCGTCGCGGTCATTGTCGAGGACGTCGAACGCCAGCCTCAGGGCGGAACGGAGATTGGTATCCCTAATCAGCGCCGGTAACTTTCCAGAAGGACACATTGATTTCTGCTGGATATGAGATAATTAGCAGGTTTCTCTTCCAATGTTCGGAAGAAACGAGGATACAGGAAGAGTTTGGTGGCTCTGTGCGGCTGAATCCAAGTCGGGATCTGTCCAACGCGTATTGTCACTAGGTTGGTTGGTGGGTGAGGACTTATATAAATAATATTAATATTTGTTTTGGCCAATAAATAATATTATTAAATATGTAATTATAAAAACTATAGTTATCATAACCGGACCGGATATCGAACCGGTAAAAGTCCCGATCTCGGTTTATATATTTTGACCGCCGATTCGTACGGTTCAACCACCGGTCCAGATATTGGTTTTATTATGTTATATTATGATTGAGATTATGTAGCTTGTGTCATTCTTTGTGTTTGAGACTATGTAGTTTGAGATAGTTATGTATGTCTTTAATACTATGTAGTTTGTATTTTTTAGTTTTTTATATATGAACAGTAACCGTACATTGAACCGGTCCAAGCTCCCCATCCGCCGATTCGAGGGCGGGGCCGATTCTGATAACACTGCTTCTCCTACAACAGTCTTTCTTTGCAACAAATCTCTTTTCTACCCCAACGTACCTTCTACCACATTTTCTAGTCTCTCAACTCTTCCCTTCACCCGCCTCCGTCCGCCACCGACTTTCTTTTGTCGTCTCTCGTCTGTGACCTTCCTTCCACTGTCGCCTCCCACCCACGATTTCCAGGTCACCGCCCAAACACCTCATTCCAGCACGCCCCACCTTCTGCATGCTGCCTCCTGCACATCACCTCCTCCCCGCCACTTGCATCTCGCTGCCTCCCGCACGCTCCCTCCAAATGCCTACTTCCAGCGTGCCCGGATAAGCTTAGCAGAGGTCGAGGTGAGGCCAACACGACATGACGAGTACGAGTCTGTAGAGAACTAGCACGGCAGGTGGAGGTGAACGTCAGTTGAGGCTGAGGCGAACGAGCTGAGCAGAGGCCGATGCGAGGCTGGCACGGCAGACCGAGGTGAACGAGCTAAGCAGACGACATACAGAACTGAAGAAAAAATGTCAAACCTGGAGATCTGAACAAAAATGGCACACTAGACCTGCAGAGCTAAAGAAAAACGGCTGGGCTAAGTGCTAACCTAGCCAAAATAAGAACAGAAGGAAGAAGAAGAGAAGTCACGGTGGGAACTAACATTTAAAAAAGAAAACGGAACTGGACGGTTCTTCAAAAACTGGCCAATTTTTGAAGAATCGATCGGTTTACACCGGTTGAACCGGGGTCAATATGATTTTTGGTATTTTGCGCAAATCAGACCGTCTGTCCAGCGAGTTCACGACCGGACCAAGTTCAACCGACAGTCCGGTCCAGTTTTGATAACTAATAAAACCATAGGTTGGTTCGTAAATTATGTCAACTTCAAGGGTTAGTTGGGCCCATGTGCCCAAAGGTCTGATGTCTCAAAATTCCAGATGTTTCTTGCCCATGCCATAGCATATTCCTCGTCTTACAAGAATTGCCATGGTTGTGCAAATGAGACAATAATCGTACACCCGATACTTTGTCAGGTTAATTAGTAATACTTTTTGGTTTGATTTGGAGAATTTATTAGGGCGTTGGTCTGATTGTCTAAAATTTATCCAAATCATTGTAGGTATGTTCAAATACCCACAAACAAGGATCTCTGAATATTTTTCGTTGTGTTTGTTTTTTATACTTAACTCAGTATTATGTATATTGATTGATATCTATTGAATGCATGTATTAGAGAAGTAAGAAGTATACATAGTTTTACACCTCTATCGTTAGCATTAGGTCATATAATTTACGAAAATGTTTTATAAATTTCGTTCTTCATCGGCATATTGGATAAACTTTCTGATACACACTGATACCGGAATAGAGAATGTAGAGGAAGTTTGTATTCAATCACAGCATGGAAACCATCTGCTACACAAATCCCTACATATATAGAATCTTATTTGGGCAATTCGCTAGACTCACTAACAGAAGAACCTTCTACGCCAGCAAGGAAGGATGACACTGCACTTTATTGGGGAAGCTTCTTATTCAGTTTGCTGCTGTCAAGGTGGTGGGTTGATGTCCAGGTGATGGGCTGATGCACGGGCCATAACAATGTCTCCCTCATGAAGAACCTTGTCCCCAAGGTCAAAGTCAGGGAAGCGTTGATGAAAATCATCTGCATACTCCCAGGTGGCATCAGCTGGAGACGAATTTTCCCAGTGGATGAGAACTTGTAGTGCAACTCGGTTGCACCGTTTGGTGGTTCAACTCTCCAGAATGGCTAGGGGTGTGGGTGTTGGTGATTCGTCCGCCTCTGGTGGTAAGTCCACTATGGAGTGGTGGTCACCACGTGCTTTCTTCAACAGGGAAACATGGAAGACTAGGTGAACCGTTGCATGTGGTGGCAGGGTGAGCTGGTAGGCGACCTTTCCTATACGCTTGGCAATGGAGAAAGGACCATAATATTTATCTGGAGCTTTTGGGATCCTAGCGACCGCATAGAAGCACGATGATACAGATAAAGTTTGAGATAGATGAAGTCCCCGACATTGAACTGGCGCGTTGTGCGGTGTTTATCGGCATGTTGCTTCATTAGATTTTGTGCCCACATTATATGGAATTTGAGCAATTGTATCGAATCCTCACAGTTATGCAGTAGAAGATCGGCAGCCATGACAGAGTCATCCCTTGGTATGTAAGGGATGTGCAAAGGTGCTGGGAACCCATATAGAGCCTCAAAGGGAGTTGTCTGGATCACCGAATGGGGGACGTGTTGTACCACCATTCAGCTAGCGGCAGCCATTTGCACTAGGTGTTGAGACGTCCATCGGCCATACATTGCAGATACGTTTCGAGACACCGATTCACTACCTTAGCTTGACCGTCGGTCTGTGGATGATAACTCGACGACATGCGCAGCTCAACCCCTTGGTAAGAAAATTGTTGCTTCCAAAACGTGCTAATGAAGACGGAATCGCGGTCACTGACTATGGTTTGCGGAAGTCCATGAAGACGATAAATATTGTCCAAAAAGAGTTGAGCGACTGTGGTGGCCGAATACGGGTGTGCGAGAGCCATGAAGTGAACGTACTTCGTAAGGCGATTGACCACAACAAAAATGACGTTCTTCCCATGAGATCGATGTAATCCGGATATGAAATCCATGGATATATCAGTGAATATAGCAGTTGGGAGAGGCAGCGGTTGTAGTAGGCCTGTCGTGGTCGTGTTCTCTATTTTATTGCGCTGACACGTCTCGCAGTCCCTGATGAATTGACGGACCTGCTTCTTAGCGCCCTTCCAATAAACGAGCAATGTCAAGCGTTGGGTCGTGGCATGTACACCCGAATGACCTCCCATGGCCGAAGTGTAAAAAAGCCCTAGCAGTTCAGTTCTTAAAGTGTTGTCAGCCCCAATCACAAGTTTGCCTTTGCACCATAACTTGTCTTCCTTCCAAGTGAAGTTTGCTGGGCTTGTAGCCCTTTGGAGAGCTGAGATCAACTGCTGACATGTTGGATCCACTTCCCAAATTGCAGCAATCCGTGGCATGAAGATCGGTGGAAGGCTATAAATAAAAAATGCTGCAACAGAGCATATACCAATTCGAGACAGAGCATCGGATGCCACGTTTTCTTTGCCAGCTTTGTACTCAATTTCATAGTCGAACCCGATGAGCTTGTCCATCCAAGTGTGTTGTAGTGGGATGGATACCGTTTGCTCGAGAAGGAATTTGAGTCTTTGTTGATCGGTCCGGATGATGAAATGGCAATCGATCAGATAATAACACCATTTCTTCACAGCAAAGGGAATGGCAAGTAGTTCCCTCTCGTAAGCCGAGAGGGCTTGGTGACGAGCAGAGAGGGTCTTGCTTATGAAAGCTATAGACTGTCCGTCTTGCATAAGTACCGCACCAATTCCAATTGCGGATGCGTCCGTTTCCACCACAAGCGGTTTGGAGAAATCGGGAAGAGCTAGGACCGGAGTTGTGCGAAGGGCAGTTTTAAGGTTGATAAACGCATTCTCTGCTGCTGGATTCCACTGTATTTTATCACGCTTGAGGATCTCCGTGAGAGGTTTACATAATGAACCATAACCTTGAATAAAACGGCGATAATAGCCGACCAATCCTAAAAATCCCCGAAGTTGACGTATCGTTATTGAAATCATCCAATTTGTAATTGCCTCCACTTTTGATGGATCGGTTGAAACACCTGAACCCGTGATAAAATGCCTGAGATGCTCAACTTTCGAACCACCAAATGAACACTTGTTCAACTTCGCAAACAGGGAATGCTCACGCAGCTTTTGTAGAACCACCCGCAAGTGATGTTCATGGGTGCGTATATCCGATCTATAAATCAAGATATCATCAAAGAACACCAATACAAAATCCCGGAGAAATGACTTAAAAATAGAGTTCATCAAGTTTTGGAAGGTTGCTGGTGCATTCGTAAGCTCAAACGGCATTATGAGGAACTCATATGGCCTTCGTGAGTCCTAAATGCGTTTTTGTGAATATGTGCTTCCCTCAACCAGATCTGGTGATAACCGGAGCGGAGGTCCAGTTTTTAGAAAATAGAAGCACCGTGAAGTTCGTCGAGTAACTCCTCAACGAGTGGAATGGGAAATTTTTCCGGATTGTGGCCCCATTAAGCTTGCTTTACATACGTTCCTTACGTTTTGAGTTTTATACACACATATACTCATTTAAGCATCGGAGAGGGACCCAGAGACACCCCCTCTGTTGCGCTCCCCTACCTGCAGGTTCACCGGAGTTGGAGCAGAAGCGTCTTTCCGTCCTTGTCTGGCATTTAATTCACTGCCAGATCAGCATCCAGGATTTTACGATCCAACAAGAGGGACTTGAATGTTTCTGGTGCTAAAACTTAAGTTAGGTGAAGGCAGGAGTTCATTGCCTTAAGCACTGACCTTCTTTCAGAATGCTCGTCCTTATTCAGGTGTTTGTCATTTGTCTTGGTGCTCGTTGGTAGGGATAAATGCCAAACACCAGTGTATCGCCTATTATCCATTGTTGATCCCCATTATTATTTTTTATTTTTTTGGTGGAGGTTTACCTTTAGTGACTTTGGTCGATGGTGATTGGTGTATTCCGCAACTGTTTTGGATGTATTCATGCAACTTCAGTTTGTATTTTTTTTGGCGAACCTCTTTGACATTTATACATTGCGCTAGACGAGCCTCTCTGTCGTCTTTGTGTTTCCTCGCATTTGTGATCTTTCTACGTCGAGGATTCTGATCATTTGTAGCTCATTTATTTTTTTTAATCTTTTTGATTATCTTAAAGTCAAAACGTCTATTTTCATGTCTTTTACTCTGAGTATTTAGTTTATTGTTTTGGATAGGGACACAATGACTTGTTTTGACAAATATCCATTTGACTATTTCCCCAACTCTTATGTTCTGTTGTTAGAACGATGTTTGTTGGGTTGGAAAAAAAATTTCGATTGTTGGAAAGCATGCCAAGATTGCCTGAGCAGACTCATCTTTGTGTTTGTTGAGATCTTGCCGACGATTGTAGTTATATTAACTGATATTTTTAACTATTGTTACGATGTAAGATATTTTTAACTATTGTAACTGCAAGATCTGGTCTCGGTTCGAGTCTAGGCAAGCATAATTATTGTGGAGGACAGTCCATGAGATTTAAGTTTTTTCCCAAGTCTTTGTTTGGGGAGGGCAAGCATAGGGTACTCGCCTCGTCTTTGGGTGGTTACTTCAACCCTTGTTAGTCATGCACACTCCTCTGGTTGTCGAGGGTGGGGATACAGTACTCGTATAATTGGAGGGGTCTGCTAACTTTGGTCGGCCTTGCCTTTCTATCTATATAGGGCAAGCTTGAGAAGTTCACCTTGGATGTTGGGGATAACTCTATCTAATCAGGGGAAATCAACTGATTTAAAACCTTGTTCTTCAAATGCATCCTCAGTCCAATTACCAAATGGTACTCGATCCAGGGTCACTCATATTGGTTCATATAGAATATCTGGAAAACATATCTTAAAAGGAGTTCTTCTGGTTTCTGATTTCAGATATAATTTGCTATCTGTTTCGAAGTTATGCAGTGACCTTTCATGTTTTGTTAGCTTTTATTCGAATCATATGTTGATACAGGACCAATCCAATGGGACTGTGATGAGGATTGGTGAGCAACATGATGGGCTATATACATTTCAGCCGAGAAGATGTTCAGAGAAGACTAGTTGTTCTTCTGCTGTGGGGAATGCAGTTTTGGATGGAGTAATTTGGCACCAACGGATGGGTCATTTGCCTTTTTTCAAGATGAAAACTCTATTAGGAAATAATATGTTGAATAAAGAGTCTGTTGTTAAGGATTGTTCTATTTGCCCTTTGGCAAAACAATCTCGGCTTGTTTCCCCTATTAGTTCTTCTCGAGCTCTTTGTCCTTTTGAGCTGATTCATCTCGATGTATGGGGTCCATATAAAACTCCTACTCATGATGGAAACAAATTTTTTCTGACCATAGTTGATGATCACACACGAAAATGCTGGGTTATATTGATGAAACACAAAACTGAAGTTGTTTACCATATTCAACATTTTTTGATAATGGTTAAGACTCAATTCAATTCTATTGTTAAGATTGTGCGAAGTGGTAATGGCACTAAGTTCTTTAATTCTGCATGCTCCAACCTTTTCAAGACTTTAGGCATCATCCACCAAAGCAGCTGCATAGCCACTCCTCAGCAAAATGGAGTAGCCGAGCGCAAGCACCGCCATCTTCTAAATGTGGCCCGGGCGTTGAGGTTTCAAGGTTCAATTCTTATTCGGTTTTGGGGTTTATGCATTATGACAGCATGTTACCTTATTAATCTGTCTCCTACAATGCTGTTAAAGAACAAGACTCCTCATGAATTGCAATTTGGAAAGACACCATATGTGCAGCATTTCCGGGTGTTTGGTTGTCTTGCATTTGCCACTAATATTCTCCATCGTGACAAGTTTGGAGCTTGGGCCATACCAGCAGTGATGATGGGTTATTCCTTCACACAGAAAGGTTATTATCTGTACAATCTCACATCTTGTTCATTTTTTGTCAGTCGTGATGTGATCTTCCGTGAACACATATTTCCTTTTGCAATTCGAACACCTACTGCTATACCATCTGTTACTCCTGTTACTGAATATCATGAAGATTGTACAGATTCTCCTCCTGCTGTTGTCATTCCGGATATTGATCATGTTAATGATTCTGAACCCGTTGAACCTGTTGAAATACCCGCAGAGGTGATTTCTCCACAACTTCAGTCAGCTGAGCCACCACGCAGGTCGACTAGATCTGTTCGTTTGCTTGCAAAATTTTCTGATTACGTTCTTGATACAACTGGTTCATCTCATTGTCATCTCAGTCATATTTTCAAGGTTAGAGAACCTGAAACATTTCAGGAAGTTGTTCAACAGCCGCAGTGGCACAAGGCGATGAATGAAGAACTTCAAGCACTGCAAGCAAATAAGACATGGATCATTGTGGATTTGCCTCCTGGTAAGCACCCTATTGGATGCAAATGGGTTTATATAACTAAGTATAATGCTGATGGATCATTGGAGAGGTACAAAGCCAGGTTAGTGGCTAAAGGATTCACCCAACAAGAAGGAGTCGATTATACCGAAACTTTCTCTCCAGTCGCCAAGATGGTAACCACGAGAGTTGTTCTTTCTTTGGCAATCTCTTCTCATGGGAAGTTGTTGCATATGGATGTATACAACGGATTCTTACAGGGTGATTTGTTTGAAGAAGTCTACATGAGGATGCCTCCTGTTTTTTCACCCGATTCAGCTCTAATAGTGGCCAATGAGGTACCATCATCTACATCTAAGGTGTGTCGATTGTTGAAGTCTCTTCATGGTTTAAAACATGCCTCAATACAATGGAATTTGAAGCTTACGGAAGCTTTAATCAAGGTAGGATATAAACAGAGCAGATACGACTATTCTTTATTCACTAAAGTTCATAAAGGTCATATTGTGATACTTTTGGTATATGTGGATGATATTATGTTAACGGGTTCAGATATGCGTCTGATTAATGATCTTAAAGAGTTTTTGCAGCAAGAATTTCACATTAAAGACTTGGGTGAATTGAAGTTCTTTCTTGGAATGGAGATTATTCGGTTTTCTGATGGTTATGTCATGAACCAAAAGAAATATGCTATGGAATTGATTGAGGAGTCTGGTCTGGGGATTGCTAAATCAGTGAAAACTCCTCTTGAACAGAATGTAAAGATGACATCTTATGCATATGATACTCAGTTCCATCTTAATGAAGATGATTTTCTATTTCAGGATGATGAACTGTATCGTCGATTGGTAGGAAAGCTGGTATATTTGACAATGACAAGGCCTGATATCTCTTTTGCTGTCCAGCACTTAGCTAAGTTCATGCAGCAGCCAAAGGAGTCACATTATGTAGCAGTTCTTCGTGTAATCAAGTACGTAAAAGATAAGACAGGTCAAGGCTTGTTCTTCCCTATTGGTAACAATATTGATCTCGTGGCCTTCTGTGACTCAGATTGAGCAGCATGTCCACTTACAAGAGGATTTGTTACTGGATTTTGTGTGAAGCTCGGGTCTTCTTTGATATCGTGGAAGGTGAATAAGCAAACGACTGTGTCAAGATCTTCTGCAGAGGCGGAATATCGAAGTATGGGAGCTGTGATTTCAGAGATTGTATGGATCAGAAGGTTACTTGAAAAGTTGAATTGTTCACAAGTTAATCCTACTACAGTTTTCTGTGACAATCAAGCGACAATACAGATTGCTGGGAATCCTATGTACCATGAGAGGACTAAGCACATCAAAGTGGATTGCCATTTTATAAGAGACAAGATACAAGAGAAGGTGATCAAGACGCAGTATATATCTACTGGAGCGCAACTTGCAGATCTGCTAACGAAAGCTCTTGGAAAGGAGCATCATCATCGTTTGTTAGCACAGTATGGGATTCGAGATGTAACCACTTGAGGGGGGTGTATTAGAAGTCAAGTGGTTGTAATATAACTAACTGTAACAGAATTAGTTGTTAAGTTAGTTACTTTCTTAATCTGCAAGTTATTCTAGAGCGTTCTTCATTCTGTATATATATTCATACTGTATCCAGTTCAGAAATACAGAAACTGATTACATTCATATTCCTCTCTTCATAGCCTTCTAAGTTTTGACATCTTGGCCCCTGTTTCATCTGAAGGGATAGGTTACAATAAAATCACAAACACTCTAGTTTGGTTGTGCCAAAGTGTTAAGAAGAACTACTTATTGTTTGTTAACAGAAACTAGCTGGCATTCTGCTTTCTCCTACATGATCAGAATTTTGATAAATTGTATTTAATTTACTACAGCTGTAGGTATTGCAAAATGAAATAAAGAATTAGTTGAATAAATTGATAAGCATATCCATGCCTTAGGTTTGTCTCTACTTTATGGAGTGGAAAATTCTTGACTCATCATCATTGAAAGTTTGTAGCCAACTGATAAAATTAGTGATAGTGTTGCGTGTATTTATTCTGAGATTTTATTATCTTGTTCATGCTTTTATAAAGGTACACTGAAATACTAGAGGACTCCAAGAAAGGTCCAGAAACTCAGAAAGTCATGATGAGCCTCCTGACTGCGTTGTAAGTTCTGTGTTTTGAGATGAGTTGCTCCATAATTTTCTATGCAGCAGAGACTATATGGGTTCCCATTTCTCCATCTTAACCTGTGTTTTTTTTCTATGGGATGTAGCTTCCGTGCAGAATCAGGGAGCTGATTCTAAGAGAGTTGGGCTTTAGAGATATATTCAAGAAAGTTAAGGTAGGTATGCACTTTGTAAAATACACTAAATCCATATAATCATTGAACTGCACTATCTTATTTACTATGATCATTCACTGCCCTTAAAGAAATTTATCTCTACACCTTTAATTCACCACTTTTCTGTCGAGGATACAAGGTTCTATTTTTGTTTGTTTTTATGTCCACTGGTGTGCCTGTGCATGTTAGGGACTTATGATTGACCCCTGTCCTATTAATATCTTTGATAATCAGGTATGGAAACTAGGCAACTGCCGCATAACGAAATTCTCTTTATGGAGAATCACGAGGTAATAGGTTATAATCCTGAAAAGTTGTAAGTACTCTTGAAAAGATGTAATGTCCCGAGGTCATAGATTGTAGTTTCTAAACAATGTTAACTTCATTTTGTGGATGATTGTAGACCATGTTCCTGAAATGTCAGTGATCTCTGTTTTGACTATAATACTATCTGTTTTGGATATGGTTCTTTGTAGTAGCAAAGTTTATGTATTCTCTGTTTTAGTATATGGCTATAACACAGATTTTTCCATTAAACACAAATCAATGCAATATACAATGAAATAGTGACCACTAATGCGTTCAATTTTACATCGGAGAAATGTCGAAACAAACCACCTTTTTTCGGCATATTGGCGATGCTAATGGTCCAACTAAATGTTCATTCCAACAATGGCAAACCTTCAATGTCGGCATATTGTCGTCGTAGAAACCTTTAGCCACGGGGCCTATTGGCACGACTCTTAGCATCGACACGGGGTATTAGCAGCGCCAGCTTTGGGCAACGATTATTTACCATTGCTGTAGAGCAACTTTATTGTAGTGAATTAAGCAAAACTTGATGCATTATTGTTGGTTTTCTTTCACTTTGACATTTGCAATCCCCGTCATGGTGGGAGACTTTTTGGACTCAAGTTTTGATCTCCTAGAGGGGGCTTCTTGTAAATGCTATGTGTCGAAAGGAATTATACTTGGTCTAGGATTACTCTCTGAGCCATGTTTATTTCAAGTAAGGGTTGAAGGTAGTCTCGTTTCAAGCTACAACTGTGGAATTCTTAACTGTTTTATGTGTTGACTCCATGGAGTCGAGGGTGGTGGATTTGTTGGTTCACTTGTTTTGAAGTTAGCTTTCTCTTATATAATGGAGGATGTGGCATGTCTGTCATCCCTATTTTTAGGGTTTTCTGGATTTCTTTTCTGCTTGAAGCTCTTTTATTGTCGATTCCTTATTGCCACAGCAGGTCTTGCTCAAGGACTGAGCGCATGCCCCCGAGTCGTTTGTCCTGCTTTTGTTTGTTTCTAATCTCTCAAGGGTGTATCTTTGTAGTACGCCGTCTCTCATTTCAAATTTTTCTAGTAAAACCATCATTACTTTTCTGAATCTTCTCCGAGAATCTTTGCATTTATCTCTGATTTTGAGAGGGTTTTAGCGTTCTCTCTTCATCTGAATCTTTTTTTGTATTATGAAACATTTCCCAATTGCTTTGAAAATTTCTCCCCTTTCTACTCTTCTAGATAATCAATTTTTCCTACAGGAATGACCAACAATTAGTTCTCTCATTTGTCAGGGTTCTTCTTGTAGGAACTTTTGAATCCATGAGTTTTCTCCATAGGGTGTGTTTTTTATTTCGCCTTTGTTGTTGTTTCTATGTTTGTACATTTTATCATTCTACTTATCCACTTCTAAAGAATAGGTTTCGTCCCCTGTTTTTGAGATGTTTGGGTGAACGAGTTGAGGCGTATGCAGCTTAGGGTTACTGTAGCCCTTGGTAGTGTGGGAGAGATTTAATCCCCGAGGTACCCAAGTTCGAGTGTGAATTTTTCATGATCGCGGGAGGCTTATATTTTTTCACTCAGGTGGATGCTGACCTACGATTTCCCCTTTGTGAGGATTTGGAAGAGTTGCGTTATTATTACGACATTGCTCTAACCCAGACAGTACCTAATTCTCCTAGGATGTGGATTGACTTCAAGAATGTGTGTGTAAGTTGTGGATTACCATACTCGATTGCCCTGTTAAGATCCTTTCATATGCTCGCCACGAGTGTCACCCATTGACATTATTTTCAGGTGTTTTGGCCCAGGTTTCGGGATGTGTGGAACTAGCATGCTAACTTTAGGTTTGCAGACAACCTTGAAGTTGTTGGAAGTCACTAGTGAAACTTTGACTTTTTTTTTTACTAGAGGGTGTGCCTTGGAGGCTTCCTCCCCCTTGAATGATGGCGCACCTGTGTTTGGCGATTTATCTCGGATAGTACACATGTTATTGATGATTTTTATCATCATCGTCATTTCCCTCCAAATATTTGGTCATTTCAGTCAATTGACGAGACCTTGGAGGCAGGCCTATTACTAAGGAAGAGTCAGAAAATGGTCCAACATGTTTGCACAAAATGGTTTCTCAACTCAAATTGTTTTGAATGGTCCAGCATGTTTGAAAACGATGGTAATTAGTAGTTCCATTACTTCTCTGTTAAATAATTTTATATTTGCAAAATTAACATAATATTTTTATAAATGTTACAACTCAATCCTACGAACCTATACTAATGTTACAAACAAGTCCTGACTTGATTTGAGCCACACCGGGGGTCCCCTAATCAGGTTCTGAACCTAGACCATGTAACCTAACCTTCGTAACCTGGTCTGGGCTCGAACCCGCGATTGGGGCTCAGTTGGACCCAATTAGTTTGGACCAAATCGATTAAACCCCAATCGGGGGTCCTATGGTATGGGTTTGAGCTCAGACCAGACCTTAAAGGTTGAGTGACCTGGTATGGGTTCAGACCCAGAGTATAGGACCCCGATTGGGGCTTCATTGGAGCCCTAATTACGATTTTTATGGTATCTTGTCTAGGTTGAGACCCTAGCTAGGGGACCCTCGGTGTCTCTCGAATCGAGTCGAGACTTGTTTATAACATTAGTGTAAGTTTGTAGGTTTTAATTGTAACATTTGAAAAATATTCGGTTAATTTTGCAAGTATGAAAAATATTTAACGAAATGTTTTAACAGAGAAGTAATAATTACCATCCTTTTCAGTCACGTTGAACGATTAACCATCGCAAAAAAAACATGTTGGTGCGACTAATGTTTTTTGCAAACATGTTGGACTATTTTAAGACTTTTCCCTATTAATGGTTGTTTTGCAGTTTCTTCCCGCTTCTTCCAATTGGGTAAGTTCTTATCCCTTTGTTTCGTGTTTTGTTTCTGTATATACGCAGGGCCATAAGATCCTTAATCTTTTCTTTCGAAGAGATTGGACCTCACCTTTATACTGAGGAGGTTGCACTTAAGAAATACTTTCCTCAATCTCATAAAAGGAATGACGTTTGTTCCTCACCTTTTAAGGTGCCTCATTAGTGGAGTAAGTGAACTGGGATCCACATTTCTAACACACCTACCCCCGCAAAGACGATGAAGGTTCAAGGTGATTGTCCACGTCTTTCAATGTCATTTTTCTTTGTACTGGTCTCAATCAATATCTTTTCTTTCTTGTCAGGTTCTTCCCCCGTGCCTCTCGTCGTCCCGAAGTTGAGGTTGAAAAACATAGTGGTGAAGCGGAAGAATTCCTTACGTGATTTTCTTTATCATAAGAGGAAGGCATCACCACCAAGGTCGGGTGTGCCCATGTCAATGTCCCTTGTGGCGAAGGGTTTGGCCAGTTGAAAGGGTTATTTTCTTGAGTACTTTGAGCTATTGAGGTGTTTAACAATCCTGCCAGACGGAGTCCTTAGGGGCTTTTAGCTTCTCTGTAAGGCTTTGAGTGTTACTCGTATTCCCAATAACATTAGGATCAAGGGAAAACCTGACCTTTGGTTACACCTACTGGATGAGATCAACCACACCTTTGAAGATTGTTGATGATGTGGAGATTGTTAGGTCAAACCTTACCTGGTAGGTAAGTCACTTTTGCCCAAGAAAACATAGCTTGTTAGAGTTTCTCACTTATGCATGTCTTGTTGATGTTCCTTGGTGCCCAAGAAAATCTAGTTTGTTAGAGTTTCTTAGTTATGCATGTGTTATTGATGTTCCTTGGTGCATTTTATCCCTAAGGAGATAGTGCACTCAGGGGACCTTGTTGCAAAACATTCATGTTAACCGTGATAAGATGCACACTCAGGAGATCTATTAGCGCTCGATAGAAATAAACTTCAAGTTGAGATGTTTCAACTTGAATGTTGGCTTAAAAGGGTCCCTACCTCGATGTTGGTGGTGATAGATTATAAGAAGTCTAAGGAGTTTACTTTGGTTTTACGTGATGAAGGAGGAAATAGTGGTATATCTCGAGATGTTTGGGGATGACATAAAGGAGGTTGACCCAACGTTTCCCTGTAACGTGGTGCGGACACTCAACAACTTATTGGCCTACTCGTACATCACTCTTGAGGCCTTGGACGAACTCCAATTCTCCGCTAGAAGACTGTTGAGACTTCGATAGACTGGATACAACTCAAATTTTTTTTTTTATTTAACTTTTAAACCGTTATTTTTGTACTCCACTCCTAGCGATCTTGTAATCTTGATTTCATTTTGTGAATACAATTACTTTTTAGTGTTTTTTAATCTGTGAGAGTGTTTGCCTTCAATTGATGCTCATGTATTCTTCTTTGGTTTCAGTTCTCGCCAATGAATCTTATGAGGTATGTGATGACAATGGGTTGTAAATATACGATCCATCATCAATCCTGCTTTAATAAAAAGTTAATTTTGGTCGAGCTTTATTGGGTCATGGTAGTCATAATTTGTTGTACTCCTATGTTTATTCAAGGGACTTATGTTTGGCACGATTTATCTTGAGCGAGCGTTTCAAATGTTCCCTTTCCTTTTTCTCCGTGTGCTTAGATTGCCCTAGTCGAGGGCTTCACTCCACTTTATTATTTTTACTTTGTTATAGAGGTTAACTGTTTCCAGTTTCTTGGTTACAGGATGATCTTAACCACTACAAAAATGATTAGTTTTAGCTTTAGTCAAAAGTTGTCACTGAATGGAAAATTGTCGTTGATAACTTCTAGCAGCGACCAAAGTCTTATACTGGTAGCCCTGTGGCTAAATGTTATACCTACGGAAATTTGCCTCCACTAAACTTACTCAGTCAACATCTCTTTTTGCATCGAATAAGCTTGTTGTTGTTCATATGTAATTTGCGTCAACAACATTTTGTTTCTCTATTGCATATATAGTGTCGAGGCTTTATTAATGCTAAATGTTTGATTTTCTAACAGAGTGACACTGATACAATATAAATGATTCATCATTTGCAAGTGTTGCTAATAAAATATGTTTCTCGGACAAGCATTACTTGTCACATTCATATAGTATGAACATATATCTTTGTTGTAACTAATAGTTTATTCCCCACTTACAAATGTGGTTGCGAAGTAAATATTTGTTACAATAACATACAACACTACCTATGCCAATTCTGTATAATGAATACGTTTTTGTAGCAGTATGTCACCCGAGATATGTATAACCAATAACATATAAACTATATACATCTTAATGTTGATATAATTTCTAAAATATATATCTATGCACATCTTAATGTAAAAGCATCTAAACTGGCCTTAGGTTTCTCTGTTTTCGCATATGAAATTTCAAACAGTGCTTCCACTCCAAATTGCATTCTTTGGTTTAAGCCATTAATATCAGTCCAATATATGTCCAGATACAGGGGGAGGGGGTGTTCTGTAAGTTAAAAGGGAACACATAACAAAACTAAAATCAATGATTAAACAACTAGGTAAAAGAACCCGACATTAGATGGTTGGCATTTGCAAAGGATCAATCTAATATGTTAGATGGTTGGCATTTGCAGAACCTGATATTTATCACTGTAATGTAAAATGAATCTAATTAAAGCAGGTGAGGCAAACAAGATTCAAACAAGATATTACTTCAATGTTGAATGAACCCATGTGGAACCCAATCAACAAGGCAGTTTTATATGGTAAAAAATGTCATGCCTGTAGCTTAAGAGGCTTGCGATTTCAGCAACTTACTTGATATCGATGTATTTATCAATGGCTGGGTTCCATTCTTGAACATCCGTTCCATTGATGATACTTGTGATTCTTGAGCTATGAAGAGTGCTGTCCAATTCAACACCTTTCGCCTCGTTAGAAACAAGTCCTTGAGCGTACTGTGGTGTTGTGTAGTCCAAGATAATTTCAGGGACTTATACATACTCCAACTTCTTACAGTTGTTGGCAAAGAGCTCTCATTTGCAGGTTCCGTCGTGTAATATATTTCCTGAAAGTTTTATATTATGTAAGAAACTAAACACAAAAAATAGAAGTTCAATTTAGTTATATCCATTTTCTCTTATCAAGGACTTATAACTGCATTTACACCATTCTCCTCTCTGTCTTGCACAATAAAATAAAGCCTCGGACTTTAACTCGGGCCATTTTGTGGACAAGCTTTTGAATCAATCAAGGCAATCACCACCAATCAGTAAATTGATTGTATGGCAATCTTGTAGGAATAAAATCCTTTCATTTATGCCCCAAAAAAGATGTACTGCGTAGACATTTCCAATGCACAATATTGATCCATATTTACTTGTTTCAGCATTATCTCTCTCTAGCTTTTACCCAATGTCCTTCCCTCTTTAAAATTTCACCGTAAATCTTCAACCCTACTTTACGGCCACCACTCTACGATCACCACTAATGGCGAGAATCAACATTCTAGGTGAGACCAATCTTTTCTTCCCCCCCATTTTTCGGGGTCAAAAGCCTAATACTCTTCCTATTCACGCCTTCTATGAGGTCGTACGGGTGTCGGGCATGACCAATGCTCATTGCCCCCTGTTGGAATATGTACTAAACATGCAATCGTTTAGGGCACAACATTAAACATAATTAAGTTACCTCATTTAACGATCGACTTAGCGAAAGCGGATCTGCCTGAGGTTGGGATTACGGTCTACCGGACGGAAGGTCACGCCACGGGTTAACGGTCAGTGACCTAGGTTTCCACAGCTACTTACCTCAGTCTACACTGTAGGGCGGCAGGGCATCACTGTTATCGTTTGGTTTTCCAACCCTGAGCATCCCTATGCTTATTAGAATGGGCTCCCACTAATGAGCGACCCAATCCCCCAAAACCAACATCTCCCACTCTCACAAAGTCAGGGGCGCTCATTCATTAAGCCAGCACCAGGAGAACGAATTGCCCTTATACAGTAAAGTCACATACAAGGTAGCAGTCGTGCGACCGACAGGCATAACGAGCAAGGTGATGCGCATCTGTTAGGAGTTGCAGCGACTCGCGGATCTCACACCATCAGTGGAAATGTGCCCTGCACCCTTGGTCATGTAATCTTTCTCCAGGTCTGACCCCACAAGGATCTTTCAGACCTATATATGTATTGCACCCACAACCGCAGCCGACACCGCAGTTGGTGGCCACCTAGTGGACACAATATCGAGAAGATCCCATAATGACCATCCTCGACCCACAAAACCATCAGCACAATTCAACTCGCTTTTCTAGAACCAGGTTCAATGTACTTTTGAGCGCACATAGCGAGAACGGACTAAGATAGCAAACATTGAACTAAACCTCAAGTCTGTGTTCAGAGTAATGAGTGGAAAGAAAGCAACTCTTACGCAAAGAGCTATGGGTCTCACACGACTCCGAGTTAAGATCACATCTCGGGTCATACCCATGGTCGGTTTGGGGTGTGCCGCGGTATGGAACACGCGTTACAGCAACTCTCCCACAGAGCATATGTCCTAATTTTGTACAGATGTCCATTACGCAAACAAAGTACCCAAACCAAAAGTCACAAAGACTCCCATCCGACCCCTGAGTGGATTGACAAATCATTATCTGTCGTAGTGCGAAATCAGATAGTTCCCAACACAAAGCCCTTTCCGGTCATCCCTTCCAGAACTAGGAACTATCACCAGCCTCACCTAGCCACAAAGGCATAGAAGCTATCACCAGTGTGAGAGGGTGATCTAATCCACTTTGACATATTTCAATAAACAATTACAGTAAGAACATACAAAACACTCAAACTGTGAAAACGTGCATACTCAAATATAATTTCAGTTAAAGAACATTGTCTGGGAAATAAAATCAATGAAGTACATCACTAAGTCTACACAGTCCTAGAGACTACACATGCGTCACTAAAGACCCATCTTCAAGGTTGGAGAGATTGTCCACGACCATCTCATCCGTAGACCCGTACTCCAAAGGCATCACCTTGTGTCTAACCATGTATCTAATATAGTTTCGCTTGATATCTACTTGCTATGACTTGTAATGATACTTGGGTTTATATATCACGGAGATTGCGACTCCAATGACTCAGCAATCAATCTAGAAGTCTCTTCAGCCATACAACCAACTAAGTGGTCCACATAAGACCCACAAATTTGGCTTCAATGGCGATCAACACAATGCGCGCCTGCTTCTTGCTCATTCACGATCTGGCGCCATCAGAGAGCAGAGCATATCCGAGTTGGGTTTTCTCTCATCAAAGTCACCAGCATAGTCCGCAATGTTATACCTAGTCATTAAGAGATTCTCGGATCTCTAGCAGGTCGCTAGCAGAGAGCATGACGATGCCCTTAAGATATCACATGATCCTATCTACTGTCTACCATTTCTTCAATCCGGGTTCAGCTTGGTACCTACATACCATGCCGACTGCATGACAAATATCAGACCGAGTACACACTATTGCGCACATCAGGCTCCCGACTGCACTTAGCTACATAATTTATTTATCTGGTCCATTTATCCATTTTGAGAGGTTGATCAACGTAATCTGGAGTTTCAATTGGTTCGCACTTACTCATGTTGAACATTTTCAACACTTTGTTTATGTAACTTTCCTCTGAAAGCCACAACTGCCTCTACGACGATCTCTCGAGATCTAAATCCCAAGGATGTGTGTCGCCTCACCCATGTCCGTCATCTCAAACAGATAAGACAATCAGACCTTTGTCTATGTGAGGAACTCCAAGCTATTTACAACAATGAGTATGTCATCTACATATAGAGTCAAACACAAAGTTCGGTCCAGACCCTTTTGGTGTACACGCAATGATTCTCATCCATCAAGATAAATCCATTTTTCACGACCAAATCATGAACTCTGCGGTACCACTGCATAGAGAACTATTTCAGACCATAGATCAATTTGTAGAGTTTGCACACTAAGTACTAATGGTCTTTCTGCACAGAGCATTCAGACCGCTCCATATAGATCTCTCATTCTAACTCACCATTGAGGAAGACGGTCTTAACGTCTATCTAGTGCAGTTCCAAGTCTAGACTCACTCCAATAGCCATAATCATAAGAACCCATTTAGCTATAATGCTCTATGTACTCTCGAAGGTTGACCAGTGCCAAAACACCGTTCTTCCTTATAGATTCCATCTAGTCCAAAGTGGTCATCTCATCTTCCAATACTTTCATCCATTCTTCTTAGAAGGTTCCATTGAGAGTTTCTCTAACGTTTTACGGCACAATAACCATATCGTCAGATATTAGGGTGTTTAGTTCTCCATCACCTTCGAATGCATATCGTCGGGAGGAAAACTTATGTTCTAGCCCACGGCCTAACAAGTCACTACTACTAGGGCATGACCATGATCACTCCCACTGAGAATGAGATCCCTAATGCTCCCACTATCAATAAGATCATCAGGAGCGGAATCGGTTCCATTTGCTTCAGCAGGCGGTGAATTCGGCAGACGACGAACTGATTCATCATATGTGGTTTCAACTCTCCCACACGAATTAACATGTGTCTGCTCAATTTGATCTTGAATCTCATATAGAGATCGATCTAAATCAATCTCTCCCTTCTTAGGAAATTCGTTCTCTACAAACGTTACGTCTCCTGATTCGATCTCGGTAACACTCCTACTGTTCTGCTCTGCTATAAACACATAACCCTTGGAGGTATCAGAGTAACCAAAAATACTCTTCTTTCCTCTAGGTCCAATCTTTCCCAAACTTATTTGAGAAATCATGGGTGTAAGCGGCACACCCCAATGGGCGAATATGGTGAAGGTCCATAACTTTTTCCAGTAAAAAATTCATATGAAGTGGAGTTAACCGTCTTCGTCGACACATGGTTAAGGATGTATGCAGCAGTTTCCAAAGTATTTCCCCATAAGGAAATCAGCAATTAAGTATGCGCCATATCGACCGAACCATTTTAAGGAGCGTTTTATTGCGCCTCTATACAAAACTATTTTGCTGAGAGGTGTAGGGGATCGTCAACTGATGAATGATCCCTTTTTCATGACATAAACCGTTAAATTCTGCTGAAAGATACTCTTCTTCCACAATCAGGATGGAGGGCCTTTACCCTCCTATGTAACAGGTGTAATCATCTGTAAATGTAATGAAATTATGCGTTTCGTGCCGAACCCTAGCACTAAGAGGGTCACATACATCGGAATGGATGAATTGCAAGGGAAATTCGGCTCTAAGTACCCAACCAAAAGGCATTCCGATGGAATTTTCTGCTACACAACTTACACAAGTAGACGACTCCACTTGTGGATTGTAGGACAGCAAACCCCAATGGTCTAGCCGCTGCATTCTATGTTGACCTATGTAGTCAAGTCTAGTTTGTCTTTCATTCACATCGTAAACATATCCGCGAGTAGAAGAAAAAACATGAAATTATTATTATTGCTTGAATCCAAATCCGAAACAATAAATCCACCAGAAATAATACTAAAGCCATACGAAGTTGAATCTTAAAAACAATTGGACGGAAGATTCATGAAAAGATAATATAAAACCGAGTTTCATTAATCCTAATACTAAAATAACATATCGGCGAATCTGCGGAGCATAGAGGATATGACTTCAGACTAAAACTCTATCGCCGCGCAAGCGCAGCTCACGAGTTCTAATCCCTTCGACTTCAACACAAAAGTTGTTGTCGATGTAAATCTACCTAATTTATCGCGGGACTCTATGGTACTCTACGAAAACGTCACGATTCTTGGCTATGTGATTTGTCGATCCTGAATCCAAAATCCACAAAGGACATGACTCAGTCAACATATCTGTACTGGATCCAAAATCCACAAAGGACTTTGCCTTCAATGCATTTGCGCCATCGCGCTGTGCATTACTCCTTCGCCTTCAGCAACTCTTCTTAGGTCTGGCGCCACACGCACCTCAACCTTAGGCCTAGCGACCTTGGGTCTGTCCTCTTCAACTCAATGTGCCTTTGAACGTGTTCAAAGGTAATGAGGGCCCTAGAATTAGTTCTGTAGATTTCATATGTTTCTAGGAGTTAGGCAAATAGCGTATTACGACCTGGATTTGCTGCTCATCGGTTACTGACTGACCGTTCTCCTTGAGTTTCACAATCATGTTGGCCATATGCCTTAAATACTATCTCGCGGAGTGCTGAAGATTCATCAGGTATGAATCAAACTTAATGTTTAGTGAGCACAACTAAGCAGTCGCTAGAACAATTTCTATCCTGCAAAGTATCCTACAACCCTTTAGCCATGTGTTAAGCTCAAACTCATCCACCGTACTCAGCATCATGGCGCACCTCTCAGCATCATTAACCTCCCACTCAAATGGAAAGTCTTCTGCTGATTCGTTATTCCAGAATCGGGTCTTTTCATAATCTTCTTGATGGGGTTGATCGATTTCTACTGCAGACCATTTTTATATGCTTTCTCTGAATTTTATAGTGCTCACCATTAAGTCTAAGACCTTTGTCCAACTAAGCGATGATGTTCTACATGGTAGACTGCTAGGATTATAGAACTAAGAAAAGAATAAATGAAAAATCAGAAAGACTTACAGAGGAAGCAACCAACTGATTCAACTGAATTTGATTTCAAGGTAGTTTAGTTTGTTACACTTCGTTTGTTTATATACTGCACTAGAACTTGATATTTACAACTAAGTCCTCGGCATATTTGCACAATGATCCTCAATCTATTCTTACATAACATTCCCCAATCAAGATCCACTTTCTTCAACTTCTGATCCTCTTGATCGCTGTAGTTTTTTATTTGATCTGAATTTCCACATTATCTTCTTCCTTCGCAAGCAATGACTAAAACCAGCCTCTATCATTTCGAATTCATCATCTTGCAAACTTCTTTAGACTAATTATTCACTACTGCAATCATAAGCTTTGCATCTGATTCTTACCACAAGCTGACATCTCATTTTGCTGATATACACTTGATTTCAGCATTCTTCATCTACTGACACTATCATTATCCACTGCACATCTTCACTTTCTAACTCATATTCTTATAGATCAATGTCAGCATATATGAAACAATTAAGACTATTTTCACATCATATAACATTTCTCATCAGACCATCTCACCTTACTAACATACTCATCACAAGATGAGTCTTATAGTAGAGTTACATCTGTACAAGATCAAGTGATAAACCTCTGCTAGGATCATGGACTAATTTGTCTAACATAGACTAATTTCTCTAACTAAAGGAAATTCTAATGGGATCATGGAGACACAAGGAACAATGTTCTATTGCATGTAAAAAGACAAGTCTCAGATCAATAGGACAGACTTGAGAACATACTTAAACCCGGAGGACAACTCTAGCTATGCCGAGAAGCACTCCCCGTCTCTAAGCATGTCCTAAAGTCACTACTACCAATCGAAACACAGTCTATACCAACAGTTATCAAAGGACCGAAGTCGAACATAACGCACTAAATCAAAGTGTTTGACTCTTACAAAAAACAATTGTCCTAAAATTATTCAAGGAAATTCGGAGAACCTCACAGACTAACCGACCGGTTCACACTTAGGAACATTTTCCTAGGTGTAGTTCGTACTCATCCAAACTTCCGAAAGGATACTAAGGACAATCCTAAAGGTTTGCTACCTAGACTATGCTAAGATCTCCCTACCAAGGTAATCTATCTTATGCAAGTAAGGTAACAAACACACAGTTCAATACACACACATATATATTGATACCTTTCAAAAATAAATTAATTTGGGGCTAATTTGTAATTTTCAAAACTTTGAGGACTTAAGTCACCCTAACCAAAATATTGGGGACCAAAATCACCATGAATAAAAGTTTGGAGACTAAAGTCTCAACAAATAAAAATTCAAGGACTAAAGTTTCAACAAACAAAAGTAATTAACATGTTAGACCAATTTCACACACTGTGCTGGGATCTCAACAATCACAACCTAGTCAATTCTACTAGTCATGGAGTCAAGAGCCAATCAAGTAAAGTAAGGCAAAACTATCTACCCTGCAGAAAACACAAAGTAATCCAAGGATTTCAAGGAACCCACACAGTGTTCTACCAGTCATGCAACATAAATCAATATAAGGCTCTCCCAACAATTTAAATTGGTCTAACAGTTAATTAAATTAACCCAAAAATTCTTTATGAAAGAGTCCATGTACATTTACCAGACTGAAATAAACCACTAGCATCGACAAGGGATCCAGGATCGGCACCAAATTTGTTTCGGACCAATTCAGGCGGCCCGGGGCCTCCGAATTAGTTCAGACAGGTTTGAACAACATTCAGCCGTCCAAACCGGACTGAATCGGACCAAACCAGTCAGCTTTTGTCAACTGAACCGAACCGATCTGGTCAACCTCTATTAACCGGTTTGGACTTAACCGGTCGAGTCCAACTCTTTGGACTAGACCGTTCTGGATCGGTTCACTCAGACCGGTACAGAAAAGCTTGTCTTCTTCGTTGGAGGAGGCAGCTAGGGTTTCTGAAACCCTAGCCGCCCCCCTTGCGTCTGGCCAGACAAAAAGGTTGGCTGCCACCGCAAGGGCCATCCATGGTGGCTGGCCCTCTCTCGCTTGGGGTCGGCCACGATGGCCGACCCCCTCTCGTGTAGCGCCACCCCTCTTCCCGACACCAGCCGCCACGCAAGGCGGCTGAGTCTCGTTGACGCTTCCACAGTGGCTGCGTCTGGCTCGGGGCCGACGCAGCCACCGTGGTTGGGTCTGGCTCGGGGCCGACGCAGCCACCGTGGTTGGGTCTGGCTCGGGGCCGACGCAGCCACCGTGGTTGCGCCTTGCGGAGGCCGATGCAGCCACCGTGGCTGCGCCTGGCGGGGGCCAACGCAGCCACCGTGGCTGCATCTGTCTGCGGGCGATGACGATCGACCGATGGCGATCTTTGACCACAGTTGGTCGTTGCGAACGGACTGTCGATGACCACGATTGACCATGCTCGAACAAGAAAACCTTCAAAAAATTTGACAATTCGGAAACCAACCTACTATGCAATCGTTTAGGGCACAACATTAAACATAATTAAGTTACGTCCTTTAACAATCGACTAAGCGGAAACGGAAGCGGATCTACCTAAGGCTGGGATCACAGTCTGCCGAACGGGAGATCACACCACGGGTTAATGGGCATTGACCTAGGTTTCCACATCTACTTACCTCTGTCTAAACTGTAGGGCGGCAAGGCATCACTGTCATCGTTAGGTTTTCTAACCCTGAGCATCCCTATACATATACAGGGAATGGTTTGGGCCAGTATCCAATACTGGGCTTATTAGAAGGGGCTCCCACTAATGGGGGACTCAATCCCCCAAAACCAACACCCCAGATACCATGTAGCCCTTAATCCTAGTATCTAAAGCCTTAGAAAGACAAAATAACCAATATGAGGTATTTCGAACAAGTATCGCTAGGAAAATGAGTGTTAATATGTGATCATTTTTTGTGCTTCCGAGAAGGAATGAACCATAGTTTAGAATATGATATATGGAGTCACCTTCACCCTTTAAATAGTGTATTATGCTTACGACATTATTCCTATGGGAATTTTGGTAATATGGAGATAGAATCAATCATAATTAACAAGTTTTCTATCAATGAAAACTTTTGGTGGCTTGGTGCAAGATTTGAAAAACTACGAATACATTAGAAGAAGAACAACTACATAAAATAAACCTTGAAGCGACACAACTAAAATGATTTGGTTCTTATCATCACCTCCTTTGACAAAGAATTGGAGGTCGTCCTGAACAAATTTTAGAAAAGGAAAATACGTTTTTGTTCGTGAAAAGTATCGAGCTGTAAAACTTGTCGGACTTTGGTCCTAGTTGACAAGAGTAGATACTAGATATCATAGGTTGATCCAAGCATCTGAAAAAATGGATAGGGCAGGTGTTCCTCCAGGTCCCTTGAAAGTATTTCC
Organism: Chamaenerion angustifolium; assembly: GCA_946814005.1. NCBI lineage: Eukaryota > Viridiplantae > Streptophyta > Magnoliopsida > Myrtales > Onagraceae > Chamaenerion > Chamaenerion angustifolium. The sequence continues at coordinate 16,544,475 of OX328277.1, read as the reverse complement.
ACTTAAATGTGAAGGGAAACTTGAGATCAAACCTTTACTAATGGAGAGCATTGTATTAGCTTGAGATGATTTGAAATACAAAGTGTGATACTCCTTATCAAGTCCTAAACATAGAGACTAATATGTAAGAGTAACTAAGTACACTAAGTTGTAAACTATTGCAATATAATCCTCTAACATTCACACATGTTCTCTTGTTCCTTTCACCTTCATTCTGTTGAGTATATAGTCCTCTAACATCACCCATGTTCTCTTGTTCCCTTCATATCCAATGTTTTGAGTATGTCAATCAAATCCCATTTCAGCTTGGCACTCCAAATAAGCTCGACACTCATATTTTAGCTCGATCCTATGCATTTGAGTTCAGCACCATGTAGGCACTTGTGCAGCACTGGAGTTGGCACTTTGTCGAGCACTACTCATGTGTACTTTAGCTGGCACTAATTATGCATTGTGATAGCACTACAGTTGAGCACTTTGTCGAGCACTGCTCATGCACTAGGTCTGGCACTGGTTGTGCACTGTGATAGCACTACAGTTGGCACTACGATAGTTTACTGTCACACATGAGTTTGTTCAGCTACTACGCTTGTGTATAACATGTTGCTCCAACATCCATCATCAACAAGAAATTGAACTCAACTTACATGCCGGGATTCGCAAGAGTAACATGTGGTTGTTAAGCGACTTACAAGAAAATAAATCAGCCGACTAATACACAAGAACAAGAGCTGAATTTGGAAGTAACAAGTGATAGAATAAGACAGAAGGAAGGCAATTGAAATTGACTTACATGCAGCGATTTGCAGAAATAACATGCGGTTGTTAAGAGACTTACAAGCAAACAAATCAGCCGACTAATAAGCAAGAACAATAGTTGAATTGAATAAGGAAGAAGGAAGGCAATTGAACTTGACTTACATGCAGCGATTTGCAAGACTAACAAGCGGTTGTTAAGCGACTTACCCCCAAACAAATCAGTCGACTAATACGCAAGAACAAGAGCTGAATTCAGTAGCAATAGGAGAATAAATTGAGATGAGAATTATATTGAAAACTGGATATGAAATAAGATGACTGGAATTGGATGTTGAGATATCGAAATGGAATTAGAACATCAACAAATGATATGTGTAGTAGTTGAATGAAGACAGAGCATAAAAATGTAGTGACTATGATTGAATCAGAATAGAGTGAAACATATCATATTTGAAATAGAGAAATGAAACAACAACTATTGAACCTACAGAGAAGCAACCTGCATATAAGCTGGATCTGAAACTGCATTGTGGAAGCTAAGAACTGCTGGATCTTCAAGTAGCTTTAAATCATAAATTTAAGAGGATTTGGAATGCTAGATAACAAGATTTGGAGTGTTGGAGTGCTGAGCACTGCGCGTGCACTGGAGAAGCACCCGTTCAGCATAGTGCGAGCACTGAACGTGCATTGATCTGAATTTGCAGTTATTGACCCTTACTGCGCATGCATTGGAGAAGCATTGGCTAAGCACGATGCGGGCACTAGATGTGCACTGATCTGAATTTTCAGTCGCTAAACCTTCGAACAAGAAGCGATTTGATCTGATGATGCTAAGGTGCAAGAGTTGCTGAAGTTGGATTTGAACAGAGTTGAGGCGTGGGAGGACTTGATAGAGATGAACAGAGAAGTTGATTCTGTTAGAAAAGGAAACATGTTAGAAAAGGAAACATATTAGAAAAGGAAAAGGTTATATTAGGAAGCAAAACAACTGTGTATACACTTACCTACTTTAGCCATTGTATTGTACAATATATAGCTTGTCTCTCTTCAGAATAACTAATAAGAACACATTACAAATTTTTTCTAGATTCTCCCACATTTGTTAACATGGTATCAGAGTCAAATGGTTCTTCAATCAGTTATGGGTCGATTTGTCTCAGCATCATCACCTACTTCATGACAGATTCAGAAGAAGGTAGCATCTATACCGGTGAACCCACTGCAACAGATATGACGTTGATGGCTCAACTGACGTTAGTACTCTCCAATATGCCATAGTCAATTAACAGTGCACATAAACAAGTATCAGTCCCAACATGAGAATAATTACTCCTTGTGGTCGCGGTTGATTTTAATGAAAATCGAGGGACAAGGGAAGATTCATCATCTTACTAGCGTGCGAGAACCACCTACAACTGAAAATCATGAATACTCACAATGGGAAAATGATGATTTGATCGCCTGCTCATGGATGTTGGACAACATGGAACATGATATCGTACAATAATATGCTGAATTAGCGACTGCGAAGGATCTGTGGAAGGGACTGTCTGCAACTTACAGTAAGGAACGAGATGGTGTTCAATTGTTCGACCTAATCGTTCAAACAAACAGTACCAAACAGGGGAATGACTCCATTGAAATATTATACAACATATTACAGCGATTATGGAGGGACATCGAGCTACGAGACCCAAATCCGATGAAACATCCTGAGGATATTGCAATGGAATACCAAGTGTGCAAATACAAAACTGTACCACATATTACATGCGGTTAACGATGAATTTGATCAAGAGAATCATGAATTACTAAGAGAGACCCTATTACCAAAGGTTGAGACATCATATGTTGTTATTCGGTTAGAGAGAGACCGAAGGAAAGTGATGGGATGAGCAAGAAGAGAAGTCGGAACAACAGATGGGGCCTCCAGCATCAGAATCGGCTTCTGATTCGTTGCAAAATTTCGCTTAAATGCACTCATTTGTCCACACCCTCGTCAACTAAAGGGATAGGAACATATCACTTCTTCGGCCACGCCACTAAGCCGCGATCATCCACCGGGGTTTGGAAACCATCTCACGGTGGCAATGTTGACCGGAAAACCATCTGATGTAGCCATTGTGGAAAATTCTGACACAGCAAATCGGAGTTCTTTCAGTTGGTCGGGTTTCTGGAGGGTTGAAAGATCCAACGGAGCGATGTCATAGGGAATACCAATGTAGTCATAGTGGCAGGTGTCTCCGACAAAAGATGGCAAGAAGAAATCGCGGCTACAAAAGGAAAAGAGAAGCAAGCATCAACCAACCTTAGAAAAGGATAGGCTTACGAGGAGAGGAATGATGTCGCTGGGTCTATTGGGGAAGCAATCGAATAAGGTATCGGGTTTGGAGTAAATTTACACTACAGAACTCTATCTATTGATTATTTAAATTTTACACCCGTAAATAATTATATAGGTGTTTCTGACCCTAAAACTAGCAATAATCAGAAGTACAAGACCAAAATATCGGAAAATTATGAAATTAGTCCCTTAGTTAAGTTTTTAGAAATTCATGATTGTGTTAAATATGGCCGCTGGCTATTTGGTTGTGGTGCAACATATACAATTACACTTGATAAAAGAGACTTCATCACCCATTTTGTAGCAACCAGGAAAATGATACGGAATGCGAATGAAGGTCTCTCACAGGTCTGTGGAGCAGGAACTATAACAGTGTCTCCAACTTTGAAGATACAAAATTGAGTTTATTTGCCTAGACTTTCTTGTTAATTGCTCTCTATTAGTCATGTGTCGAAAGAGTTAGACTAGACGGTACTAATATATTCGTCATTTTGTACATTGCATGATATTCAGTCAGGGAGAGTCATTGAACGTGTTGTTTAGCATCATCGACTGTACTATGTGGATGAAGTGTCTCAACACAAAACTGCAGCACTTACTCAAGGGACAGTTGACAGGCAACAATGGTTGTGGCATCGTAGGTTGGGACACTCATCCACACAGTATCTTTATACTTTATTTCCAAAGTTATTTTTATCAAATAAGAGTATTCATTGTGAGACATGTATACTTTCCAAAAGTCATAAACAATCGTATACACAGTCATATTCTAGAGCTAAGTCTGTGTTTTCCTTGATTCATTATGATGTATGGTGTACTTCCCCAAATAATGGTATATGCATGTTAAACAATGGGCTTAAATAACGGTCCCACTTTGTGAGAGGTTTCCTTTATATGGTAGTTGTTGCAATGAATAAGGCCTGGTCTGGGATCACCCATTGAGCCAAAATGTTTGAGGCAAGGATAGTGATCCCATTGTAGACGACGGTCCGGGAACCTTTATCAACCTCTTGCTCCTTTATTTCGTATGAGTTGAGAGTAAGGGAATTGTGATAACCCTCGTGGTGATTGTGTTCCCTTGATATAATAGGTTTCTTGGTGTGTTGTATTTGCCCCCACCCTGATTTGGGGACTCTTTGTTAATAGCCTTGCGTGGAGATATTCCAATGTAAGTTATTTTCTCTTGGGTAGGCACGTTGCAGTTTGGTCGAATGTTGGCTGCGTGCCTCCGAGCATCTTATATTCTCTTTTTTCATTCAATGATTATCATTACTTTTTACTTTTTGTTTCATTTCCCTAAACCGTTTCATCACAATGGGACTGATCATAATTGATGAAAAATGTTTTTCTCTATAATTGGCCTTTACCGTTTGGCTCATATCTTCGTTCATTTTTTGATCACTTCAGTTGGATTCAATTCTTTAGTATAAAAGATCCTTGGTCTGATTTTTGAATTTTTCATGCTTCCTTAGTTTTCGACATAACTCACCCTACAACCGGGGGAGTCAAAGAAATTATGGAGCAGTCGACTTAGATCACCTTACAACCAAGCAAAAAACGAAAGACTCGTTATGGCGGTCGACATAGATCAACCGAGCAACTCAAGCACTTGTTGTAGCAGTTGACTTACATCACTTTAGAATAAAGATAAAGGTATGTTATAGTGATTTACTTAGATAATCCTAAAACCAAAAAAGTTAAAGACTCGTTGCAGTGGTCGATTTGTATCAACTCACAACTATCTAAACAATTAAAGACTCTTTGTAGTAATCGACTTAGACCACCCCATAACCGAGAGACTAAGACTTATTGTAGAGCTCGACTTAGATCACCTAATTGTTAGTAATATATAAGAGAATTAAAAAAACTATTTTCGAAATTAAAATTGCATAAAAACATTGAATGACATGCAAATTGATTAAATGACGAAATTGCCCCTAGCAAATAAATTTTGGTAGAAAAATTATTGAGTCCTGTATCAAAATGGTCTACTTAAGGCAATTTCGCCCCCTCACTATAAATGGTTCGTGTAAGAGGAAAAATTAGGACGATTACATCCCAGGATAAAACAGTGTCGTCAAGGCGAAACAAACATGGTGTTTCCCTTAACCGAATTGAATAATACGTGAACTTGGACTTCAACGGAAATTCGAACACAACTGGGAACTCAAATCTAACTTAACTCTAGAAAAATATGTGTCTTGGTAATTTTCGGATTTTTCGAGAGTATGGAATTCTTTTAAATGAGAAGAACCAACCCTATTTATAGGGTTTAGGGTACTCTTTGTTACAAAAAAAATACCAACAAGTATATACACTAGGAAACTCTCCATTAGGATATATATTATTAGGAAATATTGCATTAGGAAATATTTCATTAGGAAATATTTTATTAATAATATATTCTTATTATGGCAAATACATAAAGTTATATAAAAACATAGTAACAATATCCTATGAATATTGTGCAATATTGTGGAAAATATTAAGAGAATATTTCCTAATATATTATAACAACTGTAATATCTCCTAATATATTATACCACTAATCATAGGTCCTAATATATTACTTCTTTCCTAATTTACCATTCACAAGTAAACTTGGGACGGTTTAACCCTAAACCGATCTAAGTCGAATAAGACCGGCCCAAGGGATGGGCCACACCAACAATCCCCTACATGAATGGAGAAAGGAAAGAATTCTTAGACGTCCTAGCCTCGTAGTAGAAGTTCAACAGTCCACACCTACATAGTATTGATAGGCGTTACCCTTTGAATCTTCCCTTGCGAAATTACATTGACTTTACGGACTAGTCAGTAGACGCGATGTCCTTGAACTGTATGTTGTTGGGGTAAATGATAATATAACTCACACAGATATATTCCTAGTATTGTTCAGTTAACGCATTAATGCTCGTTCTAGCCATGGGCATTGCCTGGTTCTGCAAGCGTTTCTAAGAATTGTGCCCTCAACAATTCCTTTCGAAGCAACCCCTCTTCTCACTTGCATAGGTGATTCGTTATCTCAAGTGTTAGTCTAACACTCTACATTTCAGAATCATTAAAAGTACTGTCTTAACCTCATTCCCTATCATCAATGTTTCTCATCATAGGAATGAACTCGGGGTTTTAAATCACCCATAGTGATCTAACATCAATCTTGTGATTAGGCTATCCCTTTGAACCTAGATCTTGAGGATCTCTAGTCAACTAGGGTGGGTTTTCCTTTTCAAAAGTGTTTACTTCACGGTCTTCAGTCCCATTCCTCTCGATGATTGGCGAACTTGCTCTTCATTTAACCCTTTGGTTAACATATCCACTATATTATCCTTTAATTTGACATAACATATTGTGATAATTCCTTTCGAGCGCAATTGTCTAATGGAATTATGTCTACGACGAATATGTCTAGAGTTACCATTATACATATGACTTTGTGGCCTGCCAATTGCAGATTGACTATCGCAATATATGCTTATTGTAGGCACTGGTCTTGTCACATATGAATAACCTCAAGAAAATGACGTAGCCATTTAACTTCTTCAGCACATTTATCAAGTGCTATAAACTCAGATTCCATGGTGGATCTAGCTATAACTGTTTGCTTAGTGTATTTCCGCGATATGGCACCACGCCTAGGGTAAATACGAATCCACTTATTGAGTTCGTGTCTCTTGATGCTGATATACAATTAGCATCAGTATATTCTTCTATAACAGTTGGATATCTCGTATAATACAACCCATAACTATGAGTATATCTCAAGTGCCTAAGTAATCTTCTGATTCCATCCCAATGATCAGTACTTGGATTACTCGTATGTTTACTCAACACGCCAACAACGTGTGATATATCAGGTCTAGTACAAGTCATCAAGTACATAACACTACCAATACCCCTAGCGTACTCAACTTGATAGATGCTTTCTCCTGTATTTCTTGAGAAATACTTATTTGGATCTATTGGAGTGGAGACCTCCATTTTGTCATCCTTGTTGCATTTCTCTAATATCTTATCGATATAATGAGATTGACTTAGAGAAATTCCTTCTAATGCCCGATTAATTTTAATTCCAAGAATTACATAAGCATTGCTCATGTCTTTCATGTTAAAACTCGAATTCAACATATCCTTTGCGGATTAAATCATCGTATCGTTACTTGCAACAATAAGTATGTCATCAACACAAAGACACAAAATGACATAACCTCCATTTGTATATTTCACGTAGATGCATTTGTCACATTCATTTATTTTAAATCCTCTTTCCTGGATTACATTGTCAAATTTATGATACCACTGTTTGGGTGCCTTTTTTAGACCGTACCATGATTTCACCAGTTCTATGTAGATGTCTTCCTCAAAATCTCCATTTAAGAAAGTTGTTTCACATACATTTGATGTAATTTCAAATTTCGCAATGCCGCTATTGCGAGTGTCATTCTTATGGAAGTTATTCTCGTGGCCGGATAATATGTGTAAAAATAATGAAGACACTCCCTCTGCTTGTAACCCTTAATTACAAGTCTAGCTTTGTATTTATCAATTGATCCATCTTTTTTCATTTTATTCTTTAGAAAATTCACTTGTAACCTAATAATGGCTTGGATCCAGGAGCAAGGTTCACTAGTTCCCATGTGTGATTTTGCAAGATGGATTCAATTTTACTATTTATTGCCTCTTTCCATAGAGGTTCTTCTGAAGAATTTACGACCTCTTCTAATGTTTGAGGTTCCACTTCAAACATATAAGGATAAAAATCTGAACCAAAAGATTTTTCTACCCGAACTCGCTTACTTTTCCTGGGTTCTACCTCAACATTTAGGTCCAGCTCATAAGTTTGTTTCGTTGAACTTCCATTCCCCCTAGATTTAATTGAAAATATTTCTCCAAAGAAATATGCATTTCTTGATTCCATTATCGTATCTTTATTTATACCTGAAATCTTCTAATCATGCACAAGAAACTGATAAGCATTACTATTTTGAGCACATCTTATGAAGATGTAATCAACAGTTTTTGGTCAAATCCTAACCTTAATCTATTTTAAAAGGTAACTGCTACTTAAAATAGCTCCCCCAGCATGTTCTGAGGTAACCCATAACTTATCAACATTGAATTCATCATCTCTTTCAATGTTCGATTTTTCCTTTCCGCTACCCCGTTTGATTGGGGTGAATACGGAGCAGTGGCCTTATGTATGATTCTGTGTTGAGCAGAAAACTCACCAAATGGAACATCATACTCACCAAATCTATCACTACACAACATCTTGATTTTCATGTTAAGTTGATTTTCAACGTTTTTATAGCTTCATTTTTACTCTTCAACAAGTATACATAGCAATATTTTGTACTATCATCCACAAAAGTGACAAGGTACTTATTTACGCCACTCGTTTGGATAAACTTTAAATCACAAACGTCGCTATGTATTAAATCAAAGGATGACCTGGTTATTTTAGCCTCAACACATATTTCACACTTATGTATGAGATCAATTTGAAGTGTAGGGATGTGATTCATGTTAGTTAACCTTCGCAAGATATCATAATTAACTTGTCCTAATCTACCATGCCAAATAATAGGAGACTCAATCAAGTAAGCGGAAGAAACAATTTTATTCTTGTTTATCTTAGGCTTAATAGTCATTACGTTGAATTTGAACATCCCCCCGCATTAATAACCCTTACGCACATACGTCCCATTTTTTGTGAGTACAAATATATCTGACTCAAATACAAGACGAAATCCATGCGTGTTGAGGACAGATCCTAACACCAGGTTCCTGCGATGTCTAGCACATACAATACATTCTTCAATGTCTGCTTTTTCCCGGAAGTCATCTTCAAAATGACTTTTCTTTTTCCCTTGACCTAGGATGAGGCGGAATTGCCCATGTACAATCTATCCCCAAAATCAACTTATTCAAAATTGAAGAATATTCCTTTATCCGAACAGACATGCTTGGTAGCACCTGTTTCAACCCATCACTCTCGGGGGTTGGAATCAGCCATGCTCACCTTAGACACCACCGTAGACAAATTGATGTCGTCAAGGTCTTTGGTGATTTCCTGAACCATGTGGGTCTCCTTTTTCTTAAGAAACCTATAAGCATTATATTTATGGCCAGTTTTACCATAGTTATAACAGACGCCAATACATATTTGTGGTTTGGATCCCGATTTCTTCGAGCCTCTACCCTTAGGGCCCCGAATAAATTCCTTTTTCTTGTTTTGCTTGCCTTTGGTAGCATGTTTGCACTGCCCATGTAATCGCCCTCTAATAGTAAATGGTTCATGTAAGAGGAAACATTAGGACGATTACCTCCCATGATAAAACAGTGTCATCAAGGCGAAACAAACACAGTGTTTCCATTAACTGAATTGAACAATACCTGAACTCGAACTTTGATGGAAATTCGAACACAACTGGAAGCTCAGATCTAACTTAACTCTGGAGAAATGTGTATGTTGGTAATTTTCGGATTTTTCGAGAGTGTATGGGATTTTTTTTTCAATGAGAAGAACTAACCTTATTTATAGGGCTTATAGTACTCATTGTAACAAAAAAATCCAACAAATATATTACATTAGGAAACACTCATTAGGAAATATTTTATTAGGAAATATGTTACTAGGAAATAATTTATTAATAATATATTTTATTAGGAAATATTTTATTAATAATATTCTCTTAATATGGAAAATGCATAAAATTATATAAAAACATATTAACAATATCCTAGGAATATTGAGTAATATTGTGGAGAATATTTCCTAATATATTATACCAAGTGTAATATTTCCCAATATATTATACCAATAATCATATTTCCTAATATATTATTTCCTTTCTCATTTACGATTCACAAGTAAAATTGGGTCGGTTTAACCCTAAACCGGCCCAAGTCGAATCAGACCGACCCAAGGGATGGGCCACTTCCAACACTAATAAACAAGCAATTATAGATTTGTTATCGCGATTGGCTTAGGTCACCCTATAACCGGGGGAGTCAACACATTATGTAGTAGTCAACTTATATCACCAAACAACCAAGGAAATAGTTAAAGTCTCATTATAGCTGTCGACCTAGATCACGCTATAACCGAACAATTAAAGCACTTGTTGTAGCGGTTGACTAACATTACCCTGGAATAAAGCAAAATGTTTGTTATAGTGATCGATTTAGATGACCCTATACCTGATACACTCAAAGACTTAGTGTAGCGGTCAACTCAAATTACCCTACAACTAACTAAATAATTAAAGATTTGTTATAGCGGTTGACTTAAATCACCATATAACTGAGTGCCCAAATGACTTGCTGTAGAGGTCAATTTAGATCACCTAATAAAAAAACAAATAATTAAAGATTTGTTATAGCGGTTGAGTTAGATTACCTTATAACCAAGCCAATCAAATAGGTTTTGTAGCGGTCGACTTAGATCACCCTACAATCAAGCAAGTAACTAAAGAATATTTATAGTGATCGACTTAGATTCCTCTATAACCGATAAACTCAAGGACTTATTATAGCGATCAGATTAGATTACCCAACAACTAAGCAATATACTCATTATAGTGGTCGACTTAGGGTTAACCTAACACCAAACAAATTTACCCCCTCAAAATGAACCTTCACTTACTTGACCGTCAAAGGGAAAACAACTGGAAAACTCTTCGCTTTCCTTTTGTGTAGGTCACCGAAGCAGAAAGCATACCGTTTAAGGGACACTTGGACCCGAGACTATTCCGCGCATCGTGACCCAGCAATATGGAAACCACGACTCAACTCTGGTATCAAATAAGGAAATTAACACAAGGAACGAAAATTATGATAGCAAATTTAATACCAAAAAGTTTAGTTAATAGATCTTTTTTTTTTATTGTATTTTTAACGTATTTGTGAGGTCAGCATGTTTAATTTAATTTAATTAATCATTTTTATAATTTAATTTATTTTAAAGTTTTATGATAAATCTTATAATATTATTTTAATTATTTCACCTTTTTTATAAATTAATTATATTGTATATTATATATATTGAAAGAAATGGTATATATGTTATTTGACTTTATTCCATTATATTTCCAAGGTTAATTTCTTAAATGGTTACATAAGTTTCAGAATGTCGCTAAATGTTTTTTTTACGTGACTGAATGGTTACACATCTTTTTTCAAGTGTGATTAATTGGTTACTCCGTCATTAGCCGTTACTCTTTTATGTTATTTCATTTTTTTAACATATTTTATTATTTATCAAATGGCTATTATACCCTCAATATGTCTTATGAGTTGTTCTTCATGTTGTTTTTCACCTTCTCCTTCACTATTATACCTTGTAATCTTTCTCCTCCCTTCGACTAATGCTCTTCTTCCTGTCCTTGCTACGTGTCTTCTTCGCTTCACCCTCCTCCAAATCACTGCCATCTCCTCCGCCACGCTTATCCCTGGACGACGAGTAGTCGACATCCATACCACCAACTCTCGAATCATAACACTCCAACTCCATGCCAGTTCTTAAATTGTCGGTCAGCTTCCCACTAAACTCTGTTCCCTCATCGGAGTCGTAATATAACCTAGACACATCATCATCGTCGATGTCTCCATCTTCAATGACGTTCTTCCTCTTTCTAGTTATCCTAAGGTAGAAGATCTCGATGTCTCCAGCTTGATTGACCTGCTTCCTCTTTCTAGTTATCCTCAAGTAGGAGATCTCGAGGATCGCTAATTTGATCGCTCGTTTCTGGAACAGAAAGGGTTACGCAATGATCTGGGATATGACCTCTAGCGGTCGCAAGACCTTGGGGCGATTGAAGAATGCAGCATTGGAAGAACTACGGGAGAAGGGTCGTTTACCAGCTAAAAAATGTTTTTTTAATGGATGGACAATTCAGCCGTTAAATTATCACGGCTCAACTTCAGTTGAACCGTGACATGAAGTGTCACGACAATTATCAGATCCAAAAATCAAAAGTGCCGCCAAAATAATTATGGCGACACTTTTGGTTGAGCCGTGAAATGTTTTTTTTATTTTTTATTTTTGACGTCTCGTTTATTTTGAGCTGCCAATTTTTTTTTTGTGAATAAAGAAATTTTAAATCTCACATAAGATCTTCTTGGACGACCAGATGGATGACCACCTCCGAACCACCGGAGGGACGACCACCTCCGAGTGGGGACGACACCAGCGGGACGACCACCTCTGAACCACTGGAAGGGCGACAACCTTCGAATGAGGACTCCACCAGAGGGATGGCCAGGCGAGTCTAAATGGGGACGACTAGAGGGACGACCATGTGTCTTATTTTTCTTCACGCCCCAGCTTCAGCTCAGAGTGAAGTAGCTCCAGCAGCTAGGTGAAGCAGCTCCAACAGCGAAGATTGAAGCAGCTCCAGCTCCAGCGAGTCGACCGAGATCCAACAACAGCGAATAAGGGCTTAGCGCAGGTGAGAATGACTTGGAGAAGAAGGACAACGACACCGATTTCTGATACTTGGAGAGTTCAGACTTGGCGCAGGTGAGGTCTATCTACAGTTGTCGGAGCTGGTGCTGAAGCAAAGTGATGACCCCCTCTCTCGAAAGGTTTACTATGAGGCGCAGGTGAGGTCCATATGCGCATGTGAGGCACATATATACAAGCGAGTTGACTGCGTCCTATCTCTGAAAAGTTTGAAAAATGTTGAAAACAGAAGAGTCGGGTATATTTAATTTGGGTCATTTATCACAACTCAAATCAAAATGAGTCGTTAAAATACAATTTTATTTTAGAAAAGTAATATTTTTAACGGCTGAAATCTAAATGAGCCTCCAATAATATATATATATATATACATTTTTTTTAAAATTAAGTCATATATAAATAAATGACGGCTGAAACAAAAATCGAGTCGCTTTAAATATTTAAAATTAAATAATAATAACGGCGGGAAAAAATAACGAGTCGCGATAAATATAAGTTGTAATTAAATTAAAATAAAACTTGCAGCCCAATAGTAAATGAGCCGAGAATAGTATTGAAAAAATAATTAAATATTAACGACACTTGATATTGAGTCGTTAAAACTAAGAAAAAGGTAACGTCTCACTTATTTGAACTGTAAAAAAAATACATAATGGCTCATTATTAATTGAGCCATTATATTCCATTTATATTTATTTATAGCGACTCAATATAGATTGAACCATTAGATTTGGTCGGTAAAAGAAGGACCCTCAACGCCAAAAGAAGATTGGACGCCCACGACGAATCCCAGGTCTTGAATCGTACTATTGTTTGCAGCTGAAGGGTTGCTAGGAAATGGAGCGAGGAATTGGAGAGAATCGAATAGGTCGAAGCCGAGGAATGGATGCGAAGAGTCGAAGAACACAGTGTTATTGCTCATGGTAGTTGTTTCTAGGTTAATGGTTAGGCCGTGAAGTTGCGGTGCCGGTGGCGGGGAGCTTAGATTCTTCATCGTCCCTGGAGAAGTTTCCAGTGACACTGTCGTCTCCCACCTCATGAATTGCAGTTCCGTCAATTAATTGACTTGGTGGAGTGAAGAACTAAGGTTTCTTCACGGAGTAAACAGTGAACAGTGTGAAGTGAATAATGAACAATCTTAGGGTTTAAAGTTAATAAGTTAATTAAAGAGAGGTAATATTGTCATTTTATATGTTAGAATAGTGACCTAACAGTATTTTTTACAATGAATCGTAGAAAAACCAATTAGTCAAATTCTAAAACATATGTAACCATTCTGCCCAATGAGCAAACATGTGTAACTATTTAAGTAATTAACTCATATTTCTATATAGTATTCTACCAAACAAACACTATATTTGACATTCCATTTCATTTCAAAAAATCAACCAAACAATATTTCATTCTTATCTCTTATTTCATATTCTCATTCACTAAATTGTAGTCTTTATTCTCTATTCCGTTACTCAGACATCTTGTTAGAGTCTAAATCTCTGGCTATTTGAATCATTGTGATCATTTACTTCTAGTTTTGGTTGATTAGAGTCTGATAAGTGTAATTAAATGGTCAGAATAATTCATAAGAGATCATTATCGTAATATGACGTAGTGGTTCAACATTTGTTTTAACTAAAGATCTCATGTTCGTGTATGTATGAAAATTATTTTAAATGAGGACTAAACATATAAGATGACCCTTTCTAAAAGACCCACAGAAAAAAGAAAAAAAACACAGAATAAATATTTAGCTAGCGGGTTCTCGAACACCCACAATGCAAGAAACTTTTGCAACTTGCACCATGACAGGCACCTACAGTAAGCCCTACTTCTGAAACTCTACAAAGTGTGCATTAACATTACCTTGTGCTTAAAGAGCATCAACTTCCTTATCCTTTCACGCCGAAGTACAGACCTCCTCTCTTCCCTCGATTATTCAAAAGATCACCTGATTCTTCTCATTTATGGTGACTCATGGCTTCCGCTACCGCCATCTCTACCGCTTCCTTCCTCCGCACCCCTAAGAAGGTACTGCTCTATAAAGTGTGCTACATTGTTGAACTGAGCACGCACTGGAAGGATTTTCTGATGAATCTGCTTACTTGTTTAAGACATTGTCTATTACATACTAATGGGTTATGAATATTAGACTGGACTATTTTTAACATTTGGCCCAATAACGTTTTGGACTGAACTTATTAAAAGGCCAATTACATTTGTGCGTCGCCCTTGACTAATGGTCCTTAAAGGCGTCGCCTTTAAGGATTCGCCAAATATGAGAAAACCCAGATTAAATGTGTGACACCGCAACCATTGACCACTTCAGTTGGTGCACCTGCACACCTACAGTGGAGTAGCCTCTACAGAACAATATTATTTAAAGTAACCATGGTTGGCTTGGCTCAGAGACAGCTAGGATAACTATGGTATGATCTGACTTTACCATGGTACAGGTATGGAACACCCCGGGCTTTTCCTTGTGCAGATCAACGAAGCGAACGCTAGGAAGGAGAATCCGGTTTATGAGTGTCTTTTGCGTTATTTGAACTAGCAGTGAAATTATTTATGAGCAAAGATATGATCATGATATGCCAAGACCCATGTAGTCTCACATAGACCTTTCTGCGGAAAAAGCGGTTCCTCCTCGCATAGAGGTAACTCCAGACATCATATTGACACCAACGTTCATAGCGGCCCTTGACGAGCTTTTTAATAGGAGAGAGCAAAGAGTTGCTGCCTGAGCAGCCCAATGAGCAAACGCTTCGGCAGCCCAAGAAGCTACTTCTCGACCTCGAGACTTGCCAAGAAACTAGCCGTAAGCACTTTTCCCTACATGTGCCGCCATGAAAGGCACATGTATGACAAAGGCTCCTCCCCCTGGTACATTGACCAAGGAGGATGTCAAAGAACTTATCATGCAAACACTAAAGGAGCAAAAGGGTATAACCATGCCCCACCTTCGAGATATGTCGTCGCATCCCTTTGCTCCAGAAATACTGTCGGTAAAATTGCCAACCCATGTACAACTGACGTTTCGAATAGATACCTAAGGTGGTAAAAGTGATCCGGTTTTCCATATACAAAGGCAGGAAACCTCTTTGTTGGGACGAACAAGTGATGACATGCATTTTGCACTCCTTTTTCCTACCACCTTAGGAGATGTTGCCTCGCTTTGGTTTTTTAGTCCCCCTAAACCATCAATAAGATCATGGGGAGAATTGAAGGAAAAGTTTATTATACAATACATGGGAAGGCGTCGACTCCTAAAAAGTGTGGGAACTCTGGATCACCTAAGTCAAAAGGGTGATGAAAGCTTGAACGACTTCTACACTAGATTCAATAGAGAACTAGCTGGAATTGATCAAGCCATTACCAAAGGGGAGACCATTCGCGCTTTTATACGTGGGTTGGGACCAAAGGGTTCAACTCTGTATGATAGTATGGGTGTCATACTTGTCACTACGATAGAAGAAATAGCAGAGCAAGTAAAGTCTTACGTAGACTTGGAATTTGCAAGAGAAGGAAGGAATACTTCAGATGGAGAGAGACCAGAGCACCGTCCTTCTAAATCTGAGCATGATGTTAAGCGACGCCAATTCGTACCTCGCCCTCAAAGAGAAGTCTTTGAAAATTTCACACCCTTAAATAAGGAAATTTACATTGTTTTGACAGAGACGGAAAAGAAGAACTGGGCGACACCCCCACCACCGCGAAAACCCGATACAATCCTGGGAAGCAATCCTAATCAATATTGCCGATACCATCGCTGTAAGGGATACCATACGGATGACTGTCATATCTTGAAAAGGGATATTGAAAAGCTGATCCAACAGGGGCATCTGAAAAACGTTTTGGCCCGACGCCATAGGAGTAGAAGTCCAAGGCGTGCGTCACGTAAAAATACTCAAGCAGGGGCTATACCTAGTAAAGTAGAAGACTTGAACATGATAAGCGGAGGTTTCACCCTAGCGGGAGAAACAAGCGCCGCTAGGGAGGTCTACGCCTCCCAAATTTCAAGAGCTGCCAAGTTAGGATAGCGCCCAGAGAAAAGGAGGAAGTGATTATTTCCTTTTCATAAAAAGAAATGGGACATGTTACTTCCCCACATGATGACGCCCTGGATATTACAATGTGGGTGGACAGGTTCAATATGAAGAGAGTATTGGTGGATTCAGGGAGTTCAACAGATATTCTATTCTTGGATGGTGATAAAAGAATAGGACGGAAGGAAAAGGACTTGAGAAAGGTCAATTTTCCATTGATATGATTCGTCTCGCATACTACCTACCCTGTAGGGTCTGTGACTCTTCCAGTCCACTTGGGTGAGGGGTGGAAATCATTCGATTTGGAGGTCATTATCATTGTAGTGGATGCGCCTGCATCATACAATGCCATATTAGGGCGATCGACTTTAAATCCCAACAAAATAGTGCATTCCACGTATCACCAGCTATTGAAATTCCCAACGCCTCATGGCGTAGGAGTAGTTAAAGAGGATCAACCAGCGACGCGTAATTGCTATGACCAGGCGACGCGTCGTCATATAAAAAAATCTTTAATTATTCAAACTGAGGAGGATCGCAGGGAGGGGAAGAGTCAGCCCCAGCCGATGGAAGGATTGAAGAAGGTGGAGGTTGATGGTCCAGGAAAAGAGGTGCAGATTGGAGTGACACTCCAAGAATAAGAAGCTACAGCTTTATCGATGCTTTTGATAGAGTTTAAAGAATTGTTCGCATGGAAGCCCAGCGACATGCCAGGCATCAGCAAGTATGTGATTTCCCATGAGCTCAACCTGGACCTGAATGTTAGGCCCATTGCCCAAAAGTGTCGCCCTGTAGGTGAAGATAAGGCGATCACCATCAGGCAAAAGGTGAGGAAGCTGGTGGAAGCCATGTTTGTAAAAGAAATCAGGTTCCAAACATTGGTGGCCAATCCAGTATTGGCCAAGAAGAATAATGAGAACTGGAGGTTGTGCATTGACTATCGTGACTTAAATAAGGCATGTCCAAGTATAGATCAATTGGTTGATGCCACTTCATGTTATTAACTGCTTATCTTTATGGATACGTATTCTGGTTATAACCAAATACAAATGGCTGAGGGCGAGGCGCAACATACAACCTTTTATGCGGACAGTGATATTTATCACTATACGGTGATGCCTTTTGGTTTGTTAAATGCAGGAGCCATTTATCAAAGGATGGTAAACAAACTCTTTGCTGGAATGATGGGCGTCACCATGGAAGCATATGTGGATGACATGTTAGTAAAATTAGTAAAAAGTGTTCATCATGTTGAAGACTTGAGGAAAACCTTTCAGAGGATGCGCCTTCACCAAGTGTGTCTAGACCCAGCGAAATGTGCCTTTGGCGTTCAGTCACGCAAGTTTTTGGGATACATGGTTAGCCAAATAGGAATAGAAGTCAACCTCGAGAAGCTGGAAGCGATTGAGGCTATGAAGATCCCCACCTGCCACAAAGAAGTATAGAGCTTGAATAGAAGGTTAGCTGCACTAAGTCGGTTCCTAGCAAAGGCGGGGGATAAATCGCTCCCTTTCTTCCAGTTGTTGAGACCTAATAAGAAGTTTGAATGGACTACTAAATGTGAGCAGGCCTTTCAATACCTAAAGACACATCTCAGACTCTCCTACCATTGGCGAAACCATCAAAGGGCGACGTACTTTCTTTATATTTAAGTATCACTTCAGTTGCTGTAAGTTCAGTATTGGTAAAAGCAGTAGGCATGGGTCAGGTGCCTGTTTATTATGTATACAAAGTGCTTGCCAGATCTGAAATGAATTATCTGGAAGTTGAGAAGTATCTTTATGCGTTTCTAGTATCTGGGAGGAAGTTACGTCCATAGTTTCATGAACATGAAATTACTGTTTAAACAAATCAACCGTTAAAACACTTCCTGCAAAGGTCAGGTGCTTCAGGAAGGATGGTTAAATGGGCCACTGAATTGAGCGAGTTCCGCATTAAGTTTGCTTCAAGGAACGCAATAAAAGGACAGACTTTCGCGGATATCATTGTAGAATCCACATGTCCTCAGCCTGCAACGCCTAACGAAAAGGAAAATGATGAAAATCCTTTGATACTTCATACAGATGGTTCTTCATCAATCGAAGGCTCGGGGGCAGGATTAGTATTGACCCCACCAGATGGTGGAACACCGTTAAGATACGCCTTGGTCCTTACCTTTAAGGCGACCAATAATGAGGCGGAATATGAAGCGCTTGTTACTGGTTTGTGATTGGCTAAAGGCATAGGCGTCACCTCTCTTCATGTATATTGTGATTGACAATTGGACCGTCAATTAAGTTAAGGGCGAGTATATGGCAAAAGGTAAAAAAATTAAGTTTTACTGGAAAGATGCTATGGCATTGGTAGCAGGTTTTAAGCAATTTCATATAGAATCTATTCCACAGGAGGTGAATCAGGAAGCAGATGCTTTAAGCAAATATGCTTGGCATGAGACACCCACAAAAGTACATTTCATAGAAATCAATCGTGGGGACATAGGGATGATATGTGCAAATGTAAATATATATATGGATTGGGCGACGCGTATTCGAGTATACTTGGAATCAAGATAACTCCCTACAGATGAAGCTAATGTAAAGAAAATTATTCGATTAGCTCCTAGCTTTCGAATAATTGATGGATTACTTTATAAGAAGGGTTTTTCTACGTCCTATCTTAGATGTGTCGCTCATCCAGAAACGACTATCATTCTAAGAGAGGTACATGAAGGGTATGCGGCTTGTCATGAAGGAGCAAGGTCAATTGTGAGGAACATTTTGAACCAAGGATATTATTGACCTACAATGAACCAAGAAGCGACGACTTTGGTTATGAAATGTTAATCATGCCGAAAGTATAGTCCAAAAATAGTGCGTCCACCAGCAAATCTCACTAGTATATGTGCAGCGTGGCCGTTTGCTCAATGGGGAATCGACTTGGTAGGTCCTTTACCAGGGTCTGAGCAACGCACCTGTATAATAGTGGAGGTTGATTATTTTTGGAAATGGATTTAAGCAAAGGCGTTGGCGTCGACTACCGAGTTTCAAGTCATCAAAGTCATTAAGTCGAGAATTGTTTCTCGATATGGAATACCAAGCATTCTAGTTAGTGACAATGGTCCATAGTTTCTCACCCTATCCTTCACCCATACCTCGTATCTACCCTTACATGATGGCCCCTCCATGTTATCCAGCTCAACCATATCAAGTGTTCTCCAATCCTCAGCCTCACCCCATCCCTACCCTATCCCAGCCTACATCACCACTACCCACCCAAGTAAATCACCTGATGACCAGCAGCTACAACCCAGCCTCCTTTGATGGCAGCTGGTTCCCAGACTCAGGAGCCACGAACCATCTGACGAATGCTCAGCCTTACCCAAACATGTCCTCTCCATACTCTGGTCCAGGTAAGGTTTTAGTTGGAAATGGTTTTCACTTGAAATATCTGCCATTGGCTCTTCTCATTTACCTTCCACTAGCAAACCTCTTCTTCTTAATAACTTGCTTTACACTCCTGCTGTTACTAAGAACCTGCTTTCTGTATCTCAGTTTTCAAAGGATAATCAGGTTTATTTTGAATTTCACCCATCGCATTGCCTGATCAAGGATTCACTCTCCAACAAGGTGCTCCTCAAGGGTTATGAATTAGGGGGTCTTTACCACCTAGATTTATCTAGTTTTAAGTCTAAGTCAAATAATTTAGTTGAGTCTGCTACTGTTAGTCCAGATCAGTGTTTGAGTCTTTCACCTATTTTTCAGTCATTTTGTAATAATGCAGTTTTATCTGCTCAAAACTCAGCCTTTTCGGTTATTGATAATGATAATTCTACGTTTATGGTTAATCATGATTTCTATGGTTTTCCTCATGTTTCCTCTGCTTATACGTCTAATATTTCTGATGAATGCTCTACTGTCACATGTTTCAATAATGCATCCTCCAATGCATTGATTTTGTGATTAGCTGCTTTCTTAGTTCTCTTAAAACTAATGAACCTTCTCACCTATGGCACATGAGGTTAGGCCACCCTTCTAAGAACATACTTGTTAATTTCTTGAGACTACAAAATCTGCCCACTAAACACATATCTTCTGAGTGTGCTGCCTGTGTAGTAGGTAAAAGCAAAACCCTTCCTTACCATGCATCAGAGACAGTCTACTCTCATCCCCTAGAAATGGTTCAGGTAGATCTCTAGGGTCCTGCCCCTTCTCCTCTAGTAATAGTAATTATTATCTAAGCATTGTTGATGCTTTCTCTAGATTTACTTGGATTTATTTTTTGAATCGGAAGTCTGATGCTGCTAAAGCCTTTTGTGAATTTCATCTATTAGCAGAGAAACAGCTTGGCACAAAGCTCAAAGCTGTGCAATCTGATGGAGGAGGTGAGTTTCATTTTCTTACTGCTTACTTAGCTCAGTTTGGTATAGTCCATAGGATCACCTGTCCATATTCAAGCCAACAAAGTGGCATGGTGGAGTGTAAGCACTGCCACATTGTTGAATTAGGACTTACACTTCTCGCACAGTCATCCGTCCCTCTTCACTACTGGACGGATGCCTTCTCCACTCCTGTCTTTCTAATTAACCGATTGCCCTCCAAGTCTCTTGATAACTGTTCTCCTCATGAGCTCATCTTCAATTCCAAGCTTGACTACTCCTTTCTGAGAGTCTTTGGCTGTTTATGCTTCCCACATCTGAGACCTTATAGGTCTCACAAGCTGTCCTTCATATCAGAACCCTGTGTCTTCATTGGGTTCTGTTCTGATCATCATGGCTACAGGTGTCGCTCTTCTTCTGGAAGAGTTTATGTGTAACGAAATGTTGTCTTTCATGAGACAACATTTCCCTTCAGTGACACCACAGGGCCATTCTATGCCTCCAACACACCTAAAGTAGCCACTCCCTCCAAACTATTCTTCATACCATGTGATCCTTTCTTCCAACAACCTACCTTTGTTCCCTCCACTGTCTCTCATTCCATAGGACCTCCCGTTCGTGCTCACACTTCGGGTGAGTCTAGCTTACCCTCCATCACACCCACTCAATACACCACACCAACTCAGTCTCCCTCAGTACCTGTTTCTACTCCTTATCTATGCTCACCTACTGAAGTATGTAGATATGTCCCTTCTGGCTCAACTCTTGTTCCTATTACCTCCTCTGATCCTGTTTCCTCTATACCACCACCACCAGGTCACTCAGACCAATCCTTACCCACCTATCTACTAGCTCAACCCTCCTCGTCCTCTCACTCTACTCGTCCCAAATCCTCCACCAATGTGCATCCTTTGCTGTCTACTTCCCTTGCCCTGTCCTCGGATCTGACCAACTCTGAGCCTCGTAACATTCACGAGGCTCTTCAGTCACGTCACTGGCTTCAGGCTGTTCAGGAAGAGCTTACAACTCTTTCTAGAAACAGCACCTGGACTCTTGTTCCCTTACGTACAGGTCGCATCCCTATTGGTTGCAAGTGGATATTCAAAATCAAAAGAAATACAGATGGGGCTGTAGTCAGGTACAAGGCTCGCCTTGTTGCCAAAGTTTTTTTCCCAAAAACCAGGTTTTGATTTTCAGGAAACCTTCTTTCCTGTCATAAAGTCTGCTACTGTTCGTATCGTTCTTTCTCTAGCACTGACTCATAAATGGTGTATCAAACAGGTTGACATTAATAATGCCTTCCTTCATGGTGACCTTCATGAGGAGGTCTACATGACACAACCTCTAGGTTTTGTGGTTCACTCTAACACCCCTAATCTCGTTTGCAAACTTCAGAAAGCATTGTATGGTCTTAAGAAGGCTCCCAGAGCCTGGTTTGATAAATTGAAGTGTTTTCTCCTGAATTCTCTTGGTTTTCATGTCTCAACCTCTGATAGTTGTTTGTTTATCAAGTCAACATCAGATTCTTTCGTACTGTTACTTGTCTATGTGGATGATATTGTTATAACTGGTACCTCTCCTCACCTTGTCTCTAACAATGTTGATTCAATAAATGCTCAGTTCCAGCTCAAAGATCTAGGAATTCTGAACTACTTCCTTGGCATGGAAGTTGTTTTAGGCGATGACTTTATCCTTCTGAATCAGAAGAAGTACATCCAGGAACTCCTGGACAAGGTAGGTCTAAATGATCAAACAGATTTCCCCACTCCAATGACAGGTACGTGTTTGTCAAAATCAGGTATGTCTACTTGTTCTGAACCTTTTCATGATGAAACACTGTACAGAAGCACGATAGGTGCTCTGCAACATGTCTGTGTCACACGATCAGATATTCACTTTGCAGTAAGCAAACTGAGTCAGTTTATGCAAGCACCTAATAACAGCAACTGGAAGGCTGTTATTCACGTCCTGTGATACCTCAAAGGCACTCTCAGTCACAGTCTGTTGTTCAGACCAACACCCTCACCTGTCAAAGACATCACTCTTGCATCATTCTCTAATGCTGACTAGGGTGGTGATCACTCTGATCGCCGCTCCATATCAGGGCATTACCTTCTCCTAAATGGTAATACCATAGTATGGAGCTCCAAAAAGCAGACAGTAGTGTCTAGGTCGAGTGCAGAGGCTGAATTCAGGGTCATTGCCAATGCTATGTGTGAGATTATGTGGGTCCATTCCCTTCTCAAGGAAATTGGACTTCACACTCCAACTGCACCTGTCAGAAAATCTCATTCATCATTCCAAGATGAAACATGTTGAGATTGATCTCTTCTTCATCAGGGAAAAGGTTCGCAATGGGGATGTCTTAGTTAACTTCTTTCCAGCTTCGGAACAAACTGCTGATATTTTAACTAAGCCTCTAACTGAAAAACAGTTCATTCCATGCAGGAAAACGCTTGGGGTATTCTCACTCGAGGAACTGGAGGATCAGGGTATCTCACCATTCCTTCAGCTCACATCCAGCTCTTAATGAACTTCTCAGCCAGTCTGTAAGTATATTCAATATCTGTTAACTTAGTATTTTTCCTTGAACTCAACATTTCTGATCAACCATATGTATGTCTACTGAGTTTTCCTATTGATTGCACCTCTGTGGTTTTAACTATGTCTGTTCTTATGCTAGTCGTAATCTGCTCTTGTCTGTTTATCATGTTTAGCATTTTTTCTTAAAATCACATGTCATCTGGTTATTTTCCCATGTCTGATCATATTCACTGCCCCTGTGCATCACTGGTATCTCCTATTAAACAATGAAAAAAAAAAGGAAACTGCTTGCTAAATTAAACATGGCATAGGGTATGGCTTGAGTCCAAAAACAGAGTGAAAACCATAAGAAAACATCAAAATACTGGTGGGTTCTAAATCTTGAGGATGAAAAGATCAAGGCTCAAACCTTGCAGTCATACTGGTAAGACAGGAGCTCAAACTCCTCTATCATGAAATGAAAATTCAGATTCCAATATATCAAATGAATAAAAGCAGCAGTAAAATTAGAAATATGAGTTTGTCTGATGCACTTTGGCAACTGTTTACTGATCTGGCATAGGGAGAATCATGCATATGACTTGTGTATTTTTGGTACTGCTAATCGTGTTATCAGCCTTGATCATGATCTCAAATTACAGGTGCTAATCGACCTATGATCAGAGTTCTGATCAGACCTATACAAAAGATAGTACTGCTGATTAAAATTGCGAGGTGCATCTCAACTTGGAGAACTAAGTTTAGCTGCACAAGCTGCTCAGAATGCACTAAAAGGCTAGTACTCTGTTTTCGAGATTCGATTTCAACTGCAGACTGTCAAACTTCAAAGAAGATTGAATTTCAAAATCAAGATCCAGCATAAGGAATGTTAGGATATAAGTGTGTCTAACACTTATGTTTAGGGATTAATTTGTAAATATTGTTGCTTGCGGTCCAAGCATCAATTAGTATAGCTATAGGGACTTATCAGCAATTTCTGTGTCCTTACTATTTTGTCTCTTTTCTTTGTATTTCCTTTATATGTCTGCTACTATTGAACATTATCATTAAGATATTTTCTCCTCTGAAATCCGTAGCTTGTTCTTCCTTTTTGTTCTTCATCGTTTCTTCTCCTTATCATCCAAATCCCTAAATCTATCACGTCTCGGATGCTTTTATCCCGTCAACCCCGACGAATTTTCCGGAGGTTAGTAATTCTAATTGGGTTACTCCTGGTTCTATTATATCACAT
Organism: Chamaenerion angustifolium; assembly: GCA_946814005.1. Lineage (NCBI taxonomy): Eukaryota > Viridiplantae > Streptophyta > Magnoliopsida > Myrtales > Onagraceae > Chamaenerion > Chamaenerion angustifolium. The sequence goes on along the minus strand of OX328277.1, from coordinate 16,519,737 downwards.
AAGAATGGTTGGAAGAATCACAAGTACAGGAAAGATATGTACTACCAGCCAGGAGAAACGGAGGGGTTCCTCCTACCAGATATGAACCAGAATACAGCCCAAGAGCAAGTCGATATCCAGTAGCAAACGTGGCAAGGGGGAGTCTGACACAAGCTGCTCAAGCGTTTGCCACTGCAGTATACACTTAATACATACCCAACAATGTTGAGTCAGCCTTAAAGAGTAAGGAGTGGAGGCAAGCCATGAAAGTCGAGATGGAGGCTCTGGAGAAAAGCCAAACATGGGAAAAGTGTGAGTTACCTTATGGAAAACGAGCGGTTGGTTGCAGATGGGTATTTACTATAAAACATAGGGATGATGGATCCATAGAGAGATACAAAGCAAGATTGGTAGCCAAAGGATATACTCAAACCTATGGCATTGATTATTCCGAAACTTTTTCACCTGTAGCTCGAATTGATACTATTAGAGTCTGGTTCTCTATAGCTGCAAACAAGAACTGGTCGCTACACCAGTTTGTTGTCAAGAACGCCTTCCTACATGGTGACTTAGAAGAAGAAGTTTATATGGAACCACCACCAGGTTTCACTGCAGGTTTTCAACAAGCAGATGTATGCAGATTGAAAAAGGCACTGTACGGGCTCAAACAAGCACAAAGAGCATGGTTTGGTAGATTTTCAGTAGCCATGAAAAAATATGGCTATCAACAAAGCAACTCTGATCATACCTTATTCATTAAAATAAGGGAAGGTCGAGTAACTTGTTTGATTGTATATGTAGATGATATGATCATTACAGGAGATGACAAAGAAGAGATTGTTCAGCTTAGCAAAAATCTATTCCAGGAGTTTGAAATGAAGGATTTGGGAGAACTCAAGTACTTCTTGGGGATTGAAGTACTACGGTCTGGAACAGGTATTTTCATTTCACATAGAAAATACATTTTAGACTTGCTGGTAGAAACTGGATTGATGGACTGTAAACCAGCTGAGACACCAATGATGATAAATCATGGGTTACGAATAGTAGAAGGAGCTGAACCAACAGATCAAGCTAGATTTCAACATCTAGTGGGGAAATTGATCTATCTCTCACATACCAGACTAGATATTGCATATGCAGTAGGTGTGGTTAGCCAGTTCATGCATAAACGACAAGCAGATCACATGGAAGCTTCTCTTAGAATCCTTCGATATTTAAAGGGTTCACCATGGAGTGGAGTGCTGTTCCAGAAGAATGGACATCTCAGAATAGAGACATACACATATGCGGATTGGGCAGGGAATCCGATTGACAGAAGATCAACTTCAGGTTACTTTGCCATGGTAGGAGAAACTTGGTGACCTGGAAGAGTAAAAAATAGAAAGTGGTGGCACTATCAAGTGCTGAGGCAGAATTCAGTACCATGTAAACTGAGTGCTGAGGCAGAATTGCTTGAAGGTCTCACAGAAGTGTTATGGCTAAACAAATTATAAACTGAGATGGGTTTTCCTATTCAGGTACCATGTAAGATAATGTGTGATAATCGTGCAGCTATAAGCATTTCTGAGAATCCAGTTCAACATGATCGTACCAAACATGTTGAAATTGATCGGCACTTTTTAAAGGAGAAGTTAGAGAATAAAACTATCGTGATTCATTTTGTTCGTTCTGAAGATCAACTGGCAGATATACTCACCAAAGCTATCAACGGAACAAGTTTCCGAAACGTATTGTGCAAGTTAAATATTGGGGATCCTACTATTTAACTTGAGTGGGAGTGTTGGAATGTACACAAGGAGCTCCACCATTGAAGAATATTCTGCACCTACACATGCTTAGCATACATATTAGATAAGTTAAAATGTAATTACTTTATGTACTATGCATGCTTACCTTTCCTAGATTCCTTTATGTCTTGTCTAGGATTAGTGTTTGATAGAGCTGTAACTTAGAGCTGAATTCATAAAGCTTGTAGTACAAATAGTTGTAGCATTGATCAATGAAGTTAAGTTGAATGCATCAATAAGCTTCAATACATAAATTCCGCTATATTAGTTCACACTGACAACGCATGCAATTGTCGTGGAGAAGTTAACTCCAATGGCAACGTGGCTGGGTTGCCTCAAGGTGTTTCCGTTTAGTTTAGTGTAGTTTTTTTTAATTACTATTTCAAAATTTAGTTGAATGAAGAAGAGAAACAAATCAACAACAATTTATTATTTATGTTATAGATGTATGTCGTTTGCACTTAACGGAGCACTAGCCGTTAGGTTCGATAATGGTTAGGGTAGGGTATTATGGGTATGATAAATATTATAATTATATTATATTTCTAAATTGCATAACTATAATAATTTTGGGTATAATGTTTAATATTACAAACATATTTAGAATCGTGCTTATTCATCACGATTTTAATCGTATACCTATATTTATTACAACATATAAATTGTAATAAAACTCATGAATGTTATCTTAATAGATAAATAAAGTTATATCATAAATAATAAAAAAATTAAACACTAATATTTCTTTCGGTGACTGTGTTGTCCCCGCGCGCCTCTGTCCTTGAACTGCAGAAGCCCTAAACCTAGAGTTGCTCATCTCGTGACAGAAGAATTTTGTTCCCAATTGGGTCAATCCTGTTGCATTTACTGCAATCCGAAAAACAATCGAATAATACCAACTGTCTGAAATACTGGAGTTGTGAGAAAGAAGTTTTCATGCAGAACTCCATGCAAGGAAGTAACCTCAACTAGCTAAGCTCCGTCCCAATGGTTTTTCTTCCTGCTGCGTTTTTTCATAGCGATTGAGCACAGAGCCGTGCGCAAGGGGCTCACCACAGAAGCACAGGTGGCCACACCACACGTGAGGTCTCCTACAACCACCACCCAAACCCGTGAGCATACAGTGGAAGACAACCGAGGAAGAAGACCCAAACCCGTGAGCAGTCGAGGCAGAACCAGCTGCCACCGAGGAAACCACAGTTACGCCTCCAACACACTAGCAGTTAACCTGACATTTTCTCACCCTTGTTTGTCTTCCTTGTTCTTGTAGGAGCTGCCAGCTGCGGTGATGACACGACCCCCCATCCACGAGATGCAGATCAGCTCCACGTCCAGGAGGAAGAACAGACCCGAGAAACCTTTGGTCGACTTGGATTCAAGTGAAGAGTGGTATGTGGGCAAGATCATATCACAAAAGCCGATCAAACTTAGCATGGTTAATGATGTGCTACGGTCGGCTTGGGCTCGGTATGGACCCATCACAATATATGAAGCGGAGGTGGGTATACTTTTGTTAGATTTTGAACGAAAGGAAGATGCAGATCAAATCCTCGATCGGTCACCATGAGCCGTCAATGGCCACATACTTAACATCAAAAGATGGGATCCGATCATGGGAGTTAAGGAGATTGAATTTAAGTATATGGCCTAGGGCTTGAGAAATTTAGCGATGTCAATGCTTGGAAAATAGAAAATATGATAGGAACATGTAGGAGTTATATGAGAATGCGTGTAGACGTGAATGGGGAGATGATACTGATGGCGGGGTTCTAGTGGATAAATTCCCACGGAGAGGATATATGGGCATCAATAAAATATGAGCGGTTATCGGATTACTGCTGTGGGTGTGGCAGATTAGGCCACACGACACAATCATGCAAACTGGAGGTACATATGGTTGAGTATGATCAGAATGTACCAATGTACAACCCGTGGCTTGTTGGTGTAAGGCCAAAAAAGGTCACAGCTAGACAACAAGCGGGAGGTTATGAGGCACAAGGATCGAAACAAGGTGCGGGTGCAAGGAGATCATGGTCCAGGTTAGGGGACGGAACACGGTAAAAGCGCAAAAACAAGGGCGAACAGGGACAAAAAATGATGATGGCGTGGGGGAAAAGGGCATACCCAACGATCGACCAAATGAGGCAAAGGATCAAGAGCCCATGGAGACCGACCTAACCCTTGACCAAAGGGAGCAAACCAGACTGATGAATTAACCGACTGGATCCGAGACCAATGAACCACCAAACTCAAAGGCTTTAACCATCCATACTACCCAAAACCTAGTCGACTGAACCACCACACCAAAGCCACAACCGACCCCATTACCCGAATGGATAAAAACCAAACTGAACCGAAGCCACACCCATCCTACCCTAGCCGCACCCATAGCATTCCCAACCCAACAAACCCTAGTTGATGACAACCGAGTCGAACAAACCCCCAAACCGACCCACCCCTTGATCACATACCTACTCGAAAATCCGACCCACCCACACCTCGTTGATCACACCACCACATTCCAAACATATAGAACCCACCCGACACGCCACCAACTTCCCCCAACCACCGAACCACAACCCCACATCCGGCTTGAGCCCATAGCTTGACAAGATTACCTTAAAACGAATAGGGGAGGAGATGGAAGACCAACCAGAGACCAAGAGAATGAGGAAACAGGTGGATGAGCTCGGCAACCCGGGTATAAGGATAAGGAAAAGCCCGAGTAGGAAAGTGACCAAGTCCAACACCAATCGCAGGAAGAGGACCGAAAGCAGAAAGGTGGCACTAAACGATATGAAGGAATCATATGAGTTGAATAAGGGTTCTGGTGGCTGTCCCAAAACAGGCACGGGTGGCCAATGAATGTTATCTCCTGGAATTGTCATGGATTGGGGTCTGCCCTGACTGTTCAACACCTACAAGACCTCAATAAAAGATATCACCCAAGCATCATCTTCTTAATGGAAACAAAAAATGGGGATAGCTACTGCGAGCGGATACGTGAACGAATGGGGATAGAGAACAAGTATTATGTAAGCCCAAATGGGGCATCAAGAGGACTAACATTGTGGTGGACGTAGAAAACTAGCGTCTCAATAACAAATGTCGACCCAGACATCATTGATTGTGAGGTGCAGTTTGCAAGGCAAGCTGAAACTATGCATGCAACATGGATATATGCGATGACGGAGGCACAAGAACGAACTCAAAACTGGAACATCCTACGAACAATAGGGATGGGCCGAAGAGGTAGTTGTATGGGACTCGGAGATTTCAATTGTATATGCTACCAACATGATAAGCAAGGTGGGAGGAGAAAGTCGAAAAGACCAATGGATGAATTCTACCAAATGATCGAGGACATAAAGATGGAGGATTTGTGGGCACATGGTAACCCTCCCTCATACATGGTGTAATAACCGTAGTGAGACGGAACGTATTAGCGAGCGCCTTGACCGAGTCCTTACAAACGTGGAATGGACAATGCAACATAAAAAAGGGAGGTGCATCAATGAGCTTGAAATTGGGTCGGACCATTCACCAACGGTGGTCCAACTCAAGCAACCGATTAAAAGGGCAAGGAAGATGTTCAAATTTGAGGCAATGTGGTTATTTAACTCGTCTTGTAAGGAGGTGATAAAGGATGCATGGGAGAGACCAACAACACGAAAAGAAACACAAGGGGTGTACACAAAAGTGAACAAGTGTTTCAAGCAACTCACGACATAGAGCAAGGTACACTTTGGAAACGACATGAGAGAGGTTTCAATCATAAAGGCAGCCCTCTGACAAAATGCAAGAGGGGTGATGGACGGGGAGGCGATAAGGGAGGATAGAAGGATAAAAGGAAAACTCAAATCCCTTTGGACAAGAGAGGAAACATATTGGAAGCAATGGTCGAGAATAAAATGGCTTATGGAGGGTGATCGCAACACCACATTCTTCCACCAAACAACCATAGCAAGGTGAGGGCGTAACCAAACATGCCGACTGAGGGGAACGAATGGGGAATGGATTGAGAATGAGGGGAGAATAGCAGACAAGCTATACCGCTGCTATGGGAACATATTTACCTCCGAACAAACCGAACTGGGGGAAGAGTTCCTACGTGTTAGAGTATTGTATAGTCTTGTCTAGATTACTCTAGATGATCTCTTCCTAGTCTTACTCTTCCTATATAAGGATTAGTAGAGGTTGTATTCATTTCAACTTAATGCAATACAATGTTCTTATTAGTAAAGTCATTGAGTTCTAAATTCTCTCCTCACATTCAAGATTCCTCACATGGTATCAGAGCTAGATGATTAGGGACCAATTTCTGATTCAGTTGCAAAATTCAGTTGCAAATTTTGTTGCAACCTTGCTCAAGTAGAAATCAAGCTTCCTGCATGCATCTCTATCATTCTGTTCTCCAGCAATCCAGCTTTCCAGGTGCAGTTCCTGTCTTCGATTGACAATAGAACAATCCTATTGCTCGTCTTCAGATCAGATCGGATCGCCATCACTAGATTAAATCAGATCAATTCAACTTTGATTCAGCTTTTGTCTTCATCTTCAGCAGCTTCATCAACATCACCATCGCTTGTGTAGTCCGAGATCAGTTCAAGCTCTTGTTGTAATTCCTCATTAGTAATCACACATCAGATTGTTCAGATCTGCAACCGAATCAGATTGTACACATCATCTACAACCGAATCTAGCAGCAAATCTTCTGTTCATCGAAATAAATCAGCTCTGTTCAGCTCTGTTTCAGAATCAGCTCTGTTCCTGTGCGCATGATCCTTGTCTTCAATTGGAGTGCAGTTGATCGAGTCTTCTTGCAACGATCTTCTTCTCCAATTCGTCTCATTTCGACTCTGCTCCTGTAGGATCGAATTTTTCAGATCTGGATCGAAAAAAAACTTGCATCAGTTTTCGAACCAGATCGTATCCTGCATTAGATTTGGTGCGATCTTTCAGCAATCTTACCCAATGCTAGATGTGTTTGATAGAGAGAAAAGGAAGAAAATGAAGGAATAACAGAAATAACAGAAAAACAGAATTACTTGCATCACAAGTTTCATTAGCTATCAAAGTTAAGTTTCAAGAGACTAGTGATCCTATTTATATAGGATTGCAAGACACATTCAATCTGATTCTAGACTCTTCTATACTATTCTATAGAACCTTAACACATACGGCACTTATCTTAGATGCTAAGCAACCTATACAACTCACATAACCATACATCCTAACATTCCCTCAAGAAGTTTGATTCTGAAATTTGATTTTTCAGCTTCACCTAACATACCATCTTCGTCTTCCTTCTTTCAATCCAATGAACTTGAATAACATTGTCTCTTTGTCTTTTAATCTCTGCATCTGCATTCAGTATACCATACCATACACATAAAAGCCATTAACAACACCTGTTACTTAGCAAAAACAAAAGCTGCTGAACCACCAATTCAGTATACTGATCATCTGATTATTACCAAGATCAACCTTCTCCAGATCAACCATACCAATATACATGATTGCCATTCTAGAAATATCAACTAGATGTCAGTCTTACCATTCAAGACACAGATCAACCAGTTGATTGGCAAAGACAGACATCACTTCTTTTTTTTCGTTTTTTTTTATTTGGTTTCTCGAAGCCTTCTTGAACTTGTCTCCTTCGATTTTTGAATTTATATCTGACAGAGAGGTTTCCATTTGCCTCTATCTTACCAATGGAGTTGGGAGGTTTCCATTTTCCTCCATATTTTCATCCTCAAACATCATCTCAAAGTTGCTTGAATGTTTTCTTTGAGAAGTGTTATTTTTGGATTCAAACTCCACCTTATGCCAGAATGAGAAGTCTGTCAATCCCATTCAAACCGAGATCCAGACATAGAATAGAAGACAGCAATGTACCGATATTACCAAATAAGCAATCACAGAATATTGCAAGGAAGAGTGACAAAGATTCTATCTGAAATAATCAGACAATCAACAAGCTGAGTCAATAACCAACAAACTTCTGAATCACAAACCAACAGGCATCATCAAAGCTCAACAAGTGTATAAGCAGTATACACAAATAAAGAACAGCTAAAAGAGAAAGACCCAACGATAAACAAACTCATGAGACGCAGAATGAGAGAATGCAGCATATCAGGTGAAAACAGAGCCTCAAATTCAAAAAAAAAACAGCTTGAAATCATCCTAATCAACCTTAATACTATCAAAACAGCTTGTCCTATGACTCTAAATCAGAATCATCACACACAGACCCAATAACACACTTGGTACTTACAGAACAAGGCATCAGTTCTTCAAATGATATCACGCCCAGCTTCTATCGAAAAGAAACAAATTGTTTTTCCGTGATTGGCTTTGTCAGAATATCAGCAACCTGTTATGTAGCAGGAACATAGTTTGAACTTTTCAGCTTTGAACTTTTCTCTAACAAAGCATAGATCTATCTCGACATGCTTCATTTTCGAATGATGAATTGGATTTTCAGAGAGAGCCACTGCACCTGTATTATCACACCAAACAATAGGTACAACAGTTAGTTTTACATCTAGCTCAGATAGCAAAGACACCACCCACATTATTTCACAAACCACATTCGCAATAGCCCTATATTTAGCTTCAGGTGATGAACGTGATATCACAGGTTGCTTTTTAGAACTCCAAACCACAGGATTACCGTTAAGAAACAAATAATGTCCTAAAACAGATTTTCGATCGACTAGATCACTGCCCCAGTCAGCATCAGCATAAGAGATCAGGACTACATCAGAAGAGGCAACTGGATTAGCACGAAATAACAGGCCATGATCAAGTGTTCCTTTAAGATATCGAAGTACACGAAGAACAGCTTTCCAGTGACACATCAAGGGATGCTGCATATACTGACTCAATTTGTTCACAGCAAAATGTATGTCTGGTCTTGTAACACAAACATGTTGTAGAGCACCCATGATACTCCTATATAGAGATGCACCGGAGGAGACTTACCTTTGCTAGAAAATTTCCAGACATAGGTGTTGGTAAGGCTGCAGCATTTGACACACCAGCTTTGGATAACAAATCCAAAATATACTTTCGCTATCCTAGCAACAAATAGTCTTCCATAACCTGCACATCCATCCCCAAAAAGTAGTTAAGAGTCCCTAAGTCTTTCAATTTGAACTCACTGTTAATCCTGCTAATAACAGATTCTATAGAATCCACATCACTTCCCGTAATTACAATATCATCAACATACACAAGAAGAAACACAGTTCCAGCAGTAGATTTACGAATAAACAGACAGTTATCAGCTAACGAAACAGAGAATTCTAAGTTGTTCAACAAAAAACACTTAAGCCTCTCAAACCAAGCTCTCGAAGCTTGTTTGAGACCATATAAGGCTTTATCAAGATTACAAACTAACACATTCCCATGTTCATCACACTTTTCAAACCCAGGTGGTTGAATCAAGTAAACATCTTCCGCAAGTTCACCATGCAAAAAGGCATTATTGACATCCACTTATCTAAGTTGCCACTTGTGAGGCATAGCCAATGTGAGTATGATTCGAACAGTTGGTGCTTTAACCACAGGGCTAAATGTGTCTTGGAAATCAAATCCCGTTTTTTGATATCCTATTGGTATCCTACCACCAGGTAAACTAACCAATTTCCACGTATCATTAGCAATTAAAGCATTCAGTTCATCATGCACAGCAGACGACCACACACAAACTGCATAACAACATGAACATCAGACAGTTCATGCAGATCGACATCACTGATATCAACCTTAGACACAGTAAGAGCAGCAAGAGACTTTGTCTTAGACCTGGTTTGCATCGAATGATTATTGACTCTAGCTGAAGAACTAGAAATAATCACATTCGGATCAGATAAACCAGCAGAACTAGGTAAGGACACATTGATTACACTCTGTAAACCATCAGTATTTGCAGGTGCTGGAATAAGAGTAGAGTCAGAATCTTGAATAACATACCTCACCGTGGGTTGTGTCTCAGTTTCTAAAGATATAATAGGTGAGGATGAGTTACCCTTTTCTTGTCTTCGAGACATATCCTCCTCAGAAGACTGTAGAGTCGTAGTATCACAATTAACAACATTGGATGGGTTAGAATCAGATTGACGAACATACCCGGATGGATTAGGAATGCTGTCAGCTGAAATGTTGTCCTGAGCTGCAAAGTCATTATTATGAACAAGATCATCATCTAAAGCATTGCATAGAGCAGAATTAAATGGAAGGAAAAAAGGAAGAGAAGTTGTTGTATTCTTAACAGCTCCAGACTGCATAAACGAACCTGCTTTATCTGCAAAAGGAAAGACATTTTCGTTAAACTTCACATGTCTAGATATATATATACGTCCTGAATCATCTAAACACTTGTAGCCATGTTGATTTGAGCAATATCCAATTAACACACACGGCATCGATCTGTAATCCATTTTATGTTTGTTAAATGGCCTAATTAACGGGAAACAGAGACATCCAAACACTCTTAAGAAGTCATAGTCAGGAGTTTTTAAAAACAGCTTTTCATGCGGTGACATGTTCTTCAATGCTTTTGTAGGTAATCTGTTAATAAGAAACACAGATGTAAAGAATGCATCAGTCCAGTATTGGAATGGCAAAGCGGCTTGTTTCATAAACGTTAAACCCATCTCAACTATATGCCTATGTTTTCTTTCCACTATACCGTTCTGTTATGAGGCCAACGCTTCATGTATGAAGCCAACACTTTGAACACTCCACCACCATATGTTTGTACTGACTTGATCTTGTGTCCCAACTGATTTTCCACAGCCCTATGAAACCGCGGGAAAACAACAGAAACATCACTATTCTTTTTAAGAAAATAGATCCATGTATAACGAGTACATATATCAATGATGCTGAGGTAATAAATGTTGCCATTTGGAGCAACAGGGGCTGGTCCCCATAGATCCATTTCAAGAAGATCAAGTGGGTTATCATACTTAGTAACTGAATCATAAAATGGTAACTTGCAGCTTTTCCTACAGCACATGCCAAACAATGAGGTAATTGACCACCCATATTCCAATTAGCATGCTTTATTATAAGAGACAACACTTGTTGCGAAGGGTGCCCAAGCCTTTGGTGTAAAATCTCAGGAGAAACTTTTATTCGATTCATATTACAGCTCAAACCAGAGTTCGGTAAATCAACATTACACTTTATTGACGAAAAACACTCAGGTCTTCTATCTAAACATCTCCTATTATTATTATCAAAAGAGCTGAAATCAAGTTTATAAAGGCCTTGGTGTTCTTGTCCACGAAGTAGTACAATATGAGTATCAGAATCTCGAACCAAGCAGTGAGTGTTATGGAACTCAAAGTAAACCCGATTATCCTTGGTAAACTGCGAAACAGAAACCAAGTTTTTAGTAATCTGAGGAATATACAAAAGATTATTCAACATAAGAGGTTTAGTAGCAGTATTGATTACGGATGTTCCAATGCTCGTTATATCAAGAAAACTACCGTTCGCAACCTGTACTTTACCTGAACCAGCATACGAATGAGAAGCGTTTGCTGGTAGAGCTGTATTGGAGAGATGATTCGTGGCACCAGAGTCTGGATACCATGCTTTGTCCATCATTTGAGCTCCTGCAGCTGTAGTAGTAGATGCTAAATGAGCTTGACTTGTGTTGTCCATAGCCACGGATGCTGAGGATACACTCGGAGCTGCTGAAAAATCCTGCAGAATAACCAGTATTCTGATAATGTTGAATTGGAGGAGCAGAAGCATTGATCGCATTCATTGGAGCCATAGAAGGAATGATCGTCATGGGAGGATATATTTGGAGGTGAAGGTGACATGAAGGGGCTGAACACAGGAGTAGGGTGATTGAAAACAGGAGGCGGATTGAAAACAGGATACTGAATTTGAGATTGTGTCATATATCCAGAACTAGGCAAACAGAAGTTTCTAGGACTCTTTGCTGCTCTAGAGGATGTATATGATGATGTATCATCATCATGCCAGTTGTTAGAGACAAGATTTGCACTCATACTCTCATTAGCTGCAGCTGTGACACCTTGATAGTGTATATTAAACCTTTGATAACATCTGTTTACCAAATGACCAAATTTACCACAGAGCTGGCATTATGGCTTGTTGTTTCCGTATCCACATCCTCTGCCTCTGCCTCTTCCATAGGCGGTGTTGGCCGGTTGATAATCTGGTAGTCGCTGCGTGAAACTAGACTGATTCTGTGTCTGTCCAGAGTCGAAGTTATTTGTCTGACCAAAATCTGTCATCATCGGTTTTTCTTCAACACTTTTAAGCACAGCATTCGCAGCCAATACAGATGTATCAAAAACAGATTCTCTTTGTCTCGCCTCTGCATCCAAAAGAACAGAAGATATAGATGCAAGATCATAAGGATTACGGCTAGCATGTATTACCGCAACAACACTATCATATTGTCCCTTTACTCCATTTAATATGATAGAGATCTGTTCCATCTCCTCTATTGGATGGCCACAACTTGAAAGGCCGTCACATATCAACTGAATTTCTGTCAAATAATCCCTCATAGATTGATTCAAAAGTTTACGAACCTTGAGTCTGTCATAAAGACTCATGATTCTTGTTGCCGAAGAGGATGAAAAGTTCCGGTGCAGCTTGTTCCATATCGCAGATGCTGTCATGCAACCGACAAGTCCTTTGCTGATTGGAGATGCTATAGATGCCAGCAGCCAAGAAGCTAAGGAGTTATCCTGTTGAGCAAACTTCGAAAATTCAGGATTCGGTATCCTATTACCTTCTTCATCTTCAAGCAACCTCAGAACAACCAGTGTACCGAACAAATATCCTTCCAGATTCAGTCCTCTAACAGCAAGTAAAACTTGCTATTTCCAGGACTGAAAGTTGTCCTCCCCTGTTAATTGACATACTCTCTTATTGAAAAAAGCAGGTATCAATTCATCCATGGCAGCAATCAGCAGTAGCAGATAACAGTTCTTCAATCAGTCTATCGACAATCGCAGCACAGAGTTTTGAGAATAGCAGAGTACCTTCGATAGAATACAGAACCTTTCGAATCTTCACCGTTTTCAGCAGAGAATGGAGTGACAAACCTCTAGAATCTTCAACGATTTCAGCAGTACGATCCTTCTCGAGAGTCGTCGTCTTCAGCAGATCAGTTGCAGCGGCAATGCTTGGCGAAATCAGTGTGGCTCTGATACCATTTCAGCAATCTTACCCAATGCTAGATGTGTTTGATAGAGAGAAAAGGAAGAAGATGAAGGAATAACAGAAATAACAGAAAAACAGAATTATTTGCATCACAAGTTTCATTAGCTATCAAAGTTAAGTTTACAAGAGACTAGTGATCCTATTTATATAGGATTGCAAGACACATTCAATCTGATTCTAGACTCTTCTACACTATTCTATAGAACCTTGACACATACGGCACTTATCTTAGATGCTAAGCAACCTATACAACTCACATAACCATACATCCTAACACGATCCATTGCCACTTCCTTCATCCAGCGCATCCAACAACTCATATCATCTTCATCACGTCAGTTCCTCATGTCAGTCCAGATCCAGCTCACTTCATTCGGTGATCATTGCCACCTCATGCATCCAGCACAGTTCCACAGAATCCACCAGCTACACAGAATCTGATTACTCTAATTCAGCATCACTTGATCCGATCAATTGCTGATCATCACAGATTTGCTGCGATCTTCAGATTTCCTGTAAGTGTTCTACTAGTTCTTGGTGATTTTTTGATTACTGAGCTGCTGCGATTATGTCTGCATAATGCTGTGATGATGCGATTCTGAGGATCTACTGATGTTGCTGCTGCATTCCCTGTGTTTGATTACCGAATGGTGATCTTTGAATGAATGCTGATTTGCTATGATGAGCACTTATTTCCTCATTCGATTGCTATGTGATTTCAAGACACAACTGGGGATTTTTTAAGCTGGGTTCTCAAAAGATGGATAGTGCTGCTATTTTGTTGCTCTGTGATGCTGATTCTGCAATATTATGCTGGTTCGTTGCTGCAATTTGTTGCTGGATTGATCATTGCTCTGATGTGTATCTTTGCTCGATTGATTGATGATTCTTTACTGAATTATTTGTTGATTCAATGCCTCCTTAAACAATGCTTAATTACTTGTGATGAATTACCGGTTTGGTGACGTGAAGATGTGTGATCACATTGAGTTTGGACAACCAAGCTTTTGCTGATTTACATTGGATTCGATAGAAGATTGGAGTGTTGGAATTCAGATTTTAGATTAATTTTTAGCCACGATGACATGACCATGACGAGATTACCGAGATGGCACCGCGATGGCATGATCGGGATGGTTTATTTTTCTTTTACTGCATGACCGAGATGGCACCGCGATGGCATGACCGAGTCTTGTTTCTTCTCGTCTGGATTTCAACTTGAAAAACTTGTGTTTGAATATGGAGTATCTCACCGATGATGAAGGTGTGCAAGCTCAATTCGATTAGAGATTTTATCGAGATTGAACTTGGGATCCGTCACGAGCAAAGAAGCATTGGATGTTTGGGGGCCAATTCAGAAACTTTCGAAAGTTTGAGGACTAAAATCAAGCAAAGCAAAGATCTTGGGTGAATGTTAGAGTATTGTATAGTCTTGTCTAGATTAATCTAAATTACTCTAGATGATCTCTTCCTAGACTTACTTTTCTTATATAAGGATTAGTAGAGGTTGTATTCATTTCAACTTAATGCAATACAATGTTCTCATTAGTAAAGTCATTGAGTTCTAAATTCTCTCCTCGCATTCAAGATTCCTCACACTACGATGTATAACAAGCCAAGTGACGGATGAAATGAATGAAGATCTAACACGGGAGTTAACAGACATTGAGATTCAGTTGGCAACATATCAACTAGGCCGGTCACAGGCGCCGGGTCCGAACGGCTTTCCGGGGCTGTTTTACCAAAGGAATTGGAACATCGTGGGGGTGGATGTCATCACCGTGGTCAAGGCTTTCTTCATAACAGGCATCATCCAAAACACCCTAAATAATACTGATATTGTACTTATTTCAAAAGTGGAAAACCCGACACAACCCACTGATTTTTGACATATAACTTGTTGCAACTTCATGTATAAGATTACCTCGAAAGTCTTGGTGAACCGATTGAAAATATACCTATCAGAGCTTATCACCCCTTTCCAGAGTGCATTTATATCAGGTAGACATATACAGGATAACATCATGGTGGCGCATGAAGTTTTCCATCACCTACAAATTGGCCGAAATGGGAGCAAGCTGGAGTGTGCGTTAAAGATCGATATGCAAAACACGTATGACAGAGTAGAGTGGGATTTCCTACTCGACAGACTTAGAACCATAGGCTTCGCGGAAACGTGGTTGGGATGGATAAGGGCTTGCATATCGACGACCACATACCAAGTGGTGGTTAACGGGGCACGGACCGAACTCATACAAACAACACGAGGTATCCGCCAAGGTGACCCACTATCACCGTACCAATTTATTTTACTTGCGGATGTGCTATCGAGAAGAATGCTCAGGGTAGCTAGGGATCCCTAGCTAAAGGGGAGGATATAAAGGGGATAACCCTAAGGAGACAATGCTCTGAACTACATTATATTTTCTTTGCAGATGACTCGCTCTTTTTCATCAGTGGAGCAACCCAACATGCTGAACACCTTAGGAGGATCCTGGATAACTACTACAAGGTGTCAGGAAAACGGATAAACAGGGAGAATTCGCCCCTTTATAAACAAAGGGGCGGGGCATACCGAGCGGAGAGAGGTGGAGGAGGCCCTGAACATGAAGAGAACAAGAGACCCAGGCAAGTACTTGGGATTACCTTCGATATGGGGACGCTCAAAGAAGAAGGCCTTGGCTTTCCTAAAAACCAAGGTAAAGGACAAGCTTCAACGGTGAAGGCCAAAGACTTTAAACCAAGCGGGAAAGGAAATCCTCATCAAGGCAATCATCACCGCAATACCTACATACGTGATGAGTATATTCCGATTACCAAAAACATGGTGCTCAGAAGTAGATGCTCTCATTGCGAACTTTTGGTAGGGCCAAACCGTTGAAGGGAAGAAAACCCATTGGCGGAGATGGGAGATCCTAACTAAGGCAAAGGATGTAGGAGGCCGACAATTAAAAAGTTTCAACACAGCCTTACTTACGAAAATGGCAGGTCGCGTCATGACGGAACCGAACAGTGTATGTGCGCAAGTCCTAAAGAGACTATACTTCCCGAGATGCTCAATCCTAGATGCGAAAAGAGAAGGTCGAGCCTTGTGGGGGTGGAGTAGCATAATCCATGGCCAATAGGTGATGAAGTAAGAAGGGGTATGGATGATATGAAAGGGTGAGAATGTTCGAGTTTTTGGAGACCCATGGATCTACACCAAGGAGAACCGACGAGTGAGTGGTGAAACTAGGGTGGAGAACAAGTATAACTTACTACTTCGGGACCTTATTCAACCGAACGGAACATGGAATGAAGGTTTTGTGAGAAGCATTGTAAACTGCGATGACGCCGAACACATACTTAATATCCTTCTACCACATGATCGGGGAAGTGATAGGTATGTATGGCCACGCACGAGGGATGGAGCACCTATGGTCCGATCGGTATACCACAAGATACGGGAGAATGCAGACCGATAAGTGAGGTCTAACACATCGAGACATGGTGCGTTTTGGAAGGGTATTTGGGCAAAAGAGGCAATACCCAAGGTAATGAACTTTGTTTGGAGACTTGGAACGAATGCAATAGCCGTTAAGGCGTTTATGGTTAGACGGGGCATGAATGTAAGCCAAGGGTGCCCCATATGTGGTGAACTGGAAATGAGGGAACACATGATCCTTGAATGTATGTTGACTGACAGAGTATGGCTAGGCATGCTAGGGCTACGAGTGGACCGACCAAACAACTTGGACGTGGTTCAATGGCTTTAGGAGAGGAGAACGGAACCGAGGAGTCAAGGAACGGGTGGCAAGAAGAGATGGGCACACACGTTGATCACGTGTTGGAAAATATGGAAGACAAGCAACCCTGTCTACATACCGTAAGCGGGCATATGCGGAGCAACTATTAAGTGGCCGAGCTACGCAAGCCGAGACCGACGGAAACCCACCGACCGAAGATCGACCGCAACAAGAGTGGCAACCACCGGCGTCAAACACAATCAAAATCAATTGTGATGCATCTTGGTGTTAACAATTGGGACGAGCGGGAATAGGAGTGGTAGCGCGGGACAAGCATGGAAAAGTGGTGGGAGGACTAAATCGGCGGTACTGGAGTGATGATATAAAAACAATGGAGGCAATGTCGATACATTAAGGTGTACGACTAGCAATAGAATCGGGATGGCAAAACGTTGTCATAAAGACGGATTCACAAGTGGTTCACAAACAGATTGAGAACAACCCAACACATTGGAGGGTTTCAACAATCATCACAAACATCCGAGCACTAGCGAGGCAACTTGAGCAAGTGCAATGGCGAACAATTCCAAGGACGGCAAATGAATATGCGGATTGGATAGAAAAACAAGCAATATTGCGAGTGAGTCTAAACGATTGAGCCGAAAGTCCACCACTGCCCTTTATATGTTTAGTGGCAAACGATTGTATGTATGAACAACCGTGATCATGCATCACGACGTTTTATTTCTTCAAGTAAAGCGTTAATTTGACCAAAAAAAATTAACACCATTCAATATTAATATCATTCATTCAATTACACTCTAAAATCATGGGTATATAATAATCATGGTTAGAACAATAAGTATGACTAAAACTACCATAACCATTATGGGTAAAATTTGTATTAACATAACCGCACTGCACCATAGTTGTATGGTTAACCATATAAAAAAATAACGATTATAACTACGATTTTTGAATTTTCATTGCGCCATTGTTTGTCATATTTCTGTCTACATTTTATGTGGTAATAATAAATTTAATATATAATTTATTTTTAATATGTTGAAAAAATTATTTGTTAATAAATTATGATTACTTTTTTTATACATAAAAATAAAGATTCATGTAGAACTAAAAGATAGGAAAAGAAAAACAAATGACAATATATCCTTTATAGTGACATCTAGTGAGGAGAAAAAACTCTCGACATTAGATTTGACGATCCCGATCTTCAACCGTGAGTGACTCAACATTCTGAAGGTGTCGCTGAACCAGTAATACCCATCAACATAAGAAACATCAGGAGTTGAGATGGGATAAGGGGGAAGGGGTTGAATGCCCTAGGTAGTTAATTTTTTTATTACTTTGGATAATAACGTTGGATTGTGTATATTGACATTTAATTTATTCATCTTTATATCTATTTTTTTCGATGTTATTATTATTTTAACAGGAAATAATAAAAAATAATGAAATTACAATTATATAAGAACATATGATATTACATTTTGACATACACAATGTTATGATAATTATAGTATATCCATATGCTAGAGAAATATAGCTTTGTCTTGGGGTGGATTAGTATGGTTGTGGGGAGTTGATTCTTCATGGGGGAGGGGGTTTGTAGTATGCAAAAATCAACTATTCAATTGTGATGGTATCTCCTCTTCAACTAGTGTAGACCGCCTAATCATCAAAGATACCAATAATTATACTATCTCTATATAATTGGTGGTTTTTGATGGGGTGGTGCACTAGCTCCTTATCACGGGGTGTGATAAGGTAAGGTGATACTTTCCCAATAATTATAGTATCTCCATACAAGCAGATTTTCTTCTTGGAGTGGTGGGGTGATGGTTTTTCTTGGGGTGACGTCGGATAATCCATTACTCTAGCACACAACAACAATGTATTTGCATTAGATTCAAGCAAAAGTCAATCAAAGTAGTTTATCAAAATAACTTACTATTTATATTACTATTTTCAGAACTTCTATTGTGACTTATTTTCTGACCTTTCCTACATTTCTTCCGTTGTGGTGTCGAAATAGAATTCATCTCATTGGGAATTCTATATCTGACCATGTTTAGAAATCAACATTTACATATCACACCATACACTGGGACTGTTCTACGTTGGCCACAAATAAGAGTCAGGTAGAGAGTGGAATTTAGGTAGGTATGTCTGCATGTAGTAATCAACAGCAAACTGTGGATCAACATACAGTTTAAAATTTGAATTGGTGTATCAAATCACTTCTGTGTCTAAACATGGTCGTCGAAACAAGGACCATTCACTACAGTTTCTTAACATTTGTGGTAGATTTACAATATACCTATTACTACCCCGTGTACTTACGCTATACTCTTATGCGTATGAATAAGTTTCTATCTCAAAAGTTTGAGATTTCTCTATAGTGGCTTTTTCACTTTAGAGAGAAATTCGTTTCCGATTGATCCCCTTTTTATATCTGGCACGATAGTCGACAAAATATGTGTTGAATCAGGTGAATGTAAGCTCTACGAATGTTGTTATTGTTAACGGTCGATCTCTTTTTAAAACCTTGTTAAAGACCCTCTGATTGGTTTGTTGTCATTAAATTGTATCTATGTCCTCCTCCATACGCTAGAGACCAAACGCTTAAATCACAAATTGGCTAGAGGCCAGACACTAAATTGGCTAACCAACGATGAAATTTTCCCTCGTTCCATTGTGTTAAATGTTTCCCAATAAGTGTCAAACTTTTGCCTTGATATGATCCCTACCATTTCAAAGAAATTTTTCGGAAGATCTCAATCCTTTAATTTTTTGTTGAAGTTATTTGTAGGGTGACGAACACTGTATCTATGAACGCCCAAGGGTGCTGGAAAAACCCTAGTAACTCCAACTTTAATACCTCTATGACGACCGTATATTATATATATATAGAACGCTTATCTTTCGTCACGTGTTGGTGCATACACTTTAAAAACCATGTCCAAGATATATAGGTCTCAAAGTTTGCAAAGGGGCAGCACAATGAGAAAATTTGATTGTCAACATAGTAAACCACTGCCACTAATAATAATCTTGTGTACTTTCCGTACGTATGAGTGGCATCAATGTTAATTAAAGGTTGAGAATATGAGAAACCTTTCAACTGAGAGGATAATAGCTCAGAACCATTTTCACAAAAATGGCACCATCCTACAATAGCTCTGCAATCACGTCGTCTATGATGCTGGATAATATTAGCATTTGTACATGAGTTTGGAGGGCCGATTTTGGTGTCCTCCTAGTGTCTCATTTTCTTCTACGGTTCTTGTAAAGACCAAGAACAAATACCACTATTATTATTTGCACACTTCAATAACACTACAATTGGACTGGATCTTGGAGTGACACATTCACATGAATTACTAATATTTCACATCTTGGCGTGATGTTGAACTACACCTTTATTCTCATATTCTGCACCTATTTGAAAATCACTTGCATTCGTAGATGATTCACTGTGCATGACCATCCAATCAGTACATTCAAACCATTTTTGTCAATCTCTCAATGTAAACTCAAGAAGGAACAATTGATTCTTCATTGGTCGACTGATTGTTCATCAATACCCGTGGCATGATCTAGCACTGATATTGAGTCAGATAATTCTGTAGGATATTCTACGTATATGTCATCGCCCATATATGCATCTCCTCATCCTTCGTCTTCTTCTTCTCCATGGACTTCACTTTCATATTCTCCACCAACTCAACTTTGGCTTCTTCATCGATTTCAAGTTTTGGGATCATGTATACTCCATGTATTCACCACATATTTTAAAAACTTCACCTAGTGTTTCTTGATATTTTATTGGATAAAGGTTGTTACCCACTTTCCAAAGGAAGTCATACTCAACTACTTCCCTACTAAACTCGCAAACTATAATAGCAAGTTCTTTTAAATGTGTCAGGGTCGTTGTTGTTTCAAAGGAACTAATCGTGGATTGACCATCAATATAATTAATAACTGTTTCGTCTAGTGTAATTTACTACCATAACAAACTATGATAGTCACTATTTCGATAAAAGCACTAACACTCAATTAATAAAGAATATGAGTTAGACATACTTCCTATTATGTGACAATTAGGTTATAAGTTCAAATATATAAAATAAAACATCATAGATATAAAATATCTCTATATTAAAAATTAAAAATAGCAATTGTATCTAATTATATTTAAATAATAAATTAGAAATAAAAAAAGTAGAGTTTCAGACCACATGTGGCGACGACGTAGGCAGCTTCAACGTTAATTACTTAACAATGAGAAGGTTGATCCGATATAGGCACGACACCAGGAGGCTGAACGTGGCTGAGTATGACGATTGAGTCTGCTGTTAATGATGAAGGGTTGCTAGATGTATTAGCCGAAATGTGCAGAATTTATACACAATGTACCCGTGAATGTCATTCACGGGTGACAACTTTTCCTAATACTCGTGAATGTCATTCACAGATTTGCATTTTTAGAATTCTTACTCGTGAATGGCATTCACGGTAGGTATACTTTTGTAATTGTTTTTCAGAAGTTGATATTTTGGTATTTGATTTTGAATTGAGGTATATTTTGGAAAACGATTCTAAAATAGGAAATAATATATATCTAAACAAATTATTATAAAACATTTTAATTAATTAGAATTTGTTTAAACTTAAATATTAATTTAATTATAAAATTAGATGATATTTAAAAATGTACCTGTTAATAGAATTAATGAATAATTGACATGAGTTGGCAGTGGTATAAATGTTTACTAATATAATCTATGCCATTTAACACTGTTTTTATCATATTTGTCACAAACACATATTTTTCATGAACATTACATTGAATATACATATTTTAATAATTTCTATTACCATGATAGTTACCATTAGTATGTTGAGTGTATGGATTATTAAAATGGTTCACTAAAAGTCATTTATGGCTTATTGAAATATGGTTCTTATAATAATTTTATATTTTAAACATAATTATAGTTATATAAATGGGGACGTAACATAATCTTACTAACTAGTAACTATTTATAATGATATTGCTTTTGCTTTTTATAACTATTTCGAACGTAATGGTGATGACATGCATGATGATAATATTATAACAGTCTCGGCTTAGCTAAAACTGTATATACAATTTTGCAAAGTATCATCAAGGTATTATTATAATTAACTTTTTTACTAATATGATAAATTTAACAGATATATACATTCATTGCTTCATCAAGTATAATATTATTTTTTAGTATTAGAATATTTCATGTAAGCTATACAATAAATATAAAAATATCAATAAATGTATACCAAAACTTAATATTTTCTATAATTATAATTGTAGAAAAACAAATTTGGATTACAATGAAAGTAGATATTTTAATTAAAAATAAAATTATGTATCTATTAAAATAAATTAAAAACATTATAGTAAGTAGATATTTTAATTGCTATTCAAATTATGCAAAAAATATTAAATTTGGATTTACGGATTGACTGTACGCTCTGCTGTAAGTTGAGATATAAACATTTGACTTAAAAAATTATAACTCAGACCATGTAAGTCCAAACTCACAACGGTTAACGTCATTTATGTCGTAATTCAATTATCTACATAGGGTAAGATTTTGTTTAGAAATACAACGATTCTTCTAACCTAACATCGTTTGTTTTATAATTTGTCCGAAATAATTAAATGCATTAGGTGAGAAATGTAATTATGTACTTACTCAAAAACATTACAGTGCGTAGATAATTTAATTATGAATTAAATGACGCTAACTATGCGTTAAGTTCTATGCGTAATTTAATTACTTTTAGATTGACTGTATAATACGATACGTAAAAAACTCTACATACGATACAAAAATTCTAAATAATGATTTTACTGTTTAAACAGTGACATCACTGTTTAAATCACTATTTAAAATTTTTGGTGTCGTATGTAGAGTTTTTTACGTATCCTATTATACGGTCAATCTAAAAGTAGAAAAATAACGCATAGTTAGCGTTATTTAATTCGTCATTAAATTATCTACACACTGTAATGTTTTTATTTTTTTGAGTAAGTACATTATTAAATTTCTCACCTATTACATTCAATTATTTCGGTCAAATTAAAATGTAACTTTTTCAAGAATGAATGTGGCTCTTAAAAACAATTTTAAAGTGTCTACATATGAAAAAACATGATGTCACATAAGTAAACGTTTATGTGGACTGATAAAAAAAATTATTTTGTTTACTTTTTTACAGTCTATACATACTAATCAAAATAATATATACCTGAGAATTGGATAGGGCTTTGCGTAGAGTATAAATATTATTTAAATTTTCATTATATAAATTTAGTTTAAAGAGAAACAACCAAAAGCCATAAATTTAAGGAGGGCAATCAAAGTCAGCAAACCACCTTCGTCGATGATATATTACGTGACTAACAAACAATGGTGTAATACTACTTTTGGCATAACCAAATCACTGCAATATCATCAGTTGTATGCTAATTTGTAGTGTTTTTTGAGCAAATCCTAACGACTACATGAACCTCAAAATTTTGCCCAATCAACTCAGGATAAAACCAGGGTAGAGGCTGAGGAAGTCTATATGGACATGCTACAAGGTTTTGTTGACGAACAACAACCCGGTCAACCAAATGAGGTATGTCGGTTACTCAAACCATTATATGGAATAAAAAATCTTCACGACAATGGAACATCAAGGTTACAAAAGCCCTCCTCACAAAAGGATATTCTCAAATCAAGGTCTACTATTCACTCTTTACAAAACGACAAGAAAATTTATGGGTTTATCTTGTTATATATGTTGATGATGTTCCCATTACTGGTTCAGACTTAGTTCTAATCGAGTAATTAAAAAAGACATTGTCCCCTTGCAATAATTCATTGACCTTGAAGTCACACCCTCAGAATAAGGCATCGTGATCAATCAACTCAAATATGCATTAGAGATCCTTGGGTATATGGGATCAATTGTCGCACGACCTTCTATCACACCCATGGAACAAAATCTTCATCTCACAACTAACAATTTCGACTCCACGTTCGATGCAAACATTACCGATGGTACCTTCGACAATACATAAATTTTTTGTCAGTTAGTAGGACACCTTCTTTATATCACCTTGACAAGACCGGATATAACATATGCAGTTCAAAATTTAAGTCAATTCGTACAAAATCTTAAGAAATCACACTACAAAGTAGCTATAAGGGTGATTTGATATATCAAAGGTAGTCCATGTAAAGGACTATTTTTTCATTCACAAAACCATTTACAATTACAGATTTAGTGTGACTCAGATAGGGTTGCATGTCCCTGCACGAGACATTCGGTCAATGCTTATTGCATGAAAATGGAGGAAGCCATCATCTCTTACAAAGTAAAGAAACAGAACACTGTGTCGCGATCAAGTGAAGATGTCGAATATAGAAGCCTAGGAATGGTGGTAGTAGAAGTTATTTGCATTCGACAATTACTGCAGGAACTAGGATTTTCTACTACCAGTCTCACTGCAGTCTCCTGTAATAGTAAAACAACTGTTCAAATGTCAAAAAATCCTATTTTTCATGAACGAACCAAGCACATCGAGCTTGACTGGCATTTTATTCGTGAATACATCGAGAATAGAACAATTCATACCTCCTACATAGCATCAAAAGATCAACTTGTAAACTTATTAATGAAGGTCGTGGATCGACAACAACACGAACATTTAATTCACAAATATGGAATAAAAGATATCTTTCAGAAAAAGGAATAGTAGATGAGGAAGAATATTGAGGATAATAATTAGATTATTTAGTTTATTCTTTAATTTATCTAGATCCTTTACAATTATATGGGTACATAGAGATAATTCCCTTTCTTTTTCATATATACAGTGATATGAATATATATAGACAGTTCTCCCTATACCATATGTATACTAAGAGTTTTCTTTGTACTATGTAGATTGTTCCTTGTAAACAAAGCTTTACGGGGCGTTTCTTTCATTGAATTCGGAATAAGGAATACAAAATAGAGAATAGGAATAGGGAATAAGGAATAGGAGATACGAATATGAAGTTGTTTCTTTGGTGGAATGGAATGGAATGGAATAAGGAATTCTGTTGTTTATTTGGTGGAATTGTATATGGAAAGGGAATGGAATGTGGTAAAATGACATATTTGCCCCTCCTTGTATATGTATAGTATATATAATATATATAATTTGTATTAATTAATTTTAAAATTAAGAATAATAAAAACTTATAATATAATTAATTAATAATTAAAAAAAAATAAAATAACTTATTTAATTAATTATTAATTAAGATAAAATTGTTGAATTAATATAAATTTAAAAGTAAGGGCATTTCAGTCATTTCGCCTCCTATTCCTCATTCCTAGCGCGCTCGGCTTAGGAATTCCGAGCTTTTAACATGGAATGTCTAAGCCTACCCCGCCCGGAATCCGTAAGCTAAATTTTTGCAATTCCGCGAAAAGAACAACTTCTTACGGAATCCGTAAGCCGAATTCCTTTTCCATTCCGTGAAAAGAACATGCCATTAATCTTTGCAATACAATGACATTATTCATTCTTCTTCATACCTTAACATGGTAATCAATTATAAATTTAAGAGAAAATTGCAGAGAAATTTTTTGATCTGCTCCAAATAGCACTAGGAGGAGAATTGCTCAGATCTACTTCATTAAACACTGGAAGGCTCGGTGGATTCCTCAAATTGTAGCAGCCTCTGCAGTTTCAGGGTTCGCCTAGCTGAATCTGATTTGAGAATCAGTACGATAATGAAAAGCAACAACTAGATGCTAATTAGGAGTTCGTGCTGATCAACAATAGTTCACTGATCGATATTGAAGAAAAACTCACGATTGTATGAAGAACAACTCAAGATGGGTAGTGAAGAGCATATCACGATCGCAACATAAGGTGCTTTGCTAAAGCATCGTGGATAGTAGTGGAACTGATGAAGCTGGACCCGAAGCTGCCAATCCAATCGGTGAATCTGGAGTGTTCCTGCTTAGTGAGAAGTAAAGAAAAAACACAATCGTGGAATGGGCAAGCAGGAGGTGGATATTCTGTAACTTGAAGATTACGTCGAAGAACATAAAGAAATACTCTCAAAAACTGAATCCTAAAATCAAATTTAAGCCCTTGATCACAAGCCTCTGATACCATGAAAGTTTTTATCAATAAGTGTGGAGAGGAACCAAAAACTAACAGTGCGTTTGTTTGACGGAATTCGGAATTCGGAATACGGAATACGGAGTACGGAATAGGAATTGGGAATAAGGAATAGGAGTTAAGAATATGAAGTTGTTTTTTTGGTGGAATTGAATAGAACGGAATAAGGAATTCTGTTGTTTCTTTGGTGGAATTGTGTACGAAAAAGGAATGGAATGTGGTAAAATGACATATTTGTATATGTATAGTATATAATAAAAATAATTTGTATTAATTAATTATAAAACTTTAAAATATTAAAAACGTTTATTAAAAAAAATAATTTAAAAACGAATATTTTTTTTTAATTTTTTTAAAAAGACCAATTTATTAATTCTATTTAAAAAAAATAAAGAATGTAAACATGACCACATACATAATACATCTTACATACATAATACAAAATGTTGTTAGTCACCACATACATTATACAGAACGTGAGTTTGTCCTTAATCAGTTTAGTAAATCATTATATAAACATTGTTAAATTGAATTGTTTTATTATTTTAATCTAATTTTAAATACTAATTTTGATTTTGATTTTGGTATTGGTATTTTTTTTGAATTTTCAGTTTAAATAAAAAAAACACTCAAAATTCTATAGTACAAATTAGGGGTGATAAAAAACACAGTTGTCGATATGTTCGAGTGGTTAAGGAGACAGACTTGAAATCTGTTGGGCTACGCCCACGTAGGTTCGAACCCTGCTGTCGACGTTTGCAGAAGCTGTCTTTTGAAGTCAGCTGATGGCACGCTCGTAAATTCTTCAAAATGGCGAGGGCAATTTGGTCTTTTGGCAGCTGATTCCGGATTCCGACCCGTGTGGGCTTAGTAAATCCGAGGTTTTTACCCGGATTCCCTAAGCCCGGACCGCCCGAAATCCATTTTCAAGGAATGGCCAATTCCACCAAACGAACATGGGCTTACGGAATCCGTAAGCCCAAATCCGTGGCCATTCCTTGAAACGAACGGGCCATAAGGCTTGTATTAAGGAAAACATTGTGATTGCAAAAGATAATGAAATACAAAGGTGTACACTTCCTTGTATAAGAGTATCCATGAACTAACAAGCAAGATAATAAATTCTAGGGACTAACATGTAATTCGTAACTTCTAAAACATTGAAAGATTGTTCTCTAACAAGGAAGACATTTTTTCTTTAAAGTATTGGATTGACTATGTGTCCTATTTTAAAGTAATCAATTTGTTCATAAAATATGACTTATTTTTATTCGTCATATGTCACTTTCCTTTAAGAGGGTTGGTGCTATGTTGCTACCACTAAAATAAGAACTTTTTGGTTGTCTCGCTTGTGAAACATCCTAACTAAGCGTCTCACTCATGAAAGAACATAACTAACTAAGTGTGTCAACTAACTCCACACATGAAGTGGCACGATTTGTAACATGAAGTAATCATCAAATCGTCATAGGAAGGACTAGGGCTCTATTGCTCTAAAAAAACAAGAGTTTGTAGTCGTCTCACTTATGAAAAAACATGATCCACCAAAATACATCATGTTTCCTGACACTTGAAGTAATGTGATTCATGATCTCTCTACTACTGGAGTAAAGATCCCTCTAACTTATTAAACTAAATTACCAACCAAGGTAAATAAAGTTACCTCACTTATGAAGCAACATTATAATGGATCACACTAGTCCAGGTATAAGACTCATCTCCCTCCAAACTAGGAATATTATCCCTCTAAGTTACTCTTGTTTGAAGCAATGAGGTCACTCTCATTCACACATGATAACACACTATTTGGATGACAGACATAGTTATCATCTATCAAAACTCTCCCACACTAATTGAATGATCCTTGTTGTTCAGAATCCTCTAAGGAATCAGATCTTGGGACCTTCTCCAACTCAATCCCAAATATCTATTGGGATCATTGTATTTTGACAGCGTGCTACTTGATTAACCCCATGCAATCCAACGTGTTACATAATAAAACACTTTATGAAATCTTATATGGGCGTTCGACTTCTATGGAACATCTTTAAGCCTTCGAGTGTTTATGTTATGTTACGACCCTCCATGAACCCAATAAATTTGCTCCGAGATTTATTGTTGCTCTGCTGATGGGATATGCTCTTAATCAAAAGGGGTACAATCTTATGAATTTGGAAGACATATCAGTAATATGAGCTTGATGAAGAAAAACTTGCAGAGAAAGCTTAGAGATGAAGAAAGAAGAAAAACATAATAAAACAGAAATAATCGATTTGAACTCTTTCCTTATCATTCAAGTTAACCAAGTAAATCACATATCAATCCTATTTATACTAATCCTATAACCAGAAATCTATACAATACTAGAACTTCTAACACTCTACACTATTCTAGCATGTTCTAGCTTATTCTCACACATTCTTGAACCATACGGCACAATGCCTTAAACAACAAGTAACCATACTATACATGTATCCTAACATTCCCTTTAGAAGATTTTTTCTTCTCTGGAAAACCTCAAACCGAATATGTTCATCAAGTGGTTGCCATATCTAACAACATTCAAATTTCTGAACTTCTGCTGGCTGCAACACTTTACATTTTCATACCTTTTTGTTTCCATCATTGTCCACCGAACACCTAAATACACAAGAACACTCCAGCAGCAACTAGAATCCTTATAAAGATTTCAGCACATCTATATATCATACATGATAATCCTTTCTTTCTTACAAGACGAGCCTTTAGAACAATCAACATGACAGATAAACAACTTTCAATCAACAATCCTTGTATCTATCCATCCATATCTGAGACAACGATCACACATAGCAGAATAGAATCACAGCTTTCACCCTGTACTTGACATATTTAGACTTCCCTTGTTTTTTTTATCACCTTTGTTTCAATTGAATTTTTTTTACAGACAGAGAGGTTTCCGCTTGCCTCTATCTTACCAATGAAGTTGGGAGGTTTTCATTTTCCTCCATCTTGACATCCTCAAACAACTTCTCAAAGTAGCTTTAACGTTTTCTTCAAGAAGTGTTATTTTTGGATTCAAACTTAACCCTATGTCAGTGTAAACCTGATGAAAGTCATTCTAATCAAACACATGTGATCAGAATCAAAAGACATAGAGAAAAAATAACAGAACTAGAAGATGAAAGCAAATTAGCAGCACACATTGATAACGAAGGCTCTAGTCCAAAAAAGAAAAACATTATCAAGACAACAAATATCTTTGATAAACCTATAAGAAAAATAACAACCACCAGAGCATCCAGGTGTAAACAACATTCAGGAAAACACAGAAGAAACCAAACCAGAAGAAATTGAAAACCATTACAGACTAGCAGAAGACAATCCAAATGAAGAAGAAGGATAACCACAGTACAAATCAGGACATAACCATAGAAGATAACAACCATCTTAACAGAAAGCACAGATACATGACACAAAAAACAACGGACTAAAAAAAACTAAAGAAAAACTCAATCATCATCATAACCATTTTCCAGATCATCATCTTTAATAATATCTGCATTTCCATACACAAATGAACACGATAACTCTTTGAAAGACATCACACAAAGATTCCTTCTAAACAGAACAAAACACTTTGCAGTAATAGGTTTCGTCAGTATGTCAGCTAGCTGTTCAGATGCAGGCACAAAATTCACCACCACTTGACCTTTCTGAACTTTTTCACAAACAAAACACAAATCAATTTCAACATGTTTCATTTTAGAATGATGAATAGGATTCTCAGTTAACGCAACAACACCGTATTGTCACTCCATATAATAGGGACATATGTCAACTTTACCTCTAATTCAGATAACAGATAAGTAACGCCCATTACCTCACAAACCTCATTTGCAATAGCCCTGTATTCTGCTTCAGCAGATGATCTGGATATCACAGGTTGTTTCTTGGAACTCCACACAATAGGATTACCATTAAGTAACAAGTAATGACCAGAAACAGATTTGCGATCTACCAAATCACTACCCCAATCAGCATCTGCATATGAAACTAGAGTGACATCTGATGAAGCCAAAGAATTTGATCTAAACAACAACCCATGATAAATAGTACCTTTAAGATAGCGTAGCACACAAATCACTTCCATTGACACACAGTCGGTTGTTGCATGTATTGACTCAGTTTATTGACTGCAAAATGAATGTTAGGTCTGGTTATGCATACATGATGTAATGCTCCAACTATACTTCTGTATAGATGTTCATCTGCAGGTGGTGATTGATCATGTAATTTAGCAACCTTTTCCAAAACATTTCCTGACATAGGAGTAGGCAGAGACACAACATTAGTTAGACCAGTTTTATGAAGAAGCTCACAAATGTATTTTCTTTGACCAAGAATCAAACTATCATCATGAATCTGAACATCCATACCCAGAAATTAGTTTAGGGAACCAAGATCTTTCAACTTTAACTCATCGTTAATATCTCTAATGACAGATTCTATAGCAAGAGAATCACTACCTCTAATAACAAGTCATCAACATATACAAGGAGAAAAACAGTACATGAACTTGTCTTCTTAAGAAACAAGAAACTATCTACAAGAGAAGCTGTAAAAAACAGAGTAGTAAGTAAGAAACGTTTTAATTTTTCAAACCAAGCTCTAGGAGCTTGCTTGAGACCATACAACGCTTTGTTTAGCTTGCAAACCAAAACATTCCCATTAGAATCATATTTTTCAAAACTGGGTGGCTATATCATATACACATCTTTCGACAGCTCCCCATGTAAAAAGGCATTATTAACATCTACCTGCCTTAGCTGCCATTTGTGTGTCAATGCGAGGGTGAGAATTATCCTGACTGTTAGAGCCTTAACCACGGGACTGAAAGTATCTTGGAAATCAAATTCAGGTTTTTGCGAAAACCCCTTTGCCACTAGTCTAGCCTTGTATCGAGCAAGGGACCCATTTTTTTTTTAATTTTAAAGAGCCACTTGCATCCTATAGGTATTCTCCCACCAGGTAAGGTAACTAGCTTCCAAGTATTATTCAGAACAAGTGCTTGAAGCTAATCTTGGACATCAGCTGACCACATCGGACAAAGCATGGCAACATGAATATCAGTAGGTTTAGTTTGACCCAACTCAGCTGTCCCAACTACAGATGATGTTAATGCAACTAAAGTTATTGATTTGGATCTAATTTGCATATGATGAGTATTAGATCTTATAGTAGGAATACCAGGTCGATTAGAAGACACAATGATAGTTGTATCAGTATTCGGATTAACTGAGCCAGAGGCCTCATTACCAGATATTAAAGGCACAAGAGCAGAATCTTGAATAACATACCTGATAGGTACCTGATCAGTTGTAGACGTACCTGATGTAAGAAGAGCATTTTCATCTGGTAAAGGCAAAGTCTGCATATTTACTTGATCTGTCATAGATGGACTTCGAGTAGTAGAGGCTTCATGATGAACTGAAGGCTCATCAGTCGAGACAATAGGTTCCTGAGTAGAGGAAGTAACAAAAGTCTGAGCCGCTGGACACAAAGAAGTAACAGGTGAACTGTTATCTGCAGCAATAGAACATCTATTAAATGCAGAAACATCAACTAGAGTACACAAAGAAGAATTGAATGGCAGAAAAAATGGCAAAGATGTAGCTGTATTTTTTACAGCTACTGATTGCATAAACGGACCAGACTTCTCAGCAAATGGGAATACATTTTCATTGAATCGAACATGTCTTGAAACATAAACTCTGCCCGATTCATCAAAACACCTGTAACCAATGAACATACAAGCTGTAGACCTTAAATATAACTTGTGCTTGTTAAAAGGGCGAATCTTAGGGAAGCAAAGACAACCAAAAACCTGTAAGAAATCATAATCTGGAGCTTTTGAAAACAGTTTTTCATGAGGTGACACATTGTCCAAAACTCTTTATGGTAAACGATTTATTAAAAATATTACAGTAAAAAAGGAATCACTCCAATACTGCATAGGTAAAGACGATTGTTTCAATAATGTCAATCCCATCTCCACTATATGTCTGTGTTTTCGCTCAACTATACCGCTTTGTTCGGATGTGTAGGGGCAGGTGTACCTATGATTGATTCCATGTTGCAGAAGATACAGAGATAAGGCTTTGAACTCCCCTCCACCATTAGTTTGAACATCCTTTATGTTGAAGCCGAGTTGATTCTCTACTGCCCTATGAAACTGAGGAAAGATGATTGAAACCTCACTTTTATTCTTTAAGAAATAAATCCATGTATAACGTCTAAAGACATCCATAATGCTCAAGTAATACGAATTTCCATTAGAAACCAAGGGTGCACGTCCCCATAAGTCCATTTCAATCAATTCCAAAGGAAACTGATATGAAGTGTTAGACTCCGAAAAAGGCAGCTTACAGCTCTTTCCAATAGAACATGCAGTACACATAAGTATTTGAGCAGATAAATTCCAGTTGTGTTGTTTAATAATTTAGGAAAGAGTTTGTTTCGACGGATGACCAAGGCGTTGATGCAACACAGTAGAAGAAATGTTTATTCGAACTGCATTACAAACAACAAACTGAGTATCAGTTTCAGAGTTGTTACACTCAATAGAAAAACAACCATTGAACTTGTCAACATACTGCAGATCATTTTTATTCGGAAAGCAACTAAAATCTAGTTTGTATAGTCTTCCACTTTTAGTTCCTCGTAGTAAAACCTGATGATTGCCCGAATCATTAACCACGCAATAAGATGGATGAAATTCAAAGTAAACGTGATTATCCTTGGTAAACTGCGAGACAGAAACCAACTTTTTAGTAATTCGAGGTATACAAAGCAGGTTATGTAATCCAAGAGGCTTAACAGAAGTATTGATAACCGAAGTACCTATAACACTAATCTCAAGATAGTTACCATTGGCGACTTGAACCTTACCAGATCCTGAATACGGCTGCGCACCTGGAGGCATGCTAGAAGAGAAATGATTGGTTGCGCCTGAATCTGGATACCATGCTCTGTCAGCGATGCTGAATCCAAAACTCACTGCAGCTGTCAGATTAGCTTGGATACAATTTTCAGTAGAACCAGTAGTTGACCCAGATTGTGAAGGAGCTGATGGTATTGATGACTGAAACTGAGGTAAATATGCCGATGTAGCAGTAGGTGTACCAGAATTACCAGGTTAAAGTATTGTATATGGATAAGCTGCAGCAGCAGGTGAACAAATGCACGGATTTACCAGGGGATGAGAGTATGTAGGCATATAAATCGGATTACCGATTGTGAAATTTTGAGGACTAGTAGCAGGAATAAATTGCATTCCAGTGGGAAAAGATGGCACTGCAGCTATGTTCGGTGAATAACCTGATGAATAACCTTTAGATGTACCAGAAGTTGAGTAAGACATGGCATCATCATCATTCTAATGAGTTCTAGCTAGATTAGCCCTGATATGGTCATCAGACTGCGCAGTAACTCCCTGATAATGAACATTAAATGGCTGGTAACACCTATGTACCAAGTGTCCAGACTTTCCACAAAGTTGACACTCCAGTTTGTTGTTTCCTCCTCCCCTGCCCCTTCCACGTCCATAGGCAGGTTGATAATCTTGATTATTGATATGAGACACAGGCTATCCAGTATCAAATTGTGTTTTAGACTGACCTGTGTTTCCTGAAGGCTTTTCTTCTTGATCTGCTCCTTTGATCACCACATTAGCTGCAACTAGCGAACTATCAAACAAGGAATCTCTGTGACAAACTTCAGCATCCAAAAGAACATATGAAATCGACGCAAGGTCGTATGGATTACGACTAGTGTGAATGACAGCACCAACACTGTCATATTGACCTTTTACTCCGTTCAATATGATCGATATTTGTTGCATTTCATCTATCGGATGTCCACAACTTGCTAAGCTATTACAGGTAAGCTGAATTTATGTTAGATAATCTCTCATAGATTGGTTAAGAAGTTTCCTGGCCTTCAATCTGTCATATAGACTCATTATTCTTGTTGTCGATGAAGAAGAAAAATTCTGATGAAGTCTGTTCCAGATGGAAGCTGCTGTCATGCATCCTACCAAGCCTTTGTTAATAGGCGAAGAGATTGATACCAACAACCACGGAGCAAGCAAGGAATCTTGTTGATACAAATTCGCAAACTCTTGATTAGGAACCTTATTGCCATCGTCATCTTCAATGAATCGATGAACCTGCAATGTTCCGAACAAATATCCTTCCAAATTGAGGCCACAACATCTTCGCCTGTCAACTGACAGACTCTCTTGTTGAAGAATGCTGGAATAATCTCATCCATGACTTTTGAATGAAAAAACAAAGAAGATAACAGACCAGGCGAAGAAACATAGCAATCAGGAACAGATAGAACTTGATTGATGATTGACGACTTCTTCAGACCAATTCAACAGAGTCGCAGCAGAGACGAAGCAGCTAGATACGGAATCAAATTGGCTCTGATACCGTATCAGTAATCTGAGCTTGATGAAGAAGAACTTGCAGAGAAAGCTTAGAGATGAATAAAGAAGAAAAACAGAATAACATAAATAACTAATTTGAACTCTTTCCTTATCATTCAAGTTAACCAAGTATATCCCATAGCAGTCCTATTTATACTAATCCTATGACCAGAAATCTATACAATGCTAGAACTTCTAACACTCTACACTATTTTAGCATCCTATAGCTTATACTCACACATTCTTGAACCATACGGCACAATGCCTTACACAACAAGTAACCATACTATACATGTATCCTAACAAGCCAAAGTCTTCTTTGTGAGCCAGAATGTAGTATTTAAGGAGCAGGTGTTTCCTTTAGCAACAAATTCTGCATAAATAAAGACTGAATCCTCGAATTTAAGGAGTCCTCTCGAGCATAATCAATCTCCTGCGCGGTCCCTTTTAAATACGTTCTTCCTTTAAGTACAAAGACAAATCAATCAATTATGTTTAACTCGTTCCATTTGGACATCTGTTTTATTAAGTGAACACAAACGACAACTAATTGGATCCAGGGTTAACATGAAGGACATCGATGTTATGCATAACATAACATTCATCCCGTGGTAGAAGGAAGGGTATGAAAGCCTTAACCCTGTTCTTTAGGATATGTATGGCCTCGATGAAACAATTGAAATGTTTGTTGGTTTAGGTTGATCGAACGGTTGGACCGCATGCCGATCATGATTTAGGTTGATAAAACCCTTCAGCTTAAGGCATTATCATGGGTTCCACTATATAGCGTCAAGACATAAAGTGGATATAAAGCTAATGGGTTCATTTTGCACACGAAGAATCGTTCAGAGATGATGAATTTTGAAAACCGTGGTGTCTTATGCAAAACTGGTACAACGTGCTATGGTAGTTCCTCCACAATAACCCCATGGAAGGGGCTATTGATTATTACAGAGTTTTAAGGGAATTAGTTGAGCTTCAATATCTTAGATATGTCAGCATTGTTCTGCTCAAATGTGGCACGTACATCGTACTCTCATCATTCAATGGCATGAAGGTGTATCACACTATTTTTTTTGTAACAAGCAATGTACTCTCATCATTCAACGTATAGTTTTGTCTGTGTTAACACAACAAACTATTTGTTTACAGATGAACCATTTATACTGTCATAGGAAGCACCCCAGATTTTCTACTTGCCCGACAATACTAACCAAAATAAGGGAACGATTTTCACTACAGTGGCACAAAGTAGGTTCGTTCTTGGCGGATAAATGTCTTGATAAGATGTGGAGTCGTACCACGAAACATCTGTTGTATTGGTACTAGATGTCCTTGATGTAGATCATAACGATGAGGAGCTCGACTACTGTAGGAACGACATTGATCCTCAAGAGTTAGCAGTTGATTGCGTTAATAATGTCATGTTCAACAATGAAATTCAAGTACGCACAGAAGTTCTTGCAAAAGACACCGAAGTTGATTAAGCCTCAGTTATAATGAGTGTTCTTCAACAGATACCACCGACTCAGAGTTAGAGGAAGACCTCTATGACTCTGAGAATGACTTAGGGTCTTCATCCAATGATGATCTGGAAGATGACTGATGAAGTCTTCACTTGATGAAGAAAACGTTAAATAAGTTTGGGGAAACTTGTTATATGTTATGTACTATGTGTAAAATGATTCGTTTTTTGCATTTGTAGGTCCTATGACTTATGAGATGGTTTGACAAATGTAGACATTGGTTATGTGTGTTTTTAATACCTTATTGGTGGTGTTAGACAATCGTTCTTGATTTGGATTACCTTTTGGCCTTTCCATGTGAATTTGTATCTGCTATGGAAATAGATTATGTTCGGTTATGCAGTACAACTCCAGAGGTATTTGAAGAGGCATCTGACGCTCTGCAGGCTATTAGGTATTCGATGTGTGTGGTAGATGAAAATTCAGCATTCCATGTCTGTGAATAGTCGATCAGGTATTCTATGTGTGTGGACAAGTATCCCGTGTTTCATTCTGTTTGGTTATGTTTCGGCAATTGCACCTTGTGTGTTGGATCCTTAAACTGTTTGTGGGGAAGACAACTGATTTTGTAAATATCACAGCTTTGCCAATTGCACCTTGTGTTAACTGGTTTTGAAAAACGATCCCAACTCTGAGGTGAAAAGGTTAGATCCCAACTAATTTGCTATCTTATTACTTGTAGTAGACACTAAATTTTAGAATTTAGAACTATGACCGAGGAACATCTAATGGAAACTTCAAGTTGAAGATAAGTTTCATTGGTTTGTTTTCTAATCTGTATAATTTGTGTTAACAAGAGAGGTTAAATTTTAAAATTCGTATGCCCCAAGTTTGTGATTTCATACGACTGTCTTAGATCAGATAGTTCATAAAAGTGAAAAATCAATTCATTTTGATTGCTGTTCTTCTAATTTGTACTTTTTTTTTAATCTGTACAATTTCAAAACTACTTTGTTTCCATCAACTTTCTTGCTGAATATTATCTGTTATACCAGAATTGATGATCCCACCTTGTAGTACTGATGCCTTCCTTAGTAATTCTATCTCGATGAGTGCTCTCAGTTTTGTGGCAAAGTATCTGGTCGACTGAACATGTGTAGGCTTAAACTGGTCATGTTTTGTTGTAAAAAACGATCCCAACACGTTTCCTTATGCAGAATGAGCAGCTCTGGTTCACGAAGGTGCTGTAAAATGTTTATGTTGTGAACAACATTGTTGAATTTGTACTTATATTGTGAAACAGTGTTGTCTTTGTGGTTCAAGGATGTTTTTCATGGTCCAACTAAGTGAATATTGGAGTGTTCAAGGCTGTGTTTCACAGACACACGGTTCCTTGTTAATTTTTTTTATTTATTACTAACGAAATACAGATGTTGTTAATATAACTGCATATCAATTTCAACAAAAACGATAAACAAAATTACAATATAATACAAAATGATACAATAATATTTAAATAAAATTAAGTAAAATATATTGAATTTTTAACTACGTTACCAAATTGTCAGCTAAATTGACCATAACTTATTTTCTCTTAATAAGTTCTTTATGAAAACCTAAAAATTCATATTGAAACATATTAATTTGAAAACAACAACGGTAGTTACCACACCTCTATGTCCAAACTGAAAGTCATTTTCGAGATATCTTCCACCTAGGAATAGTATAAGTATTTTGTGTCATATATAGATATAGTTCGATGTATAGCTTAGTGTATACAAAAAGACAAGCAATTAGTAATACACTTTTTTTGGGGAAGAGAGATGTGTCGGAAGTTTGAGATAACAAACTAAGTTACTAACATTTACATAGTTTAGGTTCCTACTTTGAAGAAGACTGAATGAAAGTAAATAAAACATTGAGCTTAAAATATATTCAACTTGGACACTCTGAAGAACGTTGAGAGGAGTTTATGCATGACCATAATAAAAACTTCATTAACGAAAAGTTGTAGAAAATAAAAAATTACATAGTAGTGTAAATTTATGTATTGCAAGAAAATCAAATCAGTGCCCTTGAACAAGAGTTCATGAGTGTTTTTTCACAAGCTACAAAATATTTTATGGGAAATGGCGTCCTTAATAAAAATTAATGGGTGTCCTACAAAGTTATTGAAATTATAGTAGACTTAGGCTTGTTCATGAACTGGTCTAGTTTATAAAAAAAACAGTACTTTTTTACGTTCATAAAAAAACTGGTCTGGTTTATCCATATACAACTCTCCATCCATTCTACCAAAAAAACTCCCCCTCTTCATTTCGAAGAATCTCTTCTCCGAAATTCTATATTCATCCCCTTCGCCAAAGAACAACACCTTCATCTCCTTGACAAAGGTATGATTCCTGCTAGTTCAGTGCCTTGTTTTACTTGTGTGTGACTACCATGTACAGCTGGTGAAGAACTCGTGTGTGTTGCTGAGTCGTTCCTCATCGTTTATTTTTCTGTATCCACAAATTTTCGGTTTGTGTTAAGGTTCTGGTGAGCCTGATGTTGCGTTTCTTCATGGATTTTCACTAAAGTGAAGTAAAAATTGTATATTTAAGTCCGTTCAACATCTCCCGCATACCGTGAGTGAAATGCTTTGGAAAACGTTGACAGTCACAGAGTTGAATATGCATGTGTGTTTATGGTTTGTTATTTTGAACAATCACTTGCCTTTTCAGTTCAGTGATTTTGAGAAAATACCGAATAGGTTAATGTGAGTTTTGTTCTTTAAAATTGACAACTTTATTCTCAGTACGTAGTCACCTAAGTTGTTTAACATACTCTTCTTCATTTCCCATTCCCTAGCAGTGTAGAAGGCAACTA
The DNA here is from genome assembly GCA_946814005.1 of Chamaenerion angustifolium. Taxonomy (NCBI): domain Eukaryota; kingdom Viridiplantae; phylum Streptophyta; class Magnoliopsida; order Myrtales; family Onagraceae; genus Chamaenerion; species Chamaenerion angustifolium. Next base: position 16,480,963 of record OX328277.1, on the reverse strand, counting down.
TGATGATGGTGGGTACAAGACGAATGACTAAGGTTAAACCGATCCCGACTAGGTTGGCAGGATATCTATTATTGCTGCTTCGCAGGAACATTTTGTGATCCCTGAAGATGATAACTTGCAGCAACTGATCGTATGTACACTCAAATATACATACAGGAATTACCGGGCGAACCTGAAAATAAGGTATTATGACAGATATGTTAGGTTATAAGTGTGTCACACACTTATGTTTATGTGTCATTTTGCAATTATCGTTAGTTATAGGGACCATCTTGCAATTATGCAGTTCTTAATTCTGTTGCTTTCTCTATATATGTCTACAATGTAAGGGACAAGTAATAATCTATTTTGAAATCATTTTCCGTAGTGTTTCCTTTGTCTTTGTTCTTCGTTCTTCCTGTCCTTCTTTCTTCTTCTTCGTCTTCTCCCTAAATCCAACCTAATCTACAAATGTCAACATGGCATCAGAGCTAAATCGAGCTTGAATCTAAACCAAGTCCTGTTTCTTGCTCGATTCTACTGAAGAAATATCACCTGCCTTCGCCAATAAGAAAGTAGCTCAGCTGATCGGTGAAGAAAACTTCCAGTCATGGAATCAGCAGGTCTTGCTATCAGTTTGAGGCTACGGCCTCAAAAATCATCTCCACGGGATGAACATACCTCAGTTCCTGGAGGATGAGACAGGAGCTGCCATACCAAACCCTGCGTAGAGGCAAGACAGCTCCCTGGCGTCATGGCTTCGGGCATCAGTATCCTCACAGGTCAGTAGAGGTTTAATAGGTTGTATGACAGCTACTGCTATATGGAAAAAACTGCACAATGATTTTTCCTCATCCTCAACCACTAGGATTATGCATCTGTATGATAGACTCAAAGTTAGGAAACATGTTCATCACTCTATGCGTGACTATCTCACGGAGATACAAACCACATGTGATAAGTCTAGCTAGTTGTGGTCACCCAATAGAATAAATGCAGCAGATGTCGATACTTTTAAACGGTGTTAAGGGTCAGTATGATAACGTGATAGCTGTTATTCATGCCAGTCAAAACCCTTACACCATTGCCTCTGTGAGTTCTGTTCTTCTTGATGCTGAGTCTAGGCAGTCAGATTTGTTGTTTGATGCGAATGTATATGTCAATGTTGTTGTTGCTAAGATACCCACTGCTGCTAAACCTGTTATTCCATATGAGGAAAGTAGTTCAGGGGTAAATTATAGTCTGTCTGTGATACCTGCAAATACTGGTCTTCTACCCACACCACAGCACCACCCCCTACATTTGGGAGTCAGCAACCTGGTAGGGGCAGGGGTCGTGGCCGTGGTTTTGGAAATAACCGACTTTAGTGCCAGTTGTGTGGTGAGTTTGGCCACCTGGTGCACATATGCTTCCAGGGGTCACAGACCCAGGTTTAATGTCCACTTCACAGGGGTCACAGACCCAAATTCAACATCCTCAGCACCCTCAGCTAACCTTGCCTCATATGACTATGAGCTTGACCCTTTCTCGCACCAACAACCATCATCACCACAATCCTATTACCCACAACCTCAAGTGAACAAATCCCAAGTTCATTATCAATCTGCTCACACCAACACTATATCCATTCCTACTGTTCAGTCTCACCACATGCTGTAATACTCACCACACTCTGTGTCACCATATCCCCATCCTGCACCACCCATCTATCCTTATATGACATCTCCTCATTGATTTTTCAATCCAGCTCCTCCATACTCTGCATTCCCTAACCCTCATCTCCCAGCAGCCACTGGCTTACCTTAGTCTCCATCCCAAGCACCCTTTCAGGCAAACTTGGCCAGTGGCTCAAACACAGCTTCAAATGAAGGAGGTTGGTTCCCTGACTCTGGAGCTACGAACCACTTGACTAATGCCAAGCTTGCTCCACGCATTTCATCTCCATACTCTGGCCCAGGTAAGGTCCTAGTTGGTAATGGCTCTTCACTTAAAATTTCTACAATTGGTTCTCCATCCTTACCTTCCTCTGGAAAACAACTTGTTCTAAATAACATGCTTTATACTCCTACTATTACTAAAAATATTCTTTATGTATCCCAGTTTTCAAAGGATAATCAGGTTTATTTTGAGTTTCACGCGGCACACTGCTTGGTTAAGGACTTCATCTCCAACTGTGTGTTGCTCAAGGGGTTTGAATCAGGGGGTCTATATCGTCTTGACCTGTCTAGTTTTCAGTCTAGCAATAATAGAGTCGTAGAGTCTGCTGATGTTTGTCCCGACCAGTGTCTGAGTCTTCAAAATGACTTTCAGTCCTTTTGTAATAATGCGGTTTTACCTGTAGAAACTTCGAGTTTTCAAGTGAATGATAATAACAAATCTCAGTTCATGATTACTCCTGTTGATTCTGAATATGATTCTAATGCTTTGGATGATTCTCCTTCTACTATTTGCTCTACTAATCAGTCCACTTCTGTTTTACCTGACTTTGAGTTCAGCTGTTTCATTTCTACACTTAAGAGCACTGACTCATCAAATCTGTGGCACATGCGATTGGGTCACCCCTCTAAGAACATACTTGTTAACTTCCTTAGGCTTCAAAATTTTCCCACTAATCATCTTTCTTCTGAGTGTGCTGCCTGTGCAGTTGGAAAGAGCAAATCCCAGCCCTACCCTTCCTCGGATACCATCTACTCTCATCATCTGGAACTGGTACAGGTAGACTTATGGGGACCTACCCCTTTCTCCTCTAGCAACAACAATTACTACTTAAGTATTGTTGATGCTTTCAGTCGTTATACCTGGATTTATTTCTTACATCGCAAATCTGATGCTGCTAAGGAATTTTGTGAGTTTCATATGTTGGCAGAAAAACAGCTTAGAACTAAACTTAAGGCTGTTCAATCCGGTGGAGGAGGTGAGTTTCACTTTCTTACTTCGTATCTTTCTCAATTTGGAACAGTTCATAGGGTGACTTGTCCATATTCAAGTCAGCAAAATGGTATGGTGGAGCGTAAGCACCGCCATATTGTTGAGCTTGGACTCACCCTCCTAGCTCAATCATCTAGCCCACTTCACTACTAGATAGATGCATTTTTCCTTATTAACAGACTACCCGCCAAAATCATGAACAATTGTTCCCCTCATGAACTCATTTTTCGATCCAAGCCTGACTATTCCTTTCTCCTAGTCTTTGGTTGTCTATGCTTCCCTCATCTGAGACCATATCGTTCACACAAACTGTCCTTCAGGTCAGAACCCTGTGTCTTCCTTGGGTTTTGTTATGATCACCATGGGTATAGGTGTCTCTCCTCTCCTGGTAGAGTTTATGTCTCTCGAAATGTAGTTTTTCATGAAACTACATTTCCCTTTGTTGACACCACAGGCCCCTTCTTTGCATCTTACACCCCAAAAATCTCGGCTCCTTCGAAACCTTTCTTCATTCCTTGTGACCCTTTCTTCCAACAACCCACACCCGTTCCTTCTACTGTTTCTCACTCTTCTGGTCCTCCTGCTCCTCCTCACACCTCTGGTGAGTCCAGTCTCCCTTCCACCACACCTACTCAATCACAAGTGACGCCTCCTATTCAGGTACGCATCTCTTCTTTACCTGCCTTAGCTCCAGACCTATCCTCACCTACTGATATATGCAGGTATGTCCCTTCTGGATCCACTCTAGTTCCCATTGCTTCTTCTGGTCCCTCCACATCTACTCCACCACCTGCTCATTCTGATCAATCCTTTCCCCCTACTCAACGAGATCACCCTTCTTCTTCCTCTCGCCCTTCTCCCCCAAAATCTTCTACCATTGTGCATCCTATGCAAACCAGATCAAAAACCTCCCTTCAAGGGCTCACTGTGTCCCTAGAGTTGTCTGATCACCTCACCAACTCTGAGCCTCGTATCATTAATGATGCTCTTCAATCTCCACACTGGCTCCATGCTCTTCAGGAAGAGCTCACTGCTCTTTCATCTAACAACACATGGAGCCTTGTCCCTCTCCCTGCAGGGAGAATCCTTATAGGTTGTAAGTGGCTCTTCTGCATCAAGAGAAATGCTGAAGGGGAAGTTTTCAGGTACAAGGCTCGCCTTGTGGCCAAAGGCTTCTCTCAAAAACCAGGTTTTGACTTCCAGGAAACTTTTAGTCCGGTTGTCAAATCGACAACAGTTCGTATAGTTTTATCCTTGGCTCTAACTCACAAATGGTGCATCAGACAGGTGGATATCAACAATGCCTTCCTTCACGGGGATCTTCATGAGGAAGTATACATGGTGCAGACTCTAGGTTTTGAAATTCAGTCATCTGCCTCACCTAATCTGGTATGCAAACTTCAAAAAGCCTTATATGGTCTTAAGCAGGCTCCCAGAGCATGGTTTGAAAAACTCAAATCCTTTTTTCTCAACTCACCTGGTTTCAAAGTTTCTACATCTGACAGTTGCTTCTTTATCAAAGCTAACCCAGATTCCTTTATTCTATTACTTGTTTATATTGACGATATAGTCATAACATGTACTTCTTCACTCCTTGTCTCTAACATTGTTGATTCCATTAATGTGCAGTTTCAGCTCAAGGATTTGGGAAGCCTAAACTACTTGCTTGGCATGGAAGTAGTATCTGGGGATGATTTCATTCTTCTCAACCGGAAGAAATACAGTCTGGATCTGCTGGACAAGGTTGGCCTCACTGATCAAACCAGGTTCCTTACACCTATGACAGGTATGTGTCTTTCCAGAACTGGTATGGGTGTTTGTGATGAACACTTCCATGATGAAACTCTTTATAGAAGAACAATAGGTGATCTTCATCATGTGTGTGTCACGAGACCAGATGTTCACTTTGCTGTGAACAAGCTTAGCCAGATCATGCATGCCCCAAATACCAACAACTGGAAAGTTGTCATTCACATACTTAGATACCTCAAGGGTACTCTTAATCATGGTCTTTTGTTTAGAACTACTCATTCTCTTGTTAATGATATTTCCCTAACCTCATATTCAGATGCAGACTGGGGGTGATTACAATGACCGCCGATCTATTTCAGGGCATTACCTGTTACTAAATGGTAATCCAATAATGTGCAGCTCCAAGAAACAATCAGTTGTGTCTAGGTCCAGTGCAGAGGCTGAATTCCGAGCCATTGCAAATGCAATGTGTGAGATCATGTGCGTCCAGTCCCTACTCAAAGAAATCGGTCTGCACACTCCCACTGCACCTGTGATATGGACAGACAACACAAGTGCAGTTGCACTTTCAGAGAACCCCATTCACCATTCAAAGATGAAACACGTCGAGATCGACCTATTCTTTATCAGGGAAAAAGTCCATTCAGGGGACGTCTTATTAGTTAACTTCATTCCAACATCTGAACAAACCACTGATATCTTAACAAAACCCCTAACAGAAAAACATTTCATCCCTTGTAGGAAGAAATTTGGAGTCTTTTCATTCGAAGAACTGGAAGACCACAGTGTTGCATCCTTCCTACAAGGTACAGCCAGCTCTGTCTAGAGCTTCAGGTTAGTCTGTTAGCTCATCTTCTCCATCTGACTGTGGTTCTCTTTATGTCTCACAACCTTAGTGTAGTCCTGTGGATATATGCTAGTTTTTGTTGTTTGCCTCTTGTTTATTGATTGCAGGCTGTCTCCTTACACTCTTGTTCATCTTACTCATTGGTGTAATTTTCTTCTGCTCACCCTGGTATGCATATGCTTAACTTATCCTGTTTAGCAAATTAGCAAGATTCACATGTCATATGTTTATCTTCTTATACTTGACTCTAGTCATTGGGTATGATAACTGTTAGCTCAATTTTGGACTGGCATAGGGCATGATTTAAGTCCAAAAACAGGGTGATTCCGCAAGAAAACGTCAAGATACTTTCGAGTTTCACCCTTGAGGATGAAAAGACCAAGGCTCAAACCTCGCAATCATGCTGGTAAGATAGGAGCTCAAACTCCTCTGTCATAGTAAAAAAAAAAAAAAAGTAGAAAAAATTACATATCGTTTTAAGTTTCTTGCCATAATGCAAATGTTGGTGTCACCTTAATGAAAATAAAATCTGAAATATGGCTGAGTATGATGCATTTTGGCAATCATAAAGAATCAGGTATAGGGAGATTTATACATATGCTTATGTTATCTTCTGGTATTGCTGAACTGTTAGTATTCATATGCCTTACTAAGATATCAGTTGAAGATCAATGCTATGGGCACAGGGTATTATATGATGTGTGAGTAGCTAGTGTTGCAGTTGTAACCAATTGTGCATTGCAGTAAAACCTGTCATCCACTACAGAATCACCTAATGGATGTGATGAGAAGATAAGAAAGTCCTCAGTCTGTAGGAGAAAGACTGACACCTACAAAGTACTCTGCAAGCCTCAAAAACGAAAGGATGGATAACTCAAATCAAGAACAAGTATAGGGAATGTTAGGTTATAAGTGTGTCACACACTTATGTTTATGTGTCATTTTGAAATTATCGTTATTTATAGGGACCATCATGCAATTATGCAGTTCTTAGTTCTGTTGCTTTCTCTATATATGTCTACAGTGTAAGGGACAAGTAATAATCTATTCTGAAATCATTTTTCGTAGTGTTTCCTTTGTCTTTGTTCTTCGTTCTTCCTCTCCTTCTTTCTTTTTCTTCATCTTCTCCCTAAATCCAACCTAACCTACAAATGTCAACAGGATACCTTACCGATGAAGAAAGGATACGGAACATCCCGCCGGATGTGGTGAAAGAAGATTGGGTGTGACTAATGAATTGGTTCAACTTGGAGGAGTTTAAGGTGGTTAAACTGATCAAAATTTGTTCTTTTATGCTTTATTATGACCTATAACAATTTTTTTGAATACTTTACTTGTCCTTTAACTGTTTGTTTCCTCATACTTGAAGGTGAGAGTTCACCAAGTGACCAGGCACACTACATGGACATGTAACTTTGCCAAGAGGGAACAGGAAGAGGTAATGAACTCATTCACCCACCCTCTTCAAAATCTAATAACCACTCAGTTACCATGCTTATTTGTAAACATGCAGATTATGAACAATAATGGGGTGCATCCAGGTGAATATCACTAGGCTTGTTCATGAACCGGTTCGACCCCAAACCGGTGCTGAACTGAACTGGTTTCTAAAAAACCAGTACTTTTTATGTTTCTAAAAAACTGGTTTGGTTTATGGAAAAAAGAACTGGTCTGGTTCGAACTGATTCAGAATCGGTTCGAACTGTTATGTTCTGCTTTTGTTAATAACAATTTTGTTTCGAAAATAATCTAGTTCAAACCGAAACTAAACTGTCTGAAAATCCTGTCCAACACACTGAATCGCGGAAAAAATACTGAACCAACTGAAAAACACACTGAACCGACTGAAAAAACACTGAACTAACTAAAAAATACACTAAACCGATTGAAAACACACTGAATCGACTGAAAAACACACTGAACCGGTTGAAAATCTGTTCCACAACCAACTGAAATCCTATCCAACATCAACATACGTGAGTCCAATATATCTCTAGGTTTGGTTTGTTGAAGATATCTCTATGCTGGGTTTAATTTCAGACCGGTTTAGTTGATTTTACTTCAAACCGGTTCTAAAATTATATAGGTTTAAAGTGGTTTGATTTAAATTTAAGTATAAACCAGTATCAAAAAACGAGTCGATTCGAACTGGATTTTTGGTACTATTTTGAACTGGTCTATTTGAAGCATAAAAAGCTAAGTTGGTTTTGAAACTAGTTAGACCGAACTGATTCAAACCAAACCAGAACCAGACCAGTTCATCCGAACCGGTTAAATTAAACAAACCTAAATATAACATGTTTCGAAAGACCCATGTGGACAAGAAGGGGTTCCTCTGGATCTGAAAAGTCAATCAATCATGGTAAGCGATAAGACCTCATCTTCCTTCTTAATTTTTAATTGTTTCAGACCTAACACATGAGGTTTGACTGTACTGGCTGTAGGAACAAGTTGAGTAAAGGTTGTTGAACTCCAAGATGAGGACAATGCTCCCGTCGACAAGGATGCACTTTATGAAAAAATTCGTACGCCTAAGCTTCATCGATCTCGTGTATCCAAAATTGCACGGATGATAGAGAGTGAGCAGTTAAAGAAAGTGGGGGAAGAAGTGGTTGTAGCTAAAGCTGAAACTGCAGAACTCAAGAAGTTAGTGGAGGAGAGTTCAAAGAAGGTGGAGGAAGCGACAACAACTCTAATGTAGTTCCAGGAAAAATTGATGGCAGTCCAAAGAGATATGACTTTCATGAGAGGGGCACTGCAAGCAAATGGTGCATTGCTCGATGATTCAGATCCACAAGGTACGAAAACATGTATTTGTTTAAGTGATGGTACTTTGTTGTTCGACGATTCAGATCCACAAGGTACGAAAACACGTCTTTGTTTGAGTGATGGTACTTTGTTGTTGAAGTATCTTAATGTGAGGTTTTTCTAAGTTATTCTATTGGTGTGTTTGTAGATCCAAATGAATGAAATGTGAGAAAACTCGTGTTTAGGTAGTCTTCGACACTTGTTTGATATTCAGTTGGGGTTAGGGCCTATTATAGTTCTGCCTTGAAACGACGATATAACCATTTTGTAATTCTGGAACATCTAAACGGTATTTTGTCGGTGTTTGTTGTGTGTTTTTGACCACATGTATATGCTGAAATGTGGTATGTGTTGTGGAGTGTTTATGCTAAAAATTGGTCTTTCTAGTATGGACAAACATTGACATGTTTGTTCAGGACACTTTGTCGGGAACGTTGTTAAATTTATGAATGGTTGGTTGTATGTGATATGCATTATGTAATGCCTAGCTGGTGAAAATCCCAAAACTTTAGTCGGAACCTGGTACAACTGCATTAGCATCAAAAAATTGATTAGCAATACATGCGGCAAATACATTCAGATATAAAGGTTTATATTTAAAAACTTGGTTCTCGGGTGCTACTGCACCTGTTATTAGTTTAAGGTTTGAATTATACCATTTTGAAAAATCACATTAGGGACCAAAGTCACCTTAACCGAACGTTCTGTTTTTAAAATAAACAAATATTTTAAAGTTGGAAGACCAAAATCACCATACGCAGAAGATCGATGGCCAAGGTATCAACGAATAATATTTTAAGGACCAAAGTCTTAGAAAAATAGTTTAGGGATAAGAGTATCCACAAACAAAGTTTTAGGGACTAAAATCAACTAAGCTACAAAATTGGGACCAATTTGTAAAATAGCCACAGTATGCAAGTGATCTCAATGATCACAAATAATGATATTTAGTTAGTCATTAAGTAGTATTTATTCAATGAAAACCTTATAAACCATGACTACCATGCAATAAGCACAAATTATTGAGAGTTCTTAATGAACCCACTAGACATATTACAATGATGGATTCAACAACCGATCAACTAAAATTAAATCATAACGAGTTTGCAATAAATAAAAAATAAACCAAGGATCTCAATAAAACTGCATACATATTAACTAGGCATTGATCAATAGTTTGTAAATTATTTATACAAATATAAGGCTTACCTAAAATTTAAATGCGTACAACAATTTAAATAATTTAGACCAAAAAGGGAAAAGTATGAAATTGCACCTGGATCTTTACCTTTTTTTGTTACTGGACCCATATGTTTTTTGACGCAACTAAGTTCACCTGGATGTTTCATTTTGTTGGTAATTGCACCAAACGTTAATTATACTCGTTAAGTGTCACGTGGAAGTCATGCGCCTCCTCTTATTTCGAAATGATGCAATGTAAAATGACATTTTTACCCCTTTGCCCATCCATGCTCACCTTTTAAAGTCAAAAATTTGTTGAGATTGATGGCATCTTAGCTAATCTGAGGTAGCTCCCCTTCCATCACTCTCCCCACCTAATCAGCATCATCGATAGTGAATCCTTTTCTCCTGATGGTGTTGGCATCATCATGTGGAAGTCTACAGTTGCCCAAAGAGGACCATCTTCTCATATTTAGCCAGGTGATGTGTTTTTCTGGGAGATTATTATTTGTTCATCATTATTAATTAATTATTTGTTGTAGACCTTCCATCTCGTCTCCATTTCCTGACCCCAAATCTTCAGAGTAGAAACAACACTTCCTGCCCTTCTGAAAGAATTATGGAATCGAGTCGAACTGAATGCTATTTTTGAATCTGCATTGTTTTGGTTATTGCTTGATTTTTAACATGGTTTGCAGTTCTTGTATGCTCCTGAAGCTTTCAAAGCCATGTCTTTGATCTGTCAAACAAAACAAATTACTACATCGAACAACTCTTAGATCTTTAATCAGTGCCATAAATTTTTGCTCAAATCGAAGAAGCAGCAAGGGTCTCAACATCAACAACTTCTTCATGAGGGGTATTTTTGGAATATCAATTTATGATTAAATCACATGAACGACACGTGAGGTCTATTTAACGGACAACAAACGACAATGGGCGTAAAAGTCCAATTACTAAAAGAATGACACATGTGGGTGTGATAACAAATATTATGGGTGCAATTACCAACGGACGCAAACATCGGATGTATTTTCATACTCTTCCCGTCTAAAACATTATTAGTCAAACACCTATAACTTACATAAGTCTCACACTCAAACAAAAAATAGGCTCAAAATATATCAAAATCAAACCAACCTAGCCACATATACTAGATTATGTCTTAATAAAGTCAAATTGGGTCCACCTAAGCTAAGACCACAGCCCACATGAAGTAGGACAATTCTATAGGGGACATGACCAAACGGGTTCACACAAAGTGCACTCAATGGACTATACCAACCTAGAGGTCGTGCAAAACTATTTAGGCATTGGTGGTCATGCCATATACCTGGTATGTGACCTCTGTGGCCACGATTCAGGAGTTCGTGACTTCTGGCGACGATCTGTTGGCCAGGACTCGGGAGTCCGTGGCTGTTGGCCACGACCGGGAGTCTGTGGCTGTTGGCCACGACCGGGAGTCTGTGGTTGGTGGCCACGACACGGGAGTTTGGGGTTGTTGGCCACAACCTGGGAGTCCGAGGCTCCTGGCCACGAGTCGGGAGTCCATGTCTAAATTTCGTGTCTGCTGGCCAAAACCCTGGAGTTTGTGGCTGCTGGCTACGACCAAGGAAGTTGTGGGTAGTTAGTGGCCTTTGTGGACATGACCATGGGGAAGGGGTGCTCGACTGACATATACCTACCTTGATCGAAATTGCTTATAGTCCACTTTCTCTCTAACAATTACACTATATATCTTTAGTATCTTCAGAATTGGGGTTAGATTACTCTTGTCTCCATCTTGGGGCACACACTAAAAAATATTCAAGCAAAGTTTGTATGATTTTATTTTTCGCCAATGATGTTTTATTATTTAAAATACATCGTGTTGCAGATCACATAGGTTTTAAATTACAATTTACATAAATTAAATGCAACCAATGGAGTGGGGGTTATGAGTTCTAATCATACTTAGAGTCCATCTTTCCTCGGGTTGGCTTTTGTTCAAGGTCAGTTCGACCCTCCTACACTCGAGTCATTCTTCGATTGTCAATCTATCCACTGAGTATGTAGAAATTGCATTAGAGAATATTTTCCACATGAATTTGTTTTCTTCGGGATAGTGGTTGTGTGTCATATTGCCTTCCATATGGTTATGGTAGTCATTGAGCCCATTTAAGCTGGTAGATTTTCGTTTTATTCAACCTCATGCAGGTGCTGGTAGGACGAGCTTGTCGAGCCATTTTTTCATGTGGGGCCTGATGATAGAGTTTGTTTTTAATTGTCGCGAGATTGGAAATCGTTGGATAGCTTCTCCATCTAAAGGATTCATCGTGTGCCTAACCGTCTCGTTCTACATACGAGTGTCGACTTCGATCAAGTCTGGACCACTTTTTGGTTTTGTTTTACGAGTCTCGAGTTTGTTATGCACTATAGTCGTGGACATTATGAATCCAGGTATCCTTGAACACATGGTTAGAGGCTCCGTCCACTATCTTCCATAGTGCATCTTGCTTGAGTATGTCTTTACCCACGAGTAAGCTAGACCATCCCTAAGTAGCACATCTCCCTTCCGTTGCCATTAGGAACTCTTCGTTCGGAATGTATTTTCCTTTAAGAACACGGAACCATAGAGAATTGGGTTCCGATAGGATATGATTGGTCATTTTTGTTTGTAAAGCTACATTGAAAGTTTGCAGTTACCGGTATCCTAGTCCCCTCACTGCTTTGGTTCTTATATGCATGTCCCGTCTTTGCTAGTTTATATTTTTGCCTTCGCTCGAGTCACCCTACCAGATTATGCAATTATCACATTTATCTTTGAGCACCATGTTTTCGGGACTACAAACACACTCATTGCAAACGTAGGAATGACCGTGATGACGGCTTTGATAAGTACGTATTTACCCACCTGGTTTAGTCCCTTCGACATATACCCGAGCATATTGTTTCAGATTCTTTCTTTCAGATAATTCAACACTTCCTGTTTTAACCTCCCCCGGATTATGGTAGCCCCAAGTATTTGTCGGGCCCCTATGTTCTACCGATTTGAAGTGCTTCCTCTATATTTTTCATCACTGTTGGCGCTGAAAACTACGCATTATGTGTGCTTGTATATGTGTTTTCTTGATGCATGGCAGTATATGTTTAGTATAGTTGTTATGAATTTATACTTAAGAAACATCCATTGGCTACTTAATGGTTACATAATTCAAACACTTAATTGGATTAAATTGATTTCATTATAAAGAGGTAATTCAAAAGAAGCTTAATTACAAAACGTTAAGATGTCAACTCTTGATCAATGAGATCTTGGCCATCCTCTAGATCTCAGACGACTTGATAGAATTGTTTCGCCCCTCGGCTGATAATTCTAACGCATTAGCTCCCTTCATGGCCTTCTTCTCAGCCTTTTGCTTCTGTAAAACAAGGAAAGCATGAACTCCCGTAACCTTGACAAGCATAAATTTCGGTTAAACTTCTTAGATCTGTTTCACCAAGTCACAATAGACTTTAATGATCTTGGTGATACAATGGTTCTCATTGACACTCAAAACATCGTCGCTCTTCGTATAGGCGTCAACGAATCTAGATGCCTTGACCTTGATGAAGTCCCTCTATTTGAGCTTCATCCCTATCTCTACCTTATGGGCAACAATTTCCTTGGACAACATCACTGCCTTTTTTCACGTTGCAAACATCTTTCAAAGAATTCTTCCTAGCCTCTACAACCTAAGTCAATCGAGATAAAAACTGTGCAGTCTTCGCCACAGCATCTTGGGCCTTTGACGTAGCACCATCCTGTACACAACGCTCATTCGCCAAGTGTTCCTTGATAAGGACGTTTTTCTTCTCTTGTTGCGATGCCCTGGAAGAATTTGTTGCCTCTTCATCTAGGTTGTCGCATTTATGGTCCAAATTAATGGACAAGGCCCAAACTTATGTCTTTGTGGCCACAACCTACAAAAAAAAGTGTTAGTTACTCCATTGGTTAAATTCAAAAATGTTAGTGCCTTCAAGGTATACCCTTACAGAGGAAAAGGAAGTTCTACTACTCCTTTGACCCTTTTAATGTCATAATGCAAAAGTTAATGCTTCCTAGGAGAAACGATACGGGTCACGGTGTAGAGGAAAAGGTTGGTGTGGCTAAGAGAGACGCCTTCCACAAGACTCACCCTCTGGAGGTAGCGAAAAGAAACCCAGGTTTGAAGTCTGTTATCCTTCTTAGGGGCCTTGTGCAGATACTTGTTGAAGTAAGGCCCTTGGTGTGGTATTAGTGACTCTTCCAATAGAATAGCTGGGGGAAGAGGCTATAGACAATGCATTTATCGGAATAATGGATGTTTCTAGGACAAACGACACCCTGGTTGGTGAATATACAAATGTAGTTTCTTCAGGCGTCACCTACTCAGGACCTAGAGATCAGAAACCATATTTATACGTATTTTTCTGTAATACAATCGTCATTCCTCTTGTATAATTGCAGGCATGTATCGCCTCGTTGCTTATATAGACGATCTCCTACAATGGATCCTCATTTAAGGAATCTACTGGTTGTGGCTTCTTCTTCTTGGACTAAGGCTTCCTCTTCATTCTCTTACTCAAAGTATCGTGTTCAAGAGGAATAACCATAGTTGGTGCTTGAGGAGACTTTGGAAGGTCAGGAAAAAATAGATTATTGAAACCACATAAAGAAAAAAAAGTTAGAAGAAACACCCAATCAGTTGGCGGGATAGGCTCTTAGGACTTGATGGTCGCACTAACGAGTGATTTCTCGATTGTGTTTTTGGATATGTAGGGAGTACGGTCCCTCGATTGGTCTAAATAAATAAAGGGTAGAAAACTTTTATCGTCGCTGGAATACTCTGAAAGCATGGGAGCATGATCAGTCATGAGTATCCTAAGAGGCCAGGCAATACCCCCCCCCCCCCCCCCCCTCCCCCCCTTTGAAGAAAAATCATTTGCTCTTCCAATTGTAATTTGTGAACTTAAAGCCATAAACAATGGACGCCTTAGGTTCTTGAACCAATGGTCCCAACCGAGACATTGAGGGTTCCGATACTTGAATTCAGTAAAATGTGTTTGAAGACGGAAAATGCAAAAGGCATTGGATTCTAGATGAAAAGATGTTTGAAAAGGAGTAAGAGAATAGGTTCAGCCCTTGTTGAAACACTGAACCTCAAAACCTACCGACATGCGTAATCGATTGGGAGAGAGTTGCCTATGACCAATGCCACAAAAGGCCAAGCGACGCCCCCTTTGAAAAAAGATAATTTGCCCTTCCAATTGTAATTTTGGACTTAAAGACACTAACCAAAGGATGCTTTGGGATCTTTAGCCAATGTTCCCAACCAAGACGTTAAGAGTTCCAATACTTGAATTCGGGAAAAAGTGTTTGAAAAAGTAAAATGCAAAAGGCATTGGATTGGAAAATGGAAAAATGTTCGGAAAAGAGTAAGAGAATAGGTCTAGACCCTATTGAAACACTGAACCTTGAAACCTACTAACATGCACAATCCATTGAGAGAGAACTGCGTAAGAACAATTCCATAGTAACTGCATAATTCTTGTAATGAGTCACAATGCGTACGACGAAGCTCTGCATCTATTTGAGTAAATATACTATTGCCTCATCTTTGAGAAGGTGATATATAGGATTAGGGGCCTTGACACCATTCATAGGGAACCATATATCTAGGAAATTGAGCATCACTCATTCCTAATAGTTCCACACCTGAAACAAAGTTCTCTAGGGTTAGAAGGTTTGGCTTTGGATCTACACGGGGAGGAATATACAAATCCATACCATCGGTAGAGGTGTCGTTTGAAGAGTTCTTCTTAATTTTTTTCGTACGATTTCTGAACCTAAGTAAAATAGTGATGAGATATCGTGAATAAGCGAAGGGATGCTCTTTGAGAAATGTAGAGAGAATCGAGATCGGAAGAAAATGATAAATCAGTAGAGTGACCCTATTCATAGTGGGGTAAGAAACGGCAACTTCCACGAAGAAAGGAAAAGTCACGTCATCACGATTGTTGGATGAATATGATGATGATGTCAGACCATAAATATGAAACATTGGAGAAAAATTAAAATATCCCACTAAAAATCCTAGATAAATTTTTCTTTTTTTTTTCCAAAAAGAGGGAAAGAAAATAGTGAACGTGTTACGAACTTGGACAATAGGTGTTGAGGGAGGTCGACACCTATAGAGCATTTTAATAAAACAGTAGTGTCACTCCTTCTTGGCAGATGATGGATAGTGAGATCGTAGTTAAGACCAGGCTTCACCTTGTGTAAGTTAAATACTAGGCTTTGCATTCTAAGAGATAGCTTTGGCGGTCGACAAGGTCTCTTATCGAAAGTCGTCTCCTCCTAATGCATCTCTTATTGACAGCCAGCACCTACCAAGGCATGCTCTACTATAAATATTTGTTCACTTATATGTAATCTTATCACATCACGTGACAGTATGACAGAATCACACTGGTCTCGATGATTTGACATCTTATCCTTTTCGGAGCAATAATGAGTTACTACAGTCATCCTCCACCTCTCAAACGTAGGTTAACCATGGTAATTAGTTAATCCACTAGACGGTTTAACTTCCCTTATAAATATATAACTTGTAATACACTTGTAAATCATAAGAAAGTTATACTCATTACTCCTTACATTGTCTGGACATTGCTGTCATCGACGGAAACAATCGATCAAACCCAAGCATTTCTTTTTGTAGGTCTTGCGAAGCATTGGGGAGTTGTATTGGCTTCAAAATATTCAAGATCCAAAAAAGGTTTATATGTCGACAATTTGTCGTTGTCAAATACTTGCCGCTGTTAAGATGACACTTCCCACTTCTTGTTTACAGCGGCATCAGACTGTTGTTAAACCCAAATGAAAGGCGACAACATATTGTTGATGTTATAGATGATTTTTACTTAGGAAAATACTTCATCGTTGAATTATTTTTTTAGCAATGACTTTGAAATGCTGTTTTTTATTCAAAATAACGTCCATTAACTTATTGTTAATGCGTGTATTTAGTGACTAGTGACTACAAATCCACCATTAAAAACACTTGATACTGTCAGGTAATGTTGTTGTTAAATACATGTTTGTAATGATAACAACCACTAATATCAATTTATGTCACTGCTAAACACAAGCTTTTTGTGTCATCAACCACTAATCATTGTTAAAGACAAACTTTTGTGATGTATTTCTATTAATTATCTAGTTATTTCTATATGAGATGAACTACACAATACATTTCAAAAAATATAATATATTATTTATCCAAGTATATATATACATTTTAATAAACATCTGAACTACAAACTTACAATAATCTAAAATGTAAATACATAATCTAAAAGCACCTTTACTGATTTTGCTACTTATCGAACTGCATCCACATCCAATCCAGAGTCTATTTCATCGAAAATGCCCAAGTATGCCCCAATAACCTGTTTACGAAAGCTATTCAGAGATGATCAATAAGAGCAGTTACTAACCTTCACATGCTTAAAATGAAAGACTTATACGAAAATGTCATTATAAGAATTCCACATACAGCTTTACTCTCAGATTGCGGTTTCCCATTTGCTGCTTGTGATGCATCAACCATATCAACATCAGTGCTCTCTGCTTCAATCAGATGATGGAAGTTTAGTTAGAATCTTCACAATGACTGTAGCAACATATTACGTGGAATATATTTTGTTGTGATATAGCACCACACCATATATGACTTTAAAACTTAGGTGGTGTTTGATTGGGGTATTAACTATCTATTAGTATTAATTAATATAATGTTTAATTATAAATAATGATATGCATTAACTAATACATATGTATTATCTAATACACAATTATAGTGTTAATTGAGTATTAACTAATACATAATCTAACCATGGTATTATTTAATACATAGTAAACTTTTACTTAACTAGCCAAAGTCTATTAATCCTACCTAAGAATAGTTTATCATGTTAGTTTTTAATTTTTATCAAACTTTGTGAATATTAATATAAAATATTTTAAAATTATTATTTACTCAGATATCTAATAACAATTAATAAAACAAGTAATATATTAAATGAAAAATAAAATTATGTAATATTATTTATAAATTTTCATCATTAATTCTTCCATATATATTTTATTTTTAAAAAAAAAAAAGACAATAAGTCAAACACAACAAGAGTTGTTGAGTACCATTCGAATTAAGAAACAATTTATGAGTCCACTTCAACGATGATATATGACATATAGTTCATATTTAAAACAATAGTTAAATTTATTAATGAAATATTTACTCTACAATATTTTAAAATTTGCTCGCCTATTTGAATTTTTTTTTTAAATGTATTAAAAATAACATTAAACAAACATCTATCATTTGCTCAATTTGTTTTGTACCGTTTAGGTGCATGTGTCATGAGAAAAAAAAGAATTAGAAGTGGTTATTTAACATTTTCGTTTCTATATTTTGCTAAGTGTGGTTTCACATGTCATGTTGTTCCCAAAATTGATTTGTAAAATCATGTTTTTTTTTATAAAATCATTTTCGTTGTAAAATCATGCAGTTCCACATGTTTGTAAAACTAATGCAATACTATATTTTTTTTCTTCAAACAGAAATCAATCACACAGAGAGACTTGAGAACATGAATGTTTTGAATCTTTATGCATATGAGTAACATTTTAAGGATGACATTGCAAAGATAAAAAAAAATAGTCGAAGTGGATTGAACCGGTAATGACTCAAAGGGGATACTATTTCCTTTTATTTTTGTGTTCGTATTTTTTTTCCAAATTTTTTTAATATAAATATATTTTATTTTAAAAATAAATCAATTAATGTGTACACCTTATTTACATTGCCAAATAAATTTAAGGGTGTTGAAATCTTTTTGTCACTTTACGTATAATTTTATGTAGAATCAAACACTGTCTTAGGTTATACTTGTATAAGTATATCTTAATACATGTTTCATCCAAACATAGTATTAACTAATACGTGTATTAATTAATACATGTATTACCTAATACATGTATTAACTAATACGTGTATTAAATAATACATCTAATCAAACGCCTCCTTAATGTTAAGATAAATGCACTATCTAAAGTACTTATAAGTTACACACAGCAACTTTTAGTGATAAATCCTTACCACATGATGCAAAAAAGAAGATTCAGCATGGTGCACAGAACAAATAGCATGCATATCACTTAAGGCTCTTGTTCTGTGCTGTTAACATTTAAGGGATGTTTGATTGGATGTATTAGTTAATACACGTATTAGTTAATACATGTATTAGTTAATACACGTATTAGGTAATACACGTATTAGTTAATACACGTATTAGGTAATACACGTATTAGTTAATACACGTATTAGGTAATAAACGTATTAGGTAATAAACGTATTAGGTAATATATGTATTAGGTAATTCACGTATTAGGTAATACACGTGTTACTTACTATTATATTTGAATGAGACATGTATTAAGATATATTTATACATGTATAACCTAATACAGTGTTTGATTCGATATAGAATTATACGTAAAGTGACAAAAATACTTAAACACCCTTAAATTTATTTTGCAATGTAAATAAATTGTACACATGAATTTATTCATTTTTTTAAAAATAAAATATATTCATATTCATAAAATTTGGAAAAAAATCACAAATAACAGAAAATACAAATAGTATCCCGTATGACTGGTTCAATCCACTTCGATTATTTTCTTCTACTCTTTGCAATTTCATTCTTAAAATGTTAATCTCATGCATAAATCTTCAAAAAATTTATGTTCTCAAGCGACTCTCTGTGATTGATTTTTTATTGAAGAGAAAAAAAATATATCATTGAATTAATTTTACAAACATGTGGAACTGCACGATTTTACAAACAACATGATTTTATAAACATAATATAATTTTACAATTCAATTTTGAGAACAACATGACATGTGAAACCACACTTAGCAAAATATAAAAACGAAACAGTTAAATAACAACTTCTAAAGTTTTTTTTCGTCATGACGCATGCACATAAACAGTCAAAAAATAGAGTAAATAATATTTTTTTATTTAATGTTATTTTTAATATATTTTTAAAAAAATATATATAAAATAGACGAGCAAGTATTAAAATATTATTGAGTAAATATTTCATTAACTTTTTAACTATTCTTTTAAAATACTAATTACATTTCATATATCATCATCGAACTAAACTCATAATTTGTTTCTGAATTCGAATGGTGATTCATTTTTGACTTAGTGATTCATTTTTTTAAAATAAAAAATATATATATTGAATAATTAATAATGAAAATGTATAAATAGTATTACATCATTTTATTTTTTATTTATTTTATTTTTTATTAATTATTATTATATAATATGACTATATGAGTAAATAATAATTTTAAATTATTTTATATTAAAATTCACAAAGTTTGATAAAAAAACAAAAACTAACATGATAAACTATTCTTAGCTAGGATTAATAGCCTTAGGGTAGTTAAGTAAATTTTTACTATATATTAAATAATACCATGGTTAGATTATGTATTAGTTAATACTCAATTAACACTATAATTGTGTATTATTAGCTAATACATATGTATTAGTTAATACATACAATTATTTCTAATCAAACATTGTATTATACATGTATTAATTAATACTAATACATGGTTAATACCCCAATCAAACACCACCTTAGTGTTATGCATGCACATTATTTCCAAAGACCACAAACAATTACTGCATTTCCAAAACAATCAAGTGCCATCAGCAAAGGATATAGAAAACATTATTTATTCTGCAAAATCTCAAAAGCGGTTGACTAACCATCATATAATTACCTCGAAACTCTGAATGACGAGAGGCATCAAGCCTTGCACTTCCACTTCCATCACGGCCACGACCACCACCACGGTCACCAATACGATACCCACCAGGATACGTTTTTCTCCTCTGTTTATTATGTCCCTCCAATTGCCTAATGCAACTTAATTCAAATCGACTTGCAACCCACCACACTATTAAATAAACCCCACATTAAATAATACAAGAATAAATAATTGGACGCTCCTGACTTTAAGAAAAAAGTGATAATGTGGAGAGCACAAAACGTTAGAAGCTCAATATATTCAATACATCAAAGGTCAAACTGCATAGTGGTCCAATTAGGTATTGAATGAACTTAGCCATCAAAATGACCCCAATATATATTATTCACGTAGAAGAAAAGGCAACGGTTGATCTTTACAGAATGTAAAATGCTGAAGAAAGCGTCACTTATTGGAAATGTCAACACAGCAATACAAAACCAAGCATCAGTCAAATACTAACAAACACGAAGATCTAAATTACTGCAAAAGAAACAGAGGTCAAGAGCTCACCGCGTCACGATTACGAGGATAGTTGTATCGGCAACTCTGACCATAGCCACAAATCCCTGTCTGAATATAATAAGTGCAGTCGGACACTCCTGGCCGCTCTGGGTAAGAGGACTGATTGCTGCCCAACCCCAGATGCCACATTGATTCTAACATTTCGCCACAAAATCAGACAAAACCCTAGTTAGACTGCACATTGCACACAATGTACGAAAATAGTAAGATTCATACTTCCCAAAGTTACAATCCTCTACTTGACATACAACACCAGTCGAGCCGTATTCCAGATTTGGGTATGATGGGAACCTAGACGAACCCACAAACCCAGAATCAATGATTATCCGTTTAAGAAACCACGAAGAACAAACAAAACCTAAAACATACACAATCAAGCAAACCCTATTGTTCTTCGCCGAAAACATTCACAATCTGAAAACATACACAATCAATCAAGCAAATCCACATAAACCAACAAACGAAATATGAATACTTACCTGCTGTTCTTCGCCGATTGAAGGAGGAAAGATTTGTTGGAGCCGAGATGAAGATGGATTCGGTAGGGAGGAAGAGAATAGAAGGGAGTGGAGGTGTGAGTGGGAGTGAATGGGTCAGTGATACCGTGATAATAGAGAGTTAGGTTAATATATTTAAAAAAAATGGTGGTTCAATTCTGTTTAGTGGCGGTTCTATCAGTTTAGTGGGAGTTCTTAACATTTAGTGACGACAATGACTAATGTTAGTTGACAATATGTCATAGTTGTTTTTGCATTATTGACATCAACAATTGTCGTCACTAAATAAACTATTTTACCAAAATAATTGAATCTCTTACTGAATGACTATACTAATGTCGATAATATATTGACACGCAAACATATTCTTACAGTTTCTCAACTACTTATGTTTTAACGACGACAAAAATAGAATAGTTACGGTAAACAACCATTGCGGATATCACTATATTTACGATAGAACTTTTCGTATTTGAATATGTACATTTACAACGGAAAGTTCATCTACTACTGATGGAGTTATTTAACATCAAGTGTTGGTCGACATTACATATTCATTCATGTAAAATATAAAGTGTCGGTAAAAATTGACACTAAATGTATCTTATAACGGTGGAAAACATATCGTGCCTAATAAGTAATAATAACGACAATAAAAACTCTCGACACAATATACATATATTTAACTACAACTGTTAGCATCAACACGAAAGTTTAGTCGTTGTTGCAACAGATTCTTGTAGTGTTGTGATTGCCGAAGATTGATCTTAGCTCTCATCAGTTGATCTACGCACTAACAAAAGGGGTTGGGTGGAAGTGTTCCTTGGAGTCCCTCTCTAAAGCCTAATTGAATGTGTATATGGAGATAATATTAAATGAAACGGATTTTGGATGTAAAAGATGGTAAAGAGTCTATATAGTTGTGGAACCCTAACGTTTGTATCAACGTTGATCCATTTTACCTTACGAATATATTTTTGCATATTTTATCCAATATTTGGGTATTAGATAGGTTTTTATCCTTTAGTGATAGAATACATCTATAGAGATACTATCTTGTTAGGATATATTTTTATAGATAATACCTTGTATAATATATTTTTAAGGGTTAATAACCATATCACAACCTGAACTTTGGTGATTTTATTGATTGCTACCCGGACTTTGCTTTTACAAATTTATGGCAGCTGTAAACACCTGATTTTGGCTAAGGGTCAAAATACTGTATGCGAGGAATCGAGTCAAGAGAAATCAATATAAAAATAAATAAATTATTAAATTACAAAATATCTAAAAATTGCTAAAAATAGCTAAAAATATTTTGTGTATAAATAAAGGAGGATTAAAGAAGGAAGGCTACGGCGGGGGGAATGGGAAGAAATGGTGATTGAGAAAAACAAATGAGTAAAAATAAATATTGGTGATTATCGGTTTCGATTTCTCGTACGGTGTGTATATCTCTCTCATATTCAATATTGTATTTGCATTTTCTAATGTTATGAAATTGAGGTTTTATATATACATATATGATATATCTATGTAATATACTATATATATATATGTATAATAAATATGTTATATTATATCTATATGTATAATATATATTATGTATATGTATAATATATATTATGTATACGTATAATATATATTATGTATATGTATAATATATATTATGTATATGTAATATTATATATATGTATTTGTATAATATATATATATATATTATGTATATGTTATCTATCTATCTATATGTATAATATATATTTATATTATGTCTATGTATAATATATATACATATATGTTATCTATTTATCTATATGTATAATATATGTATATGTGAAAAAAATATTTTCAAAAATGACCTAGGTCCTTCCCAAACTTTGATGAAGGTTACAACTCGGTCCTTGGACTCTCGGGTCATTTCTGGGACTTTATCGAGTGTTATAAACTAAACCGGAAAGGTTTTGGGCTATTTGTGTAATTTTTGAATTTTTTTCTTAATTCAGCTCGTTTTTTTAAAAATTACATTTTGATTTCTAAACTTTTTTAGACATTCCATGACTTCTCCAAATGTTACAAATAAGTCTAGAATAAATTTTGGGTTATTTTGGGAACTTTACCAAATGTTACAAATAAGTCCAGAATAGTTTAGGGCTAATTCTGTCACTTTTTAAAATATATTCCCAATTCAGCTCGAATTTTCAAATAATTGCGTTTTGGTCCCTAAACCTTTCTGGACATCTCGTGACTTGTCAAAGTATTACAAATTGGTCCAACGTGCTTAATATTTTCAAACGAAAATTTTAAATATTTTTCAAATGGGTCGGGGAAAGTCTGATCCGACATCCGACAACAGCCATTTGTAAATTTACCAAAGTTCAATTAGTGATTTGGTTATTAACTCTAGATAATATCTCCATAGGATATATTGTTATAGATAATATCCTATCTTTAGTAAGCGGTTTCGGTGAAGAGTTCTTACCCTAAGGATGAGACTCATGCATCGCGATGGAGGGAGGGACCTGAGTGCTCTTAGCTCTAAAGATTGAGCAAGGCAAGTGTTTGAGGATATTACTTTACGTGATCGCCTTCTGTCTGAGTGCTAATCTTTAGTCTGAGTACTTGCTGGGTTTTTTCAAGTGACCTCAGGTGTGAATAGTTAGTTCGGTAAACTTCTTGGGCAATCGCAAGTCGGTCGCTCCCTTTAGACTATTTGCTTAAGTCTTTTGCACTTTACCCTCAGATGACTTTAGTCGATAATTATAACAATGTTTTTTTTATTGATACGTGAAAAGATGACTTTAGTTTAATCGTCGGGGTGAGTTTTTGTGATTTTGACATCAGGTCCGTGGTAAGTCATTTTTATAGGGAGCACACACAAATTTCATGAAGGAATAACATTTTAATCGTATCATCCAACCGAATCTACTTGAATGAAATTACTTAAATTGTCTAACAGTGGGATTAAATTAAAGTAACAATGATAGTCTTATGGAGATTTTGGATGACTTGTTCTTCAGATTAAGGCCTCTATAGAAGGATCAGACTATCTCAACCCATCGTTCATTGTCGCTAACATACTTATGAAACCTTTCATAGATGTTGGCTAGTGATTTTTCATGTTGTTGCTTTACTTCGTCCATGGCCATCACACTCTTGAACCGTTGGTCCTCACCCATAAAATGCTCCATAAAGCAGATTCTAAGATCCTTCCATGAATCAATGGCTAACGCGGGTAAGCCCAAGAACCATGCGGATGTCGTACCTTCGAGGGTCAAAGGAAATACTAATGTGAGGTTGTTGTCATTATCGATTGTTCCTAACATTGAAGCCTTGTGTCTGTTGATATGGGTAACATGTTCAAAATTTTCGTTGTACTCAATGATAACTCCGACGATCATGTCTTTTGGTATTTTGACACAGACTAGAAAGTGAATAGGTGTAGGGGTCCTATCGTGCAGGGTGGTCATGAGGATTTCGTGTTGCTACTTAAAGCCTAACTTGAAATTCTATCTTACTGTAAAGAATATGATTGTCTTGTATTTATAACTGAGGGATATTTTACTCTACATTACCTGATGGTTAAGATTTAGTGTTTGACATATTTATGAGGATCATTGTTAAGTTTACTGACATCTTTAACTGCGGTTATGTGGTAAGATTCAGTGTAACTGCAATATTTCGTCTCGGGATCGAGTCTAAGCGTCCCCCGTTGTTTGGAGGAAGGTCTTAGAATTTATTCTAAGATTTTGTTTAGTGAGCGCGAGTAAGGAGTGCTCACCTTGTCTTGAATAACCAATTCGACCTTTATTAATTATGCACACTCCTTTTATTTGTCGACGAGAGTGAGAACAAGGTACTTGCCTCATTATATGGAGATGTTGGCCCTTATGGGTCTCACCTTTTATGCCGAATTGGGGCGAGCTTTAGATATCTCCCTTAGAGTTTAGGATAAGTCTACCTTGTCATATGTGGTTCACGTGTTTTAGATTTTCCCAAGGTTGGTTAGCTCTGATGCTAATTATGGGTCTCTTTTCTTATTTTGAGATAAAGTTGGTGCGTAGGCTGAATAGTTAGAAATGAAGGGGAAAATAGGAAGGAAAAAAAATAGGAAAACGGCCCAAAAACGTGGAATCAAGGTCAAACCAAATAAAAAGGTAAGGATATGAAGAGATGAAGTTACTACATGCCACCAAAAAGTCCAATGAACGCTTCTTATCTAAGGACATCGCTTTCACTCTTTATAATAAAAAATATATTTATATTGGACAACTAACTCTACTTGTTGATCATTAATGCTTGGAAGTTACATCCTCGTATCCACACCCATGAAATAACACTCTTATCCTATAAACCACTCAAAAACTTCCTACAAAGGAGAAAACTTTAGAAAAGATGGTGAGGTGGGTAATAAAGCTAAGTGAATTCAGAATCAATCGCACAAAGGTCTACCTTCAAAAGGACAAGCGCTCAAAGACTCCGTCATTGACAACTCTAAAAGCGAACTAATGGAATAAGTACCCGAGCAACCATGGGACAAAGTAGAAATGTGGGACTTGCCTCAAAACAAGGGGAAACACACAAATGAAACTGAAGTTGACTAACCTCGCGAAATGCTAAAACACGTGAAGCACACGTGACAATGCATAATTATCCCTAAATTCTAAGGTAGACATCTCAAGTTTGTCCCAAACAGGCATAAAAAGGCAAGGCTTATAAAGGTCATATTCTCCATCCAATAAGTGGTGAGTACCTTGTTCTCACCCTCGACAAAAAAAAATGAGCTTTCACAACTGATAAAGGTCGATCTGACTGACCAAGACAAGATGAGCACCCAATACACATTCTCACCAATCAAAGACTTATAATAAAAACTATTTATCTAGGATCTCCTCCTCAACGATGATGCTCGCTTAGACTCAATTTCGTGATAAATCTGGCAGTTATACAGAATTTTACCACATAATCATACTTAAAGATAATAGTAAACCTAACCACGATCCCCGACAAGAAGTCAAAAACTATATCTTATTGTTTTATTCTAACATTTAGAAATCAATATTATCTTTAGTCATCCAACAAAGGAAATTAAGAATCTAAATATACTGAGAACAAATTCACTGTCAATATTTTATTATTATTATATTATATTGACTTCATCGCTACCAAAAAATTTCATAAAACTTGACAGTGCCATTAATTTCAAGTGTGCGTGTGTGAACTCATCATTCCTGAAGCATCATCAATTGTATGTCCCTTTACAGGGATTAAGTACCCATTCTACGGAAAAATAAGAACTAAACATTCGCTTTAATGTAAAAGAACGTTGTCAACCAAGATACATCAAGTTACCGTTTAGTTTTGATCACTTGGAACAATAAGGTTACTATATTCACACCTGATGATTATGAGGATCCAGATAACAAACGTATGTATTCATCATTTGTCAAAACGCTTCTTTATCTTAATTCAATTCCTGAAAACGTAGATTTGTAACAAGTGGATGAAAGAAAGTAGCTTTTGACTATGAGTAAATATGTCATCTAAGATAACCAATTAAATCTTGCATCTTCCTTTTCTACCTCGTCTACTAACATGCACATGATCGAACTCTTATATATCTGCATCAAACTCTGAGTTTACTTAAAGTTCACATTGCAAAGGGGTGTTGAGCACATACAACAATACTTTTTCAAACAATAAAAGAATTACAAAAAAATCCTTACGGCAAGGTATATCCTTGTTTTTCCAATTTACCAAGGTACAGTATATAGAAAGGAATGAACTCTCAGCTGAAGCCTCTATCTACCTACCTACTACGACAGGGGTTCCTGAGAATCTCCAAGTCTTGAGAGGTGAAGATAAGCATCAGTTCCTGCACAAAATTACGGTGCAGATAGATGAAGACCATGCATTGTTCAAATGTTAAACGTACTGAAAAATGATGATGATCTTACCATATCCTTCCATGGAGATGATTTGCAGATCCCCACCGAAATACCGAGCATAGAGACGACTAATTGGGAGGCCATATCCATACCCAGCCATTGTCAATGGAGCATCAGAAATTCCAAGATCCGTGTCTTCTTTTTCATCCAGTGGGTTTTTAGCAGTGCTGTAAAGATACGTGAAGATTTTCGGGAGACCACTTCTTGCTATGCCACCCCCTTCGTCAGACACCTATTATACATAAACACCACCCAACACACAGAAACAAAATTTGGTAGTAATACCCAAACAGCTATAAATAATAATGAAAGAGAGCATCCACCTTAATCGTGACATCCTCAACTCCATCAGCAACAATTATTCGAATCGGAGGTGCAACTTTCTCCGAGTCCACGTATCTCTCTTGCACAGCACGCAATGAATTCTTAACCAACTCAAACAGCATTAACCGCAAGTGACTTGGGACATACCTATTTAGAAGCCAAACTAAGACTACCATTTTTTGAAAATTGAAACCGACCAAAACTCATACAACAGACGGTTTAATGTGGTACCAGGTCCTGACAATATGATAAAACACTGAACTTATCCATATATATATCGAACTTCTCTTGCTTTAGAAATAAATAAATGATTTCCCATAAATAGATAATGATGATGAAGGATCAATCTTACGGGAATGTGAAATTGGGATCGCCATAAATCTCTACATCTGGCGCACTTCCATACTCACAAAGACAAATGTATCGAGCATCTTCACTAGCGTTTCGTGCTTCCTCGACTGGAGACATCTTTGTGTTTATATATCCAATGCAGTCGGGAGCTGGGTTCGGATTATGCAATTCCACATGCTGTCCTGAATTTATTGAAACCAAAAAAAATCTAAAACAAACAAACATGGATGACCATATATAACTATCTTTTAAAATGTTTGGAAGAAAAAAAACAGATTAAAATGGCGAGCTAACCTATGAGCATACGGATTCCAATTCTGGACATGTAAAATCGATCAAGGAACTGATGAATCTCATCAAGATCCTCATAAACAATCTTTGGATCCATGCCTTTCTTCAACTGTTGCACACCTAATGCCATCATGGGAACAACATTGTTGTGCCTGACCTTCACAGCTTTGATCATATGAGTGAATTTCTTCTCATCTTTCATATCCTTAATATCAGGAAATGTTCTTAAATCACGGAATGAATCCAGATACCAATCACGCACCTGTGTGTAAACCACAGAAAAATTGGGCAGCAATTGAATTCATTCAGTAAAGTCACATTGAGTGGACGGAAGCATATAAAGGCAGCATGCATCCACCATCAATTAAACTTGATTCCTATTCAGAGTCCAACGACAATCTAGAGAACAGAGGACTTGCCCTTGAATGACAAAATCAGAGCACCCAAGGAGTGTAATTTAGGGTTTAGGAAAAGAAAATGGTTATTATATATAGAAAAGAATGGTGTACGTACCGATGTTTCCTACGAATAGAATGAGGCAAAAAGTGCAAGTCAACTTTCACTAAATTAATTATAAAGGAAGATTAAACTAATAATACAAGCTTAGTTGTATTTATTCTTTTGGCCATTTAACACAAGGTTGGTTAGATTAGTACCTTGATTGACATCACCTTTTTATTTTCACTAGAAGAGAGAGAGAGACCTAAATTCCTCCAGATTCAAACCTCGGAATTTATTTGATTAAGAAGAAATGACTTGTGGAGTAACAGCACTCATCTTCTCCAGGTGATAAATTCAGATCACAGATGCAGATATACTATTGCAGATGTTACATGTCTAAGCAATAACATCACTTTGGCTTTACCCGTACGAACGAATAAGGACTTGCAAAATTCCAATCGAAAAAGAGAAGATACCTTGAGAACAGCAGGCTTCTCAGAAAGACCGTACGGCAGGCTCTCCAGCTCAATTGCTCTCCTAGCGATCCTTATCGCCAGCTCCTTGTGGAGGAACTGAGCGGAGATGAGCATGTTCCGGTCGGTGGGTCGGGAGCCGAACTCCATCATGTACTTGAGGCTGACACCAGTCTGCTTCATACAACCCCACCGCTGCACCTCATCCATCAATTCTTTGGGTAACGCGTTGCGCAGACCCTTCCATGCCACCATCCTTAGAATGGACAACGATCAGCTCTGCCACTGCCGAGAATTGGGGGAGTGACAACTAGTAATCAGCCACACGAAATACAATTAGTGAATAGGGACAATAGTTAGACTTGAGATAGACACATCTACAAGAAGAACAAGAAACAATCAAATGAGAAGACAGACTAGGGTTCAGAAATTAACATGTCTAGAAAATAAATTCAGTCACACTTTATATTAGTAGGAGTAGGACTTTTTTTCTTCAAAATATACTACGTTTAAAAATCAAATATCAAAATAACTAGTTGTTAAAATTATTTACTAAACTTTATCAATATGAGATTGACCGTGGCTAGCGCCATGAGTATTGGTATGTACATATATTTTTTGTGCCACTATTTATATTTGAGTTAATAATAAAATCACTACCCCAACTTTAAGCACTTTACAAATTGTTACGTAAATTTTGCTTTTTCAAATTTTGCTATCTATATTTTTCGGTTAACTTTTCCGTTAGATATGGACGGAAAATGACGTAGTATTACATGATTAGTCCCTAATTTAAAAACAAATAAACTATTTTTTTTAAATACCCAAAAAATATGGGAAATTAATAGAGAAAATAAGAGTTTTTAATCTAATATTTTTATTAAAAATATGAAACAAAATATATAAAAAAAACTAATCCTTTATTATTATTTTTTAGTTCATATTTTTAATAAAGATATTATATTAAAAAATCATATTTTCCCCTTTAATTTTCCATATTTGTTTTTAAATAAATAGATTTTTTTGGTATATTTAAAAAATATTTAGTTTTTTTATATCAGGGACCAATCACGTGCTGGCACGTTATTTTCCATTCATATTTAACGGAAATGTTAACCGAGGTACCAATTTGCCCCAACTGTCAATGTTTAGGTAGTACTTTTTGAAAAAGTAAAGTTCAGGTAGTAATTTGTAAAGTGCCCAAAGTTGGGGTAGCAATTTGATTATTAAGCCTATTTTAAATTACACATAACTTAAGTAGATAAAATTTATTGTTATAAGTTATGATTATGTAGTTATTGAGTCTGATTTTATTTTGTCCTAAAAACTAATCTCAAAAAGGAT
Organism: Chamaenerion angustifolium; assembly: GCA_946814005.1. Classification (NCBI taxonomy): domain Eukaryota; kingdom Viridiplantae; phylum Streptophyta; class Magnoliopsida; order Myrtales; family Onagraceae; genus Chamaenerion; species Chamaenerion angustifolium. The sequence goes on along the minus strand of OX328277.1, from coordinate 16,450,370 downwards.
ACTCATAGTACCTAAAACGCTCTTATTAAGATATATACATTTTTCAAAACATCTCCAAATAAAATTATCTTCAATAACTAAACAAATTACAAGTATAAACAAACAAACAACATTACATTGCGAGTTACACAACAATATAAAATAATTGTAGTATCTATATTACGGTTAGAAGATTTCTTCTTGTGGTCTGTATAACCACATTTACTACATTTCTTTTGAAGTGGTGTACTACTAAATCCATCTCATTGTGAAATCTCATTTTTCTCCGCCCACGTGAAGAAATTAACATTTATGGATCACACCTGACAATCAGACCGTTCCAGTATGGCTACCAAAATTTATAGTAGAGGGTGGAATTTAGGAAGGTATGTCTGCATCTGCATGTAGTAACCAACATGAAAATGGCAATCAACGTAAGGTTTGACATTCGTATTTGTGCATCGGAACACTACCATGGCGTGTTAACATGGTCCTCCATTCACCGCAGTCACACGACATCTAACGTAGGTTTATGCGGTAAGATTTACCAGCACGCGTTCTTACTCCGTACGAGTAATTATCCATTTCAAAAAGTTGATAAGCCTCCTCGGTGTTCACCAATAACTCTCACTTTTTTAAGAAATTTGTTTCGCATCGCTACCTCCTTTTATACCGAGACCTACAGTCTACAAAATATGTGTTTAATTTTTTTAATGTAAAATCAACCAATGCAGTTACGAGTAATGAATGAGATCCTTTTAAAAAATTATTGAAGACCTCTCTCTTATTTGTTGTCATAACATTGTATTTATGTACACCATCGTATGCTTGAGACAATAGGCTGAAATCCCTACAATTGGCTAACCATTGACGATACTTCCCCTCGTTAGCATTGTTGAATAATTTTCACATCAAATTGAACTTTCTCCTCAATGTCGTCCATGTGATTCAAGATAAATGTTTCTTCGTATGATTATCCTTAAGATAACTGTTGGCGAGGTGATGAGCACATTATCTATGGAGCCCCTAAGGTTCTGGGAAAATAGTCATAACAACCCTTTTAATACATCCATGGCGATCAAATATAATACATACCTGACGTTTATCCTTCGTCACATGTTAGCTCAGATGGTCTAAAATCCATATCCACTTCTCTGTACTCTCAAAGACTACAAAGGCAAAGCATAGTGGAAAACATTGATTGTCAGAATCGTATACCACTGTCACTAATAATTTTCCCGTTTATTTTTCATACAAATGTTTGTCATCGATGTTGATTAATGATCAACAATGGGGGAAGCTTTTAATTGAGGGCCCGTATGTCTAGAACCATTTCTCGAAAATGGAACCTTCCTATGTCAGAATACATTTCAACTCATAGTCGTAAAAAGTGTAGGGATTAAAATGACATATCACAAACATGAGTTGTGGAGACTGTTGAAATGCGCTATTATGTTTACCAAATATCCTCTCGATCACCGTCTGTTTAGCATACCACACCTTGTAGTACGAGGGAGTATGCGCATACTTATCCTTCACAACTTGTTGCAAGTCTCAAACTTTAATACTCGTGTGTTTATACACGTACTGATATATTAAATCAGCTATCACTTTGTAATCAAGTTGTCTATGTTGTTGGATTGAAGTGATGACATTTTTACATGAGTGTGTAAGACTGATTTTGCTGATCTCGTAGTTACCCATTTTCCTCTGTGTCGTTCGTAACACACTTAAATGCGATAAGAGTTCGTAACACACTTAAATGCGTAACACACTATAATTATTAGTATCTATTTGCTAAGAGTTCTGCACTAACCGATGTTTAAGTACAATAACCATTGAAGAAGAATTCATGGGTTATCCATAGATACAATAACAATTCGGAACATCCTCTTTTTGTCCTCATCGAAAACACCATTTTTATTTGTTACTAGTTAGGGATATTATCAAAATTGAAGGACAATTTTCGGATACTAGCACGTATATGGAGATCTTATAATGTTTTGTACTATTGTGTAACTCGTAATGTAGTGTCGTTTGTTTGGTTATACTTGTAACTTGTTTAGTTATTGAAGGTAATTGTTTTGTATCTTTTTTTAGAGATGTTCATAAAAAATTATATATCTCAATAAGAGTGTTTTAGGTGCCCCGAATATCCTTTTTGAACTTGGGTCGAACTTGAAAAAACGTGAAAATATAAGATTTAATAACAACATAGCTTAGAGCAATAAATTTTAGCTACTTCATTTAAGTGCAGTTTAAAATATAAACAAGTGGCACAAAGAAAATATATACTCGTGATTGTTAGTCACATGTAGCGTGAAAAACCCTACTCGCGACTACCAATCACGAGTAGGATTGAAATATATACTACCTGCAATTCTCAGTCGCGGGTTGGTATAGTTTGGTAAACATATTTGAATTGTTTTTTATTTTTGTAGAAGACCTATATTTTGAAGGAAAAAAGTAGGAAGAGGGTCAACAATAGTGCGGTGAAAACAGAAAACTATAGTTCCAAGTGTTATTTTTTTGTGTGTGCTTAAATGTACTATTATAATGTTGTACAATTATGGTGATGGATTTTCTAGTTAAGGTTACTTTATTCGATTTATAACCATGGTAATAAGCATGACCATGCTTTTTATATATAATTATAATAATTGTTTATTAATATATATATATATATATATATATATATACTACTACTACTACTGAATAATAAAAGAATTAATTTTTTTACAGGTTGATCCGAAATTTCTTGTGTTAATTTTGTTAAGCTTACATTGTTTTAATTTTACATCTCAATGATTTGTAAATTACAATATTTTATTTATTCAATTAATCTTGTTGGGTAAAAATGCCTAAAATTTTATTTATAGAAACTTGAATAAAATAAGGCAATTTTAAATAAAGGTATACATACAAATTGTGGTTATGGATACGATTATGATATTGAAAATTGTATCTGCAATGGTTATGATTAGTGTGAGGGTATGTAGTTTTCAAATATGGTACATCTAGGGTATTTGTCATACATGCACCATACCCTAACCACTGTCGACCTTAGTAGGTGGTTAAACTTACCCACTAGTTCGTCATGAGTTCTGATATTATTTCAGACGAACCAACATTAAGTTGAGCAACCCCGTCAATTGAGACGAGCTCCAGTGACTACTAAAGAGATCTGGTTGCTCGAGCAATTTCTTAAGAATGTTTTTTTAAATATTTTATTTTATCATTTTAGCAAATTTAAGTTTATTTTTAGAATTAAAATTATATTGCTAATTATGTGTTTAATTCTCATACTATTCTTGTATAATTCTAGCAGTCGGGTCGATCATGCACTCGTAACACCTCACGCACAAAAGATGACAACATGCACGTGCATAATGGTGTCTAATATAACCATTAGGAAAATACACTTAAGTGGATTCAGAAACTTCCATTTTATTTTATTTTAGCTTGTATATGACATATGTAAATATATATATATATATATATACTCAATTTTTTTTAATCATATTCATTGAACGGAAATGAACTTTTTGAGGACAATATATATATTTAAGCAATATGACTAGTAGTAAATGAAAAGAATATACTCAAATTATCAAATACAATTAAAGAAAATTATATATTTTTCCTTACTATAACAAAATTGAACGGTTAATTAATGAAGCTAACAAAATATTTTTGTAGACTCATTCGAGTATGAAGACTGATTGTTATTTTGAAATTCCCTTTCTTAACCATAAATTTTGTTGCTGACTACACAATACTGTGTGACAAAGTAATATATATTAATTTCTTACTCACAATATGATCAAACAAATATAAGTCGATATTTGACAAAGTTCGAACATGTGAGTAAAGACATTCATTATACACTTAAGATAGCTTAACATGCTCATTATCATCCCTTTGTGAAACAAAAACGATTATTACAAATCTACGAGGGCAGTGTCAATAAATTCCTAATAAAATTTCCAAAAATAAAATAAAATTAGATATTTTATTAACTTATTTTTCATTCTTTTTCTGTGATATTTTCAAAGTTCATGATTTCGAATTGGTGAAGTATTATTTAGATTTTAATTTTAGAGTTTGTTTGAATGGCCTACACGACATTTTCCAACTCGTCAACCCAATTTTGCTTCTAAGGTGTCAACTCTCTTGTATAAATAGTCCATGACTAATTTGTATTTGCAAAACCATTTCATCTCTAGTCCTGCAAACTGTGTACCATTACATGATTACTGACTTTAGAAATTTGATCACTTTAAATTTTGTTTTGGTTGCCAATTCTTTTGTCTTGACCCACTTGGAAAATTAGTTTATGGTGATCATAATATAGGCTAGTTGACCTGTATATCTTGGTACGGGTATGACAAAGACGATGCCCCATTGAGCGATTTGGCCACGCACTTGGCATTGGGAACAACTCTACATGTGTGCGCCCAATCTTCAGTGAATGGTGTTGGCAAGATTCACATGTTTTTACTAGTGTCGGCGCTTCCTTGTTCATGGTTACTCATTCGTTTCGCGCCACGTTGCGGACATTCGTTTTGGATGGACGCACTGGCCGACGTCATCAACGGATGTGAATAATGGTTACCCAGTCATAGTGAGAAAATTCTCTCCGTAGGAAAGCCCCAAAACCTAGGGTTTCGTCTGTGAGAGTTCAATCAAGCTGTGATTTTGGCTTTATCCCTTGTCATTTATCGCTAATTTGCCTTCTCACCAATCAGAGGAGGTTGTGGAGGATTAATGCATATAGATGTGACAGCTCCATGCAAAGTGATTTTTTCGGTTTTGCACTTCACCGAGACGAACCCTTGTACACTTCCTCCCCGCGAAAATTCTGCTCGGTTCCAACTGGAAAGCTCTGCAATTTTCACGACTAGCATCACAAGAACTACACACAGGAAAAACCTCCCATGGCATGACCACGATCCCAACCCAAAAGTGAGTGAGCGACACCATTATATTGCCTCTTTTTTAGTGTAGTTTTATTTGTCTTGCAGGGAGCGAAGCGGCGGTGACAGCACTTGGGACTGCACCAACTATGACTGCCAATTCCGATGAAACAAACAGACCCCTGAAACGAATCGTGGACCTCAATACTAACCCCAGCTGGAGCACAGAGACTAGTATGTGGGGAGGGTTCTTGGACCGAAACAGGTCAAGGTGGACACCGTGAACATAATATTAGCTCAGGCGTGGGCACGGTATGGCATAGTGGACATCTCGGAGGCTGGGTGAGGCACATTCCTTTTTTACTTTGGCCGAGAGGAGGACATTATTAGCATCCTTCACCGATCGCTGTGGGCAATCAATGGCCAAATCATCAACATAAAACGTTGGGATCTTAGAATCAGAATCAAGGAGGTCGAGTTCCATAAGGTAAATTTATGGGTCCAAATACATGACCTAGGACTACAGAAATTTAGTGTCGAAAATGCTTGGAAAATTATGAACAAGCTTGGTAAATGCCTAGAAGTATAACCGAAGATGGGAAGAGTTAGTAGAAGTTATATGAGAATTCGAGTTGAGATAGATGGGAAGGAACCGATGATGACGGGGTTTTGGTGGACGAACTCCCAAGGAAAGGAAAGATGGGCATCCGTTAAATAAGAAAGATTGGTTAACTATTGTTATGAGTGCAGGATGTTAGGACACACAACCCAAACGTGCAAGGACTAGGTGAAGATTTCAGAGCATGATGAGAAGGTCCCGCCCTATGGACCATGGCTGGTTGGTGCGAGGCCAATACACATAGGGCTGAAGCAGGACTCAGGGCAGGAAGAGGGTCAGAGCAGCCGAACAAAACGAGGGGCTAGGAGAACATGGTCGGACATTATGTTCGAGGTTAGACAATCGGAGAAGGGTATGCACAGACCTGAAAAACACAACGAGATAGAAGAATCACTAAGGCACGACGAGAAGACCGAGCAGACAGGTGGAGGTGCATATGGAATGGAAATGGAACTGTGGGTTGATAAGGGTAAGCAACATCGAAGAAGTGGGGTGGAATTGATCAGATATGATGACAGAATTGAAATGAATGAGATACCGGGGGAACAACGACCGGATAAACACCATGATCAACTGAAAACAACAGCAAACAGGGCCAACGAGTGTTAGGTTATAAGTGTGTGTTACACTTATGTTTAGGGGTTATTCAGTAATTATAGTTTGCTTGTGAGTCAAGTTTCAATTATTGTAAGTTGTAGAGACTAACTAGCAATTTCTGTTTTTTGTGTCTGTTGTCTCTTTTCTCCTTTATATGTGTGTCGACTGTAGCATAAACATTCAAGATATTATTCCAGAGAATTGTTCGTACTGTCTTCTTCTTGTTCCTTCTGTTCTTCGTTTCCTTTCTTCATCTTCTTCCCCAAATCCCTAAATCCAACATGGTATCAGAGCTTATTCGAGCCTGAAATCACCTTCCCAAACTCTTTCTACTTGATTCATGGAAAAATCAACCCCTGCCTTCGCCAACAAGAAAGTAGCTCAGCTACTTGGTGAAGAAAACTTCCAACAGTGGAAGCAGCAGGTTCTACTCTTAGTCAGAGGGTACAACCTCGAGAATCACCTCTATGGAGCCAACATACCTCAGTTTCTGGAAGATGAAACTGGAGCTGCAGTTCCAAATCCTGCCTACGCAAAGTTTCTCCAACAGGACAACTCCCTGGCATCCTGACTTCTTGCCTCTGTTTCTACCAAGGTTAGTAGGGGGTTAATAGGGTGTATGTCAGCTGCTGCCATTTGGCAAAAGCTTCACTGTGATTTCTCATCATCCTCCACTACTAGAATCATGCATCTTTATGATAGGCTTAAGGTTAGAAAGCATGTTCATCAGCCTATGAGAGATTACCTTACTGAAATCCAGACCACCTGTGATAGCTTAGTCTGTGGTCACCCTATAGAAGAGATGCAACAAATCTCGATTATCTTGAATGGGGTCAAGGGTCAGTATGATAATGTTATTGCTGTCATCCATGCTAGCCAAAATCCGTATACTATTGCCTCTGTGAGTTCTGTTTTACTAGATGCTGAGTCTAGACAGTCTGACATTTTATTTGATGCTAGTGCTAGTGTCAACATAGCCTCTACTAAGGTTCCCAATCCCAGCAAGTCTTTCGTGTCTTATGATGAAAATAGTTCAGGTAGCAAATATTGCATGTCTGTTAACCACACCCAGTCACCCATGTCTGGTCTCCTACCCACACCTCAACCCACAACCCAGAACAATCAGTCTTTCTCCTTTGGTCCCCCACCATTTGGTAATCAACAGTCTGGTAGGGGTCGTGGTAGAGGGTTTGGCAACAACAGACTGCAATGTCAGTTGTGTGGAAAATTTGGGCACTTGGTGCACAGATGTTTCGATAGATTCAAGGGAAAAGTATGAAATTGCACCCGGATGTTTGCAATTTTTTGTCATTGGACCTATATGTTTTTTGCCGCAATTATTTACACTCGTATGTTAAATTTTGTTGGTCATTGCACCCAATGTTAAAAAATCCCGTTAAGTGTCACGTGAAGGGCACGTGTTGTCGTTACATTTGAAACGATGTCATGTAAAATGACCAATTTACCCCTATGGCAAACAATCACCTTTGTTTCGGTTTCATAATACCGAAGTTACTTTGAAGGCTACCTAAAGTCTCCAGCAAAACCTAATTTCTCTACTCTTCTCCCGCGCGATTGAATTGAAGTGCTGCTTGAATCGGTTTTTCATCCACTGCTGCTTGACTCGGTTTGAACTGCTGCTTGAATCTGTTTGAACTGCGCTTGAAGTGAACTGCGTTTGAAGTCCACTGATCATTCGCGCGCTCTTTGTGAGTATTATTCGGTGTAGTCGCTTTCTGTATTTGTGGGTTCTGTTGAATCGATTTCGTTCTGCTGAATCGTGTATGTCGTTCTGTATTTGTGGGTTCTGTATTTCTGTATTTGTGGGTTCTGCTGTGATTTTTCATTTTCTGGACAGAATCGTGACAGCATGTTCTGGACAGAATCGTGACAACCGTGATTTTTCTTTTCCAATCCTTGATTGTGGTAGTTTCTGGTCTGATTAGTGTAGAGAAACAGAATGTTTATTTTGCCTGATTAGTGTAGCTTTCATGTCCTTGCATATTTATTCTTGAACATAATGTTTATTTCGCCTAAACTAGCTAGAGAAACAGAATCTGCAGTATGTATGTCTTGACACCTACAAACCGAACACAACTGTCATTTGAGTTCGTTGATTTCATTTCATATCTGTTCATTGCTGTTCATTTCAGTTGTATTCATAACTGTTCATTTCACACGGCTGATTCCATTTCTGTTGGTCTGTTTTTTTAGGATAAACAATGGACAACCAAAGTTACGACTTGACGATTCACTACGACGGTGTTTTTACTGATGGAAATTGGGTTGGGAAGTCCGAAGTTACTGTTGTACAGAGGGATATACTAAGTTATGAGACAGTCGAAGTGTTCATGGAGTATTACGGCTTAGTCCCCGGGGGTTGTATTTTCTATCTCCCTCCTAATGGAGATGTGAAATCAGATTTGAATGTTGTGAAGAGTAACGAAGACGTTACTGAGATGTTGGTGAAGCAAGATGGAAGTCTGCAGTTGGCATTGTATGTTTTGGCACCGTTTGATCCCGTGGTGTGTGAGAAGGATCCATTTATGGAGGGGCTTCGCCTAAAAGTCAATATCCGGATAGAAGAGAAATTGGAGAGGCAAGTTTCAGTAGACAAGGGAAAGAGGGCAATGCAACCCGAGGAAACAGACTCTTCATCAGATGAAAATGATTCACTATCAGATGCTATATCCGATCCTAATTGGAAAGCGGGTCGAGATGATGACGATGGCGATGATGACGATGTTGAGGATGATTTACATCCCCAAGTTAGGTCGGCAGTGAAGAAAACACCAACAAATGCCACCGCAGGTGAAGGTGCTAGTGTTGGACGTGCCGAGGGGAGAACAAATGCCACCGACATTCGACTAAGTTAAACAGTGTAGTTGTCTAGAATGGGAGTTATCGGGGATTCCATGCCCGCATGCAGCTGCATGTTTGATGAGTGCATGGACATTCGACTTCTCGGCCTATGTTGATCCATGTTATCATGTAACCACTATGAGGAAGATTTACGCACCAATAATACACCCATTACCTGGTGTGGACGACTGGGTCCGGGTGGAGTCATTGCCTATTGACCCACCAGAGTTTAGGAAGAGAGGTGGAAGACCGAAGAAGAAATGCACTAGGGCAGCTCATGAACCAAGCAACAAAAGCACATCTAAGATGACAAAGCATGGCTTAAAACAGTTTTGCTCTGCTTGCCATGAAACGGGCCACAACAAGCGAGCATGTCCGAGGGCAAACATTGGAGGAACAACAAGTGGTGTGGGATCGAGATGCACAAGTCAGGCGACCGAAGATGTGGCCACGCAGCAGTCTCAGGCTACTGCGTCGAAAAGGAAGGTACGATCGCTTATCGCATTGACATTATTGCATTTCAACTACATTAATAAACATTTCATTTTTAGGTTTCAAAGAAGCGGAGGGGACCTGTTAGGCGAAAGTTGAACCCCGAAGAAACAGTTCAGCCTCCACAGGATGACACCTTTGCAGCAAGTCAGACCCCAATGGAGGAAAGTGTTCGACCAAGTCGCCCACCAATGGCCGACGAACATATGGAACCAGCAGGAGAACCGCATGTTGAGCCTCCAAAGAGAACAAGAAGGGCCAAGTTGACAGTGAGAAGAACCAAACCAAGGAGTGGGCGCCCATCTTCGTCAAAGGCGACCCCATCTTCATCAAGGGCGACCCCAGTCAACGTCGATTCAGACGATGATTTTGTGACGGTATGAAATTTGGCTATTTACGATTAATGGACATATGGACAACGTCTAAATATATTACTCTTTATGTAGGTTCCACGCCCGTCTACGAAGAAGGCGGCGCCAGTGATCATAGATTCGGACGACGATTTTGTGCGGGTGAGATCAACTGCCCCAGAGTTATCACGTTGTCGGGCACTAGTCTTATCTCCCCAACCACTTAAAATGGGTAAAACAAGGAAGAAGACACCAGTTCAGGGTACTCGCACTTCACCCCGGTTTGGGCGACGATCTACTCAGTGATAGTATGTTTGTTAGGTGCACTGATATTTTGTAGTATGTTCGGTGCACTGATGTTGCAGTGATATTTTGGTTTGTTAGGTTGGGTACCTACATTTTGTGGGATATTAGGTTGGTTGAACAGTTGTGTCGGATACTATCTTGTTGTGTTGGATATTAGGTCTGTGGAACCTTCGTTTGTGTTAAAACAGGGTTGTTTGTGTTCTGTTGGATTGTGTGTTCTGTTGGTTTGTGTTCTGTTGGATATTAGGTTAAAACAGGTTTGTTGGCGTTCTGTTGGTTTGTGTTCTGTTGGATAACAGGTTGGTTTGTATGCTGTATGTCAATACATATGGGTGCGTTTACCAATTTTTTGCCAAACATAAGGGTGGAAAACCAAACACTACAACAAACATAAGGTACAACTGAATAACAACGTACACAACTTATGGGTCCACAATGTCTTCATTAAACATTCATCAAGTACAACTGAATGACAACGTACATAACGTACACACTATAAAACAAAAGTTTTAAACACAACTACATCTTCAACATAAGTCCAGCAACAACGAAAACTAAGAACACTATAACACACAGATGTTGCTGATTTCTGCTACGTAACACAGAAATTTGGTTGTTGACTTCGGATTCCTTTGACATAAACTTGGTCATGGCTCTCCTTCCATACACACACATAGGTGGATCTGCCCAAGCAAAGAAATCGCAACTCCTCTTCAAAGAACTTGATGGCTTCATAGTAGTAACAAGAAATTAGGGTTTCATAAAATCGCAAATTGGTTCACCGTAGACCAATCGGTCATATAACCGCAATTAACACAAGAAATTGGCTTCATTACCTGGTATCTTGGACATGCAAAGAACACCCGACCAAAATTTTTATTCGTCCACGCTGTTGTCGCACGACATTGGAGTTGGCAGTAGCACATGGGTTCCATGGATGTCATGTTCGGCTTCGATGCCCAAGAGGAAGAAGAACGAGAACATCATTCATCATACTTACCACCCATGATGTACAAACGAGCTGATTCAGACCTGGGAGCTTCAAAGACGCGGTGTCACAGGTGTGAAATGGGAAGAGTTGGCTGATATGAAATGAGAACTGGCTTTGCCAATTCATTAATAAGGCTGGGGGTATTTTCGGTATACCAGGTCAGATATATGGCACATGGACAGCACATGCCTGAAATTTAACGGTTACTGTCAGAAATGGATGGAAAGGCTCAATTACAAACAAGTGTAAACATATGGGTGTAAGAACAAACATCATGGGTGCAGTTACCAATTCTGGCAAACATCCGAGTGCAATTTCATACTTTTCCCTAGATTCAATGTGCACTTCACTGGAGTGACTGATCCCCAGTCCACCTCTCCAGCACCCTCAGCCAATCTTGCTGCCTATGACATTGATCCAGACCCATACTAGCAAACACCACAAAACCAGCATTACCCACCAGCTCAGCTGCATAAATCCCAAGCTCAACCTCAACCACCTCAGACCACCACCATTACTCCTCCCAATCCTCAAACACACTCTGTAATGCAGTACTCACCATATCCTTCACCCATACCTCCTATCTATCCGTATATGATGGCCCCTCCATGTTATCCAGCTCAACCATACCAAGTCTTTTCCAATCCTCAGCCTCACCCCACCCCTGCCCTATCCCAGCCTACATCACTACTACCCAACCAAGCAAATCACCTGATGGCCAGCAGCTCAAACCCAGCCACCTCTGATGGCAGCTGGTTCCCTGACTCAGGAGCCACGAACCATCTGACAAATGCTCAGCCTGCCCCGAACATGTCCTCTCCATACTCTGGTCCAGGTAAGGTTTTCGTTGGAAATGGTTCTTCTCTTGAAATATATGCCATTGGTTCTTCTCATTTACCTTCCACTGGCACACCTCTTCTTCTTAATAATTTGCTTTACACACCTACTGTTACTAAAAACCTGCTTTCTGTATCTCAGTTTTCAAAGGATAATCAGGTTTATTTTGAATTTCACCCATCGCACTGCCTGATCAAGGATTCCCTCTCCAACAAGGTGCTGCTCAAGGGTTATGAATCAGGGGGTCTTCACCGCCTAGATTTCTCTAGTTTTAAGTCTAAGTCTAATAAGTTAGTTGAGTCTGCTACTGTTAGTCCGGATCAGTGTTTGAGTCTTTCAACTGATTTTCAGTCATTTTGTAATAATGCAGTTTTATCTGCTCAAAACTCAGCCTTTTCGGTTATTGATAATGATAATTCTATGTTTATGGTTTGTTGGATAGTGAAATCCTGAATGCTGATCTGGCAGTGAATTGAATGCCAGACAAAGTTGGGATGACGCTTCAGCTCCAACTCCGGTGAACCTGCAAGTAAGGGAGCGCAACAGAGGGGGTGCCTCTGGGTCCCTCTCCGATGCTTAAATGAGTATGTGTGTGTATAAAACTCAAAAAAACGTAAAGAACGTATGTAAAGCAAGGGTATTTATAGGGTAAGAGAGATAGAACCGTATATGCCAGCTGAATATCTTAGTGTATATTGTATTGCCGAAGATTCGGATCGTCAGTTACTGCGAGATATTGCAGTTACCAATTCTAATCCTTAGTGAATATGCGACCGAGATATGCGGGATATCGTGGTCACTTCCTTATTAACGGTTTTGTGGGACCAGAGGAGAGAGGCAAGGCTCTCTTCGGGGCGAGCACTCCCATGTCGAGCAGTGGAAGGTCGCGACCTGGTAGAGAATGACGAGCAGTCCGAGAGCCTTTGGCGTCCCTATAGACTTTGGGCTCGATTCTGGATTACTCGATGGTGGGCCAAGTTTGGCTTGTACTCGAGCCAACCCGGTTCGGATGTCATGGGTTTACCCCCTCTATAGTTATTGGGCCTTCGAGGCCTTTTCTTAATGGGCTGTCACTATCGATACCCAACATTTGCCCCCGAAGCTTGATTGAAGTTCCTTCAGTCGAGCTTGATTTCCTGGTAGGGTTTTAGATAGTGACGTCTCTGGTGATGGTTCAGTACCTTTGAGACACTTCGAGCTCATTTGGCGAGCAGTTTCTTCTCTGTTCAAAGCTGAAAGAATATCCTTCCTTTTATTCCCTTTTGGCGATCACTCGAGGTGACCTAGGCTTATGGAAGTCTATCTTTCTTAGTTAGGCGATCATTACCTACCCGAGGTATTTCTGTTAAAGCCTTATTAGTGCGTTGGCGACCACCTTGTCTCCTTAGTGGACTTTTAGCATTTAATAACTGCACAGTTGTCCAGAAATCGAACGGTCACTTGAGGCACGCCTGACATTTACTTTTCCGTAAACCTAGGGTAGTCTGACAGCTGTCCATGTCAGCCAACCGTCTATCTCCCCAAGGTGTCTCTTGGAATTCTGACATTGCTTCGGTTTTTTCCAAAAATGTGCCATCATTCCTCTGTGTCGCCTTGATTTGCTTGTGGCGGTTACTCCCTTCTTGGTCTATATAAGAAACGTCAGTTTCTACATTTTGTTTTTTACGCTTATCCACTCCCTCAGATTTCCAGAACTTCGCTGCGAACCTTTCTTCTTTCTTTTCCAACCTTCTTCAGCCTTCTTCATCCATTTCCATGGCTCCCCAAAGTCAGAGAGTCAAGCATATGTCCTCTAAGGGCACTAGCAAAGCCAACTCTCCTAGGAATGCCAATGCTCCCTTGACCATCCGGGATGCCGCCGTGCCCCCCTCAGTGGGGGAACCGACTGATCTGGGAAGGTCCGCAACCGCTCCCGTAGTGGTGGACGGGCCTGAGCTAAACACGCCTATTTTTTCCCCAAAAGGTAAACTTTCGCCCTTTTATTGCTCTGTTTTGGCAATATCCTCTGTTATCCTTTGTTTTTATACTTGCTGTGCCATACTTGAACCATTCTGAGTAGATATCAAGCCTAACGAACTGAAACCGGCTTACTTTAATACCACGGTGGCGCTTGGTGGCTTCAGTGCGGAGGATGCTCCTAGGTATCCTGGCTTAGGTCTGCATTTTCCTCACGATGGAGAGGTTTACATTTATGCGGCCCAGATCGATGCTGGGTTGCGTTTTCCTCTCTGTGAGGATTTACAGACCTTATGTCAGTTTTACGGGATTCATCCCACGCAGCTTGTTCCGAATGCCCTCAGGATGTGGGTCGGTTTCAAGTTCCTGTGCATATGCCAGGAATGGGTGTATTCACTGACCCTGTTCCGGTGTTTCTTTAGACTGGCAGCAGGGGCCAACTACCTCCACCACTTCCAATCCCGCTGGCCGAAGTTTTCAGAGTGGGGAGGCCCTCAAGGATGGGCTTGGAACGTCCATGTCCGCCTGGTCGATGATTTCCGGGCCACTAACTCTAATTACAAGAAGTTTTACTTCTTGTACAAGGGGGTGTACCCTGGAAATTGTTTGCTCCGGACAAGGATTTTCCTCCCTCCTTTGAAGAATTGTCCGGGAGTGATCGGAATGCCATCGACGATCTGTACCGGCTGCATCGGTCATCTCAGTTCAAGTCCATCCGCTTAGTGGTGGAGACTACCGAGAATGCCCTTGAGATGGCGGGCATTCATCAAGCCACGCCAATCTTTGATGATTGGGTAATTTTCTAACTCTTATCTTGTTTTATTACTTGTAGGCAAGGTCGTAAGCAAGAGCCAAAAACTGATAGGTCTCTTTGATGACCAGGGATCGACGGGATTGTCCTCCGACCAGGCGCTGCTAAGCTCTCCCCCTCCTCCCTCTAGGCGTTCGTCCAAGAGGAAGCCCGAGGAAATGCTTCCTTCGGCCACTACTGCCCCTCGCCAACCAGGTATATTACCTTGCCTTTTGTGGATTTAATGTTTTTACATTCTGCGGTTCTTTGACTTCTGACTTATTGTCTTGTTGTTTTGCAGAGGAGTCCTTGGCGGACGTGGCCCGGGACCCTCCTCCTCCTCCTTCTAAGAAGGTAAGGAGTGAGGAGCACCCTGAGGTCGACCAACATCCTCCTCCTCCCCCTCCTAAGGGCCCTTCTGCCAGCAAAGGGAAGGGTTTGGACATGGCGCCTCCTTCTCCCTCTCTTCATGGCCCTTCCGCCACTAAGGAGCAGACCTTGTCTTTGGCGCCTCCCGCCTCTTCAGTGCCCACGGCTCCTCCTAAGGAGTCTGGGGCCCAGAAGAAGGGGCCTGCTGCTTCCAGCTCCTCGAGGGCACCCGCCGAGGAGTACTGCTCCATGGCGAGCTTGTTCCAGCCTTTTAAGGCTGGGGACTCTCGGAGGCCTTGGGTTCCTTATGGGGACCTTGCCAAGAAGGGGTACCCCGCCAAGAAGAGCCTACGGGGTAGCCCGGATATGTGCATGCGGCTCCTTGATGGGATAATTCCCCCCAAGGACCGTTCGATTGTCCCTACGGAGCTTCCTCAGATCGAGGGGTTCTTACGGACCCACTACGAACGAGTTGCCCTAGTATGATCTCGCCTTCTTTCCATTATTTCTTCCTTGTCATTCCTTTTTATTTTGATGACTTGACATTTTTCCTTGTGCTTTTGTTGTCAGCTCGTTCGGGAAGAGGTGATCCTCGGCCGCGTTTTCGGCGAGCTTGCCGACAAGCACTCTGATCTGCTTGTCGAGCTGGAGCAATACCGAAGTACAGGGGTCACCCCCAGGCAGTTGGAGTCCATCAAGAAGACCGCTGACATGGCGATCACCTTGGTGGACGGCGCCCGGGAGGAGTATTTCAGGAAGGAGCAGCGCCTCCTTGCTGATGTCAAGAAGAGGGAGGCTGATGCTGCAGCCTTCCTTCATGAAGCTGAGGCCCTTCATCGGTGCCTTGATGAAGGGGAGGCGGTCCGTGCTCGCATGGACGCCGAGTTGAAGGAAGCTCTTGCCCAGGTGGTCGAGTCGGACGCTCTTAGGGTCTCCGCGGAGGCCCAGAGGGATGCTGCCGAAGCTAGGGGGGTCGCCCTAGAGGAGGAGAAGAACTGGCTGGCTGATTAGCTGAAGGCGGTTCCTTCACCCGAAGCCGTGGTTGAGGAGTTCAAGGCCTCCGAGGACTTTGCAGACCAGGCCTTGAAGGTGATGAAGTCGACCATCGCCGATTTTCTCCAAGAACTGGTGGAGGAGGTCCAGGCGGTCGATCCCAACTTTCCTCTTGGGGAAGTTGCCTCCTTGAAGACCTTCCTGCGGAGTCGCCCTTCGCAGCCCTCTGTTGCTGGAGAGGCTGCTCCTGAAGGCGAGCCCAGTACTTCTGCCCCCGAAGGCGAGCAGAGCGCCCTTGCCCCCGAGAACCCCAAAGCTTGAAGCCCCCAACTCCTTGGCGCCTGTATTTATCTTTTTAGATAGCTATTTTTGTATTTTCCGTTTTTGGTTTTTAATTATTTATTGAAGACTTGGGTTTTTCTATTGAATGCCTTTATGTTCTTGAGCCTTTAATCGACTTCGAACACATTTAGCTATCCAATATCTTAATCATAATTACTTTCCGCTTTTTCTTGCTTTGTAATGTCGTCGACCCTTAAAGCCTTAGACCGATATCATAAGTTAAACTTTCTAAGGATAGCACTTTTGACACTTAAAAGCGTAAACTTCTAAGTTCAAAGAGATATTACCTTCTTTGAAGTTTAAACCTTTGAGGTGTTGGCATAATAACAGGGGATTTGTAATTTGTCAGGCTTTATCATCGATAGTGATCGCCTAAACTTTCTTTGGCCTGACTTTGGCGTCAGGGCTTTTATTTTGCCTAACGTTTTGCTAGGTCTTTTGGCCTGGCTTTGTCGCCAGGGCTTTTGGCCTGACTTTGGCGTCAGGGCTTTGCCTGACTCTTGGCGTCAGGTTTTTTGAGGCCTAACTTTGTTGTTAGGGCTTTTGTGGCCAAGTTTTGTTACTAGGGCTTTTTTTGGCCTAACTTTGTTGTTAGGGCTTTTTTTGGCCTAACTTTGTTGTTAGGGCTTTTGGCCTGTCTTTGTCGACAGGGCTTTTTGGCCTAGCTTTGTTGCTAGGGATTTTGGCCTAGCTTTGTTGCTAGGACTTTTTGGCCTGACTTTGGCGTCAGGGCTTTTGGCCTAGCTTTGTTGCTAGGGCTTTTGAGGCCTGACTTTGGCGTCAGGGCTTTTTGGCCTAACTTTGTTGTTAGGGCTTTTGAGGCCTGACTTTGGCGTCAGGGCTTTTTGGCTTCAACTTGCTTCGAGTGGACACGCTTTATGAAGGAATGGATTTCTTTTATTGACATAATCAGTTTGATTACAAGCTATGCATAAAATCTTCTTAAATGCTCAGAATTAAATGGACGGGGTAACCTCTCGCCTTCGATGGTTTCCAAATAGTAGGATCCTGGTGCGGCGATCTCTACTACTTTGTATGGTCCTTCCCATTTGGCTGAAAGTTTGTTTTTACTGTCCAGCCTTGTGAATTCATTCCTTCTCATAACCATCTCCCCCACGAAAAATTGGCGAGCGCTAACTTTTCTGTTGAAATACCGAGCGGTCGCCAAGCGCATCTTTGCCTGCGTTTTTTCCGAGAGCCATCTCTTTTCCTCTGCTAAGTCGAGGTCAGTTCTGCGCTCGATCTCATTTGCCTCCGCGTTAAAGTGTAGGACTCTGTGGGTAGGCACTGCTAATTCAGCTGGTGCTACTGCTTCTGATCCGTACACTAAACTAAAAGGCGTTTCTCCTGTGGCCGCCTTAGGCGTTGTTCTGATTGCCCATAATACGTTTTCCAGTTCGTCTACCCAATTCCCCTTGAATGCTCGAACCCTTTTCTTGAGTCCTGATAAGACAACCTTGTTGGCTGCTTCAGCTTGCCCATTCGTTTGAGGGTGATGTACTGAACTGAAACGATGATCGATATGATACTCTTCACAGAGCCATTTCAACTCCTTTCCAACGAATTGCGGACCGTTATCGCTGATGAGTATTTTGGGAATAGCAAACCTGGAGAATATGTTGACCTGCAGGAACTTGTTAACTTGGAATTCCGTTGTTGAAGCTAGAGCTTTCGCCTCTACCCACTTAGTGAAATAGTCGATTGCCACTATAATGTGAGTACGCTGACCAGTACTAATGGGAAAAGGACCCAATATATCGATTCCCCATTGAGCGAAGGGCCAGGCACCTGCCATTGGGGATAATAATGTCGATGGTCGACCCGATCGTGGTGCAAACTGCTGGCAAATTTCACACTTCTGTGTTAATTCGGCTGCGTCTTTTCCCAAGGTCGGCCAGTAATATCCCAATCTGAATATTTTTCTGCTTAGCGATCGAGCGCCTTCATGACATGCTGCTGCCCCTTCATGAGCTTCTCGAAGAACCTTTTCTGTTTCGGGCAGAGCAACACATCTCAAGTAAGGCGTCGAATAACCTCTTCTGTAGAGTTCTCCATCGATGATTAGATAACTGGCTGCGAGTCTTCTAATCCTAGTGGATTCGCCTTCGTCTTCTGGGAGGATGCCTTCTTTTAAATAATTCTGGAACGGGGTCATCCAGGTGACCTGTTCTTGAATGTTGAAGACGTCCGCTCTGTTTTCGAGGACTGAACATAGGGCCTTTTCCAGAAATTGCACATCCTGGATTGTCGCCCCTCCGAAGGCTATCTTACTTAAAGAATCCTCCATCTGGTTTTCTTGGCGAGGAATGATTTCAATCGCAAAATTTGGGATTTCTACGACCAGCTTTTTGGCGATGCCGAGATATTTCTTCATCTTTTCTCCCTTTGCCTCGTATGCGCCATTAACCTGATTGACAATGAGCTCTGAGTCGCTTTTTACTTTAAGCGCAGCTATACCCATTCCTTTTGCTAGTCTGAGTCCAGTGATAAGAGCCTCGTATTCTGCTTCGTTATTGGTCGCCGGGAATGTCAAGGCGATCGCGTATTTCAGAGGCTCGCCCTCAGGAGGAATAAGAATTAAACCTGCCCCGAGCCTTCTTTTGATGAAGACCCATCCGTATAGAGTTCCCAGATTTGATTGTCGTTTGCTGACTGACTTGGCCTGTTTTCTGCCTCCGCTTGACCGTTACTCGTGCTTTCCACTATGAAATCAGCTAGTGCTTGACCTTTGATGGCCGTTTTTGGCGCAAATTTGATCCTGAACTCGCTGAGCTCGATCACCCACTTGACCATTCTTCCTGAAGAATCTGGCTTCATCAGGAAGTTTTTGAGAGGTTGATTGGTGAGGACCGTGATGTCGTGCGCATGAAAGTAAGGTCTCAGCTTCCGAGCAGCAATAACTAAGGCATAGAGATACTTCTCAATCTGGACATATTTTATTTCTGCTGAGTTGAACATTTTGCTAATAAAATACACTGGACTCTGAACATTATTCTCCTCCCTAAAAGACAGCACTGGCTGCCACATCGCTAATGCCTAAATAGAGGAAAAGCTGCTCGCCTGGAACGGGTTTTGCCAGAGCTGGGAGTGTTTGGATATGCCTTTTCAAGGACTGGAATGCTTCCTCGCAGTCTGGCGTCCACTCGAACCTGCGGTTGGCCCTCAAGGTTTTGAAGAACGGGAGGGACCTGTCGCTTGCTTTGGAGAGGAAGCGGTTAAGAGCAGCTAGTCGGCCGTTCAGGCATTGGACTTCCTTATGGCAGGTTGGCGACTTCATTTCTTCTATGGCCTTTAGCTTTTCCGGGTTTGCTTCAATGCCCCTTTCGCTGACCATAAAACCCAGGAACTTCCCGGACTTGACTCCAGAGGCGCATTTTGCCGGGTTCAGGCGAACGCTGTGTCTCCTCATGCATTCAAAAGCTTCACGGATGTCGATGGTATGAGGATTGCCTTTGATGGATTTGACGAGCATATCATCTACGTAGGCCTCCATGTTCCTTCCCAGCATGTCCTGGAACAGTCGGTTCACCATCCGCTGATAAGTTGCCCCGGCATTGATGAGACCAAAGGGCATCACCTTGTAGCATAGAATGTCCCCGTCAGCATAGAAAGCAGTGTGGGCCTCGTCTTCTGAATGCATTCTGATCTGGTTGTAGCCTGAATAGGCGTCCATGAAGCTCAGCATCTCATGACCCGAGGTAGCATCGACCAGTTGATCAATTCTCGGAAGGGGATATGAATCTTTGGGGCAAGCCTTGTTTAAGTCGCGGAAGTCGACGCACATCATCCACTTGCCGTTAGATTTCCTGACCAAAACTGGGTTGGCGACCCAGCTCTGGAATCTTACTTCTCTGACGAAGTCAGCTTCAATCAACCTGCCGACTTCCTGCCTGATCGCCAAACGCTTATCAGTCCCGAATGATCTTCTCTTTTGGGCGATCGGCTTGATGGAGTGGTCTATCCTGAGCTCATGAGAGATAATATCTGTGCTGATTCCTGGCATGTCGCTCGGCTGCCAGGCGAAGAGCTCTTTGAATTTCTTGAGGATGGCGGTCATGGCCTCCTTCTGATCCTCTTTTAAGGTGGTCCCAATGCGCACCTTTTTGTATGGACCATCGATCTCGACCTTCTCCAATTCCTCCATGGGTGCTGTCTGAGCCAAGTCCTCGCGGGGATCGGCCTCTGTCTCGATGGCGAGCGCCTCCCTTTGGTTCTTCCTGCGTAAACAGTTCACATAGCATTGCCACGAGGAAGGCTGATCTCCTAGCACTTCTCCAATCCCGTTCGGAGTGGGGAACTTCATCTTCTGGTGGACAGTGGAGGCCACAATCTTATTTGGGTTGATCGTGGTCCTCCCTATGATGGCGTTGTAGGATGTAGGTGAATCGACCACCAGGAAAGTGACCGACACCTTGATGCTTTTCCACCCCTCGCCAAAAATTACTGGCATGGTTATAGCCCCAGTGGATAAGTTGTTCTTCCCGCAAATCCGATCAGCGGAAAGTCGACCATCTTCAGGTCGTGTTTGGATTTGCCCATCTTTTCAAAGGCGTCCAGAAACAAGATGTCTGTCGAGCTACCTCCGTCGACCAGAATCCTTGCAACATCACAGCCGTCAATATCTGCCGTAATGACCAGAGCATCGTTGTGGGGCGTGGTGACATGTGCCAAATCATCTTCAGAGAATGAGATGACAATGTTTTCTTCAGGTCGGGGCCACTTCCCCAACTGAACTGCCGTAGAGATCTGAGTGGCGTAGACCTCTCTGGCGTTTGCCTCTCTCCGCCTGCGCCGAATCCTCCCGCAATCAGATTCACTCTCCTCTTGCTTCCAGAAGGCTCAGCTTGATCTGCAGGGGCTGGTGAACGATGTCTCCTGGGGGGCGTTCGACTTCGGTCTCGCCCTGCCACAAATTCCTTCAACATTCCCCCCTGAATCAGCTTCTCTATATCTCGCTTCAGAATCTTGCAATCGTCTGTCTTATGGCCTTTGCACTTATGGTATCTGCAATAGCTCTCGACATCCTTGCCCATGGGTAGCCCACCTCGACGAGGCATCGGTGGCCTCGCCAAGGATCTCCTCTCCATCTCGACTAGTACCGCTGAGATCTGCCTATTTAAAGGCGTGAAGTACTCAAGGACCTCTGGATGGCGAGGCGCTGGAAGAGACTCGACTCGGGGCTTACTTTTTTTTCCCTTATTCTCCTTCTTTACCTCCTTCTTACCATCGCGTCGGGGTTCATGGGTTATCTTTAGCGAGGTCGTCAGGAGGTTAGCCTCGATGTTTGTGCGTTCAAGGTCTATGAAACCTTTTGCTCTGGATGCCAACTCCTCCAACGTCTCAATCTCCTTCACATGATAGCTGTTTCGCAGCTTTCCCGAGGCCTTGTTGGCCACATCCAGATCTCTGTAGAATGCTCGAATGATCTTCTCATCCGAGATTCGGCGATCTAATTCTGTGACGTTTTGATGATAACGCCCGTAGAAGTTGGACAGCGACTCTCCAGGCTGCTGTTTGACCGAGTCAAGGGCGACCATGCTCTTCAGCAACTGGCGCTCGCCCATATATCTCTCCAGGAACTTGCTTCTCAATTCTGCCCAAGTTCAGATTGATCCTGCAGGGAGGCCGAAGAACCAGGACGAAGCCGAACCCGAAAGAGTAGATGGAAATAGCAAAGCCAAATGATTGGGATCGTTTGACTTACCCAGAAGGGAGGCCTCATGCTTGTTGACATGTACGGTGGGATCTCCTCCACCGCTATACTCAGGTATAGCCCGAGCGACCACATCCTTCGGAATTTTCATAGCGACGAGCGCGCCGGTGAAAGGATGAGAGGACTGCTCCTTGAAGGGAGCTATGACTGTCAACTGTCTTTCCTGGAGCCTTTTGTTGAGGAGGTCATCCATCTGATCCACAGTGCAGTACATGGGAGAGGCTCCGGGTGGAGGCGAACCGGAAGGATTGGCAGTATATGCGGCTGCTGGCTCCTTGGTGTGTGCTGGAGGTAGTGACTGTTGACCTGACGTCATCTCTTGATCCTCCTGAGGCGCAGCAGGACCAGGATTGGCCGCTTCTGAAGGTGAAGGCCCTGTGGCAGCAGGGCGGTGGTTTTCCTTAGGAGCAGAGGGATTGTTTTCCTGAGGAGCAGGGGCTTGGCGGCGCGCCTGTCCTAGGATGGCTTCCAGCAAGGAGACCATCTCGGGGGTTAAATTAATATCCTTCCCCGCATTGTGGACTGTCTGTGGTGCAGGGGCTCCGTTTTGATCAGCAGCTGGGGTCGGTCTTGAATCACCGACATGTTCTCGAGCTGTCCGCAGAGGAACAGCATTAACTCCTGCTCGGCTGGCAGGTTCTTGTTGAAGCGGTGAAGCGGCGGCGGAATCAGAGCTATCTGAGGATCGCTCCCTAGTCTGATTCCGACGGTTGCTTTGGGATCGAGTTCTCATGGCTAAATTGCTCGTTCCCACAGACGGCGCCAAATGTTGGATCGTGAAATCCTGAATGCTGATCTGGCAGTGAATTGAATGCCAGACAAAGTTGGGATGACGCTTCAGCTCCAACTCCGGTGAACCTGCAAGTAAGGGAGCGCAACAGAGGGGGTGCCTCTGGGTCCCTCTCCGATGCTTAAATGAGTATGTGTGTGTATAAAACTCAAAAAAACGTAAAGAACGTATGTAAAGCAAGGGTATTTATAGGGTAAGAGAGATAGAACCGTATATGGCAGCTGAATATCTTAGTGTATATTGTATTGCCGAAGATTCGGATCGTCAGTTACTGCGAGATATTGCAGTTACCAAATCTAATCCTTAGTGAATATGCGACCGAGATATGCGGGATATCGTGGCCACTTCCTTATTAACGGTTTTGTAGGACCAGAGGAGAGAGGCAAGGCTCTCTTCGGGGCGAGCACTCCCATGTCGAGCAGTGGAAGGTCGCGACCTGGTAGAGAATGGCGAGCAGTCCGAGAGCCTTTAGCGTCCCTATAGACTTTGGGCTCGATTATGGATTACTCGATGGTGGGCCAAGTTTGGCTTGTACTCAGGCCGATCCGGTTCGGATGTCATGGGTTTACCCCCTCTATAATTATTGGGCCTTCGAGGCATTTTCTTACTGGGCTGTCACTATCGATACCCAACATGGTTAATCATGATTCCTCTGTTTTTCCTCATGCTTCCTCTGCCTCTAGTTCTGATAATTCTGATGAATGCTCTTCTACTGTCACCTTTTTTAATAATGCATCCTCCACTGCATTACCTGAATTTGAATTTAGCTGTTTTCTTAGCTCTCTGAAAACTAATGAATCTTCTCACCTATGGCACATGAGGTTAGGCCACTCTTCTAAGAACATACTTGTTAATTTTTTGAGACTTCAAAATCTGCCTACTAAACACATATCATCTGAGTGTGCTGCATGTGCAGTAGGTAAAAGCAAGACCCTTCCTTACCAATCATCAGAGACAGTCTACTCTCATCCCCTAGAAATGGTTCAGGTAGATCTCTGGGGTCCTGCCCCCTTCTCCTCTAGCAATAGCAATTGCTATCTCAGTATTGTTGATGCCTTCTCTAGATTTACTTGGATTTATTTCTTGAATCGAAAATCTGATGCTGCTAAAGTCTTTTGTGAGTTTCATTTGTTAGCAGAGAAACAGCTTGGCACAAAGCTCAAAGCTGTGCAATCTGATGGAGGAGGTGAGTTTCATTTTCTCACTGCTTACTTAGCTCAATTTGGTATAGTCCATAGGATCACTTGTCCTTATTCAAGCCAACAAAATGGCATGGTGGAGTGTAAGCACCGCCACATTGTTGAATTAGGCCTCACACTTCTTGCATAGTCATCCGTCCCTCTCCACTACTGGACGGATGCCTTCTCCACTGCTGTCTTTCTTATTAACCGATTGCCCTCCAAATCCCTTAATAACCGTTCTCCTCATGAGCTCATCTTCAATTCCAAGCCTGACTACTCCTTTCTAAGAGTTTTTGGCTGTTTATGCTTTCCACAATTGAGACCTTATAGGTCTCACAAGCTGTCCTTCAGATCAGAACCCTGTGTCTTCATTGGGTTCTGTTATGATCACCATGGCTACAGGTGTCTCTCTTCGTCGGGAAGAGTATATGTGTCACGAAATGTTGTCTTTCATGAGACAACATTTCCCTTCAGTGACACCATAGGGCCATTCTATGCCTCCAACACACCTAAAGTAGCCACTCCCTCCAAACCATTCTTCATACCCTGTGATCCTTTCTTCCAACAATCTACCTCTGTTCCCTCCACTGTCTCTCATTCCTCAGGACCTCCCGTGCATGCTCACACTTCGGGTGAGTCCAGCCTACCTTCCACCACACCCACTCAAAACACCACTCCAACTCAGCCTCCCTCGATACCTGTTTTTGCTCCTGATCTAAACTCACCTACTGAAGTATGTAGATATGTCCCTTCTGGCTCAACTCTTGTTCCTTTTACCTCCTCTGATCCTGTTTCCTCCATACCACCACCACCATCTCACTCAGATCAGTCCTTCCCCACCTCACCACCAGCTCAACCCTCCTCTCATCCTCTCACCCTTCTCGTCCCAAATCATCCACCAATGTACATCCCATGCAAACCAAATCAAAAACCTCACTTCAAGGGCTGTCTACGTCCCTTGCCCTGTCCACAAATCTGAGCAACTCTGAGCCTCGTAACATTCACGAGGCTCTTCAGTCACCTCATTGGCTTCAGGCTATTCAGGAAGAGCTTACAGCTCTTTCTACAAACAGCACTTGGACCCTTGTTCCCTTACCTACAGGTCGCATCCCTATTGGTTGCAAGTGGATATTCAGAATCAAAAGAAATGCAGATGGGGTTGTTGCCAGGTACAAGGCTTGCCTTGTTGCCAAAGATTTTTCTCAAAAAACAGGTTTTGATTTTCAGGAAACCTTCAGTCATGTCATTAAGTCTGCTACTGTTCGTATTGTACTATCTTTAGCACTGACTCATAAATGGTGTATCAGGCAGGTTGACATAAATAATGCATTCCTTCATGGTGACCTTCATGAGGAGGTCTACATGGCATAGCCTCCAGGCTTTGAGGTTCACTCTAACACCCCTAATCTGGTTTGCAAACTTCAGAAAGCATTGTATGGTCTTAAGCAGGCTCCCAGAGCCTGGTTTGAAAAATTGAAGTTTTTTCTCCTGAACTCTCTTGGTTTTCATGTCTCAACCTCTGATAGTTGTTTGTTTATTAAGTCAACTTCTGATTCATTCGTACTGTTACTTGTCTATGTGGATAATATTGTTATAACTGGTACATCTTCTCCTCTTGTATCTAACATTGTTGATTCCATAAATGCTCAGTTCCAGCTCAAAGATCTAGGAAGTCTGAACTACTTCCTTGGCATGGAAGTAGTTTCAGGTGATGACTTTATTCTTCTGAATCAGAAGAAGTACATCCAGGAACTCCTGGACAAGGTAGGTCTAAATGATCAAACAGATTTCCCCACTCCAATGACAGGTACGTGTCTGTCAAAATCAGGTATGTCCACTTGTTTTGAACCTTTTCATGATGAAACCCTATACAGAAGCACAATAGGTGCTCTCCAACATGTCTGGATCACACGACCAGACATTCACTTTGCTATAAACAAACTGAGTCAGTTTATGCAAGCACCCAATAACAGCAACTGGAAGGCTGTTATTCACATCCTGAGATACCTCAAAGGCACTCTCAGTCACGGTCTGTTGTTCAGACCAACACCCTCACCTGTCGAAGACATTACACTTACCTCATTCTCTGATGCTGACTCGGGTGGTGATCACATTGAACGCCGCTCCATTTCAGGGCATTACCTTCTCCTAAATGGTAATCCCATAGTATGGAGCTCCAAAAACCAGACAGTAGTGTCTAGGTCGAGTGCAGAGGCTGAATTAAGGGCCATTGCCAATGCCATGTGTGAAATTATGTGGGTCCAATCCCTTCTCAAGGAAATTGGACTTCACGCACTAACTGTACCTGTCACCTGGACAGATAATACAAGTGCAGTTGCTCTGTCAGAAAACCCCATTCATCACTCCAAGATGAAACATGTCGAGATTGATCTTTTCTTCATTAGGGAGAAAGTTCACAATGGGGATGTCTTAGTTAACTTCATTCCAGCTTCGGAACAAACTGCTGATATTTTAACTAAGCCATTAACTGAAAAACATTTAATTTCCTGCAGGAAAAAGCTTGGGGTCTTCTCACTAGAAGAACTGGAGGATCATGGAGTCTCCCCATTCCTTCAGCTCACATCAAGCTCTCAGTGAACTTCCCATCCAGTCTGTAAGTATATTCAATCTCTGATAACTTAGTATCTTGACTTATACTCAGCATTTCTGATCAGCAATATGTATGTTTGTTGAGTTTTTCTATTGACTGCACCTCTGTGATTTTAACTCTGTTTGTTCTTATGCAAGACTGATCAACTCTATCATTGGTATGTTAATACTGGTAATCGTAGTTTGCTCATGTATGTTTATCATGTTTAGCATCTGCCTTAGAATCACATGTCATCTGGTTATTTTCCCATTTATGATCATAATCACTGCCCCTGTGCATCACTGATAATTCTCTTTAAAAACTGCTTGCTATTTTAAACATGGCATAGGGTATGACTTGAGTCCAAAAACAGAGTGAATACCATAAGAAAACGTCAAGATACTGTTGGTTTTTCACTGTTGAGGATGAAAAGATCAAGGCTCAAACCTTGCAGTCATGCTGGTAAGACAGGAGCTCAAACTCCTCTGTCATGAAATGAAAATTCAAATTCAATATATATCAAATGAATAAAAGCAGCAGTAAAACTAGAAATATGAGACTGTCTGATGCACTCTGGCAACTGTTTACTGATCTGGAATAGGGAGAATCATGTATATGACTTGTGAATATTTGGTACTGCTACTCGTGTTATCAACCTTGATCATGACCTCAGATTACAGGTACTAATCGACCTATGATCAGAGTCATGATCAGACCTATGCTAAAGTCAGTATTGCTGATTAAAATTGCGAAGTGCATCTCAGCTAGGAGAACTCAGCTAAGCTACACAAGCTGCTCAGAATGCACTAAATAGAAGAAGGCAAGTACTCTGTTTCTCGAGATTGGATTTTCACTGCAGACTGTCAACTTTCAAGGAAGATTGAATTTCAAAAATCAAGATCAAGTATAGTGAATGTTAGGTTATAAGTGTGTGTTACGCTTATGTTTATGGGTTATTCCGTAATTATAGTTTGCTTGTGAGTCAAGTTTCAATTATTGTAAGTTGTAGGGACTAACTAGCAATTTCTATTTTTTGTGTCTGCTGTCTCTTTTCTCCTTTATATGTGTGTCGACTGTAGCATAAACATTCAAGATATTATTCCAGAGAATTGTTCGTACTGTCTTCTTCTTGTTCCTTTTGTTCTTCGTTTCCTTTCTTTATCTTTTTCCCTAAATCCCTAAATCCAACAACGAGTTCACAGGTGGGCGTGATGTACTCAAGGGGCTAGCACCCATACAAACCCGGTGGTTGAGACAGAACCAAGAGGGAAAAAGTCACCATATCCAAATACTGCCCAGCCCCGTGATCATATACCTTCTGGAGAATTCCAACACCGAACATAGTATGATCATCACCGCACATATCATGACCTACACGATGGAGAATCCACCGGACTCGCCACCCTGCACGCCAACGCATGACAGTAGCAACACAAACTCGGGTCTGAATTCTTACCTGAACAAGATGACGTTGAAACGAACGGGAGAAGAAATGAAGGACCGACCGACATGAAGAAGCCGAGGTTCGAGATGGATGTAAATGGGGTCGAGGATAGTGGAAGGAGGGGATGCCAGAGAACAACACAAAGTGGCTGACCAAACCGTCAAACCGCGAGTAAGGGAAGGAGGGGATACGAAGGATTTGAACCATCCTACACATATGGACCGAACGGAAATGGAAATGGGCTCTGGTGGCTATTCTGAAATAGACATAGGGGCTCAATGAGTGCCATCTCATGGAACTGTCAGGGATTGGGGTCTACCCTGACGGTCCTCAATAAAAGGTATCGCATGGACCTAATCTTTCTCATGGAAACATAGAATGGGATGCCTTCTGCGAGAAAAAAAGAAAAGAAATTAGGGATGGTTGGAACAAAGTATGTAGGGCCGAGAGGGCGAACGGGGGGATTAGCATTGTGGTGGATGAATGATACACAAGTCAAAATACGATATTACGATGCAAATTTTGTGGATTGTGATGTGAAGATCGGACGAGGAGGTGCATGTATGTACATAACGTGGGTATATTTGGATATGGATGCCCAAAAACGATCCCAAAACTGGGAGGTACTACGCAGCCTAGGTAGAGGACGGCGGGGGAAATGGGCGGTCCTAAGCGGGAGGGAGGTAGAAGGAAATCACAAAGACATATGGACAAGCTCCGACAACTAATTGAGGATTTACATTTGGAGGATATGGGGACAAAAAGCCTACCCCACACATGGTGCAATAATAGGAGCGGGGATGAACAGATAAGGGAACAACTGGATCAGGTGTTGATTAATGGGGACTGGGCCGCGGGTTACCACGATGCATCAACGAGCTAGTAATTGGCTCGGACCACGCTCCTATGATCCTACAAATAGAAAGGTCGTGATGAAGGTTCAGTCGGAGGTTCAAATTCAAGGCCATGTGGATGGAAACACCAAGTTGCAAGGACATAATCGACCAAACTTGGGGACAGGTCCAACCGGCCGGGACTCTAAACGAGGTATGTGGAAAATTGAAGAAGTGCTGAAGGAAACTCATCATATGGAGCAAAGCACACTTCAGAAATAACATGAAGAAGATTGCCAAAACTAGGGAAGCGATCCAAAACCAGATGGAGGGACGAATGTACTAGTTTGCGGTTCAAGAGGAGAAACGAGTAAAAGGGAAGATCCGCGATCTTTGGACGAGGGAAGAGATCTATTGGAAGAGATCGCGGGTAAAATGGCTAAAGGAAGGGGATATAAATACAACGTTCTTTCACTAAACAACGACGTCGAGGAGAAGGAGGAACAACATATGCCAATTGCAAAGTAAGAGTGGGGTTTGATTAACAAACGAAAAGGAAATAGCCTTGGAGCTTCGGGAATACTATGGGGAGATGTTCAGATCAGGGAATATAGACTCAGGGGGAGGAGATAATTGTAGGCCTACCACACCAAATAACATCGGATATGAATGCACAACTAACACGGGAAGTATCAGACTAAGAAATCATATCGGCTACTTTCCAGCTAGGGGAGGTCCAGAGCTCCAGGTCCCGATGGGTTTTCAGGTCTGTTTTATCAACGGAATTGGCATACCGTGGGACCAGATGTCATCACCGCGGCAAAAGCTTTCTTCAGAACAGGTAACCTCCCAAACCACCTTAACCAAACTAATATTGTGTTGATCCCAAAGGTTCTAAATCCGACTCATGCCACTAAATTTAGACCTATTAGCTGTTGCAATTTCTTGTATAATACAATCTCTAAGGTTTTGGTTAACATATTGAAGGATTTTCTTCCAGATCTCATCACACCTTTCCAGAGTGCCTTTGTAGCACGCAGGTCTATACATGATAACATATTTCTTGCCCATGAGGTTGTCCACTACCTAAAGACCCGATGGAGGGGGACAAAACAGAATGCGCGCTAAAGATAGACATGCAAAAGGCGTATGACAGGGTGGAGTGAAATTCTTACTAAAAGGCCTACAGGGGAGGGGCTTTGATGAGAAGTGGATAGGATGGGTCAGGGCTTGCATATCCACCATGTCTTACAGGGTGGTGGTAAATGGGGAACGATCCACAATGATTAGACCGAAGAGGGGCATACGCCAATGAGACCCCTTATCACCGTACCTATTTATACTGCTTGCGGATGTACTATCAAGGACCATCGAGGGGGAAATGGGAGAGCCGAGACTAAAAGGAATAGTGATGAAGATGAACTGCCCCGAGATCGGTCACCTATTCTTTAATGACGATTCCATCCTATTCATACAAGGATCGACCAACAATACGAGCCACTTAAAGAGCATATTGGACGGATATTGCAAGGCATGTGGACAATGCATCAATACAGCAAAGTCAACAGTGTTATTCAATAAGGGTGTGGGACCGAATGAGATAAGAACAGTGGGGGAGGTAATGGACGTAAGGATCACAAGTTACCCAGTGTTACGGGGTTAAAGAAAGTGTCACGCTCTCACCTCACTCGTGCGGCCTTAGGACGAATTCCTAAGAAGCCTTCCCTTCAATCTCACCAAGAACACTCGAATATGAGAGGAATGCTTTACTCGTATTACTCTCTGGATTTCTGGATGATATACAAGTGAATGGGAGACCTCCTTATATACAAGTGGGAGGGTCTCCTAAAGGAAACTACCCCATAAATGAGAAGACTTATATGGAAAACAATATGTCCTACAATACAACGAATCTAGTCCGGTACGACGAACCGGGACGACTGAATCTCCTCCTCCTCTTAGTTTCCATATCCGCATGGAATTCTCTAGAACATCCCATGTATAGCCGTGCTAGGTGTCGCCGTTTTACTGGTCCGTGACATTCTCCCCCACCTAACGAAGCAACTCCCTCGTTGCGTCCTCCGCATGGAATGCCTCGATCTTCCTTCAGAATTGCCACAGATCTTCTGCCGGTTCCCAACTTGCATCAGAATCTGGTCAACCTCTCCACTTGATGAGGTATTCTCGCCTTGGTTTGCAGTAGCGTTTTCACACGTCTCGACTCGACAAAATCTCTTCCACTTCGTGATCATAGTGAGCCATATTCGCCCCAACTGGTGCACGAGATGATTGCGCTCAGCTACTATCTTCTTTGTCTTCGTGGAAAGGTTTCATCATGCTTACGTGAAACACCGGGTGCAGCCTCAAGGTTTCGGGGAGGCCCACTTTATATGCTACTTTCCCTACGCGCTTGAGTACTCTATACGGTCCTTCGTACCTTCGAGTAACGCCCTTGTGAACTCCCCTATGGCGCAGCATGTTATGCATCTTTATCATCACTTGATCTCCAACGTCGTATTCGATATCTCGCCGTTTCTTGTCCGCCCATTTCTTCATTCGTTTTGTGGCTTTGTTGAGACAAGAACGAGCTATGTACGCCTCCTCTTGCCAAGTTTTTGCAAACTTGTACGCGGCTGGACTACTTCCCGTGTAGCCGGTCGCTATCGTGCTAGGAGTTGACGGTTGTTGTCCTATCACGATCTCGAACGGACTCTTTCCCGTGGACTCACTCCGTTGAAGATTGTATGAGAATTGAGCTAAATCGACTAACTTAGCCCAGTTCGCTTGGGTTGAACTTACGTAGTGACGCAGATACATCTCCGAAAGCGCATTGACCCGTTCCGTTTGTCCGTCGATTTGAGGATGCAAGCTTGTTGAGAAATTCAGATCCGTCCCCAACATCTTGAACAACTCGGTCCAGAATTTCCCTGTAAAACGAGAGTCGCGATCACTTACAATTGTAGAAGGTACTCCCCAATATTTCGCCACGTGCTTCATGAATAATTGCGAAGCTTCTTCCGCCGTACAGTCTTTCTTGGCCGGAATGAATGTTCCATACTTGGAGAATCGATCCACTACCACCATTAACGTCTGACATCCTTCTGATTTGGGTAAGCTTACGATGAAATCCATTGAAACACTTTACCATGGGCGTTCCGGGGTAGGAAGAGGTTGGAGTAGTCCTGCGGGTGGCCTTTGTTCCAACTTGTCTTGTTGGCATACGAGACAAGTCTTCACGTATGTTTCCACGTCGTCCTGTAATTGAGGCCAAAAGTACCTGTCCTCCACGAGTGCCATCGTGCGGTGAACTCCAGGATGTCCCGCCCACTTCGAATCGTGACATTCTCTTAAGATCTCTCTTCGAAGGTTTCATACTGTGGCACATATACTCTTGGTCCCTTGGTGTAAAGCAAGTTGTCTTCACACCAAAATTGCCGTGTCTTCCCCTCGACGTCTGCTTCGATCAAGGCCCGGGCCCTTGCATCGTGCTTAAGCCCTTCCCTTATTCGCCCCTGTAACGTGCATTCTGGTCGACTTATAGCAGCCATCTCCATGCGCCTACTTAATGCATCCGCAACCGAGTTGGTCTTCCCCGGTTTGTATTCTAACACGAAATCGAATTCCGCGATAAAATCCTGCCACCTTGCTTGCTTTGGTGACAACTTCTTTTGCGATTGAAAGTAACTTGTAGCCACGTTGTCTGTCCGTACTACGAATTGCGATCCGAGAATATAGTGCCTCCATGCACGTAGATAATGTACCATCGCTGTCATTTCCTTCTCTTGGACCGTGTACCGCCTTTCGATATCGCTTAACTTCTGAATCTCATAAGCAATCGGACGTCCTTCCTGCATAAGCACCCCACCGAGAGCAAAATCGGAAGCATCCGTCTCTACCTCGAAGGGTTTTCCATAGTCCGGCAAGCCCAAAATGGGTTCCTCCGTAACTGCCCTCTTTAGTTGGTCGAATGCCGTCTGACACTCCCCCGTCCACTTCCAGGGGGCTCCTTTCTTCAACAGGTCGGTGAGTGGCACGCAGATATTTGAGTATCCCTTGATGAACCGTCGGTAGTAGTTTGCCAGCCCAAGGAACGAACGTACTTCTGTTACCTTGTTTGGTGGTTGCCATTCCATGATTGCCTTTATCTTAGACGGATCCATACGAACCCGTCCCCCGCCGACGATGTGACCAAGGAAAGGTACCTCCTGTTGTGCGAAGACACATTTCTCCTTCTTCACATAAAGGCTGTTCTCCCGTAATGTCTCAAACACCTGCCTCAAGTGCTCAATGTGCTCTTCTAGCGACCGACTGTAAACTACGATATCATCGAGGTAAACATCAACGAACCGATCCAGGAATGGGTGAAGTACCTTGTTCATGAGGGTGCGGAAGGTGGCTGGTGCATTGGTAAGGCCGAAAGGCATCACAAGGAACTCGTATGACCCGTATCGTGTTACACAAGCCGTCTTCTGTTCGTCCCCTTCCGCGATGCGCACTTGTCAATATCCTGACCTTAAATCAAGTTTGGAGAACCACCTCGCCCCACCAAGTTGATCGAATAGATCTGCAATGAGAGGGATTGGGTACTTGTTCTTTACCGTAAGTTTGTTGAGGGCCCGATAGTCTATGCACATCCGTAATGCTCCATATTGTTTCTTTTGGAACAAGACCGGTGCCCCGAAGGGGGCCTTCGAAGGACGAATGTATCCCGCGTCGAGCAAATCCTTTAGTTGCTTCCTCAATTCCTCCAATTCCGGGGGTGCCATCCGATAGGGGACCATAGCAGGTGGGCGTGCATCAGGGACTAACTCGATTTGGTGGTCGACCTCCCTCTTCGGTGGGAGCTTCTTTGGGAGTTCTGACGGCATCACATATTTGAATTCCTCGAGGACTTCTCGTTTGGAACATCGCCTTTCTTCTCCCTTCCTTCGTCCAATTTCAAAGTTGCGACATAAGTTAGCTCACCTTTACGGATTCCTTTCTTGAGCTGCATTGCCGACAAAGTCTTCCTTCCTTCTCCGATCGTCCGCTTGACCGGCACAATGCATTGACATCTCGCATCTAGGATACATATGCAGTCCGCAAAAGGTACGATCATCGCATCGATCCGATCAAGGAAGTCCATCCCGATAACAACTTCATAGTCATCGAGGGGGACTACTTCAATCGCCTCTTTGCTGCTCCATTGACCCATCTTGATGCTTACCTCCCGTGCCACCCCGCATGCCGGGACTTCTGCTGAATTGACTGTTTTTAAGCGCGATCCTGTCTTCTCTACATGCAACTTTTACTCCTTCAAGACCTCCTCGGACATAAAGAGGCTTAGGCACCCGTGTCAACTAAGGCGTGTATCTTTTTGTCCGCGACTTCTACGTCCACGAACATAAGGCCCATTGACCTCCTCTTCTTGCTTGTAATGGAGCTAAGAATTCGCAGCGATCCCAAGCGAGCATCTTCTTCTTCCCCGTCATCTTCAGCAGTGACGAGTGCAGACAGTCTTTCTCGCTTCAGACATTCTCGAACAAAATGTGGTCCATTGCACAAGAAGCACTCTAGCGGCCTGCGTTCCCGCCCTCGCGAACCGTTTCTATCTCGAGGGGAGGAATTGTTGAACCTTCCTCCATCCCGTTTACCCTCAGTCTTGGGTGTTTTTGCTGCGTCCACCTTACGGTCTCGATCTTCTCCGCCATTAGGCTTGTCTCGTGGCTTGGGCTTCTCTGATCGAAACTCATGAAGAGCTCCGGCCGTCGACATTGCTTTGTCGATGTTTTCTACACCGCGCCGCTCCAACTCCTGTTTTGCCCACGGCTTCAGTCCATCCATAATTTGGAAAAAGGCTTCTCCTTCGGTCATGGACGGAATTTGCAGCATTAACTCGGAGAATTGCTTGACATAATCTTAGAGTTCACCTTTGTGTTCCAGTCGACGAAGCTTCCCACGTGCCTCGTTTTCAGCATACTCGGGGTAGAATTGTTTGTGGAATTCTACCGTGAAGTCCTCCCAAGTCCTAATTGGTTCTCCAACTCGATTGTCCCTCTTTCGGCGCCACCATAGTAACGCGGTATCCTGCAGATAAGAGGAAATCATGCCCAGCCGCGACATGTCGTCCTCTACTCCCGTCGCCTGGAAGTAGTCCTCTATGCTGAACAAAATGTTGTCTACGTCTTTGGCCAGTCGCGACCCTTTGAACTTGTCGGGTCGAGGTATGTCCGGACGCGGTCCATGTTGGAAGGTGCATGTTCCTTCGACACGCATCCTTCTCAATTGGTTCAGCTCCCTCTTGAGTCCCTCCACTTCAGTTCGCAGCCCTATTAATTCAGCAATTTGGGGTTTCATACCTGCAAACTCTCCCATCTCCTCTCGCATGGCTGTGATGATTGCCTCGAGCGAGTCGTTCCGCTTGCCCAGTTCATCGGTGGCCGTATTCACCGGGATCTGCATTGCCCCACGAAGCTCCTCCATCTCCGAACGTAGCTCGTCCACACCACTGGACGCATCCTCAGCCACACCTTGGGCGTCAGCAACTACATTCTGAAGCTTCACCATGCGGTGCTCCAATGCTCCCAATTGATCCCTTGAACTCTCACGGGTCTTCTTCGACTTTGCTTGCCCTTCCGCATTCATCACCTCAACTTGGTTGTTGGAAGCCATCGATTGGATTGTTTTTGGATCTGATACCACTTGTCACGGGGTTGGAGAAAATTCCTAAGAAGCCTCACTCGTGCGGGCTTAGGACGAATTCCTAAGAAGCCTTCCCTTCAATCTCACCAAGAACACTCGAATATGAGAGGAATGCTTTACTCGTATTACTCTCTGGATTTATTGATGATCTACAAGTGAATGGGAGACCTCCTTATATACAAGTGGGAGGGTCTCCTAAAGGAAACTACCTCATAAATGAGAAGACTTATATGGAAAACAATATGTCCTACAATACAATGAATGTAGTTCGGTACGACGAACCGGGACGACTGAATCTCCTCCTCCTCTTAGTTTCCATATCCGCATGGAATTCTCTAGAACATCCCATGTATAGCCGTGCTAGGTGTCGCCGTTTTACTGGTCCGTGACACCAGGCAAATACCTAGGGTTACCATCTACCTGGGGAAGATAAAAAAAGGACGCAATGGGTTTCCGAAGAAACAAGGTAAAGGACAAACTTGCCGGGTGGAGACCAAAGACACTGAACCAAGCTATTAGAGTATGAGACTCAAGCAAGAAGATTAGGGTCAGTTTGTCATTATTGTCTTTGTCGAAGGGCTGTCCTGTAATTATTGTTGAAGGAGTCTGTTGCAATTAGATCAAAGTTGTTTTTCTATTTATTAAACTCTCAGCTACTGTTGAAATCAGGTTGTTTTGGTAAAGCAACAGGAATGAATTTCAATACTTAGTATCTCTCGTTGTCTATTTCCTTCTCCATTCACTCGTTTCCTCTAGATTAGGTCATCTTTCGAACATGGTATCAGAGCTCTAGCCACGATTCATGGTATGTGCTCTGCTTGTCTTGTGTTCCTGAGCAATCCCTTGGCCAAGAAAGCAGCTTCTCTTATGCTGTCTTCCTTAGCTATAGCTGCTCCTGCGTTTACTTGCTTCCGCATTTAGCTGCTTCTGTGTTTTCCTTGCTGTCCTTGGTCGCCTTTGGCGTTCTATATATGCTTATCTTCAATAATGTTTCTCTATCTATGCTTATCTATGTTTTATGCTATACCTATGTTGTTTCTTGCTGAATAACCTTCGGAACCTTGCAAAGACAGACTTCATCTAAGTTTCTGTTCCTGGCAGTGCTTTTGTTGGTGGTATTCTGCACCTGTGTGCTGCAATATCATTAACTCGGTTCAGATTGTTTCTTGCTATTACAGCTCCTTGTTTCTTCGGTGTTTTCTGTGATTCATGATGGATGATACCTCCCCAGTTTTTTCAAGTAAAAAAATCTCACTCCTTATAGGAGTTGAGAACTTTCAATCCTGGAAACAACAGGTTTTACTTACTGTGAGGGGTTTCAACCTTGAACCACATCTTTTCGGAACTCTTGCTGTGCCTCAGTATATTGTTGATGCTGCTGGTAATAACACTCCTAATCCTGAATATAACAAGTTTATTCAGCGTTACAACTCCCTTGCCTCCTAGATCCTTGCGTCCATTTCTCCTTCCGTGAATCGATGTCTTCTTGGGTGTATGACAGCTTGCTCAATCTGGCAAAAGCTGCATCAGGTTTTCTCCTCTTCCTCCACTACTAGAATAATGAGTCTTTATGATAGGCTTAAAGTTCGAAAACTTATTCATCAACCTATGCGTGAGTACCTTACTAAAATTCAGTCCACTTGTGATAGCCTTGCAAGTTGTGGTCACCCCATTGAGGAAATTCAACAGATTTCTATTATTCTCAATGGGGTTAAGGGTCAGTTTGATAATGTTGCTGTTGTTATTTATGCTAGTCGTAACCCGTATGACATTGCATCGTTTGTTCTATTTTATTTGATGCTGAAACCCGTCAACGTGACTTGCTTTTTGACATCCCTCCCTCGGTTAATGTTATGACTAACCAATCTATTGCTGATGTGTTTACTGATAATCATACCAAGCTCAACCAGAACCCTTCTCCATTGACTACCCTACCTCAATCGGATGGGGTCCCGGACAATCGGCAGTTTCAAACCACCAATCCTCAGCCTCAGTTTCAGGCCTCTACCCCTCAGTATACTGGTCGTGGTCGAGGTAGGGGTAGAGGCAATCCTGCCAACAAGCCTCAGTGCCAACTGTGTGGCAAGATCGGACATCTTGTGCACCGTTGCTATCAGAGGTTCAACATCAACTACTCTGGTGTTACTGCTCCACCAGATGGTCCTATGACTGCTAATGTGTCTAACTGGTCTGATTCCGGGGATGGTGCTGCTCACATACCACCCTCACCTGCAGCAGCCCACTATTCCCCAGCACCATCCTACCCCTCAACTCAGCCCCACATAGCACCCCTGGCATCCCTAACCCCTACCCTCAAATGCTGCTCCCCGGGTTCCCTGTCCCGAATCACCCCCATCAGCCCCTACATTATGCCTCTCCAAACCCCACTCCACCTCTACCACAGTACCTTACTTACTCACCTGCCCAAGGATCCCCGTCTCTTCCAGTCCCCCACATATCACCTTACCTTGTGCAGCAAGCAGCCACCCTTGGACTGGTTCCATCAGGTTCTTCAGCCTCGGTGCCATCAGCCCCTCAAGCCCACTTAGCTCATATAGCTCATCCTAGCCTCTCCTCGGCGGCCTGGTATCCTGATTCTGGGGCCACCAATCACCTCACCAACATTGCTCCAACTTCTGAATCCATCCCATACTCTGGCCCAGGTAAGATTATTTTCGGTAATGGCACTTCTCTTAATATTTCAAATATCAGCAATTATGTTATTCCTACTACTACTAGAACTCTTATGCTGACTAATGTTTTGCATGCTCCTCATGTGACAAAAAATCTTGTTTCTGTGTCTCAGTTCTCCAAGGATAATAATGTTTACTTCGAATTTCACCCGACATATTGTGTGGTTCGTGATTCTCTGTCTCATCATGTTCTTCGGCATGGAGTAGAAAGTGCTGGATTGTATTGTATTGCCTTGATCTCTCCAAACTTGACACCAGTCTTCTGTCTAGTTCGGTGTCTAGTGTTAGTCCTAGTTTAAGTCAGTCGAATAATTCTGTGTGTGTTTCCGATGGTGTCTGTTTAGCTGCTCGTACCTTGTTATCTTCTAATATTTGGCATATGAGGCTTGGTCACCCCTCCTCTCAGTTAATGTCTCGAATATTCAATGTTAATAAAATTTCTGTTTTGAAATCAAGTGATCCTTGTGCTGCATGTGCTATAGGAAAAAGTAAGAAGCTTTCGTTTCAATCTTCCTCTTCTAAATATGATTGTCCTCTTGAACTTGTTGAAGTTGATCTATGGGGTCCTGCACCATACATTTCAAATGGCAATGTTTATTATATGTTTGTTGTGGATGTTTACAGTAGATACACCTGGATATATTTTTTGAAAAACAAAAGTGAGGCTACCAAGCACTTTATTGATTTCCATCGTGCTGCTGAAAAGCAACTCGGTGTCATTCTTAAAACTGTTCATACAGACGGTGGTGGTGAGTTTAAACCCCTCTCGGTCTACTTGAAACAGCTTGGGATTAGTCACCGACTTACTTGTCCGCACAAGTCAGAACAAAACGGGATTGTTGAGCGAAAACACAGGCATATTGTTGAGCATGGCCTTACTCTTATGGCACAAGCCTTCTTACCATTTCACTATTGGAGTGATGCCTTCTTTACAGCTGTGTTTCTTATTAATAGACTTCCATCAACTGTTCTGGATAACATTTCTCCTCATCAAATGCTATTTAAGAAACAACCGGATTACTTGTTCCTTAGGGTATTTGGTTGTCTCTGTTTTCCTCATGTTCGGCCATACAATTCTCATAAGTTTGATTTTCGGTCTACTCCATTTGTGTTTCTTGGTTATTGCTCCACTCATCATGGTTATAGGTGTTTAGATGCTTCGGGTAGAATATATATCTCTAGGCATGTTGTGTTCCATGAACCGACTTTCCCTTTTGCTGATCATGCTGGTCCTTTTATGAAATATGCTGCGGTCAAAAACACTGACACTTCACTTCCCTTCTTTATGCCCTTTGATGCTTCTCTCCTAGACAATGCAGGTTTGGCTGACACACAAAACCCAGATTCGCAGCAGCTATCAGGTTCTGTTCCTATTCCCTCATCTATTTCCTCTCCACTTCACGCTCCTTGCCCTTTATCCTCACCCTCAGAACAGGTGACTACTCACGGTGTTGTCGAGCAGACAGTCAGTCCAGAAGCTGCTGGTCCTTCTCATCATTCTGAACTGTCAGCTCCACCTCCAGCTTCCTCGGTCAGGTATGTTCCTTCTAACTGGAATGCTTCAGATTCACAGTGTGTTCTAGTTCCTTCGTCCTTGTCTAGTGTTGTCCCTGCTGAAATAGCTTCCGACCCTCATCCCAGCCACTCCCACCTTCCCTCATCTGACCTTAACCTTCCTACCTCCTCCATTCGGTATGTCCCTAGTAATTCTACTGATTCCAACCTAGTTCCCCTATCTAGTTCCAACAGCTCCCGTCCCTCCACCCATCCTATGCTAACTCGATCCAA
Organism: Chamaenerion angustifolium; assembly: GCA_946814005.1. Lineage (NCBI taxonomy): Eukaryota > Viridiplantae > Streptophyta > Magnoliopsida > Myrtales > Onagraceae > Chamaenerion > Chamaenerion angustifolium. The sequence continues at coordinate 16,410,258 of OX328277.1, read as the reverse complement.
GTCCAAACTCATCACTTATTGCTCTCGTACACTCCTGAATCTGCCCCCTCCCCCCTTGTTGAGCCTTCAAACATTCATGAGGCCATGGAACAGGTTAGCTGGGCTACTGCTGTTAAGGCTGAACTTGATGCCTTAACTCACAATAACACTTGGTCTCTCGTACATCTCCCTAGTGGTAGGATACCTATTACTGCAAATGGTTATTTAAACTTTAAAAAAAAACTGATGGGTCTGTTGATAGGTGTAAAGCTAGGCTTGTGGCTCGGGGTTTTTCCCAAAAACCGGGCTTTGATTTCCAAGATACCTTCAGCCCGGTTGTTAAACCCCCAACCATGCGGATTATACTAACAATTGCATTGTCTCATCATTGGGTTCTTAGACAGATTGATGTCAATAATGCCTTTCTTCATGGCGATCTTCTTGAAGAGGTTTACATGACGCAACCTCCCGGTTTTCACCAAACTGACAACAATGGTGCTGCCTTTGTTTGTCGATTACATAAAGCTATCTACGGGCTCAAACAAGCGCCCAGAGCGTGGTGCTGCCCTTGTTTAAAATTTTTTCTGTTAAACACCTTATCTTTCTCTGTTTCTGTTTCGGATAATTGCCTATTTGTTAAGTTTACTAATATTGGTTCTGTGTTTTTGCTTGTATATGTTGATGACATAGTCATCACAGGTAGCTCATCAACCATCATTGATGATGTAATCAGTCAAATCAACAAAGAATTCTAGCTCAAAGATCTTGGCACCCTTAATCACTTCTTAGGCATGGAGGTCAGCCGTGGTGACAACCATCTTCTCCTCGGACAACAGAACTACATACGTGAACTCCTCGACAAAACAGGTCTGTCTAAGGCTGACCCTCTTCCCACGCCCATGACAGGTAACTCCTTGTCTAAGTTCGGTCTGTCTGCACCTTCAGAGCCTTTTTCTGATAGAAGCACCATAGGGGCTCTGCAGCACATTTGCACCACTCGTCCTGATATTCATTTTTCAGTTAATAGGCTTAGTCAATTTATGCAAAACCCTCAGCTCTCTCACTGGAAAGCTGTAACTCGTATTCTTAGGTACCTTAAAGGAACTCTTGATCATGGTCTTATGTTTCAGATTAATGCTTCATCTGTTTCTAACAATGCCACCTTAGTTTCTTATTCAGATGCTGACTGGGGTGGTGATACCTCGGATCGCAGATCCATTTCTGGTCACTACCTACTGCCCAATGGAAATCCAGTTGTCTGGAGTTCCAAGAAGCATTCGGTGGTCGCCAGGTCATCTGCGGAAGCTGAATTTCGTGCCTTGGCAAATGCAACATGTGAAGTTCTCTGGGTTACCTCTTTACTTGCTGAACTTCACATTCATCTCTCGGGTACACCGATTATCTGGACTGACAATAATAGTGTTGTTGCAATGTCTGAAAACCCAGTTCAGCATGCCAAAATGAAACATGTCGAAATAGATCTCTGCTTCGTGAGAGAAAAAGTAATGGCTGGACAGATTGCGATCAATTTTGTTCCAGCTACTGAGCAGCTGGCTGATATTCTAACAAAACCGCTTACGGAAAAACTATTTGTCCCATTTCGAAAAAAACTTGGGGTCACAAGTCTTACTGAACTTACTCAACAAGAGGCTTACCTCAAATTGCTGGACTCTGACTCACCGACCGATGAGAATGTCTAAATCAGATAAGTGTTCTTTCTTAAGTCTTGCCTAATATTCCCTTTGCTACTTAATAATTCTGCTTTTATTCTGCTTGGAAGCAGCGGTCTCTCCTGAGGTTCTCTGGTCAATCAGATTGCCACTACACTCGACCTTTTCTACAGAGTTTTTTTTACCTGGAGTTGGTGCTTCAAACCAGGTTCTACCTCTATTTTACAGCATGTGTCTTATTCCCAATTGTCAAATCCTTGGTCTTCTCTTGACCTCTATTTTTTATTATTATTTGTGGCTTATGGTAAAAAACAGAGTGTGTTCTATCATACTCTTGAGACCTTCAAGAAGAAGGCTCAACCCTTCCAACCACCTCAGTTGGCATAGGGAGTGATTTGGTCCAAAAACAGAGTTGTTGATCTTTAATTGTCAATTTTATGATATGTCGTCGTGATCACTCTCTTGAGGACTTTAAGAAGAAGGCTCAACCCTTCCAATCACTCTGGTAAGATAGAGGCTTCAAACCTCTCTGTCAGCTTTTTCTTTCTGATTCTCTGGTCTGACTGATCTTGTGGCATTTGATCTTTGGTTGAATTTTTCTCATGCTGTTAAATGATGTAGCTGAGTTTGTCTCACTATGCTGCTATATTTTCTTCATGCTGTAGTTGTATATCTGATTGACTGAAGCCCTCTTGCAGCTACTTGCTCGTTTCTGCAGATCTCATCTCCATAAGGGAATATTAGAGTATGAGACTCAAGCAAGAAGATTAGGGTCAGTTTGTCATTATTTTCTTTGTCGAAGGGTTGTCCTGTAATTATTGTTGAAGGAGTCTGTTGCAATTAGATCAAAGTTTTTTTTCTATTTATTAAACTCTCGGCTACTGTTGAAATCAGGCTGTTTTGGTAAAGCAACAGGAATGAATTTCAGTACTTAGTATCTCTCGTTGTCTATTTCCTTCTCCATTCACTCGTTTCCTCTAGATTAGGTCATCTTTCAAACACAAGCAGGGAAGGAGGTGTTGATAAAGGCAGTAATCACGGCTATCCCGACATACGCCATGAGTGTCTTCCAGCTCCCCAAAACCTGGGGCTCATACATAAACTCCATGATAGCGAACTTTTGGTGAGGAGTATATGTAGAGGGCAAGAAGACGCATTGGCAGAGATGGGAGATCCTAACTAAGTCCAAACACACGGGAGGACTAGGGTTTAGGGATCTCCAAACTTTCAACACATCCTTGTTAACTAAAATGGTGGGGTGATTCCTCAACGACCTGAACACACTATGCGCGAGGATCATGAAGGGTTTGTATTTCCCGCACGTTAGTTTCCTAGAAACAACAAAGGAAGGGCAGGCATCGTGGGGATGGAGTCGCCTTCTACATTGGAGAGATGTACTTAAACTAGAAGGGTTGTGGTTCCTCGTCACGGGGGAAATGATAAATGTCTTCACGGACCCATCGGTGGCTTCAAAGGCCGGTTTCAAGGTGACGTCCGAACGGGATGAACCAACCTACCGAACCACAATGGTGAAGGGATTAATATAACTGATCCGGAGTTGGAATGAAGAGTTGTTGCGGGCTAGGGTAAAACCATAGGATACCATGTGAAGGAGGGACATACCGATACATATGGTCACACACGAAGGACAGATCACCACAACCTCGGTTTGTCTACCATATACTCCGGGAGACCGAACGGAAACTAGAGGATGGAAATCACCGAAGGCAAAGCCCAATTTGGCAAGACATATGGGTGACTAACACAACACCCAAAGTGAAAAACTTCATGTGGCGCCTAGTGTCGAATGCGATCGCGGTAAAACATAACCTGGTAAGACGTGGAATGCAAGTATCAGTAAGCTTCCCATTATGGGGAGGAATGGAAACATGCGAACATATGGTTTATTAGTGCAGGTGGATCGAACCAATTTGTTTCGAGGTGCTAGACCTCATGGTGGACATAACGGATTGGACATACGTACCGAAGTGGTTGGAGGCAAGGCGCAAGAAACCAGGTATGCAAGGACCAACATAGGAAACCAAATGGATGAAATAAATACTCACATATTGGCAAATCTGAAAGACACAATGCATGGCAGCGTTCGAAGGCAAACCAACGATCCCAATGGAGGCAATCATGGCTATCCGTGGAGCATAAAACGAAATCATAGTAAATGGACGGAAGTTGGAAGCCCCCAGAATGGCACGACCGAGCCAGAAATAGGAGAAGCCAGATGGAAACACTATCAAGATCAACCGTGATACAGCGGTGTGCACAAGCTCGGTGTAATGAGGCATCGGCGTAGTGGCGAGGGATGCTGAAGGGAAGATCAAGGGAGGACTAAACCGAGCAATGCGAGGTGATAATGTGGAGATGGTGGAAGCTTTATCAATCTTGGAGAGGCTTCGATTGGCTATCCAAAATGGATGGACGTACATTGTAATCGAGTCGGACGCACAAACCGTAATACACCAAATACGGGAAGAGCCAACTCACTGTAGATTATGGGCAATAGTCCAAAACATCTGTGCAATAGCAAGACAACAAATGCAGGTGCAATGGCGATCTATTCCAAGGACAACAAACGAATGTGCGAACTGGATAGCAAAGCAAACCCGTATGGGAGTGAGATTGAGCGATTGGGTCGAAAGACCCCCACCCTCTTTAATTTGTTTATTAACGAATGATTGTAATTTTTGAACAACCATGACGGCATGTCACAACGTTTTAATCCATCGAATGAAATGCAAATTGGTCAAAAACAAAGCTAGTAGTATCTTTGTCCCAGCGCTTTCCTTATTATTTGATTGGCTCCTTCGTGACATCCGGTGTAGCCTTCATGTAGTTAGTTTCCTAAGGATGCATTCTAATTTTGGATGTGTGATGCATTTTAGGTAAGTTGTTGTGTACCCTTTTTATATAAGGCCTTGTTTAATATTAGGTAATTGACGGTGATGCGTAGATCCTGGTGGCTTATCTTTCTTCCTAATGCGCGTCTCCCTTTTTCATGAACAAGAATATGGGTGTCATCCATGCGTCAGTTTCATTTAAGGTTGATTCCTCTTCGACAGTGACCGAGCAAATGCTTCTTTCTAAGAAGTGTACTTCTTTGAGGAGCAAAATTGCTAAAGTATATTTGCATAATGCATCAACCTCTTGGGTTTCCCTTCAAGGGATAGCTTCAATCTCAAAGTTATTGATTTCTCTTATCAATGATTTTACTTTCACCTATGTACTTTTTATATATTTTTTTCACTTTTCGTTACATACTCCCTCTTGACCTGGTTCACTACCAGTTGGGGGTCGTATTTAACCCTCAAGGGGGCGATACTAAATCCTCTAGCAAATATGAGCCCAGTGATGATGGCTTCATCCCCATTTGGCAATGATGTAAGCATATCTTAATGGGTTTGCTCCGAATTGACAGGATAAGAACAAACACTTCCCCTCAATCTTCGTTGAAGGAAGGTCTAACAGTGTAGAGCCCACATGTAGCCTTCGAAAATTCGCCCCTTTCTTTGTCGGCTACTAGAGGTAGCGCCTCAGGGGGTGCAAGTCATGTTAATTCCATAATGAAGTCAGACAATGTGTTTCCTTTGATGGTAGTTTGTGGATCAATATTGATCTAGAATTCACCAAAAGCATCAAATTCACCAAAAGCATCAATCTTTGTAGGATATGGTTCAAAGGCTGGTTGGTTAGGACAATAATGTCATGTGCATAATAGTGCAATAGGGGAAACTTCCTATATGAGACAACCAATGCATAAAGTTGCTTCTCCATTTCAAGACCTTGGGAAAATCCACTTATATTTAACTTCTTCTTTCACCAAAGAAGAGTTTATGGCCGCAAGGTTGATGCTTAATTAAATGCACATGGTGTCACCTCGTACATACTTTGCAAGTGGTTACAGGTCCTTTCAGCGATTTTTTGGTGACTAAAAGTTTTTTCACGTTTAGGCGTCCACTAGAGTTTTTTATTCGCTCATGTTGGGTATCGATATTGACAGCCCAATAAGGAAAAGGCCTCGAAGGCCCAGTAACCTTGGAGGGGGTAAACCCAAGATATTCGAACTGGATCAGCTTAAGTACCAGTCAACTTGGCCCACCATAGAGTGGCCCAAGATCGAGTCCAAAGTCGATATGAACGCCAAAGGCTCCCCACTGCACGCCATCCTTCATCATGCCGCGACCTCTCAATGCTCGTCATGGCAGTGCTCGCCCCGAAGAGAGCCTTGCCTCTCTCCTCTAGTCCCACTAACCGTTAATAAGGAAGTGGCCACTATATCCCGCGTATCTCGGTCACATATTCACTAAAGATTAGATATGGTAACTGCAATATCTCGCCGTAACTGCCATATCTTATTATCCAAATCTTCAGCAACACAATATTCACTAAGATATACAGTTGCCTTATACGGTTTAATCTCTCCTACCCTATAAATACCTTTGCTTTACATACGTTCCTTACGTTTTGAGATATACGCACACATATACTCATTTAAGCATCGGAGAGGGACCCAGAGACACCCCCTTTGTTGCGCTCCCCTACCTGCAGGTTTACCAGAGTTGGAGCAGAAGCACCCTTCAGCATTCGTCTGGCATTCAATTCACTGCCAGATCAGCAATCAGGATTTCACGATCCAACATTTGGCGCCGTCTGTGGGCAACGAGTAATACAGCCGTGAGAACTCGATCCCAAAACAATCGTCGGAACCAGACTCGCGAGCAATCCGCGGATAGCTCTGATTCCGCCGCCGCTTCACCACTTCAACAAGAACCTGCCAGCCAGGCAGGAGCCAATGTCGTCCCCCTGCGTGCGGCCAGAGAACATGTCGGTAACTCCAGACCGACCCCGGCTACCAACCACATCGAGACTCCAGCTCCTCAGACCGTCCACATCGCCGGGGAAAGCATCTAGTTAACCCCGGAGATGATATCATTGCTGGAGGCCATCCTAGAACAGGCCCGCCGTCAAGCCCCTGCTCCTCAAGGAAACACACGCCCTGTTTCCACAAGGCCCTTACTGTCTGAAACCGCGAATCCTGGCGCCACAGCACCCCAGGAAGAGCAGGAGATAACGTCCGGACAGCAGTCTCTGCCCCCGGCATATACCGATCAACCGGCGGCTACGTACTCGGCCAATCCTTCCGGTCCTCCTCCATCCGGGACCTCGCCAAAGTATTGCACGGTGGACCAAATGGACGACCTCCTCAACAAAAGGTTCCAAGAAAGACGACTGACAGTCGTAGCTCCCTTCAAGGAGCAGTCTGCTCACCCTTTTTCCGACGAGCTCGTCGCCATCAAGATCCCTAAAGACGTAGTCGCTCAGGTCATACCGGAGTACAATGGTGGAGGAGATCCCACCATACACATCAACAAGCACGAGGCTTCTCTCCTAGGTAAGTCAAATGATCCCAATCACCTGACTTTGTTATTTCCCTCCACTCTTTCGGGTTCGGCTTCGTCCTGGTTCTTCGGCCTCCCTGCAGGATCTATTGGAACTTGGGCGGAATTAAGGAGCAAGTTCCTGGAGAGATATATGGGCGAGCGCCAGCTGATGAAAAGCGTGGTCGCCCTGGATGCGGTCAAGCAACAGCCTGGAGAGTCGCTGGCCAATTTTTACGGGCGTTTCCATCATAACTTCACGGAGATAGATCGCCGAATCTCGGATGGGGAGATCATTCGAGCATTTTACAGAGGTCTGGATGTGGCCAGCAAGGCCTCAAGGAAGCTGCGAAACAGCTACCACGTGAAGGAGATTGAAACGTTGGAGGAGCTGGCGTCCAGGGCAAAGGGTTTCATAGACTTGGAAAGGGCGAACACTGAGGCTAACTTCTTGACGACCTCGCTAAGGGCGGTTCCTGAGCCCCGACGCGATGGTAAGAAGGAAGTGAAGAAGGAGAAAAAGGGAAGAGACAGCAGACCCCGAATCGAGCCTAATCCAACACCTCGAAATCCAGAGGTCCCTGAGTACTTTACGCCTTTAAATAGGCAGATCTCAGCGGTACTAGTCGAGATGGAGAGGAGATTCTTGGCGAGGCCACCAATGCCTCGTCTGGGTGGTCAGCCCACGGGGAAAGACGTCGAGAGCTATTGCGGATATCATAAGTGCAAGGGCCACAAGACGGATGACTTCCGCATTCTGAAGCAGGATATAGAGAAGCTGATTCAAGGGGGGATGTTGAAGGAATTTGTGGCAGTCCGAGACAGAAGTCGAACGCCCCCCCAGAAGGCATCGTTCGCCACCACCTGCTGAGCAAACCGATCCATCTGCCAGCAAGAGAAGAGTAAATTTGATTGCGGGAGGATTCGGTGCTGGAGGCGAGGGGTCGCACGCCAGGGAGGTCTATGCCACTCAGATCTCCACAGCAGTTCAGTTGGGAAAGCGACCCCGACCTGAAGATGACATTGTCATCTCATTCTCCGAAAATGATTTGGCACATGTCACAACCCCCCATGACGACGCTTTGGTTAGCACGGCTGATGTAGACGGCTGTGACGTTGCAAGGATTCTGATCGACGGAGGCAGCTCGACAGAAATCCTATTCCTGGACGCCTTCGTGAGGATGGGCAAGTCCAAGCGTGACTTGAAGAGGGTCGACTTTCCGCTGATTGGGTTTGCGGGAAGGACAACTTATCCACTAGGGGCCATAACCATGCCGGTGATTCTGGGCGAGGGATGGAAGAGCATCAAGGTACCGGTCACTTTTTTGGTGGTCGACTCACCTACATCCTACAATGCCATCATGGGGAGGACCACGATCAATCCCAGCAAGATTGTGGCCTCCACAGTCCACCAGAATATGAAGTTCCCCACCCCCAATGGGATCGGAGAAGTGCTCGGCGACCAGCCTTCCTCGCGGCAATGGTATATGAACTGCCTGCGCAGGAAGAACCAAAGGGAGGCTCTCGCCATCGAAACAGAGTCTGGCCCTCGCGAGGATTTGGCTCGGCCAGCGCCCATGGAGGAATTAGAAGAAGTCGAGGTCGATGGCCCAGACAAGAAGGTGCGCATTGGGACCACCTTGAAAGAAGACCAGAAGGAGGCCATGACCGCCCTCCTTAGATAATTTAAAGAGCTCTTCGCCTGGCAACTGAGTGACATGCCGGATATTAGCACAGACATCATCTCGCACGAGCTCAGGATAGACCCTTCTGTCAGGCCGATCGCCCAAAAGAGGAGATCGTTCGGAACGGACAAACGCTTGGCGATCAGGCAGGAGGTTGGCAGACTGATCGAGGCTGACTTTGTTAGAGATGTGTGATTCCAGAGCTGGGTCGCCAACCCAGTTTTGGTCAGAAAATCAAATGGCAAGTGGAGGATGTGCGCCGACTTCCGCGACTTGAACAAGGCTTGCCCTAAGGATTCATATCCTCTTCCCAGGATTGATCAGCTGGTCGATGCTACCTCTGGTCACGAGATGCTGAGCTTCATGGACGCCTATTCAGGCTACAACCAAATCAGAATGCATCCAGACGATGAAGCTCACACCGCTTTCTATGCCGACGGGGACATTCTATGCTACAAGGTGATGCCTTTCGGTCTCATCAATGCAGGGGCTACTTATCAGCATTTGGTGAACCGCTTATTTCAGGACATGCTGGGAAGGAACATGGAGGCTTATGTGGACGATATGCTCGTCAAAACCATCAAGGGAAATCCGCACACTACATACCTTCGTGAAGAGACGCAGCGTTCTCCTGAATCCTGCAAAGTGCGCCTTCGGAGTCAAGTCGGCCAAATTCCTGGGAGTCATGGTCAGTGAGAGGGGAATCAAAGCAAACCCCGAAAAGATGAAGGCCATAGAAGAGATGAAGTCACCCACCTGCCACAAGGAAGTTCAGTGCCTAAATGGTCGCCTGGCTGCTCTTAACCGTTTCCTCTCCAAGGCGAGCGATAGGTCCCTTCCGTTCTTCAAAACTCTAAGGGTCAACCGCAAGTTCGAGTGGACGCCAGATTGTGAGGAGGCATCCAAGTCCTTAAAGCGACATATCCAGACACTCCCGGCTCTGGAAAACCCATTCCAGGCGAGCAGCTTTTCCTCTACCTAGTCATCAGTGACGTGGCGGCCAGTGTTGTATTGATAAAGGGGGAAAATAATATTCAGAGTCCAGTGTACTTTATTAGCAAAATGTTTAACTCAGCGGAAATAAAATATGTACAGATTGAGAAGTGTCTATATGCCTTAGTTATTGCTGCTCGAAAGCGGAGACCTTACTTTTACACGCACGACATCACGGTCCTCACCAATCAACCTCTCAAAAACTTCCTAATGAAACCAGATTCGTCAGGAAGAATGATCAAGTGGGCGATCGAGCTCAGCGAGTTCAGGATCAAATTTGCGCCTAAAACGGCCATCAAAGGTCAAGCACTAGCTGATTTCATCGTGGAAGGCACGAGTAACGGTCGAACAGAAGCAGAAAGCAGGCCAAGTCAGTCAACAAGCAATAATCAAGTCTGGGATCTCTATACAGATGGGTCTTCGTCAAGAGAAGGTTCGGGGGCAGGTTTAATTCTTATTCCCCCTGAAGGTGAGCCTTTAAAGTATGCGATCGCCCTGACATTTCAAGCGACCAATAACGAAGCAGAATACGAGGCTCTTATCACCGGACTCAGACTGGCGAAAGGAATGGGCATATCTGCACTTAAGGTTAAAAGCGACTCAGAACTTATAGTCAATCAAGTCAATGGCACTTATGAGGCAAGGGGGAAAAGATGAAAAAGTACCTCACCATCGCCAAGAAACTCGTAGCAGAAATTCCAAATTTTGCGATCGAGTCTATCCCTCGTCAGGAAAACCAGATGGCAGATTCTTTAAGTAAGCTGGCATTTGGGGGACCAACAATCCAAGACGTACAATTCCTGGAAAAAGCTTTATGTTCAGTCCTTGAAAGCAGGGCAGAGGTCTTCAACATTCAGGAGCAGGTCACGTGGATGACTCCATTCCAGAATTATTTGAAAGAGGGGATCTTCCCAGATGACGAAGGCGAATCCACGAGGATAAGAAGACTCGCGGCCAGTTATCTGATTATTGATGGGGAACTCTACAGGAGAGGCTACTCAACTCCCTACTTAAGGTGTGTTGCTCATCCAGAAACGGAAAGGGTTCTTCGAGAAGCTCACGAAGGGGTGGCAGCATGTCATGAAGGTGCTCGATCGTTAACCAGGAAGATATTCAGATTAGGATACTACTGGCCAACCTTGGGAAAAGATGCGGCTGAATTAACGCAGAGGTGTGAGACTTGCCAGCAATTTGCACCACGATCATGTCGACCACCCACATTATTAGCCTCAATGGCGGGTGCTTGGCCTTTTGCTGAATGGGGGATCGATATATTATGTCCGTTCCCTATTAGCACTGGTTAATGCACTCACATTATAGTGGTGATCGACTACTTCACCAAGTGGATAGAGGCGAAAGCTCTAGCTTCTACGACGGAATTTCAAGACATCAATTTCCTAAAGATCAACATATTCTCTAGGTTTGGCATTCCTAGAATACTCATCAGTGATAATGGTCCGCAATTCATTGGAAAGGAGCTCAAATGGCTCTGTGAAGAATATCATGTCGACCATCGTTACAGTTCAATGCATCATCCTCAAACGAATGGGCAAGCTGAAGCAGCCAACAAGGTTGTTTTAGAAGGACTCAAGAAAAGGGTTCGAGCATTCAAAGGGAATTGGGCAGAAGAGCTGGAAAACGTATTATGGGCCATCAGAACAACGCCTAAGGCAGCCACAGGAGAAACACCTTTCAGTTTAGTGTATGGATTAGAAGCAGTAGCACCCGCCGAAATAGTAGTGCCTACCCATAGAATCCTACATTTTAACGCTGAGGCAAACGAGGTCGAGCACAGAACTGACCTCGACTTGGCAGAAGAAAAGAGATGGCTATCAGAAAAAACACAAGCAAAGATACGTTTGGTGACCACTCGATATTTCAACAGAAAAGTCAGCGCTCGCCAATTTTTCGTGGGGGAGATGGTTATGAGAAGGAATGAATTCAAAAGGCTGGACAGTCAGCATAAATTTTCAGCGAAGTGGGAAGGACCGTACGAGGTAATAGAGATCGCCGCGCCAGGATCCTACTATTTGGAAACCACCGAAGGCGAAAGGTTACCCCGTCCATTCAATTATGAGCATTTAAGGAGATTTCATACATAGCTTGTAATCAAACTGTTATGCCAATAAAATCAAGTCATTCCTTCATTCCTTCATAAAACATGTTCACTCGAAGCAAATCGAAGAAAAAAGACCTGACGCCAAGAGTCAGGTGAAGACCTGATGACCGAATCAGGCACAAAAGCCCTGTCGCCAAAGACAGGCCAAAAGCCCTAGCAACAAAGTTAGGCCAAAAGCCCTAGCAACAAAGTTAGGCCAAAACGCCCTAGCAACAAAGTTAGGCCGAAAGCCCTGTCGCCAAAGACAGGTCAAAAAGCCCTAACGCCAAAGTCAGGCCAAAAGACCTAGCAATGGAGTTAGGCAAAATAAAAGACCTGACACCAAAGTCAGGCAGCAAACCTGTTATCGAAATCAGGCAGGAGTCCTAACGACAAAGATAATCAACCCATTAAAAGAGTTATTCTCTTATACGATGGACAGATTTCAGAAGAATTATCGGCTAAGGAGGACAACTCCTTTGCGAAATAAGTTAGCAAGAGCAGATAAGGAATTTTAGGCGATCACTATGGATGATGAAGCCTTAAGTTAACAAGTTCCTTGCTATTAGGCGAACACCTCAAAGGTTTAAACTTCAAAAAGGTAATATATCTTTGAACTTAGAAGTCTATACTTTTAAGTCTTAGAGTATTGTCCTTAGAAAGTTCATACAGACTTATGCTTGGTCCGAGGCTTTAAGAGTCGAGGCCATTATAAAGCAAAGAAAAGTCGAGAGTAATTATGATTAAGATATCGGAAGAATAGTCAACACATTCAAAGTCAAGTAGAGGCTTGCGAATATAAAGGCATTCAATATAAAATAACTGAGTCTTCAATCGAATAATAATTACAAAGTAAACTTAAAATACAAAGGAAAAACAACTATCTAAAAGCAAAAGAAATATGGTCGACGGAGAGGTGGAGACTTCAAGCTTTTGGGTCCTTGCGGGCAGAAGTGTTTGGCTCGCCTTCGGGGGCAGGAGGGCTCAGCTCGCCTTCGGGGGCAACCTCTTCAACAGACGCAGCTGGTTCCACCTCTTCAGCAGCAGGAGTAGGTTGTGGAAGGGTTCGACTTCGGAGGAAACCCTTGAGGGACTAAACTTCCCCAACAGGAAAGTTGGGATCGACCGCCTGGACGTCCTCGACCAAGACGTGGAGGAAGTCAGCGATCTATGACTTCATCACTGCCAAAGCGCAGTCAACGAAATCCTAAGATTCCTTGAATTCGTTGACAACACTCTGGGGTGAAGGAACAGACTTCAGCTGTCCAGCCAGCTGTTCCTTCTCCTTCTCCAGAGCGATCCCCCTGGCTTCAGCAGCAGCCCTTTTAGCCTCAGCAGCTTCCCTCTGAGACTCAGCGGCGACCCGTTGAGCTTCCGACTCCGCCCTTTGGGCTTGGGCCTCCTTCAGCTCAGCCTCTAGGCGAGCCCTGACAGCTTCCCCTTCATCTAAGCACCGATGAAGGGCTTCAGAATCCTGAAGGGTGGCCGCAGCATCGGCCTCCCTCTGCTTGATATCAGCAAGGAGCCGCTGCTCCTTCCTGAAGTACTCCTCCCGGGCCCCATCTACCAAGGATACCCCCGCGTCAGCGGTCGACTTGATGGCCTCCATCTGCCCGGGGGAATCCCCGTACTTCGATACTGCTCCAGCTCAACAAGCAGATCGGAATGCTTGTTGGTGAGCTCTCCAAAGATGCGGCCAATCACCACCTCTTCCCGAACCAGCTGGCAATAAGAGAAGGGTGAGAATTGTCAGGATACGAACAAAAAAGGGAACAATGCGAAAAAAGAAAAAGGAGACAAAGTCTTACCAGAGCGACTCGTTCGTAGTGGGACCGCAGGAACCCCTCGATCTGAGGTAGCTTCGTGGGAACTGGCGAGCGATCCTTGGGAGGAATTATCGCCTCAAGGAGTCGCATGCAAAAGTCCGGGCTACCCCGGAGACTCTTCTGGGCAGAGACCCCCTTCTTCGAGAGGTCTCCGCAAGGAAACCATACCCCCCGAGGGTTCGCAGCCTTGAGTGGCTGGAACATGCTCGCCAAGGGGCAATATTCCTCAGCAGGAACCTTCGAGGCGCTGGGGGCGTTGGACCCCTTCTTCTGGGTCCCAGACTCATTGTGAGGAACCGACGGCACGGAGGGAGGAGGGGGCGCCAAGGCCAAATCCTTCCCCTTACTGGCGGAAGGGCCCTTAGGAGAAGGAGGAAGGGGCGCCAAGGCCGGAGCCTTCCCCTTGCTGGCAGAAGGACCCTTAGGGGGAGAAGGAGGAGGATGCTGGTCGATAACCGGGTGTTCCTCACTCCTGACCTTCTTGGCAGGACTAGGAGGAGGGTCCCAGGCCACGTCAGCCGGGGACTTTTCTGCAAAATATCAGGGAAATATGTCAGAAAAGTTCAGAAAGCTTGAAAATAAGGCAAAGTATGAAAACAATATTGGGCGAGACAACATACCTTGTTGGCGAGGGCCAACATTGGCCAAGGGGAGGGCCTTTTCAGGCTTCCTCTTAGACGAACGCCTAGAGGGGGGAGGAGGAGAATTTAGCAGAGCCTGATCAGCGGACAGCCCCGCCATTCCCTAGTCATCAAAGACACCTATGAGTTTTCTGCCCTTGCCTACAAACAGTAAACAAGAAAGGGTTAGAAAGAGTTACCCAATCATCAAAGATTGGTGTGGCCTGATGAATGCCCGCCATCTCGAGCATATTCTCTGTGGTATCTGCCACGGAGTGGATGGAGTGGAAATTGGATGATTGATGCAGACAGAACAAGTCATCGATGGCGTTCCGGTCGCTCCCGGATAGCTCGTCAAACTCGGGAGGGAAGTCCCTATCTGGGGCGGACAACTTCCAAGGCACCCCCTCCTTGTAAAAGAAGTAGAACTTCTTATAGTTGGAGTTGGTGGCTCGGAAGTCATCGACCAACCGGACGTGGACATTCCAATTCCACGATTGAAGGCCTCTCCACTCAGCAAACTTCGGCCACCGGGATTGGAAATGGTGGAGATGGTTCGTCCCAAGCGCCAACCGGAAAAAGCACCGGAACAAGGCCAATGAATACGTCCATTCTTGACGTATGCATAGTGTTAGGATGTATGAGATTGATGAATGAAGACCACTTTTGTGGTTACGTACATTGCAAGTTATCAAGGAAGCTCAAGGAAGTTTCCTTGCGGTTCAAGACAACTCTAGAAGAGTCTTGAGTGTTCCTAGATCATCAAGGCTAGCTTAGGCATTGTGTTTAGTATAACTATAGGTGTAATCTCAAATGTAAACTTAACTTGATTCAATGATAAGTTTCAAAGTTCAGATTTCTGTTATTGTTCTTTCTATCATTACTTGCGTTCTAAGTCTTCTTTCTAAATCTTCATTCTCCCTTCACTTTGATTCTGGTTTGATCTCAGTTTACTGATATGGTATCAGAGCTTTCATTTGTTGATTCCGCTGCAATTCTGTGAAGTTTGAAGTCGTGATCTGTCGCTGCTTCGATTCTCCCAGCCTTCGCTCATTCTGCAAAGATCAATCTTCGATAGATCCTCTGTTTCTGGTATTTCAATATCTCTGCATCTTGCATTTCGTTCTGCATTCTGTTCGAAGTCTTAGCCATGGAAGACAATCAGCAAACATTCTTCAACAAACGTATTTGTCAACTGACTGGAGAAGAGAACTTCCAGTCATGGAAACAACAAGTTCTCTTAGCTGTCAGAGGATTCAACCTTGAAGATCTGTTGTTCGGTGCTGTTCTAGTTCCTCATTGGATTGATGATGGAGAAGGCAACAAAATCGTAAATCCTGACTTCGCCAAGCACAATCAACAAGACAGCTCATTAGCTTCGTGGCTTCTAGCATCCATCTCTACTCCAATCAGCAAGGGACTCACTGGATGCATGACTGCAACATCAATCTGGACGAAGCTACATCAGCACTTCTCATCATCATCTACAACGAGAATCATGAATCTGTATGACAGATTAAAGGTTCGCAAGCACTATAACCAATCAATGAGGGAGTATCTTACAGAAATACAGCTGATTTGTGATAGCTTAGCTGGATGTGGACATCCTATTGAAGAGATGCAACAAATCTCTATTGTTCTCAATGGCGTGAAAGGACAATATGATCATGTTGTCTCGGTCATCCATGCCAGCAGAAAACCTTATGATCTGTCATCTATTTCTTCGGTGCTGCTCGATGCAGAAGCTAGACAAAAAGAGATAGCATTTGATAATTCATTTCCAGTTGCAAATGTTGCTGAAAAATCATCTTCAGATCAGCTACCAGTAAGCCTAGGACAACCTGTGCAACAGAATCATCAATCTGAAAATCAACAAAATGCTGGACAACAACTGATTCCGGAGTATCAAGCAAACTCCACAGGAGGATATGGCATAGGAAGAGGTAGAGGTAGAGGCAATGGAAACAAGCCTCAATGTCAGTTATGCGGCAAGTTTGGACATCTGGTCCATCGTTGTTTTCAGAGGTTCAATGTGCATTTTCAAGGCGTGACTGCTCCTCCAGGCGAGATAAGTGCCAATCTTGTCTCCTCAATGCCTTGGACCGTGGATGGCCAACAACCTCTACCTCCTCAACAGATGCAATACCAACCTCCTCCGATGATGTCTTCAATGCAGCAGCTGCCTCAACCTCCTCCGGTTCAGTATTATCAGCAACATCAGAATCCTATGATGTGTTCTCCCATGGTTAATCAGTATGCATCTTCTCCTACTCCTTACTATATTGTTCAGTCTTCACCTGGCTTTCTCACAGCTCCTACAGCCACAACACCTTCTACTATGGATACTACTAATCAAGCTCACATGACATCCAACTCTGGTCATATGCAAGTCTCGGACAAAGCTTGGTATCCCGACTCCGGTGCTACCAATCACTTTGCGCAAGGTCCTCCTCCAGGTACTACTCTCTATCCCTATCATGGCTTAGGCAAAGTTCAGGTTGCCAATGGGAGTTATCTTGACATAGCTAGTGTTGGTACATCGGTTATCAATACTGATACCAAATCTCTTGTCTTAAAAGATCTGTTTTATACTCCTAAAATAACAAAGAATCTTGTTTCTGTTTCTCAGTTTACAAAGGACAATGAGGTTTTCTTTGAATTTCACCCGACTTGCTGTCTTATTCGTGATGCTGTGTCAAAGAAGGTTCTCTTATCTGGAGTAGAGAGTAATGGCTTGTATAAGCTTGATTTTAGCAAGATAGGTCATGTTGGAGCTGTGTGTAACCAGTCCACTCTTTTAGACTATTCTGTTAATAAGAATTCTGAGTTGTATGATTCTGTTTCAAACAACAATCAGTTCAATAAAGCATGTGATTCTGGTATGTTATGTTTCTCTACAAAAGTTAAAATGAAATCGTCCACTCTTCACCAACGCTTGGGACATCCCTCGATCAAAACTCTTACCTTAGTTGCTAAGAGTAATAACATTGCTGTGATTAATGATACTGATTCCTGTGCTGCGTGTGCCATTGGCAAATGTTGCAAATTACCATTCAAACATTCTGAAACAGTTTATCAATATCCTTTGGAGCTTGTTGAAATGGACCTTTGGGGACCTGCCCCTTTGTTGTCAAATGGATGTGCTTACTATCTAAGTATTGTTGATGTGTTTACTCGGTTTACATGGACTTTTTTCTTAAAGAAAAAGAGTGATGTTGCGCAAGTTTTCACAGAATTTCACAAGTCTGCTGAGAAGCAACTCGGGATGCAGTTAAAAGCTATTCAAACCGATAATGGAAGTGAGTTTCGTGCTCTTTCTTCATACCTGTCTCATCATGGCATTAAACACAGGTTTACTTGCCCGTATACATCAGAACAAAATGGCATCGTTGAGAGAAAGCATCGACACATTGTAGAAACAGGTTTAACTCTAATGAAACATGCGTCTTTACCTATGCAGTATTGGACCGATGCCTTCTTTACTGCTGTGTTCTTGATCAACAGATTACCATCTAAAGTGGTGCAGGGTGTATCTCCGCATGAAAATCTGTTTCTTAATCCTCCTGACTATGAGTTCTTACGGGTGTTTGGGTGTCTTTGCTTTCCATTATTGAGACCGTATAACAAACATAAAATGGACTTTCGTTCTTCACCTTGTGTGTTCCTTGGCTATTGTGCAAATCAGCATGGTTATAAATGCCTTGACTCATCTGGACGTGTGTATGTTTCTAGACATGTCAAGTTTCATGAAAGTGTTTTTCCATTTGCCAATAAACAGGGAGAGTTTATGCAGTCATCGGCTGTCAAGAACACAGCCACTTCTTTACCTTTCTTCTTACCTTTTAATTCAAGTTTGTGTAATCCTGTTGATGATCATGTGTCTGAAACTACTGTGTCTACACCTTCTTCTCATCCTGATATTGTTCCTGTTGATTCTCAGGATAACACATCTGCTTCTGCATATGCAGAGTCACCTGTGGCTATCAGCTCAGATGATATCAGCTCTCCTGATAGAGCATCAGATTCATTGCCTTTAGAAAACTCTGTTCCTGAGATGTCATCACCTGTTTGCTCTATTCCTATTCCACCACAAGCCATCAGATATGTGCCCCACGGCTCTGAACTGCTGCCATCTGTTATTGCATCTCAACCATTGACAAATACTTCAGGTAATTCTGATTCTGTAAATGTTTCTTCTCCTATTAAAAATTTTACTTTTGATCAGCTTCCAGTCAAGTATGTACCACATAATTCTGATCTCGTACCAGCTGTTTCAACTATACATAATGAGTCCAGTGTTGCTGATCCATCTGTGATTGTTGTACCTCCTTCTTCATCTGGTCGCCCAAGTATTCATCCCATGATCACCAGATCTAAAGAAAAGTCATTTAATGCACTGACTGCAGCTATTCTACCTTCTGAAGAGCTTAGTCACTCTCCTCCTGATAACATCTATGAGGCAATGCTGTCACCTTATTGGAAACAGGCAGTTCAAGATGAGTTACAGGCCTTGGCAATCAACAATACGTGGTGTCTCACGTCATTGCCTGGTGGAAGAATTCCAATTGGGTGCAAGTGGCTGTTTAAAGTTAAGAAGAATCCTGATGGCACTGTTGCCAGATATAAGGCTCGCTTGGTAGCTAAGGGCTTCTCACAAAAGCCAGGGTTCGACTTTCAGGATACTTTCAGTCCCGTGGTAAAGTCTCCCACGGTCAGAATTATCCTTACTCTAGCCTTAACTCATAAGTGGCTCTTGAGACAGGTTGATGTTAACAATGCGTTTCTTCACGGTGAACTTGCTGAGGATGTATACATGACGCAACCTCCAGGATTTGAACAAAGGGATGATCAAGGAAGGGTGCTTGTGTGCAGACTCAACAAGGCACTCTATGGATTAAAACAAGCCCCGCGTGCATGGTTTGAAAGGTTTAAAAATTTCTTACTTAGTTCATTATCATTTAATACATCTCTAGCTGATAATTGTTTGTTTCTCAAAAATACTGATCAAGGAAGTATATTTCTTCTTGTATATGTTGATGACATTGTTGTCACAGGGAGTGATTCATCAGGAGTGGAGAAAGTAATTGAACAGATCAATAGGGAGTTTAAACTAAAGGATTTGGGTGTGCTTAACTATTTTTTAGGCATGGATGTGCAGGTTGGCGAGGACTGCTTGCTACTCTCTCAGAAGAAATACATAACTGAGGTTCTTCTTAAGGTTGGAGTGTCCAATGCCACTGCTTTGCCAACTCCGATGTCAGGCAATTTTCTTGGGAAATCCTCGACAGGGTCTGTCTCTTTACCATTTGATCCTACTTTGTACATGAGTACTATGGGGGCTTTACAGCATGTTTGCATCACCAGACCTGACATAAGCTTTGCTGTCAACAAGCTTAGTCAATTTATGCAACATCCTACTCAACATCACTGGAAGGCAGTATTACGGGTGTTGAGGTATCTTAAAGGTACCATCAATCATGGTTTGTTATTTAGAGCGCCTCCTGTGCCTTCTACTGAGGTAAGTCTGGTTTCATACTCTGATGCTGACTGGGAAGTGATACTCTCGATAGGAAATCTGTGTCTGGTCATTACTTGTTATTAAATAACAATCCAATTGTTTGGAGTTCTAAAAAGCAGTCTGTTATTTCCAGGTCGAGCTCTGAGGCTGAGTATCGAGCTGTGGCTAATGCCATGTGTGAAGTAATGTGGGTTGTCTCGCTGCTGGCTGAGTTAGGCGTCAAGCTGTCTTCTATTCCTATTATCTGGTGTGACAACACGGGAGCTGTTGCCCTTACAGAAAATCCAATTCAACACTCTAAGATGAAGCATGTCGAGCTTGATCTGTGTTTTGTGAGGGAGAAAGTTCAAAATGGACAGATAATTGTTAACTTTGTTCCTGCAGCTGATCAGGTAGCTGATATTCTTACTAAACCCCTGACTGAGAAGCTGTTTTCTCAGTTTCGCAAGAAACTCGGAGTCATGACATTTGATGCAGCTTCTGTGGATGGTTGTTTTGATGAAGTCAAGAGTGTTCTCAGCATCAGTTCTGATGATGATCATGCTGATGATCTAAGCAACAATGATGATCTATGAATCTGCTGATTACTTGCTATGTGATATACCATACTTGGTACTTCTTTATCTTTCTCTACTTCTGTCATTCCTCTGTTTTTTTTTTACATCTGATTCGTCTTCAATCATCTTTCTGGTTATGCTGTATTATGTGCTGCTTATTACTCTATCTGGTATGCAATTTCTGAGTTTTCATCCTGCTGTATATGGTGATCTGTTAGTTCTTTGAGTGCAGATCTGCAATGGGGTGATTGTTCGTTTGTCAGCATCAAACTGTCTTATCATTCTGGTAAACTCTCTGTTAATCAGTGGTGTAGTGTATATGTCTTTGCTTTTCTCAGAACATTCAGTTCATCAGCTCTTTCAGTTCCTCAGGAATGATCATCTGGGTTAATAAAAAAAAAATATATGGATCATCAATCATATAATATCAAGAGTGTTATCTGGCATAGGGTGAAGCTTAGATGCCAAAAACAGTAGTTGCAGAGATAACGTCAAGATACTCTGTATACACTTGAGGCGGGTAAGATGGAGGAAAATTGAAAACCTCCCAGCTTCACTGGTAAGATGAAGGCAATGAAAACCTTCCTGTCAGAATTTCGATAAAGAAGCATCTGTTAATCAATACAAATGAAGGGAAGTATGATTAACAAGTTGATCACCTGAGTCTGAACTGAATCTGATGTTCTGTGGTGTTCTTGGTAAGCTGAGTATTATTTGATCACCCTGACTAATTGTTGATGAGTTAATGAATGATCAGATCTTGTTTGATATGATGAACGTATGGTTATCTTATTACTGATCTAATCAAAGTTCTGAGAGATTGTTTGACAGCAGAATGGTAAACTCACAAAGCTGCTACGGTGATAGTACATAAGCTGCTGGTAATCAGTTTCATCAGGAGCATGGTTTGTAAGCTTGAAAGAGATGTTAAGAAAAGTTCTTTTTTGAGGAATGTTAGGATGTATGAGATTGATGAATGAAGACCACTTTTGTGGTTACGTACATTGCAAGTTATCAAGGAAGCTCAAGGAAGTTTCCTTGCGGTTCAAGACAACTCTAGAAGAGTCTTGAGTGTTCCTAGATCATCAAGGCTAGCTTAGGCATTGTGTTTAGTATAAATATAGGTGTAATCTCAAATGTAAACTTAACTTGATTCAATGATAAGTTTCAAAGTTCAGATTTCTGTTATTGTTCTTTCTATCATTACTTGCGTTCTAAGTCTTCTTTCTAAATCTTCATTCTCTCTTCACTTTGATTCTGGTTTGATCTCAGTTTACTGATACATAGGAACTTGAATCCAGCCCATATCCTAATGGCGTTGGGAACGAGCTGCGTGGGATGTATCATGTAGTACCGGCACAGTGCCTGCAAATCCTCGCAGAGAGGAAAACGCAACCCAGCATCGATCTGGGCCGCATAAAGGTAAACCTCTCCACTGCAAGGATAATGCAGACCTAGGCCTGGATATCTAGGGACATCCGCCGCACCAAGACCACCAAGCACCCCCATCGTTTTAAAATAAGCTGTCTTCAACTCGTTGGGCTTGACATCTACTCAAAACAGTTTCAGATATAGCACAACAAGCATAAAAACAAGGAAAAGCAGGGGATATTCCCAAAACAGAGCAGTGAAATAACAAATTTTTACCTTTCGGAGAAAAGATAGGCGTCTGAAGCTCAGGCCCATCTACCACCACCGGAGTGGCTGCGGACCTCCCAAGGTCAGTCTGTCCCCCCGTCGAGGCGAGCACGGCACCATCCCTAATGGTTAGGGGAGCATTGGTGTTCTTAGGCACCTTGGAGGATGAGGAAGGAGCCTTGTTGGTTGTCTGCTTGATCTTTCCAGTCTGACTGCGGGTAGCCATGGAAACGGTTGGAAGAGAGATTGAAGAAGATTGATGAAAAGAGAGGAAAAGTTTGCAAACAAAGCTCTGAAAGTCTGAAGGAATGAATGCGTAAAAGACAAAATAAAGAAACTGATGTCTCTTATGTAGGCCAAAAAGGAGTAACCGCCGCGGACAGAATCGAAACGACGCAGAGGAATAATTGCACCTTTTTGGAAAAAATCGAAGCAATGTCTGAATTCTAAGAGACACCTCGGGGAGACAAACGATCGGCCAGTACAGACAGCTGTCAGACTGCCATTGGGTTACGGAATATTAAATGACAGGCGTGCCTCAAGCGACCGTTCGACTTCCGGATGACTGTGCAGTCATTAAATTCCAAAGTCCACTGAGCAGACAAAGTGATCGCCAGCGCACTGGTAGGCTTTATCAGAAATACCTTTGGTAGGTAATGATCGCCTAGCAAAGAAAAATAGACTTTCTCAGGCCTAGGTTACCTCGAGTGATCACCAAGAGGGAATAAAAAGAAGAATATTCCTTCAGTCTTGGACAATACGATGACTGCTCGCCAAACAAACATGAAGCGCCCCTCAGGTCATAAACCACTACAAGAGACAAGAAAAACCGAATTTAAGGCGTCACTATCTCAAACCCTACTAAGAAATCAAGTTCGACTAAAGAAACTTCAATCAAGCTTCGGGGGCAAATGTTGGGTATCGATATTGACAGCCCAATAAGGAAAAGGCCTCGAAGGCCCAGTAACCCTGGAGGGGGTAAACCCAAGATATTCGAACTGGATCAGCTAAAGTACCAGTCAACTTGGCCCACCATAGAGTGGCCCAAGATCGAGCCCAAAGTCGATATGAACGCCAAAGGCTCCCCAGACTGCTCACCATCCTTCATCAGGCCGCGACCTCTCAATGCTCGCCATGGGAGTGCTCGCCCTGAAGAGAGTCTTGTCTCTCTCCTCTGGTCCCACTAAACGTTAATAAGGAAGTGGCCACGATATCCCGCGTATCTCGTTCACATATTCACTAAAGATTAAATATGGTAACTGCAATATCTCGCCGTAACTGCCATGTCTTATTATCTTAATCTTCAGCAACACAATATTCACTAAGATATACAGTTGCCTTATACAGTTTGATCTCTCCTACCCTATAAATACCTTTGCTTTACATACGTTCCTTACGTTTTGAGATATACACACACATATACTCATTTAAGCATCGGAGAGGGACCCAGAGACACCCCCTCTGTTGCGCTCCCCTACCTGCAGGTTCACCGAAGTTGGAGTAGAAGCACCCTTCAGCATTCGTCTGGCATTCAATTCACTGGCAGATCAGCAACCAGGATTTCACGATCCAACAGCTCACAACACTTAAAAGAAGGGGAAGGATTGTTCTCCTTATTTAGACAGAAACGTTACGAGGGGGAAGGACTTTTGAAGTTGATTTTGATCAACATGGAGGTTATTACTTGCCATTGAACTGACTGAAACATAAGGTTTGTAGTAATTTACTTTAGACATTTTTTATAAATATATTTAATATCTTTATCTGGATACTTTTGTAGACGATGTGTTTAGTCGAATGTGCTCTTCTCCATTCTAGGGCCCCATGTATACAAATGAGTCATGATAGTTTAAGTTAGATGACTTTATTTACTGTGAAACTTTAGTGCTAGTTTTTGTATATTAATAAATCTTGTACTTATTTATGATTTGATATAATTATTTATACAAGCTTGTTCAAATATTAAACTAACATACTAAGTTTCCTTTTTCAAAGTACAAAAAAATAGTATTTTTTCTAATTGGCAGAGTTCAAGTTATTTGAGGACCATAATAAAAGTTATTGCTTTGACGAATTATATGTATTTACTTTTATAATTTATTGTAAGTTTTTTATTTGGATATGTATTAAGATGTACATAGATAATTTTATAAATAACACATCAAATCTATTGTGTAGTTCATATCTTATAGCACAAACAAGATAATTAATAAAAATAACAAACAAAAGATCGTATTTAGCCTTGAATGATAGTTGATGTCACATAAATTTTATATTTAGCAGTGGTATTAAATAACATTAACAAGTAGTTTTAATGGTGCAACATTATCATATATTTTTAATAGTGAACATGTTTTTACTAAATACCCATGTTTAGTGACAAGATATTATGTTGTTGATACCATTAAATTGTGACAATTATGGTCATTGTTAATATAGTGTATATTGTGACGACAATTATTGCCACTAAATGTCATCGACCTAATAGTGGTGCCATACCTTTTAGTGGTGTCATTTTACTGTCTGAGAGACCTTTAGCCACCCGACGTGACTTAGCCCTCCACAAAAATTGTATTGACGACAAATCAGCATTTGTTAATGAGTTTTTTCCGTGATTGTAGTTGTACATTCTTGTAGTTGTGGTCGATAATGAAGTTAGCGCCGCCTTTGGCCTCAAGGCTAAGCGATTCCTTGAGGAGAAAATGGTTGGTATCTTGGAGAAGCTAACAACCCAAATCAAGGCAGAGAATGCCTCCTTCCCATTGGTGCCCTCCCAGCAATTGCTGAATACTTGTCCTGGAAGGCCAGGAATGAAGCGGCGACTCGTGAGGTGCCACGCTCATCCGAGAGTCCAATGGGGAAGGCCTAGGCGACAAAGAGGAGGAGTATGCGTATGTGTTCTCCTTTCAAATGCGGCGTCTTTGGATGGAACCTGAGGAGTTGTCCTGTTGATGTTTTTTTTGTTAAAGTACATGCATGTAGTGGTCGATTGACCTGTTTTGTACAAGACGTCACCCTTAACATTGCATCCCTATTAATATAGTTAAATTTCCTTTAGCATTTTTCCATACCTTAACTTATTTAATGCTTCAATGTCTTATAGAACCGTCTCCCCTACTTTTTCCCCTATTGATGTGACACTATGCTCTACGTAGGGACTTTAGACTCTATATTACACTCCACCTTGTTAGTGAAACCTATTTGCCTTAAGCGAATATTAGACTCCACTGTTTACTTTCCTAAGTCATAACCAGTGGGTGAATACTTAAATGCATGTGTACCAGAGTCGTTGCGTAGGACTTTGACAAAAATCATGAATGTTTAAACTTATTTGGAGGCATGCTTTATAGGTATAGGAATCATTATTTCATCCTTAAGTTTGAAAAAATCATTAAGGTGAATGATCTGAAGGTGATGAAGTGAGGCGTTGCCCTTAACATTAATTTTAAATCTGTAACTTTCGTCAAACCATTAAGGCAAATAGGTGCGGACATATTCCATGCGAACCTATGCTTTTATACTTTAATCATTAAGTTCAAAACGAACCATTAATGCTTATATATGAAGCGTTGTTATGCTATTTTATTCTTTAATCCTTACGTTCAAAATAAACAATTAAGGCTTACATATGAAGTGTTGCCTTCAGGAATATAAAGTCTTTATATGTTCTGCATTTAATGTGTTCTTTAGACTTTTTCCTTGCATGTCTTTGTGTACGTAGGCATGCGGGTGTGCTATAACGGAGACTCTATAGCGCCTCTCCCATTTAGGGGATAATTTGTTGATCTTGTTTTGGTGTGCAAATTTACTCTTTCACAGTACCATTTCCCCCAGCAAACATTGGTGAGCATAGACTCGACAACTGTTGTATCTAGTTGTTGCAATGCGCATTTTGTCATGCGTTTCTTCCTATGCCGATCACTTTTCATTTGTCAAATAAGCTCGAGGCTCACTTGTACCCATTTTATGTTTTCGTTGAAGTATTTTCGGTTCATGTTTCTTCCAAGACGTCGACTCTCTTCTTCAAGACATCCAAGAAAACTGTATTAGCCGCCTCAACCTGTCCATTTGTTTCTGCATGACTCACAAACGCGTAACAATGTTTGATATCAATTCTTCCAGGAACCATTCAGTTTCTTGTCCCACAAACGGGGAACCATTCTTACTAACAAGTATTTTAGGAACACAATACCTGCATATGATGCTCCACTTTAAGAACATGATAGTTTTGAATTTTGTAATTGATGCCACTACCCATTTCGAAAAAATAATTTATGGTGACGAGTATCCATTTTTACTAGCATGTTGATCGGGGTAGGGGTCCGACTAATATATGCCCCACTGACCGAAGAGCCAACCGTTTGGGATTGTGACCATCTGAGATCTTTACCCATGGGGTTTCCATCTTTTCTGACACGGGAGGTGTCACAATCCTATTATGCTCCATATCCTTCAGCACCACCGATATTTCTCTAATCAACTGTGTGAATATCTGATGGGTGCGGCGAGTTGGGCAGTGCTTATAGTCATCCTTTTTGTAATGGCGTGTTTCATGTTTTTTCCTTCCCGTACCTTTCATTTCAAACAAGGTAGAGCTAATTTCACATTTTGGATCGAGTTTTCCTCAAACTGTTTTACGTCGATATAGGGTTTATGAAAGATTGAAGGACTTATCCTTATGTGATGACTTGGTCAAATTATAGTGCAAATGTTTGTAATATCTTGTCAAGGACTCAATATCTCCCTAGCGTACATCATCTAAGTAGCCCACATATTTAAGGAGGTGGCGCTCGGGCGCATATTTTTATAAATGTGTATAAGTTTTCAAAAATATATTTTATTATCTAACGTAGTTTAAGATTACATTTAGATCTAAGTAAATATTTTTAATCAATTGTTTTTTTAGATTCTTGACTTATCCTAAGAGTCATATTGATAATCTCTTTGTAACACCTTACGCACAACCAATGACGAAAACATGCACATGTGTAGCGCGTGCTGGACTCTAGTATAACCATTAGGGAAATACACTATAGTGGATTAAAAAACTTTCATATTTTTTTCCCCAATTGTTTATGTATAATACATATATCTACATGTTATGATGGTAGAATCCTTTATTTACTATTGTAAATGACACATTTATGTGTTGATTCAAGTTTTTCTATAACAATTCATTGAGAGTAAATAGTTTGATAAACCCTAAATACTACAGTTATATACAGTAATACAAAATGACATTAACAGTGAAGGAAATAAATCAACCTAAATGCACAACAACTTCCTTAGTAATTTAAGAGTTTATTGATCAAGGTAACAAAACATTTTGGTAGACTACATTTCGAGTGTGTATATATGTACTTTCTTTGAAATTGAAATTTTCTTAACCACAACCTTTGTTATTGACTGTGCAGTACATGTTATAAAGTAACATATAATTGAGCATGACTACCAACATGGTCAGAAAAATTTATGTTGACGTTAGACAAAGTTTGACGTTGCCCCTTTTTTATAGTCATCACATTTGAAGAGGTAAGTAACCATATTTGTGTTTTCCTTCATAATCTTGAAATAAATGCTTTAGTTAATATACATTGTCCACCAAGAACTTCCACATTAAAGAAATTACTCATAAAAACAAACATATCTATCTTGTGTCATTACAAAGCCCATCATTAGCTCGAACTTCGTAAAAAATCAATATCGGTGCACCTTTCTTAAGTGTTAAGATAATGAGTTTACATTCCTTTTGGGGAAATAGAGATTACAAATTCACGTTGATATAAACTCTCAAATTTGTTATCAATAATGGTAAGAATAGAATATATGTTAGATAATCATATCTAAATTTTGTCCAATGTCACCAGGATTTGAACATACGCACTCTGATACGACTTTAGTCTTGCCTACCTTAGCCAGCATATAAATATACGTTAATTTTATAAATACTAATTCATTTTAAATTGTTTGAATTTATATATGGAATGAAATTCTTATAACGACAGTAATCTAAGTTTTCAATTTCACGATTATCTCAGGGTTTTTTTGGGAAATGGGGAAGAGAAAAATGTAGTAGATGAGAAAGTAAGTAGGTAGGAGAGTATCAACATGTAATTATAACTCAAAAAATCGATGACTCATTAGCAAGAAGATAGAAGGTTTTTTTAAACAAAAACGAAAGTATACATAATGACTCCGCTAAATGACATTTCAAAATTAAAGGGTTTAAGGTATCCGAATAACATTTTTAAAGTATAATTTAGGCACATAAAAAATATATGGTATTAATAGTTTACGTGACATCTGTAAAGGTAAGTGAACATTTTTGTGCTTTATTTGATATCCTTGAAATAAATAGTTTGGTTCATTGAAACTGTCCACTAAGAACTTCCGCATAAAAGTGATTACGCATAAAATCCAAACATATTAGTCTTGTGTTGTTAGAAAGTCCATTAGGCTCAACATTCTTTAAAATAAAATGTTAGTGCACATTATTTTAATAGTTCTGTTACACAATCAAATGTGTATGTTTTTTAAAATACTTTGAAAATTATATTGTTAAAAAACTTATAGTATTTTTGAATAGATTTCAGTAATAGGTAGATGATCAATCCAACACATCATCGAGTTTATTTTAATTTAGTAGTCAAATTTCTGGATGATATTAGTTTTACGTAATACCATTAATAACTTTGGGAAAAAAATTACTAAACAAACTAACAAAGATATTTTACTATCAAATTAAAGTAACTTTGTCAAAGTGTTGAATTGATCATTATGCATTAACATTGATAACAAAATAAGTTGTTTTAGCATTTTATTTCTCTCATTATTTTAAAAATATATATTACATGATCGACCATTTAACTTGTATATGAGTTGCGTTGACAACATAATATATACTTATCATTCTGTAAACTTGTAAATTTACATATGAATAAAAAGAATTTTAGATTAATTAGGAAACATTCATTTTAGGGGCGAGAAAAAAAGACTGGATGGACCGAAATCCCGACAAAACCGACCTGAAATCGGCCCACCTAAGACTGGGATCGACTAGGACCGAGACCGAGTAGGCGTTTTTTTTTCTCTAAGGTCGGTTTAAGTCCCGGGCTCGTTCTTTACCCTAAAAATCCCTATTAGGACCGACCTAGACCGAGTTTTATTAAAACCTAACAGTTAATAATTTACGTTGGTCTTCTCTTCTCTCTTCTCGTTCAACCTCACTCCAGGAACCACCACCAGCCATATTCCTGAGCACCCTCTCCTCTGAATCTCTGCTTGTCTTCATTTTGTTTGTGGCCTTATCCAACAGTCGTCTCGCCTCCGCCGTCATAATCTCGTCGTCTTGCCTCTCGCCGTAAGTGTTCTTCACTTCCTTCGCGATTTGCTTCTGATGTTCGTTCGATTTGCTTCGGTTGTTTCGAAGTTGCTTCTAGTTACTTTGATTTGCTTCACGATTGTTCCAATTTAGTTTTCGATTGTTCATAATTAGGTCACATAAATTTGTCTTCACGAATTCGCGATTGTTCTGATTAGTTGAGTTGAGTCGAGGATTTGAGTTCTGACTACTGGATCTTGATTTGCATGTGGCACTGTAAATTGCCCTTCTGCAGATGTAAATGTGAACAGGCTCTCTCAAAAGCCTTAACACGTGATGAGCTTTTATATGTTAGTGCCAAGTTCAAATTATTGGAACCAGATAAAGATGGATGTGTTTTTATTGACAATTTGAGAAGAGTAAGATTTCTTTCTTGCATACCATACTAGTTGTTTCTCTGCATGTATTGTTATTAGGATATGATATGTTATGTACTTATGTATATACTTAAGTATGTACCAACCCACCTTATCATTAATTTGACTCTGTTACCTGATTAACTTCAGCTACACTCTAGATTTAGGATTTTTAAATCATATTAATGAAGAAAATGTATTTCAACTTTTTAAGTCATTTCCCTCTAGTGTAATATTTTGTGTTTAATAGTAGATTGTTCTATTTTTCTACTGGATTGATCTATTGATGTTTCAGTCCCATTTGTTTCAGTCACATGATTGGAAGGAATCGATGGTTGGGAAGTAGGAAATCAGACTGAGGCTGAGGTTTGAGATGTTAGACTGAGGCTTAGGATGTCTACTGATTTTTGTTGGCTAAGGATTGGGCGTTAGTTTATGTTTGTTGATGTCTACTAATGTTTGCTGGCTCTATATTTATAATGTGTATTTGGATTGTATGTTTGATACTTGATTTATTGTGTTTTGTGTTTGTATGTTCTAAATTTGGTGAAAATTCAGACAAAAAACTGTATTTGTTTGGACTGGAAATTTTGGTCCAAGACCGACACTGACCCGAGTCTAGCAACAACGACTTGAGCGGGCTTTTTAGACCGAAATCAATCTCGATCTCGGTCTCGATCCTCCACAGGTGAGGACCAAAACTTCGGGTTCGTTCTTGCCAAAAAGAACGGCTTGTCCCGCCCAAGCTCACCCTAATTCATTTCATGAATAGTAGAAATCAAATTTCTTTTTCCACACCAATTTTACTTTGCAAAGTTGATTATTTTGTATGCATTAATTATTTATTGCTTTAGACAATAGATTATGTATATTAAACATATAAATATACATAAATTTTAATAGATCTTAATTCAATTTAATTTCTCAAAATTTATTGATTAAATGAGTTTTTTAAAATGACGATGATCTAAGTTTTCAATTTCGCGGTTATCCTAGGTTTGTTTAAGAAGGGACAAAACACGAGAGAAAAATCTAGTAGATCAGGAAATGATAATCTAGTAGATCAGGAAAGAAGCATGTAATAGAATAGCGACATGAAATGATAATTAAAAAATTCTATGGCTAATTACAAAGAAGAGAGAAAGTTTTGAAACTAAAAAAAGTGATATTATACACAACGACTCCAAAACAAATGACATTTCTAATTAGAGTTTCAGTTACCGGAATAACATTTTTGAAGTATAATTTAGTTATGTAACAAACATATATGGTATTTATAGTATAGTGATGCAACATTGCGTTGTTATAACATGGTCAAATTTTTAAATTTTGATTGGAACAAAATTTTACCTAAAAATATACACTCGAGTAGTTTGTGCAATAAAACGTAGCGCAAGCAAAAATATATGAGTACTATTGATCTAGTGGAAGAGGGTGATCGTGTTGAGTTCGTAACTTTCCTAGAACCTTCTTTTTATAAGGGGTTTCCTATCCATAATGTGTATTTAAAAAATGGTGAAGAGAGAAAAGGTAAATGACTAAATAGTCATGATAACTTTAAACTAATTATATTATTAAGGGGTATTTGTGTAATTTTGAAGGTAACTTCTAGGAAAAAAGACTTTTGCCTTTTTGGTATATATTAGACTTTAACTCGCGCTACACACATGAACGATGTCATTCATCGCATGAGAGGTTTTACGAAGACATGAACGATCTAAGCAAAACTAAACAATTGGTTCAAAAATAATGTAAACTTAAATTATGTTACATAATACAATATATTTTCAAAATCATATAAATATTTTTAAAAAAATATCTCGAGAGACCGGGAAACCTTTTAGTAGTATTCCTTGATCCGGGGTCTTCCAATGAATTTTTAAAAATAATATATAAGTTTTTAAATATAATTTTTTTTATCTATAGTAGTTTATGTTTACATTTGCATCTCAATAAGTATTTTAATTGTTTAGTTCTTATTCGATTCTTGTATTATCCTAGAAGTCAGTCCAATAATACCTTTGTAACACCTCACGCACGACCAACATCGTTAACCTGCACACGCGTGCCGAAGTCTAGTATAAACATTAGAAAAATACACTTTAGTGGATTAAAAAACTTTCAATTATTTTTTTCAATTGTGTGTGTATAAGACATATATCTACATGTTATAAAGGTACAACCATTTATTTACTATTGTAAATGACATATATGTGTTGATTCAAGTTTTTTCTGTAACTATTCATTGAGTGTATATAGTCTCTACAAGCACACTATAATTATATATAGTGATACAAAATGACATTAATAGTCAATGAAAAGAATCAACTTAAATTACGAAATACAATTATAGGGAATTTAAATGCACAACTATTTCCTTAGCAATTTAATAGTAACAAAATATTTGTTCAGACTACATTTTGAGTATCTATACCAGTAATTCATTTGAAGTCTCCTTTCTTAACCAATTTTTATTTATTTATAGCAGAATACCATGTGATAAACCAACTTATAACTGACAGTCTAATAAAAGCATAGTAAGAAAAATATATGTTGACGTTTGCCAAAGTTTGACTTTG
This sequence comes from Chamaenerion angustifolium, assembly GCA_946814005.1. Lineage (NCBI taxonomy): Eukaryota > Viridiplantae > Streptophyta > Magnoliopsida > Myrtales > Onagraceae > Chamaenerion > Chamaenerion angustifolium. The sequence continues at coordinate 16,377,968 of OX328277.1, read as the reverse complement.
TGTCATGCTTATAGTCACCACAATACTAAGACGACGTATTGAAAACAAATGTCTTAATTCAAATGAACATCTTTGTTCATTTTGAAAACAAAAGGTAAATGAACATTTTTGTTATTTCTTTGATATCGTTGAAATAAATGTCTTAGTTCATTTAAATTGTCCCCCAAGAACCTCTAGTTAAATGAGATTACGCATAAAATCCAAATATGTCAGTCTTGTATGGTTTTAAAGGTCATCATTAGGCTCGTAATTTTGAAAAAAATTATATTGGTGTCCCTTTCTTAAGTGTTAGATAATGAATTCACATTCCTTAAGTGGAGATGAGTTTACGTAGTCACGTTGATATAGACATTCCAATTCATTCTCCATAATATTAAGAAAATAATATATGGTAGATAATCATCTCCTAATTGTTTATGAGTCCCAAGGATTTGAACCCCTCAAATACCGACCCCATTCTTGTCTGCCTTAACCAACATATAAATATATGTCAATTTTGACCGATCTTAATTCAATTTCAAGTATCTAAAAATACATTCAATTATATACTTCAAAATAAATTTAAAATGAAACTTTAGAATAAATTAAATTATTATAAATATGGTAAGCCTTCTTTATTTTGTAGACACAATAAAGAATTTCAAAAATTATGTCTTGAAGTTACTTTATGCTCTCCTCTTGTTAGCTTATTTCCAGTTCGGTCAGGACAACTATTGTGTTTGTTTTTGCGTAGATAACACAGTTGTATCCTGGGAAGTAACTATCTCGTTTTTCTCTTACACAAACCTATCATAGTAAGAATGACGAAATTGTGTTAAGGAGATCGTACACCTCACAACCCTCAGTTAAACATAAATTACTTTGACGGGGCTATTTCTTATTTATTCACAATTTACATATCGTTGTCGAATTACACATATTTGTTTAGAGTACACTTTGATCCAAAGGAATTATTTTATTGCATATGAATCATCTAAACTAATAACACATTTCTCGTAGACCACATAGACCGGCAATGTAAAGTATCTTAGTATATTATATAATCAAGGGCCTCAACCCAAGAAGCCATTGAGGCACTACTTCAGACTGGAATACCAAACTCTTTCCTCTATCACATAGCCGCTTGGACACTTTTCAGTCACTAAGAAGATTAGCCCGAATCATGCATGTGTGGACACCCTTTTCTTCTTTCTAATCAAGATTTTGTTAGTTATTATTTTATGAACACCCTATGGGTGAGCAAAATCCGGTTCGGTTCGGTCTTGAAATCGGGACACAAATTTCCAGTCCTCTATTTTCGGTCTTGAGACCGAAACCGGGACCGTTAGGATCATTTGATACGGTACTGGTCTTTTTGGTCTTAGACCATTTAGGCATATATATTTATTTGCGTAGAAACCGGTCCAACGGTTTTCATAATTTCGGTTGGATGCCTATGTTTTTCGTACCATATTTTCTCTACATAGAATGAGCTCCCACTAATGGGCGACTCAATCCCCCAAAACCAACATCTCTCACTCGCACAAAGTGGGGGTGCTCATTTATTAAGAAAGTACTAGGAGAACGAATTACCCTTATACAGTAAAGTCACATACGTTGTAGCAGTTGTGCGACCGGAAGACACAACGAGCAAGGTGATGCGCATCTGTTAGAAGTTGCGGCGACTCGCGAATCTCACACCAGTAGTGGAAATGTGCCCTGCACCCTTGGTCATGTATTATTTCTCCAGGTCTGACCACACAAGGATCTTTCAGACATATATATGTATTGCGCCCATAGCCGCAGCCGACGCAGCGGTTGGTGGCCACCTAGTGGACACAATATCGAGAAGATTCCATAATGACCATCCTCTTCTCACAAAATCATCGACACAATCCAACTCCCTTTTCTAGAACCGGGTCCAAGGTACTTGTGAGCACACTCATCGAGCACGGACTAAGATAATAAACATTTAACTGAACCTCAAGTCTCTATTCAGCGTAATAAGGGTACGTACGCGGATCTCACACGACTCTGAGTGAAGATCACATCTCGGGTCATACCCATGGTCGTTTTGGGTGCGCCGCAGTATGGAACGCGCGCTACAGTATATCTACTCTCTCATGGAGCATATGTCCAAATGTTGTACATATGTCCATCAGACACACAAAGTACCCGAACCAAAAGTCACAAAGACTCCCATCCGACCCGTGAGTGGATTGGTAGACCAGAATTCGTCGTAGTGCAAAATCAGATAGTTCCAGACACAAAGACCTTTCCGGTCATCCCAATAGACTTCCAGAACCCAAAACTATCACATGTCACACCTAGCCACAGAGACATAGAAGCTATCACCCGTGTGAGAGGGTGGTCTAATCCACTTTGACATATTTTAATAAACAATCACAGGAATAACACACAAAACACTCAAACTGTGAAAACATGCATACTCAAATATAATTCAAGTTAAAGATTATTGTATGGGAAATTAAAATCAATAAAGTACATCACCAAGTCTAGACAATCCTAGAGACTACAAATGCCTCACTAAAGACTAGCTCTTCAAGGTTGAAGAGACAGTCCACAACCATATCATGCGTATATAAGTACTGTAAACTCATCACCTTGTGTCTAACCACGTCTCTAACATAGTTTTGTTTGATATCTACTTGCTATGACTTGTTATGATACTTGAGTTTCTTTGTCACGGATACTGCGACCCCAATGACTCAGCAATCAATCCGCAAGTCTCTTCATCCATACAACCAACTGTAACCACACATTCGACATCCATCGCGATCAAGACAATGCGTGACTGCTTCTTGCTCATCCACGATAAAGCGCTATCGGAGAGCAGAGCAGATTCTCCGAGTTGGATTTTCTCTCATTAAAGTCACCACCATAGTCCACATCGTTATACCCAGTCATCCAGAGATTCTCAGACCTCTAGATATCATATGATCCTATTTACTGTCATTTCTTCAATCTGGGTTCAGCTGTGTACCGACATACCATGCTGACTGCATGATAATTATCAAGCAGAGGACACACTATTGCGCACATCAGGCTTTCAACTGCAATTAGCTAAGAAATTTGTTTTATCTAGTCCATTTCTTTTGTAGTCTTTAAACATATATCCATATTGAGAGGTTGACCATAGTAAGTTGTAGTTTCAATTGAATTGCAGTTACTCATGTTGAACATTTCCAACACTTTGTTTATGTAGCTCTCTAGTGAATGCTACAACTGCCTCCTACGGCGATCTCTCGAGATCTGAATCCCAAGGATGTGCGTTACCTCACCTATGTCCTTCATCCCAAACAAATAAGACAATTGAGCCTTTACCTGTGTAAGGAACTCCGAGCTATTTACGGCTATGAGTATGTCATCTACATATAGTCATAAACTCAAAGTTCGGTCCAGACCCTTTTGGTGTACACGCAATGATTCACATCCATTAAGAGAAATCCATTTTCCACGACCAAATCATAAACTCTGCGCTACCACTGCCTAGAGAACTATTTCAGACCATAGATCAGTTTGTGAAGTTTGCACACCAAGTGCTCATGGTATTTCTCCACAAATAATTCATACAACTCCATATAGATCTCTTCTTCTAACTCACCATTGAGGAAGACAGTATTAACGTATATCTAGTGGAGTTCCAGGTCTAGACTCAATCCAATAGCCTGAATCAAACGAGTTGTGATACTCAACTTTTCATCAGCCTTGATCTTCATCTTAAGAACACATATAACTCTATTACTCTGTGTCCTCTTGAAGGTCGATTAATTTCCAAACACCGTTCTTCCTTATAGATTCCATCTCGTTCAAAGTGTTCATCTCATCCTGCATTACTTTCATCCATTCTTCTTAGAAGGGTGTAATGAGAGTTTCTCTAACGTTTTACGACACAATAACCATATCGTCAGATATTAGGGTATTTAGTTCTCCATCACTTTCGAATGCATTTCGTCGGGAGGAATACTTATGTTCTTGCTCACAGACTAACAACTCATTACTACCAGGGTATGACCATGATCACTCCCACTGAGAATGAGATCCCTAATGCTCCCACTGTCATCAACATCATCAGGACCGGAATTTGTTCCATTCGCTCCAACAGGCAGTGAATCTGAAGGACGACGAACTGATTCATCATCTGAGTCTTCAACTCCGCCACTTGAATTAACTAGTGTCTGCTCAACTTGATCTTGAATCTCATATAGATATCGATCCATATCCATCTATCCCTTCTTAGGAAATTTGTTCTTTAAAAAAGTTGTGTCTCGTGATTCGATCTCGGTAACACTCTCACTGTCCTGCTCAGCTATAAAGGCATACCCCTTGGAGGTATCAGAGTAACCAAAAATACTATTTTTTCCTCTAGGTCCAATCTTTTCCAAACTTATTTGAGAAATCATGGTTGTAAGTGGCGCACACCTGTGGGGGCATATGATTAAAGTCTAGAACTTATTCCAGTCCAAAACGCACATGGAGTAGATTTAACCGTATTCGTCGGCACATGGTTCAGGATTTAGGAAACAATCTTCAAAGTGTTTCCCCATAACGAAATCAGTAGTTCAGTCTGCGACATATCGACCAAACCACTTCAAGGAATGTTTTATAGCGCCTATCTGCAACACTATTTTGGTGAGGGTGTAGGGGATCGCCAACTGATGAATAATTCTCTTTTCCTTACATAAACCGTTAAATTTCGTTGAAAGGTACTCTTCTTCCACGATCAGGGTGGATGGCATTTACCCTACTGTCTAATGGGTGTAATCATCTGTAAATATAATGAAATTTCACGCTTCGTGTCGAACTATATCACTAAGAGTGTCACACACGACGGAATGGATTAATTGTAATGGAAATTCGACTCTAGGTACCTAACCAAAAGGCTTTCCGGTGGAATTTTTTGTTAGACAACTTACACAAGCAAACGACTTCACTTGTGGAATGTTGGGCACCAAACCCCAGTTATGCTAGCCGATGCATTCTATGTTGATCTTTATAGTCAAATCTAGTTTGTCTTTCATTCACATTGCAAACATATCCGCGAGTAGAAGGAAACATGAAATTATTATTGTTGCATTAATCCAAATCCGAAACAATAAATCCACCAGAAATAATACCCGAAGTTGAATCTAAAGACAATTGAATGGAAGATTCATGAAAAGATAATCTAAAACATAGTTTCATTAATCCTAAGACTGAAATACCATTTCGGCGATTCTGTGGAGCATAGATAGAGGATATGACTTCAGACTAAGACTCGACCACCGCGCAAGCACAACTCACAAGTTCTAATCCTTTCGACTTCAACACGAAAGCCGTCGTCGATGTAAATTCAGGTAATTTCACGCGGGACTCTAAGGTACTCTAAGAAAACAACATGATCCTTGGCTGTGTGATTTGTCGATCCCGAATCCAAAATCCACAAAGGGCATGACTCGGTAAACATATCGGTACTAGGAATACAAAATTCACTAGATTAGCCACTAAGTCATTAATGTCAGATCGATTCAAGGCATGCGTTCACAAAGTTTACCCACTGGCCATAGTTGAAGCATTTCTTGTATTTAGGCTTTTCGGTCTTACGCGAACATTTCCGTAGTGTTGTTTTCGGAGGAGTCCTTGGGTTCACCTCAGTCTATGTACAATTTGCCTTCATTGCATTTGTGCTATCGCGTTGTGCATTACTTCTTCGTATTCATCGATTCTTCTTAGGTCTAGAGGATGGCGTTACACACACATCAGCCTTAGGCATGTCCTCTTCGGCTCAATGTGCCTTCGAACGTGTCCAACGATATTGAGGCCCTTAGAATGGGTTATTTAGATTTTCAAATGTTGCAGGAGTTAGGCAAAGAGTGTATTATGACCTAGATTTGTTGCTCATCGATCACTGATTGACCGTTTCCCTTGAGTTTCACAATCATATTGACCACATGCCTCTGATGCTATCTCAAAGAGTGTTGAGGATTCATCTTATATGAATCTAACTTAATGTTGAGTGAGCACAACTAAGCAGTCGTATAGAACCAAGTCTAGCCTGCAAAGCATACCACAACCCTTTGAGCTCAAACCCATAAAGGGTGTTGTCATCCACCGTACTCAGCATCATGGCGCACGTCTCAACATCATTAACCTCCCACTTGAATGGAAAGGCTTATGCTGATTTGTAATTCCAGAGTCGGGGATTTTTTGAATCTTCTTGATGGGGTTAATGGACTTCTACTTAGTTAGGACCATCTTAATACGCTTCCTCCGGATTTTATAGTTCTCATCGTTAAGTCTAAGCTTTTGTCCAACTAAGCAATGATGTTCTTTCATGGCTGCTTAATTTCTTTAACTAAAGGAAATTCTAACAGGATCATGGAGACACAAGGAACAATGTTCTATTGCATGTAAAAGACAAGTATCATACCGATAGGACATACTTGAGAGCATACTTAAACTCGGAGGACAACTCTAGCTATGTCGAGAAGCACTCCCCGTTTCTAAGCATGCCCTAAAGTCACTGTTATCAATCGAAACACAGCTTATACCAACAGTCCTTAACAGACCGGAGTCGAACAGATCACACTAAACCAAAGTGTTCGACTCTTACACAAAACAATCGTCCTAGCATTATTTAAAGAAATTCGGAGAATCTCGCAGACTGACCGATAAGTTTACACTCAGGAACATTTTCCTAGGTGTAGTTCGTACTCATCCAAACTTATGAAAGGCTACTAAGGACAATCCTAATGGTTTGCTATATATGCTAAGCGAAAATTAAATCTACCTATCTAGGTAATCTAATACATGCAGGCAAAGAAACAAACCATACATGTCAATACACACACATATATATTGATACCTTTCAAAAATAAATAATTTGGGGCTAATTTATAATTTTTAAAACTTTGAGGACCAAAGTCACCATAACCAAAAGTTTGGGGATCAAAATCACCTTGAATAAACATTTGGGGACTAAAATCACCATAAATGAAAGTTTAGAGACCAAAGTATCAACAAACAAAATTTAGGGACTAAAGTCTCAACAACTAAATTCAGTGACTAAAGTGTCAACAGATAAAAGTAATTAACAAGCTAGACCAATTTTCAAACAGTATGTTGGGATCTCAACAAGTCATAAACTAGTCAATTCTACCAGTCTTGGAGTCAAGAGCTAGGCATATAAAGTAAGGCAAGACTATCTACCCTGCAGAAAACACAAAGTAATCCAGTGAACTCAAGGAACCCAGACAGTGTTCATGTAATATAAAAGGGAAAAGTATGAAATTGCACCCGGATGTTTGCCAGAATTGGTAACTGCACCCATGATGTTTGTTCTTACACCCATATGTTTACACTTGTTTGTAATTGAGCCTTTCCATCCAATTCAGACAGTAACCGTTAAATATCAGGCATGTACTGTCCATGTGCCATATATCTGACCTGATATACCGAAAATACCCCCAGCCTTTTTATATATCTGACATGATCACTGGCGATTCTTTCATACACTGAAAGCGATTCAACAGAACGAAATCGATTCAACATAAAGCGATAATACATAAAACATTGACCCCAACCAGGTGAACAATTTTGCAACGGTGTAACGGGTACAAACTTGGACATGAACTTCCGGCCATCTCTGCAAAATGATATCATGAATTACAGAGAATGTGTGAGAAGGACAGAGAAAAAATTAAGTACAGCATATGCTCCAGCTTAAGCAAAGACATACTAAGCTACAAATTACACCAAATTGGAAAAGATTTCTTGCTTCAATATCTTGAAGAGCGGCGAGCAAGGATTTGCACAGAAGTAATTGGACTAATCAACTAGAAACCTACAGTACTATGTTTGCATATCACTGTGAAGATCAAGTTAAAAAACAAGAGACTGTTCCACACTACACTATGTGAGATCCAATCCATAATATTTGAAACTTCGAAATATATAAGGGCTAATCTTTCCCTGCAAGCCTCTCATGGGACTATGGGAGGATCTTGCTCTTTAATCTGGGAGGATGTGGAGGGAAAGAGAGCATGACTCTCGTGAATACTATTAATTTGTATTTTTTTAATCAGCGAACAATTAGAAATAATGGTTTGGTAGAATCAAACAAATCCTCCATTCCTCTTCTCTTCATGTAATTAGCTTTATCCAGGCAAGGAGAGTAAAAATAGTTTTAGCATCTCCTCTTTATTCATTTAATTACTTCTATCCAAAGAAAGAACAAGAAAATTCTCTCCTTCACTCTCCCAACAACACTTCCAGTACTGAATTAATAAAGAGTCTAGCAGTCTGATAAGAGAATTCCACAAAGAACACTGCCATTAAAAGTTCTATTTCTCTGGTGACAGAAAATACTGGACATGCTGTTGACATCCATAAATTAAGCTTTCGCAGTTCAATTTCTTAAAGTTCTCTTTTGATATTATATTAGACCAAAATAAATGGTGATATGGACCGATTCAATTCAACCACAAATAAACCCAGATTCCACTCTCCACATATTAATGAAATTGTACATCTGTGAGGAATCGGCTAAAACTAGAAGAAGGCAATGATGGATCATCGGTAGCAGATAAGACAATCCTTTTAGCAACTGCAGAAAATTTTCAGAGGGATAGAGAGATTACCAGAGCAAAGGGAGAAGCAAGAGAGTGAAGGAGGACAGAGATCTTGGAAATAGGAGCGTGACGATTGTAAGAAAGACGTGGATAGACTGAGGCTGAGGCTAAGGGGTAAATTGGTCATTTAACATGACATCGGTTCAAAATTAACGACGACACGTGCCCTTCACGTGACACTTAACGGGATTTTTTAACGTTGGGTGCAATTACCAACAAAACGTAACATACGGGTGTAAATAATTGCGGCAAAAAACATATAGGTCCAATGACAAAAAATTGCAAACATCCGGGTGCAATTTCATACTTTTCCCAATATAAAACAATGTAAGACTCTCCCAGCAATTTAAATTGGTCCAACAGAGAATTTAACTAGCCCAAACATCATTAATGAAAGGGTTCATGCACATTTACCGAACTAAACAGTTTATTTGAACCCACACTAGGTCCACGATCGAGACCAAGTTCGTTTCGATTCAATTCAGGCAGACCAGGGCCTCCGAATTAGCTTAGACTGGTCTAGACAGCACTAACGCTGTGGTCTATCCACGAAGGCTGCGGTCTAGCCAAGAAAGGCTGCGGCTGCAACCACGAAGGCTACGACCCTTCTTTTTGGCCACATCCACCAAGCATGCGACCTACTCCCTCCACTCGAGCAGCAACCACGAAGCCTGCGGCCAACCTCGGAGTTGCGACAGCCGCGGTGGTTGTAGCAAGCAGGGGCTAAGGTGCGGCCGCGAAAGCCATCGCAGCCCCTGAATCTGTCTCGGGGTGGTGGTTTCTGCAGCTGGGGCTCGTCGCAGTCACGACTGACCGCGGTGGGAATTTTCCTGAAATTCGACAATTCGGAAACTAACCTAACACGGTTGTGATATCAATGTTGGAATGTACGAAACATTCAATCGTTTAGAGCACAAATTTCAACTTGGGCACTCTGCATGTTTCAGTATTTGAATATGTTATGTTTACAAACACCTTTGTCAACTACCACGTAAATCTAAACTTCTGAGTGATGCCTTACCTCGACCTTTATGGGAGTATTTTTTTTACGATGTCCCCAAAATTTAAACTTGCGCACTCTGACACCATGTGAAATTCAAGACGTACACCTTAGACAACTGTCTCATAGGTTTGAACTTGTGAGTGATTCTTGACATCAAACTTTTATGGGAGTATTTTTTTTCCAACATCCTAATTTGAACCTCTGCACTTTAACACCATGTAAGATTTAAGATATACTCCTTAGTCAAATATCTCATAAGTCTGAACTTGTGAGTGAAAGACTGTAGAAACAAACTAATTAAATTTGAATCCCAAAATTTATTAACATAATTCTTTTTTTAATAATCCTATAAATTTATCGACATATGTTTTTAACATAATATATAATTATCATCATATAAAATGTAATGTTCGATAAATTAACATAATAATTGATACATGTATCTTTTATACATAAGCTGACCTTTTCATATATATTTTTATTTTATAGGATTTATTATTTATTTAACTATTGATATGCATATTCTATCCACGTGCCTTATAAAGACTTATTAACCTTTAAACTTTAGGATTAAATAATGAAATACTAATAGAATTTAAATTTGATTAAATTCTGAAAAGATAATAAGTAAGGAATGGTAAAAAAATTATTTTACTTAACTCTTGAAAATACAAGAAAGAATGTAGATATTTAAATAAGGCAGTTTCAAGAAAATCTCACGTTCACCCAATGAGAGCGCAAATTGAATAGGCATAGAAGTTATATTAAGTGTACGTTTAGATAATTGGGTCATTGATCCCCCACCCCCAACTTAGTAGATTTTTGGAAGTTGATTGTAATAATGAATCTCTATGATTGCATTGATTGCGTGATTTCTCTTTTCAATAAGAAGTTTTGAAGTTGTTGGGCAAAAAAAAGTGCATAAAAGTAAAAATTATATAATTTAAATAAGTACATATAAATAAGGAAGGAAAGAAAGGAAGTAAAAACCTAAGACGTCGTCACTTCCATGATGCCGCCGCCTCCTCCTCCAAGTAGTTGTCTCTTCCTCCTGCAAGTCGCCACCACCGCCACCTCCTCCAAGTCCGTCCTCCTCATCATTCTCCTTTTCCAAGCCCACTGTCACTGCCTCCTCCTTCCACTTCACTCGCCGCCGGCGACTATGAAGTGGTGGGCTGGGATTAACGTTTCTCTTTATATATATATATATATATATATATATAATAAATATGGTGAATCGGTTAATTTTTCAAAAATTGATCAATTTTTACTATTTCGGTTTGAATTGCATTTCAGACTTTTTAATGAACCAGACCGCCTTTGTGACTGGTTCACAGGCCGGCCGGTTGTCTGGTCCATTTCTAATAACTATTTATTATACCCAGACACATCAATAAATGTCGAGTAAAGTCAATTCCGTGACACAAAAGCAAAAATCAATTCCTTGTTAGTAAAATCAGTAACAGGACTAACTTTTCACTTCTTCCCCTACCCGTACTCCCAAAACATAAAAGAAATAAATTATTTAATACACCCCTAGTATGTGTACCTGAATGGTATCCGCTATTGCTACTCCCAAGAATCTCCTAATCTCTAAAAAAAACTAAACTTTGTTAAAATAATACAATATTTTATGAGAAGTAATGATACATTATTTGATCCAATCTTCAGGCAACAGGTTGAGATTGCAGGGACAAGCTAGGTCTCTTGATGGCACCTCAAATGTAAGTTGTATTGTGCGTGGTATGTCGATAGCAGCTAATTAGTCCCAAAAAAAGGTAGAGGAACTCAAATTTGTCTGCTTGCCTGCGTCCCTCCATCCATAATTTTATTGCACTGCTCATATGCTTTTTTATAGGCTGCTATGCAGCTGCATGTCTCCTGTTGGTTCAACCCCCACCGTCACCCCAAGAAAGTTGATAGACTAAGATTCTTTAGTTAGTTACTGCTATCATGAATCGAGATTACAAGACGAAGATGAGGCAGTAGCATCAAAATCCAAGAATATTATTGAAGTGTTGTCCTTTGTCCTTAGGCTCCTGGCTTCCCCCAACAGAGACATAGCAATCTTCTCTGCAGAATACTCTTGATCCTTGTAGTGCCTCTCCTTGGTCTGCAAACAAAAGAACAAGTCTTAAGTTTCGTATCTCAGACCTTGTTCAAGAACGAAAGCAGAGATACATAAATAGAAAGATAGGACTTGGGTTGGGTGGGGGGTACGGTACACCTACCTGGAGGACTAGCTGAACTGCCTTTTTAGGTGATAGTACATCCCATAATCCATCACTGCATCAAAGAAATGACTCATTAAACGGATACTTAAAACTAAGAAACTGACACTCTTTATTTTTATTTTTCAATATTAAAAAAATAAGAATAATTTCTCTAATGACAAGTAAATACGAAGCTAGCATCTCCAATACCAAAAAGGACAAGTTTGGAGAAGCTACCTTCGTTTTCGAAACACTAAAAAAAGGGAGACCTGGCCCCACATCTGTTTATATGGACAAGATTCAGCCTGTCCTTACAGTCAATAAGAGTATTTTTGTAATACGACTCTTGAGCTAAAAGTGAAAAGTGTGGTAACACTTACCTAGCCATTACTGCAAAAGCCGTTCTCGTACGATCAATACGCACAACCTGACTTACATAAGGTTCTGCAGAGAAACGTGCATCCTGCTGTTTAACATACTTGTCTCCAAGCATCCGAGCAAGATTTAAACCTCAACAAATTGAGAGACTAAAGTCAGTGTCACAAGATGATCGCTAGGAATGATAGTACATCAGCACACCACGTGTCAAGCGTTTTTTCTTTCCTTTAATTGCTACTCTAAACCTAAATGAGACATCTGGCACAATTCTATATGTACTGTTATGTATATACCCAGCCTACCCATAGATTGTGGTAATACATGAAGCAACTATAATACCTGCCAAACGTGTCTCCTCGTCTCTTAGCGGGGGTCCAACCTCCCTAATGCGCAGTCTTTCGGAATAGCTAGTCAGTCTATGGTCTTCTGTCAATTTTATGAGCTTTCCCTCCACACTGACATGTGACATATCATCATTTATTTCAGAAAACATCTAAATATTAAGGTATTCACTAACCTCAAATCCAGATACAAAAATGGCTTGCTTTGAGGCCTAGCCTAGTTTAAGACACGAAAGTAGTGCTTATATAACCTATCAATTGAGCTATGAAGTACTCTTCCAAGATTAGACCACCCCAACCACAAAAGGAAAGAATCACATTCAAATAACTTTTATTACAGAAAGGATCGATCATCAATAAATCTACACATTTGCATGTTTGTCAATAATACAAATGCCTATGGGTAGGTATATGCCTACAGTTCTAGTGGCCAGTAAACTTCAAAGGTCTGTTCATTCACATAGTGAAAAAAAATTAAAAATGAAATCATCATTAATTAAGAAATAGACTATCCTAATCCTCTTTGGTTACTCTTCGAAACACACTTCTGAAAAAGGCAACTTAAGTGACTCCAACTTATCAAGTCATTGATTAATGAAAACTATTGGATGTTATCTAAGGGGGACAAGTAAACTATCATCAGATTGTGAGCACATACTTCATCACACAAGCAGAATCTCCCAAATTTGCACACTGGAGATATAAGCAGCTCTTGCAGTCGTCAGCCCAGACAAGCAGGACAGTTGCTGTACAACCCTGCAGACAAATCATTAAGATGGCATACGAAAAGAATAAAATTGATTAAGCAAAAGATTATTCATACACCTATCCGTCAAATAAGAAAGTCAATAAATAGAAAGATAAAGATAAAGGCTAAAAATAATTTTTTTTAAATGAGAGAGAGAGCTACAGAACTCACAGCTACCATACAAGATCTTTATCAAATAAAATTAGTTAACAATTATAAATATTCTTAATAATTGTTGCATCATTTTCTGAGTTAGATATCTGCTTCTGGGCAAGAAGACAAGGCATGTCTCTTCTGGGATTCCATAAACTGAAATTAAAACTAAAATATTTTCACCGTTTTCCATAATGATAGACCACTTTCAACTCAAACAATTTGATAGACCTTATCCCACCAAACATAAGAGTAGAAAGATAATTAATATATCATTGGAATATTTGCAAAATAAGTCAGGACTAGTGCCTCTCATCAAGAAGTGTCCAGTTAGAGAAATTGAACATACGATACAAATCCCACCTTTATAACGATCTAACTGAATTAAAAAGTGGACATATAAGCTAAAATATGAAATTAGCAGGTCATTCAAAGAAAAGGCCTGACGAGAATTTACACCGAAGCTATTGAAAACAGAATATTTTAAATAAGTTGGCTTAATAACCTCATATAAGTGATTCATGCATGCCTCAGTCCTGTAAAATGCCTCTCGAAGGACATATGAAGCATCACACATTGAGAAGACCTTGTCTTTGTTCAGTGAATCCAATAGTATAGCCGCAACCATCTGAGGTATAAGTCTGGAACAAGTATTGGGAAAAAAATAAGTGAGATATTAGAGACAAAACACTACAAGCATTTAACTGGATATGTTAGAATGGAAGAAATGAACGTTTTGACGAGAGAAAAAGGGTCAAAAATTAATAACTAACTTTCTAGCAGATTTTGCCGCCTCAGCCCCACCATGGCCATCACAAATTCCAAAAAGTCCAAACTGCATTTAGTTGTCACTTTAAGCATTTTTTATCCAGAGAATGCCTGCCTAATATATTACTATTATTTATTTTATTTTTTTAAAAAAAAAAGACCTGATCAAGCCCAGGGAGAGGCCACTGGTAAAAGCAAACATCCTCCATTTTGAGTTTTTTTCCTCCACGGCGCATAGCCATGGGATCAGATGCCATACCAACTCCAAAAGGCACACGACATTCAGTTTGAGGAGTAATTTGTACCTGGAAGGAAAATGAATATTTGATCTATTTTACTTTTTTGAATGGAAAGGCTAGTATATAATTAATAACTAATAACGGGGATATAAAAGATAAACAGATAAGTGTCATTGGCATATCAAGTTTCTGTAGTGTTCATGAACAAATGTGAATGTGAGTAAGACCAGAAGTATACTAGTATTACATTCCCCATTATACATTTTATTTAAGAGTTAAATACCAAGTAGCTACCTGAACTTTGGACGTTTTGCAACGAACTACCCCAACTTTAAAAATTCAAAACGGGCTACCTCAACTTTGAAGAAGGTGCAAATAGCTACCTAGCTCCAATTTCTGACGAATTTCCACCGACTTTCCGACGACAGTTGACGAAAAATTGGACGGAGGTAGCTATTTGCACTGTCTTCAAAGTTGAGGTAGCCCATTTTGAATTTTCAAAGTTCGGGTAGCTCGTTGCAAAACGTCCAAAGTTCAGGTAGCTACTTGGTATTTAACACTTTTTTAACAGGATGATCACCAACAATTGAACCTTCCTAGTGATCCGATTGGTATTTTACTATTCAGCAAAATGATGAAAGCTTGGAAATTGGATTCTTGTTACATTAATATGTTGAATATGTAATATCTGATAGAAAAGCAAAAGTATATGAAAGAACTTTTATACTTGCTCGACTCTCAAGAGGTAGGTTTTCCTAAGATTAAAGAACAGATAAGAAACGGCTCACTGATTTCTCAGATTCAACACCAGGAAATTCTGAACCAAAACAAGATATAATAAAAAAAAATTAAGATGGAGCCATATGACTTACAAACACACTCGATGTTGTACCAAGAGTTATTATATCACCAGTAGCGAGCACTACGGGATCGCCCCAATGTCTAGCCCCAGAATCAGGATGACTGATTGGCTGATCATTCAATAGTGTGCCATTTAAGCTTCCCATATCTACCAGCTCCCACTTCAAATTCTAAGACAAATAAGTTAATAAAATCAGTGCAGTATAAGGAATAGGGAAAGCTCCAAAAGAAAGACAAAGTTATACTCTTAAGGCACTTACATTTAAATTCCAATTTATCATTGCATGCTTCCCAGACACCTCTGAATCCTTCAACTGCAAATCACTTGGAGAAACCCTTCCTAGAGTTAGAGGAAGCCTAGAAGTATCAGTTGATTGCGCAGAGTATCGTATTCCCTGAGAAGGCCCAGATATAACCTCCAAGGCAAGGCTACTTCCTGCACTTACAACGAAGAAATACAATACCGTTAATTTCATTTTTCAGAAACCAAACTAGAAGAAGAGAAATTAACCAAATTTTCAATGGAATGAAAGCAATTACTTTGATCTTCGGTATCCTTTGGTAGATGATCTTGAATTCTATTCCCATCTGATCGAAATCTAAATTTGGGACTTAGGAAACTTAGCTCTTCCTTTCTACCATGCTTTTGTTCTTCCCTTGAGTGGTCTGTGCTATGTGATCGCCTAAGAGTTTGTCCAATGTAGGCATCATCCAACAGATCAGGAACAACATCAAGAACCACACTATCACCTAATAAGGTCAAAATTGCCAGGATATTCAATCAATTGTTGGAAGGGAATAGTTGCCAAAAAGATGAAATCATAAGCAAAAAGGACTCAATCTTCTCGCACCTTGTACATGCGAAGATAAAGACTGGATTCTCTGCTTATAAACAAGACCCTCAACTCGAGGAGAACTCAGATACTCTTCAGCATGAAGGCGTGATCCTTCAGTATCATAAATCCTTAAAGACTCATTGGCTTGATCTTGGACAAGATCCACATGATCTGAAACAAGTGGTCTCTCTAGCTCTCCAGTCTGCATAAGAGCATCTCATTTACTCTCAAAATGTAAAAAGCATAAGCAAGACACTAACAACATGTTCATATTTCTTGTGCACAGATATGGTCTCTGAAATGCCAGCAAGTTTCACTAGAAGACTAGAAGTGAAGAAAATCTATAAAGGTATATTTTGATATTTAACAATCAAATGATGCCAGCAGAAATGAATTGGATAATGCAGATTCAGTAAGAAGTCTATCATAAAGTAAAGCTCATAGCTGCAGAAGTAACGTTCATGTTTCAAAGCATCTATTGCCCAGGAGAAATATATGACAGACCAATGCTGTTCAATAAATGCAAATGTCTATGATGGAACAGTCAAACTGATAATTTCACTTAGATTTTAAGTCTACCAAACCGTCACAGTGCACCATTTGAAAAGACCTATACACTATCTTCGAATGAAGAATCAATCTGGATAATAATTGACAGTAGGGAATATCATACTCCTGAGCTGAGAGCTCCATCAAAAGGTCCAGGATTGTATAGACTACGAAAACCATTCGCCAAACACACAATTCACAATGACAATAACTTGGAGAAAGATCAAAGAATGGAAGATCTAATCAAATGCAATAAATAATTATATAAATCATCGACCACGGACAGGATACACATATGAAAACGAATCACAAAGCAGAAATCACAATGTAGTAAGAGGAGGGAAACCTTGATGAGGGAGGAGATTCGAAAGGGGGGAGATCGGGAGCGAAAGAAGCGCCAGGGCCGGCAGGCAAGGAAGAGAAGGAGGAGGAAGAAGAGAAGCATAAGGACACCTATACATATACCAACTACCCCTAATACGCCTACAGTAACTCCAACCCCAACCCCAACCCCATCACAACCAGGACATAGCTCATTGTTCCCTCGCATAATCGTCATCGCCTTTCCTTTCTCTCTTCTCCCCAGATTTTCTCTCTCTTCTTCCCAGACTTTCTCTCTCTACCTTGTCAAAACTGATTAACTGGGTGCGGAGTCCCGATAACTTCGCTTCTAAAATGGCCGCATTTTTTCCACAAAAAACTGGTCGCATTAACTTTATTTTATTTCAACCCCATCAATCATCTTAGATCTATACTTACATACCCATAATTTTTTCAAAAAGTTTGCATAATAAAAAAATATTTAGAAAACAAATAGGGTTAAATACCAAGTAACTACCTGAACTTTGAACGTTTTGCAACGAGCTACCCGAACTTTGAAAATTCAAAACGGACTACCTCAACTTTGAAGAAGGTGCAATTAGCTACCTCCGTCCAATTTCTTACAACTTTCCAACGACTTTCCGACGACAGTTGACAGAAAATTGGACGGAGGTAACTATTTGCAACTTCTTCAAAGTTGAGGTAGCTCGTTTTGAATTTTCAAATTTCGGGTAGCTCGATGCAAAACGCCCAAAGTTCAGGTAGCTACTTGGTATTTAACCCAAAAAAATATATAAACAAAAATGTTTCTAAATATAGGCATACGCACGGCCTTGGTACGAGTTGAATCACACCTCGCACCTTAGGTTAGTGTGTTGATGGGGGTACTTTTGTATTTATGACACGATTTTAATTAAAAATAAAATTATGTACCTATTGGAAAAAAATAGCATAAGTAGATATTTTAATTGTGATTCAAATGATGCAAAAAATATTAATGATAAAATACGACATTGCCCCCTAAAGTTTACTCTGTTTTTAAGTTTCCCATTAAAGTTTAAAATTTTAAATTTTAGTCCTAATGTTTCGACCGGATTAAAAATTCTCTCTTTCCGTCCATTTGTCATTTCTTCGTAACAGAAATGTGGTCATGCGAGTGACACTTGACTTTTAATATTCTTAAATGATCAAAGTGCTCTCCATTAACTATGGTTAGTTGTTCTTGAAGATGCCCGAAAACATTAAGTATACCTAAGTGTATACCATTTGTTGAATAATCCCCGAAGACTCTTCATTCACTCCCTTAGACTCTTCTCTCTCAGTTAAAAAAGGACACCAACATCCTCAAAGAAACATGAAAGTATATCTCATGAACTGTCATGTGTCAAAGTTTGAATTTTTACCCTCGTTTATGGCCATCAAGATGATGAATTCAAATACCTAAAATCACTATCGACGAGTAAATTTAAATTTTTTATCAGTATCTGTTAAGTGAAAAGCAAAGTAAGATTTATCCAATTATTGAAGGGATAATTAGCTTTAAAACAGCTTGAACAGCTTGAAGTTTTGTACCAAGCTGTTTTTCTGCTAACAAGTGAAACTCACAGAATACCTTAGTAGCATCAGATTTACGATTCAAAAAATATATCCATGTATATCTAGAGAAAGCATCAATAATACTAAGGTAGTAGTTGCTATTACTAGAAGAGAAGGGGCAGGACCCCATAGATCTACATGTACCAGTTCCAAAGGGTGTGAGTAGACTGTGTCCGTGGATTGATAAGGCAGATTCTTGCTTTTACCCACTGCACAGGCAGCACACTCAGATGATATGTGGTTAGTAGGCAGATTCTGAAGTCTCAGAAAGTTAACAAGGATGTTTTTAGAGGGGTGGCCTAACCTCATGTGTCACAGGTGAGAAGATTCAATTGTTTTAAGTGAACTAAGAAAACAACTGAATTCAAATTCAGGTAATGCAGTAGAAGATGCTTTATTAAAGCAAGTGACAGAGGAACATTCATCAGTATTATTAGAACTAGAAGCAGAGGAAGCATGAGGAATAGCAGAGGAAGCATGATTAACCATAAGCAGAGAAACATCATTCTCAATAACCGAGTTTTGAGCAGATAAAACTGCATTATTACAAAATGACTGGAAATCAGGTGAAAGACTCAAACATTGATCCGGACTAACAGTTGTAGACTCAACTAACTTATTTGAGCTAGACTTAAAACTAGAGAAATCAAGACGGTAAAGACCTCCTGATTCATAACCCTTGAGCAACCCCTTGTTGGAGAAGGAATCCTTAATCGGGCAGTGCGATGGGTGGAATTCAAAATAAACCTGATTATCCTTTGAAAACTGAGATACAGAAAGCAGATTTTTAGTAACAGCATGTGTGTAAAGCATGTTATTGAGAAGTAGAGGTTTGCCAGTAGAAGGTAAATGAGATGAACCAATGGCAGAAATATCAAGAGATGAACCGTTACCAACTATAACCTTACCTGGACCAGAGTATGGAGAGGTCATGTGCGGAGCAGGCTAGGCATTGGTCAGATGGTTCGTGGCTGCTGAGTCAGGGAACCAGCTTCCATCAGATGTGGCTGGGTTTGAGTTGCTGGCCATCAGATGATTTGCCTGGGTGGGTAACAGTGATGGAGGTTGAGATGGGCCAGGGGTGGTGTGAGGCTGAGGATTGGGAAGGACTTGGTATGGTTGAGCTGGGTTGACATAACATGGAGGGGCCATCATATAAGGGTAGATAGGTGGTACGGGTGAAGGATAGGGTAAGTACAGCATTACTGAGCTGTGTTTAAGCATTGGGAGGAGTTATAGTGGTGGTATGAGTTAGTTGAGGGTGAGCTTGGGATTTATGCATCTGAGGTGGTGGGTAATGGTGGGTTTGTGATGAGGATGGTTGTTGATATGGGTCAGGATCAAGATCATAAGCAGCAAGGTTGGCTGAGGGTGCTGGAGAGGTGGACTAAGGATCTGTGACACCAGTGAAGTGCACATTGAAGCGATGAAAACATCTGTGCACCAAGTGCCCAAACTTTCCACATAACTGACACTGATGTCTGTTATTACCAAACCCTCTACCACGACCTCTACCCCTACCAGACTGTTGATTACTAAAGGGTGGGAGACCGGAAGAGAATGACTGATTGTTCTGAGTTGTGGTCTGAGGTGTGGGCAGAAGACCAGACTGAGTGGGGTTCACAAACATACTATCCTTGTTTCCTGAGCTATTTTCATCATAACACACGAAAGATTTACTAGGATTGGCGACCTTAGCAGAAGCAATGTTAACACTGGCACTAACATCAAATACAAGGTCAGACTGTCAAGACTCAGCATCTAGTAAGACAGAACTCACAGAGGCAATGGTATACGGATTTTGACTAGCATGGATGACAACAATAACATTATCATACTGACCCTTAACACCATTCAGGATAATAGAGATTTGTTGCATCTCTTCTATAGGGTGACCACAGCTAGCTAAGCTAACACAGGTGGTCTGGATTTCAGTGAGGTAATCTCTCATGGGTTGATGAACATACTTTCTAACCTTAAGCCTATCATAAAGATGCATGATTCTAGTTGTAGAGGACGATGAAAAATCACGGTGAAGCTTTTGCCATATGGCAGCAGCTGACATACAACCTATCAACCCTTTACTAACCTAGGTGGAGACTGAAGCTAAGAGCCAAGATGCCAGGGAGCTGTCTTGTTGTAGGAACTTCGCGTAAGCTGGATTGGGGACTGCAGCTCCAGTCTCACCCTCCAAAAACTGAGGAATGTTGACTCCATGAAGGTGATTCTCGAGGTTATAGCCTCGGACAGACAGAAGAACCTGCTACTTCCATTGTTGGAAGTTCTCTTCGCCAAGTAGCCGTGCTACTTTCTTGTTGGCGAAGGCAGGTGATGATTCTTCCATGAATCAGTGTAGAAAAGGTTTAGGAAGGTGATTTCAGGCTCGAATAAGCTCTAATACCATGTTGGATTTTAGGGATTTGGCAAGACCAAGAAGAAGAACAGGAAAGGGAAAACGAAGGAGACAATACGGAAGCTTTACTGATTCATTTCTTGTTATTATCCAAGCTACAGTCGACAGATATTTAAAGAAAGACAACAGACATGCTAAAAAGACAGAAATTACTAGATAGTCCCTAAACCTTACAATAATTGAAACTTGACTCACAAGCAAACTATAATTACTGATTAACCCTTAAATATAAGTGTAAGACACACTCATAACCTAACATTATTTGTCATAAATGAAATACCGAGGCTAAAGTATTCTGCATGAATGCAGTACCGTTTAAATTATATAATATACTTCATACGTAAGAGTATTTAGCTTAAACCTTTAAACGAGTTTTATTACAAGATAATCGACGCTTTGTTAAACAAACATAGGAGATAAAAGAAATTGTAAAAAACTCTTATTGGTGTGGTTCCATCCTACGAAGTAAATTATTATTCGTAATAAAGGAAATACCGAGGAGAGTATCATGCATAAAAGGAGTACCGTTAAAAGTAAATATTAAACTTCATACGTTTGTATATTTTAGCTTAAACGTTTAAACGAGTTTTATTACAAGATAAACGGAGTTCAGTTAAACAAGACTTACGAGATATAAGAAATTGTATGAAACTCTTCTAGATGTGGCTCCATCCTACGAAGTAAATTATTATTTGTCATAAACGAAATACCGAGGCTAAAGTTTTATGCATGAATGCAGTACCGTTAAAATTATATAATAAACTTTATACGTAAGAGTATTTAGCTTAAACTTTTAAACGAGTTTTATTACAAGATAATCGACGCTTTGTTAAACAAACTTAGGAGATAAAAGAAATTGCAAAAAACTCTTATTGGTGTGGTTCCATCCTACGAAGTAAATTATTATTCGTAATAAAGGAAATACCGAGGAGAGTATCATGCATAAAAGGAGTACCGTTAAAAGTAAATATTAAACTTCACACATTTGTATATTTTAGCTTAAACGTTTAAACGAGTTTTATTACAAGATAAACGGAGTTCGGTTAAACAAGACTTACGAGGTATAAGAAATTGTATGAAACTCTATTAGAAATTGTATGAAACTCTTCTGGATGTGGCTCCATCCTACGAAGTAAATTATTATTCGTCTTAAACGAAATACCGAGGCTAAAGTATTATGCATGAATGCAGTACCGTTAAAATTATATAATAAACTTCATACGTAAGAGTATTTAGCTTAAACTTTTAAATGAGTTTTATTACAAGATAATCGGCGCTTTGTTAAACAAACTTAGGAGATAAAAGAAATTGCAAAAAACTCTTATTGGTGTGGTTCCATCCTACGAAGTAAATTATTATTCGTAATAAACGAAATACCGAGGATAGAGTATCATGCATAAAAGGAGTACCGTTAAAAGTAAATATTAAACTTCATACGTTTGTATATTTTAGCTTAAACGTTTAAACGAGTTTTATTACAAGATAAACGGATTTCGGTTAAACAAGACTTACGAGATATAAGAAATTGTATGAAACTCTATTAGAAATTGTATGAAACTCTTCTGGATGTGGCTCCATCCTACGAAGTAAATTATTATTCGTCTTAAACGAAATACCGAGGCTAAAGTATTATGCATGAATGCAGTACCGTTAAAATTATATAATAAACTTCATACATAAGAGTATTTAGCTTAAGCTTTTAAACGAGTTTTATTACAAGATAATCGACGCTTTGTTAAACAAACTTAGGAGATAAAAGAAATTGCAAAAAACTCTTATTGGTGTGGTTCCATCCTACGAAGTAAATTATTATTCGTAATAAACGAAATACCGAGGATAGAGTATCATGCATAAAAGGAGTACCGTTAAAAGTAAATATTAAACTTCATACGTTTGTATATTTTAGCTTAAACGTTTAAACGAGTTTTATTACAAGATAAACGGATTTCGGTTAAACAAGACTTACGAGATATAAAAAATTGTATGAAACTCTATTAGAAATTGTATGAAACTCTTCTGGATGTGGCTCCATCCTACGAAGTAAATTATTATTCGTCTTAAACGAAATACCGAGGCTAAAGTATTATGCATGAATGCAGTACCGTTAAAATTATATAATAAACTTCATACATAAGAGTATTTAACTTAAGCTTTTAAACGAGTTTTATTACAAGATACTCGACGCTTTGTTAAACAAACTTAGGAGATAAAACAAATTGTAAAAAACTCTTATTGGTGTGGTTCCATCCTACGAAGTAAATTGTTATTCGTAACAAACGAAATACCGAGGATAGAGTATCATGCATAAAAGGAGTACCGTTAAAAGTAAATATTAAACTTCATATGTTTGTATATTTTAGCTTAAACGTTTAAACGAGTTTTATTACAAGATAAACGGAGTTCGGTTAAACAAGACTTACGAGATATAAGAAATTGTATGAAACTCTATTAGAAATTGTATGAAACTCTTCTGGATGTGGCTCCATCCTACGAAGTAAATTATTATTCGTCTTAAACGAAATACCGAGGCTAAAGTATTATGCATGAATGCAGTACCGTTAAAATTATATAATATACTTCATACGTAAGAGTATTTAGCTTAAACCTTTAAACGAGTTTTATTACAAGATAATCGACGCTTTGTTAAACAAACATAGGAGATAAAAGAAATTGTAAAAAACTCTTATTGGTGTGGTTCCATCCTACGAAGTAAATTATTATTCGTAATAAACGAAATACCGAGGATAGAGTATCATGCATAAAAGGAGTACCGTTAAAAGTAAATATTAAACTTCATACGTTTGTATATTTTAGCTTAAACGTTTAAACGAGTTTTATTACAAGATAAACGGATTTCGGTTAAACAAGACTTACGAGATATAAAAAATTGTATGAAACTCTATTAGAAATTGTATGAAACTCTTCTGGATGTGGCTCCATCCTACGAAGTAAATTATTATTCGTCTTAAACGAAATACCGAGGCTAAAGTATTATGCATGAATGCAGTACCGTTAAAATTATATAATAAACTTCATACATAAGAGTATTTAACTTAAGCTTTTAAACGAGTTTTATTACAAGATACTCGACGCTTTGTTAAACAAACTTAGGAGATAAAACAAATTGTAAAAAACTCTTATTGGTGTGGTTCCATCCTACGAAGTAAATTGTTATTCGTAACAAACGAAATACCGAGGATAGAGTATCATGCATAAAAGGAGTACCGTTAAAAGTAAATATTAAACTTCATATGTTTGTATATTTTAGCTTAAACGTTTAAACGAGTTTTATTACAAGATAAACGGAGTTCGGTTAAACAAGACTTACGAGATATAAGAAATTGTATGAAACTCTATTAGAAATTGTATGAAACTCTTCTGGATGTGGCTCCATCCTACGAAGTAAATTATTATTCGTCTTAAACGAAATACCGAGGCTAAAGTATTATGCATGAATGCAGTACCGTTAAAATTATATAATAAACTTCATACATAACAGTATTTAGCTTAAGCTTTTAAACGAGTTTTATTACAAGATAATCAACGCTTTGTTAAACAAACTTAGGAGATAAAAGAAATTGTAAAAAACTCTTATTGGCGTGGTTCCATCCTACGAAGTAAATTGTTATTCGTAATAAATGAAATACCGAGGATAGAGTATCATGCATGAAAGGAGTACAGTTAAAAGTAAATATTAAACTTCATACGTTTGTATATTTTTGGTTAAATGTTTAAATGATTTTTATTACAAGATAAGCGGAGTTCGGTTAAACAAAACTTAAGAGATATTAGAAATTGTATGAAACTCTTCTGGGTGTGGCTTCATCCTACGAAGTAAATTATTATTCGTCTTAAACGAAATACCGAGGCAAAAGTATTATGCATGAATGCAGTACCGTTAAAATTATATAATAAACTTCATACGTAAGAGTATTTAGCTTAAACTTTTAAACGAGTTTTATTACAAGATAATCGACGCTTTGTTAAACAAACTTAGGAGATAAAAGAAATTGCAAAAAACTCTTATTGGTGTGGTTCCATCCTACGAAGTAACTTATTATTTGTAATAAACGAAATACCGAGAATATAGTACCATGCATGAAAGGAGTACCGTTAAAAGTAAATATTAAACTTCATACGTTTGTATATTTTAGCTTAAACGTTTAACCGAGTTTTATTACAAGATAAACGGAGTTCCGTTAAACAAAACTTACGAGATATAAGAAATTGTATAAAACTCTTCTAGATGTGGCTCCATCTTACGAAGTAAATTATTATTCGTCATAAACGAAATACCGAGGCTAAAGTATTATGCATGAATGCAGTACCGTTAAAATTATATAATAAACTTCATACGTAAGAGTATTTAGCTTAAACTTTTAAACGCGTTTTATTACAAGATAACGTGAGCTTTGTTAAACAAACTTAGGCGATAAAAGAAATTGCAAAAAACTATTATTGGTTTGGTTCCATCCTACGAAGTAACTTATTATTCGCAATAAATGAAATACTGAGATAGAGTATCATGCTTGAAAGGAGTACCGTTAAAAGTAAATATTAAACTTCATACGTTTGTATATTTCAGCTTAAACGTTTAAACGAGTTTTATTACAAGATAAGCGGATTTCGGTTAAACAAAACTTACGAGATATTAGAAATTGTATGAAACTCTTCTGGGTGTGGCTCCATCCTACGAAGTAAATTATTATTCGTCTTAAACGAAATACTGAGGCTAAAGTACTATGCATGAATGAAGTACCGTTAAAATTATATAAAAAACTTCATACGTAAGAGTATTTAGCTTAAACTTTTAAACGAGTTTTATTACAAAATAATCGACGCTTTGTTAAACAAACTTAGGAGATAAAAGAAATTGCTAAAAACTCTTATTGGTCGTGTGACACAGACATGTTGAAGGGCACCTATTATGCTTCTTTAGAGGTTTTCATCATGAAAGGGCTCAGAACAAGTGGACATACCTGATTTGGACAGACACGTACCTGTCATTGGAGTGGGAAAACAGGTTTGATCATTTAGACCTACCTTGTCTAAGAGTTCCTGAATGTACTTCTTCTGATTCAGAAGTATGAAATCATCACCTGAGACTACTTCCATGCCAAGGAAGTAGTTTAAGCTTCCTAGATCCTTTAGCTGGAACTGAGCATTTATGGAATCAACAATGTTACATAGAAGTGAAGAAGATGTACTAGTTATAACAATGTAATCCACATAAACAAGTAAAAGTACGAATGAGTCGGAGGTGGATTTGATAAATAAGCAGCTATCAGAAGTAGAGACATGAAAACCAAGAGAGTTTAAGAGAAAGAACTTCAGTTTTTCAAACCAGGCTCTGGGAGCCTGCTTAAGACCATACATAGCTTTTTGAAGTTTGCATACCAGATTAGGAGTGTTGGAATGAACCTCAAAACATGGAGGTTGTGTCATGAAGAACTCCTCATGAAGATCACCATGAAGGAAGGCATTGTTTATGTCAACCTGTCTGATACACCATTTATGAGTCAGTGCTAAGGAGATGACAATACGAACAGTAGCAGACTTAATGACGGGACTGAAAGTTTCCTGAAAGTCAAAACCTGGTTTCTGGGAAAAACCTTTGGCAACAAGGCGAGCCTTGTACCTGACAACAGCCCCATCTGCATTTCTTTTTATTCTGAATATCCACTTACATCCAATTGGGATGCAACCTATACGTAAGGGAACAAGGCTCCATGTGCTGTTTGTGGAAAGAGCTGTAAGCTCTTCCTGAACAGCCTGGAGCCAATGAGGTGACTGAAGAGCCTCGTGAATGTTTTGAGGCTCAGAGTTGATTAGATCAGTGGATAGAGCAAGGGACATAGAAAGCCCTTGAAGAGAGGTTTTCGATCTGGTTTGCATGGGATGCACATTGATGGAGGATTTAGGACGAGAAAGATGAGAAGATGAGGAGGGTTGAGCTGGAGGTGAGGTGGGGAAAGACTGATCTGAGTGAGCTGGTGGTGGGTGGTGTGGAGGAAACAGGATCAGAGGAAGTAAGAGGGACAAGTGTTGATCCAGAAGGAACATACCTGCATACCTCGGTAGGCGAGGATAGGTTAGGAGCTGAAACAGGTATTGTGGGAAGCTGAGTGGGAGTAGTGTCTTGAGTGGGTGTGGTGGAGGGAAGGCTAGAATCACCTGAAGTGTGAGCATGCACAGGAGGGCTAGAGGAATGAGATACTATGGAGGGAACAGAGGTTGGCTGTTGGAAGAAATGGTCACAGGGAATGAAAAAAGCTTTGGAAGGGGTGGAAACTTTGGGTGTATTGGAGGCATAGAAAGGGCCTGTGGTGTCACAGAAGGGAAATGTTGTTTCATGAAAACCAACATTTCGTGACACATACACTCTTCCAGAGGAGGATAGACACCTATAGCCATGATGATCAGAACGAAACCCAAGGAAGACACAGGGTTCTGATCTGAATGACAGTTTGTGAGACCTATACGGTCTCAGGTGTGGAAAACACAAGCATCCAAAAACTCTTAGAAAAGAGTAGTCTGGCTTGGAATTAAAAATAAGCTCATGAGGAGAACAGTTGTTAAGCACTTTTGAGGGCAATCTGTTTATGAGAAACACAGCAGTGGAAAATGCATCCGTCCAGTAGTGAAGAGGGATAGATGACTCTGCAAGAAGTGTGAGACCAAGTTCAACAATGTGGCGGTGCTTACGCTCCACCATGCCATTTTGTTGGCTTGTGTAAGGACACGTGATTCTATGAACTATGCCAAATTGAGATAAGTAAGCAGTAAGGAAATGGAACCCACCTCCACCATCAGATTGAACAGCTTTAAGTTTTGTGCCAAGCTGTTTTTCTGCTAACAAGTGAAACTCACAGAATACCTTAGCAGCATCAGATTTACGATTCAAAAAATATATCCATGTATATCTAGAGAAAGCATCAACAATACTAAGGTAGTAGTTGCTATTACTAGAAGAGAAGGGGTGGGACCCCATAGATCTACCTGTACCAGTTCCAAAGGGTGTGAGTAGACTGTGTCCGTGGATTGATAAGGCAGATTCTTGCTTTTACCCACTGCACAGGCAGCACACTCAGATGATATGTGGTTAGTAGGCAGATTCTGAAGTCTCAGAAAGTTAACAAGGATGTTTTTAGAGGGGTGGCCTAACCTCATGTGCCACAGGTTAGAAGATTCATTTGTTTTAAGTGAACTGAGAAAACAGCTGAATTCAAATTCAGGCAATGTAGTAGAAGATGCTTTATTAAAGCAAGTGACAGAGGAACATTCATCTGTATTATCAGAACTAGAAGCATGAGGAATAGCAGAGGAAGCATGATTAACCATATGCATAGAAACATCATTATCAATAACCGAGTTTTGAGCAGATAAAACTGCATTTTTACAAAATGACTGGAAATCAGGTGAAAGACTCAAACATTGATCCGGACTAACAGTTGCAGACTCAATTAACTTATTTCAGCTAGACTTAAAATTAGAGAAATCAAGACGGTAAAGACCTCCTGATTCATAACCCTTGAGCAACCCCTTGTTGGAGAAGGAATCCTTAATCAGGCAGTGCGATGGTGGAATTCAAAATAAACCTGATTATCCTTTGAAAACTGAGATACATAAAACAGGTTTTTAGTAACAGCAGGTGTGTAAAGTATGTTATTGAGAAGTAGAGGTTTGCTAGTAGAAGGTAAATGAGATGGACCAATCGCAGAAATATCAAGAGATGAACCGTTACCAACTAAAACCTTACCTGGACCAGAGTATGAAGAGGTCATGTGCAGAGCAGGCTGAGCATTGGTCATATGGTTCGTGACTCCTGAGTCAGGGAACCAGCTTCCATCAGATGTGGCTGGGTTTGAGTTGCTGGCCATCAGATGATTTGCCTGGGTGGGTAACAATGATGGAGGTTGAGATGGGGCAGGGGTGGTGTGAGGCTGAGGATTGGGAAGGACTTGGTATGGTTGAGCTGGGTTGACATAACATGGAGGGGCCATCATATAAGGGTAGATAGGTGGTACGGGTGAAGGATAGGGTGAGTACTGCATTACTGAGTGTGTTTGAGCATTGGAAGGAGTTATAGTGGTGGCCTGAGTTTGTTGAGGGTGAGCTTGGGATTTATGCATCTGAGGTGGTGGGTTGTGGTGAGGATGGTTGTTGATATGGGTTAGGATCAAGATCATAAGTAGCAAGGTTGGCTGAGGGTGCTGGAGAGGTAGACTGAGGATCAGTGACACCAGTGAAGTGCACATTGAAGCGATGAAAACATCTGTGCACCAAGGGCCCAAACTTTCCACATAACTGACACTGAAGTCTGTTATTACCAAACTCTCTACCACGACCTCTACCCCTACCAGACTGTTGATTACTAAAGGGTGGGGGACGAGAAGAGAATGACTGATTGTTCTGAGTTGTGGTCTGAGGTGTGGGCAGAAGACCAGACTGAGTGGGGTTCACAAATATACTATCCTTGTTTCCTAAGCTATTTTCATCATAAGACACGAAAGATTTACTAGGATTGGGGACCTTAGCAGAAGCAATGTTAACACTGGCACTAGCATCAAATAGAAGGTCAGAATGTCTAGACTCAGCATCTAGTAAGACAGAACTCACAGAGGCAATGGTATGCGGATTTTGACTAGCATGGATGATAGCAATAACATTATCATACTGACCCTTAACACCATTCAGGATAATAGAGATTTGTTGCATCTCTTCTATAGGGTAACCACAGCTAGCTAAGCTATCACAGGTGGTCTGGATTTCAGTGAGATAATCTCTCATGGGCTGATGAACACACTTTCTAACCTTAAGCCTATCATAAAGATGCATGATTCTAGTTGTAGAGGACGATGAAAAATCACGGTGAAGATTTTTCCATATGGTAGCAGCTGACATACAACCAATCAACCCTCTACTAACCTGGGTGGAGACTGAAGCTAAGAGCCAAGATGCCAGGGAGCTGTCTTGTTGTAGGATCTTCGCGTAAGCTGGATTGGGGACTGCAGCTCCAGTCTGATCCTCCAGGAGCTGAGGAATGTTGACTCCATGAAGGTGATTCTCGAGGTTATAGCCTCCGACAGACAGAAGAACCTGCTGCTTCCATTGTTGAAAGTTCTCTTCGCCAAGTAGCTGTGCTACTTTCTTGTTGGCGAAGGCAAGTGATGATTCTTCCATGAATCAGAGTAGAAAAGGTTTAGGAAGGTGATTTCAGGCTCGAATAAGCTCTGATACCATGTTGGATTTTAGGGATTTGGCAAGAACAAGATGAAGAACAGGAAAGGGAAAACGAAGGAGACAATACGGAAGCTTTACTGATTCATTTCTTGTACTTGTCCAAGCTACAGTCGACAGATCTTTAAAGAAAGACAACAGTCATACTAAAAGATAGAAATTGCTAGATAGTCCCTGAAACTTACAATAATTGAAACTTGACTCACAAGCAAACTATAATTACTAATTAACCCCTAAATATAAGTGTAAGACACACTTATAACCTAACATGAATGCTGTACCATTAAAATTATATAATAAACTTCATACGTAAGAGTATTTAGCTTAAACTTTTAAACGCGTTTTATTACAAGATAATGTAAGCTTTGTTAAACAAACTTAGGAGATAAAAGAAATTGCAAAAAACTCTTATTTGTTTGGTTCCATCCTACGAAGTAACTTATTATTTGTAATAAACGAAATACCGAGGATAGAGTATCATGCATGAAAGGAGTACCGTTAAAATTAAATATTAAAGTTCATACGTTTGTATATTTTAGCTTAAACGTTTAAACGAGTTTTATTACAAGATAAGCGAAGTTCGGTTAAACAAAACTTACGAGATATAAGAAATTGTATGAAACTCTTCTGGGTGTGGCTCCATCCTACGAAGTAAATTATTATTCGTCTTAAACGAAATACTGAGGCTAAAGTATTATGCATGAATGCAGTACCGTTAAAATTATATAATAAACTTCATACGTAAGAGTATTTAGCTTAAACTTTTAAACAAGTTTTATTACAAGATAATCGACGATTTGTTAAACAAACTTAGGAGATAAAAGAAATTGCAAAAAACTCTTATTGGTGTGGTTCCATCCTACGAAGTAACTTATTATTCGTAATAAACGAAATACCGAGGATAGAGTATCATGCATGAAAGGAGTACCGTTAAAAGTAAATATTAAACTTCATACGTTTGTATATTTTAGCTTAAACGTTTAACCGAGTTTTATTACAAGATAAACGGAGTTCGGTTAAACAAAACTTACGAGATATAATAAATTGTATGAAACTCTTCTGGGTGTGGCTCCATCCTACGAAGTAAATTATTATTCGTCATAAACGAAATACCGAGGCTAAAGTATTATGCATGAATACAGTGTTGGATTTAGGGATTTGGATGATGAACGGGATGAACAACGAAGAACAGAAGAGAGAAAGGAGAGGAAACACTACGGATTTCACCAGAAAAATTACATGATTATGTATGTTCAATAGTAGACAATATAAAGGAAAGCAACAAAACATAAAAGGACAGAGAATTGCAACTTAGTCCCTACGGCTAGAATAATTGATACTTGACCTGCAGGCAACAATAATTACAAATTAATCCCTAAACATAAGTGTGAGACACACTTATATCCTAACATTCCCTATACTTGATCTTGATTTTTGGAGTCCAAACCTCGATCTTGAGCTGAGCTGCTAGTCTGAAAGAGATAGACCATATTTGAAGACATAATACTTTCTTACCTTTTTAGTGCATTCTGAGTAGTTCTGCGATGCTTGACTGAATTTAACAGTGATGCACCTTTAGTTTTGAACTTCAGTACTAGCCTTTGCCTAATTCTGAACACACCTCTGATCATGATTTGATCAGGACCTGAAATCTGTGGTAATAGAAATGACATACTACCAGATTAGCAATACCAGGATATACTACATGTCATATGCATAAATCTCCCTATACCTGATCCGATTCAATTGCCAGAGTGCATCATAACTAGTCATGGTGGTCTGAGTTGGTTGAGGTTGAGCTTGGGATTTATGCAGCTGAGGTGGTGGGTAATGTTGGTTTTCTGGTGTTTGTTGATATGGGTCAGGATCAGTGTCATACGTAGCAAGATTGGCTGAGGGTGCTGGAGAGGTGGACTGGGGATTAGTCACTCCAGTGAAGTGCACATTGAAGCGATGGAAGCATCTGTGCACCAAGTGCCCAAATTTTCTACATAACTGACAGTGCAGTCTGTTATTACCAAACCCTCTACCACGACCTCTACCCCTACCAGACTGTTGATTACCAAAGGGTGGGGGACCAAAGGAGAATGACTGATTGTTCTGGGTTGTGGGTTGAGGTGTGGGTAGAAGACCAGACTTTGTGGGATTAACAGACATGATATCCTTGCTTCCTGAGCTATTTTCATCATAAGCCACAAAAGACTTACTGGGATTGGGAACCTTAGCAGAGGCTATGTTGACACTGACACTAACATCAAATAGAATATCAGACTGTCTAGACTCAGCATCTAGTAAGACAGAACTCACAGAGGCAATGGTATACGGATTTTGACTAGCATGGATGACAACAATAACATTATCATACTGACCCTTAACAACGTTTAAGATAATAGAGATTTGTTGCATCTCTTCTAGAGTGTGACCACAGCTAGCCAAGCTATCACAGGTGGTCTGGATTTCTGTAAGGTAATCTCTCATAGGCTGATGAACATGCTTTCTAACCTTAAGCCTATCATAAAGATGCATGATTATGGTAGTAGAGGATGATGAAAAATCACGGTGAAGCTTTTCCCAAATGGCAGCAGCTGGCATGCATCCTATTAACCCTATACTAACTTGGGTAGAAACAGAGGCTAGGAGCCAGGATGCCAGGAACTGTCCTGTTGGAGAAACTTGGCGTAGGCTGGAATTGGAACTGCAGCTCCAGTTTCATCTCCTAGAAACTGAGGGATGTTGGCTCCATGGAGGTGATTCTCGAGGTTGTATCCTCTGACTGACAGTAGAACCTGCTGCTTCCATTGTTGGATGTTTTCTTCGCCAACTAGCTGAGCTACTTTCTTGTTGGCGAAGGCAGGAGTTGATTCTTCCATGAATCAAGTAGAAAAGATTTAGGAAGTTGATTTCAGGCTCGAATAAGCTCTGATACCATGTTGGATTTAGGGATTTGTATGATGAACGGGATGAACAACGAAGAACAGAAGAGAGAAAGGAGAGGAAACACTCCGGATTTCACCAGAACAATTACATGATTATGTATGTTCAACAGTAGACAATATAAAGGAAAGCAACAAAACATAAAAGGACAGAGAATTGCAAATTAGTCCCTACGGCTAGAATAATTGATACTTGACCCGCAAGCAACAATAATTACAAATTAATCCCTAAACATAAGTGTGAGACACACTTATATCCTAACATGCAGTACCGTTAAAATTATATAATAAACTTCATACATAAGAGTATTTAGCTTAAACTTTTAAACGCGTTTTATTACAAGATAACGTGAGCTTTGTTAAACAAACTTAGGAGATAAAAGAAATTGCAAAAAACTCTTATTGGTTTGGTTCTATTCTACGAAGTAACTTATTATTCGCAATAAACGAAATACCGAGGATAGAGTATCATGCATAAAAGGAGTACCGTTAAAAGTAAATATTAAACTTCATACGTTTGTATATTTTAGCTTAAACGTTTAAACGAGTTTTATTACAAGATAAACGGAGTTCGGTTAAACAAGACTTACGAGATATAAGAAATTGTATGAAACTCTTCTGGATGTGGCTCCATCCTACGAAGTAAATTATTATTCGTCATAAACGAAATACTGAGGCTAAAGTATTACGCATGAATGCAGTACCGTTAAAATTATATAATAAACTTCATACGTAAGAATATTTAGCTTAAACTTTTAAACGGGTTTTATTACAAGATAACGTGACCTTTGTTAAAAAACTTAGGAGATAAAAGAAATTGCAAAAAACTCTTATTGGTGTGGTTCCATCCTACGAAGTAAATTATTATTCGTAATAAAGGAAATACCGAGGATAGAGTATCATGCATGAAAGGAGTACCGTTAAAAGTAAATATTAACCTTCATACGTTTGTATATTTTAGCTTAAACGTTTAAACGAGTTTTATTACAAGATACACGGAGTTCGGTTAAACAAGACTTACGAGATATAAGAAATTGTATGACACTCTATTAGAAATTGTATGAAACTCTTATGGATGTGGGTCCATCCTACGAAGTAAATTATTATTTGTCATAAACGAAAAAACGAGGCTAAAGTATTATTCATGAATGTAGTACCATTAAAATTATATAATAAACTTCATACGTAAGAGTATTTAGCTTATACTTTTAAAAGTGATACAATGAAGTACCGTGAAAATGATGAAGACAATGCTTTCAAAAGGGAAAACATCTTTGATAATCGGTTGAATATTCAATACAAGGTAAAGGCTCTTTATATAGAGCAACTAGAATAAAACCCTAGACAAGAAACTACTTAGACTAATAATTATTAAACTAGAAGACATTAAACTAATCTATGTGGTGTTCTCACATACACCCTAGTTCTTCGTTTTCTTGATGTTGTATGCTCTGACATTCATCCACGGTCTTTGTTTTTCTTGAGTTGCTGAATTTTGACCCCAAACTTCCAATGCTCTTTGCTCGTGACGAATCCAAAGTTTAATCCCGATCAAACCTCTAACCTAATTGAGCTTGCACACCTTCATCTTCAATGAGATACCCCACATTCAAACACAAGAACTTCAAGTTGATATCTAAACGAGAAGAGGGAGGATTCGGTCATGCCATCGCGGTGCCATCTCGGTCATCTCGTCGTGGTCATGCCGTTAAAGAAGAAACTAATACTAAAATCTGAATTCAACACTTCAAACTTGTATCAAATCTATTGTAGTCATCAAAACTTGGTTGTCCAAACTCAACGGGATTACACATCTTCACGTTACTAATCCAGCAATTCGAAAACAAGTAAGTCAACATTGGTTGCAGGGGTTTTTAATCAACAAATCTCAGCAAATCTCAGCATGGAACCGGGGTAAACTTCAGCATTTCAGCATCAGCAACAACAATCACAGCAATAATTCAGCTCAACATTGGTACACAACTCAGCATATTTTTCGGTTACTGTTCATATCAGCATCAGCATTAGCACATTTCAGCATATATCAGCATTAGCACATTTCAGCATATATCAGCATCAGCATTAGCACATTTCAGGATATATCAGCATCAACACAATGATCAGCACATATTAGCATATTAGCACATATCAACACATATTCAACATCAGCACATATTAGCATATTAGCACATATCAGCACATATTCAGCATCAGCACATATTAGCATATTAGCACATATCATCACATATTCAGCATCAGCATCAGAACATTTCAGCATATCAGCATCAGCTTCTCCTTCTCTTAAGCTCCCAGACTTCATATACTTAGCTAATGAGCCCCCAACTACAACATATAACTCAAACCCAGATTTTAGGACATACCCATGGACCTGCTGCCCAGAAAGTTTGGATTTTAATCCAGCACAGCCACGGAGAATGCTGCCAATGGTGAACTCAGCTGAGTTAAACCTGTAACCATGACTCTGTAAGTAGGAGCTTCTTGTCAGGCGTTTCGTCGAACACCTTCTGTGCATTCTCCAGGTCGTCCGTATTCATGTATCCTTTGATCATTATGTTGCAAGACATGAAGACAAACAGAAGACAGCGGTAGCGTTTAGAACACAAACAGAATGGCGACAGCGTTTAGGAACACAAACAGAATGGCGGCAGCGGCTTCTAGTCATCTAAGCCATTGGTCATCTCTGCGTTTAGCAACTCCTTCACATGGAGGCGCCTTACCTTCATCTTCCATCTCCTCTCTCTGCAAGGGATCGCCGCTAAGCTTCCCAGTCACTTCTCTTCCTGGAAGGCAATCCTGTCCGAGAAATCTTTGTTGCCAGAACTTGGTAGTGAATATCAACTCCATGATGCTGAAGGCATTGCTCGTATGAGGGTTGCGTGCGAGCTAGCTGCTCGTGTTTTAGATTATGCTGAACTGTGATTAAAGAGATTTGCAGCGTATGGCAATGTGAGATGATTGAAGATATTTGCAGCGGAAAACCCAATAGAAGCCCTAATCGACAAGCTCTGATACCATGTTAGCTTCCATGGTTGAATCACGGTGAAAAGAATGAAGATGAGGTGAAAATGATGAAGGTAATGCTTTCAAAAGGGAAAACATCTTTGATAATCGGTTGAATATTCAATACAAGGTAAAGGCTCTTTATATAGAGCAACTAGAATAAAACCCTAGACAAGAGACTACTTAGACTAATAATGATTAAACTAGAAGACATTAAACTAATCTATGTGGTGTTCTCACATACACCCTAGTTCTTCGTTTTCTTGATGTTGTATGCTCTGACATTCATCCACGGTCTTTGTTTTTCTTGAGTTGCTGAATTTTGACCCCAAACTTCCAATGCTCTTTGCTCGTGACGAATCCAAAGTTTAATCCCGATCAAACCTCTAACCTAATTGAGCTTGCACACCTTCATCTTCAATGAGATACCCCACATTCAAACACAAGATCTTCAAGTTGATATCTAAACGAGAAGAGGGAGGATTCGGTCATGCCATCGCGGTGCCATCTCGGTCATCTCGTCGCGATCATGCCGTTAAAGAAGAAACTAATACTAAAATCTGAATTCAACACTTCAAACTTGTATCAAATCTATTGTAGTCATCAAAACTTGGTTGTCCAAACTCAACGGGATTACACATCTTCACGTTACTAATCCAGCAATTCGAAAACAAGTAAGTCAACATTGGTTGCAGGGGTTTTTAATCAACAAATCTCAGCAAATTTCAGTATGGAACCGAGGTAAACTTCAGTCTAGCAACTCAGCATATTAGCATGTCCAGGGTGAATTTCAGCATTTCAGCATCAGCAACCACAGTCAAGCAGAACAATAACAAATCAAGGCAGCAGCAAATCAAGGCAGCAGCAGCTAGCTTCATCAGTATTCAGTTTCAATTTTCAGCATCAACAACCACAGTCAAAGCAGAACAATAACAAATCAAGGCAACAACAAATCAAGGCAGCAACAGCTAGCTTCATCAGTATTCTGTTTCAATTTTCAGCATCAGCAACCACAGTCAAAGCAGAACAATATATCTGTATATATATGACAGACAGTATAATCACTTCTCTTTGGCGTCACACGATCATAGGCTCGATCATAGTATTCAAGGCCACCACAGAGAAGCAGATCCTCAGGTTTAGACACTGAGAAGGACAATTTCGAGAAAGTGGAGAAGGTAATTTGATCGAGCATGTTCCATTCTGGCTGAATGTCCACAGAAGACTTGAACACTGCAGCTTCACGACGCTATGAGTTGGCGTTGTGTCTGTTGGAATTGTAATGTTTGTCACGGCGTGCGCGTTCCTTCTCAGCCTCGCGCTTTTTTGCCTCGACCTCCTCATCGCGGCCCTGAGGTAGCTGAGGGCGGTTTTGGTTGAACCGCCACTTAGGACCGAACCTTGGCCGCGATGCGGGATTAGAGTCCACGAGGCGGAAGGAGGAATCCTCATCCCCTGGGCCAAAGGAATCGTCAGCTGTGAAATAAAAGATAGAATCCGAGCCTCCCTGTTTGGGGTTCTTGTTCTGCTTGTTCATGTTCCTAGTCCAATCAGCAATATGTCCAAGCTTGTCAGATCGGGAATTACCGAGGCTAAAGTATTATGCATGAATGGAGTACCGTTAAAAGTATATAATAAACTTCACACGTAAGAGTATTTAGCTTAAACTTTTAAACTAGTTTCATTACAAGATAACCGGAGCTCTGTTAAACAAACTTATGAGATATAAGAAATTATATGAAACTCTTATGGGTGTGGTTCCATCCGACGAAGTAAATTATTAATCGTTATAAACCAAATACCGAGGCTAAAGTATCATACATGAAAGGAGTACCGTTAAAAGTATAATATAAACATCATAAGTAAGTATATTTAGCTTAAACTTTTAAACGAGTTTTATTACAAGATAACCGGAGCTTTGTTAAACAAACTTACGAGACATAAGAAATTGTATGAAACTCTTCTTGGTGTAGTTCCATCATATGAATAAATTATTATTCGTAATAAACAAAATACGAAGGCTAAAGTATCATGCATGAAAAGAGTACCCTTAAAAGTAAATAACAAACTTCATCCGTTACAATATATCTTAAAGTATCAAACGAGTTTTTATACATGATAAACGGAGTTCGGTTAAACCAAACTTCCGAGATATAAGAAATTGTACGAAACTCTTATGAGTGTGGTTCCATCCTACGAAGTAAAATATTGTTCGTCATAAACCAAAAACCGTGGCTAAAGTATTATGCATGAATGGAGTACCGTTAAAAGTATATAATAAACTTTAAACATAAGAGTATTTAGCTTAAACTTTTAAACGAGTTTTATTACAAGATAACCGGAGCTTTGTTAAACAAACTTAGGAGACATAAGAAATTGTATGAAACTTTTATTGGTGTAGTTCCATCATACAAATTAAATTATTATCCGTAATAAACAAAATACGAAGGCTAAAGTATCACGTATGAAAGGAGTACCCTTAAAAGTAAATAACAAACTTCATCCGTTACAATATTTATCTTAAAGTATCAAACGAGTTTTTTTACATGATAAACGGAGTTCGGTTAAACAAAACTTCCGAGATATAATGAATTTTATGAAACACTTATGAGTGTGGTTCCATCCTAAAAAGTAAAATATTGTTCGTCATAAACCAAATACCGAGGCTAAAGTATTATGCATGAATGGAGTACCGTTAAAAGTATATAATAAACTTCACACGTAAGAGTATTTAGCTTAAACTTTTAAACTAGTTTCATTACAAGATAACCGGAGCTCTGTTAAACAAACTTATGAGATATAAGAAATTATATGAAACTCTTATGGGTGTGGTTCAATCAAACGAAGTAAATTATTTATCGTTATAAACCAAATACCGAGGCTAAAGTAACATACATGAAAGGAGTACCGTTAAAAGTATAATACAAACATCATAAGTAAGTATATTTAGCTTAAACTTTTAAACGAGTTTTATTACAAGATAACCGGAGCTTTGTAAAACAAACTTACGAGACATAAGAAATTGTATGAAACTCTTCTTGATGTAGTTCCATCATAAGAATAAATTATTATTCGTAATAAACAAAATACGAAGGCTAAACTATCATGCATGAAAAGAGTACCCTTAAAAGTAAATAACAAACTTCATCCGTTACAATATTTATCTTAAAGTATCAAACGAGTTTTTTTACATGATAAACGGAGTTCGGTTTAACAAAACTTCCGAGATATAAGAAATTGTATGAAACTCTTATGAGTGTGGTTCCATCCTACGAAGTAAAATATTGTTCGTCATAAACCAAATACCGAGGCTAAAGTATTATGCATGAATGGAGTACCGTTAAAAGTATATAATAAACTTCACACGTAAGAGTATTTAGCATAAACTTTTAAACGAGTTTTATTACAAGATAAGAAATTATATGAAACTCTTACGGGTGTGGTTCCATCCAACGAAGTAAATTATTATTCGTAATAAACGAAATACCGAGGCTAAAGTATCATACATGAAAGGAGTACCGTTAAAAATATAATAAACATCATACGTAAGTGTATTTAGCTTAAACTTTTAAAAGGGTTTTATTACAATATAACCGGAGCTTTGTTAAACAAACTTAGGAGATATAAGAAATTGTATGAAACTCTTATTGGTGTAGTTCCATCATACGAATAGATTATTATTCGTAATAAACAAAATACGAAGGCTAAAGTATCACGCATGAAAGGAGTACCCTTAAAAGTAAATATAAACTTCATCCGTTACAATATATCTTAAAGTATCAAACGAGTTTTTTTACACGATAAACGGAGTTTGGTTAAACCAAACTACCGAGATATAAGAAATTATATGAAACTCTTATGAGTGTGGTTCCATCCTACGAAGTAAAATATTTTTCGTCATAAACCAAAAACCGTGGCTAAAGTATTATGCATTAATGGAGTACCGTTAAAAGTATATAATAAACATTAAACATAAGAGTATTTAGCTTAAACTTTTAAACGAGTTTTATTACAAGATAACCGGAGCTTTGTTAAACCAACTTAGGAGACATAAGAAATTGTATGAAACTTTTATTGGTGTAGTTCCATCATACATATTAAATTATTATTCGTAATAAACAAAATATGAAGGCTAAAGTATCACGCATGAAAGGTGATACGATCTTCCAGGAGTCGGCACTTTCGAGGGTAGGTGGTGATACGATTCTCCCAAGGCTCGTAATATTGCTGTCAGAATTCCGACTCTGTAAAGGGCTCCCTTTTCCGCGACGCTCTGTTCCGTATTGATCCGAGTGATGAATACGAAAGTCGCGGATAATTGAGTCCTCATTCTGTAATGGGTGGGCTCGTCGAATTCCGATATGTATTCCGTCTTCTAGACCAATTTTGGTAAGGTCGGTCCTCCTGGATACGATTCTGCCGAGACTAGAATATACGAGGATAGATGATGGATGAATGATGGATCGATTGGATCACACAAAGGCAGCGACAAACCCTTGATACCTACACAATGGATTCTCCAAGATATGACGCACTCGAAGATTCCAAAGCTTGAACCTTGGATATGACGCACCAAGATTCAATTGCCGGATATGACACACCAACAATCAATTTCTCATTCAATGAACAAGAAGAACAATGTGGCTAGCACACAAGTTTGTAAAAAAAAGTTCGATTATCTCTCATTTCGGCCACCCTAGCTACTTATCCTAAAAGAAGTAAAACCCTAAACTAATTTAGACCTAAGGAAAGCTCTCCTATGGGCCGAAATTTATTCTCCTCCTCTTATTGGGCTTGGTTGTCTTGTGGACCGTTTGCCTCATTAAAACCCCCCTTTGTAAAACCCAGTGGGACAAAACCAAAGGTCGGGAAAAAGAGTACAAACGAGCCCCTCTTGACTTAGTCCATTCGAGCAACCAAGAGGTTCTTAGGCTCCATGTCTCCGGACGGAATGATAGTTGGTCCTATGCGGTCCAGTAGTGTGGTGATTGTATGTCCAAGCTTCCTAGCCCTTGATCGTGTCATTGGTCCACTCGGCACGGTTATCTCACCCCTGTCTTCAAGTGTGGGCCGCATTTCTTCCATGATCACATCAAAAGGAGTACCCTTAAAATTAAATAACAAACTTCATCCGTTACAATATTTATCTTAAAGTATCAAACGAGTTTTTTTACATGATAAACGGAGTTCGGTTAAACAAAACTTCCGAGATATAAGAAATTGTATGAAACTCTTATGAGTGTGGTTCCATCCTACGAAGTAAAATATTGTTCGTCATAAACCAAATACCGAGGCTAAAGTATTATGCATGAATGGAGTACCGTTAAAAGTATATAATATACTTCACACGTAAGAGTATTTAGCATAAACCTTTAAACGAGTTTTATTACAAGATAAGAAATTATATGAAACTCTTACGGGTGTGGTTCCATCCAACGAAGTAAATTTTTATTCGTAATAAACGAAATACCGAGGCTAAAGTATCATACATGAAAGGAGTACCGTTAAAAGTATATAATAAACATCATACGTAAGTGTATTTAGCTTAAACTTATAAATGGGTTTTATTACAAGATAACCGGAGCTTTGTTAAACAAACTTACGAGACATAAGAAATTGTATGAAACTCTTATTGGTGTAGTTCCATCATACGAATAAATTATTATTCGTAATAAACAAAATACGAAGGCTAAAGTATCATGCATGAAAGGAGTACCCTTAAAAGTAAATATAAACTTCATCCGTTACAATATATCTTAAAGTATCAAACGAGTTTTTTTACATGATAAACGGAGTTTGGTTAAACCAAACTTCCGAGATATAAGAAATTATATGAAACTCTTATGAGTGTGGTTCCATCCTACGAAGTAAAATATTTTTCGTCATAAACCAAAAACCGTGGCTAAAGTATTATGCATTAATGGAGTACCGTTAAAAGTATATAATAAACATTAAACATAAGAGTATTTAGCTTAAACTTTTAAACGAGTTTTATTACAAGATAACCGGAGCTTTGTTAAACCAACTTAGGAGACATAAGAAATTGTATGAAACTTTTATTGGTGTAGTTCCATCATACATATTAAATTATTATTCGTAATAAACAAAATACGAAGGCTAAAGTATCACGCATGAAAGGAGTACCCTTAAAATTAAATAACAAACTTCAACCGTTACAATATTTATCTTAAAGTATCAAACGAGTTTTTTTACATGATAAACGGATTTCGGTTAAACAAAACTTCCGAGATATAAGAAATTGTATGAAAGTCTTATGAATGTGGTTCCATCCTACGAAGTAAAATATTGTTCGTCATAAACGAAATACCGAGGCTAAAGTATCATACATGAAAGGAGTACCGTTAAAAGTATATAATAAACATCATACGTAAGTGTATTTAGCTTAAACTTTTAAACGAGTTTTATTACAAGATAACCGGAGCTTTGTTAAACAAACTTAGGAGACATAAGAAATTGTATGAAACTCTTATTGGT
Source organism: Chamaenerion angustifolium (assembly GCA_946814005.1). Taxonomy (NCBI): domain Eukaryota; kingdom Viridiplantae; phylum Streptophyta; class Magnoliopsida; order Myrtales; family Onagraceae; genus Chamaenerion; species Chamaenerion angustifolium. Next base: position 16,335,251 of record OX328277.1, on the reverse strand, counting down.
GTAGTTCCATCATACGAATGAAATTTTTATTCATAATAAACAAAATTCGAAGGCTAAAGTATCATGCATGAAAGGAGTACCCTTAAAAGTAAATAACAAACTTCATCCGTTACAATATTTATCTTAAAGTATCAAACGAGTTTTTTTACATGATAAACGGATTTCGGTTAAACAAAACTTCCGAGATATAAGAAATTGTATGAAAGTCTTATGAATGTGGTTCCATCCTACGAAGTAAAATATTGTTCGTCATAAACGAAATACCGAGGCTAAAGTATCATACATGAAAGGAGTACCGTTAAAAGTATATAATAAACATCATACGTAAGTGTATTTAGCTTAAACTTTTAAACGAGTTTTATTACAAGATAACCGGAGCTTTGTTAAACCAACTTAGGAGACATAAGAAATTGTATGAAACTCTTATTGGTGTAGTTCCATCATACGAATGAAATTTTTATTCATAATAAACAAAATTCGAAGGCTAAAGTATCATGCATGAAAGGAGTACCCTTAAAAGTAAATAACAAACTTCATCCGTTACAATATTTATCTTAAAGTATCAAACGAGTTTTTTTACATGATAAACGGAGTTCGGTTAAACAAAACTTCCGAGATATAAGAAATTGTATGAAACTCTTATGAGTGTGGTTCCATCCAATGAAGTAAATTAATATTCGTAATAAACGAAATACCGAGGCTAAAATATCATACATGAAAGGAGTACCATTAAAAGTATATAATAAACATCATACGTAAGTGTATTTAGCTTAAACTTTTAAACGAGTTTTATTACAAGATAACCGGAGCTTTGTTAAACATACTTAGGAGACATAAGAAATTGTATGAAACTCTTAATGGTTGTAGTTCCATCATACGAATTAAATTTTTATTCGTAATAAACAAAATACGAAGGCTAAAGTATCATGCATGAAGGAGTTCCCTTAAAAGTAAATAACAAACTTCATCCGTTACAATATTTATCTTAAAGTACCAATCGAGTTTTTTTACATGATAAACGGAGTTCGGTTAATCAAAACTTCCGAGATATAAGAAATTGTATGAAAGTCTTATGAGTGTGGTTCCATCCTACGAAGAAAAATATTGTTCGTCATAAACCAAATACCGAGGCTAAAGTATTATGCATGAATGGAGTACCGTTAAAAGTATATAATAAACTTCACATGTAAGAGTATTTAGCATAAACTTTTAAACGAGTTTTATTACAAGATAAGAAATTATATGAAACTCTTACGGGTGTGGTTCCATCCAACGAAGTAAATTATTATTCGTAATAAACGAAATACCGAGGCTAATGTATAATACATGAAAGGAGTACCGTTAAAAGTATATAATAAACATCATACGTAAGTGTATTTAGCTTAAACTTTTAAACGAGTTTTATTACAAGATAACCGGAGCTTTGTTAAACAAACTTAGGAGACATAAGAAATTGTATGAAACTTTTATTGGTGTAGTTCCATCATACGAATTAAATTTTTATTCATAATAAACAAAATTCGAAGGCTAAAGTATCATGCATGAAAGGAGTACCCTTAAAAGTAAATAACAAACTTCATCCGTTACAATATTTATCTTAAAGTATGAAACGAGTTTTTTTACATGATAAACGGAGTTCGGTTAAACAAAACTTCCGAGATATAAGAAATTGTATGAAACTCTTATGAGTGTGGTTCCATCTAATGAAGTAGATTATTTTTCGTAATAAACGAAATACCGAGGCTAAAATATCATACATGAAAGGAGTACCGTTAAATGTATATAATAAACATCATACGTAAATGTATTTAGCTTAAACTTTTAAACGAGTTTTATTACAAGATAACCGGAGCTTTGTTAAACATACTTAGGAGACATAAGAAATTGTATGAAACTCTTATTGGTGTAGTTCCATCATACGAATTAAATTTTTATTCATAATAAACAAAATTCGAAGGCTAAAGTATCATGCATGAAAGGAGTACCCTTAAAAGTAAATAACAAACTTCATCCGTTACAATATTTATCTTAAAGTATCAAACGAGTTTTTTTACATGATAAACGGAGTTCGGTTAAACAAAACTTCCGAGATATAAGAAATTGTATGAAACTCTTATGAGTGTGGTTCCATCCAATGAAGTAAATTAATATTCGTAATAAACGAAATACCGAGGCTAAAATATCATACATGAAAGGAGTACCATTAAAAGTATATAATAAACATCATACGTAAGTGTATTTAGCTTAAACTTTTAAACGAGTTTTATTACAAGATAACCGGAGCTTTGTTAAACATACTTAGGAGACATAAGAAATTGCATGAAACTCTTAATGGTGTAGTTCCATCATACAAATTAAATTTTTATTCGTAATAAACAAAATACGAAGGCTAAAGTATCATGCATGAAGGAGTTCCCTTAAAAGTAAATAACAAACTTCATCCATTACAATATTTATCTTAAAGTATCAAACGAGTTTTTTTACATTATAAATGGAGTTCGGTTAAACAAAACTTTCGAGATATAAGAAATTGTATGAAACTCTTATGAGTGTGGTTCCATCCTACGAAGTAAAATATTGTTCATCATAAACCAAATACCGAGGCTAAAGTATTATGCATGAATGTAGTACCGTTAAAAGTATATAATAAACTTCACACGTAAGAGTATTTAGCATAAACTTTTAAACGAGTTTTATTAAAAGATAAGAAATTTAATGAAACTCTTACGGGTGTGGTTCCATCCAACGAAGTAAATTATTATTCGTAATAAACGAAATACCGAGGCTAAAGTATCATACATGAAAGGAGTACCGTTAAAAATATAATAAACATCATACGTAAGTGTATTTAGCTTAAACTTTTAAAAGGGTTTTATTACAAGATAACCGGAGCTTTGTTAAACAACCTTACGAGACATAAGAAATTGTATGAAACTCTTACTGGTGTAGTTCCATCATACGAATAAATTATTATTCGTAATAAACAAAATACGAAGGCTAAAGTATCATGCATTAAAGGAGTACCCTTAAAAGTAAATATAAACTTCATCCGTTACAATATATCTTAAAGTATCAAACGAGTTTTTTTACATGATAAACGGAGTTTGGTTAAACCAAACTTCCGAGATATAAGAAATTATATGAAACTCTTATGAGTGTGGTTCCATCCTACGAAGTAAAATATTTTTCGTCATAAACCAAAAACCGTGGCTAAAGTATTATGCATTAATGGAGTACCGTTAAAAGTATATAATAAACATTAAACATAAGAGTATTTAGCTTAAACTTTTAAACGAGTTTTATTACAAGATAACCGGAGCTTTGTTAAACCAACTTAGGAGACATAAGAAATTGTATGAAACTTTTATTGGTGTAGTTCCATCATACATATTAAATTATTATTCGTAATAAACAAAATACGAAGGCTAAAGTATCACGCATGAAAGGAGTACCCTTAAAATTAAATAACAAACTTCAACCGTTACAATATTTATCTTAAAGTATCAAACGAGTTTTTTTACATGATAAACGGAGTTCGGTTAAACAAAACTTCCGAGATATAAGAAATTGTATGAAAGTCTTATGAATGTGGTTCCATCCTACGAAGTAAAATATTGTTCGTCATAAACGAAATACCGAGGCTAAAGTATCATACATGAAAGGAGTACCGTTAAAAGTATATAATAAACATCATACGTAAGTGTATTTAGCTTAAACTTTTAAACGAGTTTTATTACAAGATAACCGGAGCTTTGTTAAACATACTTAGGAGACATAAGAAATTGTATGAAACTCTTATTGGTGTAGTTCCATAATACGAATTAAATTTTTATTCATAATAAACAAAATTCGAAGGCTAAAGTATCATGCATGAAAGGAGTACCCTTAAAAGTAAATAACAAACTTCATCCGTTACAATATTTATCTTAAAGTATGAAACGAGTTTTTTTACATGATAAACGGAGTTCGGTTAAACAAAACTTCCGAGATATAAGAAATTGTATGAAACTCTTATGAGTTTGGTTCCATCCAATGAAGTAAATTAATATTCGTAATAAACGAAATACCGAGGCTAAAATATCATACATGAAAGGAGTACCATTAAAAGTATATAATATACATCATACGTAAGTGTATTTAGCTTAAACTTTTAAACGAGTTTTATTACAAGATAACCGGAGCTTTGTTAAACATACTTAGGAGACATAAGAAATTGTATGAAACTCTTAATGGTGTAGTTCCATCATACGAATTAAATTTTTATTCGTAATAAACAAAATACGAAGGCTAAAGTATCATGCATGAAGGAGTTCCCTTAAAAGTAAATAACAAACTTTATCCGTTACAATATTTATCTTAAAGTATCAAACGAGTTTTTTTACATTATAAATGGAGTTCGGTTAAACAAAACTTTCGAGATATAAGAAATTGTATGAAACTCTTATGAGTATGGGTCCATCCTACGAAGTAAAATATTGTTCGTCATAAACCAAATACCGAGGCTAAAGTATTATGAATGAATGTAGTACCGTTAAAAGTATATAATAAACTTCACACGTAAGAGTATTTAGCATAAATGTTTAAACGAGTTTTATTACAAGATAAGAAATTATATGAAACTCTTACGGGTGTGGTTCCATCCAACGAAGTAAATTATTATTCGTAATAAACGAAATACCGAGGCTAAAGTATCATACATGAAAGGAGTACCGTTAAAAGTATACAATAAACATCATATGTAAGTGTATTTAGCTTAAACTTTTAAACGGGTTCTATTACAAGATAACCGGAGCTTTGTTAAACAAACTTAGGAGACTTATGAAATTGTATGAAACTTTTATTGGTGTAGTTCCATCATACGAATTAAATTTTTATTCGTAATAAAAATATACGAAGGCTAAAGTATCATGCATGAAAGGAGTACCCTTAAAAGTAAATAACAAACTTCATCCGTTACAATATTTATCTTAAAGTATCAACGAGTTTTTTTACATGATAAACGGAGTTCGGTTAAACAAAACTTCCGAGATATAAGAAATTGTATGAAACTCTTATGAGTGTGGTTCCATCTAATGAAGTAAATTATTATTCGTAATAAACGAAATACCGAGGCTAAAATATCATACATGAAAGGAGTACCGTTAAAAGTATATAATAAACATCATACGTAAATGTATTTAGCTTAAACTATTAATCGAGTTTTATTACAAGATAACCGGAGCTTTGTTAAACAAACTTAGGAGACATAAGAAATTGTATGAAACTTTTATTGGTGTAGTTCCATCATACAAATTAAATTATTTTTCGTAATAAATAAAATACGAAGGCTAAAGTATCACGCATGAAAGGAGTACCCTTTAAAGTAAATAACAAACTTCATCCGTTACAATATTTATCTTAAAGTATCAAACGAGTATTTTTACATGATAAAGGGAGTTCGGTTAAACAAAACTTCCGAGATATAAGAAATTGTATGAAACTCTTATGAGTGTGGTTCCATCCTACGAAGTAAAATATTGTTCGTCATAAACCAAATACCGAGGCTAAAGTATTATGCATGAATGGAGTACCGTTAAAAGTATATAATATACTTCACACGTAAGAGTATTTAGCATAAACCTTTAAACGAGTTTTATTACAAGATAAGAAATTATATGAAACTCTTACGGGTGTGGTTCCATCCAACGAAGAAAATATTATTCGTAATAAACGAAATACCGAGGCTAAAGTATCATACATGAAAGGAGTACCGTTAAAAGCATATAATAAACATCATACGTAAGTGTATTTAGCTTAAACTTTTAAACGAGTTTTATTACAAGATAACCGGAGCTTTGTTAAACAAATTTAGGAGACATAAGTGATAGGAAACTCAAAATATACTAGGAAAAACAGAAAGAAGACTTACTTGATTGTAAAGAAAACAAATCTTTCATTTCATCAAGTTAGTTAAAGTCGGTATAAACAGTCTCTATTTATAGACATGAGAATTGGAAAATTACATCTCGGTCCTCAAATATTTGCAGATCAGTCCTTCATCTATATGTAATCATACATATATCCTAACATTCCCCAATCAAGATCCAACTTCTTGATTCTTCACTTTCATGCTCTTAGATGTTTGATTTCCTGAGATTTGGAAACAAGGTCCTCTACAACCTGTAATCGAGAAAGAATGCAATCGAGAAAAGATACTACTGCATGCTATATCTCAGTCTATACACAGCAATAGCAGTATACACTAAGATTAACAAATATCCCATTTACTTAGATCTCATACAAGCAAAATGTACTCACATCATATGACTACAGCTTTCTCCTTATATTCTCACCAATCTGTTCTTCCAATTAATGACAGCATTAGTTATCTTATCATATATATCCAAGCATATATGCATGTAGATCATTCTCAGTATATCTCAATCATGCATTTTATCCCATAGTAGAACATTCGCATCTTCCAGACAAACACCCATCGAATCCACCACAGTTACTCAATGGATTTTAAAACCAGAAACATATCATTTCAGTCTAAGGCAAGCACTCCATGACCATCATCTTACTGTCCTCATTATAAATCATCATCAGAATTATGAACTCTTATTTCTTTCCTGTTTTTTTTCCTTTGATTGAACACAACCCATTTTTTTTATTATTGACAGAAGGGTTTTAGCCCTTATCTTATCAACACAGGCTGACGGGTTTGAGCCCATTTCTTTCCTTCCTCAAGAGATATTGCCAAAGTATCTTAACGTTTTCTTTGACAGTATACTCTGTTTTTGGAATCAAGCCTGGTTTTATGCCAACATACCACCTCTTTTTTTTTTTTCTTATGATGATAGACAGAAAAGACAGTAACAGATTATCAACTAGAACACTACCTTTCAACTGAACTGATAGCATAACAAGTAACAACCCACATGAGCAACAATGCCGAAATTCAGATGAGCATTTGAACAAGGAGATGAGTACTACTAGGTGACAATATCATGAAATTGATTACCAATTATATTCTACATGACATATACCAGAATATACACAGAACAGATAAATGTGCAGCATACCATGAAAGAACAGCATGTCAAGATTATTCAGAAAACCAAGTCATGCTGATTAAAATACACCCTTCCTGATGATAACTAAGATATATAGAATATCTCAACCTAAGCATATAACGCATATTAACTGATATAGACAGAGAGTATAGAATCATACATCATATCCCTCTAGAGAGCAGAACAGCACAGATTTATCATCGTCCACTTCTGACACAAAAAAGACTCCAAGTTTCTTCCTGCAAGGCACAAAGAGCTTCTCAGTCAAAGGTTTTGTCAAAATGTCTGCAACTTGTTCAGAAGAAGGCACATAGTTAACTAGAACATGGCCCGAATTAACTTTCTCCCTAACAAAGAACATATCGATCTCAACATGTTTCATTTTTGAGTGCTGAATAGGATTTTCTGTAATGGCAGCAGCACTTGTGCTGTCTGTCCACACCGTAGGAATCGAGGATAGTAGAAGACCCATCTCCAAAAGTAGAGACTTCACCCACATGAGTTCACATACAGCATTTGCAATTGCCCTGAACTCAGCTTCCGCACTTGACCTTGCCACTACTGACTGTTTCTTTGAACTCCAAATTATTGGATTACCGTTTAGTAACAGATAATGTCCTGATATAGATTTCCTATCTGAAATGTCTCCACCCCAATCTGCATCAGTATAAGAGGTTAGCGAAATGTCATTAACAGGAAATGAATTGTTGCGAAACATGATACCATGATCTAATGTTCCTTTCAAATACTGAACCACATGTAACACTGCTTTCCAATGTCCTAGAGATGGAGTCTGCATATATTGGCTGAGCTTGTTGACAGCAAAATTGATATCTGGTCTCGTGACACAGATATGTTGTAGTGCCCCGATTGTACTCCTATATAAAGTCACATCATCAAAACTTTCCTCACATGTAACAACACCTGTTTTTGATAAGCAAGTGCCAGTCATTGGTGTTGGAAACACAGTAGCATCATTCAATCCTAACCGAAGTATCAAATCTTGAACATACTTCTTTTGATTTAACAACAAAAATTCATCTGTAGTTGTTACCTCCATACCCAAGAAATAGCTAATACTGCCTAGATCCTTGAGTTTGAACTCAGAATTAATCACCTGAATTACCTTAGCAACCTCAGACTGAGATGGACCTGTTACCACTATATCATCTACATAAACTACCAAGAAAACAGAACCTTCATTAGTATGCTTTATGAAAAGGCAACTATCGGCCACAGACGCCTGAAACTGTAAGGATTTTAGAAGAAAACATCTAAGCTTTTCAAACCAAGCTCTAGGAGCTTGTTTTAAACCATACAATGCTTTTGACAACCTGCACACAAGAGGCGTATCAGAATCTGTTTTAATTTCAAACTCGGGTGGCTGCACCATATACACTTCCTCCATCAACTTACCATGTAAAAAGGCATTGTTAATATCTATTTGTCTTAGATTCCATTTATGAGATAAAGCCAAAGACAAAACAATCCTAACAGTTGCAGATTTAACTACGGGACTAAAAGTTTCTTGAAAATCGAAACCTGGTTTTTGGGAGAACCCTTTAGCAACTAGTCTTGCTTTGTAACGAGCAATCGATCCATCAGCATGTCTCTTGATCTTGAACAACCATTTACATCCAATTGGAGTCCTGCCTGGAGGTAGATCAACTACAGACCAAGTATTGTTTTGCTGAAGTGCCGAGTACTCTTCATTAATCGCAGCCTTCCAATGAGGACTTCGAAGCGCCTGATGTACAGATTTGGGTTCCTCCTGAAGTAATGCATCAAAATCATTAGCAGATGTAAGCAAAGCATGTAGAGAAGCAGGTTGACCAGTCTGCAACTGAGTCTTCGACCTTGTCATCATAGAGTGAACATTATTGGACTTTGCCAAAGCAGGAGAAGAAGAAATAACAGAATCAGATACACTTGGAAAAGCAGGAACTAAAGACGAGTTTCTTAGCATATAAGTAATCGTAGGAATAGACTCAGATGGAGACCCAGCTGTAGGAGCAGGTGTAGGAGAAGTAACATGAATATCATGAATCTGTCTAACAGAATTGTCTACAATAGTTGGACTTGAGCAGTCCAAATCATTCAGACGATGATCAGTGGAAATAGGAACTGCACGAGTAGAAGAAACATCATTAGTAGCAGACATAACAGGAATAACAGGTGAAGATGATGATGAATTCCTAGTAGTAGCAGGAGGAGTAATTTCAGGAAAAGATGCAGCACCAAGACCGGAACCAGATCCATTGCCAACATCCTGAATATCAGACTCAGCAAACTTAGAGTCACACGGAATAAAAAACGGAAGAGAAGTGTAATTCTGAGTAGGATGAGATGAAATACTAAAACTACCTTTCTTGTCCGCAAATGGAAAGACCTGCTCATGAAACACAACATTCCTAGTAGTGTATACTCTACCCGTAGCAGACAGACATTTGTAACCATGATATTTTGAGCAATATCCCAAAAACACACACGGTTCAGATCTCATGGCTAATTTGTGTTTGTTGTACGGTCTCAAATGAGGAAAGCATAAACATCCAAACACTCTAAGAAATCCATAGTCTGGAGAAATTTTAAACAGCTTTTCATGAGGTGATAATTTGGCCAAGCTATAAGATGGTAACCTGTTAATAAGGAAGGTGGCTGTGAAGAATGCATCGGTCCAGTAATGCAGCGGAACAGAAGCTTGAGCAAGGAGAGTTAGACCCAGTTCAACTATGTGTCGATGCTTTCTCTCCACAATGCCGTTCTGTTCAGAGGAATATGGACATGTGATCCTGTGCACAATGCCAAATGAAGACAGATATGATGACATGAAGGCGAATTCTCCACCCTCGTCAGTTTGGACAGCTTTAAGAGAGTGCCCAAGTTGTTTCTCCGCAAGCCTGTGAAACTCTACAAAACACTTGGAAGCATCACTCTTTTGTTTTAAAAAATAAATCCAGGTATACCTGCTAAACGCATCCACAACACTCATGTAGTATCGATGTCCATTAGATGTACACGCTGCAGGTCCCCACAAATCAACCTGTACAAGCTCAAGAGGATAAGAGTAAACTGTCGATGATGAATGAAAAGGTTGCTTTTTGCTCTTTCCAATAGCACAAGCCGAGCATTGTAAAGTAGAATGAGACATAGGATGATTATGCATTCGCAAGAAATTTAGCAGAATTTTATTAGATGGATGTCCTAGTCTCAAGTGCCACATTTGTGCAGAATCCTTTGTGTTCAGAGTAGATACAAAGCATTCAAATTCTCTGTTGTCAATAGGATCAGAACATATGACACCAGAGCTGGAAATATCAGAAGCAGAATCAATACATATTGAAATGGTATTGCATTCTATAGAATCAGAACAGATAGTATCAGAAATGGTGTTGTTTTTAACAGAATCAGAACAAAAGAAATCAGAATCATACTCAACACAACCAGATTCATTCATGCAGATCATCTTTTTGTCACCAGATGTTTTATTACAATCACCTAAGACAGATTTTTCAGCAACATAAACTCTAGACGGTAAAACAGAAGCATAACTATCAGACTTAACAGACGAACACTTATTTAGTTTGGACAGATCCAATTTGTAAAGACCAGAACTTTCAAAACCTCTTAGCAGTACATCTCTAGTTTGAGAATACCTAATGATGCAATGAGACGCATGAAACTCGAAGAAGACGTTGTTATCCCTGGCGAACTGAGACACAGATAACAGATTTTTAGTTACGGATGGAGTATATAACATATTATGTAAAAAAGAGGTCTAGAATAAGAACCATTTGAATTTAAAGCAGCAGGTATAACACCAGAACCTATAGCAGATATATCTAAGTATGAACCATTGCCTACTGTTACTTTACCTTGGCCATTATACGGAAGACAAGTATTGTATAATGGAGGAACAGCATTGGTTAAATGATTCGTCGCACCTGAATCCGGAATCCAGCTTGAATCATTTTGTACCACAGGAGCAATTGACGCCATATGTGCCTGAGCATTGCTCAATACAGATTGAGTATCCACAGATTGATTGAAACTTGCCACTGATGGAGCATACTGTGATGGAGGAAACGAGTTGTGAGAAGGAACATGGAACTGGTGGAATTGAGATGACTGTATAGGCATGGGATACTGAGCATACGCCATGGGTGAATACATCATTTGTGCTGATAGAGGAGGCACAAAAGCTGGAGAGACCAAGTTATTATTGAAGTGCTGTGTTTGTTGGGGCTGATTGTAATGTGATTGAGGCATTGGAGCCGATGGCATTAGAGCTGATGGAAAGGATGGAGCTGTATGTCCTGTCGAAGCTGCAGAATAAGAAGCTGCAGAACCTGTCTCACAAGGATCATCCCACTGAGCTGAAGCTATGTTGACAGATGGAGAATTCGAGCTTCCTGGATCAGTTACCCCTGTGAAGTTCACATTAAACCTGTGATAGCAGCGGTGGACAAGATGCCCAAACTTTCCACACAGCTGACATTGAGGTCTATTGCTACCGTAACCTCTTCCTCTGCCCCTACCTCTACCATTATTAAACTGCTGAGGTTGAGCAGAAGAAGACAACATCTGTGACTGAAAGTTATTATCACCTATGTTCGATGAAGAAGTATTACCAGTCATAGAGCCAGTTTTCACATCTTCATTCACAGACCGATCAGAATTCGATTTCATTCCAGTAGAAGGACCATTACTTACAACCACATTAGCCGTAACACTAGCATCAAACAGCAAATCTACTTGCCTAGCCTCCGCATCCAATAAAACTGAGCTAATAGATGCAATGTCATATGGATTACGGCTAGCATGGATGACAGACACAACGCTATCAAACTGACCTTTGACACCATTGAGGATTATGGATATCTGCTGCATTTCCTCAATCGGATGACCGCAGCTTGCTAGACTGTCACAGGCCGATTGAATGCAGGTAAGGTAATCTCGCATGCTCTGTTGAGGCATTTTTCTAACTTTCAGCCTGTCATATAGGTGCATGATCCTGGTTGTGGATGAAGAGGAGAAGTCTCTATGCAATTTCTGCCAAATCGATGCAACAGACATGCAGCCAATCAATCCACGACTTACCTGAGATGTCACAGAGGCAAGCATCCATGATGCAAGGGAGCTGTCTTTCTGCACATACTTGAGGTAATCTGGATTTGGTTCGTCTTCTCCATCAGGACCTTGAATGCGCGGCTGAATTGTATGATTTCCATACAGATGTGACTCCAGATTGTAGCCACGAACAGCTAGGAGAACCTGCTGGCGCCAGGATTGAAAGTTCTCTTCCCCTTCCAATTGGCAAACCTTTTTATTGAAAAATGAAGCAGATATTTCTTCCATTGCATTTATCAGAAACAGAGATCAACCGAATATAGAATTCTAACAGAATCGCAGCAAAACAGACTTCACAGAATCACAGAATCACGGAAATCAGTTCAGCGATTACACTTCACAGAATCGCCGCACTACACACAGAGTGCCAGCTAGAACAGAGTCGCAACAAGCAGAACAGGATAGGCAGAAACACACCTTGCACAGGCCACCGAATCACAGCGGCTCTGATACCATGATAGGAAACTCAAAATATACTAAGAAAAACAGAAAGAAGACTTACTTGATTGTAAAGAAAACAAATCTTTCATTTCATCAAGTTAGTTAAAGTCGGTATACACAGTCTCTATTTATAGACATGAGAATTGGAAAATTACATCTCGGCCCTCAGATATTTGCAGATCAGTCCTTCATCTATATGTAATCATACATATATCCTAACAATAAGAAATTGTATGAAACTCTTATTGGTGTCGTTCCATCATACGGATTAAATTTTTATTCGTAATAAAAAAAATACGAAGGCTAAAGTATCATGCTTGAAAGGAGTACCCTTAAAAGTAAATAACAAACTTCATCCGTTACAATATTTATCTTAAAGTATCAAACGAGTTTTTTTACATGATAAACGGAGTTCGGTTAAACAAAACTTCAGAGATATAAGAAATTGTATGAAACTCTTATGAGTGTGGTTCCATCCAATGAAGTAAATTATTATTCGTAATAAACGAAATACCGAGGCAAAAATATCATACATGAAAGGAGTACCGTTAAAAGTATATAATAAACATCATACGTAAGTGTATTTAGCTTAAACTTTTAAACGGGTTTTATTACAAGATAACCAGAGCTTTGTTAAACATACTTAGGAGACATAAAATATTGTATGAAACTCTTAATGGTGTAGTTCCATCATCCGAATTAAATTTTTATTCGTAATAAAACAAAATACGAAGGCTAAAGTATCATGCATGAAGGAGTTCCCTTAAAAGTAAATAAAAAACTTCATCCGTTACAATATTTATCTTAAAGTATCAAACGAGTTTTTTTACATGATAAACGGAGTTCGGTTAAACAAAACTTCCGAGATATAAGAAATTGTATGAAACTCTTATGAGTATGGGTCCATCCTACGAAGTAAAATATTGTTCGTCATAAACCATATACCGAGGCTAAAGTATTATGCATGAATGGAGTACCGTTAAAAGTATATAATAAACTTCACACGTAAGAGTATTTAGCATAAACTTTTAAACGAGTTTTATTAAAAGAATAGAAATTATATGAAACTCTTACGGGTGTGGTTCCATCCAATGAAGTAAATTATTATTCGTAATAAACGAAATACCGAGGCTAAAGTATCATATATGAAAGGAGTACCGTTAAAAGTATATAATAAACATCATACGTAAGTGTATTTAGCTTAAACTTTTAAATTGGTTTTATTACAAGATAACCGGAGCTTTGTTAAACAAACTTAGGAGACATAAGAAATTGTATGAAACTCTTAATGGTGTAGTTCCATCATACGAATTAAATTTTTATTCGTAATAAACAAAATAAGAAGGCTAAAGTATCATGCATGAAGGAGTACCCTTAAAAGTAAATAACAAACTTCATCCGTTACAATATTTATCTTAAAGTATCAAACGAGTTTTTTTACATGATAAACGGAGTTCGGTTAAACAAAACTTCCGAGATATAAGAAATTGTATGAAACTCTTATGAGTATGGGTCCATCCTACGAAGTAAAATATTGTTCGTCATAAACCATATACCGAGGCTAAAGTATTATGCATGAATGTAGTACCGTTAAAAGTATATAATAAACTTCACACGTAAGAGTATTTAGCATAAACGTTTAAACGAGTTTTATTACAAGATAAGAAATTATATGAAACTCTTACGGGTGTGGTTCCATCCAACGAAGTAAATTATTATTCGTAATAAACGAAATACCGAGGATAAAGTATCATACATGAAAGGAGTACCGTTAAAAGTATATAATAAACATCATACGTAAGTGTATTTAGCTTAAACTTTTAAACGAGTTTTATTACAAGATAACTGGAGCTTTGTTAAACAAACTTAGGAGACATAAGAAATTGTATGAAACTCTTAATGGTGTAGTTCCATCATACGAATTAAATTTTTATTCGTAATAAACAAAATACGAAGGCTAAAGTATCATGCATGAAGGAGTACCCTTAAAAGTAAATAACAAACTTCATCCGTTACAATATTTATCTTAAAGTATCAAACGAGTTTTTTTACATGATAAACGGAGTTCGGTTAAACAAAACTTCCGAGATATAAGAAATTGTATGAAACTCTTATGAGTATGGGTCCATCCTACGAAGTAAAATATTGTTCGTCATAAACCAAATACCGAGGCTAAAGTATTATGCATGAATGGAGTACCGTTAAAAGTATATAATATACTTCTCACGTAAGAGTATTTAGCATAAACCTTTAAACGAGTTTTATTACAAGATAAGAAATTATATGAAACTCTTACGGGTGTGGTTCCATCCAACGAAGAAAATATTATTCGTAATAAACGAAATACCGAGGCTAAAGTATCATACATGAAAGGAGTACCGTTAAAAGCATATAATAAACATCATACGTAAGTGTATTTAGCTTAAACTTTTAAACGAGTTTTATTACAAGATAACCGGAGCTTTGTTAAACAAACTTAGGAGACATACGAAATTGTATGAAACTCTTAATGGTGTAGTTCCATCATACGAATTAAATTTTTATTCGTAATAAACAAAATAAGAAGGCTAAAGTATCATGCATGAAGGAGTACCCTTAAAAGTAAATAACAAACTTCATCCGTTACAATATTTATCTTAAAGTATCAAACGAGTTTTTTTACATGATAAACGGAGTTCGGTTAAACAAAACTTCCGAGATATAAGAAATTGTATGAAACTCTTATGAGTATGGGTCCATCCTACGAAGTAAAATATTGTTCGTCATAAACCATATACCGAGGCTAAAGTATTATGCATGAATGTAGTACCGTTAAAAGTATATAATAAACTTCACACGTAAGAGTATTTAGCATAAACGTTTAAACGAGTTTTATTACAAGATAAGAAATTATATGAAACTCTTACGGGTGTGGTTCCATCCAACGAAGTAAATTATTATTCGTAATAAACGAAATACCGAGGATAAAGTATCATACATGAAAGGAGTACCGTTAAAAGTATATAATAAACATCATACGTAAGTGTATTTAGCTTAAACTTTTAAACGAGTTTTATTACAAGATAACTGGAGCTTTGTTAAACAAACTTAGGAGACATAAGAAATTGTATGAAACTCTTAATGGTGTAGTTCCATCATCCGAATTAAATTTTTATTCGTAATAAAACAAAATACGAAGGCTAAAGTATCATGCATGAAGGAGTTCCCTTAAAAGTAAATAAAAAACTTCATCCGTTACAATATTTATCTTAAAGTATCAAACGAGTTTTTTTACATGATAAACGGAGTTCGGTTAAACAAAACTTCCGAGATATAAGAAATTGTATGAAACTCTTATGAGTATGGGTCCATCCTACGAAGTAAAATATTGTTCGTCATAAACCAAATACCGAGGCTAAAGTATTATGCATGAATGGAGTACCGTTAAAAGTATATAATATACTTCACACGTAAGAGTATTTAGCATAAACCTTTAAACGAGTTTTATTACAAGATAAGAAATTATATGAAACTCTTACGGGTGTGGTTCCATCCAACGAAGAAAATATTATTCGTAATAAACGAAATACCGAGGCTAAAGTATCATACATGAAAGGAGTACCGTTAAAAGCATATAATAAACATCATACGTAAGTGTATTTAGCTTAAACTTTTAAACGAGTTTTATTACAAGATAACCGGAGCTTTGTTAAACAAACTTAGGAGACATAAGAAATTGTATGAAACTCTTAATGGTGTAGTTCCATCATACGAATTAAATTTTTATTCGTAATAAACAAAATACGAAGGCTAAAGTATCATGCATGAAGGAGTACCCTTAAAAGTAAATAACAAACTTCATCCGTTACAATATTTATCTTAAAGTATCAAACGAGTTTTTTTACATGATAAACGGAGTTCGGTTAAACAAAACTTCCGAGATATAAGAAATTGTATGAAACTCTTATGAGTATGGGTCCATCCTACGAAGTAAAATATTGTTCGTCATAAACCAAATACCGAGGCTAAAGTATTATGCATGAATGGAGTACCGTTAAAAGTATATAATATACTTCTCACGTAAGAGTATTTAGCATAAACCTTTAAACGAGTTTTATTACAAGATAAGAAATTATATGAAACTCTTACGGGTGTGGTTCCATCCAACGAAGAAAATATTATTCGTAATAAACGAAATACCGAGGCTAAAGTATCATACATGAAAGGAGTACCGTTAAAAGCATATAATAAACATCATACGTAAGTGTATTTAGCTTAAACTTTTAAACGAGTTTTATTACAAGATAACCGGAGCTTTGTTAAACAAACTTAGGAGACATACGAAATTGTATGAAACTCTTAATGGTGTAGTTCCATCATACGAATTAAATTTTTATTCGTAATAAACAAAATAAGAAGGCTAAAGTATCATGCATGAAGGAGTACCCTTAAAAGTAAATAACAAACTTCATCCGTTACAATATTTATCTTAAAGTATCAAACGAGTTTTTTTACATGATAAACGGAGTTCGGTTAAACAAAACTTCCGAGATATAAGAAATTGTATGAAACTCTTATGAGTATGGGTCCATCCTACGAAGTAAAATATTGTTCGTCATAAACCATATACCGAGGCTAAAGTATTATGCATGAATGTAGTACCGTTAAAAGTATATAATAAACTTCACACGTAAGAGTATTTAGCATAAACGTTTAAACGAGTTTTATTACAAGATAAGAAATTATATGAAACTCTTACGGGTGTGGTTCCATCCAACGAAGTAAATTATTATTCGTAATAAACGAAATACCGAGGATAAAGTATCATACATGAAAGGAGTACCGTTAAAAGCATATAATAAACATCATACGTAAGTGTATTTAGCTTAAACTTTTAAACGAGTTTTATTACAAGATAACCGGAGCTTTGTTAAACAAACTTAGGAGACATACGAAATTGTATGAAACTCTTAATGGTGTAGTTCCATCATACGAATTAAATTTTTATTCGTAATAAACAAAATAAGAAGGCTAAAGTATCATGCATGAAGGAGTACCCTTAAAAGTAAATAACAAACTTCATCCGTTACAATATTTATCTTAAAGTATCAAACGAGTTTTTTTACATGATAAACGGAGTTCGGTTAAACAAAACTTCCGAGATATAAGAAATTGTATGAAACTCTTATGAGTATGGGTCCATCCTACGAAGTAAAATATTGTTCGTCATAAACCATATACCGAGGCTAAAGTATTATGCATGAATGTAGTACCGTTAAAAGTATATAATAAACTTCACACGTAAGAGTATTTAGCATAAACGTTTAAACGAGTTTTATTACAAGATAAGAAATTATATGAAACTCTTACGGGTGTGGTTCCATCCAACGAAGTAAATTATTATTCGTAATAAACGAAATACCGAGGATAAAGTATCATACATGAAAGGAGTACCGTTAAAAGTATATAATAAACATCATACGTAAGTGTATTTAGCTTAAACTTTTAAACGAGTTTTATTACAAGATAACTGGAGCTTTGTTAAACAAACTTAGGAGACATAAGAAATTGTATGAAACTCTTAATGGTGTAGTTCCATCATCCGAATTAAATTTTTATTCGTAATAAAACAAAATACGAAGGCTAAAGTATCATGCATGAAGGAGTTCCCTTAAAAGTAAATAAAAAACTTCATCCGTTACAATATTTATCTTAAAGTATCAAACGAGTTTTTTTACATGATAAACGGAGTTCGGTTAAACAAAACTTCCGAGATATAAGAAATTGTATGAAACTCTTATGAGTATGGGTCCATCCTACGAAGTAAAATATTGTTCGTCATAAACCAAATACCGAGGCTAAAGTATTATGCATGAATGGAGTACCGTTAAAAGTATATAATATACTTCACACGTAAGAGTATTTAGCATAAACCTTTAAACGAGTTTTATTACAAGATAAGAAATTATATGAAACTCTTACGGGTGTGGTTCCATCCAACGAAGAAAATATTATTCGTAATAAACGAAATACCGAGGCTAAAGTATCATACATGAAAGGAGTACCGTTAAAAGCATATAATAAACATCATACGTAAGTGTATTTAGCTTAAACTTTTAAACGAGTTTTATTACAAGATAACCGGAGCTTTGTTAAACAAACTTAGGAGACATAAGAAATTGTATGAAACTCTTAATGGTGTAGTTCCATCATACGAATTAAATTTTTATTCGTAATAAACAAAATACGAAGGCTAAAGTATCATGCATGAAGGAGTACCCTTAAAAGTAAATAACAAACTTCATCCGTTACAATATTTATCTTAAAGTATCAAACGAGTTTTTTTACATGATAAACGGAGTTCGGTTAAACAAAACTTCCGAGATATAAGAAATTGTATGAAACTCTTATGAGTATGGGTCCATCCTACGAAGTAAAATATTGTTCGTCATAAACCAAATACCGAGGCTAAAGTATTATGCATGAATGGAGTACCGTTAAAAGTATATAATATACTTCTCACGTAAGAGTATTTAGCATAAACCTTTAAACAAGTTTTATTACAAGATAAGAAATTATATGAAACTCTTACGGGTGTGGTTCCATCCAACGAAGAAAATATTATTCGTAATAAACGAAATACCGAGGCTAAAGTATCATACATGAAAGGAGTACCGTTAAAAGCATATAATAAACATCATACGTAAGTGTATTTAGCTTAAACTTTTAAACGAGTTTTATTACAAGATAACCGGAGCTTTGTTAAACAAACTTAGGAGACATACGAAATTGTATGAAACTCTTAATGGTGTAGTTCCATCATACGAATTAAATTTTTATTCGTAATAAACAAAATAAGAAGGCTAAAGTATCATGCATGAAGGAGTACCCTTAAAAGTAAATAACAAACTTCATCCGTTACAATATTTATCTTAAAGTATCAAACGAGTTTTTTTACATGATAAACGGAGTTCGGTTAAACAAAACTTCCGAGATATAAGAAATTGTATGAAACTCTTATGAGTATGGGTCCATCCTACGAAGTAAAATATTGTTCGTCATAAACCATATACCGAGGCTAAAGTATTATGCATGAATGTAGTACCGTTAAAAGTATATAATAAACTTCACACGTAAGAGTATTTAGCATAAACGTTTAAACGAGTTTTATTACAAGATAAGAAATTATATGAAACTCTTACGGGTGTGGTTCCATCCAACGAAGTAAATTATTATTCGTAACAAACGAAATACCGAGGATAAAGTATCATACATGAAAGGAGTACCGTTAAAAGTATATAATAAACATCATACGTAAGTGTATTTAGCTTAAACTTTTAAACGAGTTTTATTACAAGATAACTGGAGCTTTGTTAAACAAACTTAGGAGACATAAGAAATTGTATGAAACTCTTAATGGTGTAGTTCCATCATACGAATTAAATTTTTATTCGTAATAAACAAAATACGAAGGCTAAAGTATCATGCATGAAGGAGTACCCTTAAAAGTAAATAACAAACTTCATCCGTTACAATATTTATCTTAAAGTATCAAACGAGTTTTTTTACATGATAAACGGAGTTCGGTTAAACAAAACTTCCGAGATATAAGAAATTGTATGAAACTCTTATGAGTATGGGTCCATCCTACGAAGTAAAATATTGTTCGTCATAAACCAAATACCGAGGCTAAAGTATTATGCATGAATGGAGTACCGTTAAAAGTATATAATATACTTCTCACGTAAGAGTATTTAGCATAAACCTTTAAACGAGTTTTATTACAAGATAAGAAATTATATGAAACTCTTACGGGTGTGGTTCCATCCAACGAAGAAAATATTATTCGTAATAAACGAAATACCGAGGCTAAAGTATCATACATGAAAGGAGTACCGTTAAAAGCATATAATAAACATCATACGTAAGTGTATTTAGCTTAAACTTTTAAACGAGTTTTATTACAAGATAACCGGAGCTTTGTTAAACAAACTTAGGAGACATAAGAAATTGTATGAAACTCTTAATGGTGTAGTTCCATCATACGAATTAAATTTTTATTCGTAATAAACAAAATAAGAAGGCTAAAGTATCATGCATGAAGGAGTACCCTTAAAAGTAAATAACAAACTTCATCCGTTACAATATTTATCTTAAAGTATCAAACGAGTTTTTTTACATGATAAACGGAGTTCGGTTAAACAAAACTTCCGAGATATAAGAAATTGTATGAAACTCTTATGAGTATGGGTCCATCCTACGAAGTAAAATATTGTTCGTCATAAACCATATACCGAGGCTAAAGTATTATGCATGAATGTAGTACCGTTAAAAGTATATAATAAACTTCACACGTAAGAGTATTTAGCATAAACGTTTAAACGAGTTTTATTACAAGATAAGAAATTATATGAAACTCTTACGGGTGTGGTTCCATCCAACGAACTAAATTATTATTCGTAATAAACGAAATACCGAGGATAAAGTATCATACATGAAGGGAGTACCGTTAAAAGTATATAATAAACATCATACGTAAGTGTATTTAGCTTAAACTTTTAAACGAGTTTTATTACAAGATAACTGGAGCTTTGTTAAACAAACTTAGGAGACATAAGAAATTGTATGAAACTCTTAATGGTGTAGTTCCATCATACGAATTAAATTTTTATTCGTAATAAACAAAATACGAAGGCTAAAGTATCATGCATGAAGGAGTACCCTTAAAAGTAAATAACAAACTTCATCCGTTACAATATTTATCTTAAAGTATCAAACGAGTTTTTTTACATGATAAACGGAGTTCGGTTAAACAAAACTTCCGAGATATAAGAAATTGTATGAAACTCTTATGAGTATGGGTCCATCCTACGAAGTAAAATATTGTTCGTCATAAACCATATACCGAGGCTAAAGTATTATGCATGAATGTAGTACCGTTAAAAGTATATAATAAACTTCACACGTAAGAGTATTTAGCATAAACGTTTAAACGAGTTTTATTACAAGATAAGAAATTATATGAAACTCTTACGGGTGTGGTTCCATCCAACGAAGTAAATTATTATTCGTAATAAACGAAATACCGAGGATAAAGTATCATACATGAAAGGAGTACCGTTAAAAGTATATAATAAACATCATACGTAAGTGTATTTAGCTTAAACTTTTAAACGAGTTTTATTACAAGATAACTGGAGCTTTGTTAAACAAACTTAGGAGACATAAGAAATTGTATGAAACTCTTAATGGTGTAGTTCCATCATACGAATTAAATTTTTATTCGTAATAAACAAAATACGAAGGCTAAAGTATCATGCATGAAGGAGTACCCTTAAAAGTAAATAACAAACTTCATCCGTTACAATATTTATCTTAAAGTATCAAACGAGTTTTTTTACATGATAAACGGAGTTCGGTTAAACAAAACTTCCGAGATATAAGAAATTGTATGAAACTCTTATGAGTATGGGTCCATCCTACGAAGTAAAATATTGTTCGTCATAAACCAAATACCGAGGCTAAAGTATTATGCATGAATGGAGTACCGTTAAAAGTATATAATATACTTCTCACGTAAGAGTATTTAGCATAAACCTTTAAACGAGTTTTATTACAAGATAAGAAATTATATGAAACTCTTACGGGTGTGGTTCCATCCAACGAAGAAAATATTATTCGTAATAAACGAAATACCGAGGCTAAAGTATCATACATGAAAGGAGTACCGTTAAAAGCATATAATAAACATCATACGTAAGTGTATTTAGCTTAAACTTTTAAACGAGTTTTATTACAAGATAACCGGAGCTTTGTTAAACAAACTTAGGAGACATAAGAAATTGTATGAAACTCTTAATGGTGTAGTTCCATCATACGAATTAAATTTTTATTCGTAATAAACAAAATAAGAAGGCTAAAGTATCATGCATGAAGGAGTACCCTTAAAAGTAAATAACAAACTTCATCCGTTACAATATTTATCTTAAAGTATCAAACGAGTTTTTTTACATGATAAACGGAGTTCGGTTAAACAAAACTTCCGAGATATAAGAAATTGTATGAAACTCTTATGAGTATGGGTCCATCCTACGAAGTAAAATATTGTTCGTCATAAACCATATACCGAGGCTAAAGTATTATGCATGAATGTAGTACCGTTAAAAGTATATAATAAACTTCACACGTAAGAGTATTTAGCATAAACGTTTAAACGAGTTTTATTACAAGATAAGAAATTATATGAAACTCTTACGGGTGTGGTTCCATCCAACGAACTAAATTATTATTCGTAATAAACGAAATACCGAGGATAAAGTATCATACATGAAGGGAGTACCGTTAAAAGTATATAATAAACATCATACGTAAGTGTATTTAGCTTAAACTTTTAAACGAGTTTTATTACAAGATAACTGGAGCTTTGTTAAACAAACTTAGGAGACATAAGAAATTGTATGAAACTCTTAATGGTGTAGTTCCATCATACGAATTAAATTTTTATTCGTAATAAACAAAATACGAAGGCTAAAGTATCATGCATGAAGGAGTACCCTTAAAAGTAAATAACAAACTTCATCCGTTACAATATTTATCTTAAAGTATCAAACGAATTTTTTTACATGATAAACGGAGTTCGGTTAAACAAAACTTCCGAGATATAAGAAATTGTATGAAACTCTTATGAGTATGGGTCCATCCTACGAAGTAAAATATTGTTCGTCATAAACCAAATACCGAGGCTAAAGTATTATGCATGAATGGAGTACCGTTAAAAGTATATAATATACTTCACACGTAAGAGTATTTAGCATAAACCTTTAAACGAGTTTTATTACAAGATAAGAAATTATATGAAACTCTTACGGGTGTGGTTCCATCCAACGAAGAAAATATTATTCGTAATAAACGAAATACCGAGGCTAAAGTATCATACATGAAAGGAGTACCGTTAAAAGCATATAATAAACATCATACGTAAGTGTATTTAGCTTAAACTTTTAAACGAGTTTTATTACAAGATAACCGGAGCTTTGTTAAACAAACTTAGGAGACATACGAAATTGTATGAAACTCTTAATGGTGTAGTTCCATCATACGAATTAAATTTTTATTCGTAATAAACAAAATAAGAAGGCTAAAGTATCATGCATGAAGGAGTACCCTTAAAAGTAAATAACAAACTTCATCCGTTACAATATTTATCTTAAAGTATCAAACGAGTTTTTTTACATGATAAACGGAGTTCGGTTAAACAAAACTTCCGAGATATAAGAAATTGTATGAAACTCTTATGAGTATGGGTCCATCCTACGAAGTAAAATATTGTTCGTCATAAACCATATACCGAGGCTAAAGTATTATGCATGAATGTAGTACCGTTAAAAGTATATAATAAACTTCACACGTAAGAGTATTTAGCATAAACGTTTAAACGAGTTTTATTACAAGATAAGAAATTATATGAAACTCTTACGGGTGTGGTTCCATCCAACGAAGTAAATTATTATTCGTAATAAACGAAATACCGAGGATAAAGTATCATACATGAAAGGAGTACCGTTAAAAGTATATAATAAACATCATACGTAAGTGTATTTAGCTTAAACTTTTAAACGAGTTTTATTACAAGATAACTGGAGCTTTGTTAAACAAACTTAGGAGACATAAGAAATTGTATGAAACTCTTAATGGTGTAGTTCCATCATACGAATTAAATTTTTATTCGTAATAAACAAAATACGAAGGCTAAAGTATCATGCATGAAGGAGTACCCTTAAAAGTAAATAACAAACTTCATCCGTTACAATATTTATCTTAAAGTATCAAACGAGTTTTTTTACATGATAAACGGAGTTCGGTTAAACAAAACTTCCGAGATATAAGAAATTGTATGAAACTCTTATGAGTATGGGTCCATCCTACGAAGTAAAATATTGTTCGTCATAAACCAAATACCGAGGCTAAAGTATTATGCATGAATGGAGTACCGTTAAAAGTATATAATATACTTCTCACGTAAGAGTATTTAGCATAAACCTTTAAACGAGTTTTATTACAAGATAAGAAATTATATGAAACTCTTACGGGTGTGGTTCCATCCAACGAAG
This sequence comes from Chamaenerion angustifolium, assembly GCA_946814005.1. Lineage (NCBI taxonomy): Eukaryota > Viridiplantae > Streptophyta > Magnoliopsida > Myrtales > Onagraceae > Chamaenerion > Chamaenerion angustifolium. Next base: position 16,310,536 of record OX328277.1, on the reverse strand, counting down.
AAAATATTATTCGTAATAAACGAAATACCGAGGCTAAAGTATCATACATGAAAGGAGTACCGTTAAAAGCATATAATAAACATCATACGTAAGTGTATTTAGCTTAAACTTTTAAACGAGTTTTATTACAAGATAACCGGAGCTTTGTTAAACAAACTTAGGAGACATAAGAAATTGTATGAAACTCTTAATGGTGTAGTTCCATCATACGAATTAAATTTTTATTCGTAATAAACAAAATAAGAAGGCTAAAGTATCATGCATGAAGGAGTACCCTTAAAAGTAAATAACAAACTTCATCCGTTACAATATTTATCTTAAAGTATCAAACGAGTTTTTTTACATGATAAACGGAGTTCGGTTAAACAAAACTTCCGAGATATAAGAAATTGTATGAAACTCTTATGAGTATGGGTCCATCCTACGAAGTAAAATATTGTTCGTCATAAACCATATACCGAGGCTAAAGTATTATGCATGAATGTAGTACCGTTAAAAGTATATAATAAACTTCACACGTAAGAGTATTTAGCATAAACGTTTAAACGAGTTTTATTACAAGATAAGAAATTATATGAAACTCTTACGGGTGTGGTTCCATCCAACGAAGTAAATTATTATTCGTAATAAACGAAATACCGAGGATAAAGTATCATACATGAAAGGAGTACCGTTAAAAGTATATAATAAACATCATACGTAAGTGTATTTAGCTTAAACTTTTAAACGAGTTTTATTACAAGATAACTGGAGCTTTGTTAAACAAACTTAGGAGACATAAGAAATTGTATGAAACTCTTAATGGTGTAGTTCCATCATACGAATTAAATTTTTATTCGTAATAAACAAAATACGAAGGCTAAAGTATCATGCATGAAGGAGTACCCTTAAAAGTAAATAACAAACTTCATCCGTTACAATATTTATCTTAAAGTATCAAACGAGTTTTTTTACATGATAAACGGAGTTCGGTTAAACAAAACTTCCGAGATATAAGAAATTGTATGAAACTCTTATGAGTATGGGTCCATCCTACGAAGTAAAATATTGTTCGTCATAAACCAAATACCGAGGCTAAAGTATTATGCATGAATGGAGTACCGTTAAAAGTATATAATATACTTCTCACGTAAGAGTATTTAGCATAAACCTTTAAACGAGTTTTATTACAAGATAAGAAATTATATGAAACTCTTACGGGTGTGGTTCCATCCAACGAAGAAAATATTATTCGTAATAAACGAAATACCGAGGCTAAAGTATCATACATGAAAGGAGTACCGTTAAAAGCATATAATAAACATCATACGTAAGTGTATTTAGCTTAAACTTTTAAACGAGTTTTATTACAAGATAACCGGAGCTTTGTTAAACAAACTTAGGAGACATAAGAAATTGTATGAAACTCTTAATGGTGTAGTTCCATCATACGAATTAAATTTTTATTCGTAATAAACAAAATAAGAAGGCTAAAGTATCATGCATGAAGGAGTACCCTTAAAAGTAAATAACAAACTTCATCCGTTACAATATTTATCTTAAAGTATCAAACGAGTTTTTTTACATGATAAACGGAGTTCGGTTAAACAAAACTTCCGAGATATAAGAAATTGTATGAAACTCTTATGAGTATGGGTCCATCCTACGAAGTAAAATATTGTTCGTCATAAACCATATACCGAGGCTAAAGTATTATGCATGAATGTAGTACCGTTAAAAGTATATAATAAACTTCACACGTAAGAGTATTTAGCATAAACGTTTAAACGAGTTTTATTACAAGATAAGAAATTATATGAAACTCTTACGGGTGTGGTTCCATCCAACGAAGTAAATTATTATTCGTAATAAACGAAATACCGAGGATAAAGTATCATACATGAAAGGAGTACCGTTAAAAGTATATAATAAACATCATACGTAAGTGTATTTAGCTTAAACTTTTAAACGAGTTTTATTACAAGATAACTGGAGCTTTGTTAAACAAACTTAGGAGACATAAGATATTGTATGAAACTCTTAATGGTGTAGTTCCATCATACGAATTAAATTTTTATTCGTAATAAACAAAATACGAAGGCTAAAGTATCATGCATGAAGGAGTACCCTTAAAAGTAAATAACAAACTTCATCCGTTACAATATTTATCTTAAAGTATCAAACGAGTTTTTTTACATGATAAACGGAGTTCGGTTAAACAAAACTTCCGAGATATAAGAAATTGTATGAAACTCTTATGAGTATGGGTCCATCCTACGAAGTAAAATATTGTTCGTCATAAACCAAATACCGAGGCTAAAGTATTATGCATGAATGGAGTACCGTTAAAAGTATATAATATACTTCACACGTAAGAATATTTAGCATAAACCTTTAAACGAGTTTTATTACAAGATAAGAAATTATATGAAACTCTTACGGGTGTGGTTCCATCCAACGAAGAAAATATTATTCGTAATAAACGAAATACCGAGGCTAAAGTATCATACATGAAAGGAGTACCGTTAAAAGCATATAATAAACATCATACGTAAGTGTATTTAGCTTAAACTTTTAAACGAGTTTTATTACAAGATAACCGGAGCTTTGTTAAACAAACTTAGGAGACATAAGAAATTGTATGAAACTCTTAATGGTGTAGTTCCATCATACGAATTAAATTTTTATTCGTAATAAACAAAATAAGAAGGCTAAAGTATCATGCATGAAGGAGTACCCTTAAAAGTAAATAACAAACTTCATCTGTTACAATATTTATCTTAAAGTATCAAACGAGTTTTTTTACATGATAAACGGAGTTCGGTTAAACAAAACTTCCGAGATATAAGAAATTGTATGAAACTCTTATGAGTATGGGTCCATCCTACGAAGTAAAATATTGTTCGTCATAAACCATATACCGAGGCTAAAGTATTATGCATGAATGTAGTACCGTTAAAAGTATATAATAAACTTCACACGTAAGAGTATTTAGCATAAACGTTTAAACGAGTTTTATTACAAGATAAGAAATTATATGAAACTCTTACGGGTGTGGTTCCATCCAACGAAGTAAATTATTATTCGTAATAAACGAAATACCGAGGATAAAGTATCATACATGAAAGGAGTACCGTTAAAAGTATATAATAAACATCATACGTAAGTGTATTTAGCTTAAACTTTTAAACGAGTTTTATTACAAGATAACTGGAGCTTTGTTAAACAAACTTAGGAGACATAAGAAATTGTATGAAACTCTTATTGGTGTAGTTCCATCATACGAATTAAATTTTTATTCGTAATAAACAAAATACGAAGGCTAAAGTATCATGCATGAAGGAGTACCCTTAAAAGTAAATAACAAACTTCATCCGTTACAATATTTATCTTAAAGTATCAAACGAGTTTTTTTACATGATAAACGGAGTTCGGTTAAACAAAACTTCCGAGATATAAGAAATTGTATGAAACTCTTATGAGTATGGGTCCATCCTACGAAGTAAAATATTGTTCGTCATAAACCAAATACCGAGGCTAAAGTATTATGCATGAATGGAGTACCGTTAAAAGTATATAATATACTTCACACGTAAGAGTATTTAGCATAAACCTTTAAACGAGTTTTATTACAAGATAAGAAATTATATGAAACTCTTACGGGTGTGGTTCCATCCAACGAAGAAAATATTATTCGTAATAAACGAAATACCGAGGCTAAAGTATCATACATGAAAGGAGTACCGTTAAAAGCATATAATAAACATCATACGTAAGTGTATTTAGCTTAAACTTTTAAACGAGTTTTATTACAAGATAACCGGAGCTTTGTTAAACAAACTTAGGAGACATAAGAAATTGTATGAAACTCTTAATGGTGTAGTTCCATCATACGAATTAAATTTTTATTCGTAATAAACAAAATAAGAAGGCTAAAGTATCATGCATGAAGGAGTACCCTTAAAAGTAAATAACAAAGTTCATCCGTTACAATATTTATCTTAAAGTATCAAACGAGTTTTTTTACATGATAAACGGAGTTCGGTTAAACAAAACTTCCGAGATATAAGAAATTGTATGAAACTCTTATGAGTATGGGTCCATCCTACGAAGTAAAATATTGTTCGTCATAAACCATATACCGAGGCTAAAGTATTATGCATGAATGTAGTACCGTTAAAAGTATATAATAAACTTCACACGTAAGAGTATTTAGCATAAACGTTTAAACGAGTTTTATTACAAGATAAGAAATTATATGAAACTCTTACGGGTGTGGTTCCATCCAACGAAGTAAATTATTATTCGTAATAAACGAAATACCGAGGATAAAGTATCATACATGAAAGGAGTACCGTTAAAAGTATATAATAAACATCATACGTAAGTGTATTTAGCTTAAACTTTTAAACGAGTTTTATTACAAGATAACTGGAGCTTTGTTAAACAAACTTAGGAGACATAAGAAATTGTATGAAACTCTTAATGGTGTAGTTCCATCATACGAATTAAATTTTTATTCGTAATAAACAAAATACGAAGGCTAAAGTATCATGCATGAAGGAGTACCCTTAAAAGTAAATAACAAACTTCATCCGTTACAATATTTATCTTAAAGTATCAAACGAGTTTTTTTACATGATAAACGGAGTTCGGTTAAACAAAACTTCCGAGATATAAGAAATTGTATGAAACTCTTATGAGTATGGGTCCATCCTACGAAGTAAAATATTGTTCGTCATAAACCATATACCGAGGCTAAAGTATTATGCATGAATGGAGTACCGTTAAAAGTATATAATAAACTTCACACGTAAGAGTATTTAGCATAAACTTTGAAACGAGTTTTATTAAAAGATAAGAAATTATATGAAACTCTTACGGGTGTGGTTCCATCCAACGAAGTAAATTATTATTCGTAATAAACGAAATACCGAGGCTAAAGTATCATATCCGAAAGGAGTACCGTTAAAAGTATATAATAAACATCATACGTAAGTGTATTTAGCTTAAACTTTTAAATTGGTTTTATTACAAGATAACCGGAGCTTTGTTAAACAAACTTAGGAGACATAAGAAATTGTATGAAACTCTTATTGGTGTAGTTCCATCATACGAATTAAATATTTATTTGTAATAAACGAAATACCGAGGCTAAAATATCATACATGAAAGGAGTACCGTTAAAAGTATATAATAAACATCATACGTAAATGTATTTAGCTTAAACTTTTAAACGAGTTTTATTACAAGATAACCGGAGCTTTTTTAAACATACTTAGGAGACATAAGAAAATGTATGAAACTCTTAATGGTGTAGTTCCATCATACGAATTAAATTTTTATTCGTAATAAACAAAATACGTAGGCTAAAGTATCATGCATGAAGGAGTTCCCTTAAAAGTAAATAACAAACTTCATCAGTTACAATATTTATCTTAAAGTATCAAACGAGTTTTTTTACATTATAAATGGAGTTCGGTTAAACAAAACTTTCGAGATTTAAGAAATTGTATGAAACTCTTATGAGTGTGGTTCCATCCTACGAAGTAAAATATTGTTCGTCATAAACCAAATACCGAGGCTAAAGTATTATGCATGAATGGAGTACCGTTAAAAGTATATAATATACTTCACACGTAAGAGTATTTAGCATAAACCTTTAAACGAGTTTTATTACAAGATAAGAAATTATATGAAACTCTTACGGGTGTGGTTCCATCCAACGAAGAAAATATTATTCGTAATAAACGAAATACCGAGGCTAAAGTATCATACATGAAAGGAGTACCGTTAAAAGCATATAATAAACATCATACGTAAGTGTATTTAGCTTAAACTTTTAAACGAGTTTTATTACAAGATAACAGGAGCTTTGTTAAACAAACTTAGGAGACATAAGAAATTGTATGAAACTCTTAATGGTGTAGTTCCATCATACGAATTAAATTTTTATTCGTAATAAACAAAATAAGAAGGCTAAAGTATCATGCATGAAGGAGTACACTTAAAAGTAAATAACAAACTTCATCCGTTACAATATTTATCTTAAAGTATCAAACGAGTTTTTTTACATGATAAACGGAGTTCGGTTAAACAAAACTTCCGAGATATAAGAAATTGTATGAAACTCTTATGAGTATGGGTCCATCCTACGAAGTAAAATATTGTTCGTCATAAACCATATACCGAGGCTAAAGTATTATGCATGAATGTAGTACCGTTAAAAGTATATAATAAACTTCACACGTAAGAGTATTTAGCATAAACGTTTAAACGAGTTTTATTACAAGATAAGAAATTATATGAAACTCTTACGGGTGTGGTTCCATCCAACGAAGTAAATTATTATTCGTAATAAACGAAATAACGAGGATAAAGTATCATACATGAAAGGAGTACGGTTAAAAGTATATAATAAACATCATACGTAAGTGTATTTAGCTTAAACTTTTAAACGAGTTTTATTACAAGATAACTGGAGCTTTGTTAAACAAACTTAGGAGACATAAGAAATTGTATGAAACTCTTAATGGTGTAGTTCCATCATACGAATTAAATTTTTATTCGTAATAAACAAAATACGAAGACTAAAGTATCATGCATGAAGGAGTACCCTTAAAAGTAAATAACAAACTTCATCCGTTACAATATTTATCTTAAAGTATCAAACGAGTTTTTTTACATGATAAACGGAGTTCGGTTAAACAAAACTTCCGAGATATAAGAAATTGTATGAAACTCTTATGAGTATGGGTCCATCCTACGAAGTAAAATATTGTTCGTCATAAACCATATACCGAGGCTAAAGTATTATGCATGAATGGAGTACCGTTAAAAGTATATAATAAACTTCACACGTAAGAGTATTTAGCATAAACTTTGAAACGAGTTTTATTAAAAGATAAGAAATTATATGAAACTCTTACGGGTGTGGTTCCATCCAACGAAGTAAATTATTATTCGTAATAAACGAAATACCGAGGCTAAAGTATCATATATGAAAGGAGTACCGTTAAAAGTATATAATAAACATCATACGTAAGTGTATTTAGCTTAAACTTTTAAATTGGTTTTATTACAAGATAACCAAAGCTTTGTTAAACAAACTTAGGAGACATAAGAAATTGTATGAAACTCTTATTGGTGTAGTTCCATCATACGAATTAAATATTTATTCGTAATAAACGAAATACCGAGGCTAAAATATCATACATGAAAGGAGTACCGTTAAAAGTATATAATAAACATCATACGTAAATGTATTTAGCTTAAACTTTTAAACGAGTTTTATTACAAGATAACCGGAGCTTTGTTAAACATACTTAGGAGACATAAGAAAATGTATGAAACTCTTAATGGTGTAGTTCCATCATACGAATTAAATTTTTATTCGTAATAAACAAAATACGTAGGCTAAAGTATCATGCATGAAGGAGTTCCCTTAAAAGTAAATAACAAACTTCATCAGTTACAATATTTATCTTAAAGTATCAAACGAGTTTTTTTACATTATAAATGGAGTTCGGTTAAACAAAACTTTCGAGATTTAAGAAATTGTATGAAACTCTTATGAGTGTGGTTCCATCCTACGAAGTAAAATATTGTTCGTCATAAACCAAATACCGAGGCTAAAGTATTATGCATGAATGGAGTACCGTTAAAAGTATATAATATACTTCACACGTAAGAGTATTTAGCATAAACCTTTAAACGAGTTTTATTACAAGATAAGAAATTATATGAAACTCTTACGGGTGTGGTTCCATCCAACGAAGAAAATATTATTCGTAATAAACGAAATACCGAGGCTAAAGTATCATACATGAAAGGAGTACCGTTAAAAGCATATAATAAACATCATACGTAAGTGTATTTAGCTTAAACTTTTAAACGAGTTTTATTACAAGATAACCGGAGCTTTGTTAAACAAACTTAGGAGACATAAGAAATTGTATGAAACTCTTAATGGTGTAGTTCCATCATACGAATTAAATTTTTATTCGTAATAAACAAAATAAGAAGGCTAAAGTATCATGCATGAAGGAGTACCCTTAAAAGTAATTAACAAACTTCATCCGTTACAATATTTATCTTAAAGTATCAAACGAGTTTTTTTACATGATAAACGGAGTTCGGTTAAACAAAACTTCCGAGATATAAGAAATTGTATGAAACTCTTATGAGTATGGGTCCATCCTACGAAGTAAAATATTGTTCGTCATAAACCATATACCGAGGCTAAAGTATTATGCATGAATGGAGTACCGTTAAAAGTATATAATAAACTTCACACGTAAGAGTATTTAGCATAAACGTTTAAACGAGTTTTATTACAAGATAAGAAATTATATGAAACTCTTACGGGTGTGGTTCCATCCAACGAAGTAAATTATTATTCGTAATAAACGAAATACCGAGGATAAAGTATCATACATGAAAGGAGTACCGTTAAAAGTATATAATAAACATCATACGTAAGTGTATTTAGCTTAAACTTTTAAACGAGTTTTATTACAAGATAACTGGAGCTTTGTTAAACAAACTTAGGAGACATAAGAAATTGTATGAAACTCTTAATGGTGTAGTTCCATCATACGAATTAAATTTTTATTCGTAATAAACAAAATACGAAGGCTAAAGTATCATGCATGAAGGAGTACCCTTAAAAGTAAATAACAAACTTCATCCGTTACAATATTTATCTTAAAGTATCAAACGAGTTTTTTTACATGATAAACGGAGTTCGGTTAAACAAAACTTCCGAGATATAAGAAATTGTATGAAACTCTTATGAGTATGGGTCCATCCTACGAAGTAAAATATTGTTCGTCATAAACCATATACCGAGGCTAAAGTATTATGCATGAATGGAGTACCGTTAAAAGTATATAATAAACTTCACACGTAAGAGTATTTAGCATAAACTTTGAAACGAGTTTTATTAAAAGATAAGAAATTATATGAAACTCTTACGGGTGTGGTTCCATCCAACGAAGTAAATTATTATTCGTAATAAACGAAATACCGAGGCTAAAGTATCATATATGAAAGGAGTACCGTTAAAAGTATATAATAAACATCATACGTAAGTGTATTTAGCTTAAACTTTTAAATTGGTTTTATTACAAGATAACCGGAGCTTTGTTAAACAAACTTAGGAGACATAAGAAATTGTATGAAACTCTTATTGGTGTAGTTCCATCATACGAATTAAATATTTATTCGTAATAAACGAAATACCGAGGCTAAAATATCATACATGAAAGGAGTACCGTTAAAAGTATATAATAAACATCATACGTAAATGTATTTAGCTTAAACTTTTAAACGAGTTTTATTACAAGATAACCGGAGCTTTGTTAAACATACTTAGGAGACATAAGAAAATGTATGAAACTCTTAATGGTGTAGTTCCATCATACGAATTAAATTTTTATTCGTAATAAACAAAATACGTAGGCTAAAGTATCATGCATGAAGGAGTTCCCTTAAAAGTAAATAACAAACTTCATCAGTTACAATATTTATCTTAAAGTATCAAACGAGTTTTTTTACATTATAAATGGAGTTCGGTTAAACAAAACTTTCGAGATTTAAGAAATTGTATGAAACTCTTATGAGTGTGGTTCCATCCTACGAAGTAAAATATTGTTCGTCATAAACCAAATACCGAGGCTAAAGTATTATGCATGAATGGAGTACCGTTAAAAGTATATAATATACTTCACACGTAAGAGTATTTAGCATAAACCTTTAAACGAGTTTTATTACAAGATAAGAAATTATATGAAACTCTTACGGGTGTGGTTCCATCCAACGAAGAAAATATTATTCGTAATAAACGAAATACCGAGGCTAAAGTATCATACATGAAAGGAGTACCGTTAAAAGCATATAATAAACATCATACGTAAGTGTATTTAGCTTAAACTTTTAAACGAGTTTTATTACAAGATAACCGGAGCTTTGTTAAACAAATTTAGGAGACATAAGTGATAGGAAACTCAAAATATACTAAGAAAAACAGAAAGAAGACTTACTTGATTGTAAAGAAAACAAATCTTTCATTTCATCAAGTTAGTTAAAGTCGGTATACACAGTCTCTATTTATAGACATGAGAATTGGAAAATTACATCTCGGTCCTCAGATATTTGCAGATCAGTCCTTCATCTATATGTAATCATACATATATCCTAACATTCCCCAATCAAGATCCAACTTCTTGATTCTTCACTTTCATGCTCTTAGATGTTTGATTTCCTGAGATTTGGAAACAAGGTCCTCTACAACCTGTAATCGAGAAAGAATGCAATCGAGAAAAGATACTACTGCATGCTATATCTCAGTCTATACACAGCAATAGCAGTATACACTAAGATTAACAAATATCCCATTTACTTAGATCTCATACAAGCAAAATGTACTCACATCATATGACTACAGCTTTCTCCTTATATTCTCACCAATCTGTTCTTCCAATTAATGACAGCATTAGTTATCTTATCATATATATCCAAGCATATATGCATGTAGATCATTCTCAGTATATCTCAATCATGCATTTTATCCCATAGTAGAACATTCGCATCTTCCAGACAAACACCCATCGAATCCACCACAGTTACTCAATGGATTTTAAAACCAGAAACATATCATTTCAGTCTAAGGCAAGCACTCCATGACCATCATCTTACTGTCCTCATTATAAATCATCATCAGAATTATGAACTCTTATTTCTTTCCTGTTTTTTTTCCTTTGATTGAACACAACCCATTTTTTTTATTATTGACAGAAGGGTTTTAGCCCTTATCTTATCAACACAGGCTGACGGGTTTGAGCCCATTTCTTTCCTTCCTCAAGAGATATTGCCAAAGTATCTTAACGTTTTCTTTGACAGTATACTCTGTTTTTGGAATCAAGCCTGGTTTTATGCCAACATACCACCTCTTTTTTTTTTCTTATGATGATAGACAGAAAAGACAGTAACAGATTATCAACCAGAACACTACCTTTCAACTGAACTGATAGCATAACAAGTAACAACCCACATGAGCAACAATGCCGAAATTCAGATGAGCATTTGAACAAGGAGATGAGTACTACTAGGTGACAATATCATGAAATTGATTACCAATTATATTCTACATGACATATACCAGAATATACACAGAACAGATAAATGTGCAGCATACCATGAAAGAACAGCATGTCAAGATTATTCAGAAAACCAAGTCATGCTGATTAAAATACACCCTTCCTGATGATAACTAAGATATATAGAATATCTCAACCTAAGCATATAACGCATATTAACTGATATAGACAGAGAGTATAGAATCATACATCATATCCCTCTAGAGAGCAGAACAGCACAGATTTATCATCGTCCACTTCTGACACAGAAAAGACTCCAAGTTTCTTCCTGCAAGGCACAAAGAGCTTCTCAGTCAAAGGTTTTGTCAAAATGTCTGCAACTTGTTCAGAAGAAGGCACATAGTTAACTAGAACATGGCCCGAATTAACTTTCTCCCTAACAAAGAACATATCGATCTCAACATGTTTCATTTTTGAGTGCTGAATAGGATTTTCTGTAATGGCAGCAGCACTTGTGCTGTCTGTCCACACCGTAGGAATCGAGGATAGTAGAAGACCCATCTCCAAAAGTAGAGACTTCACCCACATGAGTTCACATACAGCATTTGCAATTGCCCTGAACTCAGCTTCCGCACTTGACCTTGCCACTACTGACTGTTTCTTTGAACTCCAAATTATTGGATTACCGTTTAGCAACAGATAATGTCCTGATATAGATTTCCTATCTGAAATGTCTCCACCCCAATCTGCATCAGTATAAGAGGTTAGCGAAATGTCATTAACAGGAAATGAATTGTTGCGAAACATGATACCATGATCTAATGTTCCTTTCAAATACCGAACCACATGTAACACTGCTTTCTAATGTCCTAGAGATGGAGTCTGCATATATTGGCTGAGCTTGTTGACAGCAAAATTGATATCTGGTCTCGTGACACAGATATGTTGTAGTGCCCCGATTGCACTCCTATATAAAGTCACATCATCAAAACTTTCCTCACATGTAACAACACCTGTTTTTGATAAGCAAGTGCCAGTCATTGGTGTTGGAAACACAGTAGCATCATTCAATCCTAACCGAAGTATCAAATCTTGAACATACTTCTTTTGATTTAACAACAAAAATTCATCTGTAGTTGTTACCTCCATACCCAAGAAATAGCTAATACTGCCTAGATCCTTGAGTTTGAACTCAGAATTAATCACCTGAATTACCTTAGCAACCTCAGACTGAGATGGACCTGTTACCACTATATCATCTACATAAACTACCAAGAAAACAGAACCTTCATTAGTATGCTTTATGAAAAGGCAACTATCGGCCACAAACGCCTGAAACTGTAAGGATTTTAGAAGAAAACATCTAAGCTTTTCAAACCAAGCTCTAGGAGCTTGTTTTAAACCATACAATGCTTTTGACAACCTGCACACAAGAGGCGTATCAGAATCTGTTTTAATTTCAAACTCGGGTGGCTGCACCATATACACTTCCTCCATCAACTCACCATGTAAAAAGGCATTGTTAATATCTATTTGTCTTAGATTCCATTTATGAGATAAAGCCAAAGACAAAACAATCCTAACAGTTGCAGATTTAACTACGGGACTAAAAGTTTCTTGAAAATCGAAACCTGGTTTTTGGGAGAACCCTTTAGCAACTAGTCTTGCTTTGTAACGAGCAATCGATCCATCAGCATGTCTCTTGATCTTGAACAACCATTTACATCCAATTGGAGTCCTGCCTGGAGGTAGATCAACTACAGACCAAGTATTGTTTTGCTGAAGTGCCGAGTACTCTTCATCAATCGCAGCCTTCCAATGAGGACTTCGAAGCGCCTGATGTACAGATTTGGGTTCCTCCTGAAGTAATGCATCAAAATCATTAGCAGATGTAAGCAAAGCATGTAGAGAAGCAGGTTGACCAGTCTGCAACTGAGTCTTTGACCTTGTCATCATAGAGTGAACATTATTGGACTTTGCCAAAGCAGGAGAAGAAGAAATAACAGAATCAGATACACTTGGAAAAGCAGGAACTAAAGACGAGTTTCTTAGCATATAAGTAATCGTAGGAATAGACTCAGATGGAGACCCAGCTGTAGGAGCAGGTGTAGGAGAAGTAACATGAATATCATGAATCTGTCTAACAGAATTGTCTACAATAGTTGGACTTGAGCAGTCCAAATCATTCAGACGATGATCAGTGGAAATAGGAACTGCACGAGTAGAAGAAACATCATTAGTAGCAGACATAACAGGAATAACAGGTGAAGATGATGATGAATTCCTAGTAGTAGCAGGAGGAGTAATTTCAGGAAAAGATGCAGCACCAAGACCGGAACCAGATCCATTGCCAACATCCTGAATATCAGACTCAGCAAACTTAGAGTCACACGGAATAAAAAACGGAAGAGAAGTGTAATTCTGAGTAGGATGAGATGAAATACTAAAACTACCTTTCTTGTCCGCAAATGGAAAGACCTGCTCATGAAACACAACATTCCTAGTAGTGTATACTCTACCCGTAGCAGACAGACATTTGTAACCATGATATTTTGAGCAATATCCCAAAAACACACACGGTTCAGATCTCATGGCTAATTTGTGTTTGTTGTACGGTCTCAAATGAGGAAAGCATAAACATCCAAACACTCTAAGAAATCCATAGTCTGGAGAAATTTTAAACAGCTTTTCATGAGGTGATAATTTGGCCAAGCTATAAGATGGTAACCTGTTAATAAGGAAGGTGGCTGTGAAGAATGCATCGGTCCAGTAATGCAGCGGAACAGAATCTTGAGCAAGGAGAGTTAGACCCAGTTCAACTATGTGTCGATGCTTTCTCTCCACAATGCCGTTCTGTTCAGAGGAATATGGACATGTGATCCTGTGCACAATGCCAAATGAAGACAGATATGATGACATGAAGGCGAATTCTCCACCCTCGTCAGTTTGGACAGCTTTAAGAGAGTGCCCAAGTTGTTTCTCCGCAAGCCTGTGAAACTCTACAAAACACTTGGAAGCATCACTCTTTTGTTTTAAAAAATAAATCCAGGTATACCTGCTAAACGCATCCACAACACTCATGTAGTATCGATGTCCATTAGATGTACACGCTGCAGGTCCCCACAAATCAACCTGTACAAGCTCAAGAGGATAAGAGTAAACTGTCGATGATGAATGAAAAGGTTGCTTTTTGCTCTTTCCAATAGCACAAGCCGAGCATTGTAAAGTAGAATGAGACATAGGATGATTATGCATTCGCAAGAAATTTAGCAGAATTTTATTAGATGGATGTCCTAGTCTCAAGTGCCACATTTGTGCAGAATCCTTTGTGTTCAGAGTAGATACAAAGCATTCAAATTCTCTGTTGTCAATAGGATCAGAACATATGACACCAGAGCTGGAAATATCAGAAGCAGAATCAATACATATTGAAATGGTATTGCATTCTATAGAATCAGAACAGATAGTATCAGAAATGGTGTTGTTTTTAACAGAATCAGAACAAAAGAAATCAGAATCATACTCAACACAACCAGATTCATTCATGCAGATCATCTTTTTGTCACCAGATGTTTTATTACAATCACCTAAGACAGATTTTTCAGCAACATAAACTCTAGACGGTAAAACAGAAGCATAACTATCAGACTTAACAGACGAACACTTATTTAGTTTGGACAGATCCAATTTGTAAAGACCAGAACTTTCAAAACCTCTTAGCAGTACATCTCTAGTTTGAGAATCCCTAATGATGCAATGAGACGCATGAAACTCGAAGAAGACGTTGTTATCCCTGGCGAACTGAGACACAGATAACAGATTTTTAGTTACGGATGGAGTATATAACATATTATGTAAAAAAGAGGTCTAGAATAAGAACCATTTGAATTTAAAGCAGCAGGTATAACACCAGAACCTATAGCAGATATATCTAAGTATGAACCATTGCCTACTGTTACTTTACCTTGGCCATTATACGGAAGACAAGTATTGTATAATGGAGGAACAACATTGGTTAAATGATTCGTCGCACCTGAATCCGGAATCCAGCTTGAATCATTTTGTACCACAGGAGCAATTGACGCCATATGTGCCTGAGCATTGCTCAATACAGATTGAGTATCCACAGATTGATTGAAACTTGCCACTGATGGAGCATACTGTGATGGAGGAAACGAGTTGTGAGAAGGAACATGGAACTGGTGGAATTGAGATGACTGTATAGGCATGGGATACTGAGCATACGCCATGGGTGAATACATCATTTGTGCTGATAGAGGAGGCACAAAAGCTGGAGAGACCAAGTTATTATTGAAGTGCTGTGTTTGTTGGGGCTGATTGTAATGTGATTGAGGCATTGGAGCCGATGGCATTAGAGCTGATGGAAAGGATGGAGCTGTATGTCCTGTCGAAGCTGCAGAATAAGAAGCTGCAGAACCTGTCTCACAAGGATCATCCCACTGAGCTGAAGCTATGTTGACAGATGGAGAATTCGAGCTTCCTGGATCAGTTACCCCTGTGAAGTTCACATTAAACCTGTGATTGCAGCGGTGGACAAGATGCCCAAACTTTCCACACAGCTGACATTGAGGTCTATTGCTACCGTAACCTCTTCCTCTGCCCCTACCTCTACCATTATTAAACTGCTGAGGTTGAGCAGAAGAAGACAACATCTGTGACTGAAAGTTATTATCACCTATGTTCGATGAAGAAGTATTACCAGTCATAGAGCCAGTTTTCACATCTTCATTCACAGACCGATCAGAATTCGATTTCATTCCAGTAGAAGGACCATTACTTACAACCACATTAGCCGTAACACTAGCATCAAACAGCAAATCTACTTGCCTAGCCTCCGCATCCAATAAAACTGAGCTAATAGATGCAATGTCATATGGATTACGGCTAGCATGGATGACAGACACAACGCTATCAAACTGACCTTTGACACCATTGAGGATTATGGATATCTGCTGCATTTCCTCAATCGGATGACCGCAGCTTGCTAGACTGTCACAGGCCGATTGAATGCAGGTAAGGTAATCTCGCATGCTCTGTTGAGGCATTTTTCTAACTTTCAGCCTGTCATATAGGTGCATGATCCTGGTTGTGGATGAAGAGGAGAAGTCTCTATGCAATTTCTGCCAAATCGATGCAACAGACATGCAGCCAATCAATCCACGACTTACCTGAGATGTCACAGAGGCAAGCATCCATGATGCAAGGGAGCTGTCTTTCTGCACATACTTGAGGTAATCTGGATTTGGTTCGTCTTCTCCATCAGGACCTTGAATGCGCGGCTGAATTGTATGATTTCCATACAGATGTGACTCCAGATTGTAGCCACGAACAGCTAGGAGAACCTGCTGGCGCCAGGATTGAAAGTTCTCTTCCCCTTCCAATTGGCAAACCTTTTTATTGAAAAATGAAGCAGATATTTCTTCCATTGCATTTATCAGAAACAGAGATCAACCGAATATAGAATTCTAACAGAATCGCAGCAAAACAGACTTCACAGAATCACAGAATCACGGAAATCAGTTCAGCGATTACACTTCACAGAATCGCCGCACTACACACAGAGTGCCAGCTAGAACAGAGTCGCAACAAGCAGAACAGGATAGGCAGAAACACACCTTGCACAGGCCACCGAATCACAGCGGCTCTGATACCATGATAGGAAACTCAAAATATACTAAGAAAAACAGAAAGAAGACTTACTTGATTGTAAAGAAAACAAATCTTTCATTTCATCAAGTTAGTTAAAGTCGGTATACACAGTCTCTATTTATAGACATGAGAATTGGAAAATTACATCTCGGCCCTCAGATATTTGCAGATCAGTCCTTCATCTATATGTAATCATACATATATCCTAACAATAAGAAATTGTATGAAACTCTTATTGGTGTCGTTCCATCATACAGATTAAATTTTTATTCGTAATAAAAAAAATACGAAGGCTAAAGTATCATGCTTGAAAGGAGTACCCTTAAAAGTAAATAACAAACTTCATCCGTTACAATATTTATCTTAAAGTATCAAACGAGTTTTTTTACATGATAAACGGAGTTCGGTTAAACAAAACTTCAGAGATATAAGAAATTGTATGAAACTCTTATGAGTGTGGTTCCATCCAATGAAGTAAATTATTATTCGTAATAAACGAAATACCGAGGCAAAAATATCATACATGAAAGGAGTACCGTTAAAAGTATATAATAAACATCATACGTAAGTGTATTTAGCTTAAACTTTTAAACGGGTTTTATTACAAGATAACCAGAGCTTTGTTAAACATACTTAGGAGACATAAAATATTGTATGAAACTCTTAATGGTGAAGTTCCATCATCCGAATTAAATTGTTATTCGTAATAAAACAAAATACGAAGGCTAAAGTATCATGCATGAAGGAGTTCCCTTAAAAGTAAATAAAAAACTTCATCCGTTACAATATTTATCTTAAAGTATCAAACGAGTTTTTTTACATGATAAACGGAGTTCGGTTAAACAAAACTTCCGAGATATAAGAAATTGTATGAAACTCTTATGAGTATGGGTCCATCCTACGAAGTAAAATATTGTTCGTCATAAACCATATACCGAGGCTAAAGTATTATGCATGAATGGAGTACCGTTAAAAGTATATAATAAACTTCACACGTAAGAGTATTTAGCATAAACTTTTAAACGAGTTTTATTAAAAGAATAGAAATTATATGAAACTCTTACGGGTGTGGTTCCATCCAACGAAGTAAATTATTATTCGTAATAAACGAAATACCGAGGCTAAAGTATCATATATGAAAGGAGTACCGTTAAAAGTATATAATAAACATCATACGTAAGTGTATTTAGCTTAAACTTTTAAATTGGTTTTATTACAAGATAACCGGAGCTTTGTTAAACAAACTTAGGAGACATAAGAAATTGTATGAAACTCTTAATGGTGTAGTTCCATCATACGAATTAAATTTTTATTCGTAATAAACAAAATAAGAAGGCTAAAGTATCATGCATGAAGGAGTACCCTTAAAAGTAAATAACAAACTTCATCCGTTACAATATTTATCTTAAAGTATCAAACGAGTTTTTTTACATGATAAACGGAGTTCGGTTAAACAAAACTTCCGAGATATAAGAAATTGTATGAAACTCTTATGAGTATGGGTCCATCCTACGAAGTAAAATATTGTTCGTCATAAACCATATACCGAGGCTAAAGTATTATGCATGAATGTAGTACCGTTAAAAGTATATAATAAACTTCACACGTAAGAGTATTTAGCATAAACGTTTAAACGTGTGTTATTACAAGATAAGAAATTATATGAAACTCTTACGGGTGTGGTTCCATCCAACGAAGTAAATTATTATTCGTAATAAACGAAATACCGAGGATAAAGTATCATACATGAAAGGAGTACCGTTAAAAGTATATAATAAACATCATACGTAAGTGTATTTAGCTTAAACTTTTAAACGAGTTTTATTACAAGATAACTGGAGCTTTGTTAAACAAACTTAGGAGACATAAGAAATTGTATGAAACTCTTAATGGTGTAGTTCCATCATACGGATTAAATTTTTATTCGTAATAAACAAAATACGAAGGCTAAAGTATCATGCATGAAGGAGTACCCTTAAAAGTAAATAACAAACTTCATCCGTTACAATATTTATCTTAAAGTATCAAACGAGTTTTTTTACATGATAAACGGAGTTCGGTTAAACAAAACTTCAGAGATATAAGAAATTGTATGAAACTCTTATGAGTGTGGTTCCATCCAATGAAGTAAATTATTATTCGTAATAAACGAAATACCGAGGCAAAAATATCATACATGAAAGGAGTACCGTTAAAAGTATATAATAAACATCATACGTAAGTGTATTTAGCTTAAACTTTTAAACGGGTTTTATTACAAGATAACCAGAGCTTTGTTAAACATACTTAGGAGACATAAAATATTGTATGAAACTCTTAATGGTGAAGTTCCATCATCCGAATTAAATTGTTATTCGTAATAAAACAAAATACGAAGGCTAAAGTATCATGCATGAAGGAGTTCCCTTAAAAGTAAATAAAAAACTTCATCCGTTACAATATTTATCTTAAAGTATCAAACGAGTTTTTTTACATGATAAACGGAGTTCGGTTAAACAAAACTTCCGAGATATAAGAAATTGTATGAAACTCTTATGAGTATGGGTCCATCCTACGAAGTAAAATATTGTTCGTCATAAACCATATACCGAGGCTAAAGTATTATGCATGAATGGAGTACCGTTAAAAGTATATAATAAACTTCACACGTAAGAGTATTTAGCATAAACTTTTAAACGAGTTTTATTAAAAGAATAGAAATTATATGAAACTCTTACGGGTGTGGTTCCATCCAACGAAGTAAATTATTATTCGTAATAAACGAAATACCGAGGCTAAAGTATCATATATGAAAGGAGTACCGTTAAAAGTATATAATAAACATCATACGTAAGTGTATTTAGCTTAAACTTTTAAATTGGTTTTATTACAAGATAACCGGAGCTTTGTTAAACAAACTTAGGAGACATAAGAAATTGTATGAAACTCTTAATGGTGTAGTTCCATCATACGAATTAAATTTTTATTCGTAATAAACAAAATAAGAAGGCTAAAGTATCATGCATGAAGGAGTACCCTTAAAAGTAAATAACAAACTTCATCCGTTACAATATTTATCTTAAAGTATCAAACGAGTTTTTTTACATGATAAACGGAGTTCGGTTAAACAAAACTTCCGAGATATAAGAAATTGTATGAAACTCTTATGAGTATGGGTCCATCCTACGAAGTAAAATATTGTTCGTCATAAACCATATACCGAGGCTAAAGTATTATGCATGAATGTAGTACCGTTAAAAGTATATAATAAACTTCACACGTAAGAGTATTTAGCATAAACGTTTAAACGTGTTTTATTACAAGATAAGAAATTATATGAAACTCTTACGGGTGTGGTTCCATCCAACGAAGTAAATTATTATTCGTAATAAACGAAATACCGAGGATAAAGTATCATACATGAAAGGAGTACCGTTAAAAGTATATAATAAACATCATACGTAAGTGTATTTAGCTTAAACTTTTAAACGAGTTTTATTACAAGATAACTGGAGCTTTGTTAAACAAACTTAGGAGACATAAGAAATTGTATGAAACTCTTAATGGTGTAGTTCCATCATACGGATTAAATTTTTATTCGTAATAAACAAAATACGAAGGCTAAAGTATCATGCATGAAGGAGTACCCTTAAAAGTAAATAACAAACTTCATCCGTTACAATATTTATCTTAAAGTATCAAACGAGTTTTTTTACATGATAAACGGAGTTCGGTTAAACAAAACTTCCGAGATATAAGAAATTGTATGAAACTCTTATGAGTATGGGTCCATCCTACGAAGTAAAATATTGTTCGTCATAAACCATATACCGAGGCTAAAGTATTATGCATGAATGGAGTACCGTTAAAAGTATATAATAAACTTCACACGTAAGAGTATTTAGCATAAACTTTTAAACGAGTTTTATTAAAAGAATAGAAATTATATGAAACTCTTACGGGTGTGGTTCCATCCAACGAAGTAAATTATTATTCGTAATAAACGAAATACCGAGGCTAAAGTATCATATATGAAAGGAGTACCGTTAAAAGTATATAATAAACATCATACGTAAGTGTATTTAGCTTAAACTTTTAAATTGGTTTTATTACAAGATAACCGGAGCTTTGTTAAACAAACTTAGGAGACATAAGAAATTGTATGAAACTCTTAATGGTGTAGTTCCATCATACGAATTAAATTTTTATTCGTAATAAACAAAATAAGAAGGCTAAAGTATCATGCATGAAGGAGTACCCTTAAAAGTAAATAACAAACTTCATCCGTTACAATATTTATCTTAAAGTATCAAACGAGTTTTTTTACATGATAAACGGAGTTCGGTTAAACAAAACTTCCGAGATATAAGAAATTGTATGAAACTCTTATGAGTATGGGTCCATCCTACGAAGTAAAATATTGTTCGTCATAAACCATATACCGAGGCTAAAGTATTATGCATGAATGTAGTACCGTTAAAAGTATATAATAAACTTCACACGTAAGAGTATTTAGCATAAACGTTTAAACGAGTTTTATTACAAGATAAGAAATTATATGAAACTCTTACGGGTGTGGTTCCATCCAACGAAGTAAATTATTATTCGTAATAAACGAAATACCGAGGATAAAGTATCATACATGAAAGGAGTACCGTTAAAAGTATATAATAAACATCATACGTAAGTGTATTTAGCTTAAACTTTTAAACGAGTTTTATTACAAGATAACTGGAGCTTTGTTAAACAAACTTAGGAGACATAAGAAATTGTATGAAACTCTTAATGGTGTAGTTCCATCATACGGATTAAATTTTTATTCGTAATAAACAAAATACGAAGGCTAAAGTATCATGCATGAAGGAGTACCCTTAAAAGTAAATAACAAACTTCATCAGTTACAATATTTATCTTAAAGTATCAAACGAGTTTTTTTACATGATAAACGGAGTTCGGTTAAACAAAACTTCCGAGATATAAGAAATTGTATGAAACTCTTATGAGTATGGGTCCATCCTACGAAGTAAAATATTGTTCGTCATAAACCATATACCGAGGCTAAAGTATTATGCATGAATGTAGTACCGTTAAAAGTATATAATAAACTTCACACGTAAGAGTATTTAGCATAAACGTTTAAACGAGTTTTATTACAAGATAAGAAATTATATGAAACTCTTACGGGTGTGGTTCCATCCAACGAAGTAAATTATTATTCGTAATAAACGAAATACCGAGGATAAAGTATCATACATGAAAGGAGTACCGTTAAAAGCATATAATAAACATCATACGTAAGTGTATTTAGCTTAAACTTTTAAACGAGTTTTATTACAAGATAACCGGAGCTTTGTTAAACAAACTTAGGAGACATAAGAAATTGTATGAAACTCTTAATGGTGTAGTTCCATCATACGAATTAAATTTTTATTCGTAATAAACAAAATACGAAGGCTAAAGTATCATGCATGAAGGAGTACCCTTAAAAGTAAATAACAAACTTCATCCGTTACAATATTTATCTTAAAGTATCAAACGAGTTTTTTTACATGATAAACGGAGTTCGGTTAAACAAAACTTCCGAGATATAAGAAATTGTATGAAACTCTTATGAGTATGGGTCCATCCTACGAAGTAAAATATTGTTCGTCATAAACCATATACCGAGGCTAAAGTATTATGCATGAATGTAGTACCGTTAAAAGTATATAATAAACTTCACACGTAAGAGTATTTAGCATAAACGTTTAAACGAGTTTTATTACAAGATAAGAAATTATATGAAACTCTTACGGGTGTGGTTCCATCCAACGAAGTAAATTATTATTCGTAATAAACGAAATACCGAGGATAAAGTATCATACATGAAAGGAGTACCGTTAAAAGTATATAATAAACATCATACGTAAGTGTATTTAGCTTAAACTTTTAAACGAGTTTTATTACAAGATAACTGGAGCTTTGTTAAACAAACTTAGGAGACATAAGAAATTGTATGAAACTCTTAATGGTGTAGTTCCATCATACGAATTAAATTTTTATTCGTAATAAACAAAATACGAAGGCTAAAGTATCATGCATGAAGGAGTACCCTTAAAAGTAAATAACAAACTTCATCCGTTACAATATTTATCTTAAAGTATCAAACGAGTTTTTTTACATGATAAACGGAGTTCGGTTAAACAAAACTTCCGAGATATAAGAAATTGTATGAAACTCTTATGAGTATGGGTCCATCCTACGAAGTAAAATATTGTTCGTCATAAACCAAATACCGAGGCTAAAGTATTATGCATGAATGGAGTACCGTTAAAAGTATATAATATACTTCACACGTAAGAGTATTTAGCATAAACCTTTAAACGAGTTTTATTACAAGATAAGAAATTATATGAAACTCTTACGGGTGTGGTTCCATCCAACGAAGAAAATATTATTCGTAATAAACGAAATACCGAGGCTAAAGTATCATACATGAAAGGAGTACCGTTAAAAGCATATAATAAACATCATACGTAAGTGTATTTAGCTTAAACTTTTAAACGAGTTTTATTACAAGATAACCGGAGCTTTGTTAAACAAACTTAGGAGACATAAGAAATTGTATGAAACTTTTAATGGTGTAGTTCCATCATACGAATTAAATTTTTATTCGTAATAAACAAAATAAGAAGGCTAAAGTATCATGCATGAAGGAGTACCCTTAAAAGTAAATAACAAACTTCATCCGTTACAATATTTATCTTAAAGTATCAAACGAGTTTTTTTACATGATAAACGGAGTTCGGTTAAACAAAACTTCCGAGATATAAGAAATTGTATGAAACTCTTATGAGTATGGGTCCATCCTACGAAGTAAAATATTGTTCGTCATAAACCATATACCAAGGCTAAAGTATTATGCATGAATGTAGTACCGTTAAAAGTATATAATAAACTTCACACGTAAGAGTATTTAGCATAAACGTTTAAACGAGTTTTATTACAAGATAAGAAATTATATGAAACTCTTACGGGTGTGGTTCCATCCAACGAAGTAAATTATTATTCGTAATAAACGAAATACCGAGGATAAAGTATCATACATGAAAGGAGTACCGTTAAAAGTATATAATAAACATCATACGTAAGTGTATTTAGCTTAAACTTTTAAACGAGTTTTATTACAAGATAACTGGAGCTTTGTTAAACAAACTTAGGAGACATAAGAAATTGTATGAAACTCTTAATGGTGTAGTTCCATCATACGAATTAAATTTTTATTCGTAATAAACAAAATACGAAGGCTAAAGTATCATGCATGAAGGAGTACCCTTAAAAGTAAATAACAAACTTCATCCGTTACAATATTTATCTTAAAGTATCAAACGAGTATTTTTACATGATAAACGGAGTTCGGTTAAACAAAACTTCCGAGATATAAGAAATTGTATGAAACTCTTATGAGTATGGGTCCATCCTACGAAGTAAAATATTGTTCGTCATAAACCATATACCGAGGCTAAAGTATTATGCATGAATGGAGTACCGTTAAAAGTATATAATAAACTTCACACGTAAGAGTATTTAGCATAAACTTTGAAACGAGTTTTATTAAAAGATAAGAAATTATATGAAACTCTTACGGGTGTGGTTCCATCCAACGAAGTAAATTATTATTCGTAATAAACGAAATACCGAGGCTAAAGTATCATATCCGAAAGGAGTACCGTTAAAAGTATATAATAAACATCATACGTAAGTGTATTTAGCTTAAACTTTTAAATTGGTTTTATTACAAGATAACCGGAGCTTTGTTAAACAAACTTAGGAGACATAAGAAATTGTATGAAACTCTTATTGGTGTAGTTCCATCATACGAATTAAATATTTATTCGTAATAAACGAAATACCGAGGCTAAAATATCATACATGAAAGGAGTACCGTTAAAAGTATATAATAAACATCATACGTAAATGTATTTAGCTTAAACTTTTAAACGAGTTTTATTACAAGATAACCGGAGCTTTTTTAAACATACTTAGGAGACATAAGAAAATGTATGAAACTCTTAATGGTGTAGTTCCATCATACGAATTAAATTTTTATTCGTAATAAACAAAATACGTAGGCTAAAGTATCATGCATGAAGGAGTTCCCTTAAAAGTAAATAACAAACTTCATCAGTTACAATATTTATCTTAAAGTATCAAACGAGTTTTTTTACATTATAAATGGAGTGCGGTTAAACAAAACTTTCGAGATTTAAGAAATTGTATGAAACTCTTATGAGTGTGGTTCCATCCTACGAAGTAAAATATTGTTCGTCATAAACCAAATACCGAGGCTAAAGTATTATGCATGAATGGAGTACCGTTAAAAGTATATAATATACTTCACACGTAAGAGTATTTAGCATAAACCTTTAAACGAGTTTTATTACAAGATAAGAAATTATATGAAACTCTTACGGGTGTGGTTCCATCCAACGAAGAAAATATTATTCGTAATAAACGAAATACCGAGGCTAAAGTATCATACATGAAAGGAGTACCGTTAAAAGCATATAATAAACATCATACGTAAGTGTATTTAGCTTAAACTTTTAAACGAGTTTTATTACAAGATAACCGGAGCTTTGTTAAACAAACTTAGGAGACATAAGAAATTGTATGAAACTCTTAATGGTGTAGTTCCATCATACGAATTAAATTTTTATTCGTAATAAACAAAATAAGAAGGCTAAAGTATCATGCATGAAGGAGTACCCTTAAAAGTAAATAACAAACTTCATCCGTTACAATATTTATCTTAAAGTATCAAACGAGTTTTTTTACATGATAAACGGAGTTCGGTTAAACAAAACTTCCGAGATATAAGAAATTGTATGAAACTCTTATGAGTATGGGTCCATCCTACGAAGTAAAATATTGTTCGTCATAAACCATATACCGAGGCTAAAGTATTATGCATGAATGGAGTACCGTTAAAAGTATATAATAAACTTCACACGTAAGAGTATTTAGCATAAACTTTGAAACGAGTTTTATTAAAAGATAAGAAATTATATGAAACTCTTACGGGTGTGGTTCCATCCAACGAAGTAAATTATTATTCGTAATAAACGAAATACCGAGGCTAAAGTATCATATCCGAAAGGAGTACCGTTAAAAGTATATAATAAACATCATACGTAAGTGTATTTAGCTTAAACTTTTAAATTGGTTTTATTACAAGATAACCGGAGCTTTGTTAAACAAACTTAGGAGACATAAGAAATTGTATGAAACTCTTATTGGTGTAGTTCCATCATACGAATTAAATATTTATTCGTAATAAACGAAATACCGAGGCTAAAATATCATACATGAAAGGAGTACCGTTAAAAGTATATAATAAACATCATACGTAAATGTATTTAGCTTAAACTTTTAAACGAGTTTTATTACAAGATAACCGGAGCTTTTTTAAACATACTTAGGAGACATAAGAAAATGTATGAAACTCTTAATGGTGTAGTTCCATCATACGAATTAAATTTTTATTCGTAATAAACAAAATACGTAGGCTAAAGTATCATGCATGAAGGAGTTCCCTTAAAAGTAAATAACAAACTTCATCAGTTACAATATTTATCTTAAAGTATCAAACGAGTTTTTTTACATTATAAATGGAGTGCGGTTAAACAAAACTTTCGAGATTTAAGAAATTGTATGAAACTCTTATGAGTGTGGTTCCATCCTACGAAGTAAAATATTGTTCGTCATAAACCAAATACCGAGGCTAAAGTATTATGCATGAATGGAGTACCGTTAAAAGTATATAATATACTTCACACGTAAGAGTATTTAGCATAAACCTTTAAACGAGTTTTATTACAAGATAAGAAATTATATGAAACTCTTAGGGTGTGGTTCCATCCAACGAAGAAAATATTATTCGTAATAAACGAAATACCGAGGCTAAAGTATCATACATGAAAGGAGTACCGTTAAAAGCATATAATAAACATCATACGTAAGTGTATTTAGCTTAAACTTTTAAACGAGTTTTATTACAAGATAACCGGAGCTTTGTTAAACAAACTTAGGAGACATAAGAAATTGTATGAAACTCTTAATGGTGTAGTTCCATCATACGAATTAAATTTTTATTCGTAATAAACAAAATAAGAAGGCTAAAGTATCATGCATGAAGGAGTACCCTTAAAAGTAAATAACAAACTTCATCCGTTACAATATTTATCTTAAAGTATCAAACGAGTTTTTTTACATGATAAACGGAGTTCGGTTAAACAAAACTTCCGAGATATAAGAAATTGTATGAAACTCTTATGAGTATGGGTCCATCCTACGAAGTAAAATATTGTTCGTCATAAACCATATACCGAGGCTAAAGTATTATGCATGAATGGAGTACCGTTAAAAGTATATAATAAACTTCACACGTAAGAGTATTTAGCATAAACTTTGAAACGAGTTTTATTAAAAGATAAGAAATTATATGAAACTCTTACGGGTGTGGTTCCATCCAACGAAGTAAATTATTATTCGTAATAAACGAAATACCGAGGCTAAAGTATCATATCCGAAAGGAGTACCGTTAAAAGTATATAATAAACATCATACGTAAGTGTATTTAGCTTAAACTTTTAAATTGGTTTTATTACAAGATAACCGGAGCTTTGTTAAACAAACTTAGGAGACATAAGAAATTGTATGAAACTCTTATTGGTGTAGTTCCATCATACGAATTAAATATTTATTCGTAATAAACGAAATACCGAGGCTAAAATATCATACATGAAAGGAGTACCGTTAAAAGTATATAATAAACATCATACGTAAATGTATTTAGCTTAAACTTTTAAACGAGTTTTATTACAAGATAACCGGAGCTTTTTTAAACATACTTAGGAGACATAAGAAAATGTATGAAACTCTTAATGGTGTAGTTCCATCATACGAATTAAATTTTTATTCGTAATAAACAAAATACGTAGGCTAAAGTATCATGCATGAAGGAGTTCCCTTAAAAGTAAATAACAAACTTCATCAGTTACAATATTTATCTTAAAGTATCAAACGAGTTTTTTTACATTATAAATGGAGTGCGGTTAAACAAAACTTTCGAGATTTAAGAAATTGTATGAAACTCTTATGAGTGTGGTTCCATCCTACGAAGTAAAATATTGTTCGTCATAAACCAAATACCGAGGCTAAAGTATTATGCATGAATGGAGTACCGTTAAAAGTATATAATATACTTCACACGTAAGAGTATTTAGCATAAACCTTTAAACGAGTTTTATTACAAGATAAGAAATTATATGAAACTCTTAGGGTGTGGTTCCATCCAACGAAGAAAATATTATTCGTAATAAACGAAATACCGAGGCTAAAGTATCATACATGAAAGGAGTACCGTTAAAAGCATATAATAAACATCATACGTAAGTGTATTTAGCTTAAACTTTTAAACGAGTTTTATTACAAGATAACCGGAGCTTTGTTAAACAAACTTAGGAGACATAAGAAATTGTATGAAACTCTTAATGGTGTAGTTCCATCATACGAATTAAATTTTTATTCGTAATAAACAAA
The DNA here is from genome assembly GCA_946814005.1 of Chamaenerion angustifolium. Taxonomy (NCBI): domain Eukaryota; kingdom Viridiplantae; phylum Streptophyta; class Magnoliopsida; order Myrtales; family Onagraceae; genus Chamaenerion; species Chamaenerion angustifolium. The sequence goes on along the minus strand of OX328277.1, from coordinate 16,282,226 downwards.
ATAAGAAGGCTAAAGTATCATGCATGAAGGAGTACCCTTAAAAGTAAATAACAAACTTCATCCGTTACAATATTTATCTTAAAGTATCAAACGAGTTTTTTTACATGATAAACGGAGTTCGGTTAAACAAAACTTCCGAGATATAAGAAATTGTATGAAACTCTTATGAGTATGGGTCCATCCTACGAAGTAAAATATTGTTCGTCATAAACCATATACCGAGGCTAAAGTATTATGCATGAATGGAGTACCGTTAAAAGTATATAATAAACTTCACACGTAAGAGTATTTAGCATAAACTTTGAAACGAGTTTTATTAAAAGATAAGAAATTATATGAAACTCTTACGGGTGTGGTTCCATCCAACGAAGTAAATTATTATTCGTAATAAACGAAATACCGAGGCTAAAGTATCATATCCGAAAGGAGTACCGTTAAAAGTATATAATAAACATCATACGTAAGTGTATTTAGCTTAAACTTTTAAATTGGTTTTATTACAAGATAACCGGAGCTTTGTTAAACAAACTTAGGAGACATAAGAAATTGTATGAAACTCTTATTGGTGTAGTTCCATCATACGAATTAAATATTTATTCGTAATAAACGAAATACCGAGGCTAAAATATCATACATGAAAGGAGTACCGTTAAAAGTATATAATAAACATCATACGTAAATGTATTTAGCTTAAACTTTTAAACGAGTTTTATTACAAGATAACCGGAGCTTTTTTAAACATACTTAGGAGACATAAGAAAATGTATGAAACTCTTAATGGTGTAGTTCCATCATACGAATTAAATTTTTATTCGTAATAAACAAAATACGTAGGCTAAAGTATCATGCATGAAGGAGTTCCCTTAAAAGTAAATAACAAACTTCATCAGTTACAATATTTATCTTAAAGTATCAAACGAGTTTTTTTACATTATAAATGGAGTGCGGTTAAACAAAACTTTCGAGATTTAAGAAATTGTATGAAACTCTTATGAGTGTGGTTCCATCCTACGAAGTAAAATATTGTTCGTCATAAACCAAATACCGAGGCTAAAGTATTATGCATGAATGGAGTACCGTTAAAAGTATATAATATACTTCACACGTAAGAGTATTTAGCATAAACCTTTAAACGAGTTTTATTACAAGATAAGAAATTATATGAAACTCTTACGGGTGTGGTTCCATCCAACGAAGAAAATATTATTCGTAATAAACGAAATACCGAGGCTAAAGTATCATACATGAAAGGAGTACCGTTAAAAGCATATAATAAACATCATACGTAAGTGTATTTAGCTTAAACTTTTAAACGAGTTTTATTACAAGATAACCGGAGCTTTGTTAAACAAACTTAGGAGACATAAGAAATTGTATGAAACTCTTAATGGTGTAGTTCCATCATACGAATTAAATTTTTATTCGTAATAAACAAAATAAGAAGGCTAAAGTATCATGCATGAAGGAGTACCCTTAAAAGTAAATAACAAACTTCATCCGTTACAATATTTATCTTAAAGTATCAAACGAGTTTTTTTACATGATAAACGGAGTTCGGTTAAACAAAACTTCCGAGATATAAGAAATTGTATGAAACTCTTATGAGTATGGGTCCATCCTACGAAGTAAAATATTGTTCGTCATAAACCATATACCGAGGCTAAAGTATTATGCATGAATGTAGTACCGTTAAAAGTATATAATAAACTTCACACGTAAGAGTATTTAGCATAAACCTTTAAACGAGTTTTATTACAAGATAAGAAATTATATGAAACTCTTACGGGTGTGGTTCCATCCAACGAAGAAAATATTATTCGTAATAAACGAAATACCGAGGCAAAAGTATCATACATGAAAGGAGTACCGTTAAAAGCATATAATAAACATCATACGTAAGTGTATTTAGCTTAAACTTTTAAACGAGTTTTATTACAAGATAACCGGAGCTTTGTTAAACAAACTTAGGAGACATAAGAAATTGTATGAAACTCTTAATGGTGTAGTTCCATCATACGAATTAAATTTTTATTCGTAATAAACAAAATAAGAAGGCTAAAGTATCATGCATGAAGGAGTACCCTTAAAAGTAAATAACAAACTTCATCCGTTACAATATTTATCTTAAAGTATCAAACGAGTTTTTTTACATGATAAACGGAGTTCGGTTAAACAAAACTTCCGAGATATAAGAAATTGTATGAAACTCTTATGAGTATGGGTCCATCCTACGAAGTAAAATATTGTTCGTCATAAACCATATACCGAGGCTAAAGTATTATGCATGAATGGAGTACCGTTAAAAGTATATAATAAACTTCACACGTAAGAGTATTTAGCATACACTTTGAAACGAGTTTTATTAAAAGATAAGAAATTATATGAAACTCTTACGGGTGTGGTTCCATCCAACGAAGTAAATTATTATTCGTAATAAACGAAATACCGAGGCTAAAGTATCATATCCGAAAGGAGTACCGTTAAAAGTATATAATAAACATCATACGTAAGTGTATTTAGCTTAAACTTTTAAATTGGTTTTATTACAAGATAACCGGAGCTTTGTTAAACAAACTTAGGAGACATAAGAAATTGTATGAAACTCTTATTGGTGTAGTTCCATCATACGAATTAAATATTTATTCGTAATAAACGAAATACCGAGGCTAAAATATCATACATGAAAGGAGTACCGTTAAAAGTATATAATAAACATCATACGTAAATGTATTTAGCTTAAACTTTTAAACGAGTTTTATTACAAGATAACCGGAGCTTTTTTAAACATACTTAGGAGACATAAGAAAATGTATGAAACTCTTAATGGTGTAGTTCCATCATACGAATTAAATTTTTATTCGTAATAAACAAAATACGTAGGCTAAAGTATCATGCATGAAGGAGTTCCCTTAAAAGTAAATAACAAACTTCATCAGTTACAATATTTATCTTAAAGTATCAAACGAGTTTTTTTACATTATAAATGGAGTTCGGTTAAACAAAACTTTCGAGATTTAAGAAATTGTATGAAACTCTTATGAGTGTGGTTCCATCCTACGAAGTAAAATATTGTTCGACATAAACCAAATACCGAGGCTAAAGTATTATGCATGAATGGAGTACCGTTAAAAGTATATAATATACTTCACACGTAAGAGTATTTAGCATAAACCTTTAAACGAGTTTTATTACAAGATAAGAAATTATATGAAACTCTTACGGGTGTGGTTCCATCCAACGAAGAAAATATTATTCGTAATAAACGAAATACCGAGGCTAAAGTATCATACATGAAAGGAGTACCGTTAAAAGCATATAATAAACATCATACGTAAGTGTATTTAGCTTAAACTTTTAAACGGGTTTTATTACAAGATAACCGGAGCTTTGTTAAACAAACTTAGGAGACATAAGAAATTGTATGAAACTCTTAATGGTGTAGTTCCATCATACGAATTAAATTTTTATTCGTAATAAACAAAATAAGAAGGCTAAAGTATCATGCATGAAGGAGTACCCTTAAAAGTAAATAACAAACTTCATCCGTTACAATATTTATCTTAAAGTATCAAACGAGTTTTTTTACATGATAAACGGAGTTCGGTTAAACAAAACTTCCGAGATATAAGAAATTGTATGAAACTCTTATGAGTATGGGTCCATCCTACGAAGTAAAATATTGTTCGTCATAAACCATATACCGAGGCTAAAGTATTATGCATGAATGTAGTACCGTTAAAAGTATATAATAAACTTCACACGTAAGAGTATTTAGCATAAACGTTTAAACGAGTTTTATTACAAGATAAGAAATTATATGAAACTCTTACGGGTGTGGTTCCATCCAACGAAGTAAATTATTATTCGTAATAAACGAAATACCGAGGATAAAGTATCATACATGAAAGGAGTACCGTTAAAAGTATATAATAAACATCATACGTAAGAGTATTTAGCTTAAACTTTTAAACGAGTTTTATTACAAGATAACTGGAGCTTTGTTAAACAAACTTAGGAGACATAAGAAATTGTATGAAACTCTTAATGGTGTAGTTCCATCATACGAATTAAATTTTTATTCGTAATAAACAAAATACGAAGACTAAAGTATCATGCATGAAGGAGTACCCTTAAAAGTAAATAACAAACTTCATCCGTTACAATATTTATCTTAAAGTATCAAACGAGTTTTTTTACATGATAAACGGAGTTCGGTTAAACAAAACTTCCGAGATATAAGAAATTGTATGAAACTCTTATGAGTATGGGTCCATCCTACGAAGTAAAATATTGTTCGTCATAAACCATATACCGAGGCTAAAGTATTATGCATGAATGTAGTACCGTTAAAAGTATATAATAAACTTCACACGTAAGAGTATTTAGCATAAACTTTGAAACGAGTTTTATTAAAAGATAAGAAATTATATGAAACTCTTACGGGTGTGGTTCCATCCAACGAAGTAAATTATTATTCGTAATAAACGAAATACCGAGGCTAAAGTATCATATATGAAAGGAGTACCGTTAAAAGTATATAATAAACATCATACGTAAGTGTATTTAGCTTAAACTTTTAAATTGGTTTTATTACAAGATAACCGGAGCTTTGTTAAACAAACTTAGGAGACATAAGAAATTGTATGAAACTCTTATTGGTGTAGTTCCATCATACGAATTAAATATTTATTCGTAATAAACGAAATACCGAGGCTAAAATATCATACATGAAAGGAGTACCGTTAAAAGTATATAATAAACATCATACGTAAATGTATTTAGCTTAAACTTTTAAACGAGTTTTATTACAAGATAACCGGAGCTTTGTTAAACATACTTAGGAGACATAAGAAAATGTATGAAACTCTTAATGGTGTAGTTCCATCATACGAATTAAATTTTTATTCGTAATAAACAAAATACGTAGGCTAAAGTATCATGCATGAAGGAGTTCCCTTAAAAGTAAATAACAAACTTCATCAGTTACAATATTTATCTTAAAGTATCAAACGAGTTTTTTTACATTATAAATGGAGTTCGGTTAAACAAAACTTTCGAGATTTAAGAAATTGTATGAAACTCTTATGAGTGTGGTTCCATCCTACGAAGTAAAATATTGTTCGTCATAAACCAAATACCGAGGCTAAAGTATTATGCATGAATGGAGTACCGTTAAAAGTATATAATATACTTCACACGTAAGAGTATTTAGCATAAACCTTTAAACGAGTTTTATTACAAGATAAGAAATTATATGAAACTCTTACGGGTGTGGTTCCATCCAACGAAGAAAATATTATTCGTAATAAACGAAATACCGAGGCTAAAGTATCATACATGAAAGGAGTACCGTTAAAAGCATATAATAAACATCATACGTAAGTGTATTTAGCTTAAACTTTTAAACGAGTTTTATTACAAGATAACCGGAGCTTTGTTAAACAAACTTAGGAGACATAAGAAATTGTATGAAACTCTTAATGGTGTAGTTCCATCATACGAATTAAATTTTTATTCGTAATAAACAAAATAAGAAGGCTAAAGTATCATGCATGAAATAAAAGTAAATAACAAACTTCATCCGTTACAATATTTATCTTAAAGTATCAAACGAGTTTTTTTACATGATAAACGGAGTTCGGTTAAACAAAACTTCCGAGATATAAGAAATTGTATGAAACTCTTATGAGTATGGTTCCATCCTACGAAGTAAAATATTGTTCGTCATAAACCAAATACCGAGGCTAAAGTATTATGCATGAATGGAGTACCGTTAAAAGTATATAATATACTTCACACGTAAGAGTATTTAGCATAAACCTTTAAACGAGTTTTATTACAAGATAAGAAATTATATGAAACTCTTACGGGTGTGGTTCCATCCAACGAAGAAAATATTATTCGTAATAAACGAAATACCGAGGCTAAAGTATCATACATGAAAGGAGTACCGTTAAAAGCATATAATAAACATCATACGTAAGTGTATTTAGCTTAAACTTTTAAACGAGTTTTATTACAAGATAACCGGAGCTTTGTTAAACAAACTTAGGAGACATAAGAAATTGTATGAAACTCTTAATGGTGTAGTTCCATCATACGAATTAAATTTTTATTCGTAATAAACAAAATAAGAAGGCTAAAGTATCATGCATGAAGGAGTACCCTTAAAAGTAAATAACAAACTTCATCCGTTACAATATTTATCTTAAAGTATCAAACGAGTTTTTTTACATGATAAACGGAGTTCGGTTAAACAAAACTTCCGAGATATAAGAAATTGTATGAAACTCTTATGAGTATGGGTCCATCCTACGAAGTAAAATATTGTTCGTCATAAACCATATACCGAGGCTAAAGTATTATGCATGAATGTAGTACCGTTAAAAGTATATAATAAACTTCACACGTAAGAGTATTTAGCATAAACGTTTAAACGAGTTTTATTACAAGATAAGAAATTATATGAAACTCTTACGGGTGTGGTTCCATCCAACGAAGTAAATTATTATTCGTAATAAACGAAATACCGAGGATAAAGTATCATACATGAAAGGAGTACCGTTAAAAGTATATAATAAACATCATACGTAAGTGTATTTAGCTTAAACTTTTAAACGAGTTTTATTACAAGATAACTGGAGCTTTGTTAAACAAACTTAGGAGACATAAGAAATTGTATGAAACTCTTAATGGTGTAGTTCCATCATACGAATTAAATTTTTATTCGTAATAAACAAAATACGAAGCCTAAAGTATCATGCATGAAGGAGTACCCTTAAAAGTAAATAACAAACTTCATCCGTTACAATATTTATCTTAAAGTATCAAACGAGTTTTTTTACATGATAAACGGAGTTCGGTTAAACAAAACTTCCGAGATATAAGAAATTGTATGAAACTCTTATGAGTATGGTTCCATCCTACGAAGTAAAATATTGTTCGTCATAAACCAAATACCGAGGCTAAAGTATTATGCATGAATGGAGTACCGTTAAAAGTATATAATATACTTCACACGTAAGAGTATTTAGCATAAACCTTTAAACGAGTTTTATTACAAGATAAGAAATTATATGAAACTCTTACGGGTGTGGTTCCATCCAACGAAGAAAATATTATTCGTAATAAACGAAATACCGAGGCTAAAGTATCATACATGAAAGGAGTACCGTTAAAAGCATATAATAAACATCATACGTAAGTGTATTTAGCTTAAACTTTTAAACGAGTTTTATTACAAGATAACCGGAGCTTTGTTAAACAAACTTAGGAGACATAAGAAATTGTATGAAACTCTTAATGGTGTAGTTCCATCATACGAATTAAATTTTTATTCGTAATAAACAAAATAAGAAGGCTAAAGTATCATGCATGAAGGAGTACCCTTAAAAGTAAATAACAAACTTCATCCGTTACAATATTTATCTTAAAGTATCAAACGAGTTTTTTTACATGATAAACGGAGTTCGGTTAAACAAAACTTCCGAGATATAAGAAATTGTATGAAACTCTTATGAGTATGGGTCCATCCTACGAAGTAAAATATTGTTCGTCATAAACCATATACCGAGGCTAAAGTATTATGCATGAATGTAGTACCGTTAAAAGTATATAATAAACTTCACACGTAAGAGTATTTAGCATAAACGTTTAAACGAGTTTTATTACAAGATAAGAAATTATATGAAACTCTTACGGGTGTGGTTCCATCCAACGAAGTAAATTATTATTCGTAATAAACGAAATACCGAGGATAAAGTATCATACATGAAAGGAGTACCGTTAAAAGTATATAATAAACATCATACGTAAGTGTATTTAGCTTAAACTTTTAAACGAGTTTTATTACAAGATAACTGGAGCTTTGTTAAACAAACTTAGGAGACATAAGAAATTGTATGAAACTCTTAATGGTGTAGTTCCATCATACGAATTAAATTTTTATTCGTAATAAACAAAATACGAAGCCTAAAGTATCATGCATGAAGGAGTACCCTTAAAAGTAAATAACAAACTTCATCCGTTACAATATTTATCTTAAAGTATCAAACGAGTTTTTTTACATGATAAACGGAGTTCGGTTAAACAAAACTTCCGAGATATAAGAAATTGTATGAAACTCTTATGAGTATGGGTCCATCCTACGAAGTAAAATATTGTTCGTCATAAACCATATACCGAGGCTAAAGTATTATGCATGAATGTAGTACCGTTAAAAGTATATAATAAACTTCACACGTAAGAGTATTTAGCATAAACGTTTAAACGAGTTTTATTACAAGATAAGAAATTATATGAAACTCTTACGGGTGTGGTTCCATCCAACGAAGTAAATTATTATTCGTAATAAACGAAATACCGAGGATAAAGTATCATACATGAAAGGAGTACCGTTAAAAGTATATAATAAACATCATACGTAAGTGTATTTAGCTTAAACTTTTAAACGAGTTTTATTACAAGATAACTGGAGCTTTGTTAAACAAACTTAGGAGACATAAGAAATTGTATGAAACTCTTAATGGTGTAGTTCCATCATACGAATTAAATTTTTATTCGTAATAAACAAAATACGAAGCCTAAAGTATCATGCATGAAGGAGTACCCTTAAAAGTAAATAACAAACTTCATCCGTTACAATATTTATCTTAAAGTATCAAACGAGTTTTTTTACATGATAAACGGAGTTCGGTTAAACAAAACTTCCGAGATATAAGAAATTGTATGAAACTCTTATGAGTATGGGTCCATCCTACGAAGTAAAATATTGTTCGTCATAAACCATATACCGAGGCTAAAGTATTATGCATGAATGGAGTACCGTTAAAAGTATATAATAAACTTCACACGTAAGAGTATTTAGCATAAACTTTGAAACGAGTTTTATTAAAAGATAAGAAATTATATGAAACTCTTACGGGTGTGGTTCCATCCAACGAAGTAAATTATTATTCGTAATAAACGAAATACCGAGGCTAAAGTATCATATATGAAAGGAGTACCGTTAAAAGTATATAATAAACATCATACGTAAGTGTATTTAGCTTAAACTTTTAAATTGGTTTTATTACAAGATAACCGGAGCTTTGTTAAACAAACTTAGGAGACATAAGAAATTGTATGAAACTCTTATTGGTGTAGTTCCATCATACGAATTAAATATTTATTCGTAATAAACGAAATACCGAGGCTAAAATATCATACATGAAAGGAGTACCGTTAAAAGTATATAATAAACATCATACGTAAATGTATTTAGCTTAAACTTTTAAACGAGTTTTATTACAAGATAACCGGAGCTTTGTTAAACATACTTAGGAGACATAAGAAAATGTATGAAACTCTTAATGGTGTAGTTCCATCATACGAATTAAATTTTTATTCGTAATAAACAAAATACGTAGGCTAAAGTATCATGCATGAAGGAGTTCCCTTAAAAGTAAATAACAAACTTCATCAGTTACAATATTTATCTTAAAGTATCAAACGAGTTTTTTTACATTATAAATGGAGTTCGGTTAAACAAAACTTTCGAGATTTAAGAAATTGTATGAAACTCTTATGAGTGTGGTTCCATCCTACGAAGTAAAATATTGTTCGTCATAAACCAAATACCGAGGCTAAAGTATTATGCATGAATGTAGTACCGTTAAAAGTATATAATAAACTTCACACGTAAGAGTATTTAGCATAAACGTTTAAACGAGTTTTATTACAAGATAAGAAATTATATGAAACTCTTACGGGTGTGGTTCCATCCAACGAAGTAAATTATTATTCGTAATAAACGAAATACCGAGGATAAAGTATCATACATGAAAGGAGTACCGTTAAAAGTATATAATAAACATCATACGTAAGTGTATTTAGCTTAAACTTTTAAACGAGTTTTATTACAAGATAACTGGAGCTTTGTTAAACAAACTTAGGAGACATAAGAAATTGTATGAAACTCTTAATGGTGTAGTTCCATCATACGAATTAAATTTTTATTCGTAATAAACAAAATACGAAGCCTAAAGTATCATGCATGAAGGAGTACCCTTAAAAGTAAATAACAAACTTCATCCGTTACAATATTTATCTTAAAGTATCAAACGAGTTTTTTTACATGATAAACGGAGTTCGGTTAAACAAAACTTCCGAGATATAAGAAATTGTATGAAACTCTTATGAGTATGGGTCCATCCTACGAAGTAAAATATTGTTCGTCATAAACCATATACCGAGGCTAAAGTATTATGCATGAATGGAGTACCGTTAAAAGTATATAATAAACTTCACACGTAAGAGTATTTAGCATAAACTTTGAAACGAGTTTTATTAAAAGATAAGAAATTATATGAAACTCTTACGGGTGTGGTTCCATCCAACGAAGTAAATTATTATTCGTAATAAACGAAATACCGAGGCTAAAGTATCATATATGAAAGGAGTACCGTTAAAAGTATATAATAAACATCATACGTAAGTGTATTTAGCTTAAACTTTTAAATTGGTTTTATTACAAGATAACCGGAGCTTTGTTAAACAAACTTAGGAGACATAAGAAATTGTATGAAACTCTTATTGGTGTAGTTCCATCATACGAATTAAATATTTATTCGTAATAAACGAAATACCGAGGCTAAAATATCATACATGAAAGGAGTACCGTTAAAAGTATATAATAAACATCATACGTAAATGTATTTAGCTTAAACTTTTAAACGAGTTTTATTACAAGATAACCGGAGCTTTGTTAAACATACTTAGGAGACATAAGAAAATGTATGAAACTCTTAATGGTGTAGTTCCATCATACGAATTAAATTTTTATTCGTAATAAACAAAATACGTAGGCTAAAGTATCATGCATGAAGGAGTTCCCTTAAAAGTAAATAACAAACTTCATCAGTTACAATATTTATCTTAAAGTATCAAACGAGTTTTTTTACATTATAAATGGAGTTCGGTTAAACAAAACTTTCGAGATTTAAGAAATTGTATGAAACTCTTATGAGTGTGGTTCCATCCTACGAAGTAAAATATTGTTCGTCATAAACCAAATACCGAGGCTAAAGTATTATGCATGAATGTAGTACCGTTAAAAGTATATAATATACTTCACACGTAAGAGTATTTAGCATAAACCTTTAAACGAGTTTTATTACAAGATAAGAAATTATATGAAACTCTTACGGGTGTGGTTCCATCCAACGAAGAAAATATTATTCGTAATAAACGAAATACCGAGGCAAAAGTATCATACATGAAAGGAGTACCGTTAAAAGCATATAATAAACATCATACGTAAGTGTATTTAGCTTAAACTTTTAAACGAGTTTTATTACAAGATAACCGGAGCTTTGTTAAACAAACTTAGGAGACATAAGAAATTGTATGAAACTCTTAATGGTGTAGTTCCATCATACGAATTAAATTTTTATTCGTAATAAACAAAATAAGAAGGCTAAAGTATCATGCATGAAGGAGTACCCTTAAAAGTAAATAACAAACTTCATCCGTTACAATATTTATCTTAAAGTATCAAACGAGTTTTTTTACATGATAAACGGAGTTCGGTTAAACAAAACTTCCGAGATATAAGAAATTGTATGAAACTCTTATGAGTATGGGTCCATCCTACGAAGTAAAATATTGTTCGTCATAAACCATATACCGAGGCTAAAGTATTATGCATGAATGTAGTACCGTTAAAAGTATATAATAAACTTCACACATAAGAGTATTTAGCATAAACGTTTAAACGAGTTTTATTACAAGATAAGAAATTATATGAAACTCTTACGGGTGTGGTTCCATCCAACGAAGTAAATTATTATTCGTAATAAACGAAATACCGAGGATAAAGTATCATACATGAAAGGAGTACCGTTAAAAGTATATAATAAACATCATACGTAAGTGTATTTAGCTTAAACTTTTAAACGAGTTTTATTACAAGATAACTGGAGCTTTGTTAAACAAACTTAGGAGACATAAGAAATTGTATGAAACTCTTAATGGTGTAGTTCCATCATACGAATTAAATTTTTATTCGTAATAAACAAAATACGAAGCCTAAAGTATCATGCATGAAGGAGTACCCTTAAAAGTAAATAACAAACTTCATCCGTTACAATATTTATCTTAAAGTATCAAACGAGTTTTTTTACATGATAAACGGAGTTCGGTTAAACAAAACTTCCGAGATATAAGAAATTGTATGAAACTCTTATGAGTATGGGTCCATCCTACGAAGTAAAATATTGTTCGTCATAAACCATATACCGAGGCTAAAGTATTATGCATGAATGGAGTACCGTTAAAAGTATATAATAAACTTCACACGTAAGAGTATTTAGCATAAACTTTGAAACGAGTTTTATTAAAAGATAAGAAATTATATGAAACTCTTACGGGTGTGGTTCCATCCAACGAAGTAAATTATTATTCGTAATAAACGAAATACCGAGGCTAAAGTATCATATATGAAAGGAGTACCGTTAAAAGTATATAATAAACATCATACGTAAGTGTATTTAGCTTAAACTTTTAAATTGGTTTTATTACAAGATAACCGGAGCTTTGTTAAACAAACTTAGGAGACATAAGAAATTGTATGAAACTCTTATTGGTGTAGTTCCATCATACGAATTAAATATTTATTCGTAATAAACGAAATACCGAGGCTAAAATATCATACATGAAAGGAGTACCGTTAAAAGTATATAATAAACATCATACGTAAATGTATTTAGCTTAAACTTTTAAACGAGTTTTATTACAAGATAACCGGAGCTTTGTTAAACATACTTAGGAGACATAAGAAAATGTATGAAACTCTTAATGGTGTAGTTCCATCATACGAATTAAATTTTTATTCGTAATAAACAAAATACGTAGGCTAAAGTATCATGCATGAAGGAGTTCCCTTAAAAGTAAATAACAAACTTCATCAGTTACAATATTTATCTTAAAGTATCAAACGAGTTTTTTTACATTATAAATGGAGTTCGGTTAAACAAAACTTTCGAGATTTAAGAAATTGTATGAAACTCTTATGAGTGTGGTTCCATCCTACGAAGTAAAATATTGTTCGTCATAAACCAAATACCGAGGCTAAAGTATTATGCATGAATGTAGTACCGTTAAAAGTATATAATATACTTCACACGTAAGAGTATTTAGCATAAACCTTTAAACGAGTTTTATTACAAGATAAGAAATTATATGAAACTCTTACGGGTGTGGTTCCATCCAACGAAGAAAATATTATTCGTAATAAACGAAATACCGAGGCAAAAGTATCATACATGAAAGGAGTACCGTTAAAAGCATATAATAAACATCATACGTAAGTGTATTTAGCTTAAACTTTTAAACGAGTTTTATTACAAGATAACCGGAGCTTTGTTAAACAAACTTAGGAGACATAAGAAATTGTATGAAACTCTTAATGGTGTAGTTCCATCATACGAATTAAATTTTTATTCGTAATAAACAAAATAAGAAGGCTAAAGTATCATGCATGAAGGAGTACCCTTAAAAGTAAATAACAAACTTCATCCGTTACAATATTTATCTTAAAGTATCAAACGAGTTTTTTTACATGATAAACGGAGTTCGGTTAAACAAAACTTCCGAGATATAAGAAATTGTATGAAACTCTTATGAGTATGGGTCCATCCTACGAAGTAAAATATTGTTCGTCATAAACCATATACCGAGGCTAAAGTATTATGCATGAATGTAGTACCGTTAAAAGTATATAATAAACTTCACACGTAAGAGTATTTAGCATAAACGTTTAAACGAGTTTTATTACAAGATAAGAAATTATATGAAACTCTTACGGGTGTGGTTCCATCCAACGAAGTAAATTATTATTCGTAATAAACGAAATACCGAGGATAAAGTATCATACATGAAAGGAGTACCGTTAAAAGTATATAATAAACATCATACGTAAGTGTATTTAGCTTAAACTTTTAAACGAGTTTTATTACAAGATAACTGGAGCTTTGTTAAACAAACTTAGGAGACATAAGAAATTGTATGAAACTCTTAATGGTGTAGTTCCATCATACGAATTAAATTTTTATTCGTAATAAACAAAATACGAAGCCTAAAGTATCATGCATGAAGGAGTACCCTTAAAAGTAAATAACAAACTTCATCCGTTACAATATTTATCTTAAAGTATCAAACGAGTTTTTTTACATGATAAACGGAGTTCGGTTAAACAAAACTTCCGAGATATAAGAAATTGTATGAAACTCTTATGAGTATGGGTCCATCCTACGAAGTAAAATATTGTTCGTCATAAACCATATACCGAGGCTAAAGTATTATGCATGAATGGAGTACCGTTAAAAGTATATAATAAACTTCACACGTAAGAGTATTTAGCATAAACTTTGAAACGAGTTTTATTAAAAGATAAGAAATTATATGAAACTCTTACGGGTGTGGTTCCATCCAACGAAGTAAATTATTATTCGTAATAAACGAAATACCGAGGCTAAAGTATCATATATGAAAGGAGTACCGTTAAAAGTATATAATAAACATCATACGTAAGTGTATTTAGCTTAAACTTTTAAATTGGTTTTATTACAAGATAACCGGAGCTTTGTTAAACAAACTTAGGAGACATAAGAAATTGTATGAAACTCTTATTGGTGTAGTTCCATCATACGAATTAAATATTTATTCGTAATAAACGAAATACCGAGGCTAAAATATCATACATGAAAGGAGTACCGTTAAAAGTATATAATAAACATCATACGTAAATGTGTTTAGCTTAAACTTTTAAACGAGTTTTATTACAAGATAACCGGAGCTTTGTTAAACATACTTAGGAGACATAAGAAAATGTATGAAACTCTTAATGGTGTAGTTCCATCATACGAATTAAATTTTTATTCGTAATAAACAAAATACGTAGGCTAAAGTATCATGCATGAAGGAGTTCCCTTAAAAGTAAATAACAAACTTCATCAGTTACAATATTTATCTTAAAGTATCAAACGAGTTTTTTTACATTATAAATGGAGTTCGGTTAAACAAAACTTTCGAGATTTAAGAAATTGTATGAAACTCTTATGAGTGTGGTTCCATCCTACGAAGTAAAATATTGTTCGTCATAAACCAAATACCGAGGCTAAAGTATTATGCATGAATGTAGTACCGTTAAAAGTATATAATATACTTCACACGTAAGAGTATTTAGCATAAACCTTTAAACGAGTTTTATTACAAGATAAGAAATTATATGAAACTCTTACGGGTGTGGTTCCATCCAACGAAGAAAATATTATTCGTAATAAACGAAATACCGAGGCTAAAGTATCATACATGAAAGGAGTACCGTTAAAAGCATATAATAAACATCATACGTAAGTGTATTTAGCTTAAACTTTTAAACGAGTTTTATTACAAGATAACCGGAGCTTTGTTAAACAAACTTAGGAGACATAAGAAATTGTATGAAACTCTTAATGGTGTAGTTCCATCATACGAATTAAATTTTTATTCGTAATAAACAAAATAAGAAGGCTAAAGTATCATGCATGAAGGAGTACCCTTAAAAGTAAATAACAAACTTCATCCGTTACAATATTTATCTTAAAGTATCAAACGAGTTTTTTTACATGATAAACGGAGTTCGGTTAAACAAAACTTCCGAGATATAAGAAATTGTATGAAACTCTTATGTGTATGGGTCCATCCTACGAAGTAAAATATTGTTCGTCATAAACCATATACCGAGGCTAAAGTATTATGCATGAATGTAGTACCGTTAAAAGTATATAATAAACTTCACACGTAAGAGTATTTAGCATAAACGTTTAAACGAGTTTTATTACAAGATAAGAAATTATATGAAACTCTTACGGGTGTGGTTCCATCCAACGAAGTAAATTATTATTCGTAATAAACGAAATACCGAGGATAAAGTATCATACATGAAAGGAGTACCGTTAAAAGTATATAATAAACATCATACGTAAGTGTATTTAGCTTAAACTTTTAAACGAGTTTTATTACAAGATAACTGGAGCTTTGTTAAACAAACTTAGGAGACATAAGAAATTGTATGAAACTCTTAATGGTGTAGTTCCATCATACGAATTAAATTTTTATTCGTAATAAACAAAATACGAAGCCTAAAGTATCATGCATGAAGGAGTACCCTTAAAAGTAAATAACAAACTTCATCCGTTACAATATTTATCTTAAAGTATCAAACGAGTTTTTTTACATGATAAACGGAGTTCGGTTAAACAAAACTTCCGAGATATAAGAAATTGTATGAAACTCTTATGAGTATGGGTCCATCCTACGAAGTAAAATATTGTTCGTCATAAACCATATACCGAGGCTAAAGTATTATGCATGAATGGAGTACCGTTAAAAGTATATAATAAACTTCACACGTAAGAGTATTTAGCATAAACTTTGAAACGAGTTTTATTAAAAGATAAGAAATTATATGAAACTCTTACGGGTGTGGTTCCATCCAACGAAGTAAATTATTATTCGTAATAAACGAAATACCGAGGCTAAAGTATCATATATGAAAGGAGTACCGTTAAAAGTATATAATAAACATCATACGTAAGTGTATTTAGCTTAAACTTTTAAATTGGTTTTATTACAAGATAACCGGAGCTTTGTTAAACAAACTTAGGAGACATAAGAAATTGTATGAAACTCTTATTGGTGTAGTTCCATCATACGAATTAAATATTTATTCGTAATAAACGAAATACCGAGGCTAAAATATCATACATGAAAGGAGTACCGTTAAAAGTATATAATAAACATCATACGTAAATGTATTTAGCTTAAACTTTTAAACGAGTTTTATTACAAGATAACCGGAGCTTTGTTAAACATACTTAGGAGACATAAGAAAATGTATGAAACTCTTAATGGTGTAGTTCCATCATACGAATTAAATTTTTATTCGTAATAAACAAAATACGTAGGCTAAAGTATCATGCATGAAGGAGTTCCCTTAAAAGTAAATAACAAACTTCATCAGTTACAATATTTATCTTAAAGTATCAAACGAGTTTTTTTACATTATAAATGGAGTTCGGTTAAACAAAACTTTCGAGATTTAAGAAATTGTATGAAACTCTTATGAGTGTGGTTCCATCCTACGAAGTAAAATATTGTTCGTCATAAACCAAATACCGAGGCTAAAGTATTATGCATGAATGGAGTACCGTTAAAAGTATATAATATACTTCACACGTAAGAGTATTTAGCATAAACCTTTAAACGAGTTTTATTACAAGATAAGAAATTATATGAAACTCTTACGGGTGTGGTTCCATCCAACGAAGAAAATATTATTCGTAATAAACGAAATACCGAGGCTAAAGTATCATACATGAAAGGAGTACCGTTAAAAGCATATAATAAACATCATACGTAAGTGTATTTAGCTTAAACTTTTAAACGAGTTTTATTACAAGATAACCGGAGCTTTGTTAAACAAACTTAGGAGACATAAGAAATTGTATGAAACTCTTAATGGTGTAGTTCCATCATACGAATTAAATTTTTATTCGTAATAAACAAAATAAGAAGGCTAAAGTATCATGCATGAAGGAGTACCCTTAAAAGTAAATAACAAACTTCATCCGTTACAATATTTATCTTAAAGTATCAAACGAGTTTTTTTACATGATAAACGGAGTTCGGTTAAACAAAACTTCCGAGATATAAGAAATTGTATGAAACTCTTATGAGTATGGGTCCATCCTACGAAGTAAAATATTGTTCGTCATAAACCATATACCGAGGCTAAAGTATTATGCATGAATGTAGTACCGTTAAAAGTATATAATAAACTTCACACGTAAGAGTATTTAGCATAAACGTTTAAACGAGTTTTATTACAAGATAAGAAATTATATGAAACTCTTACGGGTGTGGTTCCATCCAACGAAGTAAATTATTATTCGTAATAAACGAAATACCGAGGATAAAGTATCATACATGAAAGGAGTACCGTTAAAAGTATATAATAAACATCATACGTAAGTGTATTTAGCTTAAACTTTTAAACGAGTTTTATTACAAGATAACTGGAGCTTTGTTAAACAAACTTAGGAGACATAAGAAATTGTATGAAACTCTTAATGGTGTAGTTCCATCATACGAATTAAATTTTTATTCGTAATAAACAAAATACGAAGGCTAAAGTATCATGCATGAAGGAGTACCCTTAAAAGTAAATAACAAACTTCATCCGTTACAATATTTATCTTAAAGTATCAAACGAGTTTTTTTACATGATAAACGGAGTTCGGTTAAACAAAACTTCCGAGATATAAGAAATTGTATGAAACTCTTATGAGTATGGGTCCATCCTACGAAGTAAAATATTGTTCGTCATAAACCATATACCGAGGCTAAAGTATTATGCATGAATGGAGTACCGTTAAAAGTATATAATAAACTTCACACGTAAGAGTATTTAGCATAAACTTTGAAACGAGTTTTATTAAAAGATAAGAAATTATATGAAACTCTTACGGGTGTGGTTCCATCCAACGAAGTAAATTATTATTCGTAATAAACGAAATACCGAGGCTAAAGTATCATATATGAAAGGAGTACCGTTAAAAGTATATAATAAACATCATACGTAAGTGTATTTAGCTTAAACTTTTAAATTGGTTTTATTACAAGATAACCGGAGCTTTGTTAAACAAACTTAGGAGACATAAGAAATTGTATGAAACTCTTATTGGTGTAGTTCCATCATACGAATTAAATATTTATTCGAAATAAACGAAATACCGAGGCTAAAATATCATACATGAAAGGAGTACCGTTAAAAGTATATAATAAACATCATACGTAAATGTATTTAGCTTAAACTTTTAAACGAGTTTTATTACAAGATAACCGGAGCTTTGTTAAACATACTTAGGAGACATAAGAAAATGTATGAAACTCTTAATGGTGTAGTTCCATCATACGAATTAAATTTTTATTCGTAATAAACAAAATACGTAGGCTAAAGTATCATGCATGAAGGAGTTCCCTTAAAAGTAAATAACAAACTTCATCAGTTACAATATTTATCTTAAAGTATCAAACGAGTTTTTTTACATTATAAATGGAGTTCGGTTAAACAAAACTTTCGAGATTTAAGAAATTGTATGAAACTCTTATGAGTGTGGTTCCATCCTACGAAGTAAAATATTGTTCGTCATAAACCAAATACCGAGGCTAAAGTATTATGCATGAATGGAGTACCGTTAAAAGTATATAATATACTTCACACGTAAGAGTATTTAGCATAAACCTTTAAACGAGTTTTATTACAAGATAAGAAATTATATGAAACTCTTACGGGTGTGGTTCCATCCAACGAAGAAAATATTATTCGTAATAAACGAAATACCGAGGCTAAAGTATCATACATGAAAGGAGTACCGTTAAAAGCATATAATAAACATCATACGTAAGTGTATTTAGCTTAAACTTTTAAACGAGTTTTATTACAAGATAACCGGAGCTTTGTTAAACAAACTTAGGAGACATAAGAAATTGTATGAAACTCTTAATGGTGTAGTTCCATCATACGAATTAAATTTTTATTCGTAATAAACAAAATAAGAAGGCTAAAGTATCATGCATGAAGGAGTACCCTTAAAAGTAAATAACAAACTTCATCCGTTACAATATTTATCTTAAAGTATCAAACGAGTTTTTTTACATTATAAATGGAGTTCGGTTAAACAAAACTTTCGAGATTTAAGAAATTGTATGAAACTCTTATGAGTGTGGTTCCATCCTACGAAGTAAAATATTGTTCGTCATAAACCAAATACCGAGGCTAAAGTATTATGCATGAATGGAGTACCGTTAAAAGTATATAATATACTTCACACGTAAGAGTATTTAGCATAAACCTTTAAACGAGTTTTATTACAAGATAAGAAATTATATGAAACTCTTACGGGTGTGGTTCCATCCAACGAAGAAAATATTATTCGTAATAAACGAAATACCGAGGCTAAAGTATCATACATGAAAGGAGTACCGTTAAAAGCATATAATAAACATCATACGTAAGTGTATTTAGCTTAAACTTTTAAACGAGTTTTATTACAAGATAACCGGAGCTTTGTTAAACAAACTTAGGAGACATAAGAAATTGTATGAAACTCTTAATGGTGTAGTTCCATCATACGAATTAAATTTTTATTCGTAATAAACAAAATAAGAAGGCTAAAGTATCATGCATGAAGGAGTACCCTTAAAAGTAAATAACAAACTTCATCCGTTACAATATTTATCTTAAAGTATCAAACGAGTTTTTTTACATGATAAACGGAGTTCGGTTAAACAAAACTTCCGAGATATAAGAAATTGTATGAAACTCTTATGAGTATGGGTCCATCCTACGAAGTAAAATATTGTTCGTCATAAACCATATACCGAGGCTAAAGTATTATGCATGAATGTAGTACCGTTAAAAGTATATAATAAACTTCACACGTAAGAGTATTTAGCATAAACGTTTAAACGAGTTTTATTACAAGATAAGAAATTATATGAAACTCTTACGGGTGTGGTTCCATCCAACGAAGTAAATTATTATTCGTAATAAACGAAATACCGAGGATAAAGTATCATACATGAAAGGAGTACCGTTAAAAGTATATAATAAACATCATACGTAAGTGTATTTAGCTTAAACTTTTAAACGAGTTTTATTACAAGATAACTGGAGCTTTGTTAAACAAACTTAGGAGACATAAGAAATTGTATGAAACTCTTAATGGTGTAGTTCCATCATACGAATTAAATTTTTATTCGTAATAAACAAAATACGAAGGCTAAAGTATCATGCATGAAGGAGTACCCTTAAAAGTAAATAACAAACTTCATCCGTTACAATATTTATCTTAAAGTATCAAACGAGTTTTTTTACATGATAAACGGAGTTCGGTTAAACAAAACTTCCGAGATATAAGAAATTGTATGAAACTCTTATGAGTATGGGTCCATCCTACGAAGTAAAATATTGTTCGTCATAAACCATATACCGAGGCTAAAGTATTATGCATGAATGGAGTACCGTTAAAAGTATATAATAAACTTCACACGTAAGAGTATTTAGCATAAACTTTGAAACGAGTTTTATTAAATGATAAGAAATTATATGAAACTCTTACGGGTGTGGTTCCATCCAACGAAGTAAATTATTATTCGTAATAAACGAAATACCGAGGCTAAAGTATCATATATGAAAGGAGTACCGTTAAAAGTATATAATAAACATCATACGTAAGTGTATTTAGCTTAAACTTTTAAATTGGTTTTATTACAAGATAACCGGAGCTTTGTTAAACAAACTTAGGAGACATAAGAAATTGTATGAAACTCTTATTGGTGTAGTTCCATCATACGAATTAAATATTTATTCGTAATAAACGAAATACCGAGGCTAAAATATCATACATGAAAGGAGTACCGTTAAAAGTATATAATAAACATCATACGTAAATGTATTTAGCTTAAACTTTTAAACGAGTTTTATTACAAGATAACCGGAGCTTTGTTAAACATACTTAGGAGACATAAGAAAATGTATGAAACTCTTAATGGTGTAGTTCCATCATACGAATTAAATTTTTATTCGTAATAAACAAAATACGTAGGCTAAAGTATCATGCATGAAGGAGTTCCCTTAAAAGTAAATAACAAACTTCATCAGTTACAATATTTATCTTAAAGTATCAAACGAGTTTTTTTACATTATAAATGGAGTTCGGTTAAACAAAACTTTCGAGATTTAAGAAATTGTATGAAACTCTTATGAGTGTGGTTCCATCCTACGAAGTAAAATATTGTTCGTCATAAACCAAATACCGAGGCTAAAGTATTATGCATGAATGGAGTACCGTTAAAAGTATATAATATACTTCACACGTAAGAGTATTTAGCATAAACCTTTAAACGAGTTTTATTACAAGATAAGAAATTATATGAAACTCTTACGGGTGTGGTTCCATCCAACGAAGAAAATATTATTCGTAATAAACGAAATACCGAGGCTAAAGTATCATACATGAAAGGAGTACCGTTAAAAGCATATAATAAACATCATACGTAAGTGTATTTAGCTTAAACTTTTAAACGAGTTTTATTACAAGATAACCGGAGCTTTGTTAAACAAACTTAGGAGACATAAGAAATTGTATGAAACTCTTAATGGTGTAGTTCCATCATACGAATTAAATTTTTATTCGTAATAAACAAAATAAGAAGGCTAAAGTATCATGCATGAAGGAGTACCCTTAAAAGTAAATAACAAACTTCATCCGTTACAATATTTATCTTAAAGTATCAAACGAGTTTTTTTACATGATAAACGGAGTTCGGTTAAACAAAACTTCCGAGATATAAGAAATTGTATGAAACTCTTATGAGTATGGGTCCATCCTACGAAGTAAAATATTGTTCGTCATAAACCATATACCGAGGCTAAAGTATTATGCATGAATGTAGTACCGTTAAAAGTATATAATAAACTTCACACGTAAGAGTATTTAGCATAAACGTTTAAACGAGTTTTATTACAAGATAAGAAATTATATGAAACTCTTACGGGTGTGGTTCCATCCAACGAAGTAAATTATTATTCGTAATAAACGAAATACCGAGGATAAAGTATCATACATGAAAGGAGTACCGTTAAAAGTATATAATAAACATCATACGTAAGTGTATTTAGCTTAAACTTTTAAACGAGTTTTATTACAAGATAACTGGAGCTTTGTTAAACAAACTTAGGAGACATAAGAAATTGTATGAAACTCTTAATGGTGTAGTTCCATCATACGAATTAAATTTTTATTCGTAATAAACAAAATACGAAGGCTAAAGTATCATGCATGAAGGAGTACCCTTAAAAGTAAATAACAAACTTCATCCGTTACAATATTTATCTTAAAGTATCAAACGAGTTTTTTTACATGATAAACGGAGTTCGGTTAAACAAAACTTCCGAGATATAAGAAATTGTATGAAACTCTTATGAGTATGGGTCCATCCTACGAAGTAAAATATTGTTCGTCATAAACCATATACCGAGGCTAAAGTATTATGCATGAATGGAGTACCGTTAAAAGTATATAATAAACTTCACACGTAAGAGTATTTAGCATAAACTTTGAAACAAGTTTTATTAAAAGATAAGAAATTATATGAAACTCTTACGGGTGTGGTTCCATCCAACGAAGTAAATTATTATTCGTAATAAACGAAATACCGAGGCTAAAGTATCATATATGAAAGGAGTACCGTTAAAAGTATATAATAAACATCATACGTAAGTGTATTTAGCTTAAACTTTTAAATTGGTTTTATTACAAGATAACCGGAGCTTTGTTAAACAAACTTAGGAGACATAAGAAATTGTATGAAACTCTTATTGGTGTAGTTCCATCATACGAATTAAATATTTATTCGTAATAAACGAAATACCGAGGCTAAAATATCATACATGAAAGGAGTACCGTTAAAAGTATATAATAAACATCATACGTAAATGTATTTAGCTTAAACTTTTAAACGAGTTTTATTACAAGATAACCGGAGCTTTGTTAAACAAACTTAGGAGACATAAGAAATTGTATGAAACTCTTAATGGTGTAGTTCCATCATACGAATTAAATTTTTATTCGTAATAAACAAAATAAGAAGGCTAAAGTATCATGCATGAAGGAGTACCCTTAAAAGTAAATAACAAACTTCATCCGTTACAATATTTATCTTAAAGTATCAAACGAGTTTTTTTACATGATAAACGGAGTTCGGTTAAACAAAACTTCCGAGATATAAGAAATTGTATGAAACTCTTATGAGTATGGGTCCATCCTACGAAGTAAAATATTGTTCGTCATAAACCATATACCGAGGCTAAAGTATTATGCATGAATGTAGTACCGTTAAAAGTATATAATAAACTTCACACGTAAGAGTATTTAGCATAAACGTTTAAACGAGTTTTATTACAAGATAAGAAATTATATGAAACTCTTACGGGTGTGGTTCCATCCAACGAAGTAAATTATTATTCGTAATAAACGAAATACCGAGGATAAAGTATCATACATGAAAGGAGTACCGTTAAAAGTATATAATAAACATCATACGTAAGTGTATTTAGCTTAAACTTTTAAACGAGTTTTATTACAAGATAACTGGAGCTTTGTTAAACAAACTTAGGAGACATAAGAAATTGTATGAAACTCTTAATGGTGTAGTTCCATCATACGAATTAAATTTTTATTCGTAATAAACAAAATACGAAGGCTAAAGTATCATGCATGAAGGAGTACCCTTAAAAGTAAATAACAAACTTCATCCGTTACAATATTTATCTTAAAGTATCAAACGAGTTTTTTTACATGATAAACGGAGTTCGGTTAAACAAAACTTCCGAGATATAAGAAATTGTATGAAACTCTTATGAGTATGGGTCCATCCTACGAAGTAAAATATTGTTCGTCATAAACCATATACCGAGGCTAAAGTATTATGCATGAATGGAGTACCGTTAAAAGTATATAATAAACTTCACACGTAAGAGTATTTAGCATAAACTTTGAAACGAGTTTTATTAAAAGATAAGAAATTATATGAAACTCTTACGGGTGTGGTTCCATCCAACGAAGTAAATTATTATTCGTAATAAACGAAATACCGAGGCTAAAGTATCATATATGAAAGGAGTACCGTTAAAAGTATATAATAAACATCATACGTAAGTGTATTTAGCTTAAACTTTTAAATTGGTTTTATTACAAGATAACCGGAGCTTTGTTAAACAAACTTAGGAGACATAAGAAATTGTATGAAACTCTTATTGGTGTAGTTCCATCATACGAATTAAATATTTATTCGTAATAAACGAAATACCGAGGCTAAAATATCATACATGAAAGGAGTACCGTTAAAAGTATATAATAAACATCATACGTAAATGTATTTAGCTTAAACTTTTAAACGAGTTTTATTACAAGATAACCGGAGCTTTGTTAAACATACTTAGGAGACATAAGAAAATGTATGAAACTCTTAATGGTGTAGTTCCATCATACGAATTAAATTTTTATTCGTAATAAACAAAATACGTAGGCTAAAGTATCATGCATGAAGGAGTTCCCTTAAAAGTAAATAACAAACTTCATCAGTTACAATATTTATCTTAAAGTATCAAACGAGTTTTTTTACATTATAAATGGAGTTCGGTTAAACAAAACTTTCGAGATTTAAGAAATTGTATGAAACTCTTATGAGTGTGGTTCCATCCTACGAAGTAAAATATTGTTCGTCATAAACCAAATACCGAGGCTAAAGTATTATGCATGAATGGAGTACCGTTAAAAGTATATAATATACTTCACACGTAAGAGTATTTAGCATAAACCTTTAAACGAGTTTTATTACAAGATAAGAAATTATATGAAACTCTTACGGGTGTGGTTCCATCCAACGAAGAAAATATTATTCGTAATAAACGAAATACCGAGGCTAAAGTATCATACATGAAAGGAGTACCGTTAAAAGCATATAATAAACATCATACGTAAGTGTATTTAGCTTAAACTTTTAAACGAGTTTTATTACAAGATAACCGGAGCTTTGTTAAACAAACTTAGGAGACATAAGAAATTGTATGAAACTCTTAATGGTGTAGTTCCATCATACGAATTAAATTTTTATTCGTAATAAACAAAATAAGAAGGCTAAAGTATCATGCATGAATGAGTACCCTTAAAAGTAAATAACAAACTTCATCCGTTACAATATTTATCTTAAAGTATCAAACGAGTTTTTTTACATGATAAACGGAGTTCGGTTAAACAAAACTTCCGAGATATAAGAAATTGTATGAAACTCTTATGAGTATGGGTCCATCCTACGAAGTAAAATATTGTTCGTCATAAACCATATACCGAGGCTAAAGTATTATGCATGAATGTAGTACCGTTAAAAGTATATAATAAACTTCACACGTAAGAGTATTTAGCATAAACGTTTAAACGAGTTTTATTACAAGATAAGAAATTATATGAAACTCTTACGGGTGTGGTTCCATCCAACGAAGTAAATTATTATTCGTAATAAACGAAATACCGAGGATAAAGTATCATACATGAAAGGAGTACCGTTAAAAGTATATAATAAACATCATACGTAAGTGTATTTAGCTTAAACTTTTAAACGAGTTTTATTACAAGATAACTGGAGCTTTGTTAAACAAACTTAGGAGACTTAAGAAATTGTATGAAACTCTTAATGGTGTAGTTCCATCATACGAATTAAATTTTTATTCGTAATAAACAAAATACGAAGGCTAAAGTATCATGCATGAAGGAGTACCCTTAAAAGTAAATAACAAACTTCATCCGTTACAATATTTATCTTAAAGTATCAAACGAGTTTTTTTACATGATAAACGGAGTTCGGTTAAACAAAACTTCCGAGATATAAGAAATTGTATGAAACTCTTATGAGTATGGGTCCATCCTACGAAGTAAAATATTGTTCGTCATAAACCATATACCGAGGCTAAAGTATTATGCATGAATGGAGTACCGTTAAAAGTATATAATAAACTTCACACGTAAGAGTATTTAGCATAAACTTTGAAACGAGTTTTATTAAAAGATAAGAAATTATATGAAACTCTTACGGGTGTGGTTCCATCCAACGAAGTAAATTATTATTCGTAATAAACGAAATACCGAGGCTAAAGTATCATATATGAAAGGAGTACCGTTAAAAGTATATAATAAACATCATACGTAAGTGTATTTAGCTTAAACTTTTAAATTGGTTTTATTACAAGATAACCGGAACTTTGTTAAACAAACTTAGGAGACATAAGAAATTGTATGAAACTCTTATTGGTGTAGTTCCATCATACGAATTAAATATTTATTCGTAATAAACGAAATACCGAGGCTAAAATATCATACATGAAAGGAGTACCGTTAAAAGTATATAATAAACATCATACGTAAATGTATTTAGCTTAAACTTTTAAACGAGTTTTATTACAAGATAACCGGAGCTTTGTTAAACATACTTAGGAGACATAAGAAAATGTATGAAACTCTTAATGGTGTAGTTCCATCATACGAATTAAATTTTTATTCGTAATAAACAAAATACGTAGGCTAAAGTATCATGCATGAAGGAGTTCCCTTAAAAGTAAATAACAAACTTCATCAGTTACAATATTTATCTTAAAGTATCAAACGAGTTTTTTAAATTATAAATGGAGTTCGGTTAAACAAAACTTTCGAGATTTAAGAAATTGTATGAAACTCTTATGAGTGTGGTTCCATCCTACGAAGTAAAATATTGTTCGTCATAAACCAAATACCGAGGCTAAAGTATTATGCATGAATGGAGTACCGTTAAAAGTATATAATATACTTCACACGTAAGAGTATTTAGCATAAACCTTTAAACGAGTTTTATTACAAGATAAGAAATTATATGAAACTCTTACGGGTGTGGTTCCATCCAACGAAGAAAATATTATTCGTAATAAACGAAATACCGAGGCTAAAGTATCATACATGAAAGGAGTACCGTTAAAAGCATATAATAAACATCATACGTAAGTGTATTTAGCTTAAACTTTTAAACGAGTTTTATTACAAGATAACCGGAGCTTTGTTAAACAAACTTAGGAGACATAAGAAATTGTATGAAACTCTTAATGGTGTAGTTCCATCATACGAATTAAATTTTTATTCGTAATAAACAAAATAAGAAGGCTAAAGTATCATGCATGAAGGAGTACCCTTAAAAGTAAATAACAAACTTCATCCGTTACAATATTTATCTTAAAGTATCAAACGAGTTTTTTTACATGATAAACGGAGTTCGGTTAAACAAAACTTCCGAGATATAAGAAATTGTATGAAACTCTTATGAGTATGGGTCCATCCTACGAAGTAAAATATTGTTCGTCATAAACCATATACCGAGGCTAAAGTATTATGCATGAATGTAGTACCGTTAAAAGTATATAATAAACTTCACACGTAAGAGTATTTAGCATAAACGTTTAAACGAGTTTTATTACAAGATAAGAAATTATATGAAACTCTTACGGGTGTGGTTCCATCCAACGAAGTAAATTATTATTCGTAATAAACGAAATACCGAGGATAAAGTATCATACATGAAAGGAGTACCGTTAAAAGTATATAATAAACATCATACGTAAGTGTATTTAGCTTAAACTTTTAAACGAGTTTTATTACAAGATAACCGGCGCTTTGTTAAACAAACTTAGGAGACATAAGAAATTGTATGAAACTCTTAATGGTGTAGTTCCATCATACGAATTAAATTTTTATTCGTAATAAACAAAATACGAAGGCTAAAGTATCATGCATGAAGGAGTACCCTTAAAAGTAAATAACAAACTTCATCCGTTACAATATTTATCTTAAAGTATCAAACGAGTTTTTTTACATGATAAACGGAGTTCGGTTAAACAAAACTTCCGAGATATAAGAAATTGTATGAAACTCTTATGAGTATGGGTCCATCCTACGAAGTAAAATATTGTTCGTCATAAACCATATACCGAGGCTAAAGTATTATGCATGAATGGAGTACCGTTAAAAGTATATAATAAACTTCACACGTAAGAGTATTTAGCATAAACTTTGAAACGAGTTTTATTAAAAGATAAGAAATTATATGAAACTCTTACGGGTGTGGTTCCATCCAACGAAGTAAATTATTATTCGTAATAAACGAAATACCGAGGCTAAAGTATCATATATGAAAGGAGTACCGTTAAAAGTATATAATAAACATCATACGTAAGTGTATTTAGCTTAAACTTTTAAATTGGTTTTATTACAAGATAACCGGAGCTTTGTTAAACAAACTTAGGAGACATAAGAAATTGTATGAAACTCTTATTGGTGTAGTTCCATCATACGAATTAAATATTTATTCGTAATAAACGAAATACCGAGGCTAAAATATCATACATGAAAGGAGTACCGTTAAAAGTATATAATAAACATCATACGTAAATGTATTTAGCTTAAACTTTTAAACGAGTTTTATTACAAGATAACCGGAGCTTTGTTAAACATACTTAGGAGACATAAGAAAATGTATGAAACTCTTAATGGTGTAGTTCCATCATACGAATTAAATTTTTATTCGTAATAAACAAAATACGTAGGCTAAAGTATCATGCATGAAGGAGTTCCCTTAAAAGTAAATAACAAACTTCATCAGTTACAATATTTATCTTAAAGTATCAAACGAGTTTTTTAAATTATAAATGGAGTTCGGTTAAACAAAACTTTCGAGATTTAAGAAATTGTATGAAACTCTTATGAGTGTGGTTCCATCCTACGAAGTAAAATATTGTTCGTCATAAACCAAATACCGAGGCTAAAGTATTATGCATGAATGGAGTACCGTTAAAAGTATATAATATACTTCACACGTAAGAGTATTTAGCATAAACCTTTAAACGAGTTTTATTACAAGATAAGAAATTATATGAAACTCTTACGGGTGTGGTTCCATCCAACGAAGAAAATATTATTCGTAATAAACGAAATACCGAGGCTAAAGTATCATACATGAAAGGAGTACCGTTAAAAGCATATAATAAACATCATACGTAAGTGTATTTAGCTTAAACTTTTAAACGAGTTTTATTACAAGATAACCGGAGCTTTGTTAAACAAACTTAGGAGACATAAGAAATTGTATGAAACTCTTAATGGTGTAGTTCCATCATACGAATTAAATTTTTATTCGTAATAAACAAAATAAGAAGGCTAAAGTATCATGCATGAAGGAGTACCCTTAAAAGTAAATAACAAACTTCATCCGTTACAATATTTATCTTAAAGTATCAAACGAGTTTTTTTACATGATAAACGGAGTTCGGTTAAACAAAACTTCCGAGATATAAGAAATTGTATGAAACTCTTATGAGTATGGGTCCATCCTACGAAGTAAAATATTGTTCGTCATAAACCATATACCGAGGCTAAAGTATTATGCATGAATGTAGTACCGTTAAAAGTATATAATAAACTTCACACGTAAGAGTATTTAGCATAAACGTTTAAACGAGTTTTATTACAAGATAAGAAATTATATGAAACTCTTACGGGTGTGGTTCCATCCAACGAAGTAAATTATTATTCGTAATAAACGAAATACCGAGGATAAAGTATCATACATGAAAGGAGTACCGTTAAAAGTATATAATAAACATCATACGTAAGTGTATTTAGCTTAAACTTTTAAACGAGTTTTATTACAAGATAACTGGAGCTTTGTTAAACAAACTTAGGAGACATAAGAAATTGTATGAAACTCTTAATGGTGTAGTTCCATCATACGAATTAAATTTTTATTCGTAATAAACAAAATACGAAGGCTAAAGTATCATGCATGAAGGAGTACCCTTAAAAGTAAATAACAAACTTCATCCGTTACAATATTTATCTTAAAGTATCAAACGAGTTTTTTTACATGATAAACGGAGTTCGGTTAAACAAAACTTCCGAGATATAAGAAATTGTATGAAACTCTTATGAGTATGGGTCCATCCTACGAAGTAAAATATTGTTCGTCATAAACCATATACCGAGGCTAAAGTATTATGCATGAATGGAGTACCGTTAAAAGTATATAATAAACTTCACACGTAAGAGTATTTAGCATAAACTTTGAAACGAGTTTTATTAAAAGATAAGAAATTATATGAAACTCTTACGGGTGTGGTTCCATCCAACGAAGTAAATTATTATTCGTAATAAACGAAATACCGAGGCTAAAGTATCATATATGAAAGGAGTACCGTTAAAAGTATATAATAAACATCATACGTAAGTGTATTTAGCTTAAACTTTTAAATTGGTTTTATTACAAGATAACCGGAGCTTTGTTAAACAAACTTAGGAGACATAAGAAATTGTATGAAACTCTTATTGGTGTAGTTCCATCATACGAATTAAATATTTATTCGTAATAAACGAAATACCGAGGCTAAAATATCATACATGAAAGGAGTACCGTTAAAAGTATATAATAAACATCATACGTAAATGTATTTAGCTTAAACTTTTAAACGAGTTTTATTACAAGATAACCGGCGCTTTGTTAAACAAACTTAGGAGACATAAGAAATTGTATGAAACTCTTAATGGTGTAGTTCCATCATACGAATTAAATTTTTATTCGTAATAAACAAAATAAGAAGGCTAAAGTATCATGCATGAAGGAGTACCCTTAAAAGTAAATAACAAACTTCATCCGTTACAATATTTATCTTAAAGTATCAAACGAGTTTTTTTACATGATAAACGGAGTTCGGTTAAACAAAACTTCCGAGATATAAGAAATTGTATGAAACTCTTATGAGTATGGGTCCATCCTACGAAGTAAAATATTGTTCGTCATAAACCATATACCGAGGCTAAAGTATTATGCATGAATGTAGTACCGTTAAAAGTATATAATAAACTTCACACGTAAGAGTATTTAGCATAAACGTTTAAACGAGTTTTATTACAAGATAAGAAATTATATGAAACTCTTACGGGTGTGGTTCCAGCCAACGAAGTAAATTATTATTCGTAATAAACGAAATACCGAGGATAAAGTATCATACATGAAAGGAGTACCGTTAAAAGTATATAATAAACATCATACGTAAGTGTATTTAGCTTAAACTTTTAAACGAGTTTTATTACAAGATAACTGGAGCTTTGTTAAACAAACTTAGGAGACATAAGAAATTGTATGAAACTCTTAATGGTGTAGTTCCATCATACGAATTAAATTTTTATTCGTAATAAACAAAATACGAAGGCTAAAGTATCATGCATGAAGGAGTACCCTTAAAAGTAAATAACAAACTTCATCCGTTACAATATTTATCTTAAAGTATCAAACGAGTTTTTTTACATGATAAACGGAGTTCGGTTAAACAAAACTTCCGAGATATAAGAAATTGTATGAAACTCTTATGAGTATGGGTCCATCCTACGAAGTAAAATATTGTTCGTCATAAACCATATACCGAAGCTAAAGTATTATGCATGAATGGAGTACCGTTAAAAGTATATAATAAACTTCACACGTAAGAGTATTTAGCATAAACTTTGAAACGAGTTTTATTAAAAGATAAGAAATTATATGAAACTCTTACGGGTGTGGTTCCATCCAACGAAGTAAATTATTATTCGTAATAAACGAAATACCGAGGCTAAAGTATCATATATGAAAGGAGTACCGTTAAAAGTATATAATAAACATCATACGTAAGTGTATTTAGCTTAAACTTTTAAATTGGTTTTATTACAAGATAACCGGAGCTTTGTTAAACAAACTTAGGAGACATAAGAAATTGTATGAAACTCTTATTGGTGTAGTTCCATCATACGAATTAAATATTTATTCGTAATAAACGAAATACCGAGGCTAAAATATCATACATGAAAGGAGTACCGTTAAAAGTATATAATAAACATCATACGTAAATGTATTTAGCTTAAACTTTTAAACGAGTTTTATTACAAGATAACCGGAGCTTTGTTAAACATACTTAGGAGACATAAGAAAATGTATGAAACTCTTAATGGTGTAGTTCCATCGTACGAATTAAATTTTTATTCGTAATAAACAAAATACGTAGGCTAAAGTATCATGCATGAAGGAGTTCCCTTAACAGTAAATAACAAACTTCATCAGTTACAATATTTATCTTAAAGTATCAAACGAGTTTTTTTACATTATAAATGGAGTTCGGTTAAACAAAACTTTCGAGATTTAAGAAATTGTATGAAACTCTTATGAGTGTAGTTCCATCCTACGAAGTAAAATATTGTTCGTCATAAACCAAATACCGAGGCTAAAGTATTATGCATGAATGGAGTACCGTTAAAAGTATATAATATACTTCACACGTAAGAGTATTTAGCATAAACCTTTAAACGAGTTTTATTACAAGATAAGAAATTATATGAAACTCTTACGGGTGTGGTTCCATCCAACGAAGAAAATATTATTCGTAATAAACGAAATACCGAGGCTAAAGTATCATACATGAAAGGAGTACCGTTAAAAGCATATAATAAACATCATACGTAAGTGTATTTAGCTTAAACTTTTAAACGAGTTTTATTACAAGATAACCGGAGCTTTGTTAAACAAACTTAGGAGACATAAGAAATTGTATGAA
Source organism: Chamaenerion angustifolium (assembly GCA_946814005.1). Taxonomy (NCBI): domain Eukaryota; kingdom Viridiplantae; phylum Streptophyta; class Magnoliopsida; order Myrtales; family Onagraceae; genus Chamaenerion; species Chamaenerion angustifolium. The sequence continues at coordinate 16,248,931 of OX328277.1, read as the reverse complement.
ACTCTTAATGGTGTAGTTCCATCATACGAATTAAATTTTTATTCGTAATAAACAAAATAAGAAGGCTAAAGTATCATGCATGAATGAGTACCCTTAAAAGTAAATAACAAACTTCATCCGTTACAATATTTATCTTAAAGTATCAAACGAGTTTTTTTACATGATAAACGGAGTTCGGTTAAACAAAACTTCCGAGATATAAGAAATTGTATGAAACTCTTATGAGTATGGGTCCATCCTACGAAGTAAAATATTGTTCGTCATAAACCATATACCGAGGCTAAAGTATTATGCATGAATGTAGTACCGTTAAAAGTATATAATAAACTTCACACGTAAGAGTATTTAGCATAAACGTTTAAACGAGTTTTATTACAAGATAAGAAATTATATGAAACTCTTACGGGTGTGGTTCCATCCAACGAAGTAAATTATTATTCGTAATAAACGAAATACCGAGGATAAAGTATCATACATGAAAGGAGTACCGTTAAAAGTATATAATAAACATCATACGTAAGTGTATTTAGCTTAAACTTTTAAACGAGTTTTATTACAAGATAACTGGAGCTTTGTTAAACAAACTTAGGAGACATAAGAAATTTTATGAAACTCTTAATGGTGTAGTTCCATCATACGAATTAAATTTTTATTCGTAATAAACAAAATACGAAGGCTAAAGTATCATGCATGAAGGAGTACCCTTAAAAGTAAATAACAAACTTCATCCGTTACAATATTTATCTTAAAGTATCAAACGAGTTATTTTACATGATAAACGGAGTTCGGTTAAACCAAACTTCCGAGATATAAGAAATTGTATGAAACTCTTATGAGTATGGGTCCATCCTACGAAGTAAAATATTGTTCGTCATAAACCATATACCGAGGCTAAAGTATTATGCATGAATGGAATACTGTTAAAAGTATATAATAAACTTCACACGTAAGAGTATTTACCATAAACTTTGAAACGAGTTTTATTAAAAGATAAGAAATTATATGAAACTCTTACGGGTGTGGTTCCATCCAACGAAGTAAATTATTATTCGTAATAAACGAAATACCGAGGCTAAAGTAACATACATGAAAGGAGTACCGTTAAAAATATAATAAACATCATACGTACGTGTATTTAGCTTAAACTATTAAAAGGGTTTTATTACAAGATAACCGGAGCTTTGTTAAACAAACTTAGGAGATATAAGAAATTGTATGAAACTCTTATTGGTGTAGTTCCATCATACGAATAAATTATTATTCGTAATAAACAAAATGCGAAGGCTAAAGTATCATGCATTAAAGGAGTACCCTTAAAAGTAAATATAAACTTCATCCGTTACAATATATCTTAAAGTATCAAACGATTTTTTTTACATGATAAACGGAGTTTGGTTAAACCAAACTTCCGAGATATAAGAAATTATATGAAACTCTTATGAGTGTGGTTCCATCCTACGAAGTACTATATTGTTCGTCATAAACCAAAAACCGTGGCTAAAATATTATGCATTAATGGAGTACCGTTAAAAGTATATAATAAACTTTAAACATAAGAGTATTTAGCTTAAACTTTTAAACGAGTTTTATTACAAGATAACCGGAGCTTTGTTAAACCAACTTAGGAGACATAAGAAATTGTGTGAAACTTTTATTGGTGTAGTTCCATCATAGATATTAAATTATTATTCGTAATAAACAAAATACGAAGGCTAAAGTATCATGCATGAAAGGAGTACCCTTAAAAGTAAATAACAAACTTCATCCGTTACAATATTTATCTTAAAGTATCAAACGAGTTATTTTACATGATAAACGGAGTTCGGTTAAACCAAACTTCCGAGATATAAGAAATTGTATGAAACTCTTATGAGTATGGGTCCATCCTACGAAGTAAAATATTGTTCGTCATAAACCATATACCGAGGCTAAAGTATTATGCATGAATGGAGTACCGTTAAAAGTATATAATAAACTTCACACGTAAGAGTATTTACCATAAACTTTGAAACGAGTTTTATTAAAAGATAAGAAATTATATGAAACTCTTACGGGTGTGGTTCCATCCAACGAAGTAAATTATTATTCGTAATAAACGAAATACCGAGGCTAAAGTATCATACATGAAAGGAGTACCGTTACAAATATAATAAACATCATACGTACGTGTATTTAGCTTAAACTATTAAAAGGGTTTTATTACAAGATAACCGGAGCTTTGTTAAACAAACTTAGGAGATATAAGAAATTGTATGAAACTCTTATTGGTGTAGTTCCATCATACGAATAAATTATTATTCGTAATAAACAAAATGCGAAGGCTAAAGTATCATGCATTAAAGGAGTACCCTTAAAAGTAAATATAAACTTCATCCGTTACAATATATCTTAAAGTATCAAACGATTTTTTTTACATGATAAACGGAGTTTGGTTAAACCAAACTTCCGAGATATAAGAAATTATATGAAACTCTTATGAGTGTGGTTCCATCCTACGAAGTACTATATTGTTCGTCATAAACCAAAAACCGTGGCTAAAATATTATGCATTAATGGAGTACCGTTAAAAGTATATAATAAACTTTAAACATAAGAGTATTTAGCTTAAACTTTTAAACGAGTTTTATTACAAGATAACCGGAGCTTTGTTAAACCAACTTAGGAGACATAAGAAATTGTGTGAAACTTTTATTGGTGTAGTTCCATCATAGATATTAAATTATTATTCGTAATAAACAAAATACGAAGGCTAAAGTATCATGCATGAAAGGAGTACCCTTAAAAGTAAATAACAAACTTCATCCGTTACAATATTTATCTTAAAGTATCAAACGAGTTTTTTTACATTATAAATGGAGTTCGGTTAAACAAAACTTCCGAGATATAAGAAATTGTATGAAACTCTTATGAGTGTGGTTCCATCCTACGAAGTAAAATATTGTTCGTCATAAACCAAATACCGAGGTTAAAGTATTATGCATGAATGTAGTACCGTTAAAAGTATATAATAAACTTCACACGTAAGAGTATTTAGCATAAACGTTTAAACGAGTTTAATTACAAGATAAGAAATTATATGAAACTCTTACGGGTGTGGCTCCATCCAACGAAGTAAATTATTATTCGTAATAAACGAAATACCGAGGCTAAAGTATCATACATGAAAGGAGTACCGTTAAAAGTATATAATAAACATCATACGTAAGTGTATTTAGCTTAAACTTTTAAACGAGTTTTATTACAAGATAACTGGAGCTTTGTTAAACAAACTTAGGAGACATAAGAAATTTTATGAAACTCTTAATGGTGTAGTTCCATCATACGAATTAAATTTTTATTCGTAATAAACAAAATACGAAGGCTAAAGTATCATGCATGAAGGAGTACCCTTAAAAGTAAATAACAAACTTCATCCGTTACAATATTTATCTTAAAGTATCAAACGAGTTATTTTACATGATAAACGGAGTTCGGTTAAACCAAACTTCCGAGATATAAGAAATTGTATGAAACTCTTATGAGTATGGGTCCATCCTACGAAGTAAAATATTGTTCGTCATAAACCATATACCGAGGCTAAAGTATTATGCATGAATGGAGTACCGTTAAAAGTATATAATAAACTTCACACGTAAGAGTATTTACCATAAACTTTGAAACGAGTTTTATTAAAAGATAAGAAATTATATGAAACTCTTACGGGTGTGGTTCCATCCAACGAAGTAAATTATTATTCGTAATAAACGAAATACCGAGGCTAAAGTATCATACATGAAAGGAGTACCGTTAAAAATATAATAAACATCATACGTACGTGTATTTAGCTTAAACTATTAAAAGGGTTTTATTACAAGATAACCGGAGCTTTGTTAAACAAACTTAGGAGATATAAGAAATTGTATGAAACTTTTATTGGTGTAGTTCCATCATACGAATAAATTATTATTCGTAATAAACAAAATGCGAAGGCTAAAGTATCATGCATTAAAGGAGTACCCTTAAAAGTAAATATAAACTTCATCCGTTACAATATATCTTAAAGTATCAAACGATTTTTTTTACATGATAAACGGAGTTTGGTTAAACCAAACTTCCGAGATATAAAAAATTATATGAAACTCTTATGAGTGTGGTTCCATCCTACGAAGTACTATATTGTTCGTCATAAACCAAAAACCGTGGCTAAAATATTATGCATTAATGGAGTACCGTTAAAAGTATATAATAAACTTTAAACATAAGAGTATTTAGCTTAAACTTTTAAACGAGTTTTATTACAAGATAACCGGAGCTTTGTTAAACCAACTTAGGAGACATAAGAAATTGTGTGAAACTTTTATTGGTGTAGTTCCATCATAGATATTAAATTATTATTCGTAATAAACAAAATACGAAGGCTAAAGTATCATGCATGAAAGGAGTACCCTTAAAAGTAAATAACAAACTTCATCCGTTACAATATTTATCTTAAAGTATCAAACGAGTTTTTTTACATTATAAATGGAGTTCGGTTAAACAAAACTTCCGAGATATAAGAAATTGTATGAAACTCTTATGAGTGTGGTTCCATCCTACGAAGTAAAATATTGTTCGTCATAAACCAAATACCGAGGTTAAAGTATTATGCATGAATGTAGTACCGTTAAAAGTATATAATAAACTTCACACGTAAGAGTATTTAGCATAAACGTTTAAACGAGTTTAATTACAAGATAAGAAATTATATGAAACTCTTACGGGTGTGGCTCCATCCAACGAAGTAAATTATTATTCGTAATAAACGAAATACCGAGGCTAAAGTATCATACATGAAAGGAGTACCGTTAAAAGTATATAATAAACATCATACGTAAGTGTATTTAGCTTAAACTTTTAAACGAGTTTTATTACAAGATAACTGGAGCTTTGTTAAACAAACTTAGGAGACATAAGAAATTTTATGAAACTCTTAATGGTGTAGTTCCATCATACGAATTAAATTTTTATTCGTAATAAACAAAATACGAAGGCTAAAGTATCATGCATGAAGGAGTACCCTTAAAAGTAAATAACAAACTTCATCCGTTACAATATTTATCTTAAAGTATCAAACGAGTTATTTTACATGATAAACGGAGTTCGGTTAAACCAAACTTCCGAGATATAAGAAATTGTATGAAACTCTTATGAGTATGGGTCCATCCTACGAAGTAAAATATTGTTCGTCATAAACCATATACCGAGGCTAAAGTATTATGCATGAATGGAGTACCGTTAAAAGTATATAATAAACTTCACACGTAAGAGTATTTACCATAAACTTTGAAACGAGTTTTATTAAAAGATAAGAAATTATATGAAACTCTTACGGGTGTGGTTCCATCCAACGAAGTAAATTATTATTCGTAATAAACGAAATACCGAGGCTAAAGTATCATACATGAAAGGAGTACCGTTAAAAATATAATAAACATCATACGTACGTGTATTTAGCTTAAACTATTAAAAGGGTTTTATTACAAGATAACCGGAGCTTTGTTAAACAAACTTAGGAGATATAAGAAATTGTATGAAACTTTTATTGGTGTAGTTCCATCATACGAATAAATTATTATTCGTAATAAACAAAATGCGAAGGCTAAAGTATCATGCATTAAAGGAGTACCCTTAAAAGTAAATATAAACTTCATCCGTTACAATATATCTTAAAGTATCAAACGATTTTTTTTACATGATAAACGGAGTTTGGTTAAACCAAACTTCCGAGATATAAAAAATTATATGAAACTCTTATGAGTGTGGTTCCATCCTACGAAGTACTATATTGTTCGTCATAAACCAAAAACCGTGGCTAAAATATTATGCATTAATGGAGTACCGTTAAAAGTATATAATAAACTTTAAACATAAGAGTATTTAGCTTAAACTTTTAAACGAGTTTTATTACAAGATAACCGGAGCTTTGTTAAACCAACTTAGGAGACATAAGAAATTGTGTGAAACTTTTATTGGTGTAGTTCCATCATAGATATTAAATTATTATTCGTAATAAACAAAATACGAAGGCTAAAGTATCATGCATGAAAGGAGTACCCTTAAAAGTAAATAACAAACTTCATCCGTTACAATATTTATCTTAAAGTATCAAACGAGTTTTTTTACATTATAAATGGAGTTCGGTTAAACAAAACTTCCGAGATATAAGAAATTGTATGAAACTCTTATGAGTGTGGTTCCATCCTACGAAGTAAAATATTGTTCGTCATAAACCAAATACCGAGGTTAAAGTATTATGCATGAATGTAGTACCGTTAAAAGTATATAATAAACTTCACACGTAAGAGTATTTAGCATAAACGTTTAAACGAGTTTAATTACAAGATAAGAAATTATATGAAACTCTTACGGGTGTGGCTCCATCCAACGAAGTAAATTATTATTCGTAATAAACGAAATACCGAGGCTAAAGTATCATACATGAAAGGAGTACCGTTAAAAGTATATAATAAACATCATACGTAAGTGTATTTAGCTTAAACTTTTAAACGAGTTTTATTACAAGATAACTGGAGCTTTGTTAAACAAACTTAGGAGACATAAGAAATTGTATGAAACTCTTAATGGTGTAGTTCCATCATACGAATTAAATTTTTATTCGTAATAAACAAAATACGAAGGCTAAAGTATCATGCATGAAGGAGTACCCTTAAAAGTAAATAACAAACTTCATCCGTTACAATATTTATCTTAAAGTATCAAACGAGTTATTTTACATGATAAACGGAGTTCGGTTAAACCAAACTTCCGAGATATAAGAAATTGTATGAAACTCTTATGAGTATGGGTCCATCCTACGAAGTAAAATATTGTTCGTCATAAACCATATACCGAGGCTAAAGTATTATGCATGAATGGAGTACCGTTAAAAGTATATAATAAACTTCACACGTAAGAGTATTTACCATAAACTTTGAAACGAGTTTTATTAAAAGATAAGAAATTATATGAAACTCTTACGGGTGTGGTTCCATCCAACGAAGTAAATTATTATTCGTAATAAACGAAATACCGAGGCTAAAGTATCATACATGAAAGGAGTACCGTTAAAAATATAATAAACATCATACGTACGTGTATTTAGCTTAAACTATTAAAAGGGTTTTATTACAAGATAACCGGAGCTTTGTTAAACAAACTTAGGAGATATAAGAAATTGTATGAAACTTTTATTGGTGTAGTTCCATCATACGAATAAATTATTATTCGTAATAAACAAAATGCGAAGGCTAAAGTATCATGCATTAAAGGAGTACCCTTAAAAGTAAATATAAACTTCATCCGTTACAATATATCTTAAAGTATCAAACGATTTTTTTTACATGATAAACGGAGTTTGGTTAAACCAAACTTCCGAGATATAAAAAATTATATGAAACTCTTATGAGTGTGGTTCCATCCTACGAAGTACTATATTGTTCGTCATAAACCAAAAACCGTGGCTAAAATATTATGCATTAATGGAGTACCGTTAAAAGTATATAATAAACTTTAAACATAAGAGTATTTAGCTTAAACTTTTAAACGAGTTTTATTACAAGATAACCGGAGCTTTGTTAAACCAACTTAGGAGACATAAGAAATTGTGTGAAACTTTTATTGGTGTAGTTCCATCATAGATATTAAATTATTATTCGTAATAAACAAAATACGAAGGCTAAAGTATCATGCATGAAAGGAGTACCCTTAAAAGTAAATAACAAACTTCATCCGTTACAATATTTATCTTAAAGTATCAAACGAGTTTTTTTACATTATAAATGGAGTTCGGTTAAACAAAACTTCCGAGATATAAGAAATTGTATGAAACTCTTATGAGTGTGGTTCCATCCTACGAAGTAAAATATTGTTCGTCATAAACCAAATACCGAGGTTAAAGTATTATGCATGAATGTAGTACCGTTAAAAGTATATAATAAACTTCACACGTAAGAGTATTTAGCATAAACGTTTAAACGAGTTTAATTACAAGATAAGAAATTATATGAAACTCTTACGGGTGTGGCTCCATCCAACGAAGTAAATTATTATTCGTAATAAACGAAATACCGAGGCTAAAGTATCATACATGAAAGGAGTACCGTTAAAAGTATATAATAAACATCATACGTAAGTGTATTTAGCTTAAACTTTTAAACGAGTTTTATTACAAGATAACTGGAGCTTTGTTAAACAAACTTAGGAGACATAAGAAATTGTATGAAACTCTTAATGGTGTAGTTCCATCATACGAATTAAATTTTTATTCGTAATAAACAAAATACGAAGGCTAAAGTATCATGCATGAAGGAGTACCCTTAAAAGTAAATAACAAACTTCATCCGTTACAATATTTATCTTAAAGTATCAAACGAGTTATTTTACATGATAAACGGAGTTCGGTTAAACCAAACTTCCGAGATATAAGAAATTGTATGAAACTCTTATGAGTATGGGTCCATCCTACGAAGTAAAATATTGTTCGTCATAAACCATATACCGAGGCTAAAGTATTATGCATGAATGGAGTACCGTTAAAAGTATATAATAAACTTCACACGTAAGAGTATTTACCATAAACTTTGAAACGAGTTTTATTAAAAGATAAGAAATTATATGAAACTCTTACGGGTGTGGTTCCATCCAACGAAGTAAATTATTATTCGTAATAAACGAAATACCGAGGCTAAAGTAACATACATGAAAGGAGTACCGTTAAAAATATAATAAACATCATACGTACGTGTATTTAGCTTAAACTATTAAAAGGGTTTTATTACAAGATAACCGGAGCTTTGTTAAACAAACTTAGGAGATATAAGAAATTGTATGAAACTCTTATTGGTGTAGTTCCATCATACGAATAAATTATTATTCGTAATAAATAAAATGCGAAGGCTAAAGTATCATGCATTAAAGGAGTACCCTTAAGAGTAAATATAAACTTCATCCGTTACAATATATCTTAAAGTATCAAACGATTTTTTTTACATGATAAACGGAGTTTGGTTAAACCAAACTTCCGAGATATAAGAAATTATATGAAACTCTTATGAGTGTGGTTCCATCCTACGAAGTACTATATTGTTCGTCATAAACCAAAAACCGTGGCTAAAATATTATGCATTAATGGAGTACCGTTAAAAGTATATAATAAACTTTAAACATAAGAGTATTTAGCTTAAACTTTTAAACGAGTTTTATTACAAGATAACCGGAGCTTTGTTAAACCAACTTAGGAGACATAAGAAATTGTGTGAAACTTTTATTGGTGTAGTTCCATCATAGATATTAAATTATTATTCATAATAAACAAAATACGAAGGCTAAAGTATCATGCATGAAAGGAGTACCCTTAAAAGTAAATAACAAACTTCATCCGTTACAATATTTATCTTAAAGTATCAAACAAGTTTTTTTACATGATAAACGGAGTTCGGTTAAACAAAACTTCCGAGATATAAGAAATTGTATGAAACTCTTATGAGTGTGGTTCCATCCAACGAAGTAAATTATTATTCGTAATAAACGAAATACCGAGGCTAAAGTATCATACATGAAAGGAGTACCGTTAAAAGTATATAATAAACATCATACGTAAGTGTATTTAGCTTAAACTTTTAAAAGAGTTTCATTACAAGATAACTGGAGCTTTGTTAAACAAACTTAGGAGACATAAGAAATTGTATGAAACTCTTAATGGTGTAGTTCCATCATACGAATTAAATTTTTATTCGTAATAAACAAAATACGAAGGCTAAAGTATCATGCATGAAGGAGTACCCTTAAAAGTAAATAACAAACTTCATCCGTTACAATATTTATCTTAAAGTATCAAACGAGTTATTTTACATGATAAACGGAGTTCGGTTAAACCAAACTTCCGAGATATAAGAAATTGTATGAAACTCTTATGAGTATGGGTCCATCCTACGAAGTAAAATATTGTTCGTCATAAACCATATACCGAGGCTAAAGTATTATGCATGAATGGAGTACCGTTAAAAGTATATAATAAACTTCACACGTAAGAGTATTTACCATAAACTTTGAAACGAGTTTTATTAAAAGATAAGAAATTATATGAAACTCTTACGGGTGTGGTTCCATCCAACGAAGTAAATTATTATTCGTAATAAACGAAATACCGAGGCTAAAGTATCATACATGAAAGGAGTACCGTTAAATATATAATAAACATCATACGTACGTGTATTTAGCTTAAACTATTAAAAGGGTTTTATTACAAGATAACCGGAGCTTTGTTAAACAAACTTAGGAGATATAAGAAATTGTATGAAACTCTTATTGGTGTAGTTCCATCATACGAATAAATTATTATTCGTAATAAACAAAATGCGAAGGCTAAAGTATCATGCATTAAAGGAGTACCCTTAAAAGTAAATATAAACTTCATCCGTTACAATATATCTTAAAGTATCAAACGATTTTTTTTACATGATAAACGGAGTTTGGTTAAACCAAACTTCCGAGATATAAGAAATTATATGAAACTCTTATGAGTGTGGTTCCATCCTACGAAGTACTATATTGTTCGTCATAATCCAAAAACCGTGGCTAAAATATTATGCATTAATGGAGTACCGTTAAAAGTATATAATAAACTTTAAACATAAGAGTATTTAGCTTAAACTTTTAAACGAGTTTTATTACAAGATAACCGGAGCTTTGTTAAACATACTTAGGAGACATAAAAAATTGTATGAAACTCTTAATGGTGTAGTTCCATCATCCGAATTAAATTTTTATTCGTAATAAACAAAATACGAAGGCTAAAGTATCATGCATGAAGGAGTTCCCTTAAAACTAAATAACAAACTTCATCAGTTCCAATATTTATCTTAAAGTATCAAAAGAGTTTTTTTACATTATAAACGGAGTTCGGTTAAACAAAACTTCCGAGATATAAGAAATTGTATGAAACTCTTATGACTGTGGTTCCATCCTATGAAGTAAAATATTGTTCTTCATAAACCAAATACCGAGGCTAAAGAATTATGCATGAATGGAGTACCGTTAAAAGTATATAATAAACTTCACATGCAAGAGTATTTAGCATAAACGTTTAAACGAGTTTTATTACAAGATAAGAAATTATATGAAACTCTTACGGGTGTGTTTCCATCCAACGAAGTAAATTATTATTCGTAATAAATGAAATACCGAGGCTAAAGTATCATACATGAAAGGAGTACCGTTAAAAGTATATAATAAACATCATACGTAAGTGTATTTAGCTTAAACTTTTAAAAGGGTTTTATTACAAGATAACCGGAGCTTTGTTAAACAACCTTACGAGACATAAGAAATCGTATGAAACTCTTACTGGTGTAGTTCCATCATACGAATAAATTATTATTCGTAATAAACAAAATACGAAGGCTAAAGTATCATGCATGAAAGGAGTACCCTTAAAATTAAATATAAAATTCATCCGTTAAAATATATCTTAAAGTATCAAACGAGTTTTTTTACATGATAAACGGAGTTTGATTAAACCAAACTTCCGAGATATAAGAAATTGTATGAAACTCTTATGAGTGTGGTTCCATCCAATGAAGTAAATTATTATTCCTAATAAACGAAATACCGAGGCCAAAATATCATACATGAAAGGAGTACCGTTAAAAGTATATAATAAACATCATACGTAAGTGTATTTAGCTTAAACTTTTAAACGAGTTTTATTACAAGATAACCGGAGCTTTGTTAAACATACTTAGGAGACATAAAAAATTGTATGAAACTCTTAATGGGGTAGTTCCATCATCCGAATTAAATTTTTATTCGTAATAAACAAAATATGAAGGCTAAAGTATCATGCATGAAGGAGTTCCCTTAAAAGTAAATATCAAACTTCATCAGTTACAATATTTATCTTAAAGTATCAAACGAATTTTTTTACATTATAAACGGAGTTCGGTTAAACAAAACTTCCGAGATATAAGAAATTGTATGAAACTCTTATGAGTGTGGTTCCATCCTATGAAGTAAAATATTGTTCTTCATAAACCAAATACCGAGGCTAAAGTATTATGCATGAATGTAGTACCGTTAAAAGTATATAATAAACTTCACATGTAAGAGTATTTAGCATAAACTTTTAAACGAGTTTTATTACAAGATAAGAAATTATATGAAACTCTTACGGGTGTGGTTCCATCCAACGAAGTAAATTATTATTCGTAATAAACGAAATACCGAGGCTAAAGTATCATACATGAAAGGAGTACCGTTAAAAATATAATAAACATCATACGTACGTGTATTTAGCTTAAACTATTAACAGGGTTTTATTACAAGATAACCGGAGCTTTGTTAAACAAACTTAGGAGATATAAGAAATTGTATGAAACTCTTATTGGTGTAGTTCCATCATACGAATAAATTATTATTCGTAATAAACAAAATGCGAAGGCTAAAGTATCATGCATTAAAGGAGTACCCTTAAAAGTAAATATAAACTTCATCCGTTACAATATATCTTAAAGTATCAAACGATTTTTTTTACATGATAAACGGAGTTTGGTTAAAGCAAACTTCCGAGATATAAGAAATTATATGAAACTCTTATGAGTGTGGTTCCATCCTACGAAGTACAATATTGTTCGTCATAAACCAAAAACCGTGGCTAAAATATTATGCATTAATGGAGTACCGTTAAAAGTATATAATAAACTTTAAACATAAGTGTATTTAGCTTAAACTTTTAAACGAGTTTTATTACAAGATAACCGGAGCTTTGTTAAACATACTTAGGAGACATAAAAAATTGTATGAAACTCTTAATGGTGTAGTTCCATCATCCGAATTAAATTTTTATTCGTAATAAACAAAATATGAAGGCTAAAGTATCATGCATGAAGGAGTTCCCTTAAAAGTAAATAACAAACTTCATCAGTTACAATATTTATCTTAAAGTATCAAACAAGTTTTTTTACATGATAAACGGAGTTCGGTTAAACAAAACTTCCGAGATATAAACAATTGTATGAAACTCTTATGAGTGTGGTTCCATCCAACGAAGTAAATTATTATTCGTAATAAACGAAATACCGAGGCTAAAGTATCATACATGAAATGAGTACCGTTAAAAGTATATAATAAACATCATACGTAAGTGTATTTAGCTTAAACTTTTAAACGAGTTTTATTACAAGATAACCGGAGCTTTGTTAAACATACTTAGGAGACATAAAAAATTGTATGAAACTCTTAATGGTGTAGTTCCATCATCCGAATTAAATTTTTATTCGTAATAAACAAAATACGAAGGCTAAAGTATCATGCATGAAGGAGTTCCCTTAAAAGTAAATAACAAACTTCATCAGTTCCAATATTTATCTTAAAGTATCAAAAGAGTTTTTTTACATTATAAACGGAGTTCGGTTAAACAAAACTTCCGAGATATAAGAAATTGTATGAAACTCTTATGACTGTGGTTCCATCCTATGAAGTAAAATATTGTTCTTCATAAACCAAATACCGAGGCTAAAGTATTATGCATGAATGGAGTACCGTTAAAAGTATATAATAAACTTCACATGTAAGAGTATTTAGCATAAACGTTTAAACGAGTTTTATTACAAGATAAGAAATTATATGAAACTCTTACGGGTGTGGTTCCATCCAACGAAGTAAATTATTATTCGTAATAAATGAAATACCGAGGCTAAAGTATCATACATGAAAGGAGTACCGTTAAAAGTATATAATAAACATCATACGTAAGTGTATTTAGCTTAAACTTTTAAATGGGTTTTATTACAAGATAACCGGAGCTTTGTTAAACAACCTTACGAGACATAAGAAATTGTATGAAACTCTTACTGGTGTAGTTCCATCATACGAATAAATTATTATTCGTAATAAACAAAATACGAAGGCTAAAGTATCATGCATGAAAGGAGTACCCTTAAAAGTAAATATAAAATTCATCCGTTAAAATATATCTTAAAGTATCAAACGAGTTTTTTTACATGATAAACGGAGTTTGATTAAACCAAACTTCCGAGATATAAGAAATTGTATGAAACTCTTATGAGTGTGGTTCCATCCTATGAAGTAAAATATTGTTCTTCATAAACCAAATACCGAGGCTAAAGTATTATGCATGAATGTAGTACCGTTAAAAGTATATAATAAACGTCACATGTAAGAGTATTTAGCATAAACTTTTAAACGAGTTTTATTACAAGATAAGAAATTATATGAAACTCTTACGGGTGTGGTTCCATCCAACGAAGTAAATTATTATTCGTAATAAACGAAATACCGAGGCTAAAGTATCATACATGAAAGGAGTACCGTTAAAAATATAATAAACATCATACGTACGTGTATTTAGCTTAAACTATTAACAGGGTTTTATTACAAGATAACCGGAGGTTTGTTAAACAAACTTAGGAGATATAAGAAATTATATGAAACTCTCATTGGTGTAGTTCCATCATACGAATAAATTATTATTCGTAATAAACAAAATGCGAAGGCTAAAGTATCATGCATTAAAGGAGTACCCTTAAAAGTAAATATAAACTTCATCCGTTACAATATATCTTAAAGTATCAAACGATTTTTTTTACATGATAAACGTAGTTTGGTTAAAGCAAACTTCCGAGATATAAGAAATTATATGAAACTCTTATGAGTGTGGTTCCATCCTACGAAGTACAATATTGTTCGTCATAAACCAAAAACCGTGGCTAAAATATTATGCATTAATGGAGTACCGTTAAAAGTATATAATAAACTTTAAACATAAGAGTATTTAGCTTAAACTTTTAAACGAGTTTTATTACAAGATAACCGGAGCTTTGTTAAACAAACTTACGAGACATAAGAAATTGTATGAAACTCTTATTGGTGTAGTTCCATCATACGAATAAATTATTATTCGTAATAAACAAAATACGAAGGCTAAAGTATCATGCATGAAAGGAGTACCCTTAAAAGTAAATATAAACTTCATCCGTTACAATATATCTTAAAGTATCAAACGAGTTTTTTTACATGATAAACGGAGATTGGTTAAACCAAACTTCCGAGATATAAGAAATTGTATGAAACTCTTAAGAGTGTGGTTCCATCCTACGAAGTAAAATATTGTTCGTCATAAACCAAAAACCGTGGCTAAAGTATTATGCATGAATGGAGTACCGTTAAAAGTATATAATAAACTTTAAACATAAGAGTATTTAGCTTAAACGAGTTTTATTACAAGATAACCGGAGCTTTGTTAAACAAACTTAGGAGACCTAAAAAATTGTATGAAACTCTTAATGGTGTAGTTCCATCATCCGAATTAAATTTTTATTCGTAATAAACAAAATACGAAGGCTAAAGTATCATGCATGAAGGAGTTCCCTTAAAAGTAAATAACAAACTTCATCAGTTCCAATATTTATCTTAAAGTATCAAAAGAGTTTTTTTACATTATAAACGGAGTTCGGTTAAACAAAACTTCCGAGATATAAGAAATTGTATGAAACTCTTATGACTGTGGTTCCATCCTATGAAGTAAAATATTGTTCTTCATAAACCAAATACCGAGGCTAAAGTATTATGCATGAATGGAGTACCGTTAAAAGTATATAATAAACTTCACATGTAAGAGTATTTAGCATAAACGTTTAAACGAGTTTTATTACAAGATAAGAAATTATATGAAACTCTTACGGGTGTGGTTCCATCCAACGAAGTAAATTATTATTCGTAATAAATGAAATACCGAGGCTAAAGTATCATACATGAAAGGAGTACCGTTAAAAGTATATAATAAACATCATACGTAAGTGTATTTAGCTTAAACTTTTAAATGGGTTTTATTACAAGATAACCGGAGCTTTGTTAAACAACCTTACGAGACATAAGAAATTGTATGAAACTCTTACTGGTGTAGTTCCATCATACGAATAAATTATTATTCGTAATAAACAAAATACGAAGGCTAAAGTATCATGCATGAAAGGAGTACCCTTAAAAGTAAATATAAAATTCATCCGTTAAAATATATCTTAAAGTATCAAACGAGTTTTTTTACATGATAAACGGAGTTTGATTAAACCAAACTTCCGAGATATAAGAAATTGTATGAAACTCTTATGAGTGTGGTTCCATCCAATGAAGTAAATTATTATTCGTAATAAACGAAATACCGAGGCCAAAATATCATACATGAAAGGAGTACCGTTAAAAGTATATAATAAACATCATACGTAAGTGTATTTAGCTTAAACTTTTAAACGAGTTTTATTACAAGATAACCGGAGCTTTGTTAAACATACTTAGGAGACATAAAAAATTGTATGAAACTCTTAATGGTGTAGTTCCATCATCCGAATTAAATTTTTATTCGTAATAAACAAAATATGAAGGCTAAAGTATCATGCATGAAGGAGTTCCCTTAAAAGTAAATAACAAACTTCATCAGTTACAATATTTATCTTAAAGTATCAAACGAATTTTTTTACATTATAAACGGAGTTCGGTTAAACAAAACTTCCGAGATATAAGAAATTGTATGAAACTCTTATGAGTGTGGTTCCATCCTATGAAGTAAAATATTGTTCTTCATAAACCAAATACCGAGGCTAAAGTATTATGCATGAATGTAGTACCGTTAAAAGTATATAATAAACTTCACATGTAAGAGTATTTAGCATAAACTTTTAAACGAGTTTTATTACAAGATAAGAAATTATATGAAACTCTTACGGGTGTGGTTCCATCCAACGAAGTAAATTATTATTCGTAATAAACGAAATACCGAGGCTAAAGTATCATACATGAAAGGAGTACCGTTAAAAATATAATAAACATCATACGTACGTGTATTTAGCTTAAACTATTAACAGGGTTTTATTACAAGATAACCGGAGCTTTGTTAAACAAACTTAGGAGATATAAGAAATTGTATGAAACTCTTATTGGTGTAGTTCCATCATACGAATAAATTATTATTCGTAATAAACAAAATGCGAAGGCTAAAGTATCATGCATTAAAGGAGTACCCTTAAAAGTAAATATAAACTTCATCCGTTACAATATATCTTAAAGTATCAAACGATTTTTTTTACATGATAAACGTAGTTTGGTTAAAGCAAACTTCCGAGATATAAGAAATTATATGAAACTCTTATGAGTGTGGTTCCATCCTACGAAGTACAATATTGTTCGTCATAAACCAAAAACCGTGGCTAAAATATTATGCATTAATGGAGTACCGTTAAAAGTATATAATAAACTTTAAACATAAGAGTATTTAGCTTAAACTTTTAAACGAGTTTTATTACAAGATAACCGGAGCTTTGTTAAACAAACTTACGAGACATAAGAAATTGTATGAAACTCTTATTGGTGTAGTTCCATCATACGAATAAATTATTATTCGTAATAAACAAAATACGAAGGCTAAAGTATCATGCATGAAAGGAGTACCCTTAAAAGTAAATATAAACTTCATCCGTTACAATATATCTTAAAGTATCAAACGAGTTTTTTTACATGATAAACGGAGATTGGTTAAACCAAACTTCTGAGATATAAGAAATTGTATGAAACTCT
Organism: Chamaenerion angustifolium; assembly: GCA_946814005.1. NCBI lineage: Eukaryota > Viridiplantae > Streptophyta > Magnoliopsida > Myrtales > Onagraceae > Chamaenerion > Chamaenerion angustifolium. Next base: position 16,231,330 of record OX328277.1, on the reverse strand, counting down.
TAAGAGTGTGGTTCCATCCTACGAAGTAAAATATTGTTCGTCATAAACCAAAAACCGTGGCTAAAGTATTATGCATGAATGGAGTACCGTTAAAAGTATATAATAAACTTTAAACATAAGAGTATTTAGCTTAAACGAGTTTTATTACAAGATAACCGGAGCTTTGTTAAACAAACTTAGGAGACCTAAAAAATTGTATGAAACTCTTAATGGTGTAGTTCCATCATCCGAATTAAATTTTTATTCGTAATAAACAAAATACGAAGGCTAAAGTATCATGCATGAAGGAGTTCCCTTAAAAGTAAATAACAAACTTCATCAGTTCCAATATTTATCTTAAAGTATCAAAAGAGTTTTTTTACATTATAAACGGAGTTCGGTTAAACAAAACTTCCGAGATATAAGAAATTGTATGAAACTCTTATGACTGTGGTTCCATCCTATGAAGTAAAATATTGTTCTTCATAAACCAAATACCGAGGCTAAAGTATTATGCATGAATGGAGTACCGTTAAAAGTATATAATAAACTTCACATGTAAGAGTATTTAGCATAAACGTTTAAACGAGTTTTATTACAAGATAAGAAATTATATGAAACTCTTACGGGTGTGGTTCCATCCAACGAAGTAAATTATTATTCGTAATAAATGAAATACCGAGGCTAAAGTATCATACATGAAAGGAGTACCGTTAAAAGTATATAATAAACATCATACGTAAGTGTATTTAGCTTAAACTTTTAAATGGGTTTTATTACAAGATAACCGGAGCTTTGTTAAACAACCTTACGAGACATAAGAAATTGTATGAAACTCTTACTGGTGTAGTTCCATCATACGAATAAATTATTATTCGTAATAAACAAAATACGAAGGCTAAAGTATCATGCATGAAAGGAGTACCCTTAAAAGTAAATATAAAATTCATCCGTTAAAATATATCTTAAAGTATCAAACGAGTTTTTTTACATGATAAACGGAGTTTGATTAAACCAAACTTCCGAGATATAAGAAATTGTATGAAACTCTTATGAGTGTGGTTCCATCCAATGAAGTAAATTATTATTCGTAATAAACGAAATACCGAGGCCAAAATATCATACATGAAAGGAGTACCGTTAAAAGTATATAATAAACATCATACGTAAGTGTATTTAGCTTAAACTTTTAAACGAGTTTTATTACAAGATAACCGGAGCTTTGTTAAACATACTTAGGAGACATAAAAAATTGTATGAAACTCTTAATGGTGTAGTTCCATCATCCGAATTAAATTTTTATTCGTAATAAACAAAATATGAAGGCTAAAGTATCATGCATGAAGGAGTTCCCTTAAAAGTAAATAACAAACTTCATCAGTTACAATATTTATCTTAAAGTATCAAACGAATTTTTTTACATTATAAACGGAGTTCGGTTAAACAAAACTTCCGAGATATAAGAAATTGTATGAAACTCTTATGAGTGTGGTTCCATCCTATGAAGTAAAATATTGTTCTTCATAAACCAAATACCGAGGCTAAAGTATTATGCATGAATGTAGTACCGTTAAAAGTATATAATAAACTTCACATGTAAGAGTATTTAGCATAAACTTTTAAACGAGTTTTATTACAAGATAAGAAATTATATGAAACTCTTACGGGTGTGGTTCCATCCAACGAAGTAAATTATTATTCGTAATAAACGAAATACCGAGGCTAAAGTATCATACATGAAAGGAGTACCGTTAAAAATATAATAAACATCATACGTACGTGTATTTAGCTTAAACTATTAACAGGGTTTTATTACAAGATAACCGGAGTTTTGTTAAACAAACTTAGGAGATATAAGAAATTGTATGAAACTCTTATTGGTGTAGTTCCATCATACGAATAAATTATTATTCGTAATAAACAAAATGCGAAGGCTAAAGTATCATGCATTAAAGGAGTACCCTTAAAAGTAAATATAAACTTCATCCGTTACAATATATCTTAAAGTATCAAACGATTTTTTTTACATGATAAACGTAGTTTGGTTAAAGCAAACTTCCGAGATATAAGAAATTATATGAAACTCTTATGAGTGTGGTTCCATCCTACGAAGTACAATATTGTTCGTCATAAACCAAAAACCGTGGCTAAAATATTATGCATTAATGGAGTACCGTTAAAAGTATATAATAAACTTTAAACATAAGAGTATTTAGCTTAAACTTTTAAACGAGTTTTATTACAAGATAACCGGAGCTTTGTTAAACAAACTTACGAGACATAAGAAATTGTATGAAACTCTTATTGGTGTAGTTCCATCATACGAATAAATTATTATTCGTAATAAACAAAATACGAAGGCTAAAGTATCATGCATGAAAGGAGTACCCTTAAAAGTAAATATAAACTTCATCCGTTACAATATATCTTAAAGTATCAAACGAGTTTTTTTACATGATAAACGGAGATTGGTTAAACCAAACTTCCGAGATATAAGAAATTGTATGAAACTCTTAAGAGTGTGGTTCCATCCTACGAAGTAAAATATTGTTCGTCATAAACCAAAAACCGTGGCTAAAGTATTATGCATGAATGGAGTACCGTTAAAAGTATATAATAAACTTTAAACATAAGAGTATTTAGCTTAAACGAGTTTTATTACAAGATAACCGGAGCTTTGTTAAACAAACTTAGGAGACCTAAAAAATTGTATGAAACTCTTAATGGTGTAGTTCCATCATCCGAATTAAATTTTTATTCGTAATAAACAAAATACGAAGGCTAAAGTATCATGCATGAAGGAGTTCCCTTAAAAGTAAATAACAAACTTCATCAGTTCCAATATTTATCTTAAAGTATCAAAAGAGTTTTTTTACATTATAAACGGAGTTCGGTTAAACAAAACTTCCGAGATATAAGAAATTGTATGAAACTCTTATGACTGTGGTTCCATCCTATGAAGTAAAATATTGTTCTTCATAAACCAAATACCGAGGCTAAAGTATTATGCATGAATGGAGTACCGTTAAAAGTATATAATAAACTTCACATGTAAGAGTATTTAGCATAAACGTTTAAACGAGTTTTATTACAAGATAAGAAATTATATGTAACTCTTACGGGTGTGGTTTCATCCAACGAAGTAAATTATTATTCGTAATAAATGAAATACCGAGGCTAAAGTATCATAAATGAAAGGAGTACCGTTAAAAGTATATAATAAACATCATACGTAAGTGTATTTAGCTTAAACTTTTAAATGGGTTTTATTACAAGATAACCGGAGCTTTGTTAAACAACCTTACGAGACATAAGAAATTGTATGAAACTCTTACTGGTGTAGTTCCATCATACGAATAAATTATTATTCGTAATAAACAAAATACGAAGGCTAAAGTATCATGCATGAAAGGAGTACCCTTAAAAGTAAATATAAAATTCATCCGTTAAAATATATCTTAAAGTATCAAACGAGTTTTTTTACATGATAAACGGAGTTTGATTAAACCAAACTTCCGAGATATAAGAAATTGTATGAAACTCTTATGAGTGTGGTTCCATCCAATGAAGTAAATTATTATTCGTAATAAACGAAATACCGAGGCCAAAATATCATACATGAAAGGAGTACCGTTAAAAGTATATAATAAACATCATACGTAAGTGTATTTAGCTTAAACTTTTAAACGAGTTTTATTACAAGATAACCGGAGCTTTGTTAAACATACTTAGGAGACATAAAAAATTGTATGAAACTCTTAATGGTGTAGTTCCATCATCCGAATTAAATTTTTATTCGTAATAAACAAAATATGAAGGCTAAAGTATCATGCATGAAGGAGTTCCCTTAAAAGTAAATAACAAACTTCATCAGTTACAATATTTATCTTAAAGTATCAAACGAATTTTTTTACATTATAAACGGAGTTCGGTTAAACAAAACTTCCGAGATATAAGAAATTGTATGAAACTCTTATGAGTGTGGTTCCATCCTATGAAGTAAAATATTGTTCTTCATAAACCAAATACCGAGGCTAAAGTATTATGCATGAATGTAGTACCGTTAAAAGTATATAATAAACTTCACATGTAAGAGTATTTAGCATAAACTTTTAAACGAGTTTTATTACAAGATAAGAAATTATATGAAACTCTTACGGGTGTGGTTCCATCCAACGAAGTAAATTATTATTCGTAATAAACGAAATACCGAGGCTAAAGTATCATACATGAAAGGAGTACCGTTAAAAATATAATAAACATCATACGTACGTGTATTTAGCTTAAACTATTAACAGGGTTTTATTACAAGATAACCGGAGGTTTGTTAAACAAACTTAGGAGATATAAGAAATTGTATGAAACTCTTATTGGTGTAGTTCCATCATACGAATAAATTATTATTCGTAATAAACAAAATGCGAAGGCTAAAGTATCATGCATTAAAGGAGTACCCTTAAAAGTAAATATAAACTTCATCCGTTACAATATATCTTAAAGTATCAAACGATTTTTTTTACATGATAAACGTAGTTTGGTTAAAGCAAACTTCCGAGATATAAGAAATTATATGAAACTCTTATGAGTGTGGTTCCATCCTACGAAGTACAATATTGTTCGTCATAAACCAAAAACCGTGGCTAAAATATTATGCATTAATGGAGTACCGTTAAAAGTATATAATAAACTTTAAACATAAGAGTATTTAGCTTAAACTTTTAAACGAGTTTTATTACAAGATAACCGGAGCTTTGTTAAACAAACTTACGAGACATAAGAAATTGTATGAAACTCTTATTGGTGTAGTTCCATCATACGAATAAATTATTATTCGTAATAAACAAAATACGAAGGCTAAAGTATCATGCATGAAAGGAGTACCCTTAAAAGTAAATATAAAATTCATCCGTTACAATATATCTTAAAGTATCAAACGAGTTTTTTTACATGATAAACGGAGTTTGATTAAACCAAACTTCCGAGATATAAGAAATTGTATGAAACTCTTATGAGTGTGGTTCCATCTAATGAAGTAAATTATTATTCGTAATAAACGAAATACCGAGGCCAAAATATCATACATGAAAGGAGTACCGTTAAAAGTATATAATAAACATCATACGTAAGTGTATTTATCTTAAACTTTTAAACGAGTTTTATTACAAGATAACCGGAGCTTTGTTAAACATACTTAGGAGACATAAAAAATTGTATGAAACTCTTAATGGTGTAGTTCCATCATCCGAATTAAATTTTTATTCGTAATAAACAAAATATGAAGGCTAAAGTATCATGCATGAAGGAGTTCCCTTAAAAGTAAATAACAAACTTCATCAGTTACAATATTTATCTTAAAGTATCAAACGAATTTTTTTACATTATAAACGGAGTTCGGTTAAACAAAACTTCCGAGATATAAGAAATTGTATGAAACTCTTATGAGTGTGGTTCCATCCTATGAAGTAAAATATTGTTCTTCATAAACCAAATACCGAGGCTAAAGTATTATGCATGAATGTAGTACCGTTAAAAGTATATAATAAACTTCACATGTTTTATTTAGCATAAACTTTTAAACGAGTTTTATTACAACATCAGAAATTATATGAAACTCTTACGGGTGTGGTTCCATCCAACGAAGTAAATTATTATTCGTAATAAACGAAATACCGAGGCTAAAGTATCATACATGAAAGGAGTACCGTTAAAAGTATATAATAAACATCATATGTAAGTGTATTTAGCTTAAACTTTTAAATGGGTTTTATTACAAGATAACCGGAGCTTTGTTATACAAACTTATGAGACATAAGAAATTGTATGAAACTCTTATTGGTGTAGTTCCATCATACGAATAAATTATTATTCGTAATAAACAAAATACGAAGGCTAAAGTATCATGCATGATCATGCATGAAAGGAGTACCCTTAAAAGTAAATATAAACTTCATCCGTTACAATATATCTTAAAGTATCAAACGAGTTTTTTTACATGATAAACGGAGATTGGTTAAACCAAACTTCCGAGATATAAGAAATTGTATGAAACTCTTATGAGTGTGGTTCCATCCTACGAAGTAAAATATTGTTCGTCATAAACCAAAAACCGTGGCTAAAGTATTATGCATGAATGGAGTACCGTTAAAAGTATATAATAAACTTTAAACATAAGAGTATTTAGCTTAAACTTTTAAACGAGTTTTATTACAAGATAACCGGAGCTTTGTTAAACAAACTTAGGAGACATAAGAAATTGTATGAAACTTTTATTGGTGTAGTTCCATCATACAAATTAAATTATTATTCGTAATAAACAAAATACGAAGGCTAAAGTAACACGCATGAAAGGAGTACCCTTAAATGTAAATAACAAACTTCATCCGTTACAATATTTATCTTAAAGTATCAAACGAGTTTTTTTACATGATAAACGGAGTTCGGTTAAACAAAACTTCCGAGATATAAGAAATTGTATGAAACTCTTATGAGTGTGCTTCTATCCTACGAAGTAAAATATTGTTCGTCATAAACCAAATACCGAGGATAAAGTATTATGCATGAATGGTGTACCGTTAAAAGTATATAATAAACTTCACACGTAAGAGTATTTAGCATAAACTTATAAATGAGTTTTATTAAAAGATAAGAAATTATATGAAACTCTTATGAGTGTGGTTCCATCCAATGAAGTAAATTATTATTCGTAATAAACGAAATACCGAGGCCAAAGTATCATACATGAAAGGAGTACCGTTAAAAGTATATAATAAACATCATACATAAGTGTACTTAGCTTAAACTTTTAAACGAGTTTTATTATAAGATAACCGGAGCTTTGTTAAACAAACTTACGAGACATAAGAAATTGTATGAAACTCTTATTGGTGTAGTTCCATCATACGAATAAATTATTATTCGTAATAAACAAAATACGAAGGCTAAAGTATCATGCATGAAAGGAGTACCCTTAAAAGTAAATATAAACTTCATCCGTTACAATATATCTTAAAGTATCAAACGAGTTTTTTTACATGATAAACGGAGATTGGTTAAACCAAACTTCCGAGATATAAGAAATTGTATGAAACTCTTACGGGTGTGGTTCCATCCAACGAAGAAAATATTATTCGTAATAAACTAAATACCGAGGCTAAAGTATCATACATGAAAGGAGTACCGTTAAAAGTATATAATAAACATCATACGTAAGTGTATTTAGCTTAAACTTTTAAACGAGTTTTATTACAAGATAACCGGAGCTTTATTAAACAAATTTAGGAGACATAAGAAATTGTATGAAACTCTTATTGGTGTAGTTCCATCATACGGATTAAATTTTTATTCGTAATAAACAAAATACGAAGGCTAAAGTATCATGCATGAAAGGAGTACCCTTAAAAGTAAATAACAAACTTCATCCGTTACAATATTTATCTTAAAGTATCAAACGAGTTTTTTTACATGATAAACGGAGTTCGGTTAAACAAAACTTCCGAGATATAAGAAATTGTATGAAACTCTTATGAGTGTGGTTCCATCCAATGAAGTAAATTATTATTCGTAATAAACGAAATACCGAGGCCAAAATATCATACATGAAAGGAGTACCGTTAAAAGTATATAATAAACATCATACATAAGAGTATTTAGCTTAAACTTTTAAACGAGTTTTATTACAAGATAACCGGAGCTTTGTTAAACAACCTCACGAGACATAAGAAATTGTATGAAACTTTTATTGGTGTAGTTCCATCATACAAATTAAATTATTATTCGTAATAAACAAAATACGAAGGCTAAAGTATCACGCATGAAAGGAGTACCCTTAAAAGTAAATAACAAACTTCATCCGTTACAATATTTATCTTAAAGTATCAAACGAGTTTTTTTACATGATAAACGGAGTTCGGTTAAACAAAAGTTCCGAGATATAAGAAATTATATGAAACTCTTATGAGTGTGGTTCCATCCTACGAAGTAAAATATTGTTCGTCATAAACCAAATACCGAGGCTAAAGTATTATGCATGAATGGAGTACCGTTAAAAGTATATAATATACTTCACACGTAAGAGTATTTAGCATAAACCTTTAAACGAGTTTTATTACAAGATAAGAAATTATATGAAACTCTTACGGGTGTGGTACCATCCAACGAAGAAAATATTATTCGTAATAAACGAAATACCGAGGCTAAACTATCATACATGAAAGGAGTACCGTTAAAAGTATATAATAAACATCATACGTAAGTGTATTTAGCTTAAACTTTTAAACGAGTTTTATTACAAGATAACCGGAGCTTTGTTAAACAAATTTAGGAGACATAAGAAATTGTATGAAACTCTTATTGGTGTAGTTCCATCATACGGATTAAATTTTTATTCGTAATAAACAAAATACGAAGGCTAAAGTATCATGCATGAAAGGAGTACCCTTAAAAGTAAATAAAAAATTCATCCGTTACAATATTTATCTTAAAGTATCAAACGAGTTTTTTTACATGATAAACGGAGTTCGGTTAAACAAAACTTCCGAGATATAAGAAATTGTATGAAACTCTTATGAGTGTGGTTCTATCCTACGAAGTAAAATATTGTTCGTCATAAACCAAATACCGAGGCTAAAATATCATACATGAAAGGAGTACCGTTAAAAGTATATAATAAACATCATACGTAAGAGTATTTAGCTTAAACTTTTAAACGAGTTTTATTACAAGATAACCGGAGCTTTGTTAAACAAACTTAGGAGACATAAGAAATTGTATGAAACTTTTATTGGTGTAGTTCCATCATACAAATTAAATTATTATTCGTAATAAACAAAATACGAAGGCTAAAGTATCACGCATGAAAGGAGTACCCTTAAAAGTAAATAACAAACTTCATCCGTTACAATATTTATCTTAAAGTATCAAACGAGTTTTCTTACATGATAAACGGAGTTCGGTTAAACAAAACTTCCGAGATATAAGAAATTGTATGAAACTCTTATGAGTGTGGTTCCATCCTACGAAGTAAAATATTGTTCGTCATAAACCAAATACCGAGGCTAAAGTATTATGAATGAATGGAGTACCGTTAAAAGTATATAATATACTTCACACGTAAGAGTATTTAGCATAAACCTTTAAACGAGTTTTATTACAAGATAAGAAATTATATGAAACTCTTACGGGTGTGGTTCCATCCAACGAAGAAAATATTATTCGTAATAAACGAAATAACGAGGCTAACCTATCATACATGAAAGGAGTACCGTTAAAAGTATATAATAAACATCATACGTAAGTGTATTTAGCTTAAACTTTTAAACGAGTTTTATTACAAGATAACCGGAGCTTTGTTAAACAAATTTAGGAGTCATAAGAAATTGTATGAAACTCTTATGAGTGTGGTTCCATCCTACGAAGTAAAATATTGTTCGTCATAATCCAAATACCGAGGCTAAAGTATTATGCATGAATGAAGTACCGTTAAAAGTATATAATATACTTCACACGTAAGAGTATTTAGCATAAACCTTTAAACGAGTTTTATTACAAGATAAGAAATTATATGAAACTCTTACGGGTGTGGTACCATCCAACGAAGAAAATATTATTCGTAATAAACGAAATACCGAGGCTAAACTATCATACATGAAAGGAGTACCGTTAAAAGTATATAATAAACATCATACGTAAGTGTATTTAGCTTAAACTTTTAAACGAGTTTTATTACAAGATAACCGGAGCTTTGTTAAACAAATTTAGGAGACATAAGAAATTGTATGAAACTCTTATTGGTGTAGTTCCATCATACGGATTAAATTTTTATTCGTAATAAACAAAATACGAAGGCTAAAGTATCATGCATGAAAGGAGTACCCTTAAAAGTAAATAAAAAATTCATCCGTTACAATATTTATCTTAAAGTATCAAACGAGTTTTTTTACATGATAAACGGAGTTCGGTTAAACAAAACTTCCGAGATATAAGAAATTGTATGAAACTCTTATGAGTGTGGTTCTATCCTACGAAGTAAAATATTGTTCGTCATAAACCAAATACCGAGGCTAAAATATCATACATGAAAGGAGTACCGTTAAAAGTATATAATAAACATCATACGTAAGAGTATTTAGCTTAAACTTTTAAACGAGTTTTATTACAAGATAACCGGAGCTTTGTTAAACAAACTTAGGAGACATAAGAAATTGTATGAAACTTTTATTGGTGTAGTTCCATCATACAAATTAAATTATTATTCGTAATAAACAAAATACGAAGGCTAAAGTATCACGCATGAAAGGAGTACCCTTAAAAGTAAATAACAAACTTCATCCGTTACAATATTTATCTTAAAGTATCAAACGAGTTTTTTTACATGATAAACGGAGTTCGGTTAAACAAAACTTCCGAGATATAAGAAATTGTATGAAACTCTTATGAGTGTGGTTCCATCCTACGAAGTAAAATATTGTTCGTCATAAACCAAATACCGAGGCTAAAGTATTATGAATGAATGGAGTACCGTTAAAAGTATATAATATACTTCACACGTAAGAGTATTTAGCATAAACCTTTAAACGAGTTTTATTACAAGATAAGAAATTATATGAAACTCTTACGGGTGTGGTTCCATCCAACGAAGAAAATATTATTCGTAATAAACGAAATAACGAGGCTAACCTATCATACATGAAAGGAGTACCGTTAAAAGTATATAATAAACATCATACGTAAGTGTATTTAGCTTAAACTTTTAAACGAGTTTTATTACAAGATAACCGGAGCTTTGTTAAACAAATTTAGGAGTCATAAGAAATTGTATGAAACTCTTATGAGTGTGGTTCCATCCTACGAAGTAAAATATTGTTCGTCATAATCCAAATACCGAGGCTAAAGTATTATGTATGAATGAAGTACCGTTAAAAGTATATAATATACTTCACACGTAAGAGTATTTAGCATAAACCTTTAAACGAGTTTTATTACAAGATAAGAAATTATATGAAACTCTTACGGGTGTGGTACCATCCAACGAAGAAAATATTATTCGTAATAAACGAAATACCGAGGCTAAACTATCATACATGAAAGGAGTACCGTTAAAAGTATATAATAAACATCATACGTAACTGTATTTAGCTTAAACTTTTAAACGAGTTTTATTACAAGATAACCGGAGCTTTGTTAAACAAATTTAGGAGACATAAGAAATTGTATGAAACTCTTATTGGTGTAGTTCCATCATACGGATTAAATTTTTATTCGTAATAAACAAAATACGAAGGCTAAAGTATCATGCATGAAAGGAGTACCCTTAAAAGTAAATAACAAACTTCATCCGTTACAATATTTATCTTAAAGTATCAAACGAGTTTTTTTACATGATAAACGGAGTTCGGTTAAACAAAACTTCCGAGATATAAGAAATTGTATGAAACTCTTATGAGTGTGGTTCCATCCAATGAAGTAAATTATTATTCGTAATAAACGAAATACCGAGGCCAAAATATCATACATGAAAGGAGTACCGTTAAAAGTATATAATAAACATCATACGTAAGTGTATTTAGCTTAAACTTTTAAACGAGTTTTATTACAAGATAACCGGAGCTTTGTTAAACATACTTAGGAGACATAAAAAATTGTATGAAACTCTTAATGGTGTAGTTCCATCATCCGAATTAAATTTTTATTCGTAATAAACAAAATACGAAAGCTAAAGTATCATGCATGAAGGAGTTCCCTTAAAAGTAAATAACAAACTTCATCAGTTACAATATTTATCTTAAAGTATCAAACGAGTTTTTTTACATGATAAACGGAGTTCGGTTAAACAAAACTTCTGAGATATAAGAAATTGTATGAAACTCTTATGAGTGTGGTTCCATCCTACGAAGTAAAATATTGTTCGTCATAAACCAAATACCGAGGCTAAAGTATTATGAATGGATCGAGTACCGTTAAAAGTATATAATATACTTCACACGTAAGAGTATTTAGCATAAACCTTTAAACGAGTTTTATTACAAGATAAGAAATTATATGAAACTCTTACGGGTGTGGTTCCATCCAACGAAGAAAATATTATTCGTAATAAACGAAATAACGAGGCTAAACTATCATACATGAAAGGAGTACCGTTAAAAGTATATAATAAACATCATACGTAAGTGTATTTAGCTTAAACTTTTAAACGAGTTTTATTACAAGATAACCGGAGCTTTGTTAAACAAGCTTAGGAGAAATAAGAAATTGTATGAAACTCTTATGAGTGTGGTTCCATCCTACGAAGTAAAATATTGTTCGTCATAAACCAAATACCGAGGCTAAAGTATTATGCATGAATGGAGTACCGTTAAAAGTATATAATATACTTCACACGTAAGAGTATTTAGCATAAACCTTTAAACGAGTTTTATTACAAGATAAGAAATTATATGAAACTCTTACGGGTGTGGTACCATCCAACGAAGAAAATATTATTCGTAATAAACGAAATACCGAGGCTAAACTATCATACATGAAAGGAGTACCGTTAAAAGTATATAATAAACATCATACGTAACTGTATTTAGCTTAAACTTTTAAACGAGTTTTATTACAAGATAACCGGAGCTTTGTTAAACAAATTTAGGAGACATAAGAAATTGTATGAAACTCTTATTGGTGTAGTTCCATCATACGGATTAAATTTTTATTCGTAATAAACAAAATACGAAGGCTAAAGTATCATGCATGAAAGGAGTACCCTTAAAAGTAAATAACAAACTTCATCCGTTACAATATTTATCTTAAAGTATCAAACGAGTTTTTTTACATGATAAACGGAGTTCGGTTAAACAAAACTTCCGAGATATAAGAAATTGTATGAAACTCTTATGAGTGTGGTTCCATCCAATGAAGTAAATTATTATTCGTAATAAACGAAATACCGAGGCCAAAATATCATACATGAAAGGAGTACCGTTAAAAGTATATAATAAACATCATACGTTAGTGTATTTAGCTTAAACTTTTAAACGAGTTTTATTACAAGATAACCGGAGCTTTGTTAAACATACTTAGGAGACATAAAAAATTGTATGAAACTCTTAATGGTGTAGTTCCATCATCCGAATTAAATTTTTATTCGTAATAAACAAAATACGAAAGCTAAAGTATCATGCATGAAGGAGTTCCCTTAAAAGTAAATAACAAACTTCATCAGTTACAATATTTATCTTAAAGTATCAAACGAGTTTTTTTACATGATAAACGGAGTTCGGTTAAACAAAACTTCTGAGATATAAGAAATTGTATGAAACTCTTATGAGTGTGGTTCCATCCTACGAAGTAAAATATTGTTCGTCATAAACCAAATACCGAGGCTAAAGTATTATGAATGAATGGAGTACCGTTAAAAGTATATAATATACTTCACACGTAAGAGTATTTAGCATAAACCTTTAAACGAGTTTTATTACAAGATAAGAAATTATATGAAACTCTTACGGGTGTGGTTCCATCCAACGAAGAAAATATTATTCGTAATAAACGAAATACCGAGGCTAAACTATCATACATGAAAGGAGTACCGTTAAAAGTATATAATAAACATCATACGTAAGTGTATTTAGCTTAAACTTTTAAACGAGTTTTATTACAAGATAACCGGAGCTTTGTTAAACAAATTTAGGAGTCATAAGAAATTGTATGAAACTCTTATGAGTGTGGTTCCATCCTACGAAATAAAATATTGTTCGTCATAAACCAAATACCGAGGCTAAAGTATTATGCATGAATGGAGTACCGTTAAAAGTATATAATATACTTCACACGTAAGAGTATTTAGCATAAACCTTTAAACGAGTTTTATTACAAGATAAGAAATTATATGAAACTCTTACGGGTGTGGTACCATCCAACGAAGAAAATATTATTCGTAATAAACGAAATACCGAGGCTAAACTATCATACATGAAAGGAGTACCGTTAAAAGTATATAATAAACATCATACGTAAGTGTATTTAGCTTAAACTTTTAAACGAGTTTTATTACAAGATAACCGGAGCTTTGTTAAACAACCTCACGAGACATAAGAAATTGTATGAAACTTTTATTGGTGTAGTTCCATCATACAAATTAAATTATTATTCGTAATAAACAAAATACGAAGGCTAAAGTATCACGCATGAAAGGAGTACCCTTAAAAGTAAATAACAAACTTCATCCGTTACAATATTTATCTTAAAGTATCAAACGAGTTTTTTTACATGATAAACGGAGTTCGGTTAAACAAAAGTTCCGAGATATAAGAAATTGTATGAAACTCTTATGAGTGTGTTACCATCCTACGAAGTAAAATATTGTTCGTCATAAACCAAATACCGAGGCTAAAGTATTATGCATGAATGGAGTACCGTTAAAAGTATATAATATACTTCACACGTAAGAGTATTTAGCATAAACCTTTAAACGAGTTTTATTACAAGATAAGAAATTATATGAAACTCTTACGGGTGTGGTACCATCCAACGAAGAAAATATTATTCGTAATAAACGAAATACCGAGGCTAAACTATCATACATGAAAGGAGTACCGTTAAAAGTATATAATAAACATCATACGTAAGTGTATTTAGCTTAAACTTTTAAACGAGTTTTATTACAAGATAACCGGAGCTTTGTTAAACAACCTCACGAGACATAAGAAATTGTATGAAACTTTTATTGGTGTAGTTCCATCATACAAATTAAATTATTATTCGTAATAAACAAAATACGAAGGCTAAAGTATCACGCATGAAAGGAGTACCCTTAAAAGTAAATAACAAACTTCATCCGTTACAATATTTATCTTAAAGTATCAAACGAGTTTTTTTACATGATAAACGGAGTTCGGTTAAACAAAAGTTCCGAGATATAAGAAATTGTATGAAACTCTTATGAGTGTGGTTCCATCCTACGAAGTAAAATATTGTTCGTCATAAACCAAATACCGAGGCTAAAGTATTATGCATGAATGGAGTACCGTTAAAAGTATATAATATACTTCACACGTAAGAGTATTTAGCATAAACCTTTAAACGAGTTTTATTACAAGATAAGAAATTATATGAAACTCTTACGGGTGTGGTACCATCCAACGAAGAAAATATTATTCGTAATAAACGAAATACCGAGGCTAAACTATCATACATGAAAGGAGTACCGTTAAAAGTATATAATAAACATCATACGTAAGTGTATTTAGCTTAAACTTTTAAACGAGTTTTATTACAAGATAACCGGAGCTTTGTTAAACAAATTTAGGAGACATAAGAAATTGTATGAAACTCTTATTGGTGTAGTTCCATCATACGGATTAAATTTTTATTCGTAATAAACAAAATACGAAGGCTAAAGTATCATGCATGAAAGGAGTACCCTTAAAAGTAAATAACAAACTTCATCCGTTACAATATTTATCTTAAAGTATCAAATGAGTTTTTTTACATGATAAACGGAGTTCGGTTAAACAAAACTTCCGAGATATAAGAAATTGTATGAAACTCTTATGAGTGTGGTTCCATCCAATGAAGTAAATTATTATTCGTAATAAACGAAATACCGAGGCCAAAATATCATACATGAAAGGAGTACCGTTAAAAGTATATAATAAACATCATACGTAAGTGTATTTAGCTTAAACTTTTAAACGAGTTTTATTACAAGATAACCGGAGCTTTGTTAAACATACTTAGGAGACATAAAAAATTGTATGAAACTCTTAATGGTGTAGTTCCATCATCCGAATTAAATTTTTATTCGTAATAAACAAAATACCAAAGCTAAAGTATCATGCATGAAGGAGTTCCCTTAAAAGTAAATAACAAACTTCATCAGTTACAATATTTATCTTAAAGTATCAAACGAGTTTTTTTACATGATAAACGGAGTTCGGTTAAACAAAACTTCCGAGATATAAGAAATTGTATGAAACTCTTATGAGTGTGGTTCCATCCGACGAACTAAATTATTATTCGTAATAAACGAAATACCGAGGCTAAAATATCATACATGAAAGGAGTACCGTTAAAAGTATATAATAAACATCATACGTAAGAGTATTTAGCTTAAACTTTTAAACGAGTTTTATTACAAGATAACCGGAGCTTTGTTAAACAAACTTAGGAAACATAAGAAATTGTATGAAACTTTTATTGGTGTAGTTCCATCATACAAATTAAATTATTATTCGTAATAAACAAAATACGAAGGCTAAAGTATCACGCATGAAAGGAGTACCCTTAAAAGTAAATAACAAACTTCATCCGTTACAATATTTATCTTAAAGTATCAAACGAGTTTTTTTACATGATAAACGGAGTTCGGTTAAACAAAACTTCCGAGATATAAGAAATTGTATGAAACTCTTATGAGTGTGGTTCCATCCTACGAAGTAAAATATTGTTCGTCATAAACCAAATACCGAGGCTAAAGTATTATGAATGAATGGAGTACCGTTAAAAGTATATAATATACTTCACACGTAAGAGTATTTAGCATAAACCTTTAAACGAGTTTTATTACAAGATAAGAAAATATATGAAACTCTTACGGGTGTGGTTCCATCCAACGAAGAAAATATTATTCGTAATAAACGAAATAACGAGGCTAAACTATCATACATGAAAGGAGTACTGTTAAAAGTATATAATAAACATCATACGTAAGTGTATTTAGCTTAAACTTTTAAACGAGTTTTATTACAAGATAACCGGAGCTTTGTTAAACAAATTTAGGAGTCATAAGAAATTGTATGAAACTCTTATGAGTGTGGTTCCATCCTACGAAGTAAAATATTGTTCGTCATAAACCAAATACCGAGGCTAAAGTATTATGCATGAATGGAGTACCGTTAAAAGTATATAATATACTTCACACGTAAGAGTATTTAGCATAAACCTTTAAACGAGTTTTATTACAAGATAAGAAATTATATGAAACTCTTACGGGTGTGGTTCCATCCAACGAAGAAAATATTATTCGTAATAAACGAAATACCGAGGCTAAACTATCATACATGAAAGGAGTACCGTTAAAAGTATATAATAAACATCATACGTAAGTGTATTTAGCTTAAACTTTTAAACGAGTTTTATTACAAGATAACCGGAGCTTTGTTAAACAAATTTAGGAGTCATAAGAAATTGTATGAAACTCTTATGAGTGTGGTTCCATCCTACGAAGTAAAATATTGTTCGTCATAAACCAAATACCGAGGCTAAAGTATTATGCATGAATGGAGTACCGTTAAAAGTATATAATATACTTCACACGTAAGAGTATTTAGCATAAACCTTTAAACGAGTTTTATTACAAGATAAGAAATTATATGAAACTCTTACGGGTGTGGTACCATCCAACAAGGAAAATATTATTCGTAATAAACGAAATACCGAGGCTAAACTATCATACATGAAAGGAGTACCGTTAAAAGTATATAATAAACATCATACGTAAGTGTATTTAGCTTAAACTTTTAAACGAGTTTTATTACAAGATAACCAGAGCTTTGTTAAACATACTTAGGAGACATAAAAAATTGTATGAAACTCTTAATGGTGTAGTTCCATCATCCGAATTAAATTTTTATTCGTAATAAACAAAATACCAAAGCTAAAGTATCATGCATGAAGGAGTTCCCTTAAAAGTAAATAACAAACTTCATCAGTTACAATATTTATCTTAAAGTATCAAACGAGTTTTTTTACATGATAAACGGAGTTCGGTTAAACAAAACTTCCGAGATATAAGAAATTGTATGAAACTCTTATGAGTGTGGTTCCATCCAATGAAGTAAATTATTATTCGTAATAAACGAAATACCGAGGCTAAAATATCATACATGAAAGGAGTACCGTTAAAAGTATATAATAAACATCATACGTAAGAGTATTTAGCTTAAACTTTTAAACGAGTTTTATTACAAGATAAGAAATTATATGAAACTCTTACGGGTGTGGTACCATCCAACAAAGAAAATATTATTCGTAATAAACGAAATACCGAGGCTAAACTATCATACATGAAAGGAGTACCGTTAAAAGTATATAATAAACATCATACGTAAGTGTATTTAGCTTAAACTTTTAAAAAAGTTTTATTACAAGATAACCAGAGCTTTGTTAAACATACTTAGGAGACATAAAAAATTGTATGAAACTCTTAATGGTGTAGTTCCATCATCCGAATTAAATTTTTATTCGTAATAAACAAAATACCAAAGCTAAAGTATCATGCATGAAGGAGTTCCCTTAAAAGTAAATAACAAACTTCATCAGTTACAATATTTATCTTAAAGTATCAAACGAGTTTTTTTACATGATAAACGGAGTTCGGTTAAACAAAACTTCCGAGATATAAGAAATTGTATGAAACTCTTATGAGTGTGGTTCCATCCAATGAAGTAAATTATTATTCGTAATAAACGAAATACCGAGGCTAAAATATCATACATGAAAGGAGTACCGTTAAAAGTATATAATAAACATCATACGTAAGAGTATTTAGCTTAAACTTTTAAACGAGTTTTATTACAAGATAACCGGAGCTTTGTTAAACAAACTTAGGAGACATAAGAAATTGTATGAAACTTTTATTGGTGTAGTTCCATCATACAAATTAAATTATTATTCGTAATAAACAAAATACGAAGGCTAAAGTATCACGCATGAAAGGAGTACCCTTAAAAGTAAATAACAAACTTCATCCGTTACAATATTTATCTTAAAGTATCAAACGAGTTTTTTTACATGATAAACGGAGTTCGGTTAAACAAAACTTCCGAGATATAAGAAATTGTATGAAACTCTTATGAGTGTGGTTCCATCCTACGAAGTAAAATATTGTTCGTCATAAACCAAATACCGAGGCTAAAGTATTATGAATGAATGGAGTACCGTTAAAAGTATATAATATACTTCACACGTAAGAGTATTTAGCATAAACCTTTAAACGAGTTTTATTACAAGATAAGAAAATATATGAAACTCTTACGGGTGTGGTTCCATCCAACGAAGAAAATATTATTCGTAATAAACGAAATAACGAGGCTAAACTATCATACATGAAAGGAGTACCGTTAAAAGTATATAATAAACATCATACGTAAGTGTATTTAGCTTAAACTTTTAAACGAGTTTTATTACAAGATAACCGGAGCTTTGTTAAACAAGCTTAGGAGAAATAAGAAATTGTATGAAACTCTTATGAGTGTGGTTCCATCCTACGAAGTAAAATATTGTTCGTCATAAACCAAATACCGAGGCTAAAGTATTATGCATGAATGGAGTACCGTTAAAAGTATATAATATACTTCACACGTAAGAGTATTTAGCATAAACCTTTAAACGAGTTTTATTACAAGATAAGAAATTATATGAAACTCTTACGGGTGTGGTACCATCCAACGAAGAAAATATTATTCGTAATAAACGAAATACCGAGGCTAAACTATCATACATGAAAGGAGTACCGTTAAAAGTATATAATAAACATCATACGTAACTGTATTTAGCTTAAACTTTTAAACGAGTTTTATTACAAGATAACCGGAGTTTTGTTAAACAAATTTAGGAGACATAAGAAATTGTATGAAACTCTTATTGGTGTAGTTCCATCATACGGATTAAATTTTTATTCGTAATAAACAAAATACGAAGGCTAAAGTATCATGCATGAAAGGAGTACCCTTAAAAGTAAGTAACAAACTTCATCCGTTACAATATTTATCTTAAAGTATCAAACGAGTTTTTTTACATGATAAACGGAGTTCGGTTAAACAAAACTTCCGAGATATAAGAAATTGTATGAAACTCTTATGAGTGTGGTTCCATCCAATGAAGTAAATTATTATTCGTAATAAACGAAATACCGAGGCCAAAATATCATACATGAAAGGAGTACCGTTAAAAGTATATAATAAACATCATACGTAAGTGTATTTAGCTTAAACTTTTAAACGAGTTTTATTACAAGATAACCGGAGCTTTGTTAAACATACTTAGGAGACATAAAAAATTGTATGAAACTCTTAATGGTGTAGTTCCATCATCCGAATTAAATTTTTATTCGTAATAAACAAAATACGAAAGCTAAAGTATCATGCATGAAGAAGTTCCCTTAAAAGTAAATAACAAACTTCATCAGTTACAATATTTATCTTAAAGTATCAAACGAGTTTTTTTACATGATAAACGGAGTTCGGTTAAACAAAACTTCTGAGATATAAGAAATTGTATGAAACTCTTATGAGTGTGGTTCCATCCTACGAAGTAAAATATTGTTCGTCATAAACCAAATACCGAGGCTAAAGTATTATGCATGAATGGAGTACCGTTAAAAGTATATAATATACTTCACACGTAAGAGTATTTAGCATAAACCTTTAAACGAGTTTTATTACAAGATAAGAAATTATATGAAACTCTTACGGGTGTGGTACCATCCAACGAAGAAAATATTATTCGTAATAAACGAAATACCGAGGCTAAACTATCATACATGAAAGGAGTACCGTTAAAAGTATATAATAAACATCATACGTAACTGTATTTAGCTTAAAGTTTTAAACGAGTTTTATTACAAGATAACCGGAGTTTTGTTAAACAAATTTAGGAGACATAAGAAATTGTATGAAACTCTTATTGGTGTAGTTCCATCATACGGATTAAATTTTTATTCGTAATAAACAAAATACGAAGGCTAAAGTATCATGCATGAAAGGAGTACCCTTAAAAGTAAGTAACAAACTTCATCCGTTACAATATTTATCTTAAAGTATCAAACGAGTTTTTTTACATGATAAACGGAGTTCGGTTAAACAAAACTTCCGAGATATAAGAAATTGTATGAAACTCTTATGAGTGTGGTTCCATCCAATGAAGTAAATTATTATTCGTAATAAACGAAATACCGAGGCCAAAATATCATACATGAAAGGAGTACCGTTAAAAGTATATAATAAACATCATACGTAAGTGTACTTAGCTTAAACTTTTAAACGAGTTTTATTACAAGATAACCGGAGCTTTGTTAAACATACTTAGGAGACATAAAAAATTGTATGAAACTCTTAATGGTGTAGTTCCATCATCCGAATTAAATTTTTATTCGTAATAAACAAAATACGAAAGCTAAAGTATCATGCATGAAGAAGTTCCCTTAAAAGTAAATAACAAACTTCATCAGTTACAATATTTATCTTAAAGTATCAAACGAGTTTTTTTACATGATAAACGGAGTTCGGTTAAACAAAACTTCTGAGATATAAGAAATTGTATGAAACTCTTATGAGTGTGGTTCCATCCTACGAAGTAAAATATTGTTCGTCATAAACCAAATACCGAGGCTAAAGTATTATGAATGAATGGAGTACCGTTAAAAGTATATAATATACTTCACACGTAAGAGTATTTAGCATAAACCTTTAAACGAGTTTTATTACAAGATAAGAAATTATATGAAACTCTTACGGGTGTGGTTCCATCCAACGAAGAAAATATTATTCGTAATAAACGAAATACCGAGGCTAAACTATCATACATGAAAGGAGTACCGTTAAAAGTATATAATAAACATCATACGTAAGTGTATTTAGCTTAAACTTTTAAACGAGTTTTATTACAAGATAACCGGAGCTTTGTTAAACAAATTTAGGAGTCATAAGAAATTGTATGAAACTCTTATGAGTGTGGTTCCATCCTACGAAATAAAATATTGTTCGTCATAAACCAAATACCGAGGCTAAAGTATTATGCATGAATGGAGTACCGTTAAAAGTATATAATATACTTCACACGTAAGAGTATTTAGCATAAACCTTTAAACGAGTTTTATTACAAGATAAGAAATTATATGAAACTCTTACGGGTGTGGTACCATCCAACGAAGAAACTATTATTCGTAATAAACGAAATACCGAGGCTAAACTATCATACATGAAAGGAGTACCGTTAAAAGTATATAATAAACATCATACGTAAGTGTATTTAGCTTAAACTTTTAAACGAGTTTTATTACAAGATAACCGGAGCTTTGTTAAACAAATTTAGGAGACATAAGAAATTGTATGAAACTCTTATTGGTGTAGTTCCATCATACGGATTAAATTTTTATTCGTAATAAACAAAATACGAAGGCTAAAGTATCATGCATGAAAGGAGTACCCTTAAAAGTAAATAACAAACTTCATCCGTTACAATATTTATCTTAAAGTATCAAACGAGTTTTTTTACATGATAAACGGAGTTCGGTTAAACAAAACTTCCGAGATATAAGAAATTGTATGAAACTCTTATGAGTGTGGTTCCATCCAATGAAGTAAATTATTATTCGTAATAAACGAAATACCGAGGCAAAAATATCATACATGAAAGGAGTACCGTTAAAAGTATATAATAAACATCATACGTAAGTGTATTTAGCTTAAACTTTTAAACGAGTTTTATTACAAGATAACCGGAGCTTTGTTAAACATACTTAGGAGACATAAAAAATTGTATGAAACTCTTAATGGTGTAGTTCCATCATCCGAATTAAATTTTTATTCGTAATAAACAAAATACGAAAGCTAAAGTATCATGCATGAAGGAGTTCCCTTAAAAGTAAATAACAAACTTCATCAGTTACAATATTTATCTTAAAGTATCAAACGAGTTTTTTTACATGATAAACGGAGTTCGGTTAAACAAAACTTCCGAGATATAAGAAATTGTATGAAACTCTTATGAGTGTGGTTCCATCCAATGAAGTAAATTATTATTCGTAATAAACGAAATACCGAGGCCAAAATATCATACATGAAAGGAGTACCGTTAAAAGTATATAATAAACATCATACGTAAGAGTATTTAGCTTAAACTTTTAAACGAGTTTTATTACAAGATAACCGGAGCTTTGTTAAACAAACTTAGGAGACATAAGAAATTGTATGAAACTTTTATTGGTGTAGTTCCATCATACAAATTAAATTATTATTCGTAATAAACAAAATACGAAGGCTAAAGTATCACGCATGAAAGGAGTACCCTTAAAAGTAAATAACAAACTTCATCCGTTACAATATTTATCTTAAAGTATCAAACGAGTTTTTTTACATGATAAACGGAGTTCGGTTAAACAAAACTTCCGAGATATAAGAAATTGTATGAAACTCTTATGAGTGTGGTTCCATCCTACGAAGTAAAATATTGTTCGTCATAAACCAAATACCGAGGCTAAAGTATTATGCATGAATGGAGTACCGTTAAAAGTATATAATATACTTCACACGTAAGAGTATTTAGCATAAACCTTTAAACGAGTTTTATTACAAGATAAGAAATTATTTGAAACTCTTACGGGTGTGGTTCCATCCAACGAAGAAAATATTATTCGTAATAAACGAAATACCGAGGCTAAACTATCATACATGAAAGGAGTACCGTTCAAAGTATATAATAAACATCATACGTAAGTGTATTTAGCTTAAACTTTTAAACGAGTTTTATTACAAGATAACCGGAGCTTTGTTAAACAAATTTAGGAGTCATAAGAAATTGTATGAAACTCTTATGAGTGTGGTTCCATCCTACGAAGTAAAATATTGTTCGTCATAAACCAAATACCGAGGCTAAAGTATTATGCATGAATGGAGTACCGTTAAAAGTATATAATATACTTCACACGTAAGAGTATTTAGCATAAACCTTTAAACGAGTTTTATTACAAGATAAGAAATTATATGAAACTCTTACGGGTGTGGTACCATCCAACGAAGAAAATATTATTCGTAATAAACGAAATACCGAGGCTAAACTATCATACATGAAAGGAGTACCGTTAAAAGTATATAATAAACATCATACGTAAGTGTATTTAGCTTAAACTTTTAAACGAGTTTTATTACAAGATAACCGGAGCTTTGTTAAACAAATTTAGGAGACATAAGAAATTGTATGAAACTCTTATTGGTGTAGTTCCATCATACGGATTAAATTTTTATTCGTAATAAACAAAATACGAAGGCTAAAGTATCATGCATGAAAGGAGTACCCTTAAAAGTAAATAACAAACTTCATCCGTTACAATATTTATCTTAAAGTATCAAACGAGTTTTTTTACATGATAAACGGAGTTCGGTTAAACAAAACTTCCGAGATATAAGAAATTGTATGAAACTCTTATGAGTGTGGTTCCATCCAATGAAGTAAATTATTATTCGTAATAAACGAAATACCGAGGCCAAAATATCATACATGAAAGGAGTACCGTTAAAAGTATATAATAAACATCATACGTAAGTGTATTTAGCTTAAACTTTTAAACGAGTTTTATTACAAGATAACCGGAGCTTTGTTAAACATACTTAGGAGACATAAAAAATTGTATGAAACTCTTAATGGTGTAGTTCCATCATCCGAATTAAATTTTTATTCGTAATAAACAAAATACGAAAGCTAAAGTATCATGCATGAAGGAGTTCCCTTAAAAGTAAATAACAAACTTCATCAGTTACAATATTTATCTTAAAGTATCAAACGAGTTTTTTTACATGATAAACGGAGTTCGGTTAAACAAAACTTCCGAGATATAAGAAATTGTATGAAACTCTTATGAGTGTGGTTCCATCCAAAGAAGTAAATTATTATTCGTAATAAACGAAATACCGAGGCCAAAATATCATACATGAAAGGAGTACCGTTAAAAGTATATAATAAACATCATACGTAAGAGTATTTAGCTTAAACTTTTAAACGAGTTTTATTACAAGATAGCCGGAGCTTTGTTAAACAAACTTAGGAGACATAAGAAATTGTATGAAACTTTTATTGGTGTAGTTCCATCATACAAATTAAATTATTATTCGTAATAAACAAAATCCGAAGGCTAAAGTATCACGCATGAAAGGAGTACCCTTAAAAGTAAATAACAAACTTCATCCGTTACAATATATATCTTAAAGTATCAAACGAGTTTTTTTACATGATAAACGGAGTTCGGTTAAACAAAACTTCCGAGATATAAGAAATTGTATGAAACTCTTATGAGTGTGGTTCCATCCTACGAAGTAAAATATTGTTCGTCATAAACCAAATACCGAGGCTAAAGTATTATGCATGAATGGAGTACCGTTAAAAGTATATAATATACTTCACACGTAAGAGTATTTAGCATAAACCTTTAAACGAGTTTTATTACAAGATAAGAAATTATATGAAACTCTTACGGGTGTGGTTCCATCCAACGAAGAAAATATTATTCGTAATAAACGAAATACCGAGGCTAAACTATCATACATGAAAGGAGTACCGTTAAAAGTATATAATAAACATCATACGTAAGTGTATTTAGCTTAAACTTTTAAACGAGTTTTATTACAAGATAACCGGAGCTTTGTTAAACAAACTTAGGAGACATAAGAAATTGTATGAAACTCTTATGAGTGTGGTTCCATCCTACGAAGTAAAATATTGTTCGTCATAAACCAAATACCGAGGCTAAAGTATTATGCATGAATGGAGTACCGTTAAAAGTATATAATATACTTCACACGTAAGAGTATTTAGCATAAACCTTTAAACGAGTTTTATTACAAGATAAGAAATTATATGAAACTCTTACGGGTGTGGTACCATCCAACAAAGAAAATATTATTCGTAATAAACGAAATACCGAGGCTAAACTATCATACATGAAAGGAGTACCGTTAAAAGTATATAATAAACATCATACGTAAGTGTATTTAGCTTAAACTTTTAAACGAGTTTTATTACAAGATAACCGGAGCTTTGTTAAACAAATTTAGGAGACATAAGAAATTGTATGAAACTCTTATTGGTGTAGTTCCATCATACGGATTAAATTTTTATTCGTAATAAACAAAATACGAAGGCTAAAGTATCATGCATGAAAGGAGTACCCTTAAAAGTAAATAACAAACTTCATCCGTTACAATATTTATCTTAAAGTATCAAACGAGTTTTTTTACATGATAAACGGAGTTCGGTTAAACAAAACTTCCGAGATATAAGAAATTGTATGAAACTCTTATGAGTGTGGTTCCATCCAATGAAGTAAATTATTATTCGTAATAAACGAAATACCGAGGCCAAAATATCATACATGAAAGGAGTACCGTTAAAAGTATATAATAAACATCATACGTAAGTGTATTTAGCTTAAACTTTTAAACGAGTTTTATTACAAGATAACCGGAGCTTTGTTAAACATACTTAGGAGACATAAAAAATTGTATGAAACTCTTAATGGTGTAGTTCCATCATCCGAATTAAATTTTTATTAGTAATAAACAAAATACGAAAGCTAAAGTATCATGCATGAAGGAGTTCCCTTAAAAGTAAATAACAAACTTCATCAGTTACAATATTTATCTTAAAGTATCAAACGAGTTTTTTACATGATAAACGGAGTTCGGTTAAACAAAACTTCCGAGATATAAGAAATTGTATGAAACTCTTATGAGTGTGGTTCCATCCAATGAAGTAAATTATTATTCGTAATAAACGAAATACCGAGGCCAAAATATCATACATGAAAGGAGTACCGTTAAAAGTATATAATAAACATCATACGTAAGAGTATTTAGCTTAAACTTTTAAACGAGTTTTATTACAAGATAGCCGGAGCTTTGTTAAACAAACTTAGGAGACATAAGAAATTGTATGAAACTTTTATTGGTGTAGTTCCATCATACAAATTAAATTATTATTCGTAATAAACAAAATCCGAAGGCTAAAGTATCACGCATGAAAGGAGTACCCTTAAAAGTAAATAACAAACTTCATCCGTTACAATATATATCTTAAAGTATCAAACGAGTTTTTTTACATGATAAACGGAGTTCGGTTAAACAAAACTTCCGAGATATAAGAAATTGTATGAAACTCTTATGAGTGTGGTTCCATCCTACGAAGTAAAATATTGTTCGTCATAAACCAAATACCGAGGCTAAAGTATTATGCATGAATGGAGTACCGTTAAAAGTATATAATATACTTCACACGTAAGAGTATTTAGCATAAACCTTTAAACGAGTTTTATTACAAGATAAGAAATTATATGAAACTCTTACGGGTGTGGTTCCATCCAACGAAGAAAATATTATTCGTAATAAACGAAATACCGAGGCTAAACTATCATACATGAAAGGAGTACCGTTAAAAGTATATAATAAACATCATACGTAAGTGTATTTAGCTTAAACTTTTAAACGAGTTTTATTACAAGATAACCGGAGTTTTGTTAAACAAACTTAGGAGACATAAGAAATTGTATGAAACTCTTATGAGTGTGGTTCCATCCTACGAAGTAAAATATTGTTCGTCATAAACCATATACCGAGGCTAAAGTATTATGCATGAATGGAGTACCGTTAAAAGTATATAATATACTTCACACGTAAGAGTATTTAGCATAAACCTTTAAACGAGTTTTATTACAAGATAAGAAATTATATGAAACTCTTACGGGTGTGGTACCATCCAACAAAGAAAATATTATTCGTAATAAACGAAATACCGAGGCTAAACTATCATACATGAAAGGAGTACCGTTAAAAGTATATAATAAACATCATACGTAAGTGTATTTAGCTTAAACTTTTAAACGAGTTTTATTACAAGATAACCGGAGCTTTGTTAAACAAACTTAGGAGACATAAGAAATTGTATGAAACTCTTATTGGTGTAGTTCCATCATACGGATTAAATTTTTATTCGTAATAAACAAAATACGAAGGCTAAAGTATCATGCATGAAAGGAGTACCCTTAAAAGTAAATAACAAACTTCATCCGTTACAATATTTATCTTAAAGTATCAAACGAGTTTTTTTACATGATAAACGGAGTTCGGTTAAACAAAACTTCCGAGATATAAGAAATTGTATGAAACTCTTATGAGTGTGGTTCCATCCAATGAAGTAAATTATTATTCGTAATAAACGAAATACCGAGGCCAAAATATCATACATGAAAGGAGTACCGTTAAAAGTATATAATAAACATCATACGTAAGTGTATTTAGCTTAAACTTTTAAACGAGTTTTATTACAAGATAACCGGAGCTTTGTTAAACATACTTAGAGACATAAAAAATTGTATGAAACTCTTAATGGTGTAGTTCCATCATCCGAATTAAATTTTTATTCGTAATAAACAAAATACGAAAGCTAAAGTATCATGCATGAAGGAGTTCCCTTAAAAGTAAATAACAAACTTCATCAGTTACAATATTTATCTTAAAGTATCAAACGAGTTTTTTTACATGATAAACGGAGTTCGGTTAAACAAAACTTCCGAGATATAAGAAATTGTATGAAACTCTTATGAGTGTGGTTCCATCCAATGAAGTAAATTATTATTCGTAATAAACGAAATACCGAGGCCAAAATATCATACATGAAAGGAGTACCGTTAAAAGTATATAATAAACATCATACGTAAGAGTATTTAGCTTAAACTTTTAAACGAGTTTTATTACAAGATAACCGGAGCTTTGTTAAACAAACTTAGGAGACATAAGAAATTGTATGAAACTTTTATTGGTGTAGTTCCATCATACAAATTAAATTATTATTCGTAATAAACAAAATACGAAGGCTAAAGTATCACGCATGAAAGGAGTACCCTTAAAAGTAAATAACAAACTTCATCCGTTACAATATATATCTTAAAGTATCAAACGAGTTTTTTTACATGATAAACGGAGTTCGGTTAAACAAAACTTCCGAGATATAAGAAATTGTATGAAACTCTTATGAGTGTGGTTCCATCCAATGAAGTAAATTATTATTCGTAATAAACGAAATACCGAGGCCAAAATATCATACATGAAAGGAGTACCGTTAAAAGTATATAATAAACATCATACGTAAGAGTATTTAGCTTAAACTTTTAAACGAGTTTTATTACAAGATAACCGGAGCTTTGTTAAACAAACTTAGGAGACATAAGAAATTGTATGAAACTTTTATTGGTGTAGTTCCATCATACAAATTAAATTATTATTCGTAATAAACAAAATACGAAGGCTAAAGTATCACGCATGAAAGGAGTACCCTTAAAAGTAAATAACAAACTTCATCCGTTACAATATATATCTTAAAGTATCAAACGAGTTTTTTTACATGATAAACGGAGTTCGGTTAAACAAAACTTCCGAGATATAAGAAATTGTATGAAACTCTTATGAGTGTGGTTCCATCCTACGAAGTAAAATATTGTTCGTCATAAACCAAATACCGAGGCCAAAATATCATACATGAAAGGAGTACCGTTAAAAGTATATAATAAACATCATACGTAAGTGTATTTAGCTTAAACTTTTAAATGAGTTTTATTACAAGATAACCGGAGCTTTGTTAAACATACTTAGGAGACATAAAAAATTGTATGAAACTCTTAATGGTGTAGTTCCATCATCCGAATTAAATTTTTATTCGTAATAAACAAAATACGAAAGCTAAAGTATCATGCATGAAGGAGTTCCCTTAAAAGTAAATAACAAACTTCATCAGTTACAATATTTATCTTAAAGTATCAAACGAGTTTTTTTACATGATAAACGGAGTTCGGTTAAACAAAACTTCCGAGATATAAGAAATTGTATGAAACTCTTATGAGTGTGGTTCCATCCAATGAAGTAAATTATTATTCGTAATAAACGAAATACCGAGGCCAAAATATCATACATGAAAGGAGTACCGTTAAAAGTATATAATAAACATCATACGTAAGTGTATTTAGCTTAAACTTTTAAACGAGTTTTATTACAAGATAACCGGAGCTTTGTTAAACATACTTAGGAGACATAAAAAATTGTATGAAACTCTTAATGGTGTAGTTCCATCATCCGAATTAAATTTTTATTCGTAATAAACAAAATACGAAAGCTAAAGTATCATGCATGAAGGAGTTCCCTTAAAAGTAAATAACAAACTTCATCAGTTACAATATTTATCTTAAAGTATCAAACGAGTTTTTTTACATGATAAACGGAGTTCGGTTAAACAAAACTTCCGAGATATAAGAAATTGTATGAAACTCTTATGAATGTGGTTCCATCCAATGAAGTAAATTATTATTCGTAATAAACGAAATACCGAGGCCAAAATATCATACATGAAAGGAGTACCGTTAAAAGTATACAATAAACATCATACGTAAGAGTATTTAGCTTAAACTTTTAAACGAGTTTTATTACAAGATAACCGGAGCTTTGTTAAACAAACTTAGGAGACATAAGAAATTGTATGAAACTTTTATTGGTGTAGTTCCATCATACAAATTAAATTATTATTCGTAATAAACAAAATACGAAGGCTAAAGTATCACGCATGAAAGGAGTACCCTTAAAAGTAAATAACAAACTTCATCCGTTACAATATTTATCTTAAAGTATCAAACGAGTTTTTTTACATGATAAACGGAGTTCGGTTAAACAAAACTTCCGAGATATAAGAAATTGTATGAAACTCTTATGAGTGTGGTTCCATCCTACGAAGTAAAATATTGTTCGTCATAAACCAAATACCGAGGCCAAAATATCATACATGAAAGGAGTACCGTTAAAAGTATATAATAAACATCATACGTAAGTGTATTTAGCTTAAACTTTTAAACGAGTTTTATTACAAGATAACCGGAGCTTTGTTAAACATACTTAGGAGACATAAAAAATTGTATGAAACTCTTAATGGTGTAGTTCCATCTTCCGAATTAAATTTTTATTCGTAATAAACAAAATACGAAAGCTAAAGTATCATGCATGAAGGAGTTCCCTTAAAAGTAAATAACAAACTTCATCAGTTACAATATTTATCTTAAAGTATCAAACGAGTTTTTTTACATGATAAACGGAGTTCGGTTAAACAAAACTTCCGAGATATAAGAAATTGTATGAAACTCTTATGAGTGTGGTTCCATCCAATGAAGTAAATTATTATTCGTAATAAACGAAATACCGAGGCCAAAATATCATACATGAAAGGAGTACCGTTAAAAGTATATAATAAACATCATACGTAAGTGTATTTAGCTTAAACTTTTAAACGAGTTTTATTACAAGATAACCGGAGCTTTGTTAAACATACTTAGGAGACATAAAAAATTGTATGAAACTCTTAATGGTGTAGTTCCATCATCCGAATTAAATTTTTATTCGTAATAAACAAAATACGAAAGCTAAAGTATCATGCATGAAGGAGTTCCCTTAAAAGTAAATAACAAACTTCATCAGTTACAATATTTATCTTAAAGTATCAAACGAGTTTTTTTACATGATAAACGGAGTTCGGTTAAACAAAACTTCCGAGATATAAGAAATTGTATGAAACTCTTATGAATGTGGTTCCATCCAATGAAGTAAATTATTATTCGTAATAAACGAAATACCGAGGCCAAAATATCATACATGAAAGGAGTACCGTTAAAAGTATACAATAAACATCATACGTAAGAGTATTTAGCTTAAACTTTTAAACGAGTTTTATTACAAGATAACCGGAGCTTTGTTAAACAAACTTAGGAGACATAAGAAATTGTATGAAACTTTTATTGGTGTAGTTCCATCATACAAATTAAATTATTATTCGTAATAAACAAAATACGAAGGCTAAAGTATCACGCATGAAAGGAGTACCCTTAAATGTAAATAACAAACTTCATCCGTTACAATATTTATCTTAAAGTATCAAACGAGTTTTTTTACATGATAAACGGAGTTCGGTTAAACAAAACTTCCGAGATATAAGAAATTGTATGAAACTCTTATGAGTGTGGTTCCATCCTACGAAGTAAAATATTGTTCGTCATAAACCAAATACCGAGGCTAAAGTATTATGCATGAATGGAGTACCGTTAAAAGTATATAATATACTTCACACGTAAGAGTATTTAGCATAAACCTTTAAACGAGTTTTATTACAAGATAAGAAATTATATGAAACTCTTACGGGTGTGGTTCCATCCAACGAAGAAAATATTATTCGTAATAAACGAAATACCGAGGCTAAACTATCATACATGAAAGGAGTACCGTTAAAAGTATATAATAAACATCATACGTAAGTGTATTTAGCTTAAACTTTTAAACGAGTTTTATTACAAGATAACCGGAGCTTTGTTAAACAAATTTAGGAGTCATAAGAAATTGTATGAAACTCTTATGAGTGTGGTTCCATCCTACGAAGTAAAATATTGTTCGTCATAAACCAAATACCGAGGCTAAAGTATTATGCATGAATGGAGTACCGTTAAAAGTATATAATATACTTCACACGTAAGAGTATTTAGCATAAACCTTTAAACGAGTTTTATTACAAGATAAGAAATTATATGAAACTCTTACGGGTGTGGTACCATCCAACGAAGAAAATATTATTCGTAATAAACGAAATACCGAGGCTAAACTATCATACATGAAAGGAGTACCGTTAAAAGTATATAATAAACATCATACGTAAGTGTATTTAGCTTAAACTTTTAAACGAGTTGTATTACAAGATAACCGGAGCTTTGTTAAACAAATTTAGGAGACATAAGAAATTGTATGAAACTCTTATTGGTGTAGTTCCATCATACGGATTAAATTTTTATTCGTAATAAACAAAATACGAAGGCTAAAGTATCATGCATGAAAGGAGTACCCTTAAAAGTAAATAACAAACTTCATCCGTTACAATATTTATCTTAAAGTATCAAACGAGTTTTTTTACATGATAAACGGAGTTCGGTTAAACAAAACTTCCGAGATATAAGAAATTGTATGAAACTCTTATGAGTGTGGTTCCATCCTACGAAGTAAAATATTGTTCGTCATAAACCAAATACCGAGGCTAAAGTATTATGCATGAATGGAGTACCGTTAAAAGTGTATTATATACTTCACACGTAAGAGTATTTAGCATAAACCTTTAAACGAGTTTTATTACAAGATCAGAAATTATATGAAACTCTTACGGGTGTGGTTCCATCCAACGAAGAAAATATTATTCGTAATAAACGAAATACCGAGGCTAAACTATCATACATGAAAGGAGTACCGTTAAAAGTATATAATAAACATCATACGTAAGTGTATTTAGCTTAAACTTTTAAACGAGTTTATTACAAGATAACCGGAGCTTTGTTAAACAAATTTAGGAGTCATAAGAAATTGTATGAAACTCTTATGAGTGTGGTTCCATCCTACGAAGTAAAATATTGTTCGTCATAAACCAAATACCGAGGCTAAAGTATTATGCATGAATGGAGTACCGTTAAAAGTATATAATATACTTCACACGTAAGAGTATTTAGCATAAACCTTTAAACGAGTTTTATTACAAGATAAGAAATTATATGAAACTCTTACGGGTGTGGTACCATCCAACGAAGAAAATATTATTCGTAATAAACGAAATACCGAGGCTAAACTATCATACATGAAAGGAGTACCGTTAAAAGTATATAATAAACATCATACGTAAGTGTATTTAGCTTAAACTTTTAAACGAGTTTATTACAAGATAACCGGAGCTTTGTTAAACAAATTTAGGAGTCATAAGAAATTGTATGAAACTCTTATGAGTGTGGTTCCATCCTACGAAGTAAAATATTGTTCGTCATAAACCAAATACCGAGGCTAAAGTATTATGCATGAATGGAGTACCGTTAAAAGTATATAATATACTTCACACGTAAGAGTATTTAGCATAAACCTTTAAACGAGTTTTATTACAAGATAAGAAATTATATGAAACTCTTACGGGTGTGGTACCATCCAACGAAGAAAATATTATTCGTAATAAACGAAATACCGAGGCTAAACTATCATACATGAAAGGAGTACCGTTAAAAGTATATAATAAACATCATACGTAAGTGTATTTAGCTTAAACTTTTAAACGAGTTTTATTACAAGATAACCGGAGCTTTGTTAAACAAATTTAGGAGACATAAGAAATTGTATGAAACTCTTATTGGTGTAGTTCCATCATACGGATTAAATTTTTATTCGTAATAAACAAAATACGAAGGTTAAAGTATCATGCATGAAAGGAGTACCCTTAAAAGTAAATAACAAACTTCATCCGTTACAATATTTATCTTAAAGTATCAAACGTGTTTTTTTACATGATAAACGGAGTTCGGTTAAACAAAACTTCCGAGATATAAGAAATTGTATGAAACTCTTATGAGTGTGGTTCCATCCAATGAAGTAAATTATTATTCGTAATAAACGAAATACCGAGGCCAAAATATCATACATGAAAGGAGTACCGTTAAAAGTTTATAATAAACATCATACGTAAGTGTATTTAGCTTAAACTTTTAAACGAGTTTTATTACAAGATAACCGGAGCTTTGTTAAACATACTTAGGAGACATAAAAAATTGTATGAAACTCTTAATGGTGTAGTTCCATCATCCGAATTAAATTTTTATTCGTAATAAACAAAATACGAAAGCTAAAGTATCATGCATGAAGGAGTTCCCTTAAAAGTAAATAACAAACTTCATCAGTTACAATATTTATCTTAAAGTATCAAACGAGTTTTTTACATGATAAACGGAGTTCGGTTAAACAAAACTTCTGAGATATAAGAAATTGTATGAAACTCTTATGAATGTGGTTCCATCCAATGAAGTAAATTATTATTCGTAATAAACGAAATACCGAGGCCAAAATATCATACATGAAAGGAGTACCGTTAAAAGTATATAATAAACATCATACGTAAGAGTATTTAGCTTAAACTTTTAAACGAGTTTTATTACAAGATAACCGGAGCTTTGTTAAACAAACTTAGGAGACATAAGAAATTGTTTGAAACTTTTATTGGTGTAGTTCCATCATACAAATTAAATTATTATTCGTAATAAACAAAATACGAAGGCTAAAGTATCACGCATGAAAGGAGTACCCTTAAAAGTAAATAACAAACTTCATCCGTTACAATATTTATCTTAAAGTATCAAACGAGTTTTTTTACATGATAAACGGAGTTCGGTTAAACAAAACTTCCGAGATATAAGAAATTGTACGAAACTCTTGTGAGTGTGGTTCCATCCTACGAAGTAAAATATTGTTCGTCATAAACCAAATACCGAGGCTAAAGTATTATGCATGAATGGAGTACCGTTAAAAGTATATAATATACTTCACACGTAATAGTATTTAGCATAAACCTTTAAACGAGTTTTATTACAAGATAAGAAATTATATGAAACTCTTACGGGTGTGGTTCCATCCAACGAAGAAAATATTATTCGTAATAAACGAAATACCGAGGCTAAAGTATCATACATGAAAGGAGTACCGTTAAAAGTATATAATAAACATCATACGTAAGTGTATTTAGCTTAAACTTTTAAACGAGTTTTATTACAAGATAACCGGAGCTTTGTTAAACAAATTTAGGAGACATAAGAAATTGTATGAAACTCTTATTGGTGTAGTTCCATCATACGGATTAAATTTTTATTCGTAATAAACAAAATACGAAGGCTAAAGTATCATGCATGAAAGGAGTACCCTTAAAAGTAAATAACAAATTTCATCCGTTACAATATTTATCTTATACTATCAAACGAGTTTTTTTACATGATAAACGGAGTTCGGTTAAACAAAACTTCCGAGATATAAGAAATTGTATGAAACTCTTATGAGTGTGGTTCCATCCAATGAAGTAAATTATTATTCGTAATAAATGAAATACCGAGGCCAAAATATCATACATGAAAGGAGTACCGTTAAAAGTATATAATAGACATCATACGTAAGTGTATTTAGCTTAAACTTTTAAACGAGTTTTATTACAAGATAACCGGAGCTTTGTTAAACATACTTAGGAGACATAAAAAATTGTATGAAACTCTTAATGGTGTAGTTCCATCATCCGAATTAAATTATTATTCGTAATAAACAAAATACGAAGGCTAAAGTATCACGCATGAAAGGAGTACCCTTAAAAGTAAATAACAAACTTCATCCGTTACAATATTTATCTTAAAGTATCAAACGAGTTTTTTTACATGATAAATGGAGTTCGGTTAAGCAAAACTTCCGAGATATAAGATATTGTATGAAACTCTTATGAGTGTGGTTCTATCCTACGAAGTAAAATATTGTTCGTCATAAACCAAATACCGAGGCTAAAGTATTATGCATGAATGGAGTACCGTTAAAAGTATATAATAAACTTCACACGTAAGAGTATTTAGCATAAACTTATAAATGAGTTTTATTAAAAGATAAAAAATTATATGAAACTCTTACGGGTGTGGTTCCATCCAACGAAGTAAATTATTATTCGTAATAAACGAAATACCGAGGCTAAACTATCATACATGAAAGGAGTACCGTTAAAAGTATATAATAAACATCATACGTAAGTGTATTTAGCTTAAACTTTTAAACGAGTTTTATTACAAGATAACCGGAGCTTTGTTAAACATACTTAGGAGACATAAAAAATTGTATGAAACTCTTAATGGTGTAGTTCCATCTTCCGAATTAAATTTTTATTCGTAATAAACAAAATACGAAAGCTAAAGTATCATGCATGAAGGAGTTCCCTTAAAAGTAAATAACAAACTTCATCAGTTACAATATTTATCTTAAAGTATCAAACGAGTTTTTTACATGATAAACGGAGTTCGGTTAAATAAAACTTCTGAGATATAAGAAATTGTATGAAACTCTTATGAATGTGGTTCCATCCAATGAAGTAAATTATTATTCGTAATAAACGAAATACCGAGGCCAAAATATCATACATGAAAGGAGTACCGTTAAAAGTATATAATAAACATCATACGTAAGAGTATTTAGCTTAAACTTTTAAACGAGTTTTATTACAAGATAACCGGAGCTTTGTTAAACAAACTTAGGAGACATAAGAAATTGTTTGAAACTTTTATTGGTGTAGTTCCATCATACAAATTAAATTATTATTCGTAATAAACAATATACGAAGGCTAAAGTATCACGCATGAAAGGAGTACCCTTAAAAGTAAATAACAAACTTCATCCGTTACAATATTTATCTTAAAGTATCAAACGAGTTTTTTTACATGATAAACGGAGTTCGGTTAAACAAAACTTCCGAGATATAAGAAATTGTATGAAACTCTTATGAGTGTGGTTCCATCCTACGAAGTAAAATATTGTTCGTCATAAACCAAATACCGAGGCTAAAGTATTATGCATGAATGGAGTACCGTTAAAAGTATATAATATACTTCACACGTAATAGTATTTAGCATAAACCTTTAAACGAGTTTTATTACAAGATAAGAAATTATATGAAACTCTTACGGGTGTGGTTCCATCCAACGAAGAAAATATTATTCGTAATAAACGAAATACCGAGGCTAAACTATCATACATGAAAGGAGTACCGTTAAAAGTATATAATAAACATCATACGTAAGTGTATTTAGCTTAAACTTTTAAACGAGTTTTATTACAAGATAACCGGAGCCTTGTTAAACAAATTTAGGAGTCATAAGAAATTGTATGAAACTCTTATTGGTGTAGTTCCATCATACGGATTAAATTTTTATTCGTAATAAACAAAATACGAAGGCTAAAGTATCATGCATGAAAGGAGTACCCTTAAAAGTAAATAACAAACTTCATCCGTTACAATATTTATCTTAAAGTATCAAACGAGTTTTTTTACATGATAAACGGAGTTCGGTTAAACAAAACTTCCGAGATATAAGAAATTGTATGAAACTCTTATGACTGTGGTTCCATCCTATGAAGTAAAATATTGTTCTTCATAAACCAAATACCGAGTCTAAAGTATTATGCATGAATGTAGTACCGTTAAAAGTATATAATAAACTTTAAACATAAGAGTATTTAGCTTAAACTTTTAAACGAGTTTTATTACAAGATAACCGGAGCTTTGTTAAACACACTTAGGAGACATAAGAAATTGTATGAAACTTTTATTGGTGTAGTTCCATCATACAAATTAAATTATTATTCGTAATAAACAAAATACGAAGGCTAAAGTATCACGCATGAAAGGAGTACCCTTAAAAGTAAATAACAAACTTCATCCGTTACAATATTTATCTTAAAGTATCAAACGAGTTTTTTTACATGATAAACGGAGTTCGGTTAAACAAAAATTCCGAGATATAAGAAATTGTATGAAACTCTTATGAGTGTGGTTCCATCCTACGAAGTAAAATATTGTTCGTCATAAACCAAATACCGAGGCTAAAGTATTATGCATGAATAGAGTACCGTTAAAAGTATATAATATACTTCACACGTAAGAGTATTTAGCATAAACGTTTAAACGAGTTTTATTACAAGATAAGAAATTATATGAAACTCTTACGGGTGTGGTTCCATCCAACGAAGTAAATTATTATTCGTAATAAACGAAATACCGAGGCTAAACTATCATACATGAAAGGAGTACCGTTAAAAGTA
The DNA here is from genome assembly GCA_946814005.1 of Chamaenerion angustifolium. Classification (NCBI taxonomy): domain Eukaryota; kingdom Viridiplantae; phylum Streptophyta; class Magnoliopsida; order Myrtales; family Onagraceae; genus Chamaenerion; species Chamaenerion angustifolium. The sequence goes on along the minus strand of OX328277.1, from coordinate 16,192,895 downwards.
TATAATAAACATCATACGTAAGTGTATTTAGCTTAAACTTTTAAATGGGTTTTATTACAAGATAACCGGAGCTTTGTTAAACAAACGTACGAGACATAAGAAATTGTATGAAACTCTTATTGGTGTAGTTCCATCATACGAATAAATTATTATTCGTAATAAACAAAATACGAAGGCTAAAGTATCATGCATGAAAGGAGGACCCTTAAAAGTAAATATAAACTTCATCCGTTACAATATATCTTAAAGTATCAAACGAGTTTTTTTACATGATAAACGGAGTTTGGTTAAACCAAACCTCCGAGATATAAGAAATTGTATGAAACACTTATGAGTGTGGTTCCATCCTACGAAGTAAAATATTGTTCGTCATAAACCAAAAACCGTGGCTAAAGTATTATGCATGAATGGGGTACCGTTAAAAGTATATAATAAAACTTTAAACATAAGAGTATTTAGCTTAAACTTTTAAACGGGTTTTATTACAAGATAACCGTAGCTTTGTTAAACAAACTTAGGAGACATAAGAAATTGTATGAAACTTTTATTGGTGTAGTTCCATCATACAAATTAAATTATTATTCGTAATAAACAAAATATGAAGGCTAAAGTATCACGCATGAAAGGAGTACCCTTAAAAGTAAATAACAAACTTCATCCGTTACAATATTTATCTTAAAGTATCAAACGGGTTTTTTACATGATAAATGGAGTTCGGTTAAACAAAACTTCCTAGATATAAGAAATTGTATGAAACTCTTATGAGTGTGGTTCTATCCTACGAAGTAAAATATTGTTCGTCATAAACCAAATACCGAGGCTAAAGTATTATGCATGAATGGAGTATCGTTAAAAGTATATAATAAACTTCACACGTAAGAGTATTTAGCATAAACCTTTAAACGAGTTTTATTACAAGATAAGAAATTATATGAAACTCTTACGGGTGTGGTTCCATCCAACGAAGAAAATATTATTCGTAATAAACGAAATACCGAGGCTAAAGTATCATACATGAAAGGAGTACCGTTAAAAGTATATAATAAACATCATACGTAAGTGTATTTAGCTTAAACTTTTAAACGAGTTTTATTACAAGATAACCGGAGCTTTGTTAAACAAATTTAGGAGAAATAAGAAATTGTATGAAACTCTTATTGGTGTAGTTCCATCATACGGATTAAATTTTTATTCGTAATAAACAAAATACGAAGGCTAAAGTATCATGCATGAAAGGAGTACCCTTAAAAGTAAATAACAAACTTCATCCGTTACAATATTTATTTTATACTATCAAACGAGTTTTTTTACATGATAAACGGAGTTCGGTTAAACAAAACTTCCGAGATATAAGAAATTGTATGAAACTCTTATGAGTGTGGTTCCATCCAATGAAGTAAATTATTATTCGTACTAAATGAAATACCGAGGCCAAAATATCATACATGAAAGGAGTACCGTTAAAAGTATATAATAGACATCATACGTAAGTGTATTTAGCTTAAACTTTTAAACGAGTTTTATTACAAGATAACCGGAGCTTTGTTAAACATACTTAGGAGACATAAAAAATTGTATGAAACTCTTAATGGTGTAGTTCCATCATCCGAATTAAATTATTATTCGTAATAAACAAAATACGAAGGCTAAAGTATCACGCATGAAAGGAGTACCCTTAAAAGTAAATAACAAACTTCATCCGTTACAATATTTATCTTAAAGTATCAAACGAGTTTTTTTACATGATAAATGGAGTTCGGTTAAGCAAAACTTCCGAGATATAAGAAATTGTATGAAACTCTTATGAGTGTGGTTCTATCCTATGAAGTAAAATATTGTTCGTCATAAACCAAATACCGAGGCTAAAGTATTATGCATGAATGGAGTACCGTTAAAAGTATATAATAAACTTCACACGTAAGAGTATTTAGCATAAACTTATAAATGAGTTTTATTAAAAGATAAGAAATTATATGAAACTCTTACGGGTGTGGTTCCATCCAACGAAGTAAATTATTATTCGTAATAAACGAAATACCGAGGCTAAACTATCATACATGAAAGGAGTACCGTTAAAAGTATATAATAAACATCATACGTAAGTGTATTTAGCTTAAACTTTTAAACGAGTTTTATTACAAGATAACCGGAGCTTTGTTAAACAAACTTAGGAGACATAAGAAATTGTATGAAATTCTTATTGGTGTAGTTCCATCATACGGATTAAATTTTTATTCGTAATAAAAAAAATACGAAGGCTAAAGTATCATGCATGAAAGGAGTACCCTTAAAAGTAAATAACAAACTTCATCCGTTACAATATTTATCTTAAAGTATCAAACGAGTTTTTTTACATGATAAACGGAGTTCGGTTAAACAAAACTTCCGAGATATAAGAAATTGTATGAAACTCTTATGAGTGTGGTTCCATCCAACGAAGTAAATTATTATTCGTAATAAACGAAATACCGAGGCCAAAATATCATACATTAAAGGAGTACCGTTAAAAGTATATAATAAACATCATACGTAAGTGTATTTAGCTTAAACTTTTAAACGAGTTTTATTACAAGATAACCGGAGCTTTGTTAAACATACTTAGGAGACATAAAAAATTGTATGAAACTCTTAATGGTGTAGTTCCATCATCCGAATTAAATTTTTATTCGTAATAAACAAAATACGAAGGCTAAAGTATCATGCATGAAAGGAGTACCCTTAAAAGTAAATAACAAACTTCATCCGTTACAATATTTATCTTATAGTATCAAACGAGTTTTTTTACATGATAAACGGAGTTCGGTTAAACAAAACTTCCGAGATATAAGAAATTGTATGAAACTCTTATGAGTGTGGTTCCATCCAATGAAGTAAATTATTATTTGTAATAAATGAAATACCGAGGCCAAAATATCATACATGAAAGGAGTACCGTTAAAAGTATATAATAAACATTATACGTAAGTGTATTTAGCTTAAACTTTTAAACGAGTTTTATTACAAGATAACCGGAGCTTTGTTAAACATACTTAGGAGACATAAAAAATTGTATGAAACTCTTAATGGTGTAGTTCCATCATCCGAATTAAATTTTTATTCGTAATGAACAAAATACGAAGGCTAAAGTATCATGCATGAAGGAGTTCCCTTAAAAGTAAATAACAAACTTCATCAGTTACAATATTTATCTTAAAGTATCAAACGAGTTTTTTTACATTATAAACGGAGTTCGGTTAAACAAAACTTCCGAGATATAAGAAATTGTATGAAACTCTTATGACTGTGGTTCCATCCTATGAAGTAAAATATTGTTCTTCATAAACCAAATACCGAGGCTAAAGTATTATGCATGAATGTAGTACCGTTAAAAGTATATAATAAACTTCACACGTAAGAGTATTTAGCATAAACGTTTAAACGAGTTTTATTACAAGATAACCGGAGCTTTGTTAAACAAACTTAGGAGACATAAGAAATTGTATGAAATTCTTATTGGTGTAGTTCCATCATACGGATTAAATTTTTATTCGTAATAAAAAAAATACGAAGGCTAAAGTATCATGCATGAAAGGAGTACCCTTAAAAGTAAATAACAAACTTCATCCGTTACAATATTTATCTTAAAGTATCAAACGAGTTTTTTTACATGATAAACGGAGTTCGGTTAAACAACACTTCCGAGATATAAGAAATTGTATGAAACTCTTATGAGTGTGGTTCCATCCAATGAAGTAAATTATTATTCGTAATAAACGAAATACCGAGGCCAAAATATCATACATTAAAGGAGTACCGTTAAAAGTATATAATAAACATCATACGTAAGTGTATTTAGCTTAAACTTTTAAACGAGTTTTATTACAAGATAACCGGAGCTTTGTTAAACATACTTAGGAGACATAAAAAATTGTATGAAACTCTTAATGGTGTAGTTCCATCATCCGAATTAAATTTTTATTCGTAATAAACAAAATACGAAGGCTAAAGTATCATGCATGAAAGGAGTACCCTTAAAAGTAAATAACAAACTTCATCCGTTACAATATTTATCTTATAGTATCAAAAGAGTTTTTTTACATGATAAACGGAGTTCGGTTAAACAAAACTTCCGAGATATAAGAAATTGTATGAAACTCTTATGAGTGTGGTTCCATCCAATGAAGTAAATTATTATTCGTAATAAATGAAATACCGAGGCCAAAATATCATACATGAAAGGAGTACCGTTAAAAGTATATAATAAACATCATACGTAAGTGTATTTAGCTTAAACTTTTAAACGAGTTTTATTACAAGATAACCGGAGCTTTGTTAAACATACTTAGGAGACATAAAAAATTGTATGAAACTCTTAATGGTGTAGTTCCATCATCCGAATTAAATTTTTATTCGTAATAAACAAAATACGAAGGCTAAAGTATCATGCATGAAGGAGTTCCCTTAAAAGTAAATAACAAACTTCATCAGTTACAATATTTATCTTAAAGTATCAAACGAGTTTTTTTACATTATAAACGGAGTTCGGTTAAACAAAACTTCCGAGATATAAGAAATTGTATGAAACTCTTATGACTGTGGTTCCATCCTATGAAGTAAAATATTGTTCTTCATAAACCAAATACCGAGGCTAAAGTATTATGCATGAATGTAGTACCGTTAAAAGTATATAATAAACTTCACACGTAAGAGTATTTAGCATAAACGTTTAAACGAGTTTTATTACAAAATAAGAAATTATATGAAACTCTTACGGGTGTGGTTCCATCCAACGAAGTAAATTATTATTCGTAATAAACGAAATACCGAGGCTAAACTATCATACATGAAAGGAGTACCGTTAAAAGTATATAATAAACATCATACGTAAGTGTATTTAGCTTAAACTTTTAAATGGGTTTTATTACAAGATAACCGGAGCTTTGTTAAACAAACTTACGAGACATAAGAAATTGTATGAAACTCTTATTGGTGTAGTTCCATCATACGAATAAATTATTATTCGTAATAAACAAAATACGAAGGCTAAAGTATCATGCATGAAAGGAGTACCCTTAAAAGTAAATATAAACTTCATCCGTTACAATGATTATCTTAAAGTATCACACGAGTTTTTTTACATGATAAACGGAGATTGGTTAAACCAAACTTCCGAGATATAAGAAATTGTATGAAACTCTTATGAGTGTGGTTCTATCCTACGAAGTAAAATATTGTTCGTCATAAACCAAATACCGAGGCTAAAGTATTATGCATGAATGGAGTACCGTTAAAAGTATATAATAAACTTCACACGTAAGAGTATTTAGCATAAACTTATAAATGAGTTTTATTAAAAGATAAGAAATTATATGAAACTCTTACGGGTGTGGTTCCATACAACGAAGTAAATTATTATTCGTAATAAACGAAATACCGAGGCTAAAGTATCATACATGAAAGGAGTACCGTTAAAAGTATATAATAAACATCATACGTAAGTGTATTTAGCTTAAATTTGTAAACGAGTTTTATTACAAGATAACCGGAGCTTTGTTAAACAAACTTAGGAGACATAAGAAATTGTATGAAATTCTTATTGGTGTAGTTCCATCATACGGATTAAATTTTTATTCGTAATAAAAAAAATACGTAGGCTAAAGTATCATGCATGAAAGGAGTACCCTTAAAAGTAAATAACAAACTTCATCCGTTACAATATTTATCTTAAAGTATCAAACGAGTTTTTTTACATGATAAACGAAGTTCGGTTAAACAAAACTTCCGAGATATAAGAAATTGTATGAAACTCTTATGAGTGTGGTTCCATCCAATGAAGTAAATTATTATTCGTAATAAACGAAATACCGAGGCCAAAATATCATACATTAAAGGAGTACCGTTAAAAGTATATAATAAACATCATACGTAAGTGTATTTAGCTTAAACTTTTAAACGAGTTTTATTACAAGATAACCGGAGCTTTGTTAAACATACTTAGGAGACATAAAAAATTGTATGAAACTCTTAATGGTGTAGTTCCATCATCCGAATTAAATTTTTATTCGTAATAAACAAAATACGAAGGCTAAAGTATCATGCATGAAGGAGTTCCCTTAAAAGTAAATAACAAACTTCATCAGTTACAATATTTATCTTAAAGTATCAAACGAGTTTTTTTACATTATAAACGGAGTTCGGTTAAACAAAACTTCCGAGATATAAGAAATTGTATGAAACTTTTATGACTGTGGTTCCATCCTATGAAGTAAAATATTGTTCTTCATAAACCAAATACCGAGGCTAAAGTATTATGCATGAATGTAGTACCGTTAAAAGTATATAATAAACTTCACACGTAAGAGTATTTAGCATAAACGTTTAAACGAGTTTTATTACAAGATAACCGGAGCTTTGTTAAACAAACTTAGGAGATATAAGAAATTATATGAAAGGAGTACCGTTAAAAGTATCATACATGAAAGGAGTACCGTTAAAAGTATATAATAAACATCATACGTAAGAGTATTCAGCATAAACTTTTAAACTAGTTTCATTACAAGATAACCGGAGCTCTGTTTAACAAACTTATGAGATATAAGAAATTATATGAAACTCTTACGGGTGTGGTTCCATCCGACGAAGTAAATTATTATTCGTAATAAACGAAATACCGAGGCTAAAGTATCATACATGAAAGGAGTATCGTTAAAAGTATATAATAAACATCATACGTAAGTGTATTTAGCTTAAACTTTTAAACGAGTTTTATTACAAGATAACCGGAGGTTTGTTAATCAAACTTAGGAGACATAAGAAATTGTATGAAACTCTTATTGGTGTAGTTCCATCATACAAATTAAATTATTATTCGTAATAAACAAAATACGAAGGCTAAAGTATCACGCATGAAAGGAGTACCCTTAAAAGTAAATAACAAACTTCATCCGTTACAATATTTATCTTAAAGTATCAAACGAGTTTTTTTACATGATAAATGGAGTTCGGTTAAACAAAACTTCCGAGATATAAGAAATTGTATGAAACTCTTATGAGTGTGGTTCTATCCTACGAAGTAAAATATTGTTCGTCATAAACCAAATACCGAGGCTAAAGTATTATGCATGAATGGAGTACCGTTAAAAGTATATAATAAATTTCACACGTAAGAGTATTTAGCATAAACTTATAAATGAGTTTTATTAAAAGATAAGAAATTATATGAAACTCTTACGGGTGTGGTTCCATCCAACGAAGTAAATTATTATTAGTAATAAACGAAATACCGAGGCTAAAATATCATACATGAAAGGAGTACCGTTAAAAGTATATAATAAACATCATACGTAAGTGTATTTATCTTAAACTTTTAAACGAGTTTTATTACAAGATAACCGGAGCTTTGTTAAACAAACTTAGGAGACATAAGAAATTGTATGAAATTCTTATTGGTGTAGTTCCATCATACGGATTAAAATTTTATTCGTAATAAAAAAATTACGAAGGCTAAAGTATCATGCATGAAAGGAGTACCCTTAAAAGTAAATAACAAACTTCATCCGTTACAATATTTATCTTAAAGTATCAAACGAGTTTTTTTACATGATAAACGGAGTTCGGTTAAATAAAACTTCCGAGATATAAGAAATTGTATGAAACTCTTATGAGTGTGGTTCCATCCAATGAAGTAAATTATTATTCTTAATAAACGAAATACCGAGGCCAAAATATCATACATGAAAGGAGTACCGTTAAAAGTATATAATAAACATCAACGTAAGTGTATTTAGCTTAAACTTTTAAACGAGTTTTATTACAAGATAACCGGAGCTTTGTTAAACATACTTAGGAGACATAAAAAATTGTATGAAACTCTTAATGGTGTAGTTCCATCATACGAATTAAATTTTTATTCGTAATAAACAAAATACGAAGGCTAAAGTATCATGCATGAAGGAGTTCCCTTAAAAGTAAATAACAAACTTCATCAGTTACAATATTTACCTTAAAGTATCAAACGAGTTTTTTTACATTATAAACGGAGTTCGGTTAAACAAAACTTCCGAGATATAAGAAATTGTATGAAACTCTTATGAGTGTGGTTCCATCCTACGAAGTAAAATATTGTTCGTCATAAACCAAAAACCGTGGCTAAAGTATTATGCATGAATGGAGTACCGTTAAAAGTATATCATAAACTTTAAACATAAGAGTATTTAGCTTAAACTTTTAAACGGGTTTTATTACAAGATAACCGGAGCTTTGGTAAACAAACTTAGGAGACATAAGAAATTGTATGAAACTTTTACTGGTGTAGTTCCATCATACGGATTAAATTTTTATTCGTAATAAAAAAAATACGTAGGCTAAAGTATCATACATGAAAGGAGTACCCTTAAAAGTAAATAACAAACTTCATCCGTTACAATATTTATCTTAAAGTATCAAACGAGTTTTTTTACATGATAAACGGAGTTCGGTTAAACAAAACTTCCGAGATATAAGAAATTGTATGAAACTCTTATGAGTGTGGTTCCATCCTATGAAGTAAAATATTGTTCTTCATAAACCAAATACCGAGGCTAAAGTATTATGCATGAATGTAGTACCGTTAAAAGTATATAATATACTTCACACGTAAGAGTATTTAGCATAAGCGTTTAAACGAGATTTATTACAAGATAAGAAATTATATGAAACTCTTACGGATGTGGTTCCATCCAACGAAGTAAATTATTATTCGTAATAAACGAAATACCGAGGCTAAAGTATCATACATGAAAGGAGTACCGTTAAAAGTATATAATAAACATCATACGTAAGTGTATTTAGCTTAAACTTTTAAACGAGTTTTATTACAAGATAACCGGAGCTTTGTTAAACAAACTTAGGAGACTTAAGAAATTGTATGAAATTCTTATTGGTGTAGTTCCATCATACGGATTAAATTTTTATTCGTAATAAAAAAAATACGAAGGCTAAAGTATCATGCATGTAAGGAGTACCCTTAAAAGTAAATAACAAACTTCATCCGTTACAATATTTATCTTAAAGTATCAAACGAGTTTTTTTACATGATAAACGGAGTTCGGTTAAACAAAACTTCCGAGATATAAGAAATTGTATGAAACTCTTATGAGTGTGGTTCCATCCTACGAAGTAAAATATTGTTCGTCATAAAACAAAAACCGTGGCTAAAGTATTATGCATGAATGGAGTACCGTTAAAAGTATATCATAAACTTTAAACATAAGAGTATTTAGCTTAAACTTTTAAACGGGTTTTATTACAAGATAACCGGAGCTTTGGTAAACAAACTTAGGAGACATAAGAAATTGTATGAAACTTTTACTGGTGTAGTTCCATCATACGGATTAAATTTTTATTCGTAATAAAAAAAATACGTAGGCTAAAGTATCATGCATGAAAGGAGTACCCTTAAAAGTAAATAACAAACTTCATCCGTTACAATATTTATCTTAAAGTATCAAACGAGTTTTTTTACATGATAAACGGAGTTCGGTTAAACAAAACTTCCGAGATATAAGAAATTGTATGAAACTCTTATGAGTGTGGTTCCATCCAATGAAGTAAATTATTATTCGTAATAAACGAAATACCGAGGCCAAAATATCATACATTAAAGGAGTACCGTTAAAAGTATATAATCAACATCATACGTAAGTGTATTTAGCTTAAACTTTTAAACGAGTTTTATTACAAGATAACCGGAGCTTTGTTAAACATACTTAGGAGACATAAAAAATTGTATGAAACTCTTAATGGTGTAGTTCCATCATCCGAATTAAATTTTTATTCGTAATAAACAAAATAGGAAGGCTAAAGTATCATGCATGAAGGAGTTCCCTTAAAAGTAAATAACAAACTTCATCAGTTACAATATTTATCTTAAAGTATCAAACGAGTTTTTTTACATTATAAACGGAGTTCTGTTAAACAAAACTTCCGAGATATAAGAAATTGTATGAAACTCTTATGACTGTGGTTCCATCCTATGAAGTAAAATATTGTTCTTCATAAACCAAATACCGAGGCTAAAGTATTATGCATGAATGTAGTACCGTTAAAAGTATATAATAAACTTCACACGTAAGAGTATTTAGCATAAACGTTTAAACGAGTTTTATTACAAGATAAGAAATTATATGAAACTCTTACGGGTGTGGTTCCATCCAACGAAGTAAATTATTATTCGTAATAAACGAAATACCGAGGCTAAAGTATCATACATGAAAGGAGTACCGTTAAAAGTATATAATAAACATCATACGTAAGAGTATTCAGCATAAACTTTTAAACTAGTTTCATTACAAGATAACCGGAGCTCTGTTTAACAAACTTATGAGATATAAGAAATTATATGAAACTCTTACGGGTGTGGTTCCATCCGACGAAGTAAATTATTATTCGTAATAAACGAAATACCGAGGCTAAAGTATCATACATGAAAGGAGTATCGTTAAAAGTATATAATAAACATCATACGTAAGTGTATTTAGCTTAAACTTTTAAACGAGTTTTATTACAAGATAACCGGAGGTTTGTTAATCAAACTTAGGAGACATAAGAAATTGTATGAAACTCTTATTGGTGTAGTTCCATCATACAAATTAAATTATTATTCGTAATAAACAAAATACGAAGGCTAAAGTATCACGCATGAAAGGAGTACCCTTAAAAGTAAATAACAAACTTCATCCGTTACAATATTTATCTTAAAGTATCAAACGAGTTTTTTTACATGATAAATGGAGTTCGGTTAAACAAAACTTCCGAGATATAAGAAATTGTATGAAACTCTTATGAGTGTGGTTCTATCCTACGAAGTAAAATATTGTTCGTCATAAACCAAATACCGAGGCTAAAGTATTATGCATGAATGGAGTACCGTTAAAAGTATATAATAAATTTCACACGTAAGAGTATTTAGCATAAACTTATAAATGAGTTTTATTAAAAGATAAGAAATTATATGAAACTCTTACGGGTGTGGTTCCATCCAACGAAGTAAATTATTATTAGTAATAAACGAAATACCGAGGCTAAAATATCATACATGAAAGGAGTACCGTTAAAAGTATATAATAAACATCATACGTAAGTGTATTTATCTTAAACTTTTAAACGAGTTTTATTACAAGATAACCGGAGCTTTGTTAAACAAACTTAGGAGACATAAGAAATTGTATGAAATTCTTATTGGTGTAGTTCCATCATACGGATTAAATTTTTTTTCGTAATAAAAAAATTACGAAGGCTAAAGTATCATGCATGAAAGGAGTACCCTTAAAAGTAAATAACAAACTTCATCCGTTACAATATTTATCTTAAAGTATCAAACGAGTTTTTTTACATGATAAACGGAGTTCGGTTAAATAAAACTTCCGAGATATAAGAAATTGTATGAAACTCTTATGAGTGTGGTTCCATCCAATGAAGTAAATTATTATTCTTAATAAACGAAATACCGAGGCCAAAATATCATACATGAAAGGAGTACCGTTAAAAGTATATAATAAACATCAACGTAAGTGTATTTAGCTTAAACTTTTAAACGAGTTTTATTACAAGATAACCGGAGCTTTGTTAAACATACTTAGGAGACATAAAAAATTGTATGAAACTCTTAATGGTGTAGTTCCATCATCCGAATTAAATTTTTATTCGTAATAAACAAAATAGGAAGGCTAAAGTATCATGCATGAAGGAGTTCCCTTAAAAGTAAATAACAAACTTCATCAGTTACAATATTTATCTTAAAGTATCAAACGAGTTTTTTTACATTATAAACGGAGTTCTGTTAAACAAAACTTCCGAGATATAAGAAATTGTATGAAACTCTTATGACTGTGGTTCCATCCTATGAAGTAAAATATTGTTCTTCATAAACCAAATACCGAGGCTAAAGTATTATGCATGAATGTAGTACCGTTAAAAGTATATAATAAACTTCACACGTAAGAGTATTTAGCATAAACGTTTAAACGAGTTTTATTACAAGATAAGAAATTATATGAAACTCTTACGGGTGTGGTTCCATCCAACGAAGTAAATTATTATTCGTAATAAACGAAATACCGAGGCTAAAGTATCATACATGAAAGGAGTACCGTTAAAAGTATATAATAAACATCATACGTAAGAGTATTCAGCATAAACTTTTAAACTAGTTTCATTACAAGATAACCGGAGCTCTGTTTAACAAACTTATGAGATATAAGAAATTATATGAAACTCTTACGGGTGTGGTTCCATCCGACGAAGTAAATTATTATTCGTAATAAACGAAATACCGAGGCTAAAGTATCATACATGAAAGGAGTATCGTTAAAAGTATATAATAAACATCATACGTAAGTGTATTTAGCTTAAACTTTTAAACGAGTTTTATTACAAGATAACCGGAGGTTTGTTAATCAAACTTAGGAGACATAAGAAATTGTATGAAACTCTTATTGGTGTAGTTCCATCATACAAATTAAATTATTATTCGTAATAAACAAAATACGAAGGCTAAAGTATCACGCATGAAAGGAGTACCCTTAAAAGTAAATAACAAACTTCATCCGTTACAATATTTATCTTAAAGTATCAAACGAGTTTTTTTACATGATAAATGGAGTTCGGTTAAACAAAACTTCCGAGATATAAGAAATTGTATGAAACTCTTATGAGTGTGGTTCTATCCTACGAAGTAAAATATTGTTCGTCATAAACCAAATACCGAGGCTAAAGTATTATGCATGAATGGAGTACCGTTAAAAGTATATAATAAATTTCACACGTAAGAGTATTTAGCATAAACTTATAAATGAGTTTTATTAAAAGATAAGAAATTATATGAAACTCTTACGGGTGTGGTTCCATCCAACGAAGTAAATTATTATTAGTAATAAACGAAATACCGAGGCTAAAATATCATACATGAAAGGAGTACCGTTAAAAGTATATAATAAACATCATACGTAAGTGTATTTATCTTAAACTTTTAAACGAGTTTTATTACAAGATAACCGGAGCTTTGTTAAACAAACTTAGGAGACATAAGAAATTGTATGAAATTCTTATTGGTGTAGTTCCATCATACGGATTAAATTTTTATTCGTAATAAAAAAAATACGAAGGCTAAAGTATCATGCATGAAAGGAGTACCCTTAAAAGTAAATAACAAACTTCATCCGTTACAATATTTATCTTAAAGTATCAAACGAGTTTTTTTACATGATAAACGGAGTTCGGTTAAACAAAACTTCCGAGATATAAGAAATTGTATGAAACTCTTATGAGTGTGGTTCCATCCAATGAAGTAAATTATTATTCTTAATAAACGAAATACCGAGGCCAAAATATCATACATGAAAGGAGTACCGTTAAAAGTATATAATAAACATCAACGTAAGTGTATTTAGCTTAAACTTTTAAACGAGTTTTATTACAAGATAACCGGAGCTTTGTTAAACATACTTAGGAGACATAAAAAATTGTATGAAACTCTTAATGGTGTAGTTCCATCATACGAATTAAATTTTTATTCGTAATAAACAAAATACGAAGGCTAAAGTATCATGCATGAAGGAGTTCCCTTAAAAGTAAATAACAAACTTCATCAGTTACAATATTTACCTTAAAGTATCAAACGAGTTTTTTTACATTATAAACGGAGTTCGGTTAAACAAAACTTCCGAGATATAAGAAATTGTATGAAACTCTTATGAGTGTGGTTCCATCCTATGAAGTAAAATATTGTTCTTCATAAACCAAATACCGAGGCTAAAGTATTATGCATGAATGTAGTACCGTTAAAAGTATATAATATACTTCACACGTAAGAGTATTTAGCATAAGCGTTTAAACGAGATTTATTACAAGATAAGAAATTATATGAAACTCTTACGGATGTGGTTCCATCCAACGAAGTAAATTATTATTTGTAATAAACGAAATACCGAGGCTAAAGTATCATACATGAAAGGAGTACCGTTAAAAGTATATAATAAACATCATACGTAAGTGTATTTAGCTTAAACTTTTAAACGAGTTTTATTACAAGATAACCGGAGCTTTGTTAAACAAACTTAGGAGACTTAAGAAATTGTATGAAATTCTTATTGGTGTAGTTCCATCATACGGATTAAATTTTTATTCGTAATAAAAAAAATACGAAGGCTAAAGTATCATGCATGTAAGGAGTACCCTTAAAAGTAAATAACAAACTTCATCCGTTACAATATTTATCTTAAAGTATCAAACGAGTTTTTTTACATGATAAACGGAGTTCGGTTAAACAAAACTTCCGAGATATTAGAAATTGTATGAAACTCTTATGAGTGTGGTTCCATCCTACGAAGTAAAATATTGTTCGTCATAAACCAAAAACCGTGGCTAAAGTATTATGCATGAATGGAGTACCGTTAAAAGTATATCATAAACTTTAAACATAAGAGTATTTAGCTTAAACTTTTAAACGGGTTTTATTACAAGATAACCGGAGCTTTGGTAAACAAACTTAGGAGACATAAGAAATTGTATGAAACTTTTAATGGTGTAGTTCCATCATACAAATTAAATTATTATTCGTAATAAACAAAATACGAAGGCTAAAGTATCACGCATGAAAGGAGTACCCTTAAAAGTAAATAACAAAATTCATCCGTTACAATATTTATCTTAAAGTATCAAACGAGTTTTTTTATATGATAAACGGAGTTCGGTTAAACAAAACTTCCGAGATATAAGAAATTGTATGAAACTCTTATGAGTGTGGTTCTATCCTACGAAGTAAAATATTGTTCGTCATAAACCAAATACCGAGGCTAAAGTATTATGCATGAATGGAGTACCGTTAAAAGTATATAATAAACTTCACACGTAAGAGTATTTAGCATAAACTTATAAATGAGTTTTATTAAAAGATAAGAAATTATATGAAACTCTTACGGGTGTGGTTCCATCCAACGAAGTAAATTATTATTCGTAATAAACGAAATACCGAGGCTAAAGTATCATACATGAAAGGAGTACCGTTAAAAGTATATAATAAACATCATACGTAAGTGTATTTAGCTTAAACTTTTAAACGAGTTTTATTACAAGATAACCGGAGCTTTGTTAAACAAACTTAGGAGACTTAAGAAATTGTATGAAATTCTTATTGGTGTAGTTCCATCATACGGATTAAATTTTTATTCGTAATAAAAAAAATACGAAGGCTAAAGTATCATGCATGTAAGGAGTACCCTTAAAAGTAAATAACAAACTTCATCCGTTACAATATTTATCTTAAAGTATCAAACGAGTTTTTTTACATGATAAACGGAGTTCGGTTAAACAAAACTTCCGAGATATAAGAAATTGTATGAAACTCTTATGAGTGTGGTTCCATCCTACGAAGTAAAATATTGTTCGTCATAAACCAAAAACCGTGGCTAAAGTATTATGCATGAATGGAGTACCGTTAAAAGTATATCATAAACTTTAAACATAAGAGTATTTAGCTTAAACTTTTAAACGGGTTTTATTACAACATAACCGGAGCTTTGGTAAACAAACTTAGGAGACATAAGAAATTGTATGAAACTTTTATTGGTGTAGTTCCATCATACAAATTAAATTATTATTCGTAATAAACAAAATACGAAGGCTAAAGTATCACGCATGAAAGGAGTACCCTTAAAAGTAAATAACAAAATTCATCCGTTACAATATTTATCTTAAAGTATCAAACGAGTTTTTTTACATGATAAACGGAGTTCGGTTAAACAAAACTTCCGAGATATAAGAAATTGTATGAAACTCTTATGAGTGTGGTTCTATCCTACGAAGTAAAATATTGTTCGTCATAAACCAAATACCGAGGCTAAAGTATTATGCATGAATGGAGTACCGTTAAAAGTATATAATAAACTTCACACGTAAGAGTATTTAGCATAAACTTATAAATGAGTTTTATTAAAAGATAAGAAATTATATGAAACTCTTACGGGTGTGGTTCCATCCAACGAAGTAAATTATTATTCGTAATAAACGAAATACCGAGGCTAAAGTATCATACATGAAAGGAGTACCGTTAAAAGTATATAATAAACATCATACGTAAGTGTATTTAGCTTAAACTTTTAAACGAGTTTTATTACAAGATAACCGGAGCTTTGTTAAACAAACTTACGAGACATAAGAAATTGTATGAAACTCTTATTGGTGTAGTTCCATCATACGAATAAATTATTATTCGTAATAAACAAAATACGAAGGCTAAAGTATCATGCATGAAAGGAGTACCCTTAAAAGTAAATATAAACTTCATCCGTTACAATATATCTTAAAGTATCAAACGAGTTTTTTTACATGATAAACGGAGATTTGTTAAACCAAACTTCCGAGATATAAGAAATTGTATGAAACTCTTATGAGTGTGGTTCCATCCTACGAAGTAAAATATTGTTCGTCATAAACCAAAAACCGTGGCTAAAGTATTATGCATGAATGGAGTACAGTTAAAAGTATATAATAAACTTTAAACATAAGAGTATTTAGCTTAAACTTTTAAACGAGTTTTATTACAAGATAACCGGAGCTTTGTTAAACAAACTTAGGAGACATAAGAAATTGTATGAAACTTTTATTGGTGTAGTTCCATCATACAAATTAAATTATTATTCGTACTAAACAAAATACGAAGGCTAAAGTATCACGCATGAAAGGAGTACCCTTAAAAGTAAATAACAAACTTCATCCGTTACAATATTTATCTTAAAGTATCAAACGAGTTTTTTTACATGATAAACGGAGTTCGGTTAAACAAAACTTCCGAGATATAAGAAATTGTATGAAACTCTTATGAGTGTGGTTCCATCCTACGAAGTAAAATATTGTTCGTCATAAACCAAATACCGAGGCTAAAGTATTATGCATGAATGGAGTACCGTTAAAAGTATATAATAAATTTCACACGTAAGAGTATTTAGCATAAACTTATAAATGAGTTTAATTAAAAGATAAGAAATTATATGAAACTCTTACGGGTGTGGTTCCATCCAACGAAGTAAATTATTATTCGTAATAAACGAAATTCCGAGGCTAAAGTATCATACATGAAAGGAGTACCGTTAAAAGTATATAATTAACATCATACGTAAGTGTATTTAGCTTAAACTTTTAAACGAGTTTTATTACAAGATAACCGGAGCTTTGTTAAACAAACTTACGAGACATAAGAAATTGTATGAAACTCTTATTGGTGTAGTTCCATCATACGAATAAATTATTATTCGTAATAAACAAAATACGAAGGCTAAAGTATCATGCATGAAAGGAGTACCCTTAAAAGTAAATATAAACTTCATCCGTTACAATATATCTTAAAGTATCAAACGAGTATTTTTACATGATAAACGGAGATTGGTTAAACCAAACTTCCGAGATATAAGAAATTGTATGAAACTCTTATGAGTGTGGTTCCATCCTACGAAGTAAAATATTGTTCGTCATAAACCAAAAACCGTGGGTAAAGTATTATGCATGAATGGAGTACCGTTAAAAGTATATAATAAACTTTAAACATAAGAGTATTTAGCTTAAACTTTTAAACAAGTTTTATTACAAGATAACCGGAGCTTTGTTAAACAAACTTAGGAGACATAAGAAATTGTATGAAACTTTTATTGGTGTAGTTCCATCATACAAATTAAATTATTATTCGTAATAAACAAAATACGAAGGCTAAAGTATCACGCATGAAAGGAGTACCCTTAAAAGTAAATAACAAACTTCATTCGGTACAATATTTATCTTAAAGTATCAAACGAGTTTTTTTACATGATAAATGGAGTTCGGTTAAGCAAAACTTCCGAGATATAAGAAATTGTATGAAACTCTTATGAGTGTGGTTCTATCCTACGAAGTAAAATATTGTTCGTCATAAACCAAATACCGAGGCTAAAGTATTATGCATGAATGGAGTACCGTTAAAAGTATATAATAAACTTCACACGTAAGAGTATTTAGCATAAACTTATAAATGAGTTTTATTAAAAGATAAGAAATTATATGAAACTCTTACGGGTGTGGTTCCATCCAACGAAGTAAATTATTATTCGTAATAAACGAAATGCCGAGGCTAAAGTATCATACATGAAAGGAGTACCGTTAAAAGTATATAATAAACATCATACGTAAGTGTATTTAACTTAAACTTTTAAACGAGTTTTATTACAAGATAACCGGAGCTTTGTTAAACAAACTTAGGAGACATAAGAAATTGTATGAAATTCTTATTGGTGTAGTTCCATCATACGGATTAAATTTTTATTCGTAATAAAAAAAATACGAAGGCTAAAGTATCATGCATGAAAGGAGTACCCTTAAAAGTAAATAACAAACTTCATCCGTTACAATATTTATCTTAAAGTATCAAACGAGTTTTTTTACATGATAAACGGAGTTCGGTTAAACAAAACTTCCGAGATATAAGAAATTGTATGAAACTCTTATGAGTGTGGTTCCATCCAATGAAGTAAATTATTATTCGTAATAAACGAAATACCGAGGCCAAAATATCATACATTAAAGGAGTACCGTTAAAAGTATATAATAAACATCATACGTAAGTGTATTTAGCTTAAACTTTTAAACGAGTTTTATTACAAGATAACCGGAGCTTTGTTAAACATACTTAGGAGACATAAAAAATTGTATGAAACTCTTAATGGTGTAGTTCCATCATCCGAATTAAATTTTTATTCGTAATAAACAAAATACGAAGGCTAAAGTATCATGCATGAAGGAGTTCCCTTAAAAGTAAATAACAAACTTCATCAGTAACAATATTTATCTTAAAGTATCAAACGAGTTTTTTTACATTATAAACGGAGTTCGGTTAAACAAAACTTCCGAGATATAAGAAATTGTATGAAACTCTTATGACTGTGGTTCCATCCTATGAAGTAAAATATTGTTCTTCATAAACCAAATACCGAGGCTAAAGTATTATGCATGAATGTAGTACCGTTAAAAGTATATAATAAACTTCACACGTAAGAGTATTTAGCATAAACGTTTAAACGAGTTTTATTACAAGATAAGAAATTATATGAAACTCTTACGGGTGTGGTTCCATCCAACGAAGTAAATTATTATTCGTAATAAATGAAATACCGAGGCTAAACTATCATACATGAAAGGAGTACCGTTAAAAGTATATAATAAACATCATACGTAAGTGTATTTAGCTTAAACTTTTAAACGAGTTTTATTACAAGATAACCGGAGCTTTGTTAAACAAACTTACGAGACATAAGAAATTGTATGAAACTCTTATTGGTGTAGTTCCATCATACGAATAAATTATTATTCGTAATAAACAAAATACGAAGGCTAAAGTATCATGCATGAAAGGAGTACCCTTAAAAGTAAATATAAACTTCATCCGTTACAATATATCTTAAAGTATCAAACGAGTTTTTTTACATGATAAACGGAGATTGGTTAAACCAAACTTCCGAGATATAAGAAATTGTATGAAACTCTTATGAGTGTGGTTCCATCCTACGAAGTAAAATATTGTTCGTCATAAACCAAAAACCGTGGCTAAAGTATTATGCATGAATGGAGTACCGTTAAAAGTATATAATAAACTTTAAACATAAGAGTATTTAGCTTAAACTTTTAAACGAGTTTTATTACAAGATAACCGGAGCTTTGTTAAACAAACTTAGGAGACATAAGAAATTTTATGAAACTTTTATTGGTGTAGTTCCAACATACGAATTAAATTTTTATTCGTAATAAACAAAATACGAAGGCTAAAGTATCACGTATGAAAGGAGTACCCTTAAAAGTAAATAACAAACTTCATCCGTTACAATATTTATCTTAAAGTATCAAACGAGTTTTTTTACATGATAAACGGAGTTCGGTTAAACAAAACTTCCGAGATATAAGAAATTGTATGAAACTCTTATGAGTGTGGTTCTATCCTACGAAGTAAAATATTGTTCGTCATAAACCAAATACCGAGGCTAAAGTATTATGCATGAATGGAGTACCGTTAAAAGTATATAATAAATTTCACACGTAAGAGTATTTAGCATAAACTTATAAATGAGTTTTATTAAAAGATAAGAAATTATATGAAACTCTTACGGGTGTGGTTCCATCCAACGAAGTAAATTATTATTCGTAATAAACGAAATTCCGAGGCTAAAGTATCATACATGAAAGGAGTACCGTTAAAAGTATATAATAAACATCATACGTAAGTGTATTTATCTTATACTTTTAAACGAGTTTTATTACAAGATAACCGGCGCTTTGTTAAACAAACTTAGGAGACATAAGAAATTGTATGAAATTCTTATTGGTGTAGTTCCATCATACGGATTAAATTTTTATTCGTAATAAAAAAAATACGAAGGCTAAAGTATCATGCATGAAAGGAGTACCCTTAAAAGTAAATAACAAACTTCATCCGTTACAATATTTATCTTAAAGTATCAAACGAGTTTTTTTACATTATAAACGGAGTTCGGTTAAACAAATCTTCCGAGATATAAGAAATTGTATGAAACTCTTATGAGTGTGGTTCCATCCAATGAAGTAAATTATTATTCGTAATAAACGAAATACCGAGGCTAAACTATCATACATGAAAGGAGTACCGTTAAAAGTATATAATTAACATCATACGTAAGTGTATTTAGCTTAAACTTTTAAACGAGTTTTATTACAAGATAACCGGAGCTTTGTTAAACAAACTTACGAGACATAAGAAATTGTATGAAACTCTTATTGGTGTAGTTCCATCATACGAATAAATTATTATTCGTAATAAACAAAATACGAAGGCTAAAGTATCATGCATGAAAGGAGTACCCTTAAAAGTAAATATAAACTTCATCCGTTACAATATATCTTAAAGTATCAAACGAGTTTTTTTACATGATAAACGGAGATTGGTTAAACCAAACTTCCGAGATATAAGAAATTGTATGAAACTCTTATGAGTGTGGTTCCATCCTACGAAGTAAAATATTGTTCGTCATAAACCAAAAACCGTGGCTAAAGTATTATGCATGAATGGAGTACCGTTAAAAGTATATAATAAACTTTAAACATAAGAGTATTTAGCTTAAACTTTTAAACGAGTTTTATTACAAGATAACCGGAGCTTTGTTAAACAAACTTAGGAGACATAAGAAATTTTATGAAACTTTTATTGGTGTAGTTCCATCATACAAATTAAATTTTTATTCGTAATAAACAAAATACGAAGGCTAAAGTATCACGTATGAAAGGAGTACCCTTAAAAGTAAATAACAAACTTCATCCGTTACAATATTTATCTTAAAGTATCAAACGAGTTTTTTTACATGATAAACGGAGTTCGGTTAAACAAAACTTCCGAGATATAAGAAATTGTATGAAACTCTTATGAGTGTGGTTCTATCCTACGAAGTAAAATATTGTTCGTCATAAACCAAATACCGAGGCTAAAGTATTATGCATGAATGGAGTACCGTTAAAAGTATATAATAAATTTCACACGTAAGAGTATTTAGCATAAACTTATAAATGAGTTTTATTAAAAGATAAGAAATTATATGAAACTCTTACGGGTGTGGTTCCATCCAACGAAGTAAATTATTATTCGTAATAAACGAAATTCCGAGGCTAAAGTATCATACATGAAAGGAGTACCGTTAAAAGTATATAATAAACATCATACGTAAGTGTATTTATCTTATACTTTTAAACGAGTTTTATTACAAGATAACCGGCGCTTTGTTAAACAAACTTAGGAGACATAAGAAATTGTATGAAATTCTTATTGGTGTAGTTCCATCATACGGATTAAATTTTTATTCGTAATAAAAAAAATACGAAGGCTAAAGTATCATGCATGAAAGGAGTACCCTTAAAAGTAAATAACAAACTTCATCCGTTACAATATTTATCTTAAAGTATCAAACGAGTTTTTTTACATGATAAACGGAGTTCGGTTAAACAAATCTTCCGAGATATAAGAAATTGTATGAAACTCTTATGAGTGTGGTTCCATCCAATGAAGTAAATTATTATTCGTAATAAACGAAATACCGAGGCTAAACTATCATACATGAAAGGAGTACCGTTAAAAGTATATAATTAACATCATACGTAAGTGTATTTAGCTTAAACTTTTAAACGAGTTTTATTACAAGATAACCGGAGCTTTGTTAAACAAACTTACGAGACATAAGAAATTGTATGAAACTCTTATTGGTGTAGTTCCATCATACGAATAAATTATTATTCGTAATAAACAAAATACGAAGGCTAAAGTATCATGCATGAAAGGAGTACCCTTAAAAGTAAATATAAACTTCATCCGGTACAATATATCTTAAAGTATCAAACGTGTATTTTTACATGATAAACGGAGATTGGTTAAACCAAACTTCCGAGATATAAGAAATTGTATGAAACTCTTATGAGTGTGGTTCCATCCTACGAAGTAAAATATTGTTCGTCATAAACCAAAAACCGTGGCTAAAGTATTATGCATGAATGGAGTACCGTTAAAAGTATATAATAAACTTTAAACATAAGAGTATTTAGCTTAAACTTTTAAACGAGTTTTATTACAAGATAACCGGAGCTTTGTTAAACAAACTTAGGAGACATAAGAAATTTTATGAAACTTTTATTGGTGTAGTTCCATCATACAAATTAAATTTTTATTCGTAATAAACAAAATACGAAGGCTAAAGTATCACGTATGAAAGGAGTACCCTTAAAAGTAAATAACAAACTTCATCCGTTACAATATTTATCTTAAAGTATCAAACGAGTTTTTTTACATGATAAATGGAGTTCGGTTAAACAAAACTTCCGAGATATAAGAAATTGTATGAAACTCTTATGAGTGTGGTTCTATCCTACGAAGTAAAATATTGTTCGTCATAAACCAAATACCGAGGCTAAAGTATTATGCATGAATGGAGTACCGTTAAAAGTATATAATAAATTTCACACGTAAGAGTATTTAGCATAAACTTATAAATGAGTTTTATTAAAAGATAAGAAATTATATGAAACTCTTACGGGTGTGGTTCCATCCAACGAAGTAAATTATTATTCGTAATAAACGAAATTCCGAGGCTAAAGTATCATACATGAAAGGAGTACCGTTAAAAGTATATAATAAACATCATACGTAAGTGTATTTATCTTATACTTTTAAACGAGTTTTATTACAAGATAACCGGCGCTTTGTTAAACAAACTTAGGAGACATAAGAAATTGTATGAAATTCTTATTGGTGTAGTTCCATCATACGGATTAAATTTTTATTCGTAATAAAAAAAATACGAAGGCTAAAGTATCATGCATGAAAGGAGTACCCTTAAAAGTAAATAACAAACTTCATCCGTTACAATATTTATCTTAAAGTATCAAACGAGTTTTTTTACATGATAAACGGAGTTCGGTTAAACAAATCTTCCGAGATATAAGAAATTGTATGAAACTCTTATGAGTGTGGTTCCATCCAATGAAGTAAATTATTATTCGTAATAAACGAAATACCGAGGCTAAACTATCATACATGAAAGGAGTACCGTTAAAAGTATATAATTAACATCATACGTAAGTGTATTTAGCTTAAACTTTTAAACGAGTTTTATTACAAGATAACCGGAGCTTTGTTAAACAAACTTACGAGACATAAGAAATTGTATGAAACTCTTATTGGTGTAGTTCCATCATACGAATAAATTATTATTCGTAATAAACAAAATACGAAGGCTAAAGTATCATGCATGAAAGGAGTACCCTTAAAAGTAAATATAAACTTCATCCGGTACAATATATCTTAAAGTATCAAACGAGTATTTTTACATGATAAACGGAGATTGGTTAAACCAAACTTCCGAGATATAAGAAATTGTATGAAACTCTTATGAGTGTGGTTCCATCCTACGAAGTAAAATATTGTTCGTCATAAACCAAAAACCGTGGCTAAAGTATTATGCATGAATGGAGTACCGTTAAAAGTATATAATAAACTTTAAACATAAGAGTATTTAGCTTAAACTTTTAAACGAGTTTTATTACAAGATAACCGGAGCTTTGTTAAACAAACTTAGGAGACATAAGAAATTTTATGAAACTTTTATTGGTGTAGTTCCATCATACAAATTAAATTATTATTCGTAATAAACAAAATACGAAGGCTAAAGTATCACGTATGAAAGGAGTACCCTTAAAAGTAAATAACAAACTTCATCCGTTACAATATTTATCTTAAAGTATCAAACGAGTTTTTTTACATGATAAATGGAGTTCGGTTAAACAAAACTTCCGAGACATAAGAAATTGTATGAAACTCTTATGAGTGTGGTTCTATCCTACGAAGTAAAATATTGTTCGTCATAAACCAAATACCGAGGCTAAAGTATTATGCATGAATGGAGTACCGTTAAAAGTATATAATAAATTTCACACGTAAGAGTATTTAGCATAAACTTATAAATGAGTTTTATTAAAAGATAAGAAATTATATGAAACTCTTACGGGTGTGGTTCCATCCAACGAAGTAAATTATTATTCGTAATAAACGAAATTCCGAGGCTAAAGTATCATACATGAAAGGAGTACCGTTAAAAGTATATAATAAACATCATACGTAAGTGTATTTATCTTATACTTTTAAACGAGTTTTATTACAAGATAACCGGCGCTTTGTTAAACAAACTTAGGAGACATAAGAAATTGTATGAAATTCTTATTGGTGTAGTTCCATCATACGGATTAAATTTTTATTCGTAATAAAAAAAATACGAAGGCTAAAGTATCATGCATGAAAGGAGTACCCTTAAAAGTAAATAACAAACTTCATCCGTTACAATATTTATCTTAAAGTATCAAACGAGTTTTTTTACATGATAAACGGAGTTCGGTTAAACAAATCTTCCGAGATATAAGAAATTGTATGAAACTCTTATGAGTGTGGTTCCATCCAATGAAGTAAATTATTATTCGTAATAAACGAAATACCGAGGCTAAACTATCATACATGAAAGGAGTACCGTTAAAAGTATATAATTAACATCATACGTAAGTGTATTTAGCTTAAACTTTTAAACGAGTTTTATTACAAGATAACCGGAGCTTTGTTAAACAAACTTACGAGACATAAGAAATTGTATGAAATTCTTATTGGTGTAGTTCCATCATACGGATTAAATTTTTATTCGTAATAAAAAAAATACGAAGGCTAAAGTATCATGCATGAAAGGAGTACCCTTAAAAGTAAATAACAAACTTCATCCGTTACAATATTTATCTTAAAGTATCAAACGAGTTTTTTTACATGATAAACGGAGTTCGGTTAAACAAATCTTCCGAGATATAAGAAATTGTATGAAACTCTTATGAGTGTGGTTCCATCCAATGAAGTAAATTATTATTCGTAATAAACGAAATACCGAGGCTAAACTATCATACATGAAAGGAGTACCGTTAAAAGTATATAATTAACATCATACGTAAGTGTATTTAGCTTAAACTTTTAAACGAGTTTTATTACAAGATAACCGGAGCTTTGTTAAACAAACTTACGAGACATAAGAAATTGTATGAAACTCTTATTGGTGTAGTTCCATCATACGAATAAATTATTATTCGTAATAAACAAAATACGAAGGCTAAAGTATCATGCATGAAAGGAGTACCCTTAAAAGTAAATATAAACTTCATCCGGTACAATATATCTTAAAGTATCAAACGAGTATTTTTACATGATAAACGGAGATTGGTTAAACCAAACTTCCGAGATATAAGAAATTGTATGAAACTCTTATGAGTGTGGTTCCATCCTACGAAGTAAAATATTGTTCGTCATAAACCAAAAACCGTGGCTAAAGTATTATGCATGAATGGAGTACCGTTAAAAGTATATAATAAACTTTAAACATAAGAGTATTTAGCTTAAACTTTTAAACGAGTTTTATTACAAGATAACCGGAGCTTTGTTAAACAAACTTAGGAGACATAAGAAATTTTATGAAACTTTTATTGGTGTAGTTCCATCATACAAATTAAATTTTTATTCGTAATAAACAAAATACGAAGGCTAAAGTATCACGTATGAAAGGAGTACCCTTAAAAGTAAATAACAAACTTCATCCGTTACAATATTTATCTTAAAGTATCAAACGAGTTTTTTTACATGATAAACGGAGTTCGGTTAAACAAAACTTCCGAGATATAAGAAATTGTATGAAACTCTTATGAGTGTGGTTCTATCCTACGAAGTAAAATATTGTTCGTCATAAACCAAATACCGAGGCTAAAGTATTATGCATGAATGGAGTACCGTTAAAAGTATATAATAAATTTCACACGTAAGAGTATTTAGCATAAACTTATAAATGAGTTTTATTAAAAGATAAGAAATTATATGAAACTCTTACGGGTGTGGTTCCATCCAACGAAGTAAATTATTATTCGTAATAAACGAAATTCCGAGGCTAAAGTATCATACATGAAAGGAGTACCGTTAAAAGTATATAATAAACATCATACGTAAGTGTATTTATCTTATACTTTTAAACGAGTTTTATTACAAGATAACCGGCGCTTTGTTAAACAAACTTAGGAGACATAAGAAATTGTATGAAATTCTTATTGGTGTAGTTCCATCATACGGATTAAATTTTTATTCGTAATAAAAAAAATACGAAGGCTAAAGTATCATGCATGAAAGGAGTACCCTTAAAAGTAAATAACAAACTTCATCCGTTACAATATTTATCTTAAAGTATCAAACGAGGTTTTTTACATGATAAACGGAGTTCGGTTAAACAAATCTTCCGAGATATAAGAAATTGTATGAAACTCTTATGAGTGTGGTTCCATCCAATGAAGTAAATTATTATTCGTAATAAACGAAATACCGAGGCTAAACTATCATACATGAAAGGAGTACCGTTAAAAGTATATAATTAACATCATACGTAAGTGTATTTAGCTTAAACTTTTAAACGAGTTTTATTACAAGATAACCGGAGCTTTGTTAAACAAACTTACGAGACATAAGAAATTGTATGAAACTCTTATTGGTGTAGTTCCATCATACGAATAAATTATTATTCGTAATAAACAAAATACGAAGGCTAAAGTATCATGCATGAAAGGAGTACCCTTAAAAGTAAATATAAACTTCATCCGGTACAATATATCTTAAAGTATCAAACGAGTATTTTTACATGATAAACGGAGATTGGTTAAACCAAACTTCCGAGATATAAGAAATTGTATGAAACTCTTATGAGTGTGGTTCCATCCTACGAAGTAAAATATTGTTCGTCATAAACCAAAAACCGTGGCTAAAGTATTATGCATGAATGGAGTACCGTTAAAAGTATATAATAAACTTTAAACATAAGAGTATTTAGCTTAAACTTTTAAACGAGTTTTATTACAAGATAACCGGAGCTTTGTTAAACAAACTTAGGAGACATAAGAAATTTTATGAAACTTTTATTGGTGTAGTTCCATCATACAAATTAAATTTTTATTCGTAATAAACAAAATACGAAGGCTAAAGTATCACGTATGAAAGGAGTACCCTTAAAAGTAAATAACAAACTTCATCCGTTACAATATTTATCTTAAAGTATCAAACGAGTTTTTTTACATGATAAACGGAGTTCGGTTAAACAAAACTTCCGAGATATAAGAAATTGTATGAAACTCTTATGAGTGTGGTTCTATCCTACGAAGTAAAATATTGTTCGTCATAAACCAAATACCGAGGCTAAAGTATTATGCATGAATGGAGTACCGTTAAAAGTATATAATAAATTTCACACGTAAGAGTATTTAGCATAAACTTATAAATGAGTTTTATTAAAAGATAAGAAATTATATGAAACTCTTACGGGTGTGGTTCCATCCAACGAAGTAAATTATTATTCGTAATAAACGAAATTCCGAGGCTAAAGTATCATACATGAAAGGAGTACCGTTAAAAGTATATAATAAACATCATACGTAAGTGTATTTATCTTATACTTTTAAACGAGTTTTATTACAAGATAACCGGCGCTTTGTTAAACAAACTTAGGAGACATAAGAAATTGTATGAAATTCTTATTGGTGTAGTTCCATCATACGGATTAAATTTTTATTCGTAATAAAAAAAATACGAAGGCTAAAGTATCATGCATGAAAGGAGTACCCTTAAAAGTAAATAACAAACTTCATCCGTTACAATATTTATCTTAAAGTATCAAACGAGTTTTTTTACATGATAAACGGAGTTCGGTTAAACAAATCTTCCGAGATATAAGAAATTGTATGAAACTCTTATGAGTGTGGTTCCATCCAATGAAGTAAATTATTATTCGTAATAAACGAAATACCGAGGCTAAACTATCATACATGAAAGGAGTACCGTTAAAAGTATATAATTAACATCATACGTAAGTGTATTTAGCTTAAACTTTTAAACGAGTTTTATTACAAGATAACCGGAGCTTTGTTAAACAAACTTACGAGACATAAGAAATTGTATGAAACTCTTATTGGTGTAGTTCCATCATCCGAATTAAATTTTTATTCGTAATAAACAAAATACGAAGGCTAAAGTATCATGCATGAAGGAGTTCCCTTAAAAGTAAATAACAAACTTCATCAGTAACAATATTTATCTTAAAGTATCAAACGAGTTTTTTTACATTATAAACGGAGTTCTGTTAAACAAAACTTCCGAGATATAAGAAATTGTATGAAACTCTTATGACTGTGGTTCCATCCTATGAAGTAAAATATTGTTCTTCATAAACCAAATACCGAGGCTAAAGTATTATGCATGAATGTAGTACCGTTAAAAGTATATAATAAACTTCACACGTAAGAGTATTTAGCATAAACGTTTAAACGAGTTTTATTACAAGATAAGAAATTATATGAAACTCTTACGGGTGTGGTTCCATCCAACGAAGTAAATTATTATTCGTAATAAACGAAATACCGAGGCTAAACTATCATACATGAAAGGAGTACCGTTAAAAGTATATAATAAACATCATACGTAAGTGTATTTAGCTTAAACTTTTAAACGAGTTTTATTACAAGATAACCGGAGCTTTGTTAAACAAACTTACGAGACATAAGAAATTGTATGAAACTCTTATTGGTGTAGTTCCATCATACGAATAAATTATTATTCGTAATAAACAAAATACGAAGGCTAAAGTATCATGCATGAAAGGAGTACCCTTAAAAGTAAATATAAACTTCATCCGTTACAATATATCTTAAAGTATCAAACGAGTTTTTTTACATGATAAACGGAGATTGGTTAAACCAAACTTCCGAGATATAAGAAATTGTATGAAACTCTTATGAGTGTGGTTCCATCCTACGAAGTAAAATATTGTTCGTCATAAACCAAAAACCGTGGCTAAAGTATTATGCATGAATGGAGTACCGTTAAAAGTATATAATAAACTTTAAACATAAGAGTATTTAGCTTAAACTTTTAAACGAGTTTTATTACAAGATAACCGGAGCTTTGTTAAACAAACTTAGGACACATAAGAAATTGTATGAAACTCTTATTGGTGCAGTTCCAACATACAAATTAAATTTTTATTCGTAATAAACAAAATACGAAGGCTAAAGTATCACGTATGAAAGGAGTACCCTTAAAAGTAAATAACAAACTTCATCCGTTACAATATTTATCTTAAAGTATCAAACGAGTTTTTTTACATGATAAACGGAGTTCGGTTAAACAAAACTTCCGAGATATAAGAAATTGTATGAAACTCTTATGAGTGTGGTTCTATCCTACGAAGTAAAATATTGTTCGTCATAAACCAAATACCGAGGCTAAAGTATTATGCATGAATGGAGTACCGTTAAAAGTATATAATAAATTTCACACGTAAGAGTATTTAGCATAAACTTATAAATGAGTTTTATTAAAAGATAAGAAATTATATGAACCTCTTACGGGTGTGGTTCCATCCAACGAAGTAAATTATTATTCGTAATAAACGAAATTCCGAGGCTAAAGTATCATACATGAAAGGAGTACCGTTAAAAGTATATAATAAACATCATACGTAAGTGTATTTATCTTATACTTTTAAACGAGTTTTATTACAAGATAACCGGCGCTTTGTTAAACAAACTTAGGAGACATAAGAAATTGTATGAAACTCTTATTGGTGTAGTTCCATCATACGGATTAAATTTTTATTCGTAATAAAAAAAATACGAAGGCTAAAGTATCATGCATGAAAGGAGTACCCTTAAAAGTAAATAACAAACTTCATCCGTTACAATATTTATCTTAAAGTATCAAACGAGTTTTTTTACATGATAAACGGAGTTCGGTTAAACAAATCTTCCGAGATATAAGAAATTGTATGAAACTCTTATGAGTGTGGTTCCATCCAATGAAGTAAATTATTATTCGTAATAAACGAAATACCGAGGCTAAACTATCATACATGAAAGGAGTACCGTTAAAAGTATATAATTAACATCATACGTAAGTGTATTTAGCTTAAACTTTTAAACGAGTTTTATTACAAGATAACCGGAGCTTTGTTAAACAAACTTACGAGACATAAGAAATTGTATGAAACTCTTATTGGTGTAGTTCCATCATACGAATAAATTATTATTCGTAATAAACAAAATACGAAGGCTAAAGTATCATGCATGAAAGGAGTACCCTTAAAAGTAAATATAAACTTCATCCGTTACAATATATCTTAAAGTATCAAACGAGTATTTTTACATGATAAACGGAGATTGGTTAAACCAAACTTCCGAGATATAAGAAATTGTATGAAACTCTTATGAGTGTGGTTCCATCCTACGAAGTAAAATATTGTTCGTCATAAACCAAAAACCGTGGCTAAAGTATTATGCATGAATGGAGTACCGTTAAAAGTATATAATAAACTTTAAACATAAGAGTATTTAGCTTAAACTTTTAAACAAGTTTTATTACAAGATAACCGGAGCTTTGTTAAACAAACTTAGGAGACATAAGAAATTGTATGAAACTTTTATTGGTGTAGTTCCATCATACAAATTAAATTATTATTCGTAATAAACAAAATACGAAGGCTAAAGTATCACGCATGAAAGGAGTACCCTTAAAAGTAAATAACAAACTTCATCCGTTACAATATTTATCTTAAAGTATCAAACGAGTTTTTTTACATGATAAATGGAGTTCGGTTAAGCAAAATTTCCGAGATATAAGAAATTGTATGAAACTCTTATGAGTGTGGTTCTATCCTACGAAGTAAAATATTGTTCGTCATAAACCAAATACCGAGGCTAAAGTATTATGCATGAATGGAGTACCGTTAAAAGTATATAATAAACTTCACACGTAAGAGTATTTAGCATAAACTTATAAATGAGTTTTATTAAAAGATAAGAAATTATATGAAACTCTTACGGGTGTGGTTCCATCCAACGAAGTAAATTATTATTCGTAATAAACGAAATGCCGAGGCTAAAGTATCATACATGAAAGGAGTACCGTTAAAAGTATATAATAAACATCATACGTAAGTGTATTTAACTTAAAATTTTAAACGAGTTTTATTACAAGATAACCGGAGCTTTGTTAAACAAACTTAGGAGACATAAGAAATTGTATGAAATTCTTATTGGTGTAGTTCCATCATACGGATTAAAGTTTTATTCGTAATAAAAAAAATACGAAGGCTAAAGTATCATGCATGAAAGGAGTACCCTTAAAAGTAAATAACAAACTTCATCCGTTACAATATTTATCTTAAAGTATCAAACGAGTTTTTTTACATGATAAACGGAGTTCGGTTAAACAAATCTTCCGAGATATAAGAAATTGTATGAAACTCTTATGAGTGTGGTTCCATCCAATGAAGTAAATTATTATTCGTAATAAACGAAATACCGAGGCTA
This sequence comes from Chamaenerion angustifolium, assembly GCA_946814005.1. Classification (NCBI taxonomy): domain Eukaryota; kingdom Viridiplantae; phylum Streptophyta; class Magnoliopsida; order Myrtales; family Onagraceae; genus Chamaenerion; species Chamaenerion angustifolium. The sequence goes on along the minus strand of OX328277.1, from coordinate 16,160,936 downwards.
AACTATCATACATGAAAGGAGTACCGTTAAAAGTATATAATTAACATCATACGTAAGTGTATTTAGCTTAAACTTTTAAACGAGTTTTATTACAAGATAACCGGAGCTTTGTTAAACAAACTTACTAGACATAAGAAATTGTATGAAACTCTTATTGGTGTAGTTCCATCATACGAATAAATTATTATTCGTAATAAACAAAATACGAAGGCTAAAGTATCATGCATGAAAGGAGTACCCTTAAAAGTAAATATAAACTTTATCCGTTACAATATATCTTAAAGTATCAAACGAGTATTTTTACATGATAAACGGAGATTGGTTAAACCAAACTTCCGAGATATAAGAAATTGTATGAAACTCTTATGAGTGTGGTTCCATCCTACGAAGTAAAATATTGTTCGTCATAAACAAAAAACCGTGGCTAAAGTATTATGCATGAATGGAGTACCGTTAAAAGTATATAATAAACTTTAAACATAAGAGTATTTAGCTTAAACTTTTAAACAAGTTTTATTACAAGATAACCGGAGCTTTGTTAAACAAACTTAGGAGACATAAGAAATTGTATGAAACTTTTATTGGTGTAGTTCCATCATACAAATTAAATTATTATTCGTAATAAACAAAATACGAAGGCTAAAGTATCACGCATGAAAGGAGTACCCTTAAAAGTAAATAACAAACTTCATCCGTTACAATATTTATCTTAAAGTATCAAACGAGTTTTTTTACATGATAAATGGAGTTCGGTTAAGCAAAACTTCCGAGATATAAGAAATTGTATGAAACTCTTATGAGTGTGGTTCTATCCTACGAAGTAAAATATTGTTCGTCATAAACCAAATACCGAGGCTAAAGTATTATGCATGAATGGAGTACCGTTAAAAGTATATAATAAACTTCACACGTAAGAGTATTTAGCATAAACTTATAAATGAGTTTTATTAAAAGATAAGAAATTATATGAAACTCTTACGGGTGTGGTTCCATCCAACGAAGTAAATTATTATTCGTAATAAACGAAATGCCGAGGCTAAAGTATCATACATGAAAGGAGTACCGTTAAAAGTATATAATAAACATCATACGTAAGTGTATTTAACTTAAAATTTTAAACTAGTTTTATTACAAGATAACCGGAGCTTTGTTAAACAAACTTAGGAGACATAAGAAATTGTATGAAATTCTTATTGGTGTAGTTCCATCATACGGATTAAATTTTTATTCGTAATAAAAAAAATACGAAGGCTAAAGTATCATGCATGAAAGGAGTACCCTTAAAAGTAAATAACAAACTTCATCCGTTACAATATTTATCTTAAAGTATCAAACGAGTTTTTTTACATGATAAACGGAGTTCGGTTAAACAAAACTTCCGAGATATAAGAAATTGTATGAAACTCTTATGAGTGTGGTTCCATCCAATGAAGTAAATTATTATTCGTTATAAACGAAATACCGAGGCCAAAATATCATACATTAAAGGAGTACCGTTAAAAGTATATAATAAACATCATACGTAAGTGTATTTAGCTTAAACTTTTAAACGAGTTTTATTACAAGATAACCGGAGCTTTGTTAAACATACTTAGGAGACATAAAAAATTGTATGAAACTCTTAATGGTGTAGTTCCATCATCCGAATTAAATTTTTATTCGTAATAAACAAAATACGAAGGCTAAAGTATCATGCATGAAGGAGTTCCCTTAAAAGTAAATAACAAACTTCATCCGTTACAATATTTATCTTAAAGTATCAAACGAGTTTTTTTACATGATAAATGGAGTTCGGTTAAACAAAACTTCCGAGATATAAGAAATTGTATGAAACTCTTATGAGTGTGGTTCTATCCTACGAAGTAAAATATTGTTCGTCATAAACCAAATACCGAGGCTAAAGTATTATGCATGAATGGAGTACCGTTAAAAGTATATAATAAATTTCACACGTAAGAGTATTTAGCATAAACTTATAAATGAGTTTTATTAAAAGATAAGAAATTATATGAAACTCTTACGGGTGTGGTTCCATCCAACGAAGTAAATTATTATTCGTAATAAACGAAATTCCGAGGCTAAAGTATCATACATGAAAGGAGTACCGTTAAAAGTATATAATAAACATCATACGTAAGTGTATTTATCTTATACTTTTAAACGAGTTTTATTACAAGATAACCGGCGCTTTGTTAAACAAACTTAGGAGACATAAGAAATTGTATGAAATTCTTATTGGTGTAGTTCCATCATACGGATTAAATTTTTATTCGTAATAAAACAAATACGAAGGCTAAAGTATCATGCATGAAAGGAGTACCCTTAAAAGTAAATAACAAACTTCATCCGTTACAATATTTATCTTAAAGTATCAAACGAGTTTTTTTACATGATAAACGGAGTTCGGTTAAACAAATCTTCCGAGATATAAGAAATTGTATGAAACTCTTATGAGTGTGGTTCCATCCAATGAAGTAAATTATTATTCGTAATAAACGAAATACCGAGGCTAAACTATCATACATGAAAGGAGTACCGTTAAAAGTATATAATTAACATCATACGTAAGTGTATTTAGCTTAAACTTTTAAACGAGTTTTATTACAAGATAACCGGAGCTTTGTTAAACAAACTTACGAGACATAAGAAATTGTATGAAACTCTTATTGGTGTAGTTCCATCATACGAATAAATTATTATTCGTAATAAACAAAATACGAAGGCTAAAGTATCATGCATGAAAGGAGTACCCTTAAAAGTAAATATAAACTTCATCCGTTACAATATATCTTAAAGTATCAAACGAGTATTTTTACATGATAAACGGAGATTGGTTAAACCAAACTTCCGAGATATAAGAAATTGTATGAAACTCTTATGAGTGTGGTTCCATCCTACGAAGTAAAATATTGTTCGTCATAAACCAAAAACCGTGGCTAACGTATTATGCATGAATGGAGTACCGTTAAAAGTATATAATAAACTTTAAACATAAGAGTATTTAGCTTAAACTTTTAAACAAGTTTTATTACAAGATAACCGGAGCTTTGTTAAACAAACTTAGGAGACATAAGAAATTGTATGAAACTTTTATTGGTGTAGTTCCATCATACAAATTAAATTATTATTCGTAATAAACAAAATACGAAGGCTAAAGTATCACGCATGAAAGGAGTACCCTTAAAAGTAAATAACAAACTTCATCCGTTACAATATTTATCTTAAAGTATCAAACGAGTTTTTTTACATGATAAATGGAGTTCGGTTAAGCAAAATTTCCGAGATATAAGAAATTGTATGAAACTCTTATGAGTGTGGTTCTATCCTACGAAGTAAAATATTGTTCGTCATAAACCAAATACCGAGGCTAAAGTATTATGCATGAATGGAGTACCGTTAAAAGAATATAATAAACTTCACACGTAAGAGTATTTAGCATAAACTTATAAATGAGTTTTATTAAAAGATAAGAAATTATATGAAACTCTTACGGGTGTGGTTCCATCCAACGAAGTAAATTATTATTCGTAATAAACGAAATGCCGAGGCTAAAGTATCATACATGAAAGGAGTACCGTTAAAAGTATATAATAAACATCATACGTAAGTGTATTTAACTTAAAATTTTAAACGAGTTTTATTACAAGATAACCGGAGCTTTGTTAAACAAACTTAGGAGACATAAGAAATTGTATGAAATTCTTATTGGTGTAGTTCCATCATACGGATTAAAGTTTTATTCGTAATAAAAAAAATACGAAGGCTAAAGTATCATGCATGAAAGGAGTACCCTTAAAAGTAAATAACAAACTTCATCCGTTACAATATTTATCTTAAAGTATCAAACAAGTTTTTTTACATGATAAACGGAGTTCGGTTAAACAAATCTTCCGAGATATAAGAAATTGTATGAAACTCTTATGAGTGTGGTTCCATCCAATGAAGTAAATTATTATTCGTAATAAACGAAATACCGAGGCTAAACTATCATACATGAAAGGAGTACCGTTAAAAGTATATAATTAACATCATACGTAAGTGTATTTAGCTTAAACTTTTAAACGAGTTTTATTACAAGATAACCGGAGCTTTGTTAAACAAACTTACTAGACATAAGAAATTGTATGAAACTCTTATTGGTGTAGTTCCATCATACGAATAAATTATTATTCGTAATAAACAAAATACGAAGGCTAAAGTATCATGCATGAAAGGAGTACCCTTAAAAGTAAATATAAACTTCATCCGTTACAATATATCTTAAAGTATTAAACGAGTATTTTTACATGATAAACGGAGATTGGTTAAACCAAACTTCCGAGATATAAGAAATTGTATGAAACTCTTATGAGTGTGGTTCCATCCTACGAAGTAAAATATTGTTCGTCATAAACAAAAAACCGTGGCTAAAGTATTATGCATGAATGGAGTACCGTTAAAAGTATATAATAAACTTTAAACATAAGAGTATTTAGCATAAACTTTTAAACAAGTTTTATTACAAGATAACCGGAGCTTTGTTAAACAAACTTAGGAGACATAAGAAATTGTATGAAACTTTTATTGGTGTAGTTCCATCATACAAATTAAGTTATTATTCGTAATAAACAAAATACGAAGGCTAAAGTATCACGCATGAAAGGAGTACCCTTAAAAGTAAATAACAAACTTCATCCGTTACAATATTTATCTTAAAGTATCAAACGAGTTTTTTTACATGATAAATGGAGTTCGGTTAAGCAAAACTTCCGAGATATAAGAAATTGTATGAAACTCTTATGAGTGTGGTTCTATCCTACGAAGTAAAATATTGTTCGTCATAAACCAAATACCGAGGCTAAAGTATTATGCATGAATGGAGTACCGTTAAAAGTATATAATAAACTTCACACGTAAGAGTATTTAGCATAAACTTATAAATGAGTTTTATTAAAAGATAAGAAATTATATGAAACTATTACGGGTGTGGTTCCATCCAACGAAGTAAATTATTATTCGTAATAAACGAAATGCCGAGGCTAAAGTATCATACATGAAAGGAGTACCGTTAAAAGTATATAATAAACATCATACGTAAGTGTATTTAACTTAAAATTTTAAACGAGTTTTATTACAAGATAACCGGAGCTTTGTTAAACAAACTTAGGAGACATAAGAAATTGTATGAAATTCTTATTGGTGTAGTTCCATCATACGGATTAAATTTTTATTCGTAATAAAAAAAATACGAAGGCTAAAGTATCATGCATGAAAGGAGTACCCTTAAAAGTAAATAACAAACTTCATCCGTTACAATATTTATCTTAAAGTATCAAACGAGTTTTTTTACATGATAAACGGAGTTCGGTTAAACAAAACTTCCGAGATATAAGAAATTGTATGAAACTCTTATGAGTGTGGTTCCATCCAATGAAGTAAATTATTATTCGTAATAAACGAAATACCGAGGCCAAAATATCATACATTAAAGGAGTACCGTTAAAAGTATATAATAAACATCATACGTATGTGTATTTAGCTTAAACTTTTAAACGAGTTTTATTACAAGATCACCGGAGCTTTGTTAAACATACTTAGGAGACATAAAAAATTGTATGAAACTCTTAATGGTGTAGTTCCATCATCCGAATTAAATTTTTATTCGTAATAAACAAAATACGAAGGCTAAAGTATCATGCATGAAGGAGTTCCCTTAAAAGTAAATAACAAACTTCATCAGTAACAATATTTATCTTAAAGTATCAAACGAGTTTTTTTACATTATAAACGGAGTTCTGTTAAACAAAACTTCCGAGATATAAGAAATTGTATGAAACTCTTATGACTGTGGTTCCATCCTATGAAGTAAAATATTGTTCTTCATAAACCAAATACCGAGGCTAAAGTATTATGCATGAATGTAGTACCGTTAAAAGTATATAATAAACTTCACACGTAAGAGTATTTAGCATAAACGTTTAAACGAGTTTTATTACAAGATAAGAAATTATATGAAACTCTTACGGGTGTGGTTCCATCCAACGAAGTAAATTATTATTCGTAATAAACGAAATACCGAGGCTAAACTATCATACATGAAAGGAGTACCGTTAAAAGTATATAATAAACATCATACGTAAGTGTATTTAGCTTAAACTTTTAAACGAGTTTTATTACAAGATAACCGGAGCTTTGTTAAACAAACTTACGAGACATAAGAAATTGTATGAAACTCTTATTGGTGTAGTTCCATCATACGAATAAATTATTATTCGTAATAAACAAAATACGAAGGCTAAAGTATCATGCATGAAAGGAGTACCCTTAAAAGTAAATATAAACTTCATCCGTTACAATATATCTTAAAGTATCAAACGAGTTTTTTTACATGATAAACGGAGATTGGTTAAACCAAACTTCCGAGATATAAGAAATTGTATGAAACTCTTATGAGTGTGGTTCCATCCTACGAAGTAAAATATTGTTCGTCATAAACCAAAAACCGTGGCTAAAGTATTATGCATGAATGGAGTACCGTTAAAAGTATATAATAAACTTTAAACATAAGAGTATTTAGCTTAAACTTTTAAACGAGTTTTATTACAAGATAACCGGAGCTTTGTTAAACAAACTTAGGACACATAAGAAATTGTATGAAACTCTTATTGGTGCAGTTCCAACATACGAATTAAATTTTTATTCGTAATAAACAAAATACGAAGGCTAAAGTATCACGTATGAAAGGAGTACCCTTAAAAGTAAATAACAAACTTCATCCGTTACAATATTTATCTTAAAGTATCAAACGAGTTTTTTTACATGATAAACGGAGTTCGGTTAAACAAAACTTCCGAGATATAAGAAATTGTATGAAACTCTTATGAGTGTGGTTCTATCCTACGAAGTAAAATATTGTTCGTCATAAACCAAATACCGAGGCTAAAGTATTATGCATGAATGGAGTACCGTTAAAAGTATATAATAAATTTCACACGTAAGAGTATTTAGCATAAACTTATAAATGAGTTTTATTAAAAGATAAGAAATTATATGAAACTCTTACGGGTGTGGTTCCATCCAACGAAGTAAATTATTATTCGTAATAAACGAAATTCCGAGGCTAAAGTATCATACATGAAAGGAGTACCGTTAAAAGTATATAATAAACATCATACGTAAGTGTATTTATCTTATACTTTTAAACGAGTTTTATTACAAGATAACCGGCGCTTTGTTAAACAAACTTAGGAGACATAAGAAATTGTATGAAATTCTTATTGGTGTAGTTCCATCATACGGATTAAATTTTTATTCGTAATAAAAAAAATACGAAGGCTAAAGTATCATGCATGAAAGGAGTACCCTTAAAAGTAAATAACAAACTTCATCCGTTACAATATTTATCTTAAAGTATCAAACGAGTTTTTTTACATGATAAACGGAGTTCGGTTAAACAAATCTTCCGAGATATAAGAAATTGTATGAAACTCTTATGAGTGTGGTTCCATCCAATGAAGTAAATTATTATTCGTAATAAACGAAATACCGAGGCCAAAATATCATACATGAAAGGAGTACCGTTAAAAGTATATAATAAACATCAACGTAAGTGTATTTAGCTTAAACTTTTAAACGAGTTTTATTACAAGATAACCGGAGCTTTGTTAAACATACTTAGGAGACATAAAAAATTGTATGAAACTCTTAATGGTGTAGTTCCATCATACGAATTAAATTTTTATTCGTAATAAACAAAATACGAAGGCTAAAGTATCATGCATGAAGGAGTTCCCTTAAAAGTAAATAACAAACTTCATCAGTAACAATATTTATCTTAAAGTATCAAACGAGTTTTTTTACATTATAAACGGAGTTCTGTTAAACAAAACTTCCGAGATATAAGAAATTGTATGAAACTCTTATGACTGTGGTTCCATCCTATGAAGTAAAATATTGTTCTTCATAAACCAAATACCGAGGCTAAAGTATTATGCATGAATGTAGTACCGTTAAAAGTATATAATAAACTTCACACGTAAGAGTATTTAGCATAAACGTTTAAACGAGTTTTATTACAAGATAAGAAATTATATGAAACTCTTACGGGTGTGGTTCCATCCAACGAAGTAAATTATTATTCGTAATAAACGAAATACCGAGGCTAAACTATCATACATGAAAGGAGTACCGTTAAAAGTATATAATAAACATCATACGTAAGTGTATTTAGCTTAAACTTTTAAACGAGTTTTATTACAAGATAACCGGAGCTTTGTTAAACAAACTTACGAGACATAAGAAATTGTATGAAACTCTTATTGGTGTAGTTCCATCATACGAATAAATTATTATTCGTAATAAACAAAATACGAAGGCTAAAGTATCATGCATGAAAGGAGTACCCTTAAAAGTAAATATAAACTTCATCCGTTACAATATATCTTAAAGTATCAAACGAGTTTTTTTACATGATAAACGGAGATTGGTTAAACCAAACTTCCGAGATATAAGAAATTGTATGAAACTCTTATGAGTGTGGTTCCATCCTACGAAGTAAAATATTGTTCGTCATAAACCAAAAACCGTGGCTAAAGTATTATGCATGAATGGAGTACCGTTAAAAGTATATAATAAACTTTAAACATAAGAGTATTTAGCTTAAACTTTTAAACGAGTTTTATTACAAGATAACCGGAGCTTTGCTAAACAAACTTAGGACACATAAGAAATTGTATGAAACTCTTATTGGTGCAGTTCCAACATACGAATTAAATTTTTATTCGTAATAAACAAAATACGAAGGCTAAAGTATCACGTATGAAAGGAGTACCCTTAAAAGTAAATAACAAACTTCATCCGTTACAATATTTATCTTAAAGTATCAAACGAGTTTTTTTACATGATAAACGGAGTTCGGTTAAACAAAACTTCCGAGATATAAGAAATTGTATGAAACTCTTATGAGTGTGGTTCTATCCTACGAAGTAAAATATTGTTCGTCATAAACCAAATACCGAGGCTAAAGTATTATGCATGAATGGAGTACCGTTAAAAGTATATAATAAATTTCACACGTAAGAGTATTTAGCATAAACTTATAAATGAGTTTTATTAAAAGATAAGAAATTATATGAAACTCTTACGGGTGTGGTTCCATCCAACGAAGTAAATTATTATTCGTAATAAACGAAATTCCGAGGCTAAAGTATCATACATGAAAGGAGTACCGTTAAAAGTATATAATAAACATCATACGTAAGTGTATTTATCTTATACTTTTAAACGAGTTTTATTACAAGATAACCGGCGCTTTGTTAAACAAACTTAGGAGACATAAGAAATTGTATGAAATTCTTATTGGTGTAGTTCCATCATACGGATTAAATTTTTATTCGTAATAAAAAAAATACGAAGGCTAAAGTATCATGCATGAAAGGAGTACCCTTAAAAGTAAATAACAAACTTCATCCGTTACAATATTTATCTTAAAGTATCAAACGAGTTTTTTTACATGATAAACGGAGTTCGGTTAAACAAATCTTCCGAGATATAAGAAATTGTATGAAACTCTTATGAGTGTGGTTCCATCCAATGAAGTAAATTATTATTCGTAATAAACGAAATACCGAGGCCAAAATATCATACATGAAAGGAGTACCGTTAAAAGTATATAATAAACATCAACGTAAGTGTATTTAGCTTAAACTTTTAAACGAGTTTTATTACAAGATAACCGGAGCTTTGTTAAACATACTTAGGAGACATAAAAAATTGTATGAAACTCTTAATGGTGTAGTTCCATCATACGAATTAAATTTTTATTCGTAATAAACAAAATACGAAGGCTAAAGTATCATGCATGAAGGAGTTCCCTTAAAAGTAAATAACAAACTTCATCAGTAACAATATTTATCTTAAAGTATCAAACGAGTTTTTTTACATTATAAACGGAGTTCTGTTAAACAAAACTTCCGAGATATAAGAAATTGTATGAAACTCTTATGACTGTGGTTCCATCCTATGAAGTAAAATATTGTTCTTCATAAACCAAATACCGAGGCTAAAGTATTATGCATGAATGTAGTACCGTTAAAAGTATATAATAAACTTCACACGTAAGAGTATTTAGCATAAACGTTTAAACGAGTTTTATTACACGATAAGAAATTATATGAAACTCTTACGGGTGTGGTTCCATCCAACGAAGTAAATTATTATTCGTAATAAACGAAATACCGAGGCTAAACTATCATACATGAAAGGAGTACCGTTAAAAGTATATAATAAACATCATACGTAAGTGTATTTAGCTTAAACTTTTAAACATGTTTTATTACAAGATAACCGGAGCTTTGTTAAACAAACTTACGAGACATAAGAAATTGTATGAAACTCTTATTGGTGTAGTTCCATCATACGAATAAATTATTATTCGTAATAAACAAAATACGAAGGCTAAAGTATCATGCATGAAAGGAGTACCCTTAAAAGTAAATATAAACTTCATCCGTTACAATATATCTTAAAGTATCAAACGAGTTTTTTTACATGATAAACGGAGATTGGTTAAACCAAACTTCCGAGATATAAGAAATTGTATGAAACTCTTATGAGTGTGGTTCCATCCTACGAAGTAAAATATTGTTCGTCATAAACCAAAAACCGTGGCTAAAGTATTATGCATGAATGGAGTACCGTTAAAAGTATATAATAAACTTTAAACATAAGAGTATTTAGCTTAGACTTTTAAACGAGTTTTATTACAAGATAACCGGAGCTTTGTTAAACAAACTTAGGAGACATAAGAAATTGTATGAAACTTTTATTGGTGTAGTTCCATCATACAAATTAAATTATTATTCGTAATAAAAAAATACGAAGGCTAAAGTATCACGTATGAAAGGAGTACCCTTAAAAGTAAATAACAAACTTCATCCGTTACAATATTTATCTTAAAGTATCAAACGAGTTTTTGTACATGATAAATGGAGTTCGGTTAAACAAAACTTCCGAGATATAAGAAATTGTATGAAACTCTTATGAGTGTGGTTCTATCCTACGAAGTAAAATATTGTTCGTCATAAACCAAATACCGAGGCTAAAGTATTATGCATGAATGGAGTACCGTTAAAAGTATATAATAAATTTCACACGTAAGAGTATTTAGCATAAACTTATAAATGAGTTTTATTAAAAGATAAGAAATTATATGAAACTCTTACGGGTGTGGTTCCATCCAACGAAGTAAATTATTATTCGTAATAAACGAAATTCCGAGGCTAAAGTATCATACATGAAAGGAGTACCGTTAAAAGTATATAATAAACATCATACGTAAGTGTATTTATCTTATACTTTTAAACGAGTTTTATTACAAGATAACCGGCGCTTTGTTAAACAAACTTAGGAGACATAAGAAATTGTATGAAATTCTTATTGGTGTAGTTCCATCATACGGATTAAATTTTTATTCGTAATAAAAAAAATACGAAGGCTAAAGTATCATGCATGAAAGGAGTACCCTTAAAAGTAAATAACAAACTTCATCCGTTACAATATTTATCTTAAAGTATCAAACGAGTTTTTTTACATGATAAACGGAGTTCGGTTAAACAAATCTTCCGAGATATAAGAAATTGTATGAAACTCTTATGAGTGTGGTTCCATCCAATGAAGTAAATTATTATTCGTAATAAACGAAATACCGAGGCCAAAATATCATACATGAAAGGAGTACCGTTAAAAGTATATAATAAACATCAACGTAAGTGTATTTAGCTTAAACTTTTAAACGAGTTTTATTACAAGATAACCGGAGCTTTGTTAAACATACTTAGGAGACATAAAAAATTGTATGAAACTCTTAATGGTGTAGTTCCATCATACGAATTAAATTTTTATTCGTAATAAACAAAATACGAAGGCTAAAGTATCATGCATGAAGGAGTTCCCTTAAAAGTAAATAACAAACTTCATCAGTAACAATATTTATCTTAAAGTATCAAACGAGTTTTTTTACATTATAAACGGAGTTCTGTTAAACAAAACTTCCGAGATATAAGAAATTGTATGAAACTCTTATGACTGTGGTTCCATCCTATGAAGTAAAATATTGTTCTTCATAAACCAAATACCGAGGCTAAAGTATTATGCATGAATGTAGTACCGTTAAAAGTATATAATAAACTTCACACGTAAGAGTATTTAGCATAAACGTTTAAACGAGTTTTATTACAAGATAAGAAATTATATGAAACTCTTACGGGTGTGGTTCCATCCAACGAAGTAAATTATTATTCGTAATAAACGAAATACCGAGGCTAAACTATCATACATGAAAGGAGTACCGTTAAAAGTATATAATAAACATCATACGTAAGTGTATTTAGCTTAAACTTTTAAACGAGTTTTATTACAAGATAACCGGAGCTTTGTTAAACAAACTTACGAGACATAAGAAATTGTATGAAACTCTTATTGGTGTAGTTCCATCATACGAATAAATTATTATTCGTAATAAACAAAATACGAAGGCTAAAGTATCATGCATGAAAGGAGTACCCTTAAAAGTAAATATAAACTTCATCCGTTACAATATATCTTAAAGTATCAAACGAGTTTTTTTACATGATAAACGGAGATTGGTTAAACCAAACTTCCGAGATATAAGAAATTGTATGAAACTCTTATGAGTGTGGTTCCATCCTACGAAGTAAAATATTGTTCGTCATAAACCAAAAACCGTGGCTAAAGTATTATGCATGAATGGAGTACCGTTAAAAGTATATCATAAACTTTAAACATAAGAGTATTTAGCTTAAACTTTTAAACGAGTTTTATTACAAGATAACCGGAGCTTTGTTAAACAAACTTAGGAGACATAAGAAATTGTATGAAACTTTTATTGGTGTAGTTCCATCATACAAATTAAATTATTATTCGTAATAAACAAAATACGAAGGCTAAAGTATCACGTATGAAAGGAGTACCCTTAAAAGTAAATAACAAACTTCATCCGTTACAATATTTATCTTAAAGTATCAAACGAGTTTTTTTACATGATAAACGGAGTTCGGTTAAACAAAACTTCCGAGATATAAGAAATTGTATGAAACTCTTATGAGTGTGGTTCTATCCTACGAAGTAAAATATTGTTCGTCATAAACCAAATACCGAGGCTAAAGTATTATGCATGAATGGAGTACCGTTAAAAGTATATAATAAATTTCACACGTAAGAGTATTTAGCATAAACTTATAAATGAGTTTTATTAAAAGATAAGAAATTATATGAAACTCTTACGGGTGTGGTTCCATCCAACGAAGTAAATTATTATTCGTAATAAACGAAATTCCGAGGCTAAAGTATCATACATGAAAGGAGTACCGTTAAAAGTATATAATAAACATCATACGTAAGTGTATTTATCTTATACTTTTAAACGAGTTTTATTACAAGATAACCGGCGCTTTGTTAAACAAACTTAGGAGACATAAGAAATTGTATGAAATTCTTATTGGTGTAGTTCCATCATACGGATTAAATTTTTATTCGTAATAAAAAAAATACGAAGGCTAAAGTATCATGCATGAAAGGAGTACCCTTAAAAGTAAATAACAAACTTCATCCGTTACAATATTTATCTTAAAGTATCAAACGAGTTTTTTTACATGATAAACGGAGTTCGGTTAAACAAATCTTCCGAGATATAAGAAATTGTATGAAACTCTTATGAGTGTGGTTCCATCCAATGAAGTAAATTATTATTCGTAATAAACGAAATACCGAGGCCAAAATATCATACATGAAAGGAGTACCGTTAAAAGTATATAATAAACATCAACGTAAGTGTATTTAGCTTAAACTTTTAAACGAGTTTTATTACAAGATAACCGGAGCTTTGTTAAACATACTTAGGAGACATAAAAAATTGTATGAAACTCTTAATGGTGTAGTTCCATCATACGAATTAAATTTTTATTCGTAATAAACAAAATACGAAGGCTAAAGTATCATGCATGAAGGAGTTCCCTTAAAAGTAAATAACAAACTTCATCAGTAACAATATTTATCTTAAAGTATCAAACGAGTTTTTTTACATTATAAACGGAGTTCTGTTAAACAAAACTTCCGAGATATAAGAAATTGTATGAAACTCTTATGACTGTGGTTCCATCCTATGAAGTAAAATATTGTTCTTCATAAACCAAATACCGAGGCTAAAGTATTATGCATGAATGTAGTACCGTTAAAAGTATATAATAAACTTCACACGTAAGAGTATTTAGCATAAACGTTTAAACGAGTTTTATTACAAGATAAGAAATTATATGAAACTCTTACGGGTGTGGTTCCATCCAACGAAGTAAATTATTATTCGTAATAAACGAAATACCGAGGCTAAACTATCATACATGAAAGGAGTACCGTTAAAAGTATATAATAAACATCATACGTAAGTGTATTTAGCTTAAACTTTTAAACGAGTTTTATTACAAGATAACCGGAGCTTTGTTAAACAAACTTACGAGACATAAGAAATTGTATGAAACTCTTATTGGTGTAGTTCCGTCATACGAATAAATTATTATTCGTAATAAACAAAATACGAAGGCTAAAGTATCATGCATGAAAGGAGTACCCTTAAAAGTAAATATAAACTTCATCCGTTACAATATATCTTAAAGTATCAAACGAGTTTTTTTACATGATAAACGGAGATTGGTTAAACCAAACTTCCGAGATATAAGAAATTGTATGAAACTCTTATGAGTGTGGTTCCATCCTACGAAGTAAAATATTGTTCGTCATAAACCAAAAACCGTGGCTAAAGTATTATGCATGAATGGAGTACCGTTAAAAGTATATAATAAACTTTAAACATAAGAGTATTTAGCTTAAACTTTTAAACGAGTTTTATTACAAGATAACCGGAGCTTTGTTAAACAAACTTAGGAGACATAAGAAATTGTATGAAACTTTTATTGGTGCAGTTCCAACATACAAATTAAATTTTTATTCGTAATAAACAAAATACGAAGGCTAAAGTATCACGTATGAAAGGAGTACCCTTAAAAGTAAATAACAAACTTCATCCGTTACAATATTTATCTTAAAGTATCAAACGAGTTTTTTTACATGATAAACGGAGTTCGGTTAAACAAAACTTCCGAGATATAAGAAATTGTATGAAACTCTTATGAGTGTGGTTCTATCCTACGAAGTAAAATATTGTTCGTCATAAACCAAATACCGAGGCTAAAGTATTATGCATGAATGGAGTACCGTTAAAAGTATATAATAAATTTCACACGTAAGAGTATTTAGCATAAACTTATAAATGAGTTTTATTAAAAGATAAGAAATTATATGAAACTCTTACGGGTGTGGTTCCATCCAACGAAGTAAATTATTATTCGTAATAAACGAAATTCCGAGGCTAAAGTATCATACATGAAAGGAGTACCGTTAAAAGTATATAATAAACATCATACGTAAGTGTATTTATCTTATACTTTTAAACGAGTTTTATTAAAAGATAACCGGCGCTTTGTTAAACAAACTTAGGAGACATAAGAAATTGTATGAAATTCTTATTGGTGTAGTTCCATCATACGGATTAAATTTTTATTCGTAATAAAAAAAATACGAAGGCTAAAGTATCATGCATGAAAGGAGTACCCTTAAAAGTAAATAACAAACTTCATCCGTTACAATATTTATCTTAAAGTATCAAACGAGTTTTTTTACATGATAAACGGAGTTCGGTTAAACAAATCTTCCGAGATATAAGAAATTGTATGAAACTCTTATGAGTGTGGTTCCATCCAATGAAGTAAATTATTATTCGTAATAAACGAAATACCGAGGCCAAAATATCATACATGAAAGGAGTACCGTTAAAAGTATATAATAAACATCAACGTAAGTGTATTTAGCTTAAACTTTTAAACGAGTTTTATTACAAGATAACCGGAGCTTTGTTAAACATACTTAGGAGACATAAAAAATTGTATGAAACTCTTAATGGTGTAGTTCCATCATACGAATTAAATTTTTATTCGTAATAAACAAAATACGAAGGCTAAAGTATCATGCATGAAGGAGTTCCCTTAAAAGTAAATAACAAACTTCATCAGTTACAATATTTATCTTAAAGTATCAAACGAGTTTTTTTACATTATAAACGGAGTTCTGTTAAACAAAACTTCCGAGATATAAGAAATTGTATGAAACTCTTATGACTGTGGTTCCATCCTATGAAGTAAAATATTGTTCTTCATAAACCAAATACCGAGGCTAAAGTATTATGCATGAATGTAGTACCGTTAAAAGTATATAATAAACTTCACACGTAAGAGTATTTAGCATAAGCATTTAAACGAGATTTATTACAAGATAAGAAATTATATGAAACTCTTACGGGTGTGGTTCCATCCAATGAAGTAAATTATTATTTGTAATAAACGAAATACCGAGGCTAAAGTATCATACATGAAAGGAGTACCGTTAAAAGTATATAATAAACATCATACGTAAGTGTATTTAGCTTAAACTTTTAAACGAGTTTTATTACAAGATAACCGGAGCTTTGTTAAACAAACTTAGGAGACATAAGAAATTGTATGAAATTCTTATTGGTGTAGTTCCATCATACGGATTAAATTTTTATTCGTAATAAAAAAAATACGAAGGCTAAAGTATCATGCATGTAAGGAGTACCCTTAAAAGTAAATAAAAAACTTCATCCGTTACAATATTTATCTTAAAGTATCAAACGAGTTTTTTTACATGATAAACGGAGTTCGGTTAAACAAAACTTCCGAGATATAAGAAATTGTATGAAACTCTTATGAGTGTGGTTCCATCCTACGAAGTAAAATATTGTTCGTCATAAACCAAAAACCGTGGCTAAAGTATTATGCATGAATGGAGTACCGTTAAAAGTATATAATAAACTTTAAACATAAGAGTATTTAGCTTAAACTTTTAAACGAGTTTTATTACAAGATAACCGGAGCTTTGTTAAACAAACTTAGGAGACATAAGAAATTGTATGAAACTTTTATTGGTGTAGTTCCATCATACAAATTAAATTATTATTCGTACTAAACAAAATACGAAGGCTAAAGTATCACGCATGAAAGGAGTACCCTTAAAAGTAAATAACAAAATTCATCCGTTACAATATTTATCTTAAAGTATCAAACGAGTTTTTTTACATGATAAACGGAGTTCGGTTAAACAAAACTTCCGAGATATAAGAAATTGTATGAAACTCTTATGAGTGTGGTTCTATCCTACGAAGTAAAATATTGTTCGTCATAAACCAAATACCGAGGCTAAAGTATTATGCATGAATGTAGTACCGTTAAAAGTATATAATAAACTTCACACGTAAGAGTATTTAGCATAAGCATTTAAACGAGATTTATTACAAGATAAGAAATTATATGAAACTCTTACGGGTGTGGTTCCATCCAATGAAGTAAATTATTATTTGTAATAAACGAAATACCGAGGCTAAAGTATCATACATGAAAGGAGTACCGTTAAAAGTATATAATAAACATCATACGTAAGTGTATTTAGCTTAAACTTTTAAACGAGTTTTATTACAAGATAACCGGAGCTTTGTTAAACAAACTTAGGAGACATAAGAAATTGTATGAAATTCTTGTTGGTGTAGTTCCAACATACGGATTAAATTTTTATTCGTAATAAAAAAAATACGAAGGCTAAAGTATCATGCATGTAAGGAGTACCCTTAAAAGTAAATAAAAAACTTCATCCGTTACAATATTTATCTTAAAGTATCAAACGAGTTTTTTTACATGATAAACGGAGTTCGGTTAAACAAAACTTCCGAGATATAAGAAATTGTATGAAACTCTTATGAGTGTGGTTCCATCCTACGAAGTAAAATATTGTTCGTCATAAACCAAAAACCGTGGCTAAAGTATTATGCATGAATGGAGTACCGTTAAAAGTATATAATAAACTTTAAACATAAGAGTATTTAGCTTAAACTTTTAAACGAGTTTTATTACAAGATAACCGGAGCTTTGTTAAACAAACTTAGGAGACATAAGAAATTGTATGAAACTTTTATTGGTGTAGTTCCATCATACAAATTAAATTATTATTCGTACTAAACAAAATACGAAGGATAAAGTATCACGCATGAAAGGAGTACCCTTAAAAGTAAATAACAAAATTCATCCGTTACAATATTTATCTTAAAGTATCAAACGAGTTTTTTTACATGATAAACGGAGTTCGGTTAAACAAAACTTCCGAGATATAAGAAATTGTATGAAACTCTTATGAGTGTGGTTCTATCCTACGAAGTAAAATATTGTTCGTCATAAACCAAATACCGAGGCTAAAGTATTATGCATGAATGGAGTACCGTTAAAAGTATATAATAAACTTCACACGTAAGAGTATTTAGCATAAACTTATAAATGAGTTTTATTAAAAGATAAGAAATTATATGAAACTCTTACGGGTGTGGTTCCATCCAACGAAGTAAATTATTATTCGTAATAAACGAAATACCGAGGCTAAAGTATCATACATGAAAGGAGTACCGTTAAAAGTATATAATAAACATCATACGTAAGTGTATTTAGCTTAAACTTTTAAACGAATTTTATTACAAGATAACCGGAGCTTTGTTAAACAAACTTACGAGACATAAGAAATTGTATGAAACTCTTATTGGTGTAGTTCCATCATACGAATAAATTATTATTCGTAATAAACAAAATAAGAAGGCTAAAGTATCATGCATGAAAGGAGTACCCTTAAAAGTAAATATAAACTTCATCCGTTACAATATATCTTAAAGTATCAAACGAGTTTTTTTACATGATAAACGGAGATTGGTTAAACCAAACTTCCGAGATATAAGAAATTGTATGAAACTCTTATGAGTGTGGTTCCATCCTACGAAGTAAAATATTGTTCGTCATAAACCAAAAACCGTGGCTAAAGTATTATGCATGAATGGAGTACCGTTAAAAGTATATAATAAACTTTAAACATAAGAGTATTTAGCTTAAACTTTTAAACGAGTTTTATTACAAGATAACCGGAGCTTTGTTAAACAAACTTAGGAGACATAAGAAATTGTATGAAACTTTTATTGGTGTAGTTCCATCATACAAATTAAATTATTATTCGTACTAAACAAAATACGAAGGCTAAAAGTATCACGCATGAAAGGAGTACCCTTAAAAGTAAATAACAAACTTCATCCGTTACAATATTTATCTTAAAGTATCAAACGAGTTTTTTTACATGATAAACGGAGTTCGGTTAAACAAAACTTCCGAGATATAAGAAATTGTATGAAACTCTTATGAGTGTGGTTCCATCCTACGAAGTAAAATATTTTTCGTCATAAACCAAATACCGAGGCTAAAGTATTATGCATGAATGGAGTACCGTTAAAAGTATATAATATTCTTCACACGTAAGAGTATTTAGCATAAACCTTTAAACGAGTTTTATTACAAGATAAGAAATTATATGAAACTCTTACGGGTGTGGTTCCATCCAACGAAGAAAATATTATTCGTAATAAACGAAATACCGAGGCTAAAGTATCATACATGAAAGGAGTACCGTTAAAAGTATATAATAAACATCATACGTAAGTGTATTTAGCTTAAACTTTTAAACGAGTTTTATTACAAGATAACCGGAGCTTTGTTAAACAAATTTAGGAGACATAAGAAATTGTATGAAACTCTTATTGGTGTAGTTCCATCATACGGATTAAATTTTTATTCGTAATAAACAAAATACGAAGGCTAAAGTATCATGCATGAAAGGAGTACCCTTAAAAGTAAATAACAAACTTCATCCGTTACAATATTTATCTTAAAGTATCAAACGAGTTTTTTTACATGATAAACGGAGTTCGGTTAAACAAAACTTCCGAGATATAAGAAATTGTATGAAACTCTTATGAGTGTGGTTCCATCCTACGAAGTAAAATATTGTTCGTCATAAACCAAAAACCGTGGCTAAAGTATTATGCATGAATGGAGTACCGTTAAAAGTATATAATAAACTTTAAACGTAAGAGTATTTAGCTTAAACTTTTAAACGAGTTTTATTACAAGATAACCGGAGCTTTGTTAAACAAACTTAGGAGACATAAGAAATTGTATGAAACTTTTATTGGTGTAGTTCCATCATACAAATTAAATTATTATTCGTACTAAACAAAATACGAAGGCTAAAGTATCACGCATGAAAGGAGTACTCTTAAAAGTAAATAACAAAATTCATCCGTTACAATATTTATCTTAAAGTATCAAACGAGTTTTTTTACATGATAAACGGAGTTCGGTTAAACAAAACTTCCGAGATATAAGAAATTGTATGAAACTCTTATGAGTGTGGTTCTATCCTACGAAGTAAAATATTGTTCGTCATAAACCAAATACCGAGGCTAAAGTATTATGCATGAATGGAGTACCGTTAAAAGTATATAATAAACTTCACACGTAAGAGTATTTAGCATAAACTTATAAATGAGTTTTATTAAAAGATAAGAAATTATATGAAACTCTTACGGGTGTGGTTCCATCCAACGAAGTAAATTATTATTCGTAATAAACGAAATACCGAGGCTAAAGTATCATACATGAAAGGAGTACCGTTAAAAGTATATAATAAACATCATACGTAAGTGTATTTAGCTTAAACTTTTAAACGAATTTTATTACAAGATAACCGGAGCTTTGTTAAACAAACTTACGAGACATAAGAAATTGTATGAAACTCTTATTGGTGTAGTTCCATCATACGAATAAATTATTATTCGTAATAAAAAAAATACGAAGGCTAAAGTATCATGCATGAAAGGAGTACCCTTAAAAGTAAATATAAACTTCATCCGTTACAATATATCTTAAAGTATCAAACGAGTTTTTTTACATGATAAACGGAGATTGGTTAAACCAAACTTCCGAGATATAAGAAATTGTATGAAACTCTTATGAGTGTGGTTCCATCCTACGAAGTAAAATATTGTTCGTCATAAACCAAAAACCGTGGCTAAAGTATTATGCATGAATGGAGTACCGTTAAAAGTATATAATAAACTTTAAACGTAAGAGTATTTAGCTTACACTTTTAAACGAGTTTTATTACAAGATAACCGGAGCTTTGTTAAACAAACTTAGGAGACATAAGAAATTGTATGAAACTTTTATTGGTGTAGTTCCATCATACAAATTAAATTATTATTCGTACTAAACAAAATACGAAGGCTAAAGTATCACGCATGAAAGGAGTACCCTTAAAAGTAAATAACAAAATTCATCCGTTACAATATTTATCTTAAAGTATCAAACGAGTTTTTTTACATGATAAACGGAGTTCGGTTAAACAAAACTTCCGAGATATAAGAAATTGTATGAAACTTTTATGAGTGTGGTTCTATCCTACGAAGTAAAATATTGTTCGTCATAAACCAAATACCGAGGCTAAAGTATTATGCATGAATGGAGTACCGTTAAAAGTATATAATAAACTTCACACGTAAGAGTATTTAGCATAAACTTATAAATGAGTTTTATTAAAAGATAAGAAATTATATGAAACTCTTACGGGTGTGGTTCCATCCAACGAAGTAAATTATTATTCGTAATAAACGAAATACCGAGGCTAAAGTATCATACATGAAAGGAGTACCGTTAAAAGTATATAATAAACATCATACGTAAGTGTATTTAGCTTAAACTTTTAAACGAATTTTATTACAAGATAACCGGAGCTTTGTTAAACAAACTTACGAGACATAAGAAATTGTATGAAACTCTTATTGGTGTAGTTCCATCATACGAATAAATTATTATTCGTAATAAAAAAAATACGAAGGCTAAAGTATCATGCATGAAAGGAGTACCCTTAAAAGTAAATATAAACTTCATCCGTTACAATATATCTTAAAGTATCAAACGAGTTTTTTTACATGATAAACGGAGATTGGTTAAACCAAACTTCCGAGATATAAGAAATTGTATGAAACTCTTATGAGTGTGGTTCCATCCTACGAAGTAAAATATTGTTCGTCATAAACCAAAAACCGTGGCTAAAGTATTATGCATGAATGGAGTACCGTTAAAAGTATATAATATTCTTCACACGTAAGAGTATTTAGCATAAACCTTTAAACGAGTTTTATTACAAGATAAGAAATTATATGAAACTCTTACGGGTGTGGTTCCATCCAACGAAGAAAATATTATTCGTAATAAACGAAATACCGAGGCTAAAGTATCATACATGAAAGGAGTACCGTTAAAAGTATATAATAAACATCATACGTAAGTGTATTTAGCTTAAACTTTTAAACGAGTTTTATTACAAGATAACCGGAGCTTTGTTAAACAAATTTAGGAGACATAAGAAATTGTATGAAACTCTTATTGGTGTAGTTCCATCATACGGATTAAATTTTTATTCGTAATAAACAAAATACGAAGGCTAAAGTATCATGCATGAAAGGAGTACCCTTAAAAGTAAATAACAAACTTCATCCGTTACAATATTTATCTTAAAGTATCAAACGAGTTTTTTTACATGATAAACGGAGTTCGGTTAAACAAAACTTCCGAGATATAAGAAATTGTATGAAACTCTTATGAGTGTGGTTCCATCCAATGAAGTAAATTATTATTCGTAATAAACGAAATACCGAGGCTAAAATATCATACATGAAAGGAGTACCGTTAAAAGTATATAATAAACATCATACGTAAGTGTATTTAGCTTAAACTTTTAAACGAGTTTTATTACAAGATAACCGGAGCTTTGGTAAACATACTTAGGAGACATAAAAAATTGTATGAAACTCTTAATGGTGTAGTTCCATCATCCGAATTAAATTTTTATTCGTAATAAACAAAATACGAAGGATAAAGTATCATGCATGAAGGAGTTCCCTTAAAAGTAAATAACAAACTTCATCAGTTACAATATTTATCTTAAAGTATTAAACGAGTTTTTTTACATTATAAACGGAGTTCGGTTAAACAAAACTTCCGAGATATAAGAAATTGTATGAAACTCTTATGAGTGTGGTTCCATCCTACGAAGTAAAATATTGTTCTTCATAAACCAAATACCGAGGCTAAAGTATTATGCATGGATGTAGTACCGTTAAAAGTATATAATAAACTTCACACGTAAGAGTATTTAGCATAAACGTTTAAACGAGTTTTATTATAAGATAAGAAATTATATGAAACTCTTACGGGTGTGGTTCCATCCAACGAAGTAAATTATTATTCGTAATAAACGAAATACCGAGGCTAAACTATCATACATGAAAGGAGTACCGTTAAAAGTATATAATAAACATCATACGTAAGTGTATTTAGCTTAAACTTTTAAATGGGTTTTATTACAAGATAACCGGAGCTTTGTTAAACAAACTTACGAGACATAAGAAATTGTATGAAACTCTTATTGGTGTAGTTCCATCATACGAATAAATTATTATTCGTAATAAACAAAATAAGAAGGCTAAAGTATCATGCATGAAAGGAGTACCCTTAAAAGTAAATATAAACTTCATCCGTTACAATATATCTTAAAGTATCAAACGAGTTTTTTTACATGATAAACGGAGATTGGTTAAACCAAACTTCCGAGATATAAGAAATTGTATGAAACTCTTATGACTGTGGTTCCATCCTACGAAGTAAAATATTGTTCGTCATAAACCAAAAACCGTGGCTAAAGTATTATGCATGAATGGAGTACCGTTAAAAGTATATAATAAACTTTAAACATAAGAGTATTTAGCTTAAACTTTTAAACGAGTTTTATTACAAGATAACCGGAGCTTTGTTAAACATACTTAGGAGAGATAAAAAATTGTATGAAACTCTTAATGGTGTAGTTCCATCATCCGAATTAAATTATTATTCGTACTAAACAAAATGCGAAGGCTAAAAGTATCACGCATGAAAGGAGTACCCTTAAAAGTAAATAACAAACTTCATCAGTTACAATATTTATCTTAAAGTATTAAACGAGTTTTTTTACATTATAAACGGAGTTCGGTTAAACAAAACTTCCGAGATATAAGAAATTGTATGAAACTCTTATAAGTGTGGTTCCATCCTACGAAGTAAAATATTGTTCGTCATAAACCAAATACCGAGGCTAAAGTATTATGCATGAATGGAGTACCGTTAAAAGTATATAATATTCTTCACACGTAAGAGTATTTAGCATAAACCTTTAAACGAGTTTTATTACAAGATAAGAAATTATATGAAACTCTTACGGGTGTGGTTCCATCCAACGAAGAAAATATTATTCGTAATAAACGAAATACCGAGGCTAAAGTATCATACATGAAAGGAGTACCGTTAAAAGTATATAATAAACATCATACGTAAGTGTATTTAGCTTAAACTTTTAAACGAGTTTTATTACAAGATAACCGGAGCTTTGTTAAACAAAGTTAGGAGACATAAGAAATTGTACGAAACTCTTATTGGTGTAGTTCCATCATACGGATTAAATTTTTATTCGTAATAAACAAAATACGAAGGCTAAAGTATCATGCATGAAAGGAGTACCCTTAAAAGTAAATAACAAACTTCATCCGTTACAATATTTATCTTAAAGTATCAAACGAGTTTTTTTACATGATAAACGGAGTTCGGTTAAACAAAACTTCCGAGATATAAGAAATTGTATGAAACTCTTATGAGTGTGGTTCCATCCAATGAAGTAAATTATTATTCGTAATAAACGAAATACCGAGGCTAAAATATCATACATGAAAGGAGTACCGTTAAAAGTATATAATAAACATCATACGTAAGTGTATTTAGCTTAAACTTTTAAACGAGTTTTATTACAAGATAACCGGAGCTTTGTTAAACATACTTAGGAGACATAAAAAATTGTATGAAACTCTTAATGGTGTAGTTCCATCATCCGAATTAAATTTTTATTCGTAATAAACAAAATACGAAGGCTAAAGTATCATGCATGAAGGAGTTCCCTTAAAAGTAAATAACAAACTTCATCAGTTACAATATTTATCTTAAAGTATTAAACGAGTTTTTATACATTATAAACGGAGTTCGGTTAAACAAAACTTCCGAGATATAAGAAATTGTATGAAACTCTTATGAGTGTGGTTCCATCCTACGAAGTAAAATATTGTTCTTCATAAACCAAATACCGAGGCTAAAGTATTATGCATGGATGTAGTACCGTTAAAAGTATATAATAAACTTCACACGTAAGAGTATTTAGCATAAACGTTTAAACGAGTTTTATTACAAGATAAGAAATTATATGAAACTCTTACGGGTGTGGTTCCATCCAACGAAGTAAATTATTATTCGTAATAAACGAAATACCGAGGCTAAACTATCATACATGAAAGTAGTACCGTTAAAAGTATATAATAAACATCATACGTAAGTGTATTTAGCTTAAACTTTTAAATGGGTTTTATTACAAGATAACCGGAGCTTTGTTAAACAAACTTACGAGACATAAGAAATTGTATGAAACTCTTATTGGTGTAGTTCCATCATACGAATAAATTATTATTCGTAATAAACAAAATAAGAAGGCTAAAGTATCATGCATGAAAGGAGTACCCTTAAAAGTAAATATAAACTTCATCCGTTACAATATATCTTAAAGTATCAAACGAGTTTTTTTACATGATAAACGGAGATTGGTAAAACCAAACTTCCGAGATATAAGAAATTGTATGAAACTCTTATGAGTGTGGTTCCATCCTACGAAGTAAAATATTGTTCGTCATAAACCAAAAACCGTGGCTAAAGTATTATGCATGAATGGAGTACCGTTAAAAGTATATAATAAACTTTAAACATAAGAGTATTTAGCTTAAACTTTTAAACGAGTTTTATTACAAGATAACCGGAGCTTTGTTAAACATACTTAGGAGACATAAAAAATTGTATGAAACTCTTAATGGTGTAGTTCCATCATCCGAATTAAATTTTTATTCGTAATAAACAAAATACGAAGGCTAAAGTATCATGCATGAAGGAGTTCCCTTAAAAGTAAATAACAAACTTCATCAGTTACAATATTTATCTTAAAGTATTAAACGAGTTTTTATACATTATAAACGGAGTTCGGTTAAACAAAACTTCCGAGATATAAGAAATTGTATGAAACTCTTATGAGTGTGGTTCCATCCTACGAAGTAAAATATTGTTCTTCATAAACCAAATACCGAGGCTAAAGTATTATGCATGAATGTAGTACCGTTAAAAGTATATAATAAACTTCACACTTAAGAGTATTTAGCATAAACGTTTAAACGAGTTTTATTACAAGATAAGAAATTATATGAAACTCTTACGGGTGTGGTTCCATCCAACGAAGTAAATTATTATTCGTAATAAACGAAATACCGAGGCTAAACTATCATACATGAAAGGAGTACCGTTAAAAGTATATAATAAACATCATACGTAAGTGTATTTAGCTTAAACTTTTAAATGGGTTTTATTACAAGATAACCGGAGCTTTGTTAAACAAACTTACGAGACATAAGAAATTGTATGAAACTCTTAATGGTGTAGTTCCATCATCCGAATTAAATTTTTATTCGTAATAAACAAAATAAGAAGGCTAATGTATCATGCATGAAAGGAGTACCCTTAAAAGTAAATATAAACTTCATCCGTTACAATATATCTTAAAGTATCAAACGAGTTTTTTTACATGATAAACGGAGATTGGTTAAACCAAACTTCCGAGATATAAGAAATTGTATGAAACTCTTATGAGTGTGGTTCCATCCTACGAAGTAAAATATTGTTCGTCATAAACCAAAAACCGTGGCTAAAGTATTATGCATGAATGGAGTACCGTTAAAAGTATATAATAAACTTTAAACATAAGAGTATTTAGCTTAAACTTTTAAACGAGTTTTATTACAAGATAACCGGAGCTTTGTTAAACATACTTAGGAGACATAAAAAATTGTATGAAACTCTTAATGGTGTAGTTCCATCATCCGAATTAAATTTTTATTCGTAATAAACAAAATACGAAGGCTAAAGTATCATGCATGAAGGAGTTCCCTTAAAAGTAAATAACAAACTTCATCAGTTATAATATTTATCTTAAAGTATTAAACGAGTTTTTTTACATTATAAACGGAGTTCGGTTAAACAAAACTTCCGAGATATAAGAAATTGTATGAAACTCGTATGAGTGTGGTTCCATCCTACGAAGTAAAATATTGTTCTTCATAAACCAAATACCGAGGCTAAAGTATTATGCATGAATGTAGTACCGTTAAAAGTATATAATAAACTTCACACGTAAGAGTATTTAGCATAAACGTTTAAACGAGTTTTATTACAAGATAAGAAATTATATGTAACTCTTACGGGTGTGGTTCCATCCAACGAAGTAAATTATTATTCGTAATAAACGAAATACCGAGGCTAAACTATCATACATGAAAGGAGTACCGTTAAAAGTATATAATAAACATCATACGTAAGTGTATTTAGCTTAAACTTTTAAATGGGTTTTATTACAAGATAACCGGATCTTTGTTAAACAAACTTACAAGACATAAGAAATTGTATGAAACTCTTATTGGTGTAGTTCCATCATACGAATAAATTATTATTCGTAATAAACAAAATAAGAAGGCTAAAGTATCATGCATGAAAGGAGTACCCTTAAAAGTAAATATAAACTTCATCCGTTACAATATATCTTAAAGTATCAAACGAGTTTTTTTACATGATAAACGGAGTTCGGTTAAACCAAACTTCCGAGATATAAGAAATTGTATGAAACTCTTATGAGTGTGGTTCCATCCTACGAAGTAAAATATTGTTCGTCATAAACCAAAAACCGTGGCTAAAGTATTATGCATGAATGGAGTACCGTTAAAAGTATATAATAAACTTTAAACATAAGAGTATTTAGCTTAAACTTTTAAACGAGTTTTATTACAAGATAACCGGAGCTTTGTTAAACATACTTAGGAGACATAAAAAATTGTATGAAACTCTTAATGGTGTAGTTCCATCATCCGAATTAAATTTTTATTCGTAATAAACAAAATACGAAGGCTAAAGTATCATGCATGAAGGAGTTCCCTTAAAAGTAAATAACAAACTTCATCAGTTATAATATTTATCTTAAAGTATTAAACGAGTTTTTTTACATTATAAACGGAGTTCGGTTAAACAAAACTTCCGAGATATAAGAAATTGTATGAAACTCGTATGAGTGTGGTTCCATCCTACGAAGTAAAATATTGTTCTTCATAAACCAAATACCGAGGCTAAAGTATTATGCATGAATGTAGTACCGTTAAAAGTATATAATAAACTTCACACGTAAGAGTATTTAGCATAAACGTTTAAACGAGTTTTATTACAAGATAAGAAATTATATGTAACTCTTACGGGTGTGGTTCCATCCAACGAAGTAAATTATTATTCGTAATAAACGAAATACCGAGGCTAAACTATCATACATGAAAGGAGTACCGTTAAAAGTATATAATAAACATCATACGTAAGTGTATTTAGCTTAAACTTTTAAATGGGTTTTATTACAAGATAACCGGATCTTTGTTAAACAAACTTACAAGACATAAGAAATTGTATGAAACTCTTATTGGTGTAGTTCCATCATACGAATAAATTATTATTCGTAATAAACAAAATAAGAAGGCTAAAGTATCATGCATGAAAGGAGTACCCTTAAAAGTAAATATAAACTTCATCCGTTACAATATATCTTAAAGTATCAAACGAGTTTTTTTACATGATAAACGGAGTTCGGTTAAACCAAACTTCCGAGATATAAGAAATTGTATGAAACTCTTATGAGTGTTGTTCCATCCTACGAAGTAAAATATTGTTCGTCATAAACCAAAAACCGTGGCTAAAGTATCATACATGAAAGGAGTACCGTTAAAAGTATATAATAAACATCATACGTAAGTGTATTTAGCTTAAACTTTTAAACGAGTTTTATTACAAGATAACCGGAGCTTTGTTAAACATACTTAGGAGACATAAAAAATTGTATGAAACTCTTAATGGTGTAGTTCCATCATCCGAATTAAATTTTTATTCGTAATAAACAAAATACGAAGGCTAAAGTATCATGCATGAAGGAGTTCCCTTAAAAGTAAATAACAAACTTCATCAGTTATAATATTTATCTTAAAGTATTAAACGAGTTTTTTTACATTATAAACGGAGTTCGGTTAAACAAAACTTCCGAGATATAAGAAATTGTATGAAACTCGTATGAGTGTGGTTCCATCCTACGAAGTAAAATATTGTTCTTCATAAACCAAATACCGAGGCTAAAGTATTATGCATGAATGTAGTACCGTTAAAAGTATATAATAAACTTCACACGTAAGAGTATTTAGCATAAACGTTTAAACGAGTTTTATTACAAGATAAGAAATTATATGTAACTCTTACGGGTGTGGTTCCATCCAACGAAGTAAATTATTATTCGTAATAAACGAAATACCGAGGCTAAACTATCATACATGAAAGGAGTACCGTTAAAAGTATATAATAAACATCATACGTAAGTGTATTTAGCTTAAACTTTTAAATGGGTTTTATTACAAGATAACCGGATCTTTGTTAAACAAACTTACAAGACATAAGAAATTGTATGAAACTCTTATTGGTGTAGTTCCATCATACGAATAAATTATTATTCGTAATAAACAAAATAAGAAGGCTAAAGTATCATGCATGAAAGGAGTACCCTTAAAAGTAAATATAAACTTCATCCGTTACAATATATCTTAAAGTATCAAACGAGTTTTTTTACATGATAAACGGAATTCGGTTAAACCAAACTTCCGAGATATAAGAAATTGTATGAAACTCTTATGAGTGTTGTTCCATCCTACGAAGTAAAATATTGTTCGTCATAAACCAAAAACCGTGGCTAAAGTATCATACATGAAAGGAGTACCGTTAAAAGTATATAATAAACATCATACGTAAGTGTATTTAGCTTAAACTTTTAAACGAGTTTTATTACAAGATAACCGGAGCTTTGTTAAACATACTTAGGAGACATAAAAAATTGTATGAAACTCTTAATGGTGTAGTTCCATCATCCGAATTAAATTTTTATTCGTAATAAACAAAATACGAAGGCTAAAGTATCATGCATGAAGGAGTTCCCTTAAAAGTAAATAACAAACTTCATCAGTTACAATATTTATCTTAAAGTATTAAACGAGTTTTTTTACATTATAAACGGAGTTCGGTTAAACAAAACTTCCGAGATATAAGAAATTGTATGAAACTCTTATGAGTGTGGTTCCATCCTACGAAGTAAAATATTGTTCTTCATAAACCAAATACCGAGGCTAAAGTATTATGCATGAATGTAGTACCGTTAAAAGTATATAATAAACTTCACACGTAAGAGTATTTAGCATAAACGTTTAAACGAGTTTTATTACAAGATAAGAAATTATATGAAACTCTTACGGGTGTGGTTCCATCCAACGAAGTAAATTATTATTCGTAATAAACGAAATACCGAGGCTAAACTATCATACATGAAAGGAGTACCGTTAAAAGTATATAATAAACATCATACGTAAGTGTATTTAGCTTAAACTTTTAAATGGGTTTTATTACAAGATAACCAGAGCTTTGTTAAACAAACTTACGAGACATAAGAAATTGTATGAAACTCTTATTGGTGTAGTTCCATCATACGAATAAATTATTATTCGTAATAAACAAAATAAGAAGGCTAAAGTATCATGCATGAAAGGAGTACCCTTAAAAGTAAATATAAACTTCATCCGTTACAATATATCTTAAAGTATCAAACGAGTTTTTTTACATGATAAACGGAGATTGGTTAAACCAAACTTCCGAGATATAAGAAATTGTATGAAACTCTTATGAGTGTGGTTCCATCCTACGAAGTAAAATATTGTTCGTCATAAACCAAAAACCGTGGCTAAAGTATTATGCATGAATGGAGTACCGTTAAAAGTATATAATAAACTTTAAACATAAGAGTATTTAGCTTAAACTTTTAAACGAGTTTTATTACAAGATAACCGGAGCTTTGTTAAACATACTTAGGAGACATAAAAAATTGTATGAAACTCTTAATGGTGTAGTTCCATCATACGAATTAAATTTTTATTCGTAATAAACAAAATACGAAGGCTAAAGTATCATGCATGAAGGAGTTCCCTTAAAAGTAAATAACAAACTTCATCAGTTATAATATTTATCTTAAAGTATTAAACGAGTTTTTTTACATTATAAACGGAGTTCGGTTAAACAAAACTTCCGAGATATAAGAAATTGTATGAAACTCGTATGAGTGTGGTTCCATCCTACGAAGTAAAATATTGTTCTTCATAAACCAAATACCGAGGCTAAAGTATTATGCATGAATGTAGTACCGTTAAAAGTATATAATAAACTTCACACGTAAGAGTATTTAGCATAAACGTTTAAACGAGTTTTATTACAAGATAAGAAATTATATGTAACTCTTACGGGTGTGGTTCCATCCAACGAAGTAAATTATTATTCGTAATAAACGAAATACCGAGGCTAAACTATCATACATGAAAGGAGTACCGTTAAAAGTATATAATAAACATCATACGTAAGTGTATTTAGCTTAAACTTTTAAATGGGTTTTATTACAAGATAACCGGATCTTTGTTAAACAAACTTACAAGACATAAGAAATTGTATGAAACTCTTTTTGGTGTAGTTCCATCATACGAATAAATTATTATTCGTAATAAACAAAATAAGAAGGCTAAAGTATCATGCATGAAAGGAGTACCCTTAAAAGTAAATATAAACTTCATCCGTTACAATATATCTTAAAGTATCAAACGAGTTTTTTTACATGATAAACGGAGTTCGGTTAAACCAAACTTCCGAGATATAAGAAATTGTATGAAACTCTTATGAGTGTGGTTCCATCCTACGAAGTAAAATATTGTTCGTCATAAACCAAAAACCGTGGCTAAAGTATCATACATGAAAGGAGTACCGTTAAAAGTATATAATAAACATCATACGTAAGTGTATTCAGCTTAAACTTTTAAACGAGTTTTATTACAAGATAACCGGAGCTTTGTTAAACATACTTAGGAGACATAAAAAATTGTATGAAACTCTTAATGGTGTAGTTCCATCATCCGAATTAAATTTTTATTCGTAATAAACAAAATACGAAGGCTAAAGTATCATGCATGAAGGAGTTCCCTTAAAAGTAAATAACAAACTTCATCAGTTACAATATTTATCTTAAAGTATTAAACGAGTTTTTTTACATTATAAACGGAGTTCGGTTAAACAAAACTTCCGAGATATAAGAAATTGTATGAAACTCGTATGAGTGTGGTTCCATCCTACGAAGTAAAATATTGTTCTTCATAAACCAAATACCGAGGCTAAAGTATTATGCATGAATGTAGTACCGTTAAAAGTATATAATAAACTTCACACGTAAGAGTATTTAGCATAAACGTTTAAACGAGTTTTATTACAAGATAAGAAATTATATGTAACTCTTACGGGTGTGGTTCCATCCAACGAAGTAAATTATTATTCGTAATAAACGAAATACCGAGGCTAAACTATCATACATGAAAGGAGTACCGTTAAAAGTATATAATAAACATCATACGTAAGTGTATTTAGCTTAAACTTTTAAATGGGTTTTATTACAAGATAACCGGATCTTTGTTAAACAAACTTACAAGACATAAGAAATTGTATGAAACTCTTATTGGTGTAGTTCCATCATACGAATAAATTATTATTCGTAATAAACAAAATAAGAAGGCTAAAGTATCATGCATGAAAGGAGTACCCTTAAAAGTAAATATAAACTTCATCCGTTACAATATATCTTAAAGTATCAAACGAGTTTTTTTACATGATAAACGGAATTCGGTTAAACCAAACTTCCGAGATATAAGAAATTGTATGAAACTCTTATGAGTGTTGTTCCATCCTACGAAGTAAAATATTGTTCGTCATAAACCAAAAACCGTGGCTAAATTATCATACATGAAAGGAGTACCGTTAAAAGTATATAATAAACATCATACGTAAGTGTATTTAGCTTAAACTTTTAAACGAGTTTTATTACAAGATAACCGGAGCTTTGTTAAACATACTTAGGAGACATAAAAAATTGTATGAAACTCTTAATGGTGTAGTTCCATCATCCGAATTAAATTTTTATTCGTAATAAACAAAATACGAAGGCTAAAGTATCATGCATGAAGGAGTTCCCTTAAAAGTAAATAACAAACTTCATCAGTTACAATATTTATCTTAAAGTATTAAACGAGTTTTTTTACATTATAAACGGAGTTCGGTTAAACAAAACTTCCGAGATATAAGAAATTGTATGAAACTCTTATGAGTGTGGTTCCATCCTACGAAGTAAAATATTGTTCTTCATAAACCAAATACCGAGGCTAAAGTATTATGCATGAATGTAGTACCGTTAAAAGTATATAATAAACTTCACACGTAAGAGTATTTAGCATAAACGTTTAAACGAGTTTTATTACAAGATAAGAAATTATATGAAACTCTTACGGGTGTGGTTCCATCCAACGAAGTAAATTATTATTCGTAATAAACGAAATACCGAGGCTAAACTATCATACATGAAAGGAGTACCGTTAAAAGTATATAATAAACATCATACGTAAGTGTATTTAGCTTAAACTTTTAAATGGGTTTTATTACAAGATAACCAGAGCTTTGTTAAACAAACTTACGAGACATAAGAAATTGTATGAAACTCTTATTGGTGTAGTTCCATCATACGAATAAATTATTATTCGTAATAAACAAAATAAGAAGGCTAAAGTATCATGCATGAAAGGAGTACCCTTAAAAGTAAATATAAACTTCATCCGTTACAATATATCTTAAAGTATCAAACGAGTTTTTTTACATGATAAACGGAGATTGGTTAAACCAAACTTCCGAGATATAAGAAATTGTATGAAACTCTTATGAGTGTGGTTCCATCCTACGAAGTAAAATATTGTTCGTCATAAACCAAAAACCGTGGCTAAAGTATTATGCATGAATGGAGTACCGTTAAAAGTATATAATAAACTTTAAACATAAGAGTATTTAGCTTAAACTTTTAAACGAGTTTTATTACAAGATAACCGGAGCTTTGTTAAACATACTTAGGAGACATAAAAAATTGTATGAAACTCTTAATGGTGTAGTTCCATCATCCGAATTAAATTTTTATTCGTAATAAACAAAATACGAAGGCTAAAGTATCATGCATGAAGGAGTTCCCTTAAAAGTAAATAACAAACTTCATCAGTTATAATATTTATCTTAAAGTATTAAACGAGTTTTTTTACATTATAAACGGAGTTCGGTTAAACAAAACTTCCGAGATATAAGAAATTGTATGAAACTCGTATGAGTGTGGTTCCATCCTACGAAGTAAAATATTGTTCTTCATAAACCAAATACCGAGGCTAAAGTATTATGCATGAATGTAGTACCGTTAAAAGTATATAATAAACTTCACACGTAAGAGTATTTAGCATAAACGTTTAAACGAGTTTTATTACAAGATAAGAAATTATATGTAACTCTTACGGGTGTGGTTCCATCCAACGAAGTAAATTATTATTCGTAATAAACGAAATACCGAGGCTAAACTATCATACATGAAAGGAGTACCGTTAAAAGTATATAATAAACATCATACGTAAGTGTATTTAGCTTAAACTTTTAAATGGGTTTTATTACAAGATAACCGGATCTTTGTTAAACAAACTTACAAGACATAAGAAATTGTATGAAACTCTTTTTGGTGTAGTTCCATCATACGAATAAATTATTATTCGTAATAAACAAAATAAGAAGGCTAAAGTATCATGCATGAAAGGAGTACCCTTAAAAGTAAATATAAACTTCATCCGTTACAATATATCTTAAAGTATCAAACGAGTTTTTTTACATGATAAACGGAGTTCGGTTAAACCAAACTTCCGAGATATAAGAAATTGTATGAAACTCTTATGAGTGTGGTTCCATCCTACGAAGTAAAATATTGTTCGTCATAAACCAAAAACCGTGGCTAAAGTATCATACATGAAAGGAGTACCGTTAAAAGTATATAATAAACATCATACGTAAGTGTATTCAGCTTAAACTTTTAAACGAGTTTTATTACAAGATAACCGGAGCTTTGTTAAACATACTTAGGAGACATAAAAAATTGTATGAAACTCTTAATGGTGTAGTTCCATCATCCGAATTAAATTTTTATTCGTAATAAACAAAATACGAAGGCTAAAGTATCATGCATGAAGGAGTTCCCTTAAAAGTAAATAACAAACTTCATCAGTTACAATATTTATCTTAAAGTATTAAACGAGTTTTTTTACATTATAAACGGAGTTCGGTTAAACAAAACTTCCGAGATATAAGAAATTGTATGAAACTCTTATGAGTGTGGTTCCATCCTACGAAGTAAAATATTGTTCTTCATAAACCAAATACCGAGGCTAAAGTATTATGCATGAATGTAGTACCGTTAAAAGTATATAATAAACTTCACACGTAAGAGTATTTAGCATAAACGTTTAAACGAGTTTTATTACAAGATAAGAAATTATATGAAACTCTTACGGGTGTGGTTCCATCCAACGAAGTAAATTATTATTCGTAATAAACGAAATACCGAGGCTAAACTATCATACATGAAAGGAGTACCGTTAAAAGTATATAATAAACATCATACGTAAGTGTATTTAGCTTAAACTTTTAAATGGGTTTTATTACAAGATAACCAGAGCTTTGTTAAACAAACTTACGAGACATAAGAAATTGTATGAAACTCTTATTGGTGTAGTTCCATCATACGAATAAATTATTATTCGTAATAAACAAAATAAGAAGGCTAAAGTATCATGCATGAAAGGAGTACCCTTAAAAGTAAATATAAACTTCATCCGTTACAATATATCTTAAAGTATCAAACGAGTTTTTTTACATGATAAACGGAGATTGGTTAAACCAAACTTCCGAGATATAAGAAATTGTATGAAACTCTTATGAGTGTGGTTCCATCCTACGAAGTAAAATATTGTTCGTCATAAACCAAAAACCGTGGCTAAAGTATTATGCATGAATGGAGTACCGTTAAAAGTATATAATAAACTTTAAACATAAGAGTATTTAGCTTAAACTTTTAAACGAGTTTTATTACAAGATAACCGGAGCTTTGTTAAACATACTTAGGAGACATAAAAAATTGTATGAAACTCTTAATGGTGTAGTTCCATCATCCGAATTAAATTTTTATTCGTAATAAACAAAATACGAAGGCTAAAGTATCATGCATGAAGGAGTTCCCTTAAAAGTAAATAACAAACTTCATCAGTTATAATATTTATCTTAAAGTATTAAACGAGTTTTTTTACATTATAAACGGAGTTCGGTTAAACAAAACTTCCGAGATATAAGAAATTGTATGAAACTCGTATGAGTGTGGTTCCATCCTACGAAGTAAAATATTGTTCTTCATAAACCAAATACCGAGGCTAAAGTATTATGCATGAATGTAGTACCGTTAAAAGTATATAATAAACTTCACACGTAAGAGTATTTAGCATAAACGTTTAAACGAGTTTTATTACAAGATAAGAAATTATATGTAACTCTTACGGGTGTGGTTCCATCCAACGAAGTAAATTATTATTCGTAATAAACGAAATACCGAGGCTAAACTATCATACATGAAAGGAGTACCGTTAAAAGTATATAATAAACATCATACGTAAGTGTATTTAGCTTAAACTTTTAAATGGGTTTTATTACAAGATAACCGGATCTTTGTTAAACAAACTTACAAGACATAAGAAATTGTATGAAACTCTTATTGGTGTAGTTCCATCATACGAATAAATTATTATTCGTAATAAACAAAATAAGAAGGCTAAAGTATCATGCATGAAAGGAGTACCCTTAAAAGTAAATATAAACTTCATCCGTTACAATATATCTTAAAGTATCAAACGAGTTTTTTTACATGATAAACGGAGTTCGGTTAAACCAAACTTCCGAGATATAAGAAATTGTATGAAACTCTTATGAGTGTTGTTCCATCCTACGAAGTAAAATATTGTTCGTCATAAACCAAAAACCGTGGCTAAAGTATCATACATGAAAGGAGTACCGTTAAAAGTATATAATAAACATCATATGTAAGTGTATTTAGCTTAAACTTTTAAACGAGTTTTATTACAAGATAACCGGAGCTTTGTTAAACATACTTAGGAGACATAAAAAATTGTATGAAACTCTTAATGGTGTAGTTCCATCATCCGAATTAAATTTTTATTCGTAATAAACAAAATACGAAGGCTAAAGTATCATGCATGAAGGAGTTCCCTTAAAAGTAAATAACAAACTTCATCAGTTACAATATTTATCTTAAAGTATTAAACGAGTTTTTTTACATTATAAACGGAGTTCGGTTAAACAAAACTTCCGAGATATAAGAAATTGTATGAAACTCTTATGAGTGTGGTTCCATCCTACGAAGTAAAATATTGTTCTTCATAAACCAAATACCGAGGCTAAAGTATTATGCATGAATGTAGTACCGTTAAAAGTATATAATAAACTTCACACGTAAGAGTATTTAGCATAAACGTTTAAACGAGTTTTATTACAAGATAAGAAATTATATGAAACTCTTACGGGTGTGGTTCCATCCAACGAAGTAAATTATTATTCGTAATAAACGAAATACCGAGGCTAAACTATCATACATGAAAGGAGTACCGTTAAAAGTATATAATAAACATCATACGTAAGTGTATTTAGCTTAAACTTTTAAATGGGTTTTATTACAAGATAACCGGATCTTTGTTAAACAAACTTACGAGACATAAGAAATTGTATGAAACTCTTATTGGTGTAGTTCCATCATACGAATAAATTATTATTCGTAATAAACAAAATAAGAAGGCTAAAGTATCATGCATGAAAGGAGTACCCTTAAAAGTAAATATAAACTTCATCCGTTACAATATATCTTAAAGTATCAAACGAGTTTTTTTACATGATAAACGGAGTTCGGTTAAACCAAACTTCCGAGATATAAGAAATTGTATGAAACTCTTATGAGTGTTGTTCCATCCTACGAAGTAAAATATTGTTCGTCATAAACCAAAAACCGTGGCTAAAGTATCATACATGAAAGGAGTACCGTTAAAAGTATATAATAAACATCATACGTAAGTGTATTTAGCTTAAACTTTTAAACGAGTTTTATTACAAGATAACCGGAGCTTTGTTAAACATACTTAGGAGACATAAAAAATTGTATGAAACTCTTAATGGTGTAGTTCCATCATCCGAATTAAATTTTTATTCGTAATAAACAAAATACGAAGGCTAAAGTATCATGCATGAAGGAGTTCCCTTAAAAGTAAATAACAAACTTCATCAGTTACAATATTTATCTTAAAGTATTAAACGAGTTTTTTTACATTATAAACGGAGTTCGGTTAAACAAAACTTCCGAGATATAAGAAATTGTATGAAACTCTTATGAGTGTGGTTCCATCCTACGAAGTAAAATATTGTTCTTCATAAACCAAATACCGAGGCTAAAGTATTATGCATGAATGTAGTACCGTTAAAAGTATATAATAAACTTCACACGTAAGAGTATTTAGCATAAATGTTTAAACGAGTTTTATTACAAGATAAGAAATTATATGAAACTCTTACGGGTGTGGTTCCATCCAACGAAGTAAATTATTATTCGTAATAAACGAAATACCGAGGCTAAACTATCATACATGAAAGGAGTACCGTTAAAAGTATATAATAAACATCATACGTAAGTGTATTTAGCTTAAACTTTTAAATGGGTTTTATTACAAGATAACCGGATCTTTGTTAAACAAACTTACGAGACATAAGAAATTGTATGAAACTCTTATTGGTGTAGTTCCATCATACGAATAAATTATTATTCGTAATAAACAAAATAAGAAGGCTAAAGTATCATGCATGAAAGGAGTACCCTTAAAAGTAAATATAAACTTCATCCGTTACAATATATCTTAAAGTATCAAACGAGTTTTTTTACATGATAAACGGAGTTCGGTTAAACCAAACTTCCGAGATATAAGAAATTGTATGAAACTCTTATGAGTGTTGTTCCATCCTACGAAGTAAAATATTGTTCGTCATAAACCAAAAACCGTGGCTAAAGTATTATGCATGAATGGAGTACCGTTAAAAGTATATAATAAACTTTAAACATAAGAGTATTTAGCTTAAACTTTTAAACGAGTTTTATTACAAGATAACCGGAGCTTTGTTAAACATACTTAGGAGACATAAAAAATTGTATGAAACTCTTAATGGTGTAGTTCCATCATCCGAATTAAATTTTTATTCGTAATAAACAAAATACGAAGGCTAAAGTATCATGCATGAAGGAGTTCCCTTAAAAGTAAATAACAAACTTCATCAGTTACAATATTTATCTTAAAGTATCAAACGAGTTTTTTTACATGATAAACGGAGTTCGGTTAAACAAAACTTCCGAGATATAAGAAATTGTATGAAACTCTTATGAGTGTGGTTCCATCCTACGAAGTAAAATATTGTTCTTCATAAACCAAATACCGAGGCTAAAGTATTATGCATGAATGTAGTACCGTTAAAAGTATATAATAAACTTCACACGTAAGAGTATTTAGCATAAACGTTTAAACGAGTTTTATTACAAGATAAGAAATTATATGAAACTCTTACGGGTGTGGTTCCATCCAACGAAGTAAATTATTATTCGTAATAAACGAAATACCGAGGCTAAACTATCATACATGAAAGAGGAGTACCGTTAAAAGTATATAATAAACATCATACGTAAGTGTATTTAGCTTAAACTTTTAAATGGGTTTTATTACAAGATAACCGGATCTCTGTTAAACAAACTTACGAGACATAAGAAATTGTATGAAACTCTTATTGGTGTAGTTCCATCATACGAATAAATTATTATTCGTAATAAACAAAATAAGAAGGCTAAAGTATCATGCATGAAAGGAGTACCCTTAAAAGTAAATATAAACTTCATCCGTTACAATATATCTTAAAGTATCAAACGAGTTTTTTTACATGATAAACGGAGTTCGGTTAAACCAAACTTCCGAGATATAAGAAATTGTATGAAACTCTTATGAGTGTTGTTCCATCCTACGAAGTAAAATATTGTTCGTCATAAACCAAAAACCGTGGCTAAAGTATTATGCATGAATGGAGTACCGTTAAAAGTATATAATAAACTTTAAACATAAGAGTCTTTAGCTTAAACTTTTAAACGAGTTTTATTACAAGATAACCGGAGCTTTGTTAAACATACTTAGGAGACATAAAAAATTGTATGAAACTCTTAATGGTGTAGTTCCATCATCCGAATTAAATTTTTATTCGTAATAAACAAAATACGAAGGCTAAAGTATCATGCATGAAGGAGTTCCCTTAAAAGTAAATAACAAACTTCATCAGTTACAATATTTATCTTAAAGTATTAAACGAGTTTTTTTACATTATAAACGGAGTTCGGTTAAACAAAACTTCCGAGATATAAGAAATTGTATGAAACTCTTATGAGTGTGGTTCCATCCTACGAAGTAAAATATTGTTCTTCATAAACCAAATACCGAGGCTAAAGTATTATGCATGAATGTAGTACCGTTAAAAGTATATAATAAACTTCACACGTAAGAGTATTTAGCATAAACGTTTAAACGAGTTTTATTACAAGATAAGAAATTATATGAAACTCTTACGGGTGTGGTTCCATCCAACGAAGTAAATTATTATTCGTAATAAACGAAATACCGAGGCTAAACTATCATACATGAAAGGAGTACCGTTAAAAGTATATAATAAACATCATACGTAAGTGTATTTAGCTTAAACTTTTAAATGGGTTTTATTACAAGATAACCGGATCTTTGTTAAACAAACTTACGAGACATAAGAAATTGTATGAA
This sequence comes from Chamaenerion angustifolium, assembly GCA_946814005.1. Classification (NCBI taxonomy): domain Eukaryota; kingdom Viridiplantae; phylum Streptophyta; class Magnoliopsida; order Myrtales; family Onagraceae; genus Chamaenerion; species Chamaenerion angustifolium. Next base: position 16,119,817 of record OX328277.1, on the reverse strand, counting down.
ACTCTTATTGGTGTAGTTCCATCATACGAATAAATTATTATTCGTAATAAACAAAATAAGAAGGCTAAAGTATCATGCATGAAAGGAGTACCCTTAAAAGTAAATATAAACTTCATCCGTTACAATATATCTTAAAGTATCAAACGAGTTTTTTTACATGATAAACGGAGTTCGGTTAAACCAAACTTCCGAGATATAAGAAATTGTATGAAACTCTTATGAGTGTTGTTCCATCCTACGAAGTAAAATATTGTTCGTCATAAACCAAAAACCGTGGCTAAAGTATTATGCATGAATGGAGTACCGTTAAAAGTATATAATAAACTTTAAACATAAGAGCATTTAGCTTAAACTTGTAAACGAGTTTTATTACAAGATAACCGGAGCTTTGTTAAACATACTTAGGAGACATAAAAAATTGTATGAAACTCTTAATGGTGTAGTTCCATCATCCGAATTAAATTTTTATTCGTAATAAACAAAATACGAAGGCTAAAGTATCATGCATGAAGGAGTTCCCTTAAAAGTAAATAACAAACTTCATCAGTTACAATATTTATCTTAAAGTATTAAACGAGTTTTTTTACATTATAAACGGAGTTCGGTTAAACAAAACTTCTGAGATATAAGAAATTGTATGAAACTCTTATGAGTGTGGTTCCATCCTACGAAGTAAAATATTGTTCTTCATAAACCAAATACCGAGGCTAAAGTATTATGCATGAATGTAGTACCGTTAAAAGTATATAATAAACTTCACACGTAAGAGTATTTAGCATAAACGTTTAAACGAGTTTTATTACAAGATAAGAAATTATATGAAACTCTTACGGGTGTGGTTCCATCCAACGAAGTAAATTATTATTCGTAATAAACGAAATACCGAGGCTAAACTATCATACATGAAAGGAGTACCGTTAAAAGTATATAATAAACATCATACGTAAGTGTATTTAGCTTAAACTTTTAAATGGGTTTTATTACAAGATAACCGGATCTTTGTTAAACAAACTTACGAGACATAAGAAATTGTATGAAACTCTTATTGGTGTAGTTCCATCATACGAATAAATTATTATTCGTAATAAACAAAATAAGAAGGCTAAAGTATCATGCATGAAAGGAGTACCCTTAAAAGTAAATATAAACTTCATCCGTTACAATATATCTTAAAGTATCAAACGAGTTTTTTTACATGATAAACGGAGTTCGGTTAAACCAAACTTCCGAGATATAAGAAATTGTATGAAACTCTTATGAGTGTTGTTCCATCCTACGAAGTAAAATATTGTTCGTCATAAACCAAAAACCGTGGCTAAAGTATTATGCATGAATGGAGTACCGTTAAAAGTATATAATAAACTTTAAACATAAGAGTATTTAGCTTAAACTTTTAAACGAGTTTTATTACAAGATAACCGGAGCTTTGTTAAACAAACTTAGGAGACATAAGAAATTGTATGAAACTTTTATTGGTGTAGTTCCATCATACAAATTAAATTATTATTCGTAATAAACAAAATACGAAGGCTAAAGTATCACGCATGAAAGGAATACCCTTAAAAGTAAATAACAAACTTCATCCGTTACAATATTTATCTTAAAGTATCAAACGAGTTTTTTTACAGGATAAACGGAGTTCGGTTAAACAAAACTTCCGAGATATAAGAAATTGTATGAAACTCTTATGAGTGTGGTTCTATCCTACGAAGTAAAATATTGTTCGTCATAAACCAAATACCGAGGCTAAAGTATTATGCATGAATGGAGTACCGTTAAAAGTATATAATAAACTTCACACGTAAGAGTATTTAGCATAAACTTATAAATGAGTTTTATTAAAAGATAAGAAATTATATGAAACTCTTACGGGTGTGGTTCCATCCAACGAAGTAAATTATTATTCGTAATAAACGAAATACCGAGGCTAAAGTATCATACATAAAAGGAGTACCGTTAAAAGTATATAATAAACATCATACGTAAGTGTATTTAGCTTAAACTTTTAAACGAGTTTTATTACAAGATAACCGGAGCTTTGTTAAACAAACTTACGAGACATAAGAAATTGTATGAAACTCTTATTGGTGTAGTTCCATCATACGAATAAATTATTATTCGTAATAAACAAAATACGAAGCCTAAAGTATCATGCATGAAAGGAGTACCCTTAAAAGTAAATATAAACTTCATCCGTTACAATATATCTTAAAGTATCAAACGAGTTTTTTTACATTATAAACGGAGATTGGTTAAACCAAACTTCCGAGATATAAGAAATTGTATGAAACTCTTATGAGTGTGGTTCCATCCTACGAAGTAAAATATTGTTCGTCATAAACCAAAAACCGTGGCTAAAGTATTATGCATGAATGGAGTACCGTTAAAAGTATATAATAAACTTTAAACATAAGAGTATTTAGCTTAAACTTTTAAACGAGTTTTATTACAAGATAACCGGAGCTTTGTTAAACAAACTTAGGAGACATAAGAAATTGTATGAAACTTTTATTGGTGTAGTTCCATCATACAAATTAAATTATTATTCGTAATAAACAAAATACGAAGGCTAAAGTATCACGCATGAAAGGAGTACCCTTAAAAGTAAATAACAAACTTCATCCGTTACAATATTTATCTTAAAGTATCAAACGAGTTTTTTTACATGATAAATGGAGTTCGGTTAAACAAAACTTCCGAGATATAAGAAATTGTATGAAACTCTTATGAGTGTGGTTCTATCCTACGAAGTAAAATATTGTTCGTCATAAATCAAATACCGAGGCTAAAGTATTATGCATGAATGGAGTACCGTTAAAAGTATATAATAAACTTCACACGTAAAGTATTTAGCATAAACTTATAAATGAGTTTTATTAAAAGATAAGAAATTATATGAAACTCTTACGGGTGTGGTACCATCCAACGAAGTAAATTATTATTCGTAATAAACGAAATACCGAGGCTAAAGTATCATACATGAAAGAAGTACCGTTAAAAGTATATAATAAACATCATACGTAAGTGTATTTAGCTTAAACTTTTAAACGAGTTTTATTACAAGATAACCGGAGCTTTGTTAAACAAACTTAGGAGACATAAAAAATTGTATGAAACTCTTAATGGTGTAGTTCCATCATACGAATTAAATTTTTATTCGTAATAAACAAAATACGAAGGCTAAAGTATCATGCATGAAGGAGTTCCCTTAAAAGTAAATAACAAACTTCATCCGTTACAATATTTATCTTAAAGTATCAAACAAGTTTTTTTACATGATAAACGGAGTTCGGTTAAACAAAGCTTCCGAGATATAAGAAATTGTATGAAACTCTTATGAGTGTGGTTCCATCCAATGAAGTAAATTATTATTCGTAATAAACGAAATACCGAGGCCAAAATATCATACATGAAAGGAGTACCGTTAAAAGTATATAATAAACATCATACGTAAGTGTATTTAGCCTAAACTTTTAAACGAGTTTTATTACAAGATAACCGGAGCTTTGTTAAACATACTTAGGAGACATAAAAAATTGTATGAAACTCTTAATGGTGTAGTTCCATCATACGAATTAAATTTTTATCCGTAATAAACAAAATACGAAGGCTAAAGTATCATGCATGAAGGAGTTCCCTTAAAAGTAAATAACAAACTTCATCCGTTACAATATTTATCTTAAAGTATCAAACGAGTTTTTTTACATTATAAACGGAGTTCGGTTAAACAAAACTTCCGAGATATAAGAAATTGTATGAAACTCTTATGAGTGTGGTTCCATCCTATGAAGTAAAATATTGTTCTTCATAAACCAAATACCGGGGCCAAAATATCATACATGAAAGGAGTACCGTTAAAAGTATATAATAAACATCATACGTAAGTGTATTTAGCCTAAACTTTTAAACGAGTTTTATTACAAGATAACCGGAGCTTTGTTAAACATACTTAGGAGACATAAAAAATTGTATGAAACTCTTAATGGTGTAGTTCCATCATACGAATTAAATTTTTATCCGTAATAAACAAAATACGAAGGCTAAAGTATCATGCATGAAGGAGTTCCCTTAAAAGTAAATAACAAACTTCATCAGTTACAATATTTATCTTAAAGTATCAAACGAGTTTTTTTACATTATAAACGGAGTTCGGTTAAACAAAACTTCCGAGATATAAGAAATTGTATGAAACTCTTATGAGTGTGGTTCCATCCTATGAAGTAAAATATTGTTCTTCATAAACCAAATACCGAGGCTAAAGTATTATGCATGAATGTAGTACCGTTAAAAGTATATAATAAACTTCACACGTAAGAGTATTTAGCATAAGCGTTTAAACGAGATTTATTACAATATAAGAAATTATATGAAACTCTTACGGGTGTGGTTCCATCCAACGAAGTAAATTATTATTCGTAATAAACGAAATACCGAGGCTAAAGTATCATACATGAAAGGAGTACCGTTAAAAGTATATAATAAACTTCATACGTAAGTGTATTTAGCTTAAACTTTTAAACGAGTTTGATTACAAGATAACCGGAGCTTTGTTAAACATACTTAGGAGACATAAAAAATTGTATGAAACTCTTAATGGTGTAGTTCCATCATACGAATTAAATTTTTATCCGTAATAAACAAAATACGAAGGCTAAAGTATCATGCATGAAGGAGTTCCCTTAAAAGTAAATAACAAACTTCATCAGTTACAATATTTATCTTAAAGTATCAAACGAGTTTTTTTACATTATAAACGGAGTTCGGTTAAACAAAACTTCCGAGATATAAGAAATTGTATGAAACTCTTATGAGTGTGGTTCCATCCTACGAAGTAAAATATTGTTCGTCATAAACCAAAAACCGTGGCTAAAGTATTATGCATGAATGGAGTACCGTTAAAAGTATATAATAAACTTTAAACATAAGAGTATTTAGCTTAAACTTTTAAACGAGTTTGATTACAAGATAACCGGAGCTTTGTTAAACATACTTAGGAGACATAAAAAATTGTATGAAACTCTTAATGGTGTGGTTCCATCATACGAATTAAATTATTATTCGTAATAAACAAAATACGAAGGCTAAAGTATCACGCATGAAAGGAGTACCCTTAAAAGTAAATAACAAACTTCATCCGTTACAATATTTATCTTAAAGTATCAAACGAGTTTTTTTACATGATAAATGGAGTTCGGTTAAACAAAACTTCCGAGATATAAGAAATTGTATGAAACTCTTATGAGTGTGGTTCTATTCTACGAAGTAAAATATTGTTCGTCATAAACCAAATACCGAGGCTAAAGTATTATGCATGAATGGAGTACCGTTAAAAGTATATAATAAACTTCACACGTAAGAGTATTTAGCATAAACTTATAAATGAGTTTTATTAAAAGATAAGAAATTATATGAAACTCTTACGGGTGTGGTTCCATCCAACGAAGTAAATTATTATTCGTAATAAACGAAATACCGAGGCTAAAGTATCATACATGAAAGGAGTACCGTTAAAAGTATATAATAAAGATCATACGTAAGTGTATTTAGCTTAAACTTTTAAACGAGTTTGATTACAAGATAACCGGAGCTTTGTTAAACATACTTAGGAGACATAAAAAATTGTATGAAACTCTTAATGGTGTAGTTCCATCATACGAATTAAATTTTTATTCGTAATAAACAAAATACGAAGGCTAAAGTATCATGCATGAAGGAGTTCCCTTAAAAGTAAATAACAAACTTCATCCGTTACAATATTTATCTTAAAGTATCAAACGAGTTTTTTTACATGATAAACGGAGTTCGGTTAAACAAAACTTCCGAGATATAAGAAATTGTATGAAACTCTTATTAGTGTGGTTCCATCCAATGAAGTAAATTATTATTCGTAATAAACGAAATACCGAGGCCAAAATATCATACATGAAAGGAGTACCGTTAAAAGTATATAATAAACATCATACGTAAGTGTATTTAGCCTAAACTTTTAAACGAGTTTTATTACAAGATAACCGGAGCTTTGTTAAACATACTTAGGAGACATAAAAAATTGTATGAAACTCTTAATGGTGTAGTTCCATCATACGAATTAAATTTTTATTCGTAATAAACAAAATACGAAGGCTAAAGTATCATGCATGAAGGAGTTCCCTTAAAAGTAAATAACAAACTTCATCAGTTACAATATTTATCTTAAAGTATCAAACGAGTTTTTTTACATTATAAACTGAGTTCGCTTAAACAAAACTTCCGAGATATAAGAAATTGTATGAAACTCTTATGAGTGTGGTTCCATCCTAAGAAGTAAAATATTGTTCTTCATAAACCAAATACCGAGGCTAAAGTATTATGCATGAATGTAGTACCGTTAAAAGTATATAATAAACTTCACACGTAAGAGTATTTAGCATAAACGTTTAAACGAGTTTTATTACAAGATAAGAAATTATATGAAACTCTTACGGGTGTGGTTCCATCCAACGAAGTAAATTATTATTCGTAATAAACGAAATACCGAGGCTAAACTATCATACATGAAAGGAGTACCGTTAAAAGTATATAATAAACATCATACGTAAGTGTATTTAGCTTAAACTTTTAAATGGGTTTTATTACAAGATAACCGGAGCTTTGTTAAACAAACTTACGAGACATAGGAAATTGTATGAAACTCTTATTGGTGTAGTTCCATCATACGAATAAATTATTATTCGTAATAAACAAAATAAGAAGGCTAAAGTATCATGCATGAAAGGAGTACCCTTAAAAGTAAATATAAACTTCATCAGTTACAATATATCTTAAAGTATCAAACGAGTTTTTTTACATGATAAACGGAGTTCGGTTAAACAAAACTTCCGAGATATAAGAAATTGTATGAAACTCTTATGAGTGTGGTTCCATCCTACGAAGTAAAATATTGTTCGTCATAAACCAAAAACCGTGGCTAAAGTATTATGCATGAATGGAGTACCGTTAAAAGTATATAATAAACTTTAAACATAAGAGTATTTAGCTTAAACTTTTAAACGAGTTTGATTACAAGATAACCGGAGCTTTGTTAAACATACTTAGGAGACATAAAAAATTGTATGAAACTCTTAATGGTGTAGTTCCATCATACGAATTAAATTATTATTCGTAATAAACAAAATACGAAGGCTAAAGTATCACGCATGAAAGGAGTACCCTTAAAAGTAAATAACAAACTTCATCCGTTACAATATTTATCTTAAAGTATCAAACGAGTTTTTTTACATGATAAATGGAGTTCGGTTAAACAAAACTTCCGAGATATAAGAAATTGTATGAAACTCTTATGAGTGTGGTTCTATTCTACGAAGTAAAATATTGTTCGTCATAAACCAAATACCGAGGCTAAAGTATTATGCATGAATGGAGAACCGTTAAAAGTATATAATAAACTTCACACGTAAGAGTATTTAGCATAAACTTATAAATGAGTTTTATTAAAAGATAAGAAATTATATGAAACTCTTACGGGTGTGGTTCCATCCAACGAAGTAAATTATTATTCGTAATAAACGAAATACCGAGGCTAAAGTATCATACATGAAAGGAGTACCGTTAAAAGTATATAATAAAGATCATACGTAAGTGTATTTAGCTTAAACTTTTAAACGAGTTTGATTACAAGATAACCGGAGCTTTGTTAAACATACTTAGGAGACATAAAAAATTGTATGAAACTCTTAATGGTGTAGTTCCATCATACGAATTAAATTTTTATTCGTAATAAACAAAATACGAAGGCTAAAGTATCATGCATGAAGGAGTTCCCTTAAAAGTAAATAACAAACTTCATCCGTTACAATATTTATCTTAAAGTATCAAACGAGTTTTTTTACATGATAAACGGAGTTCGGTTAAACAAAACTTCCGAGATATAAGAAATTGTATGAAACTCTTATTAGTGTGGTTCCATCCAATGAAGTAAATTATTATTCGTAATAAACGAAATACCGAGGCCAAAATATCATACATGAAAGGAGTACCGTTAAAAGTATATAATAAACATCATACGTAAGTGTATTTAGCCTAAACTTTTAAACGAGTTTTATTACAAGATAACCGGAGCTTTGTTAAACATACTTAGGAGACATAAAAAATTGTATGAAACTCTTAATGGTGTAGTTCCATCATACGAATTAAATTTTTATTCGTAATAAACAAAATACGAAGGCTAAAGTATCATGCATGAAGGAGTTCCCTTAAAAGTAAATAACAAACTTCATCAGTTACAATATTTATCTTAAAGTATCAAACGAGTTTTTTTACATTATAAACTGAGTTCGCTTAAACAAAACTTCCGAGATATAAGAAATTGTATGAAACTCTTATGAGTGTGGTTCCATCCTAAGAAGTAAAATATTGTTCTTCATAAACCAAATACCGAGGCTAAAGTATTATGCATGAATGTAGTACCGTTAAAAGTATATAATAAACTTCACACGTAAGAGTATTTAGCATAAACGTTTAAACGAGTTTTATTACAAGATAAGAAATTATATGAAACTCTTACGGGTGTGGTTCCATCCAACGAAGTAAATTATTATTCGTAATAAACGAAATACCGAGGCTAAACTATCATACATGAAAGGAGTACCGTTAAAAGTATATAATAAACATCATACGTAAGTGTATTTAGCTTAAACTTTTAAATGGGTTTTATTACAAGATAACCGGAGCTTTGTTAAACAAACTTACGAGACATAGGAAATTGTATGAAACTCTTATTGGTGTAGTTCCATCATACGAATAAATTATTATTCGTAATAAACAAAATAAGAAGGCTAAAGTATCATGCATGAAAGGAGTACCCTTAAAAGTAAATATAAACTTCATCAGTTACAATATATCTTAAAGTATCAAACGAGTTTTTTTACATGATAAACGGAGTTCGGTTAAACAAAACTTCCGAGATATAAGAAATTGTATGAAACTCTTATGAGTGTGGTTCCATCCTACGAAGTAAAATATTGTTCGTCATAAACCAAAAACCGTGGCTAAAGTATTATGCATGAATGGAGTACCGTTAAAAGTATATAATAAACTTTAAACATAAGAGTATTTAGCTTAAACTTTTAAACGAGTTTGATTACAAGATAACCGGAGCTTTGTTAAACATACTTAGGAGACATAAAAAATTGTATGAAACTCTTAATGGTGTAGTTCCATCATACGAATTAAATTATTATTCGTAATAAACAAAATACGAAGGCTAAAGTATCACGCATGAAAGGAGTACCCTTAAAAGTAAATAACAAACTTCATCCGTTACAATATTTATCTTAAAGTATCAAACGAGTTTTTTTACATGATAAATGGAGTTCGGTTAAACAAAACTTCCGAGATATATGAAATTGTATGAAACTCTTATGAGTGTGGTTCTATTCTACGAAGTAAAATATTGTTCGTCATAAACCAAATACCGAGGCTAAAGTATTATGCATGAATGGAGTACCGTTAAAAGTATATAATAAACTTCACACGTAAGAGTATTTAGCATAAACTTATAAATGAGTTTTATTAAAAGATAAGAAATTATATGAAACTCTTACGGGAGTGGTTCCATCCAACGAAGTAAATTATTATTCGTAATAAACGAAATACCGAGGCTAAAGTATCATACATGAAAGGAGTACCGTTAAAAGTATATAATAAAGATCATACGTAAGTGTATTTAGCTTAAACTTTTAAACGAGTTTGATTACAAGATAACCGGAGCTTTGTTAAACATACTTAGGAGACATAAAAAATTGTATGAAACTCTTAATGGTGTAGTTCCATCATACGAATTAAATTTTTATTCGTAATAAACAAAATACGAAGGCTAAAGTATCATGCATGAAGGAGTTCCCTTAAAAGTAAATAACAAACTTCATCCGTTACAATATTTATCTTAAAGTATCAAACGAGTTTTTTTACATGATAAACGGAGTTCGGTTAAACAAAACTTCCGAGATATAAGAAATTGTATGAAACTCTTATTAGTGTGGTTCCATCCAATGAAGTAAATTATTATTCGTAATAAACGAAATACCGAGGCCAAAATATCATACATGAAAGGAGTACCGTTAAAAGTATATAATAAACATCATACGTAAGTGTATTTAGCCTAAACTTTTAAACGAGTTTTATTACAAGATAACCGGAGCTTTGTTAAACATACTTAGGAGACATAAAAAATTGTATGAAACTCTTAATGGTGTAGTTCCATCATACGAATTAAATTTTTATTCGTAATAAACAAAATACGAAGGCTAAAGTATCATGCATGAAGGAGTTCCCTTAAAAGTAAATAACAAACTTCATCAGTTACAATATTTATCTTAAAGTATCAAACGAGTTTTTTTACATTATAAACTGAGTTCGCTTAAACAAAACTTCCGAGATATAAGAAATTGTATGAAACTCTTATGAGTGTGGTTCCATCCTAAGAAGTAAAATATTGTTCTTCATAAACCAAATACCGAGGCTAAAGTATTATGCATGAATGTAGTACCGTTAAAAGTATATAATAAACTTCACACGTAAGAGTATTTAGCATAAACGTTTAAACGAGTTTTATTACAAGATAAGAAATTATATGAAACTCTTACGGGTGTGGTTCCATCCAACGAAGTAAATTATTATTCGTAATAAACGAAATACCGAGGCTAAACTATCATACATGAAAGGAGTACCGTTAAAAGTATATAATAAACATCATACGTAAGTGTATTTAGCTTAAACTTTTAAATGGGTTTTATTACAAGATAACCGGAGCTTTGTTAAACAAACTTACGAGACATAGGAAATTGTATGAAACTCTTATTGGTGTAGTTCCATCATACGAATAAATTATTATTCGTAATAAACAAAATAAGAAGGCTAAAGTATCATGCATGAAAGGAGTACCCTTAAAAGTAAATATAAACTTCATCAGTTACAATATATCTTAAAGTATCAAACGAGTTTTTTTACATGATAAACGGAGTTCGGTTAAACAAAACTTCCGAGATATAAGAAATTGTATGAAACTCTTATGAGTGTGGTTCCATCCTACGAAGTAAAATATTGTTCGTCATAAACCAAAAACCGTGGCTAAAGTATTATGCATGAATGGAGTACCGTTAAAAGTATATAATAAACTTTAAACATAAGAGTATTTAGCTTAAACTTTTAAACGAGTTTGATTACAAGATAACCGGAGCTTTGTTAAACATACTTAGGAGACATAAAAAATTGTATGAAACTCTTAATGGTGTGGTTCCATCCGACGAAGTAAATTATTATTCGTAATAAACGAAATACCGAGGCATGAAAGGAGTACCCTTAAAAGTAAATAACAAACTTCATCCGTTACAATATTTATCTTAAAGTATCAAACGAGTTTTTTTACATGATAAATGGAGTTCGGTTAAACAAAACTTCCGAGATATATGAAATTGTATGAAACTCTTATGAGTGTGGTTCTATTCTACGAAGTAAAATATTGTTCGTCATAAACCAAATACCGAGGCTAAAGTATTATGCATGAATGGAGTACCGTTAAAAGTATATAATAAACTTCACACGTAAGAGTATTTAGCATAAACTTATAAATGAGTTTTATTAAAAGATAAGAAATTATATGAAACTCTTACGGGAGTGGTTCCATCCAACGAAGTAAATTATTATTCGTAATAAACGAAATACCGAGGCTAAAGTATCATACATGAAAGGAGTACCGTTAAAAGTATATAATAAAGATCATACGTAAGTGTATTTAGCTTAAACTTTTAAACGAGTTTGATTACAAGATAACCGGAGCTTTGTTAAACATACTTAGGAGACATAAAAAATTGTATGAAACTCTTAATGGTGTAGTTCCATCATACGAATTAAATTTTTATTCGTAATAAACAAAATACGAAGGCTAAAGTATCATGCATGAAGGAGTTCCCTTAAAAGTAAATAACAAACTTCATCCGTTACAATATTTATCTTAAAGTATCAAACGAGTTTTTTTACATGATAAACGGAGTTCGGTTAAACAAAACTTCCGAGATATAAGAAATTGTATGAAACTCTTATTAGTGTGGTTCCATCCAATGAAGTAAATTATTATTCGTAATAAACGAAATACCGAGGCCAAAATATCATACATGAAAGGAGTACCGTTAAAAGTATATAATAAACATCATACGTAAGTGTATTTAGCCTAAACTTTTAAACGAGTTTTATTACAAGATAACCGGAGCTTTGTTAAACATACTTAGGAGACATAAAAAATTGTATGAAACTCTTAATGGTGTAGTTCCATCATACGAATTAAATTTTTATTCGTAATAAACAAAATACGAAGGCTAAAGTATCATGCATGAAGGAGTTCCCTTAAAAGTAAATAACAAACTTCATCAGTTACAATATTTATCTTAAAGTATCAAACGAGTTTTTTTACATTATAAACTGAGTTCGCTTAAACAAAACTTCCGAGATATAAGAAATTGTATGAAACTCTTATGAGTGTGGTTCCATCCTAAGAAGTAAAATATTGTTCTTCATAAACCAAATACCGAGGCTAAAGTATTATGCATGAATGTAGTACCGTTAAAAGTATATAATAAACTTCACACGTAAGAGTATTTAGCATAAACGTTTAAACGAGTTTTATTACAAGATAAGAAATTATATGAAACTCTTACGGGTGTGGTTCCATCCAACGAAGTAAATTATTATTCGTAATAAACGAAATACCGAGGCTAAACTATCATACATGAAAGGAGTACCGTTAAAAGTATATAATAAACATCATACGTAAGTGTATTTAGCTTAAACTTTTAAATGGGTTTTATTACAAGATAACCGGAGCTTTGTTAAACAAACTTACGAGACATAGGAAATTGTATGAAACTCTTATTGGTGTAGTTCCATCATACGAATAAATTATTATTCGTAATAAACAAAATAAGAAGGCTAAAGTATCATGCATGAAAGGAGTACCCTTAAAAGTAAATATAAACTTCATCAGTTACAATATATCTTAAAGTATCAAACGAGTTTTTTTACATGATAAACGGAGTTCGGTTAAACAAAACTTCCGAGATATAAGAAATTGTATGAAACTCTTATGAGTGTGGTTCCATCCTACGAAGTAAAATATTGTTCGTCATAAACCAAAAACCGTGGCTAAAGTATTATGCATGAATGGAGTACCGTTAAAAGTATATAATAAACTTTAAACATAAGAGTATTTAGCTTAAACTTTTAAACGAGTTTGATTACAAGATAACCGGAGCTTTGTTAAACATACTTAGGAGACATAAAAAATTGTATGAAACTCTTAATGGTGTAGTTCCATCATACGAATTAAATTATTATTCGTAATAAACAAAATACGAAGGCTAAAGTATCACGCATGAAAGGAGTACCCTTAAAAGTAAATAACAAACTTCATCCGTTACAATATTTATCTTAAAGTATCAAACGAGTTTTTTTACATGATAAATGGAGTTCGGTTAAACAAAACTTCCGAGATATAAGAAATTGTATGAAACTCTTATGAGTGTGGTTCTATTCTACGAAGTAAAATATTGTTCGTCATAAACCAAATACCGAGGCTAAAGTATTATGCATGAATGGAGTACCGTTAAAAGTATATAATAAACTTCACACGTAAGAGTATTTAGCATAAACTTATAAATGAGTTTTATTAAAAGATAAGAAATTATATGAAACTCTTACGGGTGTGGTTCCATCCAACGAAGTAAATTATTATTCGTAATAAACGAAATACCGAGGCTAAAGTATCATACATGAAAGGAGTACCGTTAAAAGTATATAATAAAGATCATACGTAAGTGTATTTAGCTTAAACTTTTAAACGAGTTTGATTACAAGATAACCGGAGCTTTGTTAAACATACTTAGGAGACATAAAAAATTGTATGAAACTCTTAATGGTGTAGTTCCATCATACGAATTAAATTTTTATTCGTAATAAACAAAATACGAAGGCTAAAGTATCATGCATGAAGGAGTTCCCTTAAAAGTAAATAACAAACTTCATCCGTTACAATATTTATCTTAAAGTATCAAACGAGTTTTTTTACATGATAAACGGAGTTCGGTTAAACAAAACTTCCGAGATATAAGAAATTGTATGAAACTCTTATTAGTGTGGTTCCATCCAATGAAGTAAATTATTATTCGTAATAAACGAAATACCGAGGCCAAAATATCATACATGAAAGGAGTACCGTTAAAAGTATATAATAAACATCATACGTAAGTGTATTTAGCCTAAACTTTTAAACGAGTTTTATTACAAGATAACCGGAGCTTTGTTAAACATACTTAGGAGACATAAAAAATTGTATGAAACTCTTAATGGTGTAGTTCCATCATACGAATTAAATTTTTATTCGTAATAAACAAAATACGAAGGCTAAAGTATCATGCATGAAGGAGTTCCCTTAAAAGTAAATAACAAACTTCATCAGTTACAATATTTATCTTAAAGTATCAAACGAGTTTTTTTACATTATAAACTGAGTTCGCTTAAACAAAACTTCCGAGATATAAGAAATTGTATGAAACTCTTATGAGTGTGGTTCCATCCTAAGAAGTAAAATATTGTTCTTCATAAACCAAATACCGAGGCTAAAGTATTATGCATGAATGTAGTACCGTTAAAAGTATATAATAAACTTCACACGTAAGAGTATTTAGCATAAACGTTTAAACGAGTTTTATTACAAGATAAGAAATTATATGAAACTCTTACGGGTGTGGTTCCATCCAACGAAGTAAATTATTATTCGTAATAAACGAAATACCGAGGCTAAACTATCATACATGAAAGGAGTACCGTTAAAAGTATATAATAAACATCATACGTAAGTGTATTTAGCTTAAACTTTTAAATGGGTTTTATTACAAGATAACCGGAGCTTTGTTAAACAAACTTACGAGACATAGGAAATTGTATGAAACTCTTATTGGTGTAGTTCCATCATACGAATAAATTATTATTCGTAATAAACAAAATAAGAAGGCTAAAGTATCATGCATGAAAGGAGTACCCTTAAAAGTAAATATAAACTTCATCAGTTACAATATATCTTAAAGTATCAAACGAGTTTTTTTACATGATAAACGGAGTTCGGTTAAACAAAACTTCCGAGATATAAGAAATTGTATGAAACTCTTATGAGTGTGGTTCCATCCTACGAAGTAAAATATTGTTCGTCATAAACCAAAAACCGTGGCTAAAGTATTATGCATGAATGGAGTACCGTTAAAAGTATATAATAAACTTTAAACATAAGAGTATTTAGCTTAAACTTTTAAACGAGTTTGATTACAAGATAACCGGAGCTTTGTTAAACATACTTAGGAGACATAAAAAATTGTATGAAACTCTTAATGGTGTAGTTCCATCATACGAATTAAATTATTATTCGTAATAAACAAAATACGAAGGCTAAAGTATCACGCATGAAAGGAGTACCCTTAAAAGTAAATAACAAACTTCATCCGTTACAATATTTATCTTAAAGTATCAAACGAGTTTTTTTACATGATAAATGGAGTTCGGTTAAACAAAACTTCCGAGATATAAGAAATTGTATGAAACTCTTATGAGTGTGGTTCTATTCTACGAAGTAAAATATTGTTCGTCATAAACCAAATACCGAGGCTAAAGTATTATGCATGAATGGAGTACCGTTAAAAGTATATAATAAACTTCACACGTAAGAGTATTTAGCATAAACTTATAAATGAGTTTTATTAAAAGATAAGAAATTATATGAAACTCTTACGGGTGTGGTTCCATCCAACGAAGTAAATTATTATTCGTAATAAACGAAATACCGAGGCTAAAGTATCATACATGAAAGGAGTACCGTTAAAAGTATATAATAAAGATCATACGTAAGTGTATTTAGCTTAAACTTTTAAACGAGTTTGATTACAAGATAACCGGAGCTTTGTTAAACATACTTAGGAGACATAAAAAATTGTATGAAACTCTTAATGGTGTAGTTCCATCATACGAATTAAATTTTTATTCGTAATAAACAAAATACGAAGGCTAAAGTATCATGCATGAAGGAGTTCCCTTAAAAGTAAATAACAAACTTCATCCGTTACAATATTTATCTTAAAGTATCAAACGAGTTTTTTTACATGATAAACGGAGTTCGGTTAAACAAAACTTCCGAGATATAAGAAATTGTATGAAACTCTTATTAGTGTGGTTCCATCCAATGAAGTAAATTATTATTCGTAATAAACGAAATACCGAGGCCAAAATATCATACATGAAAGGAGTACCGTTAAAAGTATATAATAAACATCATACGTAAGTGTATTTAGCCTAAACTTTTAAACGAGTTTTATTACAAGATAACCGGAGCTTTGTTAAACATACATAGGAGACATAAAAAATTGTATGAAACTCTTAATGGTGTAGTTCCATCATACGAATTAAATTTTTATTCGTAATAAACAAAATACGAAGGCTAAAGTATCATGCATGAAGGAGTTCCCTTAAAAGTAAATAACAAACTTCATCAGTTACAATATTTATCTTAAAGTATCAAACGAGTTTTTTTACATTATAAACTGAGTTCGCTTAAACAAAACTTCCGAGATATAAGAAATTGTATGAAACTCTTATGAGTGTGGTTCCATCCTACGAAGTAAAATATTGTTCTTCATAAACCAAATACCGAGGCTAAAGTATTATGCATGAATGTAGTACCGTTAAAAGTATATAATAAACTTCACACGTAAGAGTATTTAGCATAAACGTTTAAACGAGTTTTATTACAAGATAAGAAATTATATGAAACTCTTACGGGTGTGGTTCCATCCAACGAAGTAAATTATTATTCGTAATAAACGAAATACCGAGGCTAAACTATCATACATGAAAGGAGTACCGTTAAAAGTATATAATAAACATCATACGTAAGTGTATTTAGCTTAAACTTTTAAATGGGTTTTATTACAAGATAACCGGAGCTTTGTTAAACAAACTTACGAGACATAGGAAATTGTATGAAACTCTTATTGGTGTAGTTCCATCATACGAATAAATTATTATTCGTAATAAACAAAATAAGAAGGCTAAAGTATCATGCATGAAAGGAGTACCCTTAAAAGTAAATATAAACTTCATCCGTTACAATATATCTTAAAGTATCAAACGAGTTTTTTTACATGATAAACGGAGTTCGGTTAAACAAAACTTCCGAGATATAAGAAATTGTATGAAACTCTTATGAGTGTGGTTCCATCCTACGAAGTAAAATATTGTTCGTCATAAACCAAAAACCGTGGCTAAAGTATTATGCATGAATGGATTACCGTTAAAAGTATATAATAAACTTTAAACATAAGAGTATTTAGCTTAAACTTTTAAACGAGTTTTATTACAAGATAACCGGAGCTTTGTTAAACAAACTTAGGAGACATAAGAAATTGTATGAAACTTTTATTGGTGTAGTTCCATCATACAAATTAAATTATTATTCGTAATAAACAAAATACGAAGGCTAAAGTATCACGCATGAAAGGAGTACCCTTAAAAGTAAATAACAAACTTCATCCGTTACAATATTTATCTTAAAGTATCAAACGAGTTTTTTTACATGATAAATGGAGTTCGGTTAAACAAAACTTCCGAGATATAAGAAATTGTATGAAACTCTTATGAGTGTGGTTCTATCCTACGAAGTAAAATATTGTTCGTCATAAACCAAATACCGAGGCTAAAGTATTATGCAAGAATGGAGTACCGTTAAAAGTATATAATAAACTTCACACGTAAGAGTATTTAGCATAAACTTATAAATGAGTTTTATTAAAAGATAAGAAATTATATGAAACTCTTACGGGTGTGGTTCCATCCAACGAAGTAAATTATTATTCGTAATAAACGAAATACCGAGGCTAAAGTATCATACATGAAAGAAGTACCGTTAAAAGTATATAATAAACATCATACGTAAGTGTATTTAGCTTAAACTTTTAAACGAGTTTTATTACAAGATAACCGGAGCTTTGTTAAACAAACTTAGGAGACATAAAAAATTGTATGAAACTCTTAATGGTGTAGTTCCATCATACGAATTAAATTTTTATTCGTAATAAACAAAATACGAAGGCTAAACTATCATGCATGAAGGAGTTCCCTTAAAAGTAAATAACAAACTTCATCCGTTACAATATTTATCTTAAAGTATCAAACAAGTTTTTTTACATGATAAACGGAGTTCGGTTAAACAAAGCTTCCGAGATATAAGAAATTGTATGAAACTCTTATGAGTGTGGTTCCATCCAATGAAGTAAATTATTATTCGTAATAAACGAAATACCGAGGCCAAAATATCATACATGAAAGGAGTACCGTTAAATGTATATAATAAACATCATACGTAAGTGTATTTAGCCTAAACTTTTAAACGAGTTTTATTACAAGATAACCGGAGCTTTGTTAAACATACTTAGGAGACATAAAAAATTGTATGAAACTCTTAATGGTGTAGTTCCATCATACGAATTAAATTTGTATTCGTAATAAACAAAATACGAAGGCTAAAGTATCATGCATGAAGGAGTTCCCTTAAAAGTAAATAACAAACTTCATCAGTTACAATATTTATCTTAAAGTATCAAACGAGTTTTTTTACATTATAAACGGAGTTCGGTTAAACAAAACTTCCGAGATATAAGAAATTGTATGAAACTCTTATGAGTGTGGTTCCATCCTATGAAGTAAAATATTGTTCTTCATAAACCAAATACCGAGGCTAAAGTATTATGCATGAATGTAGTACCGTTAAAAGTATATAATAAACTTCACACGTAAGAGTATTTAGCATAAGCGTTTAAACGAGATTTATTACAAGATAAGAATTTATATGAAACTCTTACGGGTGTGGTTCCATCCAACGAAGTAAATTATTATTCGTAATAAACGAAATACCGAGGCTAAAGTATCATACATGAAAGGAGTACCGTTAAAAGTATATAATAAACATCATACGTAAGTGTATTTAGCTTAAACTTTTAAACGAGTTTGATTACAAGATAACCGGAGCTTTGTTAAACATACTTAGGAGACATAAAAAATTGTATGAAACTCTTAATGGTGTAGTTCCATCATACGAATTAAATTTTTATTCGTAATAAACAAAATACGAAGGCTAAAGTATCATGCATGAAGGAGTTCCCTTAAAAGTAAATAACAAACTTCATCCGTTACAATATTTATCTTAAAGTATCAAACGAGTTTTTTTACATGATAAACGGAGTTCGGTTAAACAAAACTTCCGAGATATAAGAAATTGTATGAAACTCTTATGAGTGTGGTTCCATCCAATGAAGTAAATTATTATTCGTAATAAACGAAATACCGAGGCCAAAATATCATACATGAAAGGAGTACCGTTAAAAGTATATAATAAACATCATACGTAAGTGTATTTAGCCTAAACTTTTAAACGAGTTTTATTACAAGATAACCGGAGCTTTGTTAAACATACTTAGGAGACATAAAAAATTGTATGAAACTCTTAATGGTGTAGTTCCATCATACGAATTAAATTTTTATTCGTAATAAACAAAATACGAAGGCTAAAGTATCATGCATGAAGGAGTTCCCTTAAAAGTAAATAACAAACTTCATCAGTTACAATATTTATCTTAAAGTATCAAACGAGTTTTTTTACATTATAAACGGAGTTCGGTTAAACAAAACTTCCGAGATATAAGAAATTGTATGAAACTCTTATGAGTGTGGTTCCATCCTATGAAGTAAAATATTGTTCTTCATAAACCAAATACCGAGGCTAAAGTATTATGCATGAATGTAGTACCGTTAAAAGTATATAATAAACTTCACACGTAAGAGTATTTAGCATAAGCGTTTAAACGAGATTTATTACAAGATAAGAATTTATATGAAACTCTTACGGGTGTGGTTCCATCCAACGAAGTAAATTATTATTCGTAATAAACGAAATACCGAGGCTAAAGTATCATACATGAAAGGAGTACCGTTAAAAGTATATAATAAACATCATACGTAAGTGTATTTAGCTTAAACTTTTAAACGAGTTTGATTACAAGATAACCGGAGCTTTGTTAAACATACTTAGGAGACATAAAAAATTGTATGAAACTCTTAATGGTGTAGTTCCATCATACGAATTAAATTTTTATTCGTAATAAACAAAATACGAAGGCTAAAGTATCATGCATGAAAGGAGTACCCTTAAAAGTAAATAACAAACTTCATCCGTTACAATATTTATCTTAAAGTATCAAACGAGTTTTTTTACATGATAAATGGAGTTCGGTTAAACAAAACTTCCGAGATATAAGAAATTGTATGAAACTCTTATGAGTGTGGTTCTATCCTACGAAGTAAAATATTGTTCGTCATAAACCAAATACCGAGGCTAAAGTATTATGCATGAATGGAGTACCGTTAAAAGTATATAATAAACTTCACACGTAAGAGTATTTAGCATAAACTTATAAATGAGTTTTATTAAAAGATAAGAAATTATATGAAACTCTTACGGGTGTGGTTCCATCCAACGAAGTAAATTATTATTCGTAATAAACGAAATACCGAGGCTAAAGTATCATACATGAAAGGAGTACCGTTAAAAGTATATAATAAAGATCATACGTAAGTGTATTTAGCTTAAACTTTTAAACGAGTTTGATTACAAGATAACCGGAGCTTTGTTAAACATACTTAGGAGACATAAAAAATTGTATGAAACTCTTAATGGTGTAGTTCCATCATACGAATTAAATTATTATTCGTAATAAACAAAATACGAAGGCTAAAGTATCACGCATGAAAGGAGTACCCTTAAAAGTAAATAACAAACTTCATCCGTTACAATATTTATCTTAAAGTATCAAACGAGTTTTTTTACATGATAAATGGAGTTCGGTTAAACAAAACTTCCGAGATATAAGAAATTGTATGAAACTCTTATGAGTGTGGTTCTATTCTACGAAGTAAAATATTGTTCGTCATAAACCAAATACCGAGGCTAAAGTATTATGCATGAATGGAGTACCGTTAAAAGTATATAATAAACTTCACACGTAAGAGTATTTAGCATAAACTTATAAATGAGTTTTATTAAAAGATAAGAAATTATATGAAACTCTTACGGGTGTGGTTCCATCCAACGAAGTAAATTATTATTCGTAATAAACGAAATACCGAGGCTAAAGTATCATACATGAAAGGAGTACCGTTAAAAGTATATAATAAAGATCATACGTAAGTGTATTTAGCTTAAACTTTTAAACGAGTTTGATTACAAGATAACCGGAGCTTTGTTAAACATACTTAGGAGACATAAAAAATTGTATGAAACTCTTAATGGTGTAGTTCCATCATACGAATTAAATTTTTATTCGTAATAAACAAAATACGAAGGCTAAAGTATCATGCATGAAGGAGTTCCCTTAAAAGTAAATAACAAACTTCATCCGTTACAATATTTATCTTAAAGTATCAAACGAGTTTTTTTACATGATAAACGGAGTTCGGTTAAACAAAACTTCCGAGATATAAGAAATTGTATGAAACTCTTATTAGTGTGGTTCCATCCAATGAAGTAAATTATTATTCGTAATAAACGAAATACCGAGGCCAAAATATCATACATGAAAGGAGTACCGTTAAAAGTATATAATAAACATCATACGTAAGTGTATTTAGCCTAAACTTTTAAACGAGTTTTATTACAAGATAACCGGAGCTTTGTTAAACATACTTAGGAGACATAAAAAATTGTATGAAACTCTTAATGGTGTAGTTCCATCATACGAATTAAATTTTTATTCGTAATAAACAAAATACGAAGGCTAAAGTATCATGCATGAAGGAGTTCCCTTAAAAGTAAATAACAAACTTCATCAGTTACAATATTTATCTTAAAGTATCAAACGAGTTTTTTTACATTATAAACTGAGTTCGCTTAAACAAAACTTCCGAGATATAAGAAATTGTATGAAACTCTTATGAGTGTGGTTCCATCCTAAGAAGTAAAATATTGTTCTTCATAAACCAAATACCGAGGCTAAAGTATTATGCATGAATGTAGTACCGTTAAAAGTATATAATAAACTTCACACGTAAGAGTATTTAGCATAAACGTTTAAACGAGTTTTATTACAAGATAAGAAATTATATGAAACTCTTACGGGTGTGGTTCCATCCAACGAAGTAAATTATTATTCGTAATAAACGAAATACCGAGGCTAAACTATCATACATGAAAGGAGTACCGTTAAAAGTATATAATAAACATCATACGTAAGTGTATTTAGCTTAAACTTTTAAATGGGTTTTATTACAAGATAACCGGAGCTTTGTTAAACAAACTTACGAGACATAGGAAATTGTATGAAACTCTTATTGGTGTAGTTCCATCATACGAATAAATTATTATTCGTAATAAACAAAATAAGAAGGCTAAAGTATCATGCATGAAAGGAGTACCCTTAAAAGTAAATATAAACTTCATCAGTTACAATATATCTTAAAGTATCAAACGAGTTTTTTTACATGATAAACGGAGTTCGGTTAAACAAAACTTCCGAGATATAAGAAATTGTATGAAACTCTTATGAGTGTGGTTCCATCCTACGAAGTAAAATATTGTTCGTCATAAACCAAAAACCGTGGCTAAAGTATTATGCATGAATGGAGTACCGTTAAAAGTATATAATAAACTTTAAACATAAGAGTATTTAGCTTAAACTTTTAAACGAGTTTGATTACAAGATAACCGGAGCTTTGTTAAACATACTTAGGAGACATAAAAAATTGTATGAAACTCTTAATGGTGTAGTTCCATCATACGAATTAAATTATTATTCGTAATAAACAAAATACGAAGGCTAAAGTATCACGCATGAAAGGAGTACCCTTAAAAGTAAATAACAAACTTCATCCGTTACAATATTTATCTTAAAGTATCAAACGAGTTTTTTTACATGATAAATGGAGTTCGGTTAAACAAAACTTCCGAGATATATGAAATTGTATGAAACTCTTATGAGTGTGGTTCTATTCTACGAAGTAAAATATTGTTCGTCATAAACCAAATACCGAGGCTAAAGTATTATGCATGAATGGAGTACCGTTAAAAGTATATAATAAACTTCACACGTAAGAGTATTTAGCATAAACTTATAAATGAGTTTTATTAAAAGATAAGAAATTATATGAAACTCTTACGGGAGTGGTTCCATCCAACGAAGTAAATTATTATTCGTAATAAACGAAATACCGAGGCTAAAGTATCATACATGAAAGGAGTACCGTTAAAAGTATATAATAAAGATCATACGTAAGTGTATTTAGCTTAAACTTTTAAACGAGTTTGATTACAAGATAACCGGAGCTTTGTTAAACATACTTAGGAGACATAAAAAATTGTATGAAACTCTTAATGGTGTAGTTCCATCATACGAATTAAATTTTTATTCGTAATAAACAAAATACGAAGGCTAAAGTATCATGCATGAAGGAGTTCCCTTAAAAGTAAATAACAAACTTCATCCGTTACAATATTTATCTTAAAGTATCAAACGAGTTTTTTTACATGATAAACGGAGTTCGGTTAAACAAAACTTCCGAGATATAAGAAATTGTATGAAACTCTTATTAGTGTGGTTCCATCCAATGAAGTAAATTATTATTCGTAATAAACGAAATACCGAGGCCAAAATATCATACATGAAAGGAGTACCGTTAAAAGTATATAATAAACATCATACGTAAGTGTATTTAGCCTAAACTTTTAAACGAGTTTTATTACAAGATAACCGGAGCTTTGTTAAACATACTTAGGAGACATAAAAAATTGTATGAAACTCTTAATGGTGTAGTTCCATCATACGAATTAAATTTTTATTCGTAATAAACAAAATACGAAGGCTAAAGTATCATGCATGAAGGAGTTCCCTTAAAAGTAAATAACAAACTTCATCAGTTACAATATTTATCTTAAAGTATCAAACGAGTTTTTTTACATTATAAACTGAGTTCGCTTAAACAAAACTTCCGAGATATAAGAAATTGTATGAAACTCTTATGAGTGTGGTTCCATCCTAAGAAGTAAAATATTGTTCTTCATAAACCAAATACCGAGGCTAAAGTATTATGCATGAATGTAGTACCGTTAAAAGTATATAATAAACTTCACACGTAAGAGTATTTAGCATAAACGTTTAAACGAGTTTTATTACAAGATAAGAAATTATATGAAACTCTTACGGGTGTGGTTCCATCCAACGAAGTAAATTATTATTCGTAATAAACGAAATACCGAGGCTAAACTATCATACATGAAAGGAGTACCGTTAAAAGTATATAATAAACATCATACGTAAGTGTATTTAGCTTAAACTTTTAAATGGGTTTTATTACAAGATAACCGGAGCTTTGTTAAACAAACTTACGAGACATAGGAAATTGTATGAAACTCTTATTGGTGTAGTTCCATCATACGAATAAATTATTATTCGTAATAAACAAAATAAGAAGGCTAAAGTATCATGCATGAAAGGAGTACCCTTAAAAGTAAATATAAACTTCATCAGTTACAATATATCTTAAAGTATCAAACGAGTTTTTTTACATGATAAACGGAGTTCGGTTAAACAAAACTTCCGAGATATAAGAAATTGTATGAAACTCTTATGAGTGTGGTTCCATCCTACGAAGTAAAATATTGTTCGTCATAAACCAAAAACCGTGGCTAAAGTATTATGCATGAATGGAGTACCGTTAAAAGTATATAATAAACTTTAAACATAAGAGTATTTAGCTTAAACTTTTAAACGAGTTTGATTACAAGATAACCGGAGCTTTGTTAAACATACTTAGGAGACATAAAAAATTGTATGAAACTCTTAATGGTGTAGTTCCATCATACGAATTAAATTATTATTCGTAATAAACAAAATACGAAGGCTAAAGTATCACGCATGAAAGGAGTACCCTTAAAAGTAAATAACAAACTTCATCCGTTACAATATTTATCTTAAAGTATCAAACGAGTTTTTTTACATGATAAATGGAGTTCGGTTAAACAAAACTTCCGAGATATATGAAATTGTATGAAACTCTTATGAGTGTGGTTCTATTCTACGAAGTAAAATATTGTTCGTCATAAACCAAATACCGAGGCTAAAGTATTATGCATGAATGGAGTACCGTTAAAAGTATATAATAAACTTCACACGTAAGAGTATTTAGCATAAACTTATAAATGAGTTTTATTAAAAGATAAGAAATTATATGAAACTCTTACGGGAGTGGTTCCATCCAACGAAGTAAATTATTATTCGTAATAAACGAAATACCGAGGCTAAAGTATCATACATGAAAGGAGTACCGTTAAAAGTATATAATAAAGATCATACGTAAGTGTATTTAGCTTAAACTTTTAAACGAGTTTGATTACAAGATAACCGGAGCTTTGTTAAACATACTTAGGAGACATAAAAAATTGTATGAAACTCTTAATGGTGTAGTTCCATCATACGAATTAAATTTTTATTCGTAATAAACAAAATACGAAGGCTAAAGTATCATGCATGAAGGAGTTCCCTTAAAAGTAAATAACAAACTTCATCCGTTACAATATTTATCTTAAAGTATCAAACGAGTTTTTTTACATGATAAACGGAGTTCGGTTAAACAAAACTTCCGAGATATAAGAAATTGTATGAAACTCTTATTAGTGTGGTTCCATCCAATGAAGTAAATTATTATTCGTAATAAACGAAATACCGAGGCCAAAATATCATACATGAAAGGAGTACCGTTAAAAGTATATAATAAACATCATACGTAAGTGTATTTAGCCTAAACTTTTAAACGAGTTTTATTACAAGATAACCGGAGCTTTGTTAAACATACTTAGGAGACATAAAAAATTGTATGAAACTCTTAATGGTGTAGTTCCATCATACGAATTAAATTTTTATTCGTAATAAACAAAATACGAAGGCTAAAGTATCATGCATGAAGGAGTTCCCTTAAAAGTAAATAACAAACTTCATCAGTTACAATATTTATCTTAAAGTATCAAACGAGTTTTTTTACATTATAAACTGAGTTCGCTTAAACAAAACTTCCGAGATATAAGAAATTGTATGAAACTCTTATGAGTGTGGTTCCATCCTAAGAAGTAAAATATTGTTCTTCATAAACCAAATACCGAGGCTAAAGTATTATGCATGAATGTAGTACCGTTAAAAGTATATAATAAACTTCACACGTAAGAGTATTTAGCATAAACGTTTAAACGAGTTTTATTACAAGATAAGAAATTATATGAAACTCTTACGGGTGTGGTTCCATCCAACGAAGTAAATTATTATTCGTAATAAACGAAATACCGAGGCTAAACTATCATACATGAAAGGAGTACCGTTAAAAGTATATAATAAACATCATACGTAAGTGTATTTAGCTTAAACTTTTAAATGGGTTTTATTACAAGATAACCGGAGCTTTGTTAAACAAACTTACGAGACATAGGAAATTGTATGAAACTCTTATTGGTGTAGTTCCATCATACGAATAAATTATTATTCGTAATAAACAAAATAAGAAGGCTAAAGTATCATGCATGAAAGGAGTACCCTTAAAAGTAAATATAAACTTCATCAGTTACAATATATCTTAAAGTATCAAACGAGTTTTTTTACATGATAAACGGAGTTCGGTTAAACAAAACTTCCGAGATATAAGAAATTGTATGAAACTCTTATGAGTGTGGTTCCATCCTACGAAGTAAAATATTGTTCGTCATAAACCAAAAACCGTGGCTAAAGTATTATGCATGAATGGAGTACCGTTAAAAGTATATAATAAACTTTAAACATAAGAGTATTTAGCTTAAACTTTTAAACGAGTTTGATTACAAGATAACCGGAGCTTTGTTAAACATACTTAGGAGACATAAAAAATTGTATGAAACTCTTAATGGTGTAGTTCCATCATACGAATTAAATTATTATTCGTAATAAACAAAATACGAAGGCTAAAGTATCACGCATGAAAGGAGTACCCTTAAAAGTAAATAACAAACTTCATCCGTTACAATATTTATCTTAAAGTATCAAACGAGTTTTTTTACATGATAAATGGAGTTCGGTTAAACAAAACTTCCGAGATATAAGAAATTGTATGAAACTCTTATGAGTGTGGTTCTATTCTACGAAGTAAAATATTGTTCGTCATAAACCAAATACCGAGGCTAAAGTATTATGCATGAATGGAGTACCGTTAAAAGTATATAATAAACTTCACACGTAAGAGTATTTAGCATAAACTTATAAATGAGTTTTATTAAAAGATAAGAAATTATATGAAACTCTTACGGGTGTGGTTCCATCCAACGAAGTAAATTATTATTCGTAATAAACGAAATACCGAGGCTAAAGTATCATACATGAAAGGAGTACCGTTAAAAGTATATAATAAAGATCATACGTAAGTGTATTTAGCTTAAACTTTTAAACGAGTTTGATTACAAGATAACCGGAGCTTTGTTAAACATACTTAGGAGACATAAAAAATTGTATGAAACTCTTAATGGTGTAGTTCCATCATACGAATTAAATTTTTATTCGTAATAAACAAAATACGAAGGCTAAAGTATCATGCATGAAGGAGTTCCCTTAAAAGTAAATAACAAACTTCATCCGTTACAATATTTATCTTAAAGTATCAAACGAGTTTTTTTACATGATAAACGGAGTTCGGTTAAACAAAACTTCCGAGATATAAGAAATTGTATGAAACTCTTATTAGTGTGGTTCCATCCAATGAAGTAAATTATTATTCGTAATAAACGAAATACCGAGGCCAAAATATCATACATGAAAGGAGTACCGTTAAAAGTATATAATAAACATCATACGTAAGTGTATTTAGCCTAAACTTTTAAACGAGTTTTATTACAAGATAACCGGAGCTTTGTTAAACATACTTAGGAGACATAAAAAATTGTATGAAACTCTTAATGGTGTAGTTCCATCATACGAATTAAATTTTTATTCGTAATAAACAAAATACGAAGGCTAAAGTATCATGCATGAAGGAGTTCCCTTAAAAGTAAATAACAAACTTCATCAGTTACAATATTTATCTTAAAGTATCAAACGAGTTTTTTTACATTATAAAGGGAGTTCGGTTAAACAAAACTTCCGAGATATAAGAAATTGTATGAAACTCTTATGAGTGTGGTTCCATCCTAAGAAGTAAAATATTGTTCTTCATAAACCAAATACCGAGGCTAAAGTATTATGCATGAATGTAGTACCGTTAAAAGTATATAATAAACTTCACACGTAAGAGTATTTAGCATAAACGTTTAAACGAGTTTTATTACAAGATAAGAAATTATATGAAACTCTTACGGGTGTGGTTCCATCCAACGAAGTAAATTATTATTCGTAATAAACGAAATACCGAGGCTAAACTATCATACATGAAAGGAGTACCGTTAAAAGTATATAATAAACATCATACGTAAGTGTATTTAGCTTAAACTTTTAAATGGGTTTTATTACAAGATAACCGGAGCTTTGTTAAACAAACTTACGAGACATAGGAAATTGTATGAAACTCTTATTGGTGTAGTTCCATCATACGAATAAATTATTATTCGTAATAAACAAAATAAGAAGGCTAAAGTATCATGCATGAAAGGAGTACCCTTAAAAGTAAATATAAACTTCATCAGTTACAATATATCTTAAAGTATCAAACGAGTTTTTTTACATGATAAACGGAGTTCGGTTAAACAAAACTTCCGAGATATAAGAAATTGTATGAAACTCTTATGAGTGTGGTTCCATCCTACGAAGTAAAATATTGTTCGTCATAAACCAAAAACCGTGGCTAAAGTATTATGCATGAATGGAGTACCGTTAAAAGTATATAATAAACTTTAAACATAAGAGTATTTAGCTTAAACTTTTAAACGAGTTTGATTACAAGATAACCGGAGCTTTGTTAAACATACTTAGGAGACATAAAAAATTGTATGAAACTCTTAATGGTGTAGTTCCATCATACGAATTAAATTATTATTCGTAATAAACAAAATACGAAGGCTAAAGTATCACGCATGAAAGGAGTACCCTTAAAAGTAAATAACAAACTTCATCCGTTACAATATTTATCTTAAAGTATCAAACGAGTTTTTTTACATGATAAATGGAGTTCGGTTAAACAAAACTTCCGAGATATAAGAAATTGTATGAAACTCTTATGAGTGTGGTTCTATTCTACGAAGTAAAATATTGTTCGTCATAAACCAAATACCGAGGCTAAAGTATTATGCATGAATGGAGTACCGTTAAAAGTATATAATAAACTTCACACGTAAGAGTATTTAGCATAAACTTATAAATGAGTTTTATTAAAAGATAAGAAATTATATGAAACTCTTACGGGTGTGGTTCCATCCAACGAAGTAAATTATTATTCGTAATAAACGAAATACCGAGGCTAAAGTATCATACATGAAAGGAGTACCGTTAAAAGTATATAATAAAGATCATACGTAAGTGTATTTAGCTTAAACTTTTAAACGAGTTTGATTACAAGATAACCGGAGCTTTGTTAAACATACTTAGGAGACATAAAAAATTGTATGAAACTCTTAATGGTGTAGTTCCATCATACGAATTAAATTTTTATTCGTAATAAACAAAATACGAAGGCTAAAGTATCATGCATGAAGGAGTTCCCTTAAAAGTAAATAACAAACTTCATCCGTTACAATATTTATCTTAAAGTATCAAACGAGTTTTTTTACATGATAAACGGAGTTCGGTTAAACAAAACTTCCGAGATATAAGAAATTGTATGAAACTCTTATTAGTGTGGTTCCATCCAATGAAGTAAATTATTATTCGTAATAAACGAAATACCGAGGCCAAAATATCATACATGAAAGGAGTACCGTTAAAAGTATATAATAAACATCATACGTAAGTGTATTTAGCCTAAACTTTTAAACGAGTTTTATTACAAGATAACCGGAGCTTTGTTAAACATACTTAGGAGACATAAAAAATTGTATGAAACTCTTAATGGTGTAGTTCCATCATACGAATTAAATTTTTATTCGTAATAAACAAAATACGAAGGCTAAAGTATCATGCATGAAGGAGTTCCCTTAAAAGTAAATAACAAACTTCATCAGTTACAATATTTATCTTAAAGTATCAAACGAGTTTTTTTACATTATAAACTGAGTTCGCTTAAACAAAACTTCCGAGATATAAGAAATTGTATGAAACTCTTATGAGTGTGGTTCCATCCTAAGAAGTAAAATATTGTTCTTCATAAACCAAATACCGAGGCTAAAGTATTATGCATGAATGTAGTACCGTTAAAAGTATATAATAAACTTCACACGTAAGAGTATTTAGCATAAACGTTTAAACGAGTTTTATTACAAGATAAGAAATTATATGAAACTCTTACGGGTGTGGTTCCATCCAACGAAGTAAATTATTATTCGTAATAAACGAAATACCGAGGCTAAACTATCATACATGAAAGGAGTACCGTTAAAAGTATATAATAAACATCATACGTAAGTGTATTTAGCTTAAACTTTTAAATGGGTTTTATTACAAGATAACCGGAGCTTTGTTAAACAAACTTACGAGACATAGGAAATTGTATGAAACTCTTATTGGTGTAGTTCCATCATACGAATAAATTATTATTCGTAATAAACAAAATAAGAAGGCTAAAGTATCATGCATGAAAGGAGTACCCTTAAAAGTAAATATAAACTTCATCAGTTACAATATATCTTAAAGTATCAAACGAGTTTTTTTACATGATAAACGGAGTTCGGTTAAACAAAACTTCCGAGATATAAGAAATTGTATGAAACTCTTATGAGTGTGGTTCCATCCTACGAAGTAAAATATTGTTCGTCATAAACCAAAAACCGTGGCTAAAGTATTATGCATGAATGGAGTACCGTTAAAAGTATATAATAAACTTTAAACATAAGAGTATTTAGCTTAAACTTTTAAACGAGTTTGATTACAAGATAACCGGAGCTTTGTTAAACATACTTAGGAGACATAAAAAATTGTATGAAACTCTTAATGGTGTAGTTCCATCATACGAATTAAATTATTATTCGTAATAAACAAAATACGAAGGCTAAAGTATCACACATGAAAGGAGTACCCTTAAAAGTAAATAACAAACTTCATCCGTTACAATATTTATCTTAAAGTATCAAACGAGTTTTTTTACATGATAAATGGAGTTCGGTTAAACAAAACTTCCGAGATATAAGAAATTGTATGAAACTCTTATGAGTGTGGTTCTATTCTACGAAGTAAAATATTGTTCGTCATAAACCAAATACCGAGGCTAAAGTATTATGCATGAATGGAGTACCGTTAAAAGTATATAATAAACTTCACACGTAAGAGTATTTAGCATAAACTTATAAATGAGTTTTATTAAAAGATAAGAAATTATATGAAACTCTTACGGGTGTGGTTCCATCCAACGAAGTAAATTATTATTCGTAATAAACGAAATACCGAGGCTAAAGTATCATACATGAAAGGAGTACCGTTAAAAGTATATAATAAAGATCATACGTAAGTGTATTTAGCTTAAACTTTTAAACGAGTTTGATTACAAGATAACCGGAGCTTTGTTAAACATACTTAGGAGACATAAAAAATTGTATGAAACTCTTAATGGTGTAGTTCCATCATACGAATTAAATTTTTATTCGTAATAAACAAAATACGAAGGCTAAAGTATCATGCATGAAGGAGTTCCCTTAAAAGTAAATAACAAACTTCATCCGTTACAATATTTATCTTAAAGTATCAAACGAGTTTTTTTACATGATAAACGGAGTTCGGTTAAACAAAACTTCCGAGATATAAGAAATTGTATGAAACTCTTATTAGTGTGGTTCCATCCAATGAAGTAAATTATTATTCGTAATAAACGAAATACCGAGGCCAAAATATCATACATGAAAGGAGTACCGTTAAAAGTATATAATAAACATCATACGTAAGTGTATTTAGCCTAAACTTTTAAACGAGTTTTATTACAAGATAACCGGAGCTTTGTTAAACATACATAGGAGACATAAAAAATTGTATGAAACTCTTAATGGTGTAGTTCCATCATACGAATTAAATTTTTATTCGTAATAAACAAAATACGAAGGCTAAAGTATCATGCATGAAGGAGTTCCCTTAAAAGTAAATAACAAACTTCATCAGTTACAATATTTATCTTAAAGTATCAAACGAGTTTTTTTACATTATAAACTGAGTTCGCTTAAACAAAACTTCCGAGATATAAGAAATTGTATGAAACTCTTATGAGTGTGGTTCCATCCTACGAAGTAAAATATTGTTCTTCATAAACCAAATACCGAGGCTAAAGTATTATGCATGAATGTAGTACCGTTAAAAGTATATAATAAACTTCACACGTAAGAGTATTTAGCATAAACGTTTAAACGAGTTTTATTACAAGATAAGAAATTATATGAAACTCTTACGGGTGTGGTTCCATCCAACGAAGTAAATTATTATTCGTAATAAACGAAATACCGAGGCTAAACTATCATACATGAAAGGAGTACCGTTAAAAGTATATAATAAACATCATACGTAAGTGTATTTAGCTTAAACTTTTAAATGGGTTTTATTACAAGATAACCGGAGCTTTGTTAAACAAACTTACGAGACATAGGAAATTGTATGAAACTCTTATTGGTGTAGTTCCATCATACGAATAAATTATTATTCGTAATAAACAAAATAAGAAGGCTAAAGTATCATGCATGAAAGGAGTACCCTTAAAAGTAAATATAAACTTCATCCGTTACAATATATCTTAAAGTATCAAACGAGTTTTTTTACATGATAAACGGAGTTCGGTTAAACAAAACTTCCGAGATATAAGAAATTGTATGAAACTCTTATGAGTGTGGTTCCATCCTACGAAGTAAAATATTGTTCGTCATAAACCAAAAACCGTGGCTAAAGTATTATGCATGAATGGATTACCGTTAAAAGTATATAATAAACTTTAAACATAAGAGTATTTAGCTTAAACTTTTAAACGAGTTTTATTACAAGATAACCGGAGCTTTGTTAAACAAACTTAGGAGACATAAGAAATTGTATGAAACTTTTATTGGTGTAGTTCCATCATACAAATTAAATTATTATTCGTAATAAACAAAATACGAAGGCTAAAGTATCACGCATGAAAGGAGTACCCTTAAAAGTAAATAACAAACTTCATCCGTTACAATATTTATCTTAAAGTATCAAACGAGTTTTTTTACATGATAAATGGAGTTCGGTTAAACAAAACTTCCGAGATATAAGAAATTGTATGAAACTCTTATGAGTGTGGTTCTATCCTACGAAGTAAAATATTGTTCGTCATAAACCAAATACCGAGGCTAAAGTATTATGCAAGAATGGAGTACCGTTAAAAGTATATAATAAACTTCACACGTAAGAGTATTTAGCATAAACTTATAAATGAGTTTTATTAAAAGATAAGAAATTATATGAAACTCTTACGGGTGTGGTTCCATCCAACGAAGTAAATTATTATTCGTAATAAACGAAATACCGAGGCTAAAGTATCATACATGAAAGAAGTACCGTTAAAAGTATATAATAAACATCATACGTAAGTGTATTTAGCTTAAACTTTTAAACGAGTTTTATTACAAGATAACCGGAGCTTTGTTAAACAAACTTAGGAGACATAAAAAATTGTATGAAACTCTTAATGGTGTAGTTCCATCATACGAATTAAATTTTTATTCGTAATAAACAAAATACGAAGGCTAAACTATCATGCATGAAGGAGTTCCCTTAAAAGTAAATAACAAACTTCATCCGTTACAATATTTATCTTAAAGTATCAAACAAGTTTTTTTACATGATAAACGGAGTTCGGTTAAACAAAGCTTCCGAGATATAAGAAATTGTATGAAACTCTTATGAGTGTGGTTCCATCCAATGAAGTAAATTATTATTCGTAATAAACGAAATACCGAGGCCAAAATATCATACATGAAAGGAGTACCGTTAAAAGTATATAATAAACATCATACGTAAGTGTATTTAGCCTAAACTTTTAAACGAGTTTTATTACAAGATAACCGGAGCTTTGTTAAACATACTTAGGAGACATAAAAAATTGTATGAAACTCTTAATGGTGTAGTTCCATCATACGAATTAAATTTTTATTCGTAATAAACAAAATACGAAGGCTAAAGTATCATGCATGAAGGAGTTCCCTTAAAAGTAAATAACAAACTTCATCAGTTACAATATTTATCTTAAAGTATCAAACGAGTTTTTTTACATTATAAACGGAGTTCGGTTAAACAAAACTTCCGAGATATAAGAAATTGTATGAAACTCTTATGAGTGTGGTTCCATCCTATGAAGTAAAATATTGTTCTTCATAAACCAAATACCGAGGCTAAAGTATTATGCATGAATGTAGTACCGTTAAAAGTATATAATAAACTTCACACGTAAGAGTATTTAGCATAAGCGTTTAAACGAGATTTATTACAAGATAAGAATTTATATGAAACTCTTACGGGTGTGGTTCCATCCAACGAAGTAAATTATTATTCGTAATAAACGAAATACCGAGGCTAAAGTATCATACATGAAAGGAGTACCGTTAAAAGTATATAATAAACATCATACGTAAGTGTATTTAGCTTAAACTTTTAAACGAGTTTGATTACAAGATAACCGGAGCTTTGTTAAACATACTTAGGAGACATAAAAAATTGTATGAAACTCTTAATGGTGTAGTTCCATCATACGAATTAAATTTTTATTCGTAATAAACAAAATACGAAGGCTAAAGTATCATGCATGAAGGAGTTCCCTTAAAAGTAAATAACAAACTTCATCCGTTACAATATTTATCTTAAAGTATCAAACGAGTTTTTTTACATGATAAACGGAGTTCGGTTAAACAAAACTTCCGAGATATAAGAAATTGTATGAAACTCTTATGAGTGTGGTTCCATCCAATGAAGTAAATTATTATTCGTAATAAACGAAATACCGAGGCCAAAATATCATACATGAAAGGAGTACCGTTAAAAGTATATAATAAACATCATACGTAAGTGTATTTAGCCTAAACTTTTAAACGAGTTTTATTACAAGATAACCGGAGCTTTGTTAAACATACTTAGGAGACATAAAAAATTGTATGAAACTCTTAATGGTGTAGTTCCATCATACGAATTAAATTTTTATTCGTAATAAACAAAATACGAAGGCTAAAGTATCATGCATGAAGGAGTTCCCTTAAAAGTAAATAACAAACTTCATCAGTTACAATATTTATCTTAAAGTATCAAACGAGTTTTTTTACATTATAAACGGAGTTCGGTTAAACAAAACTTCCGAGATATAAGAAATTGTATGAAACTCTTATGAGTGTGGTTCCATCCTATGAAGTAAAATATTGTTCTTCATAAACCAAATACCGAGGCTAAAGTATTATGCATGAATGTAGTACCGTTAAAAGTATATAATAAACTTCACACGTAAGAGTATTTAGCATAAGCGTTTAAACGAGATTTATTACAAGATAAGAATTTATATGAAACTCTTACGGGTGTGGTTCCATCCAACGAAGTAAATTATTATTCGTAATAAACGAAATACCGAGGCTAAAGTATCATACATGAAAGGAGTACCGTTAAAAGTATATAATAAACATCATACGTAAGTGTATTTAGCTTAAACTTTTAAACGAGTTTGATTACAAGATAACCGGAGCTTTGTTAAACATACTTAGGAGACATAAAAAATTGTATGAAACTCTTAATGGTGTAGTTCCATCATACGAATTAAATTTTTATTCGTAATAAACAAAATACGAAGGCTAAAGTATCATGCATGAAAGGAGTACCCTTAAAAGTAAATAACAAACTTCATCCGTTACAATATTTATCTTAAAGTATCAAACGAGTTTTTTTACATGATAAATGGAGTTCGGTTAAACAAAACTTCCGAGATATAAGAAATTGTATGAAACTCTTATGAGTGTGGTTCTATTCTACGAAGTAAAATATTGTTCGTCATAAACCAAATACCGAGGCTAAAGTATTATGCATGAATGGAGTACCGTTAAAAGTATATAATAAACTTCACACGTAAGAGTATTTAGCATAAACTTATAAATGAGTTTTATTAAAAGATAAGAAATTATATGAAACTCTTACGGGTGTGGTTCCATCCAACGAAGTAAATTATTATTCGTAATAAACGAAATACCGAGGCTAAAGTATCATACATGAAAGGAGTACCGTTAAAAGTATATAATAAAGATCATACGTAAGTGTATTTAGCTTAAACTTTTAAACGAGTTTGATTACAAGATAACCGGAGCTTTGTTAAACATACTTAGGAGACATAAAAAATTGTATGAAACTCTTAATGGTGTAGTTCCATCATACGAATTAAATTATTATTCGTAATAAACAAAATACGAAGGCTAAAGTATCACGCATGAAAGGAGTACCCTTAAAAGTAAATAACAAACTTCATCCGTTACAATATTTATCTTAAAGTATCAAACGAGTTTTTTTACATGATAAATGGAGTTCGGTTAAACAAAACTTCCGAGATATAAGAAATTGTATGAAACTCTTATGAGTGTGGTTCTATTCTACGAAGTAAAATATTGTTCGTCATAAACCAAATACCGAGGCTAAAGTATTATGCATGAATGGAGTACCGTTAAAAGTATATAATAAACTTCACACGTAAGAGTATTTAGCATAAACTTATAAATGAGTTTTATTAAAAGATAAGAAATTATATGAAACTCTTACGGGTGTGGTTCCATCCAACGAAGTAAATTATTATTCGTAATAAACGAAATACCGAGGCTAAAGTATCATACATGAAAGGAGTACCGTTAAAAGTATATAATAAAGATCATACGTAAGTGTATTTAGCTTAAACTTTTAAACGAGTTTGATTACAAGATAACCGGAGCTTTGTTAAACATACTTAGGAGACATAAAAAATTGTATGAAACTCTTAATGGTGTAGTTCCATCATACGAATTAAATTTTTATTCGTAATAAACAAAATACGAAGGCTAAAGTATCATGCATGAAGGAGTTCCCTTAAAAGTAAATAACAAACTTCATCCGTTACAATATTTATCTTAAAGTATCAAACGAGTTTTTTTACATGATAAACGGAGTTCGGTTAAACAAAACTTCCGAGATATAAGAAATTGTATGAAACTCTTATTAGTGTGGTTCCATCCAATGAAGTAAATTATTATTCGTAATAAACGAAATACCGAGGCCAAAATATCATACATGAAAGGAGTACCGTTAAAAGTATATAATAAACATCATACGTAAGTGTATTTAGCCTAAACTTTTAAACGAGTTTTATTACAAGATAACCGGAGCTTTGTTAAACATACTTAGGAGACATAAAAAATTGTATGAAACTCTTAATGGTGTAGTTCCATCATACGAATTAAATTTTTATTCGTAATAAACAAAATACGAAGGCTAAAGTATCATGCATGAAGGAGTTCCCTTAAAAGTAAATAACAAACTTCATCAGTTACAATATTTATCTTAAAGTATCAAACGAGTTTTTTTACATTATAAACTGAGTTCGCTTAAACAAAACTTCCGAGATATAAGAAATTGTATGAAACTCTTATGAGTGTGGTTCCATCCTACGAAGTAAAATATTGTTCTTCATAAACCAAATACCGAGGCTAAAGTATTATGCATGAATGTAGTACCGTTAAAAGTATATAATAAACTTCACACGTAAGAGTATTTAGCATAAACGTTTAAACGAGTTTTATTACAAGATAAGAAATTATATGAAACTCTTACGGGTGTGGTTCCATCCAACGAAGTAAATTATTATTCGTAATAAACGAAATACCGAGGCTAAACTATCATACATGAAAGGAGTACCGTTAAAAGTATATAATAAACATCATACGTAAGTGTATTTAGCTTAAACTTTTAAATGGGTTTTATTACAAGATAACCGGAGCTTTGTTAAACAAACTTACGAGACATAGGAAATTGTATGAAACTCTTATTGGTGTAGTTCCATCATACGAATAAATTATTATTCGTAATAAACAAAATAAGAAGGCTAAAGTATCATGCATGAAAGGAGTACCCTTAAAAGTAAATATAAACTTCATCCGTTACAATATATCTTAAAGTATCAAACGAGTTTTTTTACATGATAAACGGAGTTCGGTTAAACAAAACTTCCGAGATATAAGAAATTGTATGAAACTCTTATGAGTGTGGTTCCATCCTACGAAGTAAAATATTGTTCGTCATAAACCAAAAACCGTGGCTAAAGTATTATGCATGAATGGATTACCGTTAAAAGTATATAATAAACTTTAAACATAAGAGTATTTAGCTTAAACTTTTAAACGAGTTTTATTACAAGATAACCGGAGCTTTGTTAAACAAACTTAGGAGACATAAGAAATTGTATGAAACTTTTATTGGTGTAGTTCCATCATACAAATTAAATTATTATTCGTAATAAACAAAATACGAAGGCTAAAGTATCACGCATGAAAGGAGTACCCTTAAAAGTAAATAACAAACTTCATCCGTTACAATATTTATCTTAAAGTATCAAACGAGTTTTTTTACATGATAAATGGAGTTCGGTTAAACAAAACTTCCGAGATATAAGAAATTGTATGAAACTCTTATGAGTGTGGTTCTATCCTACGAAGTAAAATATTGTTCGTCATAAACCAAATACCGAGGCTAAAGTATTATGCAAGAATGGAGTACCGTTAAAAGTATATAATAAACTTCACACGTAAGAGTATTTAGCATAAACTTATAAATGAGTTTTATTAAAAGATAAGAAATTATATGAAACTCTTACGGGTGTGGTTCCATCCAACGAAGTAAATTATTATTCGTAATAAACGAAATACCGAGGCTAAAGTATCATACATGAAAGAAGTACCGTTAAAAGTATATAATAAACATCATACGTAAGTGTATTTAGCTTAAACTTTTAAACGAGTTTTATTACAAGATAACCGGAGCTTTGTTAAACAAACTTAGGAGACATAAAAAATTGTATGAAACTCTTAATGGTGTAGTTCCATCATACGAATTAAATTTTTATTCGTAATAAACAAAATACGAAGGCTAAACTATCATGCATGAAGGAGTTCCCTTAAAAGTAAATAACAAACTTCATCCGTTACAATATTTATCTTAAAGTATCAAACAAGTTTTTTTACATGATAAACGGAGTTCGGTTAAACAAAGCTTCCGAGATATAAGAAATTGTATGAAACTCTTATGAGTGTGGTTCCATCCAATGAAGTAAATTATTATTCGTAATAAACGAAATACCGAGGCCAAAATATCATACATGAAAGGAGTACCGTTAAAAGTATATAATAAACATCATACGTAAGTGTATTTAGCCTAAACTTTTAAACGAGTTTTATTACAAGATAACCGGAGCTTTGTTAAACATACTTAGGAGACATAAAAAATTGTATGAAACTCTTAATGGTGTAGTTCCATCATACGAATTAAATTTTTATTCGTAATAAACAAAATACGAAGGCTAAAGTATCATGCATGAAGGAGTTCCCTTAAAAGTAAATAACAAACTTCATCAGTTACAATATTTATCTTAAAGTATCAAACGAGTTTTTTTACATTATAAACGGAGTTCGGTTAAACAAAACTTCCGAGATATAAGAAATTGTATGAAACTCTTATGAGTGTGGTTCCATCCTATGAAGTAAAATATTGTTCTTCATAAACCAAATACCGAGGCTAAAGTATTATGCATGAATGTAGTACCGTTAAAAGTATATAATAAACTTCACACGTAAGAGTATTTAGCATAAGCGTTTAAACGAGATTTATTACAAGATAAGAATTTATATGAAACTCTTACGGGTGTGGTTCCATCCAACGAAGTAAATTATTATTCGTAATAAACGAAATACCGAGGCTAAAGTATCATACATGAAAGGAGTACCGTTAAAAGTATATAATAAACATCATACGTAAGTGTATTTAGCTTAAACTTTTAAACGAGTTTGATTACAAGATAACCGGAGCTTTGTTAAACATACTTAGGAGACATAAAAAATTGTATGAAACTCTTAATGGTGTAGTTCCATCATACGAATTAAATTTTTATTCGTAATAAACAAAATACGAAGGCTAAAGTATCATGCATGAAGGAGTTCCCTTAAAAGTAAATAACAAACTTCATCCGTTACAATATTTATCTTAAAGTATCAAACGAGTTTTTTTACATGATAAACGGAGTTCGGTTAAACAAAACTTCCGAGATATAAGAAATTGTATGAAACTCTTATGAGTGTGGTTCC
Organism: Chamaenerion angustifolium; assembly: GCA_946814005.1. Lineage (NCBI taxonomy): Eukaryota > Viridiplantae > Streptophyta > Magnoliopsida > Myrtales > Onagraceae > Chamaenerion > Chamaenerion angustifolium. The sequence continues at coordinate 16,079,274 of OX328277.1, read as the reverse complement.
ATCCAATGAAGTAAATTATTATTCGTAATAAACGAAATACCGAGGCCAAAATATCATACATGAAAGGAGTACCGTTAAAAGTATATAATAAACATCATACGTAAGTGTATTTAGCCTAAACTTTTAAACGAGTTTTATTACAAGATAACCGGAGCTTTGTTAAACATACTTAGGAGACATAAAAAATTGTATGAAACTCTTAATGGTGTAGTTCCATCATACGAATTAAATTTTTATTCGTAATAAACAAAATACGAAGGCTAAAGTATCATGCATGAAGGAGTTCCCTTAAAAGTAAATAACAAACTTCATCAGTTACAATATTTATCTTAAAGTATCAAACGAGTTTTTTTACATTATAAACGGAGTTCGGTTAAACAAAACTTCCGAGATATAAGAAATTGTATGAAACTCTTATGAGTGTGGTTCCATCCTATGAAGTAAAATATTGTTCTTCATAAACCAAATACCGAGGCTAAAGTATTATGCATGAATGTAGTACCGTTAAAAGTATATAATAAACTTCACACGTAAGAGTATTTAGCATAAGCGTTTAAACGAGATTTATTACAAGATAAGAATTTATATGAAACTCTTACGGGTGTGGTTCCATCCAACGAAGTAAATTATTATTCGTAATAAACGAAATACCGAGGCTAAAGTATCATACATGAAAGGAGTACCGTTAAAAGTATATAATAAACATCATACGTAAGTGTATTTAGCTTAAACTTTTAAACGAGTTTGATTACAAGATAACCGGAGCTTTGTTAAACATACTTAGGAGACATAAAAAATTGTATGAAACTCTTAATGGTGTAGTTCCATCATACGAATTAAATTTTTATTCGTAATAAACAAAATACGAAGGCTAAAGTATCATGCATGAAGGAGTTCCCTTAAAAGTAAATAACAAACTTCATCCGTTACAATATTTATCTTAAAGTATCAAACGAGTTTTTTTACATGATAAACGGAGTTCGGTTAAACAAAACTTCCGAGATATAAGAAATTGTATGAAACTCTTATGAGTGTGGTTCCATCCAATGAAGTAAATTATTATTCGTAATAAACGAAATACCGAGGCCAAAATATCATACATGAAAGGAGTACCGTTAAAAGTATATAATAAACATCATACGTAAGTGTATTTATCCTAAACTTTTAAACGAGTTTTATTACAAGATAACCGGAGCTTTGTTAAACATACTTAGGAGACATAAAAAATTGTATGAAACTCTTAATGGTGTAGTTCCATCATACGAATTAAATTTTTATTCGTAATAAACAAAATACGAAGGCTAAAGTATCATGCATGAAGGAGTTCCCTTAAAAGTAAATAACAAACTTCATCAGTTACAATATTTATCTTAAAGTATCAAACGAGTTTTTTTACATTATAAACTGAGTTCGCTTAAACAAAACTTCCGAGATATAAGAAATTGTATGAAACTCTTATGAGTGTGGTTCCATCCTACGAAGTAAAATATTGTTCTTCATAAACCAAATACCGAGGCTAAAGTATTATGCATGAATGTAGTACCGTTAAAAGTATATAATAAACTTCACACGTAAGAGTATTTAGCATAAGCGTTTAAACGAGATTTATTACAAGATAAGAAATTATATGAAACTCTTACGGGTGTGGTTCCATCCAACGAAGTAAATTATTATTCGTAATAAACGAAATACCGAGGCTAAAGTATCATACATGAAAGGAGTACCGTTAAAAGTATATAATAAACATCATACGTAAGTGTATTTAGCTTAAACTTTTAAACGAGTTTGATTACAAGATAACCGGAGCTTTGTTAAACATACTTAGGAGACATAAAAAATTGTATGAAACTCTTAATGGTGTAGTTCCATCATACGAATTAAATTTTTATTCGTAATAAACAAAATACGAAGGCTAAAGTATCATGCATGAAGGAGTTCCCTTAAAAGTAAATAACAAACTTCATCCGTTACAATATTTATCTTAAAGTATCAAACGAGTTTTTTTACATGATAAACGGAGTTCGGTTAAACAAAACTTCCGAGATATAAGAAATTGTATGAAACTCTTATGAGTGTGGTTCCATCCAATGAAGTAAATTATTATTCGTAATAAACGAAATACCGAGGCCAAAATATCATACATGAAAGGAGTACCGTTAAAAGTATATAATAAACATCATACGTAAGTGTATTTAGCCTAAACTTTTAAACGAGTTTTATTACAAGATAACCGGAGCTTTGTTAAACATACTTAGGAGACATAAAAAATTGTATGAAACTCTTAATGGTGTAGTTCCATCATACGAATTAAATTTTTATTCGTAATAAACAAAATACGAAGGCTAAAGTATCATGCATGAAGGAGTTCCCTTAAAAGTAAATAACAAACTTCATCAGTTACAATATTTATCTTAAAGTATCAAACGAGTTTTTTTACATTATAAACTGAGTTCGCTTAAACAAAACTTCCGAGATATAAGAAAGTGTATGAAACTCTTATGAGTGTGGTTCCATCCTACGAAGTAAAATATTGTTCTTCATAAACCAAATACCGAGGCTAAAGTATTATGCATGAATGTAGTACCGTTAAAAGTATATAATAAACTTCACACGTAAGAGTATTTAGCATAAGCGTTTAAACGAGATTTATTACAAGATAAGAAATTATATGAAACTCTTACGGGTGTGGTTCCATCCAACGAAGTAAATTATTATTCGTAATAAACGAAATACCGAGGCTAAAGTATCATACATGAAAGGAGTACCGTTAAAAGTATATAATAAACATCATACGTAAGTGTATTTAGCTTAAACTTTTAAACGAGTTTGATTACAAGATAACCGGAGCTTTGTTAAACATACTTAGGAGACATAAAAAATTGTATGAAACTCTTAATGGTGTAGTTCCATCATACGAATTAAATTTTTATTCGTAATAAACAAAATACGAAGGCTAAAGTATCATGCATGAAGGAGTTCCCTTAAAAGTAAATAACAAACTTCATCCGTTACAATATTTATCTTAAAGTATCAAACGAGTTTTATTACATGATAAACGGAGTTCGGTTAAACAAAACTTCCGAGATATAAGAAATTGTATGAAACTCTTATGAGTGTGGTTCCATCCAATGAAGTAAATTATTATTCGTAATAAACGAAATACCGAGGCCAAAATATCATACATGAAAGGAGTACCGTTAAAAGTATATAATAAACATCATACGTAAGTGTATTTAGCCTAAACTTTTAAACGAGTTTTATTACAAGATAACCGGAGCTTTGTTAAACATACTTAGGAGACATAAAAAATTGTATGAAACTCTTAATGGTGTAGTTCCATCATACGAATTAAATTTTTATTCGTAATAAACAAAATACGAAGGCTAAAGTATCATGCATGAAGGAGTTCCCTTAAAAGTAAATAACAAACTTCATCAGTTACAATATTTATCTTAAAGTATCAAACGAGTTTTTTTACATTATAAACGGAGTTCGGTTAAACAAAACTTCCGAGATATAAGAAATTGTATGAAACTCTTATGAGTGTGGTTCCATCCTATGAAGTAAAATATTGTTCTTCATAAACCAAATACCGAGGCTAAAGTATTATGCATGAATGTAGTACCGTTAAAAGTATATAATAAACTTCACACGTAAGAGTATTTAGCATAAGCGTTTAAACGAGATTTATTACAAGATAAGAATTTATATGAAACTCTTACGGGTGTGGTTCCATCCAACGAAGTAAATTATTATTCGTAATAAACGAAATACCGAGGCTAAAGTATCATACATGAAAGGAGTACCGTTAAAAGTATATAATAAACATCATACGTAAGTGTATTTAGCTTAAACTTTTAAACGAGTTTGATTACAAGATAACCGGAGCTTTGTTAAACATACTTAGGAGACATAAAAAATTGTATGAAACTCTTAATGGTGTAGTTCCATCATACGAATTAAATTTTTATTCGTAATAAACAAAATACGAAGGCTAAAGTATCATGCATGAAGGAGTTCCCTTAAAAGTAAATAACAAACTTCATCCGTTACAACATTTATCTTAAAGTATCAAACGAGTTTTTTTACATGATAAACGGAGTTCGGTTAAACAAAACTTCCGAGATATAAGAAATTGTATGAAACTCTTATGAGTGTGGTTCCATCCAATGAAATAAATTATTATTCGTAATAAACGAAATACCGAGGCCAAAATATCATACATGAAAGGAGTACCGTTAAAAGTATATAATAAACATCATACGTAAGTGTATTTAGCCTAAACTTTTAAACGAGTTTTATTACAAGATAACCGGAGCTTTGTTAAACATACTTAGGAGACATAAAAAATTGTATGAAACTCTTAATGGTGTAGTTCCATCATACGAATTAAATTTTTATTCGTAATAAACAAAATACGAAGGCTAAAGTATCATGCATGAAGGAGTTCCCTTAAAAGTAAATAACAAACTTCATCCGTTACAATATTTATCTTAAAGTATCAAACGAGTTTTTTTACATGATAAACGGAGTTCGGTTAAACAAAACTTCCGAGATATAAGAAATTGTATGAAACTCTTATGAGTGTGGTTCCATCCTATGAAGTAAAATATTGTTCTTCATAAACCAAATACCGAGGCTAAAGTATTATGCATGAATGTAGTACCGTTAAAAGTATATAATAAACTTCACACGTAAGAGTATTTAGCATAAGCGTTTAAACGAGATTTATTACAAGATAAGAAATTATATGAAACTCTTACGGGTGTGGTTCCATCCAACGAAGTAAATTATTATTCGTAATAAACGAAATACCGAGGCTAAAGTATCATACATGAAAGGAGTACCGTTAAAAGTATATAATAAACATCATACGTAAGTGTATTTAGCTTAAACTTTTAAACGAGTTTGATTACAAGATAACCGGAGCTTTGTTAAACATACTTAGGAGACATAAAAAATTGTATGAAACTCTTAATGGTGTAGTTCCATCATACGAATTAAATTTTTATTCGTAATAAACAAAATACGAAGGCTAAAGTATCATGCATGAAGGAGTTCCCTTAAAAGTAAATAACAAACTTCATCCGTTACAATATTTATCTTAAAGTATCAAACGAGTTTTTTTACATGATAAACGGAGTTCGGTTAAACAAAACTTCCGAGATATAAGAAATTGTATGAAACTCTTATGAGTGTGGTTCCATCCAATGAAGTAAATTATTATTCGTAATAAACGAAATACCGAGGCCAAAATATCATACATGAAAGGAGTACCGTTAAAAGTATATAATAAACATCATACGTAAGTGTATTTAGCCTAAACTTTTAAACGAGTTTTATTACAAGATAACCGGAGCTTTGTTAAACATACTTAGGAGACATAAAAAATTGTATGAAACTCTTAATGGTGTAGTTCCATCATACGAATTAAATTTTTATTCGTAATAAACAAAATACGAAGGCTAAAGTATCATGCATGAAGGAGTTCCCTTAAAAGTAAATAACAAACTTCATCAGTTACAATATTTATCTTAAAGTATCAAACGAGTTTTTTTACATTATAAACGGAGTTCGGTTAAACAAAACTTCCGAGATATAAGAAATTGTATGAAACTCTTATGATTGTGGTTCCATCCTATGAAGTAAAATATTGTTCTTCATAAACCAAATACCGAGGCTAAAGTATTATGCATGAATGTAGTACCGTTAAAAGTATATAATAAACTTCACACGTAAGAGTATTTAGCATAAGCGTTTAAACGAGATTTATTACAAGATAAGAATTTATATGAAACTCTTACGGGTGTGGTTCCATCCAACGAAGTAAATTATTATTCGTAATAAACGAAATACCGAGGCTAAAGTATCATACATGAAAGGAGTACCGTTAAAATTATATAATAAACATCATACGTAAGTGTATTTAGCTTAAACTTTTAAACGAGTTTGATTACAAGATAACCGGAGCTTTGTTAAACATACTTAGGAGACATAAAAAATTGTATGAAACTCTTAATGGTGTAGTTCCATCATACGAATTAAATTTTTATTCGTAATAAACAAAATACGAAGGCTAAAGTATCATGCATGAAGGAGTTCCCTTAAAAGTAAATAACAAACTTCATCCGTTACAACATTTATCTTAAAGTATCAAACGAGTTTTTTTACATGATAAACGGAGTTCGGTTAAACAAAACTTCCGAGATATAAGAAATTGTATGAAACTCTTATGAGTGTGGTTCCATCCAATGAAGTAAATTATTATTCGTAATAAACGAAATACCGAGGCCAAAATATCATACATGAAAGGAGTACCGTTAAAAGTATATAATAAACATCATACGTAAGTGTATTTAGCCTAAACTTTTAAACGAGTTTTATTACAAGATAACCGGAGCTTTGTTAAACATACTTAGGAGACATAAAAAATTGTATGAAACTCTTAATGGTGTAGTTCCATCATACGAATTAAATTTTTATTCGTAATAAACAAAATACGAAGGCTAAAGTATCATGCATGAAGGAGTTCCCTTAAAAGTAAATAACAAACTTCATCAGTTACAATATTTATCTTAAAGTATCAAACGAGTTTTTTTACATTATAAACGGAGTTCGGTTAAACAAAACTTCCGAGATATAAGAAATTGTATGAAACTCTTATGATTGTGGTTCCATCCTATGAAGTAAAATATTGTTCTTCATAAACCAAATACCGAGGCTAAAGTATTATGCATGAATGTAGTACCGTTAAAAGTATATAATAAACTTCACACGTAAGAGTATTTAGCATAAGCGTTTAAACGAGATTTATTACAAGATAAGAATTTATATGAAACTCTTACGGGTGTGGTTCCATCCAACGAAGTAAATTATTATTCGTAATAAACGAAATACCGAGGCTAAAGTATCATACATGAAAGGAGTACCGTTAAAAGTATATAATAAACATCATACGTAAGTGTATTTAGCTTAAACTTTTAAACGAGTTTGATTACAAGATAACCGGAGCTTTGTTAAACATACTTAGGAGACATAAAAAATTGTATGAAACTCTTAATGGTGTAGTTCCATCATACGAATTAAATTTTTATTCGTAATAAACAAAATACGAAGGCTAAAGTATCATGCATGAAGGAGTTCCCTTAAAAGTAAATAACAAACTTCATCCGTTACAACATTTATCTTAAAGTATCAAACGAGTTTTTTTACATGATAAACGGAGTTCGGTTAAACAAAACTTCCGAGATATAAGAAATTGTATGAAACTCTTATGAGTGTGGTTCCATCCAATGAAGTAAATTATTATTCGTAATAAACGAAATACCGAGGCCAAAATATCATACATGAAAGGAGTACCGTTAAAAGTATATAATAAACATCATACGTAAGTGTATTTAGCCTAAACTTTTAAACGAGTTTTATTACAAGATAACCGGAGCTTTGTTAAACATACTTAGGAGACATAAAAAATTGTATGAAACTCTTAATGGTGTAGTTCCATCATACGAATTAAATTTTTATTCGTAATAAACAAAATACGAAGGCTAAAGTATCATGCATGAAGGAGTTCCCTTAAAAGTAAATAACAAACTTCATCCGTTACAATATTTATCTTAAAGTATCAAACGAGTTTTTTTACATGATAAACGGAGTTCGGTTAAACAAAACTTCCGAGATATAAGAAATTGTATGAAACTCTTATGAGTGTGGTTTCATCCTGTGAAGTAAAATATTGTTCTTCATAAACCAAATACCGAGGCTAAAGTATTATGCATGAATGTAGTACCGTTAAAAGTATATAATAAACTTCACACGTAAGAGTATTTAGCATAAGCGTTTAAACGAGATTTATTACAAGATAAGAAATTATATGAAACTCTTACGGGTGTGGTTCCATCCAACGAAGTAAATTATTATTCGTAATAAACGAAATACCGAGGCTAAAGTATCATACATGAAAGGAGTACCGTTAAAAGTATATAATAAACATCATACGTAAGTGTATTTAGCTTAAACTTTTAAACGAGTTTGATTACAAGATAACCGGAGCTTTGTTAAACATACTTAGGAGACATAAAAAATTGTATGAAACTCTTAATGGTGTAGTTCCATCATACGAATTAAATTTTTATTCGTAATAAACAAAATACGAAGGCTAAAGTATCATGCATGAAGGAGTTCCCTTAAAAGTAAATAACAAACTTCATCCGTTACAATATTTATCTTAAAGTATCAAACAAGTTTTTTTACATGATAAACGGAGTTCGGTTAAACAAAACTTCCGAGATATAAGAAATTGTATGAAACTCTTATGAGTGTGGTTCCATCCAATGAAGTAAATTATTATTCGTAATAAACGAAATACCGAGGCCAAAATATCATACATGAAAGGAGTACCGTTAAAAGTATATAATAAACATCATACGTAAGTGTATTTAGCCTAAACTTTTAAACGAGTTTTATTACAAGATAACCGGAGCTTTGTTAAACATACTTAGGAGACATAAAAAATTGTATGAAACTCTTAATGGTGTAGTTCCATCATACGAATTAAATTTTTATTCGTAATAAACAAAATACGAAGGCTAAAGTATCATGCATGAAGGAGTTCCCTTAAAAGTAAATAACAAACTTCATCAGTTACAATATTTATCTTAAAGTATCAAACGAGTTTTTTTACATTATAAACGGAGTTCGGTTAAACAAAACTTCCGAGATATAAGAAATTGTATGAAACTCTTATGATTGTGGTTCCATCCTATGAAGTAAAATATTGTTCTTCATAAACCAAATACCGAGGCTAAAGTATTATGCATGAATGTAGTACCGTTAAAAGTATATAATAAACTTCACACGTAAGAGTATTTAGCATAAGCGTTTAAACGAGATTTATTACAAGATAAGAATTTATATGAAACTCTTACGGGTGTGGTTCCATCCAACGAAGTAAATTATTATTCGTAATAAACGAAATACCGAGGCTAAAGTATCATACATGAAAGGAGTACCGTTAAAAGTATATAATAAACATCATACGTAAGTGTATTTAGCTTAAACTTTTAAACGAGTTTGATTACAAGATAACCGGAGCTTTGTTAAACATACTTAGGAGACATAAAAAATTGTATGAAACTCTTAATGGTGTAGTTCCATCATACGAATTAAATTTTTATTCGTAATAAACAAAATACGAAGGCTAAAGTATCATGCATGAAGGAGTTCCCTTAAAAGTAAATAACAAACTTCATCCGTTACAACATTTATCTTAAAGTATCAAACGAGTTTTTTTACATGATAAACGGAGTTCGGTTAAACAAAACTTCCGAGATATAAGAAATTGTATGAAACTCTTATGAGTGTGGTTCCATCCAATGAAGTAAATTATTATTCGTAATAAACGAAATACCGAGGCCAAAATATCATACATGAAAGGAGTACCGTTAAAAGTATATAATAAACATCATACGTAAGTGTATTTAGCCTAAACTTTTAAACGAGTTTTATTACAAGATAACCGGAGCTTTGTTAAACATACTTAGGAGACATAAAAAATTGTATGAAACTCTTAATGGTGTAGTTCCATCATACGAATTAAATTTTTATTCGTAATAAACAAAATACGAAGGCTAAAGTATCATGCATGAAGGAGTTCCCTTAAAAGTAAATAACAAACTTCATCCGTTACAATATTTATCTTAAAGTATCAAACGAGTTTTTTTACATGATAAACGGAGTTCGGTTAAACAAAACTTCCGAGATATAAGAAATTGTATGAAACTCTTATGAGTGTGGTTCCATCCTATGAAGTAAAATATTGTTCTTCATAAACCAAATACCGAGGCTAAAGTATTATGCATGAATGTAGTACCGTTAAAAGTATATAATAAACTTCACACGTAAGAGTATTTAGCATAAGCGTTTAAACGAGATTTATTACAAGATAAGAAATTATATGAAACTCTTACGGGTGTGGTTCCATCCAACGAAGTAAATTATTATTCGTAATAAACGAAATACCGAGGCTAAAGTATCATACATGAAAGGAGTACCGTTAAAAGTATATAATAAACATCATACGTAAGTGTATTTAGCTTAAACTTTTAAACGAGTTTGATTACAAGATAACCGGAGCTTTGTTAAACATACTTAGGAGACATAAAAAATTGTATGAAACTCTTAATGGTGTAGTTCCATCATACGAATTAAATTTTTATTCGTAATAAACAAAATACGAAGGCTAAAGTATCATGCATGAAGGAGTTCCCTTAAAAGTAAATAACAAACTTCATCCGTTACAATATTTATCTTAAAGTATCAAACGAGTTTTTTTACATGATAAACGGAGTTCGGTTAAACAAAACTTCCGAGATATAAGAAATTGTATGAAACTCTTATGAGTGTGGTTCCATCCAATGAAGTAAATTATTATTCGTAATAAACGAAATACCGAGGCCAAAATATCATACATGAAAGGAGTACCGTTAAAAGTATATAATAAACATCATACGTAAGTGTATTTAGCCTAAACTTTTAAACGAGTTTTATTACAAGATAACCGGAGCTTTGTTAAACATACTTAGGAGACATAAAAAATTGTATGAAACTCTTAATGGTGTAGTTCCATCATACGAATTAAATTTTTATTCGTAATAAACAAAATACGAAGGCTAAAGTATCATGCATGAAGGAGTTCCCTTAAAAGTAAATAACAAACTTCATCCGTTACAATATTTATCTTAAAGTATCAAACGAGTTTTTTTACATGATAAACGGAGTTCGGTTAAACAAAACTTCCGAGATATAAGAAATTGTATGAAACTCTTATGAGTGTGGTTCCATCCTATGAAGTAAAATATTGTTCTTCATAAACCAAATACCGAGGCTAAAGTATTATGCATGAATGTAGTACCGTTAAAAGTATATAATAAACTTCACACGTAAGAGTATTTAGCATAAGCGTTTAAACGAGATTTATTACAAGATAAGAATTTATATGAAACTCTTACGGGTGTGGTTCCATCCAACGAAGTAAATTATTATTCGTAATAAACGAAATACCGAGGCTAAAGTATCATACATGAAAGGAGTACCGTTAAAAGTATATAATAAACATCATACGTAAGTGTATTTAGCTTAAACTTTTAAACGAGTTTGATTACAAGATAACCGGAGCTTTGTTAAACATACTTAGGAGACATAAAAAATTGTATGAAACTCTTAATGGTGTAGTTCCATCATACGAATTAAATTTTTATTCGTAATAAACAAAATACGAAGGCTAAAGTATCATGCATGAAGGAGTTCCCTTAAAAGTAAATAACAAACTTCATCCGTTACAATATTTATCTTAAAGTATCAAACGAGTTTTTTTACATGATAAACGGAGTTCGGTTAAACAAAACTTCCGAGATATAAGAAATTGTATGAAACTCTTATGAGTGTGGTTCCATCCAATGAAGTAAATTATTATTCGTAATAAACGAAATACCGAGGCCAAAATATCATACATGAAAGGAGTACCGTTAAAAGTATATAATAAACATCATACGTAAGTGTATTTAGCCTAAACTTTTAAACGAGTTTTATTACAAGATAACCGGAGCTTTGTTAAACATACTTAGGAGACATAAAAAATTGTATGAAACTCTTAATGGTGTAGTTCCATCATACGAATTAAATTTTTATTCGTAATAAACAAAATACGAAGGCTAAAGTATCATGCATGAAGGAGTTCCCTTAAAAGTAAATAACAAACTTCATCAGTTACAATATTTATCTTAAAGTATCAAACGAGTTTTTTTACATTATAAACGGAGTTCGGTTAAACAAAACTTCCGAGATATAAGAAATTGTATGAAACTCTTATGAGTGTGGTTCCATCCTATGAAGTAAAATATTGTTCTTCATAAACCAAATACCGAGGCTAAAGTATTATGCATGAATGTAGTACCGTTAAAAGTATATAATAAACTTCACACGTAAGAGTATTTAGCATAAGCGTTTAAACGAGATTTATTACAAGATAAGAATTTATATGAAACTCTTACGGGTGTGGTTCCATCCAACGAAGTAAATTATTATTCGTAATAAACGAAATACCGAGGCTAAAGTATCATACATGAAAGGAGTACCGTTAAAAGTATATAATAAACATCATACGTAAGTGTATTTAGCTTAAACTTTTAAACGAGTTTGATTACAAGATAACCGGAGCTTTGTTAAACATACTTAGGAGACATAAAAAATTGTATGAAACTCTTAATGGTGTAGTTCCATCATACGAATTAAATTTTTATTCGTAATAAACAAAATACGAAGGCTAAAGTATCATGCATGAAGGAGTTCCCTTAAAAGTAAATAACAAACTTCATCCGTTACAACATTTATCTTAAAGTATCAAACGAGTTTTTTTACATGATAAACGGAGTTCGGTTAAACAAAACTTCCGAGATATAAGAAATTGTATGAAACTCTTATGAGTGTGGTTCCATCCTATGAAGTAAAATATTGTTCTTCATAAACCAAATACCGAGGCTAAAGTATTATGCATGAATGTAGTACCGTTAAAAGTATATAATAAACTTCACACGTAAGAGTATTTAGCATAAGCGTTTAAACGAGATTTATTACAAGATAAGAAATTATATGAAACTCTTACGGGTGTGGTTCCATCCAACGAAGTAAATTATTATTCGTAATAAACGAAATACCGAGGCTAAAGTATCATACATGAAAGGAGTACCGTTAAAAGTATATAATAAACATCATACGTAAGTGTATTTAGCTTAAACTTTTAAACGAGTTTGATTACAAGATAACCGGAGCTTTGTTAAACATACTTAGGAGACATAAAAAATTGTATGAAACTCTTAATGGTGTAGTTCCATCATACGAATTAAATTTTTATTCGTAATAAACAAAATACGAAGGCTAAAGTATCATGCATGAAGGAGTTCCCTTAAAAGTAAATAACAAACTTCATCCGTTACAATATTTATCTTAAAGTATCAAACGAGTTTTTTTACATGATAAACGGAGTTCGGTTAAACAAAACTTCCGAGATATAAGAAATTGTATGAAACTCTTATGAGTGTGGTTCCATCCAATGAAGTAAATTATTATTCGTAATAAACGAAATACCGAGGCCAAAATATCATACATGAAAGGAGTACCGTTAAAAGTATATAATAAACATCATACGTAAGTGTATTTAGCCTAAACTTTTAAACGAGTTTTATTACAAGATAACCGGAGCTTTGTTAAACATACTTAGGAGACATAAAAAATTGTATGAAACTCTTAATGGTGTAGTTCCATCATACGAATTAAATTTTTATTCGTAATAAACAAAATACGAAGGCTAAAGTATCATGCATGAAGGAGTTCCCTTAAAAGTAAATAACAAACTTCATCAGTTACAATATTTATCTTAAAGTATCAAACGAGTTTTTTTACATTATAAACGGAGTTCGGTTAAACAAAACTTCCGAGATATAAGAAATTGTATGAAACTCTTATGAGTGTGGTTCCATCCTATGAAGTAAAATATTGTTCTTCATAAACCAAATACCGAGGCTAAAGTATTATGCATGAATGTAGTACCGTTAAAAGTATATAATAAACTTCACACGTAAGAGTATTTAGCATAAGCGTTTAAACGAGATTTATTACAGGATAAGAATTTATATGAAACTCTTACGGGTGTGGTTCCATCCAACGAAGTAAATTATTATTCGTAATAAACGAAATACCGAGGCTAAAGTATCATACATGAAAGGAGTACCGTTAAAAGTATATAATAAACATCATACGTAAGTGTATTTAGCTTAAACTTTTAAACGAGTTTGATTACAAGATAACCGGAGCTTTGTTAAACATACTTAGGAGACATAAAAAATTGTATGAAACTCTTAATGGTGTAGTTCCATCATACGAATTAAATTTTTATTCGTAATAAACAAAATACGAAGGCTAAAGTATCATGCATGAAGGAGTTCCCTTAAAAGTAAATAACAAACTTCATCAGTTACAATATTTATCTTAAAGTATCAAACGAGTTTTTTTACATTATAAACGGAGTTCGGTTAAACAAAACTTCCGAGATATAAGAAATTGTATGAAACTCTTATGAGTGTGGTTCCATCCTATGAAGTAAAATATTGTTCTTCATAAACCAAATACCGAGGCTAAAGTATTATGCATGAATGTAGTACCGTTAAAAGTATATAATAAACTTCACACGTAAGAGTATTTAGCATAAGCGTTTAAACGAGATTTATTACAAGATAAGAATTTATATGAAACTCTTACGGGTGTGGTTCCATCCAACGAAGTAAATTATTATTCGTAATAAACGAAATACCGAGGCTAAAGTATCATACATGAAAGGAGTACCGTTAAAAGTATATAATAAACATCATACGTAAGTGTATTTAGCTTAAACTTTTAAACGAGTTTGATTACAAGATAACCGGAGCTTTGTTAAACATACTTAGGAGACATAAAAAATTGTATGAAACTCTTAATGGTGTAGTTCCATCATACGAATTAAATTTTTATTCGTAATAAACAAAATACGAAGGCTAAAGTATCATGCATGAAGGAGTTCCCTTAAAAGTAAATAACAAACTTCATCCGTTACAATATTTATCTTAAAGTATCAAACGAGTTTTTTTACATGATAAACGGAGTTCGGTTAAACAAAACTTCCGAGATATAAGAAATTGTATGAAACTCTTATGAGTGTGGTTCCATCCAATGAAGTAAATTATTATTCGTAATAAACGAAATACCGAGGCCAAAATATCATACATTAAAGGAGTACCGTTAAAAGTATATAATCAACATCATACGTAAGTGTATTTAGCCTAAACTTTTAAACGAGTTTGATTACAAGATAACCGGAGCTTTGTTAAACATACTTAGGAGACATAAAAAATTGTATGAAACTCTTAATGGTGTAGTTCCATCATACGAATTAAATTTTTATTCGTAATAAACAAAATACGAAGGCTAAAGTATCATGCATGAAGGAGTTCCCTTAAAAGTAAATAACAAACTTCATCAGTTACAATATTTATCTTAAAGTATCAAACGAGTTTTTTTACATTATAAACGGAGTTCGGTTAAACAAAACTTCCGAGATATAAGAAATTGTATGAAACTCTTATGAGTGTGGTTCCATCCTATGAAGTAAAATATTGTTCTTCATAAACCAAATACCGAGGCTAAAGTATTATGCATGAATGTAGTACCGTTAAAAGTATATAATAAACTTCACACGTAAGAGTATTTAGCATAAGCGTTTAAACGAGATTTATTACAGGATAAGAATTTATATGAAACTCTTACGGGTGTGGTTCCATCCAACGAAGTAAATTATTATTAGTAATAAACGAAATACCGAGGCTAAAGTATCATACATGAAAGGAGTACCGTTAAAAGTATATAATAAACATCATACGTAAGTGTATTTAGCTTAAACTTTTAAACGAGTTTGATTACAAGATAACCGGAGCTTTGTTAAACATACTTAGGAGACATAAAAAATTGTATGAAACTCTTAATGGTGTAGTTCCATCATACGAATTAAATTTTTATTCGTAATAAACAAAATACGAAGGCTAAAGTATCATGCATGAAGGAGTTCCCTTAAAAGTAAATAACAAACTTCATCCGTTACAACATTTATCTTAAAGTATCAAACGAGTTTTTTTACATGATAAACGGAGTTCGGTTAAACAAAACTTCCGAGATATAAGAAATTGTATGAAACTCTTATGAGTGTGGTTCCATCCTATGAAGTAAAATATTGTTCTTCATAAACCAAATACCGAGGCTAAAGTATTATGCATGAATGTAGTACCGTTAAAAGTATATAATAAACTTCACACGTAAGAGTATTTAGCATAAGCGTTTAAACGAGATTTATTACAAGATAAGAAATTATATGAAACTCTTACGGGTGTGGTTCCATCCAACGAAGTAAATTATTATTCGTAATAAACGAAATACCGAGGCTAAAGTATCATACATGAAAGGAGTACCGTTAAAAGTATATAATAAACATCATACGTAAGTGTATTTAGCTTAAACTTTTAAACGAGTTTGATTACAAGATAACCGGAGCTTTGTTAAACATACTTAGGAGACATAAAAAATTGTATGAAACTCTTAATGGTGTAGTTCCATCATACGAATTAAATTTTTATTCGTAATAAACAAAATACGAAGGCTAAAGTATCATGCATGAAGGAGTTCCCTTAAAAGTAAATAACAAACTTCATCCGTTACAATATTTATCTTAAAGTATCAAACGAGTTTTTTTACATGATAAACGGAGTTCGGTTAAACAAAACTTCCGAGATATAAGAAATTGTATGAAACTCTTATGAGTGTGGTTCCATCCAATGAAGTAAATTATTATTCGTAATAAACGAAATACCGAGGCCAAAATATCATACATGAAAGGAGTACCGTTAAAAGTATATAATAAACATCATACGTAAGTGTATTTAGCCTAAACTTTTAAACGAGTTTTATTACAAGATAACCGGAGCTTTGTTAAACATACTTAGGAGACATAAAAAATTGTATGAAACTCTTAATGGTGTAGTTCCATCATACGAATTAAATTTTTATTCGTAATAAACAAAATACGAAGGCTAAAGTATCATGCATGAAGGAGTTCCCTTAAAAGTAAATAACAAACTTCATCAGTTACAATATTTATCTTAAAGTATCAAACGAGTTTTTTTACATTATAAACGGAGTTCGGTTAAACAAAACTTCCGAGATATAAGAAATTGTATGAAACTCTTATGAGTGTGGTTCCATCCTATGAAGTAAAATATTGTTCTTCATAAACCAAATACCGAGGCTAAAGTATTATGCATGAATGTAGTACCGTTAAAAGTATATAATAAACTTCACACGTAAGAGTATTTAGCATAAGCGTTTAAACGAGATTTATTACAAGATAAGAATTTATATGAAACTCTTACGGGTGTGGTTCCATCCAACGAAGTAAATTATTATTCGTAATAAACGAAATACCGAGGCTAAAGTATCATACATGAAAGGAGTACCGTTAAAAGTATATAATAAACATCATACGTAAGTGTATTTAGCTTAAACTTTTAAACGAGTTTGATTACAAGATAACCGGAGCTTTGTTAAACATACTTAGGAGACATAAAAAATTGTATGAAACTCTTAATGGTGTAGTTCCATCATACGAATTAAATTTTTATTCGTAATAAACAAAATACGAAGGCTAAAGTATCATGCATGAAGGAGTTCCCTTAAAAGTAAATAACAAACTTCATCCGTTACAATATTTATCTTAAAGTATCAAACGAGTTTTTTTACATGATAAACGGAGTTCGGTTAAACAAAACTTCTGAGATATAAGAAATTGTATGAAACTCTTATGAGTGTGGTTCCATCCAATGAAGTAAATTATTATTCGTAATAAACGAAATACCGAGGCCAAAATATCATACATTAAAGGAGTACCGTTAAAAGTATATAATCAACATCATACGTAAGTGTATTTAGCCTAAACTTTTAAACGAGTTTGATTACAAGATAACCGGAGCTTTGTTAAACATACTTAGGAGACATAAAAAATTGTATGAAACTCTTAATGGTGTAGTTCCATCATACGAATTAAATTTTTATTCGTAATAAACAAAATACGAAGGCTAAAGTATCATGCATGAAGGAGTTCCCTTAAAAGTAAATAACAAACTTCATCAGTTACAATATTTATCTTAAAGTATCAAACGAGTTTTTTTACATTATAAAGGGAGTTCGGTTAAACAAAACTTCCGAGATATAAGAAATTGTATGAAACTCTTATGAGTGTGGTTCCATCCTATGAAGTAAAATATTGTTCTTCATAAACCAAATACCGAGGCTAAAGTATTATGCATGAATGTAGTACCGTTAAAAGTATATAATAAACTTCACACGTAAGAGTATTTAGCATAAGCGTTTAAACGAGATTTATTACAGGATAAGAATTTATATGAAACTCTTACGGGTGTGGTTCCATCCAACGAAGTAAATTATTATTAGTAATAAACGAAATACCGAGGCTAAAGTATCATACATGAAAGGAGTACCGTTAAAAGTATATAATAAACATCATACGTAAGTGTATTTAGCTTAAACTTTTAAACGAGTTTGATTACAAGATAACCGGAGCTTTGTTAAACATACTTAGGAGACATAAAAAATTGTATGAAACTCTTAATGGTGTAGTTCCATCATACGAATTAAATTTTTATTCGTAATAAACAAAATACGAAGGCTAAAGTATCATGCATGAAGGAGTTCCCTTAAAAGTAAATAACAAACTTCATCCGTTACAATATTTATCTTAAAGTATCAAACGAGTTTTTTTACATGATAAACGGAGTTCGGTTAAACAAAACTTCCGAGATATAAGAAATTGTATGAAACTCTTATGAGTGTGGTTCCATCCAATGAAGTAAATTATTATTCGTAATAAACGAAATACCGAGGCCAAAATATCATACATGAAAGGAGTACCGTTAAAAGTATATAATAAACATCATACGTAAGTGTATTTAGCCTAAACTTTTAAACGAGTTTTATTACAAGATAACCGGAGCTTTGTTAAACATACTTAGGAGACATAAAAAATTGTATGAAACTCTTAATGGTGTAGTTCCATCATACGAATTAAATTTTTATTCGTAATAAACAAAATACGAAGGCTAAAGTATCATGCATGAAGGAGTTCCCTTAAAAGTAAATAACAAACTTCATCCGTTACAACATTTATCTTAAAGTATCAAACGAGTTTTTTTACATGATAAACGGAGTTCGGTTAAACAAAACTTCCGAGATATAAGAAATTGTATGAAACTCTTATGAGTGTGGTTCCATCCTATGAAGTAAAATATTGTTCTTCATAAACCAAATACCGAGGCTAAAGTATTATGCATGAATGTAGTACCGTTAAAAGTATATAATAAACTTCACACGTAAGAGTATTTAGCATAAGCGTTTAAACGAGATTTATTACAAGATAAGAAATTATATGAAACTCTTACGGGTGTGGTTCCATCCAACGAAGTAAATTATTATTCGTAATAAACGAAATACCGAGGCTAAAGTATCATACATGAAAGGAGTACCGTTAAAAGTATATAATAAACATCATACGTAAGTGTATTTAGCTTAAACTTTTAAACGAGTTTGATTACAAGATAACCGGAGCTTTGTTAAACATACTTAGGAGACATAAAAAATTGTATGAAACTCTTAATGGTGTAGTTCCATCATACGAATTAAATTTTTATTCGTAATAAACAAAATACGAAGGCTAAAGTATCATGCATGAAGGAGTTCCCTTAAAAGTAAATAACAAACTTCATCCGTTACAATATTTATCTTAAAGTATCAAACGAGTTTTTTTACATGATAAACGGAGTTCGGTTAAACAAAACTTCTGAGATATAAGAAATTGTATGAAACTCTTATGAGTGTGGTTCCATCCAATGAAGTAAATTATTATTCGTAATAAACGAAATACCGAGGCCAAAATATCATACATTAAAGGAGTACCGTTAAAAGTATATAATCAACATCATACGTAAGTGTATTTAGCCTAAACTTTTAAACGAGTTTGATTACAAGATAACCGGAGCTTTGTTAAACATACTTAGGAGACATAAAAAATTGTATGAAACTCTTAATGGTGTAGTTCCATCATACGAATTAAATTTTTATTCGTAATAAACAAAATACGAAGGCTAAAGTATCATGCATGAAGGAGTTCCCTTAAAAGTAAATAACAAACTTCATCAGTTACAATATTTATCTTAAAGTATCAAACGAGTTTTTTTACATTATAAACGGAGTTCGGTTAAACAAAACTTCCGAGATATAAGAAATTGTATGAAACTCTTATGAGTGTGGTTCCATCCTATGAAGTAAAATATTGTTCTTCATAAACCAAATACCGAGGCTAAAGTATTATGCATGAATGTAGTACCGTTAAAAGTATATAATAAACTTCACACGTAAGAGTATTTAGCATAAGCGTTTAAACGAGATTTATTACAGGATAAGAATTTATATGAAACTCTTACGGGTGTGGTTCCATCCAACGAAGTAAATTATTATTAGTAATAAACGAAATACCGAGGCTAAAGTATCATACATGAAAGGAGTACCGTTAAAAGTATATAATAAACATCATACGTAAGTGTATTTAGCTTAAACTTTTAAACGAGTTTGATTACAAGATAACCGGAGCTTTGTTAAACATACTTAGGAGACATAAAAAATTGTATGAAACTCTTAATGGTGTAGTTCCATCATACGAATTAAATTTTTATTCGTAATAAACAAAATACGAAGGCTAAAGTATCATGCATGAAGGAGTTCCCTTAAAAGTAAATAACAAACTTCATCCGTTACAATATTTATCTTAAAGTATCAAACGAGTTTTTTTACATGATAAACGGAGTTCGGTTAAACAAAACTTCCGAGATATAAGAAATTGTATGAAACTCTTATGAGTGTGGTTCCATCCAATGAAGTAAATTATTATTCGTAATAAACGAAATACCGAGGCCAAAATATCATACATGAAAGGAGTACCGTTAAAAGTATATAATAAACATCATACGTAAGTGTATTTAGCCTAAACTTTTAAACGAGTTTTATTACAAGATAACCGGAGCTTTGTTAAACATACTTAGGAGACATAAAAAATTGTATGAAACTCTTAATGGTGTAGTTCCATCATACGAATTAAATTTTTATTCGTAATAAACAAAATACGAAGGCTAAAGTATCATGCATGAAGGAGTTCCCTTAAAAGTAAATAACAAACTTCATCCGTTACAACATTTATCTTAAAGTATCAAACGAGTTTTTTTACATGATAAACGGAGTTCGGTTAAACAAAACTTCCGAGATATAAGAAATTGTATGAAACTCTTATGAGTGTGGTTCCATCCTATGAAGTAAAATATTGTTCTTCATAAACCAAATACCGAGGCTAAAGTATTATGCATGAATGTAGTACCGTTAAAAGTATATAATAAACTTCACACGTAAGAGTATTTAGCATAAGCGTTTAAACGAGATTTATTACAAGATAAGAAATTATATGAAACTCTTACGGGTGTGGTTCCATCCAACGAAGTAAATTATTATTCGTAATAAACGAAATACCGAGGCTAAAGTATCATACATGAAAGGAGTACCGTTAAAAGTATATAATAAACATCATACGTAAGTGTATTTAGCTTAAACTTTTAAACGAGTTTGATTACAAGATAACCGGAGCTTTGTTAAACATACTTAGGAGACATAAAAAATTGTATGAAACTCTTAATGGTGTAGTTCCATCATACGAATTAAATTTTTATTCGTAATAAACAAAATACGAAGGCTAAAGTATCATGCATGAAGGAGTTCCCTTAAAAGTAAATAACAAACTTCATCCGTTACAATATTTATCTTAAAGTATCAAACGAGTTTTTTTACATGATAAACGGTGTTCGGTTATACAAAACTTCCGAGATATAAGAAATTGTATGAAACTCTTATTAGTGTGGTTCCATCCAATGAAGTAAATTATTATTCGTAATAAACGAAATACCGAGGCCAAAATATCATACATGAAAGGAGTACCGTTAAAAGTATATAATAAACATCATACGTTAGTGTATTTAGCCTAAACTTTTAAACGAGTTTGATTACAAGATAACCGGAGCTTTGTTAAACATACTTAGGAGACATAAAAAATTGTATGAAACTCTTAATGGTGTAGTTCCATCATACGAATTAAATTTTTATTCGTAATAAACAAAATACGAAGGCTAAAGTATCATGCATGAAGGAGTTCCCTTAAAAGTAAATAACAAACTTCATCCGTTACAATATTTATCTTAAAGTATCAAACGAGTTTTTTTACATGATAAACGGAGTTCGGTTAAACAAAACTTCCGAGATATAAGAAATTGTATGAAACTCTTATTAGTGTGGTTCCATCCAATGAAGTAAATTATTATTCGTAATAAACGAAATACCGAGGCCAAAATATCATACATGAAAGGAGTACCGTTAAAAGTATATAATAAACATCATACGTAAGTGTATTTAGCCTAAACTTTTAAACGAGTTTTATTACAAGATAACCGGAGCTTTGTTAAACATACTTAGGAGACATAAAAAATTGTATGAAACTCTTAATGGTGTAGTTCCATCATACGAATTAAATTTTTATTCGTAATAAACAAAATACGAAGGCTAAAGTATCATGCATGAAGGAGTTCCCTTAAAAGTAAATAACAAACTTCATCAGTTACAATATTTATCTTAAAGTATCAAACGAGTTTTTTTACATTATAAACTGAGTTCGCTTAAACAAAACTTCCGAGATATAAGAAATTGTATGAAACTCTTATGAGTGTGGTTCCATCCTATGAAGTAAAATATTGTTCTTCATAAACCAAATACCGAGGCTAAAGTATTATGCATGAATGTAGTACCGTTAAAAGTATATAATAAACTTCACACGTAAGAGTATTTAGCATAAGCGTTTAAACGAGATTTATTACAAGATAAGAAATTATATGAAACTCTTACGGGTGTGGTTCCATCCAACGAAGTAAATTATTATTCGTAATAAACGAAATACCGAGGCTAAAGTATTATACATGAAAGGAGTACCGTTAAAAGTATATAATAAACATCATACGTAAGTGTATTTAGCTTAAACTTTTAAACGAGTTTGATTACAAGATAACCGGAGCTTTGTTAAACATACTTAGGAGACATAAAAAATTGTATGAAACTCTTAATGGTGTAGTTCCATCATACGAATTAAATTTTTATTCGTAATAAACAAAATACGAAGGCTAAAGTATCATGCATGAAGGAGTTCCCTTAAAAGTAAATAACAAACTTCATCCGTTACAATATTTATCTTAAAGTATCAAACGAGTTTTTTTACATGATAAACGGTGTTCGGTTATACAAAACTTCCGAGATATAAGAAATTGTATGAAACTCTTATTAGTGTGGTTCCATCCAATGAAGTAAATTATTATTCGTAATAAACGAAATACCGAGGCCAAAATATCATACATGAAAGGAGTACCGTTAAAAGTATATAATAAACATCATACGTTAGTGTATTTAGCCTAAACTTTTAAACGAGTTTGATTACAAGATAACCGGAGCTTTGTTAAACATACTTAGGAGACATAAAAAATTGTATGAAACTCTTAATGGTGTAGTTCCATCATACGAATTAAATTTTTATTCGTAATAAACAAAATACGAAGGCTAAAGTATCATGCATGAAGGAGTTCCCTTAAAAGTAAATAACAAACTTCATCCGTTACAATATTTATCTTAAAGTATCAAACGAGTTTTTTTACATGATAAACGGAGTTCGGTTAAACAAAACTTCCGAGATATAAGAAATTGTATGAAACTCTTATTAGTGTGGTTCCATCCAATGAAGTAAATTATTATTCGTAATAAACGAAATACCGAGGCCAAAATATCATACATGAAAGGAGTACTGTTAAAAGTATATAATAAACATCATACGTAAGTGTATTTAGCCTAAACTTTTAAACGAGTTTTATTACAAGATAACCGGAGCTTTGTTAAACATACTTAGGAGACATAAAAAATTGTATGAAACTCTTAATGGTGTAGTTCCATCATACGAATTAAATTTTTATTCGTAATAAACAAAATACGAAGGCTAAAGTATCATGCATGAAGGAGTTCCCTTAAAAGTAAATAACAAACTTCATCAGTTACAATATTTATCTTAAAGTATCAAACGAGTTTTTTTACATTATAAACTGAGTTCGCTTAAACAAAACTTCCGAGATATAAGAAATTGTATGAAACTCTTATGAGTGTGGTTCCATCCTATGAAGTAAAATATTGTTCTTCATAAACCAAATACCGAGGCTAAAGTATTATGCATGAATGTAGTACCGTTAAAAGTATATAATAAACTTCACACGTAAGAGTATTTAGCATAAGCGTTTAAACGAGATTTATTACAAGATAAGAAATTATATGAAACTCTTACGGGTGTGGTTCCATCCAACGAAGTAAATTATTATTCGTAATAAACGAAATACCGAGGCTAAAGTATCATACATGAAAGGAGTACCGTTAAAAGTATATAATAAACATCATACGTAAGTGTATTTAGCTTAAACTTTTAAACGAGTTTGATTACAAGATAACCGGAGCTTTGTTAAACATACTTAGGAGACATAAAAAATTGTATGAAACTCTTAATGGTGTAGTTCCATCATACGAATTAAATTTTTATTCGTAATAAACAAAATACGAAGGCTAAAGTATCATGCATGAAGGAGTTCCCTTAAAAGTAAATAACAAACTTCATCCGTTACAATATTTATCTTAAAGTATCAAACGAGTTTTTTTACATGATAAACGGTGTTCGGTTAAACAAAACTTCCGAGATATAAGAAATTGTATGAAACTCTTATTAGTGTGGTTCCATCCAATGAAGTAAATTATTATTCGTAATAAACGAAATACCGAGGCCAAAATATCATACATGAAAGGAGTACCGTTAAAAGTATATAATAAACATCATACGTTAGTGTATTTAGCCTAAACTTTTAAACGAGTTTGATTACAAGATAACCGGAGCTTTGTTAAACATACTTAGGAGACATAAAAAATTGTATGAAACTCTTAATGGTGTAGTTCCATCATACGAATTAAATTTTTATTCGTAATAAACAAAATACGAAGGCTAAAGTATCATGCATGAAGGAGTTCCCTTAAAAGTAAATAACAAACTTCATCCGTTACAATATTTATCTTAAAGTATCAAACGAGTTTTTTTACATGATAAACGGAGTTCGGTTAAACAAAACTTCCGAGATATAAGAAATTGTATGAAACTCTTATTAGTGTGGTTCCATCCAATGAAGTAAATTATTATTCGTAATAAACGAAATACCGAGGCCAAAATATCATACATGAAAGGAGTACCGTTAAAAGTATATAATAAACATCATACGTAAGTGTATTTAGCCTAAACTTTTAAACGAGTTTTATTACAAGATAACCGGAGCTTTGTTAAACATACTTAGGAGACATAAAAAATTGTATGAAAC
This sequence comes from Chamaenerion angustifolium, assembly GCA_946814005.1. Lineage (NCBI taxonomy): Eukaryota > Viridiplantae > Streptophyta > Magnoliopsida > Myrtales > Onagraceae > Chamaenerion > Chamaenerion angustifolium. Next base: position 16,054,093 of record OX328277.1, on the reverse strand, counting down.
TCTTAATGGTGTAGTTCCATCATACGAATTAAATTTTTATTCGTAATAAACAAAATACGAAGGCTAAAGTATCATGCATGAAGGAGTTCCCTTAAAAGTAAATAACAAACTTCATCAGTTACAATATTTATCTTAAAGTATCAAACGAGTTTTTTTACATTATAAACTGAGTTCGCTTAAACAAAACTTCCGAGATATAAGAAATTGTATGAAACTCTTATGAGTGTGGTTCCATCCTATGAAGTAAAATATTGTTCTTCATAAACCAAATACCGAGGCTAAAGTATTATGCATGAATGTAGTACCGTTAAAAGTATATAATAAACTTCACACGTAAGAGTATTTAGCATAAGCGTTTAAACGAGATTTATTACAAGATAAGAAATTATATGAAACTCTTACGGGTGTGGTTCCATCCAACGAAGTAAATTATTATTCGTAATAAACGAAATACCGAGGCTAAAGTATCATACATGAAAGGAGTACCGTTAAAAGTATATAATAAACATCATACGTAAGTGTATTTAGCTTAAACTTTTAAACGAGTTTGATTACAAGATAACCGGAGCTTTGTTAAACATACTTAGGAGACATAAAAAATTGTATGAAACTCTTAATGGTGTAGTTCCATCATACGAATTAAATTTTTATTCGTAATAAACAAAATACGAAGGCTAAAGTATCATGCATGAAGGAGTTCCCTTAAAAGTAAATAACAAACTTCATCCGTTACAATATTTATCTTAAAGTATCAAACGAGTTTTTTTACATGATAAACGGTGTTCGGTTAAACAAAACTTCCGAGATATAAGAAATTGTATGAAACTCTTATTAGTGTGGTTCCATCCAATGAAGTAAATTATTATTCGTAATAAACGAAATACCGAGGCCAAAATATCATACATGAAAGGAGTACCGTTAAAAGTATATAATAAACATCATACGTTAGTGTATTTAGCCTAAACTTTTAAACGAGTTTGATTACAAGATAACCGGAGCTTTGTTAAACATACTTAGGAGACATAAAAAATTGTATGAAACTCTTAATGGTGTAGTTCCATCATACGAATTAAATTTTTATTCGTAATAAACAAAATACGAAGGCTAAAGTATCATGCATGAAGGAGTTCCCTTAAAAGTAAATAACAAACTTCATCCGTTACAATATTTATCTTAAAGTATCAAACGAGTTTTTTTACATGATAAACGGAGTTCGGTTAAACAAAACTTCCGAGATATAAGAAATTGTATGAAACTCTTATTAGTGTGGTTCCATCCAATGAAGTAAATTATTATTCGTAATAAACGAAATACCGAGGCCAAAATATCATACATGAAAGGAGTACCGTTAAAAGTATATAATAAACATCATACGTAAGTGTATTTAGCCTAAACTTTTAAACGAGTTTTATTACAAGATAACCGGAGCTTTGTTAAACATACTTAGGAGACATAAAAAATTGTATGAAACTCTTAATGGTGTAGTTCCATCATACGAATTAAATTTTTATTCGTAATAAACAAAATACGAAGGCTAAAGTATCATGCATGAAGGAGTTCCCTTAAAAGTAAATAACAAACTTCATCAGTTACAATATTTATCTTAAAGTATCAAACGAGTTTTTTTACATTATAAACTGAGTTCGCTTAAACAAAACTTCCGAGATATAAGAAATTGTATGAAACTCTTATGAGTGTGGTTCCATCCTATGAAGTAAAATATTGTTCTTCATAAACCAAATACCGAGGCTAAAGTATTATGCATGAATGTAGTACCGTTAAAAGTATATAATAAACTTCACACGTAAGAGTATTTAGCATAAGCGTTTAAACGAGATTTATTACAAGATAAGAAATTATATGAAACTCTTACGGGTGTGGTTCCATCCAACGAAGTAAATTATTATTCGTAATAAACGAAATACCGAGGCTAAAGTATCATACATGAAAGGAGTACCGTTAAAAGTATATAATAAACATCATACGTAAGTGTATTTAGCTTAAACTTTTAAACGAGTTTGATTACAAGATAACCGGAGCTTTGTTAAACATACTTAGGAGACATAAAAAATTGTATGAAACTCTTAATGGTGTAGTTCCATCATACGAATTAAATTTTTATTCGTAATAAACAAAATACGAAGGCTAAAGTATCATGCATGAAGGAGTTCCCTTAAAAGTAAATAACAAACTTCATCCGTTACAATATTTATCTTAAAGTATCAAACGAGTTTTTTTACATGATAAACGGTGTTCGGTTAAACAAAACTTCCGAGATATAAGAAATTGTATGAAACTCTTATTAGTGTGGTTCCATCCAATGAAGTAAATTATTATTCGTAATAAACGAAATACCGAGGCCAAAATATCATACATGAAAGGAGTACCGTTAAAAGTATATAATAAACATCATACGTTAGTGTATTTAGCCTAAACTTTTAAACGAGTTTGATTACAAGATAACCGGAGCTTTGTTAAACATACTTAGGAGACATAAAAAATTGTATGAAACTCTTAATGGTGTAGTTCCATCATACGAATTAAATTTTTATTCGTAATAAACAAAATACGAAGGCTAAAGTATCATGCATGAAGGAGTTCCCTTAAAAGTAAATAACAAACTTCATCCGTTACAATATTTATCTTAAAGTATCAAACGAGTTTTTTTACATGATAAACGGAGTTCGGTTAAACAAAACTTCCGAGATATAAGAAATTGTATGAAACTCTTATTAGTGTGGTTCCATCCAATGAAGTAAATTATTATTCGTAATAAACGAAATACCGAGGCCAAAATATCATACATGAAAGGAGTACCGTTAAAAGTATATAATAAACATCATACGTAAGTGTATTTAGCCTAAACTTTTAAACGAGTTTTATTACAAGATAACCGGAGCTTTGTTAAACATACTTAGGAGACATAAAAAATTGTATGAAACTCTTAATGGTGTAGTTCCATCATACGAATTAAATTTTTATTCGTAATAAACAAAATACGAAGGCTAAAGTATCATGCATGAAGGAGTTCCCTTAAAAGTAAATAACAAACTTCATCAGTTACAATATTTATCTTAAAGTATCAAACGAGTTTTTTTACATTATAAACTGAGTTCGCTTAAACAAAACTTCCGAGATATAAGAAATTGTATGAAACTCTTATGAGTGTGGTTCCATCCTATGAAGTAAAATATTGTTCTTCATAAACCAAATACCGAGGCTAAAGTATTATGCATGAATGTAGTACCGTTAAAAGTATATAATAAACTTCACACGTAAGAGTATTTAGCATAAGCGTTTAAACGAGATTTATTACAAGATAAGAAATTATATGAAACTCTTACGGGTGTGGTTCCATCCAACGAAGTAAATTATTATTCGTAATAAACGAAATACCGAGGCTAAAGTATCATACATGAAAGGAGTACCGTTAAAAGTATATAATAAACATCATACGTAAGTGTATTTAGCTTAAACTTTTAAACGAGTTTGATTACAAGATAACCGGAGCTTTGTTAAACATACTTAGGAGACATAAAAAATTGTATGAAACTCTTAATGGTGTAGTTCCATCATACGAATTAAATTTTTATTCGTAATAAACAAAATACGAAGGCTAAAGTATCATGCATGAAGGAGTTCCCTTAAAAGTAAATAACAAACTTCATCCGTTACAATATTTATCTTAAAGTATCAAACGAGTTTTTTTACATGATAAACGGTGTTCGGTTAAACAAAACTTCCGAGATATAAGAAATTGTATGAAACTCTTATTAGTGTGGTTCCATCCAATGAAGTAAATTATTATTCGTAATAAACGAAATACCGAGGCCAAAATATCATACATGAAAGGAGTACCGTTAAAAGTATATAATAAACATCATACGTTAGTGTATTTAGCCTAAACTTTTAAACGAGTTTGATTACAAGATAACCGGAGCTTTGTTAAACATACTTAGGAGACATAAAAAATTGTATGAAACTCTTAATGGTGTAGTTCCATCATACGAATTAAATTTTTATTCGTAATAAACAAAATACGAAGGCTAAAGTATCATGCATGAAGGAGTTCCCTTAAAAGTAAATAACAAACTTCATCCGTTACAATATTTATCTTAAAGTATCAAACGAGTTTTTTTACATGATAAACGGAGTTCGGTTAAACAAAACTTCCGAGATATAAGAAATTGTATGAAACTCTTATTAGTGTGGTTCCATCCAATGAAGTAAATTATTATTCGTAATAAACGAAATACCGAGGCCAAAATATCATACATGAAAGGAGTACCGTTAAAAGTATATAATAAACATCATACGTAAGTGTATTTAGCCTAAACTTTTAAACGAGTTTTATTACAAGATAACCGGAGCTTTGTTAAACATACTTAGGAGACATAAAAAATTGTATGAAACTCTTAATGGTGTAGTTCCATCATACGAATTAAATTTTTATTCGTAATAAACAAAATACGAAGGCTAAAGTATCATGCATGAAGGAGTTCCCTTAAAAGTAAATAACAAACTTCATCAGTTACAATATTTATCTTAAAGTATCAAACGAGTTTTTTTACATTATAAACTGAGTTCGCTTAAACAAAACTTCCGAGATATAAGAAATTGTATGAAACTCTTATGAGTGTGGTTCCATCCTATGAAGTAAAATATTGTATTTCATAAACCAAATACCGAGGCTAAAGTATTATGCATGAATGTAGTACCGTTAAAAGTATATAATAAACTTCACACGTAAGAGTATTTAGCATAAGCGTTTAAACGAGATTTATTACAAGATAAGAAATTATATGAAACTCTTACGGGTGTGGTTCCATCCAACGAAGTAAATTATTATTCGTAATAAACGAAATACCGAGGCTAAAGTATCATACATGAAAGGAGTACCGTTAAAAGTATATAATAAACATCATACGTAAGTGTATTTAGCTTAAACTTTTAAACGAGTTTGATTACAAGATAACCGGAGCTTTGTTAAACATACTTAGGAGACATAAAAAATTGTATGAAACTCTTAATGGTGTAGTTCCATCATACGAATTAAATTTTTATTCGTAATAAACAAAATACGAAGGCTAAAGTATCATGCATGAAGGAGTTCCCTTAAAAGTAAATAACAAACTTCATCCGTTACAATATTTATCTTAAAGTATCAAACGAGTTTTTTTACATGATAAACGGTGTTCGGTTAAACAAAACTTCCGAGATATAAGAAATTGTATGAAACTCTTATTAGTGTGGTTCCATCCAATGAAGTAAATTATTATTCGTAATAAACGAAATACCGAGGCCAAAATATCATACATGAAAGGAGTACCGTTAAAAGTATATAATAAACATCATACGTTAGTGTATTTAGCCTAAACTTTTAAACGAGTTTGATTACAAGATAACCGGAGCTTTGTTAAACATACTTAGGAGACATAAAAAATTGTATGAAACTCTTAATGGTGTAGTTCCATCATACGAATTAAATTTTTATTCGTAATAAACAAAATACGAAGGCTAAAGTATCATGCATGAAGGAGTTCCCTTAAAAGTAAATAACAAACTTCATCCGTTACAATATTTATCTTAAAGTATCAAACGAGTTTTTTTACATGATAAACGGAGTTCGGTTAAACAAAACTTCCGAGATATAAGAAATTGTATGAAACTCTTATTAGTGTGGTTCCATCCAATGAAGTAAATTATTATTCGTAATAAACGAAATACCGAGGCCAAAATATCATACATGAAAGGAGTACCGTTAAAAGTATATAATAAACATCATACGTAAGTGTATTTAGCCTAAACTTTTAAACGAGTTTTATTACAAGATAACCGGAGCTTTGTTAAACATACTTAGGAGACATAAAAAATTGTATGAAACTCTTAATGGTGTAGTTCCATCATACGAATTAAATTTTTATTCGTAATAAACAAAATACGAAGGCTAAAGTATCATGCATGAAGGAGTTCCCTTAAAAGTAAATAACAAACTTCATCAGTTACAATATTTATCTTAAAGTATCAAACGAGTTTTTTTACATTATAAACTGAGTTCGCTTAAACAAAACTTCCGAGATATAAGAAATTGTATGAAACTCTTATGAGTGTGGTTCCATCCTATGAAGTAAAATATTGTATTTCATAAACCAAATACCGAGGCTAAAGTATTATGCATGAATGTAGTACCGTTAAAAGTATATAATAAACTTCACACGTAAGAGTATTTAGCATAAGCGTTTAAACGAGATTTATTACAAGATAAGAAATTATATGAAACTCTTACGGGTGTGGTTCCATCCAACGAAGTAAATTATTATTCGTAATAAACGAAATACCGAGGCTAAAGTATCATACATGAAAGGAGTACCGTTAAAAGTATATAATAAACATCATACGTAAGTGTATTTAGCTTAAACTTTTAAACGAGTTTGATTACAAGATAACCGGAGCTTTGTTAAACATACTTAGGAGACATAAAAAATTGTATGAAACTCTTAATGGTGTAGTTCCATCATACGAATTAAATTTTTATTCGTAATAAACAAAATACGAAGGCTAAAGTATCATGCATGAAGGAGTTCCCTTAAAAGTAAATAACAAACTTCATCCGTTACAATATTTATCTTAAAGTATCAAACGAGTTTTTTTACATGATAAACGGTGTTCGGTTAAACAAAACTTCCGAGATATAAGAAATTGTATGAAACTCTTATTAGTGTGGTTCCATCCAATGAAGTAAATTATTATTCGTAATAAACGAAATACCGAGGCCAAAATATCATACATGAAAGGAGTACCGTTAAAAGTATATAATAAACATCATACGTTAGTGTATTTAGCCTAAACTTTTAAACGAGTTTGATTACAAGATAACCGGAGCTTTGTTAAACATACTTAGGAGACATAAAAAATTGTATGAAACTCTTAATGGTGTAGTTCCATCATACGAATTAAATTTTTATTCGTAATAAACAAAATACGAAGGCTAAAGTATCATGCATGAAGGAGTTCCCTTAAAAGTAAATAACAAACTTCATCCGTTACAATATTTATCTTAAAGTATCAAACGAGTTTTTTTACATGATAAACGGAGTTCGGTTAAACAAAACTTCCGAGATATAAGAAATTGTATGAAACTCTTATTAGTGTGGTTCCATCCAATGAAGTAAATTATTATTCGTAATAAACGAAATACCGAGGCCAAAATATCATACATGAAAGGAGTACCGTTAAAAGTATATAATAAACATCATACGTAAGTGTATTTAGCCTAAACTTTTAAACGAGTTTTATTACAAGATAACCGGAGCTTTGTTAAACATACTTAGGAGACATAAAAAATTGTATGAAACTCTTAATGGTGTAGTTCCATCATACGAATTAAATTTTTATTCGTAATAAACAAAATACGAAGGCTAAAGTATCATGCATGAAGGAGTTCCCTTAAAAGTAAATAACAAACTTCATCAGTTACAATATTTATCTTAAAGTATCAAACGAGTTTTTTTACATTATAAACTGAGTTCGCTTAAACAAAACTTCCGAGATATAAGAAATTGTATGAAACTCTTATGAGTGTGGTTCCATCCTATGAAGTAAAATATTGTTCTTCATAAACCAAATACCGAGGCTAAAGTATTATGCATGAATGTAGTACCGTTAAAAGTATATAATAAACTTCACACGTAAGAGTATTTAGCATAAGCGTTTAAACGAGATTTATTACAAGATAAGAAATTATATGAAACTCTTACGGGTGTGGTTCCATCCAACGAAGTAAATTATTATTCGTAATAAACGAAATACCGAGGCTAAAGTATCATACATGAAAGGAGTACCGTTAAAAGTATATAATAAACATCATACGTAAGTGTATTTAGCTTAAACTTTTAAACGAGTTTGATTACAAGATAACCGGAGCTTTGTTAAACATACTTAGGAGACATAAAAAATTGTATGAAACTCTTAATGGTGTAGTTCCATCATACGAATTAAATTTTTATTCGTAATAAACAAAATACGAAGGCTAAAGTATCATGCATGAAGGAGTTCCCTTAAAAGTAAATAACAAACTTCATCCGTTACAATATTTATCTTAAAGTATCAAACGAGTTTTTTTACATGATAAACGGTGTTCGGTTAAACAAAACTTCCGAGATATAAGAAATTGTATGAAACTCTTATTAGTGTGGTTCCATCCAATGAAGTAAATTATTATTCGTAATAAACGAAATACCGAGGCCAAAATATCATACATGAAAGGAGTACCGTTAAAAGTATATAATAAACATCATACGTTAGTGTATTTAGCCTAAACTTTTAAACGAGTTTGATTACAAGATAACCGGAGCTTTGTTAAACATACTTAGGAGACATAAAAAATTGTATGAAACTCTTAATGGTGTAGTTCCATCATACGAATTAAATTTTTATTCGTAATAAACAAAATACGAAGGCTAAAGTATCATGCATGAAGGAGTTCCCTTAAAAGTAAATAACAAACTTCATCCGTTACAATATTTATCTTAAAGTATCAAACGAGTTTTTTTACATGATAAACGGAGTTCGGTTAAACAAAACTTCCGAGATATAAGAAATTGTATGAAACTCTTATTAGTGTGGTTCCATCCAATGAAGTAAATTATTATTCGTAATAAACGAAATACCGAGGCCAAAATATCATACATGAAAGGAGTACCGTTAAAAGTATATAATAAACATCATACGTAAGTGTATTTAGCCTAAAGTTTTAAACGAGTTTTATTACAAGATAACCGGAGCTTTGTTAAACATACTTAGGAGACATAAAAAATTGTATGAAACTCTTAATGGTGTAGTTCCATCATACAAATTAAATTTTTATTCGTAATAAACAAAATACGAAGGCTAAAGTATCATGCATGAAGGAGTTCCCTTAAAAGTAAATAACAAACTTCATCAGTTACAATATTTATCTTAAAGTATCAAACGAGTTTTTTTACATTATAAACTGAGTTCGCTTAAACAAAACTTCCGAGATATAAGAAATTGTATGAAACTCTTATGAGTGTGGTTCCATCCTATGAAGTAAAATATTGTATTTCATAAACCAAATACCGAGGCTAAAGTATTATGCATGAATGTAGTACCGTTAAAAGTATATAATAAACTTCACACGTAAGAGTATTTAGCATAAGCGTTTAAACGAGATTTATTACAAGATAAGAAATTATATGAAACTCTTACGGGTGTGGTTCCATCCAACGAAGTAAATTATTATTCGTAATAAACGAAATACCGAGGCTAAAGTATCATACATGAAAGGAGTACCGTTAAAAGTATATAATAAACATCATACGTAAGTGTATTTAGCTTAAACTTTTAAACGAGTTTGATTACAAGATAACCGGAGCTTTGTTAAACATACTTAGGAGACATAAAAAATTGTATGAAACTCTTAATGGTGTAGTTCCATCATACGAATTAAATTTTTATTCGTAATAAACAAAATACGAAGGCTAAAGTATCATGCATGAAGGAGTTCCCTTAAAAGTAAATAACAAACTTCATCCGTTACAATATTTATCTTAAAGTATCAAACGAGTTTTTTTACATGATAAACGGTGTTCGGTTAAACAAAACTTCCGAGATATAAGAAATTGTATGAAACTCTTATTAGTGTGGTTCCATCCAATGAAGTAAATTATTATTCGTAATAAACGAAATACCGAGGCCAAAATATCATACATGAAAGGAGTACCGTTAAAAGTATATAATAAACATCATACGTTAGTGTATTTAGCCTAAACTTTTAAACGAGTTTGATTACAAGATAACCGGAGCTTTGTTAAACATACTTAGGAGACATAAAAAATTGTATGAAACTCTTAATGGTGTAGTTCCATCATACGAATTAAATTTTTATTCGTAATAAACAAAATACGAAGGCTAAAGTATCATGCATGAAGGAGTTCCCTTAAAAGTAAATAACAAACTTCATCCGTTACAATATTTATCTTAAAGTATCAAACGAGTTTTTTTACATGATAAACGGAGTTCGGTTAAACAAAACTTCCGAGATATAAGAAATTGTATGAAACTCTTATTAGTGTGGTTCCATCCAATGAAGTAAATTATTATTCGTAATAAACGAAATACCGAGGCCAAAATATCATACATGAAAGGAGTACCGTTAAAAGTATATAATAAACATCATACGTAAGTGTATTTAGCCTAAACTTTTAAACGAGTTTTATTACAAGATAACCGGAGCTTTGTTAAACATACTTAGGAGACATAAAAAATTGTATGAAACTCTTAATGGTGTAGTTCCATCATACGAATTAAATTTTTATTCGTAATAAACAAAATACGAAGGCTAAAGTATCATGCATGAAGGAGTTCCCTTAAAAGTAAATAACAAACTTCATCAGTTACAATATTTATCTTAAAGTATCAAACGAGTTTTTTTACATTATAAACTGAGTTCGCTTAAACAAAACTTCCGAGATATAAGAAATTGTATGAAACTCTTATGAGTGTGGTTCCATCCTATGAAGTAAAATATTGTTCTTCATAAACCAAATACCGAGGCTAAAGTATTATGCATGAATGTAGTACCGTTAAAAGTATATAATAAACTTCACACGTAAGAGTATTTAGCATAAGCGTTTAAACGAGATTTATTACAAGATAAGAAATTATATGAAACTCTTACGGGTGTGGTTCCATCCAACGAAGTAAATTATTATTCGTAATAAACGAAATACCGAGGCTAAAGTATCATACATGAAAGGAGTACCGTTAAAAGTATATAATAAACATCATACGTAAGTGTATTTAGCTTAAACTTTTAAACGAGTTTGATTACAAGATAACCGGAGCTTTGTTAAACATACTTAGGAGACATAAAAAATTGTATGAAACTCTTAATGGTGTAGTTCCATCATACGAATTAAATGTTTATTCGTAATAAACAAAATACGAAGGCTAAAGTATCATGCATGAAGGAGTTCCCTTAAAAGTAAATAACAAACTTCATCCGTTACAATATTTATCTTAAAGTATCAAACGAGTTTTTTTACATGATAAACGGCGTTCGGTTAAACAAAACTTCCGAGATATAAGAAATTGTATGAAACTCTTATTAGTGTGGTTCCATCCAATGAAGTAAATTATTATTCGTAATAAACGAAATACCGAGGCCAAAATATCATACATGAAAGGAGTACCGTTAAAAGTATATAATAAACATCATACGTAAGTGTATTTAGCCTAAACTTTTAAACGAGTTTTATTACAAGATAACCGGAGCTTTGTTAAACATACTTAGGAGACATAAAAAATTGTATGAAACTCTTAATGGTGTAGTTCCATCATACGAATTAAATTTTTATTCGTAATAAACAAAATACGAAGGCTAAAGTATCATGCATGAAGGAGTTCCCTTAAAAGTAAATAACAAACTTCATCCGTTACAATATTTATCTTAAAGTATCAAACGAGTTTTTTTACATGATAAACGGAGTTCGGTTAAACAAAACTTCCGAGATATAAGAAATTGTATGAAACTCTTATGAGTGTGGTTCCATCCAATGAAGTAAATTATTATTCGTAATAAACGAAATACCGAGGCCAAAATATCATACATGAAAGGAGTACCGTTAAAAGTATATAATAAACATCATACGTAAGTGTATTTAGCCTAAACTTTTAAACGAGTTTTATTACAAGATAACCGAAGCTTTGTTAAACATACTTAGGAGACATAAAAAATTGTATGAAACTCTTAATGGTGTAGTTCCATCATACGAATTAAATTTTTATTCGTAATAAACAAAATACGAAGGCTAAAGTATCATGCATGAAGGAGTTCCCTTAAAAGTAAATAACGAACTTCATCAGTTACAATATTTATCTTAAAGTATCAAACGAGTTTTTTTACATTATAAACGGAGTTCGGTTAAACAAAACTTCCGAGATATAAGAAATTGTATGAAACTCTTATGAGTGTGGTTCCATCCTATGAAGTAAAATATTGTTCTTCATAAACCAAATACCGAGGCTAAAGTATTATGCATGAATGTAGTACCGTTAAAAGTATATAATAAACTTCACACGTAAGAGTATTTAGCATAAGCGTTTAAACGAGATTTATTACAAGATAAGAATTTATATGAAACTCTTACGGGTGTGGTTCCATCCAACGAAGTAAATTATTATTCGTAATAAACGAAATACCGAGGCTAAAGTATCATACATGAAAGGAGTACCGTTAAAAGTATATAATAAACATCATACGTAAGTGTATTTAGCTTATACTTTTAAACGAGTTTGATTACAAGATAACCGGAGCTTTGTTAAACATACTTAGGAGACATAAAAAATTGTATGAAACTCTTAATGGTGTAGTTCCATCATACGAATTAAATTTTTATTCGTAATAAACAAAATACGAAGGCTAAAGTATCATGCATGAAGGAGTTCCCTTAAAAGTAAATAACAAACATCATCCGTTACAATATTTATCTTAAAGTATCAAACGAGTTTTTTTACATGATAAACGGAGTTCGGTTAAACAAAACTTCCGAGATATAAGAAATTGTATGAAACTCTTATGAGTGTGGTTCCATCCAATGAAGTAAATTATTATTCGTAATAAACGAAATACCGAGGCCAAAATATCATACATGAAAGGAGTACCGTTAAAAGTATATAATAAACATCATACGTAAGTGTATTTAGCTTATACTTTTAAACGAGTTTGATTACAAGATAACCGGAGCTTTGTTAAACATACTTAGGAGACATAAAAAATTGTATGAAACTCTTAATGGTGTAGTTCCATCATACGAATTAAATTTTTATTCGTAATAAACAAAATACGAAGGCTAAAGTATCATGCATGAAGGAGTTCCCTTAAAAGTAAATAACAAACATCATCCGTTACAATATTTATCTTAAAGTATCAAACGAGTTTTTTTACATGATAAACGGAGTTCGGTTAAACAAAACTTCCGAGATATAAGAAATTGTATGAAACTCTTATGAGTGTGGTTCCATCCTATGAAGTAAAATATTGTTCTTCATAAACCAAATACCGAGGCTAAAGTATTATGCATGAATGTAGTACCGTTAAAAGTATATAATAAACTTCACACGTAAGAGTATTTAGCATAAGCGTTTAAACGAGATTTATTACAAGATAAGAATTTATATGAAACTCTTACGGGTGTGGTTCCATCCAACGAAGTAAATTATTATTCGTAATAAACGAAATACCGAGGCTAAAGTATCATACATGAAAGGAGTACCGTTAAAAGTATATAATAAACATCATACGTAAGTGTATTTAGCTTATACTTTTAAACGAGTTTGATTACAAGATAACCGGAGCTTTGTTAAACATACTTAGGAGACATAAAAAATTGTATGAAACTCTTAATGGTGTAGTTCCATCATACGAATTAAATTTTTATTCGTAATAAACAAAATACGAAGGCTAAAGTATCATGCATGAAGGAGTTCCCTTAAAAGTAAATAACAAACATCATCCGTTACAATATTTATCTTAAAGTATCAAACGAGTTTTTTTACATGATAAACGGAGTTCGGTTAAACAAAACTTCCGAGATATAAGAAATTGTATGAAACTCTTATTAGTGTGGTTCCATCCAATGAAGTAAATTATTATTCGTAATAAACGAAATACCGAGGCCAAAATATCATACATGAAAGGAGTACCGTTAAAAGTATATAATAAACATCATACGTAAGTGTATTTAGCCTAAACTTTTAAACGAGTTTTATTACAAGATAACCGGAGCTTTGTTAAACATACTTAGGAGACATAAAAAATTGTATGAAACTCTTAATGGTGTAGTTCCATCATACGAATTAAATTTTTATTCGTAATAAACAAAATACGAAGGCTAAAGTATCATGCATGAAGGAGTTCCCTTAAAAGTAAATAACAAACTTCATCCGTTACAATATTTATCTTAAAGTATCAAACGAGTTTTTTTACATGATAAACGGAGTTCGGTTAAACAAAACTTCCGAGATATAAGAAATTGTATGAAACTCTTATGAGTGTGGTTCCATCCAATGAAGTAAATTATTATTCGTAATAAACGAAATACCGAGGCCAAAATATCATACATGAAAGGAGTACCGTTAAAAGTATATAATAAACATCATACGTAAGTGTATTTAGCCTAAACTTTTAAACGAGTTTTATTACAAGATAACCGGAGCTTTGTTAAACATACTTAGGAGACATAAAAAATTGTATGAAACTCTTAATGGTGTAGTTCCATCATACGAATTAAATTTTTATTCGTAATAAACAAAATACGAAGGCTAAAGTATCATGCATGAAGGAGTTCCCTTAAAAGTAAATAACGAACTTCATCAGTTACAATATTTATCTTAAAGTATCAAACGAGTTTTTTTACATTATAAACGGAGTTCGGTTAAACAAAACTTCCGAGATATAAGAAATTGTATGAAACTCTTATGAGTGTGGTTCCATCCTATGAAGTAAAATATTGTTCTTCATAAACCAAATACCGAGGCTAAAGTATTATGCATGAATGTAGTACCGTTAAAAGTATATAATAAACTTCACACGTAAGAGTATTTAGCATAAGCGTTTAAACGAGATTTATTACAAGATAAGAATTTATATGAAACTCTTACGGGTGTGGTTCCATCCAACGAAGTAAATTATTATTCGTAATAAACGAAATACCGAGGCTAAAGTATCATACATGAAAGGAGTACCGTTAAAAGTATATAATAAACATCATACGTAAGTGTATTTAGCTTATACTTTTAAACGAGTTTGATTACAAGATAACCGGAGCTTTGTTAAACATACTTAGGAGACATAAAAAATTGTATGAAACTCTTAATGGTGTAGTTCCATCATACGAATTAAATTTTTATTCGTAATAAACAAAATACGAAGGCTAAAGTATCATGCATGAAGGAGTTCCCTTAAAAGTAAATAACAAACATCATCCGTTACAATATTTATCTTAAAGTATCAAACGAGTTTTTTTACATGATAAACGGAGTTCGGTTAAACAAAACTTCCGAGATATAAGAAATTGTATGAAACTCTTATGAGTGTGGTTCCATCCAATGAAGTAAATTATTATTCGTAATAAACGAAATACCGAGGCCAAAATATCATACATGAAAGGAGTACCGTTAAAAGTATATAATAAACATCATACGTAAGTGTATTTAGCCTAAACTTTTAAACGAGTTTTATTACAAGATAACCGGAGCTTTGTTAAACATACTTAGGAGACATAAAAAATTGTATGAAACTCTTAATGGTGTAGTTCCATCATACGAATTAAATTTTTATTCGTAATAAACAAAATACGAAGGCTAAAGTATCATGCATGAAGGAGTTCCCTTAAAAGTAAATAACAAACTTTATCCGTTACAATATTTATCTTAAAGTATCAAACGAGTTTTTTTACATGATAAACGGAGTTCGGTTAAACAAAACTTCCGAGATATAAGAAATTGTATGAAACTCTTATGAGTGTGGTTCCATCCAATGAAGTAAATTATTATTCGTAATAAACGAAATACCGAGGCCAAAATATCATACATGAAAGGAGTACCGTTAAAAGTATATAATAAACATCATACGTAAGTGTATTTAGCCTAAACTTTTAAACGAGTTTTATTACAAGATAACCGGAGCTTTGTTAAACATACTTAGGAGACATAAAAAATTGTATGAAACTCTTAATGGTGTAGTTCCATCATACGAATTAAATTTTTATTCGTAATAAACAAAATACGAAGGCTAAAGTATCATGCATGAAGGAGTTCCCTTAAAAGTAAATAACGAACTTCATCAGTTACAATATTTATCTTAAAGTATCAAACGAGTTTTTTTACATTATAAACGGAGTTCGGTTAAACAAAACTTCCGAGATATAAGAAATTGTATGAAACTCTTATGAGTGTGGTTCCATCCTATGAAGTAAAATATTGTTCTTCATAAACCAAATACCGAGGCTAAAGTATTATGCATGAATGTAGTACCGTTAAAAGTATATAATAAACTTCACACGTAAGAGTATTTAGCATAAGCGTTTAAACGAGATTTATTACAAGATAAGAATTTATATGAAACTCTTACGGGTGTGGTTCCATCCAACGAAGTAAATTATTATTCGTAATAAACGAAATACCGAGGCTAAAGTATCATACATGAAAGGAGTACCGTTAAAAGTATATAATAAACATCATACGTAAGTGTATTTAGCTTATACTTTTAAACGAGTTTGATTACAAGATAACCGGAGCTTTGTTAAACATACTTAGGAGACATAAAAAATTGTATGAAACTCTCAATGGTGTAGTTCCATCATACGAATTAAATTTTTATTCGTAATAAACAAAATACGAAGGCTAAAGTATCATGCATGAAGGAGTTCCCTTAAAAGTAAATAACAAACATCATCCGTTACAATATTTATCTTAAAGTATCAAACGAGTTTTTTTACATGATAAACGGAGTTCGGTTAAACAAAACTTCCGAGATATAAGAAATTGTATGAAACTCTTATGAGTGTGGTTCCATCCAATGAAGTAAATTATTATTCGTAATAAACGAAATACCGAGGCCAAAATATCATACATGAAAGGAGTACCGTTAAAAGTATATAATAAACATCATACGTAAGTGTATTTAGCCTAAACTTTTAAACGAGTTTTATTACAAGATAACCGGAGCTTTGTTAAACATACTTAGGAGACATAAAAAATTGTATGAAACTCTTAATGGTGTAGTTCCATCATACGAATTAAATTTTTATTCGTAATAAACAAAATACGAAGGCTAAAGTATCATGCATGAAGGAGTTCCCTTAAAAGTAAATAACAAACTTTAGCCGTTACAATATTTATCTTAAAGTATCAAACGAGTTTTTTTACATGATAAACGGAGTTCGGTTAAACGAAACTTCCGAGATATAAGAAATTGTATGAAACTCTTATGAGTGTGGTTCCATCCAATGAAGTAAATTATTATTCGTAATAAACGAAATACCGAGGCCAAAATATCATACATGAAAGGAGTACCGTTAAAAGTATATAATAAACATCATACGTAAGTGTATTTAGCCTAAACTTTTAAACGAGTTTTATTACAAGATAACCGGAGCTTTGTTAAACATACTTAGGAGACATAAAAAATTGTATGAAACTCTTAATGGTGTAGTTCCATCATACGAATTAAATTTTTATTCGTAATAAACAAAATACGAAGGCTAAAGTATCATGCATGAAGGAGTTCCCTTAAAAGTAAATAACAAACTTTATCCGTTACAATATTTATCTTAAAGTATCAAACGAGTTTTTTTACATGATAAACGGAGTTCGGTTAAACAAAACTTCCGAGATATAAGAAATTGTATGAAACTCTTATGAGTGTGGTTCCATCCAATGAAGTAAATTATTATTCGTAATAAACGAAATACCGAGGCCAAAATATCATACATGAAAGGAGTACCGTTAAAAGTATATAATAAACATCATACGTAAGTGTATTTAGCCTAAACTTTTAAACGAGTTTTATTACAAGATAACCGGAGCTTTGTTAAACATACTTAGGAGACATAAAAAATTGTATGAAACTCTTAATGGTGTAGTTCCATCATACGAATTAAATTTTTATTCGTAATAAACAAAATACGAAGGCTAAAGTATCATGCATGAAGGAGTTCCCTTAAAAGTAAATAACGAACTTCATCAGTTACAATATTTATCTTAAAGTATCAAACGAGTTTTTTTACATTATAAACGGAGTTCGGTTAAACAAAACTTCCGAGATATAAGAAATTGTATGAAACTCTTATGAGTGTGGTTCCATCCTATGAAGTAAAATATTGTTCTTCATAAACCAAATACCGAGGCTAAAGTATTATGCATGAATGTAGTACCGTTAAAAGTATATAATAAACTTCACACGTAAGAGTATTTAGCATAAGCGTTTAAACGAGATTTATTACAAGATAAGAATTTATATGAAACTCTTACGGGTGTGGTTCCATCCAACGAAGTAAATTATTATTCGTAATAAACGAAATACCGAGGCTAAAGTATCATACATGAAAGGAGTACCGTTAAAAGTATATAATAAACATCATACGTAAGTGTATTTAGCTTATACTTTTAAACGAGTTTGATTACAAGATAACCGGAGCTTTGTTAAACATACTTAGGAGACATAAAAAATTGTATGAAACTCTCAATGGTGTAGTTCCATCATACGAATTAAATTTTTATTCGTAATAAACAAAATACGAAGGCTAAAGTATCATGCATGAAGGAGTTCCCTTAAAAGTAAATAACAAACATCATCCGTTACAATATTTATCTTAAAGTATCAAACGAGTTTTTTTACATGATAAACGGAGTTCGGTTAAACAAAACTTCCGAGATATAAGAAATTGTATGAAACTCTTATGAGTGTGGTTCCATCCAATGAAGTAAATTATTATTCGTAATAAACGAAATACCGAGGCCAAAATATCATACATGAAAGGAGTACCGTTAAAAGTATATAATAAACATCATACGTAAGTGTATTTAGCCTAAACTTTTAAACGAGTTTTATTACAAGATAACCGGAGCTTTGTTAAACATACTTAGGAGACATAAAAAATTGTATGAAACTCTTAATGGTGTAGTTCCATCATACGAATTAAATTTTTATTCGTAATAAACAAAATACGAAGGCTAAAGTATCATGCATGAAGGAGTTCCCTTAAAAGTAAATAACAAACTTTATCCGTTACAATATTTATCTTAAAGTATCAAACGAGTTTTTTTACATGATAAACGGAGTTCGGTTAAACAAAACTTCCGAGATATAAGAAATTGTATGAAACTCTTATGAGTGTGGTTCCATCCAATGAAGTAAATTATTATTCGTAATAAACGAAATACCGAGGCCAAAATATCATACATGAAAGGAGTACCGTTAAAAGTATATAATAAACATCATACGTAAGTGTATTTAGCCTAAACTTTTAAACGAGTTTTATTACAAGATAACCGGAGCTTTGTTAAACATACTTAGGAGACATAAAAAATTGTATGAAACTCTTAATGGTGTAGTTCCATCATACGAATTAAATTTTTATTCGTAATAAACAAAATACGAAGGCTAAAGTATCATGCATGAAGGAGTTCCCTTAAAAGTAAATAACGAACTTCATCAGTTACAATATTTATCTTAAAGTATCAAACGAGTTTTTTTACATTATAAACGGAGTTCGGTTAAACAAAACTTCCGAGATATAAGAAATTGTATGAAACTCTTATGAGTGTGGTTCCATCCTATGAAGTAAAATATTGTTCTTCATAAACCAAATACCGAGGCTAAAGTATTATGCAAGAATGTAGTACCGTTAAAAGTATATAATAAACTTCACACGTAAGAGTATTTAGCATAAGCGTTTAAACGAGATTTATTACAAGATAAGAATTTATATGAAACTCTTACGGGTGTGGTTCCATCCAACGAAGTAAATTATTATTCGTAATAAACGAAATACCGAGGCTAAAGTATCATACATGAAAGGAGTACCGTTAAAAGTATATAATAAACATCATACGTAAGTGTATTTAGCTTATACTTTTAAACGAGTTTGATTACAAGATAACCGGAGCTTTGTTAAACATACTTAGGAGACATAAAAAATTGTATGAAACTCTTAATGGTGTAGTTCCATCATACGAATTAAATTTTTATTCGTAATAAACAAAATACGAAGGCTAAAGTATCATGCATGAAGGAGTTCCCTTAAAAGTAAATAACAAACTTCATCCGTTACAATATTTATCTTAAAGTATCAAACGAGTTTTTTTACATGATAAACGGAGTTCGGTTAAACAAAACTTCCGAGATATAAGAAATTGTATGAAACTCTTATGAGTGTGGTTCCATCCAATGAAGTAAATTATTATTCGTAATAAACGAAATACCGAGGCCAAAATATCATACATGAAAGGAGTACCGTTAAAAGTATATAATAAACATCATACGTAAGTGTATTTAGCCTAAACTTTTAAACGAGTTTTATTACAAGATAACCGGAGCTTTGTTAAACATACTTAGGAGACATAAAAAATTGTATGAAACTCTTAATGGTGTAGTTCCATCATACGAATTAAATTTTTATTCGTAATAAACAAAATACGAAGGCTAAAGTATCATGCATGAAGGAGTTCCCTTAAAAGTAAATAACAAACTTCATCAGTTACAATATTTATCTTAAAGTATCAAACGAGTTTTTTTACATTATAAACTGAGTTCGCTTAAACAAAACTTCCGAGATATAAGAAATTGTATGAAACTCTTATGAGTGTGGTTCCATCCAATGAAGTAAATTATTATTCGTAATAAACGAAATACCGAGGCCAAAATATCATACATGAAAGGAGTACCGTTAAAAGTATATAATAAACATCATACGTAAGTGTATTTAGCCTAAACTTTTAAACGAGATTTATTACAAGATAACCGGAGCTTTGTTAAACATACTTAGGAGACATAAAAAATTGTATGAAACTCTTAATGGTGTAGTTCCATCATACGAATTAAATTTTTATTCGTAATAAACAAAATACGAAGGCTAAAGTATCATGCATGAAGGAGTTCCCTTAAAAGTAAATAACGAACTTCATCAGTTACAATATTTATCTTAAAGTATCAAACGAGTTTTTTTACATTATAAACGGAGTTCGGTTAAACAAAACTTCCGAGATATAAGAAATTGTATGAAACTCTTATGAGTGTGGTTCCATCCTACGAAGTAAAATATTGTTCTTCATAAACCAAATACCGAGGCTAAAGTATTATGCATGAATGTAGTACCGTTAAAAGTATATAATAAACTTCACACGTAAGAGTATTTAGCATAAGCGTTTAAACGAGATTTATTACAAGATAAGAATTTATATGAAACTCTTACGGGTGTGGTTCCATCCAACGAAGTAAATTATTATTCGTAATAAACGAAATACCGAGGCTAAAGTATCATACATGAAAGGAGTACCGTTAAAAGTATATAATAAACATCATACGTAAGTGTATTTAGCTTATACTTTTAAACGAGTTTGATTACAAGATAACCGGAGCTTTGTTAAACATACTTAGGAGACATAAAAAATTGTATGAAACTCTTAATGGTGTAGTTCCATCATACGAATTAAATTTTTATTCGTAATAAACAAAATACGAAGGCTAAAGTATCATGCATGAAGGAGTTCCCTTAAAAGTAAATAACAAACATCATCCGTTACAATATTTATCTTAAAGTATCAAACGAGTTTTTTTACATGATAAACGGAGTTCGGTTAAACAAAACTTCCGAGATATAAGAAATTGTATGAAACTCTTATGAGTGTGGTTCCATCCAATGAAGTAAATTATTATTCGTAATAAACGAAATACCGAGGCCAAAATATCATACATGAAAGGAGTACCGTTAAAAGTATATAATAAACATCATACGTAAGTGTATTTAGCCTAAACTTTTAAACGAGTTTTATTACAAGATAACCGGAGCTTTGTTAAACATACTTAGGAGACATAAAAAATTGTATGAAACTCTTAATGGTGTAGTTCCATCATACGAATTAAATTTTTATTCGTAATAAACAAAATACGAAGGCTAAAGTATCATGCATGAAGGAGTTCCCTTAAAAGTAAATAACAAACTTTATCCGTTACAATATTTATCTTAAAGTATCAAACGAGTTTTTTTACATGATAAACGGAGTTCGGTTAAACAAAACTTCCGAGATATAAGAAATTGTATGAAACTCTTACGAGTGTGGTTCCATCCAATGAAGTAAATTATTATTCGTAATAAACGAAATACCGAGGCCAAAATATCATACATGAAAGGAGTACCGTTAAAAGTATATAATAAACATCATACGTAAGTGTATTTAGCCTAAACTTTTAAACGAGTTTTATTACAAGATAACCGGAGCTTTGTTAAACATACTTAGGAGACATAAAAAATTGTATGAAACTCTTAATGGTGTAGTTCCATCATACGAATTAAATTTTTATTCGTAATAAACAAAATACGAAGGCTAAAGTATCATGCATGAAGGAGTTCCCTTAAAAGTAAATAACGAACTTCATCAGTTACAATATTTATCTTAAAGTATCAAACGAGTTTTTTTACATTATAAACGGAGTTCGGTTAAACAAAACTTCCGAGATATAAGAAATTGTATGAAACTCTTATGAGTGTGGTTCCATCCTATGAAGTAAAATATTGTTCTTCATAAACCAAATACCGAGGCTAAAGTATTATGCATGAATGTAGTACCGTTAAAAGTATATAATAAACTTCACACGTAAGAGTATTTAGCATAAGCGTTTAAACGAGATTTATTACAAGATAAGAATTTATATGAAACTCTTACGGGTGTGGTTCCATCCAACGAAGTAAATTATTATTCGTAATAAACGAAATACCGAGGCTAAAGTATCATACATGAAAGGAGTACCGTTAAAAGTATATAATAAACATCATACGTAAGTGTATTTAGCTTATACTTTTAAACGAGTTTGATTACAAGATAACCGGAGCTTTGTTAAACATACTTAGGAGACATAAAAAATTGTATGAAACTCTTAATGGTGTAGTTCCATCATACGAATTAAATTTTTATTCGTAATAAACAAAATACGAAGGCTAAAGTATCATGCATGAAGGAGTTCCCTTAAAAGTAAATAACAAACTTCATCCGTTACAATATTTATCTTAAAGTATCAAACGAGTTTTTTTACATGATAAACGGAGTTCGGTTAAACAAAACTTCCGAGATATAAGAAATTGTATGAAACTCTTATGAGTGTGGTTCCATCCAATGAAGTAAATTATTATTCATAATAAACGAAATACCGAGGCCAAAATATCATACATGAAAGGAGTACCGTTAAAAGTATATAATAAACATCATACGTAAGTGTATTTAGCCTAAACTTTTAAACGAGTTTTATTACAAGATAACCGGAGCTTTGTTAAACATACTTAGGAGACATAAAAAATTGTATGAAACTCTTAATGGTGTAGTTCCATCATACGAATTAAATTTTTATTCGTAATAAACAAAATACGAAGGCTAAAGTAT
This sequence comes from Chamaenerion angustifolium, assembly GCA_946814005.1. NCBI lineage: Eukaryota > Viridiplantae > Streptophyta > Magnoliopsida > Myrtales > Onagraceae > Chamaenerion > Chamaenerion angustifolium. The sequence continues at coordinate 16,030,915 of OX328277.1, read as the reverse complement.
CATGCATGAAGGAGTTCCCTTAAAAGTAAATAACGAACTTCATCAGTTACAATATTTATCTTAAAGTATCAAACGAGTTTTTTTACATTATAAACGGAGTTCGGTTAAACAAAACTTCCGAGATATAAGAAATTGTATGAAACTCTTATGAGTGTGGTTCCATCCTACGAAGTAAAATATTGTTCTTCATAAACCAAATACCGAGGCTAAAGTATTATGCATGAATGTAGTACCGTTAAAAGTATATAATAAACTTCACACGTAAGAGTATTTAGCATAAGCGTTTAAACGAGATTTATTACAAGATAAGAATTTATATGAAACTCTTACGGGTGTGGTTCCATCCAACGAAGTAAATTATTATTCGTAATAAACGAAATACCGAGGCTAAAGTATCATACATGAAAGGAGTACCGTTAAAAGTATATAATAAACATCATACGTAAGTGTATTTAGCTTATACTTTTAAACGAGTTTGATTACAAGATAACCGGAGCTTTGTTAAACATACTTAGGAGACATAAAAAATTGTATGAAACTCTTAATGGTGTAGTTCCATCATACGAATTAAATTTTTATTCGTAATAAACAAAATACGAAGGCTAAAGTATCATGCATGAAGGAGTTCCCTTAAAAGTAAATAACAAACATCATCCGTTACAATATTTATCTTAAAGTATCAAACGAGTTTTTTTACATGATAAACGGAGTTCGGTTAAACAAAACTTCCGAGATATAAGAAATTGTATGAAACTCTTATGAGTGTGGTTCCATCCAATGAAGTAAATTATTATTCGTAATAAACGAAATACCGAGGCCAAAATATCATACATGAAAGGAGTACCGTTAAAAGTATATAATAAACATCATACGTAAGTGTATTTAGCCTAAACTTTTAAACGAGTTTTATTACAAGATAACCGGAGCTTTGTTAAACATACTTAGGAGACATAAAAAATTGTATGAAACTCTTAATGGTGTAGTTCCATCATACGAATTAAATTTTTATTCGTAATAAACAAAATACGAAGGCTAAAGTATCATGCATGAAGGAGTTCCCTTAAAAGTAAATAACAAACTTTATCCGTTACAATATTTATCTTAAAGTATCAAACGAGTTTTTTTACATGATAAACGGAGTTCGGTTAAACAAAACTTCCGAGATATAAGAAATTGTATGAAACTCTTACGGGTGTGGTTCCATCCGACGAACTAAATTATTATTCGTAATAAACGAAATACCGAGGCCAAAATATCATACATGAAAGGAGTACCGTTAAAAGTATATAATAAACATCATACGTAAGTGTATTTAGCCTAAACTTTTAAACGAGTTTTATTACAAGATAACCGGAGCTTTGTTAAACATACTTAGGAGACATAAAAAATTGTATGAAACTCTTAATGGTGTAGTTCCATCATACGAATTAAATTTTTATTCGTAATAAACAAAATACGAAGGCTAAAGTATCATGCATGAAGGAGTTCCCTTAAAAGTAAATAACGAACTTCATCAGTTACAATATTTATCTTAGAGTATCAAACGAGTTTTTTTACATTATAAACGGAGTTCGGTTAAACAAAACTTCCGAGATATAAGAAATTGTATGAAACTCTTATGAGTGTGGTTCCATCCTATGAAGTAAAATATTGTTCTTCATAAACCAAATACCGAGGCTAAAGTATTATGCATGAATGTAGTACCGTTAAAAGTATATAATAAACTTCACACGTAAGAGTATTTAGCATAAGCGTTTAAACGAGATTTATTACAAGATAAGAATTTATATGAAACTCTTACGGGTGTGGTTCCATCCAACGAAGTAAATTATTATTCGTAATAAACGAAATACCGAGGCTAAAGTATCATACATGAAAGGAGTACCGTTAAAAGTATATAATAAACATCATACGTAAGTGTATTTAGCTTATACTTTTAAACGAGTTTGATTACAAGATAACCGGAGCTTTGTTAAACATACTTAGGAGACATAAAAAATTGTATGAAACTCTTAATGGTGTAGTTCCATCATACGAATTAAATTTTTATTCGTAATAAACAAAATACGAAGGCTAAAGTATCATGCATGAAGGAGTTCCCTTAAAAGTAAATAACAAACTTCATCCGTTACAATATTTATCTTAAAGTATCAAACGAGTTTTTTTACATGATAAACGGAGTTCGGTTAAACAAAACTTCCGAGATATAAGAAATTGTATGAAACTCTTATGAGTGTGGTTCCATCCAATGAAGTAAATTATTATTCGTAATAAACGAAATACCGAGGCCAAAATATCATACATGAAAGGATTACCGTTAAAAGTATATAATAAACATCATACGTAAGTGTATTTAGCCTAAAATTTTAAACGAGTTTTATTACAAGATAACCGGAGCTTTGTTAAACATACTTAGGAGACATAAAAAATTGTATGAAACTCTTAATGGTGTAGTTCCATCATACGAATTAAATTTTTATTCGTAATAAACAAAATACGAAGGCTAAAGTATCATGCATGAAGGAGTTCCCTTAAAAGTAAATAACAAACTTCATCAGTTACAATATTTATCTTAAAGTATCAAACGAGTTTTTTTACATTATAAACTGAGTTCGCTTAAACAAAACTTCCGAGATATAAGAAATTGTATGAAACTCTTATGAGTGTGGTTCCATCCTATGAAGTAAAATATTGTTCTTCATAAACCAAATACCGAGGCTAAAGTATTATGCATGAATGTAGTACCGTTAAAAGTATATAATAAACTTCACACGTAAGAGTATTTAGCATAAGCGTTTAAACGAGATTTATTACAAGATAAGAAATTATATGAAACTCTTACGGGTGTGGTTCCATCCAACGAAGTAAATTATTATTCGTAATAAACGAAATACCGAGGCTAAAGTATCATACATGAAAGGAGTACCGTTAAAAGTATATAATAAACATCATACGTAAGTGTATTTAGCTTAAACTTTTAAACGAGTTTGATTACAAGATAACCGGAGCTTTGTTAACCATACTTAGGAGACATAAAAAATTGTATGAAACTCTTAATGGTGTAGTTCCATCATACGAATTAAATTTTTATTCGTAATAAACAAAATACGAAGGCTAAAGTATCATGCATGAAGGAGTTCCCTTAAAAGTAAATAACAAACTTCATCCGTTACAATATTTATCTTAAAGTATCAAACGAGTTTTTTTACATGATAAACGGAGTTCGGTTAAACAAAACTTCCGAGATATAAGAAATTGTATGAAACTCTTATTAGTGTGGTTCCATCCAATGAAGTAAATTATTATTCGTAATAAACGAAATACCGAGGCCAAAATATCATACATGAAAGGAGTACCGTTAAAAGTATATAATAAACATCATACGTAAGTGTATTTAGCCTAAAATTTTAAACGAGTTTTATTACAAGATAACCGGAGCTTTGTTAAACATACTTAGGAGACATAAAAAATTGTATGAAACTCTTAATGGTGTAGTTCCATCATACGAATTAAATTTTTATTCGTAATAAACAAAATACGAAGGCTAAAGTATCATGCATGAAGGAGTTCCCTTAAAAGTAAATAACAAACTTCATCAGTTACAATATTTATCTTAAAGTATCAAACGAGTTTTTTTACATTATAAACTGAGTTCGCTTAAACAAAACTTCCGAGATATAAGAAATTGTATGAAACTCTTATGAGTGTGGTTCCATCCTATGAAGTAAAATATTGTTCTTCATAAACCAAATACCGAGGCTAAAGTATTATGCATGAATGTAGTACCGTTAAAAGTATATAATAAACTTCACACGTAAGAGTATTTAGCATAAGCGTTTAAACGAGATTTATTACAAGATAAGAAATTATATGAAACTCTTACGGGTGTGGTTCCATCCAACGAAGTAAATTATTATTCGTAATAAACGAAATACCGAGGCTAAAGTATCATACATGAAAGGAGTACCGTTAAAAGTATATAATAAACATCATACGTAAGTGTATTTAGCTTAAACTTTTAAACGAGTTTGATTACAAGATAACCGGAGCTTTGTTAACCATACTTAGGAGACATAAAAAATTGTATGAAACTCTTAATGGTGTAGTTCCATCATACGAATTAAATTTTTATTCGTAATAAACAAAATACGAAGGCTAAAGTATCATGCATGAAGGAGTTCCCTTAAAAGTAAATAACAAACTTCATCCGTTACAATATTTATCTTAAAGTATCAAACGAGTTTTTTTACATGATAAACGGAGTTCGGTTAAACAAAACTTCCGAGATATAAGAAATTGTATGAAACTCTTATTAGTGTGGTTCCATCCAATGAAGTAAATTATTATTCGTAATAAACGAAATACCGAGGCCAAAATATCATACATGAAAGGAGTACCGTTAAAAGTATATAATAAACATCATACGTAAGTGTATTTAGCCTAAACTTTTAAACGAGTTTGATTACAAGATAACCGGAGCTTTGTTAACCATACTTAGGAGACATAAAAAATTGTATGAAACTCTTAATGGTGTAGTTCCATCATACGAATTAAATTTTTATTCGTAATAAACAAAATACGAAGGCTAAAGTATCATGCATGAAGGAGTTCCCTTAAAAGTAAATAACAAACTTCATCCGTTACAATATTTATCTTAAAGTATCAAACGAGTTTTTTTACATGATAAACGGAGTTCGGTTAAACAAAACTTCCGAGATATAAGAAATTGTATGAAACTCTTATTAGTGTGGTTCCATCCAATGAAGTAAATTATTATTCGTAATAAACGAAATACCGAGGCCAAAATATCATACATGAAAGGAGTACCGTTAAAAGTATATAATAAACATCATACGTAAGTGTATTTAGCCTAAACTTTTAAACGAGTTTTATTACAAGATAACCGGAGCTTTGTTAAACATACTTAGGAGACATAAAAAATTGTATGAAACTCTTAATGGTGTAGTTCCATCATACGAATTAAATTTTTATTCGTAATAAACAAAATACGAAGGCTAAAGTATCATGCATGAAGGAGTTCCCTTAAAAGTAAATAACAAACTTCATCAGTTACAATATTTATCTTAAAGTATCAAACGAGTTTTTTTACATGATAAACGGAGTTCGGTTAAACAAAACTTCCGAGATATAAGAAATTGTATGAAACTCTTATTAGTGTGGTTCCATCCAATGAAGTAAATTATTATTCGTAATAAACGAAATACCGAGGCCAAAATATCATACATGAAAGGAGTACCGTTAAAAGTATATAATAAACATCATACGTAAGTGTATATAGCCTAAACTTTTAAACGAGTTTTATTACAAGATAACCGGAGCTTTGTTAAACATACTTAGGAGACATAAAAAATTGTATGAAACTCTTAATGGTGTAGTTCCATCATACGAATTAAATTATTATTCGTAATAAACAAAATACGAAGGCTAAAGTATCATGCATGAAGGAGTTCCCTTAAAAGTAAATAACAAACTTCATCAGTTACAATATTTATCTTAAAGTATCAAACGAGTTTTTTTACATTATAAACTGAGTTCGCTTAAACAAAACTTCCGAGATATAAGAAATTGTATGAAACTCTTATGAGTGTGGTTCCATCCTATGAAGTAAAATATTGTTCTTCATAAACCAAATACCGAGGCTAAAGTATTATGCATGAATGTAGTACCGTTAAAAGTATATAATAAACTTCACACGTAAGAGTATTTAGCATAAGCGTTTAAACGAGATTTATTACAAGATAAGAAATTATATGAAACTCTTACGGGTGTGGTTCCATCCAACGAAGTAAATTATTATTCGTAATAAACGAAATACCGAGGCTAAAGTATCATACATGAAAGGAGTACCGTTAAAAGTATATAATAAACATCATACGTAAGTGTATTTAGCTTAAACTTTTAAACGAGTTTTATTACAAGATAACCGGAGCTTTGTTAAACAAACTTAGGAGACATAAAAAATTGTATGAAACTCTTAATGGTGTAGTTCCATCATACGAATTAATTTTTTATTCGTAATAAACAAAATACGAAGGCTAAAGTATCATGCATGAAGGAGTTCCCTTAAAAGTAAATAACAAACTTCATCAGTTACAATATTTATCTTAAAGTATCAAACGAGTTTTTTTACATGATAAACGGAGTTCGGTTAAACAAAACTTCCGAGATATAAGAAATTGTATGAAACTCTTATTAGTGTGGTTCCATCCAATGAAGTAAATTATTATTCGTAATAAACGAAATACCGAGGCCAAAATATCATACATGAAAGGAGTACCGTTAAAAGTATATAATAAACATCATTCGTAAGTGTATTTAGCCTAAACTTTTAAACGAGTTTTATTACAAGATAACCGGAGCTTTGTTAAACATACTTAGGAGACATAAAAAATTGTATGAAACTCTTAATGGTGTAGTTCCATCATACGAATTAAATTTTTATTCGTAATAAACAAAATATGAAGGCTAAAGTATCATGCATGAAGGAGTTCCCTTAAAAGTAAATAACAAACTTCATCAGTTACAATATTTATCTTAAAGTATCAAACGAGTTTTTTTACATTATAAACTGAGTTCGCTTAAACAAAACTTCCGAGATATAAGAAATTGTATGAAACTCTTATGAGTGTGGTTCCATCCTATGAAGTAAAATATTGTTCTTCATAAACCAAATACTGAGGCTAAAGTATTATGCATGAATGTAGTACCGTTAAAAGTATATAATAAACTTCACACGTAAGAGTATTTAGCATAAGCGTTTAAACGAGATTTATTACAAGATAAGAAATTATATGAAACTCTTACGGGTGTGGTTCCATCCAACGAAGTAAATTATTATTCGTAATAAACGAAATACCGAGGCTAAAGTATCATACATGAAAGGAGTACCGTTAAAAGTATATAATAAACATCATACGTAAGTGTATTTAGCTTAAACTTTTAAACGAGTTTTATTACAAGATAACCGGAGCTTTGTTAAACATACTTAGGAGACATAAAAAATTGTATGAAACTCTTAATGGTGTAGTTCCATCATACGAATTAAATTTTTATTCGTAATAAACAAAATACGAAGGCTAAAGTATCATGCATGAAGGAGTTCCCTTAAAAGTAAATAACAAACTTCATCAGTTACAATATTTATCTTAAAGTATCAAACGAGTTTTTTTACATTATAAACTGAGTTCGCTTAAACAAAACTTCCGAGATATAAGAAATTGTATGAAACTCTTATGAGTGTGGTTCCATCCTATGAAGTAAAATATTGTTCTTCATAAACCAAATACCGAGGCTAAAGTATTATGCATGAATGTAGTACCGTTAAAAGTATATAATAAACTTCACACGTAAGAGTATTTAGCATAAGCGTTTAAACGAGATTTATTACAAGATAAGAAATTATATGAAACTCTTACGGGTGTGGTTCCATCCAACGAAGTAAATTATTATTCGTAATAAACGAAATACCGAGGCTAAAGTATCATACATGAAAGGAGTACCGTTAAAAGTATATAATAAACATCATACGTAAGTGTATTTAGCTTAAACTTTTAAACGAGTTTTATTACAAGATAACCGGAGCTTTGTTAAACAAACTTAGGAGACATAAAAAATTGTATGAAACTCTTAATGGTGTAGTTCCATCATACGAATTAATTTTTTATTCGTAATAAACAAAATACGAAGGCTAAAGTATCATGCATGAAGGAGTTCCCTTAAAAGTAAATAACAAACTTCATCAGTTACAATATTTATCTTAAAGTATCAAACGAGTTTTTTTACATGATAAACGGAGTTCGGTTAAACAAAACTTCCGAGATATAAGAAATTGTATGAAACTCTTATTAGTGTGGTTCCATCCAATGAAGTAAATTATTATTCGTAATAAACGAAATACCGAGGCCAAAATATCATACATGAAAGGAGTACCGTTAAAAGTATATAATAAACATCATACGTAAGTGTATTTAGCCTAAACTTTTAAACGAGTTTTATTACAAGATAACCGGAGCTTTGTTAAACATACTTAGGAGACATAAAAAATTGTATGAAACTCTTAATGGTGTAGTTCCATCATACGAATTAAATTTTTATTCGTAATAAACAAAATACGAAGGCTAAAGTATCATGCATGAAGGAGTTCCCTTAAAAGTAAATAACAAACTTCATCAGTTACAATATTTATCTTAAAGTATCAAACGAGTTTTTTTACATTATAAACTGAGTTCGCTTAAACAAAACTTCCGAGATATAAGAAATTGTATGAAACTCTTATGAGTGTGGTTCCATCCTATGAAGTAAAATATTGTTCTTCATAAACCAAATACCGAGGCTAAAGTATTATGCATGAATGTAGTACCGTTAAAAGTATATAATAAACTTCACACGTAAGAGTATTTAGCATAAGCGTTTAAACGAGATTTATTACAAGATAAGAAATTATATGAAACTCTTACGGGTGTGGTTCCATCCAACGAAGTAAATTATTATTCGTAATAAACGAAATACCGAGGCTAAAGTATCATACATGAAAGGAGTACCGTTAAAAGTATATAATAAACATCATACGTAAGTGTATTTAGCTTAAACTTTTAAACGAGTTTGATTACAAGATAACCGGAGCTTTGTTAAACATACTTAGGAGACATAAAAAATTGTATGAAACTCTTAATGGTGTAGTTCCATCATACGAATTAAATTTTTATTCGTAATAAACAAAATACGAAGGCTAAAGTATCATGCATGAAGGAGTTCCCTTAAAAGTAAATAACAAACTTCATCCGTTACAATATTTATCTTAAAGTATCAAACGAGTTTTTTTACATGATAAACGGCGTTCGGTTAAACAAAACTTCCGAGATATAAGAAATTGTATGAAACTCTTATTAGTGTGGTTCCATCCAATGAAGTAAATTATTATTCGTAATAAACGAAATACCGAGGCCAAAATATCATACATGAAAGGAGTACCGTTAAAAGTATATAATAAACATCATACGTAAGTGTATTTAGCCTAAACTTTTAAACGAGTTTTATTACAAGATAACCGGAGCTTTGTTAAACATACTTAGGAGACATAAAAAATTGTATGAAACTCTTAATGGTGTAGTTCCATCATACGAATTAAATTTTTATTCGTAATAAACAAAATACGAAGGCTAAAGTATCATGCATGAAGGAGTTCCCTTAAAAGTAAATAACAAACTTCATCCGTTACAATATTTATCTTAAAGTATCAAACGAGTTTTTTTACATGATAAACGGAGTTCGGTTAAACAAAACTTCCGAGATATAAGAAATTGTATGAAACTCTTATGAGTGTGGTTCCATCCAATGAAGTAAATTATTATTCGTAATAAACGAAATACCGAGGCCAAAATATCATACATGAAAGGAGTACCGTTAAAAGTATATAATAAACATCATACGTAAGTGTATTTAGCATAAACTTTTAAACGAGTTTTATTACAAGATAACCGGAGCTTTGTTAAACATACTTAGGAGACATAAAAAATTGTATGAAACTCTTAATGGTGTAGTTCCATCATACGAATTAAATTTTTATTCGTAATAAACAAAATACGAAGGCTAAAGTATCATGCATGAAGGAGTTCCCTTAAAAGTAAATAACAAACTTCATCCGTTACAATATTTATCTTAAAGTATCAAACGAGTTTTTTTACATGATAAACGGCGTTCGGTTAAACAAAACTTCCGAGATATAAGAAATTGTATGAAACTCTTATGAGTGTGGTTCCATCCTATGAAGTAAAATATTGTTCTTCATAAACCAAATACCGAGGCTAAAGTATTATGCATGAATGTAGTACCGTTAAAAGTATATAATAAACTTCACACGTAAGAGTATTTAGCATAAGCGTTTAAACGAGATTTATTACAAGATAAGAAATTATATGAAACTCTTACGGGTGTGGTTCCATCCAACGAAGTAAATTATTATTCGTAATAAACGAAATACCGAGGCTAAAGTATCATACATGAAAGGAGTACCGTTAAAAGTATATAATAAACATCATACGTAAGTGTATTTAGCTTAAACTTTTAAACGAGTTTGATTACAAGATAACCGGAGCTTTGTTAAACATACTTAGGAGACATAAAAAATTGTATGAAACTCTTAATGGTGTAGTTCCATCATACGAATTAAATTTTTATTCGTAATAAACAAAATACGAAGGCTAAAGTATCATGCATGAAGGAGTTCCCTTAAAAGTAAATAACAAACTTCATCCGTTACAATATTTATCTTAAAGTATCAAACGAGTTTTTTTACATGATAAACGGCGTTCGGTTAAACAAAACTTCCGAGATATAAGAAATTGTATGAAACTCTTATTAGTGTGGTTCCATCCAATGAAGTAAATTATTATTCGTAATAAACGAAATACCGAGGCCAAAATATCATACATGAAAGGAGTACCGTTAAAAGTATATAATAAACATCATACGTAAGTGTATTTAGCCTAAACTTTTAAACGAGTTTTATTACAAGATAACCGGAGCTTTGTTAAACATACTTAGGAGACATAAAAAATTGTATGAAACTCTTAATGGTGTAGTTCCATCATACGAATTAAATTTTTATTCGTAATAAACAAAATACGAAGGCTAAAGTATCATGCATGAAGGAGTTCCCTTAAAAGTAAATAACAAACTTCATCCGTTACAATATTTATCTTAAAGTATCAAACGAGTTTTTTTACATGATAAACGGAGTTCGGTTAAACAAAACTTCCGAGATATAAGAAATTGTATGAAACTCTTATGAGTGTGGTTCCATCCAATGAAGTAAATTATTATTCGTAATAAACGAAATACCGAGGCCAAAATATCATACATGAAAGGAGTACCGTTAAAAGTATATAATAAACATCATACGTAAGTGTATTTAGCATAAACTTTTAAACGAGTTTTATTACAAGATAACCGGAGCTTTGTTAAACATACTTAGGAGACATAAAAAATTGTATGAAACTCTTAATGGTGTAGTTCCATCATACGAATTAAATTTTTATTCGTAATAAACAAAATACGAAGGCTAAAGTATCATGCATGAAGGAGTTCCCTTAAAAGTAAATAACAAACTTCATCAGTTACAATATTTATCTTAAAGTATCAAACGAGTTTTTTTACATTATAAACGGAGTTCGGTTAAACAAAACTTCCGAGATATAAGAAATTGTATGAAACTCTTATGAGTGTGGTTCCATCCTATGAAGTAAAATATTGTTCTTCATAAACCAAATACCGAGGCTAAAGTATTATGCATGAATGTAGTACCGTTAAAAGTATATAATAAACTTCACACGTAAGAGTATTTAGCATAAGCGTTTAAACGAGATTTATTACAAGATAAGAATTTATATGAAACTCTTACGGGTGTGGTTCCATCCAACGAAGTAAATTATTATTCGTAATAAACGAAATACCGAGGCTAAAATATCATACTTGAAAGGAGTACCGTTAAAAGTATATAATAAACATCATACGTAAGTGTATTTAGCTTAAACTTTTAAACGAGTTTGATTACAAGATAACCGGAGCTTTGTTAAACATACTTAGGAGACATAAAAAATTGTATGAAACTCTTAATGGTGTAGTTCCATCATACGAATTAAATTTTTATTCGTAATAAACAAAATACGAAGGCTAAAGTATCATGCATGAAGGAGTTCCCTTAAAAGTAAATAACAAACTTCATCCGTTACAATATTTATCTTAACGTATCAAACGAGTTTTTTTACATGATAAACGGAGTTCGGTTAAACAAAACTTCCGAGATATAAGAAATTGTATGAAACTCTTATGAGTGTGGTTCCATCCAATGAAGTAAATTATTATTCGTAATAAACGAAATACCGAGGCCAAAATATCATACATGAAAGGAGTACCGTTAAAAGTATATAATAAACATCATACGTAAGTGTATTTAGCCTAAACTTTTAAACGAGTTTTATTACAAGATAACCGGAGCTTTGTTAAACATACTTAGGAGACATAAAAAATTGTATGAAACTCTTAATGGTGTAGTTCCATCATACGAATTAAATTTTTATTCGTAATAAACAAAATACGAAGGCTAAAGTATCATGCATGAAGGAGTTCCCTTAAAAGTAAATAACAAACTTCATCAGTTACAATATTTATCTTAAAGTATCAAACGAGTTTTTTTACATTATAAACTGAGTTCGCTTAAACAAAACTTCCGAGATATAAGAAATTGTATGAAACTCTTATGAGTGTGGTTCCATCCTATGAAGTAAAATATTGTTCTTCATAAACCAAATACCGAGGCTAAAGTATTATGCATGAATGTAGTACCGTTAAAAGTATATAATAAACTTCACACGTAAGAGTATTTAGCATAAGCGTTTAAACGAGATTTATTACAAGATAAGAAATTATATGAAACTCTTACGGGTGTGGTTCCATCCAACGAAGTAAATTATTATTCGTAATAAACGAAATACCGAGGCTAAAGTATCATACATGAAAGGAGTACCGTTAAAAGTATATAATAAACATCATACGTAAGTGTATTTAGCTTAAACTTTTAAACGAGTTTGATTACAAGATAACCGGAGCTTTGTTAAACATACTTAGGAGACATAAAAAATTGTATGAAACTCTTAATGGTGTAGTTCCATCATACGAATTAAATTTTTATTCGTAATAAACAAAATACGAAGGCTAAAGTATCATGCATGAAGGAGTTCCCTTAAAAGTAAATAACAAACTTCATCCGTTACAATATTTATCTTAACGTATCAAACGAGTTTTTTTACATGATAAACGGAGTTCGGTTAAACAAAACTTCCGAGATATAAGAAATTGTATGAAACTCTTATGAGTGTGGTTCCATCCAATGAAGTAAATTATTATTCGTAATAAACGAAATACCGAGGCCAAAATATCATACATGAAAGGAGTACCGTTAAAAGTATATAATAAACATCATACGTAAGTGTATTTAGCCTAAACTTTTAAACGAGTTTTATTACAAGATAACCGGAGCTTTGTTAAACATACTTAGGAGACATAAAAAATTGTATGAAACTCTTAATGGTGTAGTTCCATCATACGAATTAAATTTTTATTCGTAATAAACAAAATACGAAGGCTAAAGTATCATGCATGAAGGAGTTCCCTTAAAAGTAAATAACAAACTTCATCAGTTACAATATTTATCTTAAAGTATCAAACGAGTTTTTTTACATTATAAACTGAGTTCGCTTAAACAAAACTTCCGAGATATAAGAAATTGTATGAAACTCTTATGAGTGTGGTTCCATCCTATGAAGTAAAATATTGTTCTTCATAAACCAAATACCGAGGCTAAAGTATTATGCATGAATGTAGTACCGTTAAAAGTATATATAAAACTTCACACGTAAGAGTATTTAGCATAAGCGTTTAAACGAGATTTATTACAAGATAAGAAATTATATGAAACTCTTACGGGTGTGGTTCCATCCAACGAAGTAAATTATTATTCGTAATAAACGAAATACCGAGGCTAAAGTATCATACATGAAAGGAGTACCGTTAAAAGTATATAATAAACATCATACGTAAGTGTATTTAGCTTAAACTTTTAAACGAGTTTGATTACAAGATAACCGGAGCTTTGTTAAACATACTTAGGAGACATAAAAAATTGTATGAAACTCTTAATGGTGTAGTTCCATCATACGAATTAAATTTTTATTCGTAATAAACAAAATACGAAGGCTAAAGTATCATGCATGAAGGAGTTCCCTTAAAAGTAAATAACAAACTTCATCCGTTACAATATTTATCTTAAAGTATCAAACGAGTTTTTTTACATGATAAACGGAGTTCGGTTAAACAAAACTTCCGAGATATAAGAAATTGTATGAAACTCTTATTAGTGTGGTTCCATCCAATGAAGTAAATTATTATTCGTAATAAACGAAATACCGAGGCCAAAATATCATACATGAAAGGAGTACCGTTAAAAGTATATAATAAACATCATACGTAAGTGTATTTAGCATAAACTTTTAAACGAGTTTTATTACAAGATAACCGGAGCTTTGTTAAACATACTTAGGAGACATAAAAAATTGTATGAAACTCTTAATGGTGTAGTTCCATCATACGAATTAAATTTTTATTCGTAATAAACAAAATACGAAGGCTAAAGTATCATGCATGAAGGAGTTCCCTTAAAAGTAAATAACAAACTTCATCAGTTACAATATTTATCTTAAAGTATCAAACGAGTTTTTTTACATTATAAACTGAGTTCGCTTAAACAAAACTTCCGAGATATAAGAAATTGTATGAAACTCTTATGAGTGTGGTTCCATCCTATGAAGTAAAATATTGTTCTTCATAAACCAAATACCGAGGCTAAAGTATTATGCATGAATGTAGTACCGTTAAAAGTATATAATAAACTTCACACGTAAGAGTATTTAGCATAAGCGTTTAAACGAGATTTATTACAAGATAAGAAATTATATGAAACTCATACGGGTGTGGTTCCATCCAACGAAGTAAATTATTATTCGTAATAAACGAAATACCGAGGCTAAAGTATCATACATGAAAGGAGTACCGTTAAAAGTATATAATAAACATCATACGTAAGTGTATTTAGCTTAAACTTTTAAACGAGTTTGATTACAAGATAACCGGAGCTTTGTTAACCATACTTAGGAGACATAAAAAATTGTATGAAACTCTTAATGGTGTAGTTCCATCATACGAATTAAATTTTTATTCGTAATAAACAAAATACGAAGGCTAAAGTATCATGCATCAAGGAGTTCCCTTAAAAGTAAATAACAAACTTCATCCGTTACAATATTTATCTTAAAGTATCAAACGAGTTTTTTTACATGATAAACGGAGTTCGGTTAAACAAAACTTCCGAGATATAAGAAATTGTATGAAACTCTTATTAGTGTGGTTCCATCCAATGAAGTAAATTATTATTCGTAATAAACGAAATACCGAGGCCAAAATATCATACATGAAAGGAGTACCGTTAAAAGTATATAATAAACATCATACGTAAGTGTATTTAGCCTAAACTTTTAAACGAGTTTTATTACAAGATAACCGGAGCTTTGTTAAACATACTTAGGAGACATAAAAAATTGTATGAAACTCTTAATGGTGTAGTTCCATCATACGAATTAAATTTTTATTCGTAATAAACAAAATACGAAGGCTAAAGTATCATGCATGAAGGAGTTCCCTTAAAAGTAAATAACAAACTTCATCAGTTACAATATTTATCTTAAAGTATCAAACGAGTTTTTTTACATTATAAACTGAGTTCGCTTAAACAAAACTTCCGAGATATAAGAAATTGTATGAAACTCTTATGAGTGTGGTTCCATCCTATGAAGTAAAATATTGTTCTTCATAAACCAAATACCGAGGCTAAAGTATTATGCATGAATGTAGTACCGTTAAAAGTATATAATAAACTTCACACGTAAGAGTATTTAGCATAAGCGTTTAAACGAGATTTATTACAAGATAAGAAATTATATGAAACTCTTACGGGTGTGGTTCCATCCAACGAAGTAAATTATTATTCGTAATAAACGAAATACCGAGGCTAAAGTATCATACATGAAAGGAGTACCGTTAAAAGTATATAATAAACATCATACGTAAGTGTATTTAGCTTAAACTTTTAAACGAGTTTGATTACAAGATAACCGGAGCTTTGTTAAACATACTTAGGAGACATAAAAAATTGTATGAAACTCTTAATGGTGTAGTTCCATCATACGAATTAAATTTTTATTCGTAATAAACAAAATACGAAGGCTAAAGTATCATGCATGAAGGAGTTCCCTTAAAAGTAAATAACAAACTTCATCCGTTACAATATTTATCTTAAAGTATCAAACGAGTTTTTTTACATGATAAACGGAGTTCGGTTAAACAAAACTTCCGAGATATAAGAAATTGTATGAAACTCTTATTAGTGTGGTTCCATCCAATGAAGTAAATTATTATTCGTAATAAACGAAATACCGAGGCCAAAATATCATACATGAAAGGAGTACCGTTAAAAGTATATAATAAACATCATACGTAAGTGTATTTAGCCTAAACTTTTAAACGAGTTTTATTACAAGATAACCGGAGCTTTGTTAAACATACTTAGGAGACATAAAAAATTGTATGAAACTCTTAATGGTGTAGTTCCATCATACGAATTAAATTTTTATTCGTAATAAACAAAATACGAAGGCTAAAGTATCATGCATGAAGGAGTTCCCTTAAAAGTAAATAACAAACTTCATCAGTTACAATATTTATCTTAAAGTATCAAACGAGTTTTTTTACATTATAAACGGAGTTCGGTTAAACAAAACTTCCGAGATATAAAAAATTGTATGAAACTCTTATGAGTGTGGTTCCATCCTATGAAGTAAAATATTGTTCTTCATAAACCAAATACCGAGGCTAAAGTATTATGCATGAATGTAGTACCGTTAAAAGTATATAATAAACTTCACACGTAAGAGTATTTAGCATAAGCGTTTAAACGAGATTTATTACAAGATAAGAATTTATATGAAACTCTTACGGGTGTGGTTCCATCCAACGAAGTAAATTATTATTCGTAATAAACGAAATACCGAGGCTAAAGTATCATACATGAAAGGAGTACCGTTAAAAGTATATAATAAACATCATACGTAAGTGTATTTATCTTAAACTTTTAAACGAGTTTGATTACAAGATAACCGGAGCTTTGTTAAACATACTTAGGAGACATAAAAAATTGTATGAAACTCTTAATGGTGTAGTTCCATCATACGAATTAAATTTTTATTCGTAATAAACAAAATACGAAGGCTAAAGTATCATGCATGAAGGAGTTCCCTTAAAAGTAAATAACAAACTTCATCCGTTACAATATTTATCTTAAAGTATCAAACGAGTTTTTTTACATGATAAACGGAGTTCGGTTAAACAAAACTTCCGAGATATAAGAAATTGTATGAAACTCTTATGAGTGTGGTTCCATCCAATGAAGTAAATTATTATTCGTAATAAACGAAATACCGAGGCCAAAATATCATACATGAAAGGAGTACCGTTAAAAGTATATAATAAACATCATACGTAAGTGTATTTAGCCTAAACTTTTAAACGAGTTTTATTACAAGATAACCGGAGCTTTGTTAAACATACTTAGGAGACATAAAAAATTGTATGAAACTCTTAATGGTGTAGTTCCATCATACGAATTAAATTTTTATTCGTAATAAACAAAATACGAAGGCTAAAGTATCATGCATGAAGGAGTTCCCTTAAAAGTAAATAACAAACTTCATCAGTTACAATATTTATCTTAAAGTATCAAACGAGTTTTTTTACATTATAAACTGAGTTCGCTTAAACAAAACTTCCGAGATATAAGAAATTGTATGAAACTCTTATGAGTGTGGTTCCATCCTATGAAGTAAAATATTGTTCTTCATAAACCAAATACCGAGGCTAAAGTATTATGCATGAATGTAGTACCGTTAAAAGTATATAATAAACTTCACACGTAAGAGTATTTAGCATAAGCGTTTAAACGAGATTTATTACAAGATAAGAAATTATATGAAACTCTTACGGGTGTGGTTCCATCCAACGAAGTAAATTATTATTCGTAATAAACGAAATACCGAGGCTAAAGTATCATACATGAAAGGAGTACCGTTAAAAGTATATAATAAACATCATACGTAAGTGTATTTAGCTTAAACTTTTAAACGAGTTTGATTACAAGATAACCGGAGCTTTGTTAAACATACTTAGGAGACATAAAAAATTGTATGAAACTCTTAATGGTGTAGTTCCATCATACGAATTAAATTTTTATTCGTAATAAACAAAATACGAAGGCTAAAGTATCATGCATGAAGGAGTTCCCTTAAAAGTAAATAACAAACTTCATCCGTTACAATATTTATCTTAAAGTATCAAACGAGTTTTTTTACATGATAAACGGAGTTCGGTTAAACAAAACTTCCGAGATATAAGAAATTGTATGAAACTCTTATTGGTGTAGTTCCATCCAATGAAGTAAATTATTATTCGTAATAAACGAAATACCGAGGCCAAAATATCATACATGAAAGGAGTACCGTTAAAAGTATATAATAAACATCATACGTAAGTGTATTTAGCCTAAACTTTTAAACGAGTTTTATTACAAGATAACCGGAGCTTTGTTAAACATACTTAGGAGACATAAAAAATTGTATGAAACTCTTAATGGTGTAGTTCCATCATACGAATTAAATTTTTATTCGTAATAAACAAAATACGAAGGCTAAAGTATCATGCATGAAGGAGTTCCCTTAAAAGTAAATAACAAACTTCATCAGTTACAATATTTATCTTAAAGTATCAAACGAGTTTTTTTACATTATAAACTGAGTTCGCTTAAACAAAACTTCCGAGATATAAGAAATTGTATGAAACTCTTATGAGTGTGGTTCCATCCTATGAAGTAAAATATTGTTCTTCATAAACCAAATACCGAGGCTAAAGTATTATGCATGAATGTAGTACCGTTAAAAGTATATAATAAACTTCACACGTAAGAGTATTTAGCATAAGCGTTTAAACGAGATTTATTACAAGATAAGAAATTATATGAAACTCTTACGGGTGTGGTTCCATCCAACGAAGTAAATTATTATTCGTAATAAACGAAATACCGAGGCTAAAGTATCATACATGAAAGGAGTACCGTTAAAAGTATATAATAAACATCATACGTAAGTGTATTTAGCTTAAACTTTTAAACGAGTTTGATTACAAGATAACCGGAGCTTTGTTAAACATACTTAGGAGACATAAAAAATTGTATGAAACTCTTAATGGTGTAGTTCCATCATACGAATTAAATTTTTATTCGTAATAAACAAAATACGAAGGCTAAAGTATCATGCATGAAGGAGTTCCCTTAAAAGTAAATAACAAACTTCATCCGTTACAATATTTATCTTAAAGTATCAAACGAGTTTTTTTACATGATAAACGGAGTTCGGTTAAACAAAACTTCCGAGATATAAGAAATTGTATGAAACTCTTATTAGTGTGGTTCCATCCAATGAAGTAAATTATTATTCGTAATAAACGAAATACCGAGGCCAAAATATCATACATGAAAGGAGTACCGTTAAAAGTATATAATAAACATCATACGTAAGTGTATTTAGCCTAAACTTTTAAACGAGTTTTATTACAAGATAACCGGAGCTTTGTTAAACATACTTAGGAGACATAAAAAATTGTATGAAACTCTTAATGGTGTAGTTCCATCATACGAATTAAATTTTTATTCGTAATAAACAAAATACGAAGGCTAAAGTATCATGCATGAAGGAGTTCCCTTAAAAGTAAATAACAAACTTCATCAGTTACAATATTTATCTTAAAGTATCAAACGAGTTTTTTTACATTATAAACGGAGTTCGGTTAAACAAAACTTCCGAGATATAAAAAATTGTATGAAACTCTTATGAGTGTGGTTCCATCCTATGAAGTAAAATATTGTTCTTCATAAACCAAATACCGAGGCTAAAGTATTATGCATGAATGTAGTACCGTTAAAAGTATATAATAAACTTCACACGTAAGAGTATTTAGCATAAGCGTTTAAACGAGATTTATTACAAGATAAGAATTTATATGAAACTCTTACGGGTGTGGTTCCATCCAACGAAGTAAATTATTATTCGTAATAAACGAAATACCGAGGCTAAAGTATCATACATGAAAGGAGTACCGTTAAAAGTATATAATAAACATCATACGTAAGTGTATTTATCTTAAACTTTTAAACGAGTTTGATTACAAGATAACCGGAGCTTTGTTAAACATACTTAGGAGACATAAAAAATTGTATGAAACTCTTAATGGTGTAGTTCCATCATACGAATTAAATTTTTATTCGTAATAAACAAAATACGAAGGCTAAAGTATCATGCATGAAGGAGTTCCCTTAAAAGTAAATAACAAACTTCATCCGTTACAATATTTATCTTAAAGTATCAAACGAGTTTTTTTACATGATAAACGGAGTTCGGTTAAACAAAACTTCCGAGATATAAGAAATTGTATGAAACTCTTATGAGTGTGGTTCCATCCAATGAAGTAAATTATTATTCGTAATAAACGAAATACCGAGGCCAAAATATCATACATGAAAGGAGTACCGTTAAAAGTATATAATAAACATCATACGTAAGTGTATTTAGCCTAAACTTTTAAACGAGTTTTATTACAAGATAACCGGAGCTTTGTTAAACATACTTAGGAGACATAAAAAATTGTATGAAACTCTTAATGGTGTAGTTCCATCATACGAATTAAATTTTTATTCGTAATAAACAAAATACGAAGGCTAAAGTATCATGCATGAAGGAGTTCCCTTAAAAGTAAATAACAAACTTCATCCGTTACAATATTTATCTTAAAGTATCAAACGAGTTTTTTTACATGATAAACGGAGTTCGGTTAAACAAAACTTCCGAGATATAAGAAATTGTATGAAACTCTTATTAGTGTGGTTCCATCCAATGAAGTAAATTATTATTCGTAATAAACGAAATACCGAGGCCAAAATATCATACATGAAAGGAGTACCGTTAAAAGTATATAATAAACATCATACGTAAGTGTATTTAGCCTAAACTTTTAAACGAGTTTTATTACAAGATAACCGGAGCTTTGTTAAACATACTTAGGAGACATAAAAAATTGTATGAAACTCTTAATGGTGTAGTTCCATCATACGAATTAAATTTTTATTCGTAATAAACAAAATACGAAGGCTAAAGTATCATGCATGAAGGAGTTCCCTTAAAAGTAAATAACAAACTTCATCAGTTACAATATTTATCTTAAAGTATCAAACGAGTTTTTTTACATTATAAACGGAGTTCGGTTAAACAAAACTTCCGAGATATAAAAAATTGTATGAAACTCTTATGAGTGTGGTTCCATCCTATGAAGTAAAATATTGTTCTTCATAAACCAAATACCGAGGCTAAAGTATTATGCATGAATGTAGTACCGTTAAAAGTATATAATAAACTTCACACGTAAGAGTATTTAGCATAAGCGTTTAAACGAGATTTATTACAAGATAAGAATTTATATGAAACTCTTACGGGTGTGGTTCCATCCAACGAAGTAAATTATTATTCGTAATAAACGAAATACCGAGGCTAAAGTATCATACATGAAAGGAGTACCGTTAAAAGTATATAATAAACATCATACGTAAGTGTATTTATCTTAAACTTTTAAACGAGTTTGATTACAAGATAACCGGAGCTTTGTTAAACATACTTAGGAGACATAAAAAATTGTATGAAACTCTTAATGGTGTAGTTCCATCATACGAATTAAATTTTTATTCGTAATAAACAAAATACGAAGGCTAAAGTATCATGCATGAAGGAGTTCCCTTAAAAGTAAATAACAAACTTCATCCGTTACAATATTTATCTTAAAGTATCAAACGAGTTTTTTTACATGATAAACGGAGTTCGGTTAAACAAAACTTCCGAGATATAAGAAATTGTATGAAACTCTTATGAGTGTGGTTCCATCCAATGAAGTAAATTATTATTCGTAATAAACGAAATACCGAGGCCAAAATATCATACATGAAAGGAGTACCGTTAAAAGTATATAATAAACATCATACGTAAGTGTATTTAGCCTAAACTTTTAAACGAGTTTTATTACAAGATAACCGGAGCTTTGTTAAACATACTTAGGAGACATAAAAAATTGTATGAAACTCTTAATGGTGTAGTTCCATCATACGAATTAAATTTTTATTCGTAATAAACAAAATACGAAGGCTAAAGTATCATGCATGAAGGAGTTCCCTTAAAAGTAAATAACAAACTTCATCAGTTACAATATTTATCTTAAAGTATCAAACGAGTTTTTTTACATTATAAACTGAGTTCGCTTAAACAAAACTTCCGAGATATAAGAAATTGTATGAAACTCTTATGAGTGTGGTTCCATCCTATGAAGTAAAATATTGTTCTTCATAAACCAAATACCGAGGCTAAAGTATTATGCATGAATGTAGTACCGTTAAAAGTATATAATAAACTTCACACGTAAGAGTATTTAGCATAAGCGTTTAAACGAGATTTATTACAAGATAAGAAATTATATGAAACTCTTACGGGTGTGGTTCCATCCAACGAAGTAAATTATTATTCGTAATAAACGAAATACCGAGGCTAAAGTATCATACATGAAAGGAGTACCGTTAAAAGTATATAATAAACATCATACGTAAGTGTATTTAGCTTAAACTTTTAAACGAGTTTGATTACAAGATAACCGGAGCTTTGTTAAACATACTTAGGAGACATAAAAAATTGTATGAAACTCTTAATGGTGTAGTTCCATCATACGAATTAAATTTTTATTCGTAATAAACAAAATACGAAGGCTAAAGTATCATGCATGAAGGAGTTCCCTTAAAAGTAAATAACAAACTTCATCCGTTACAATATTTATCTTAAAGTATCAAACGAGTTTTTTTACATGATAAACGGCGTTCGGTTAAACAAAACTTCCGAGATATAAGAAATTGTATGAAACTCTTATTAGTGTGGTTCCATCCAATGAAGTAAATTATTATTCGTAATAAACGAAATACCGAGGCCAAAATATCATACATGAAAGGAGTACCGTTAAAAGTATATAATAAACATCATACGTAAGTGTATTTAGCCTAAACTTTTAAACGAGTTTTATTACAAGATAACCGGAGCTTTGTTAAACATACTTAGGAGACATAAAAAATTGTATGAAACTCTTAATGGTGTAGTTCCATCATACGAATTAAATTTTTATTCGTAATAAACAAAATACGAAGGCTAAAGTATCATGCATGAAGGAGTTCCCTTAAAAGTAAATAACAAACTTCATCCGTTACAATATTTATCTTAAAGTATCAAACGAGTTTTTTTACATGACAAACGGAGTTCGGTTAAACAAAACTTCCGAGATATAAGAAATTGTATGAAACTCTTATGAGTGTGGTTCCATCCAATGAAGTAAATTATTATTCGTAATAAACGAAATACCGAGGCCAAAATATCATACATGAAAGGAGTACCGTTAAAAGTATATAATAAACATCATACGTAAGTGTATTTAGCCTAAACTTTTAAACGAGTTTTATTACAAGATAACCGGAGCTTTGTTAAACATACTTAGGAGACATAAAAAATTGTATGAAACTCTTAATGGTGTAGTTCCATCATACGAATTAAATTTTTATTCGTAATAAACAAAATACGAAGGCTAAAGTATCATGCATGAAGGAGTTCCCTTAAAAGTAAATAACAAACTTCATCAGTTACAATATTTATCTTAAAGTATCAAACGAGTTTTTTTACATTATAAACTGAGTTCGCTTAAACAAAACTTCCGAGATATAAGAAATTGTATGAAACTCTTATGAGTGTGGTTCCATCCTATGAAGTAAAATATTGTTCTTCATAAACCAAATACCGAGGCTAAAGTATTATGCATGAATGTAGTACCGTTAAAAGTATATAATAAACTTCACACGTAAGAGTATTTAGCATAAGCGTTTAAACGAGATTTATTACAAGATAAGAAATTATATGAAACTCTTACGGGTGTGGTTCCATCCAACGAAGTAAATTATTATTCGTAATAAACGAAATACCGAGGCTAAAGTATCATACATGAAAGGAGTACCGTTAAAAGTATATAATAAACATCATACGTAAGTGTATTTAGCTTAAACTTTTAAACGAGTTTGATTACAAGATAACCGGAGCTTTGTTAAACATACTTAGGAGACATAAAAAATTGTATGAAACTCTTAATGGTGTAGTTCCATCATACGAATTAAATTTTTATTCGTAATAAACAAAATACGAAGGCTAAAGTATCATGCATGAAGGAGTTCCCTTAAAAGTAAATAACAAACTTCATCCGTTACAATATTTATCTTAAAGTATCAAACGAGTTTTTTTACATGATAAACGGCGTTCGGTTAAACAAAACTTCCGAGATATAAGAAATTGTATGAAACTCTTATTAGTGTGGTTCCATCCAATGAAGTAAATTATTATTCGTAATAAACGAAATACCGAGGCCAAAATATCATACATGAAAGGAGTACCGTTAAAAGTATATAATAAACATCATACGTAAGTGTATTTAGCCTAAACTTTTAAACGAGTTTTATTACAAGATAACCGGAGCTTTGTTAAACATACTTAGGAGACATAAAAAATTGTATGAAACTCTTAATGGTGTAGTTCCATCATACGAATTAAATTTTTATTCGTAATAAACAAAATACGAAGGCTAAAGTATCATGCATGAAGGAGTTCCCTTAAAAGTAAATAACAAACTTCATCCGTTACAATATTTATCTTAAAGTATCAAACGAGTTTTTTTACATGATAAACGGAGTTCGGTTAAACAAAACTTCCGAGATATAAGAAATTGTATGAAACTCTTATGAGTGTGGTTCCATCCAATGAAGTAAATTATTATTCGTAATAAACGAAATACCGAGGCCAAAATATCATACATGAAAGGAGTACCGTTAAAAGTATATAATAAACATCATACGTAAGTGTATTTAGCCTAAACTTTTAAACGAGTTTTATTACAAGATAACCGGGGCTTTGTTAAACATACTTAGGAGACATAAAAAATTGTATGAAACTCTTAATGGTGTAGTTCCATCATACGAATTAAATTTTTATTCGTAATAAACAAAATACGAAGGCTAAAGTATCATGCATTAAGGAGTTCCCTTAAAAGTAAATAACAAACTTCATCCGTTACAATATTTATCTTAAAGTATCAAACGAGTTTTTTTACATGATAAACGGCGTTCGGTTAAACAAAACTTCCGAGATATAAGAAATTGTATGAAACTCTTATTAGTGTGGTTCCATCCAATGAAGTAAATTATTATTCGTAATAAACGAAATACCGAGGCCAAAATATCATACATGAAAGGAGTACCGTTAAAAGTATATAATAAACATCATACGTAAGTGTATTTAGCCTAAACTTTTAAACGAGTTTTATTACAAGATAACCGGAGCTTTGTTAAACATACTTAGGAGACATAAAAAATTGTATGAAACTCTTAATGGTGTAGTTCCATCATACGAATTAAATTTTTATTCGTAATAAACAAAATACGAAGGCTAAAGTATCATGCATGAAGGAGTTCCCTTAAAAGTAAATAACAAACTTCATCCGTTACAATATTTATCTTAAAGTATCAAACGAGTTTTTTTACATGATAAACGGAGTTCGGTTAAACAAAACTTCCGAGATATAAGAAATTGTATGAAACTCTTATGAGTGTGGTTCCATCCAATGAAGTAAATTATTATTCGTAATAAACGAAATACCGAGGCCAAAATATCATACATGAAAGGAGTACCGTTAAAAGTATATAATAAACATCATACGTAAGTGTATTTAGCCTAAACTTTTAAACGAGTTTTATTACAAGATAACCGGGGCTTTGTTAAACATACTTAGGAGACATAAAAAATTGTATGAAACTCTTAATGGTGTAGTTCCATCATACGAATTAAATTTTTATTCGTAATAAACAAAATACGAAGGCTAAAGTATCATGCATGAAGGAGTTCCCTTAAAAGTAAATAACAAACTTCATCAGTTACAATATTTATCTTAAAGTATCAAACGAGTTTTTTTACATTATAAACGGAGTTCGGTTAAACAAAACTTCCGAGATATAAGAAATTGTATGAAACTCTTATGAGTGTGGTTCCATCCTATGAAGTAAAATATTGTTCTTCATAAACCAAATACCGAGGCTAAAGTATTATGCATGAATGTAGTACCGTTAAAAGTATATAATAAACTTCACACGTAAGAGTATTTAGCATAAGCGTTTAAACGAGATTTATTACAAGATAAGAATTTATATGAAACTCTTACGGGTGTGGTTCCATCCAACGAAGTAAATTATTATTCGTAATAAACGAAATACCGAGGCTAAAGTATCATACATGAAAGGAGTACCGTTAAAAGTATATAATAAACATCATACGTAAGTGTATTTAGCTTAAACTTTTAAACGAGTTTTATTACAAGATAACCGGAGCTTTGTTAAACATACTTAGGAGACATAAAAAATTGTATGAAACTCTTAATGGTGTAGTTCCATCATACGAATTAAATTTTTATTCGTAATAAACAAAATACGAAGGCTAAAGTATCATGCATGAAGGAGTTCCCTTAAAAGTAAATAACAAACTTCATCCGTTACAATATTTATCTTAAAGTATCAAACGAGTTTTTTTACATGATAAACGGAGTTCGGTTAAACAAAACTTCCGAGATATAAGAAATTGTATGAAACTCTTATGAGTGTGGTTCCATCCAATGAAGTAAATTATTATTCGTAATAAACGAAATACCGAGGCCAAAATATCATACATGAAAGGAGTACCGTTAAAAGTATATAATAAACATCATACGTAAGTGTATTTAGCCTAAACTTTTAAACGAGTTTTATTACAAGATAACCGGGGCTTTGTTAAACATACTTAGGAGACATAAAAAATTGTATGAAACTCTTAATGGTGTAGTTCCATCATACGAATTAAATTTTTATTCGTAATAAACAAAATACGAAGGCTAAAGTATCATGCATGAAGGAGTTCCCTTAAAAGTAAATAACAAACTTCATCAGTTACAATATTTATCTTAAAGTATCAAACGAGTTTTTTTACATTATAAACGGAGTTCGGTTAAACAAAACTTCCGAGATATAAGAAATTGTATGAAACTCTTATGAGTGTGGTTCCATCCTATGAAGTAAAATATTGTTCTTCATAAACCAAATACCGAGGCTAAAGTATTATGCATGAATGTAGTACCGTTAAAAGTATATAATAAACTTCACACGTAAGAGTATTTAGCATAAGCGTTTAAACGAGATTTATTACAAGATAAGAATTTATATGAAACTCTTACGGGTGTGGTTCCATCCAACGAAGTAAATTATTATTCGTAATAAACGAAATACCGAGGCTAAAGTATCATACATGAAAGGAGTACCGTTAAAAGTATATAATAAACATCATACGTAAGTGTATTTAGCTTAAACTTTTAAACGAGTTTGATTACAAGATAACCGGAGCTTTGTTAAACATACTTAGGAGACATAAAAAATTGTATGAAACTCTTAATGGTGTAGTTCCATCATACGAATTAAATTTTTATTCGTAATAAACAAAATACGAAGGCTAAAGTATCATGCATGAAGGAGTTCCCTTAAAAGTAAATAACAAACTTCATCCGTTACAATATTTATCTTAAAGTATCAAACGAGTTTTTTTACATGATAAACGGCGTTCGGTTAAACAAAACTTCCGAGATATAAGAAATTGTATGAAACTCTTATTAGTGTGGTTCCATCCAATGAAGTAAATTATTATTCGTAATAAACGAAATACCGAGGCCAAAATATCATACATGAAAGGAGTACCGTTAAAAGTATATAATAAACATCATACGTAAGTGTATTTAGCCTAAACTTTTAAACGAGTTTTATTACAAGATAACCGGAGCTTTGTTAAACATACTTAGGAGACATAAAAAATTGTATGAAACTCTTAATGGTGTAGTTCCATCATACGAATTAAATTTTTATTCGTAATAAACAAAATACGAAGGCTAAAGTATCATGCATGAAGGAGTTCCCTTAAAAGTAAATAACAAACTTCATCCGTTACAATATTTATCTTAAAGTATCAAACGAGTTTTTTTACATGATAAACGGAGTTCGGTTAAACAAAACTTTCGAGATATAAGAAATTGTATGAAACTCTTATGAGTGTGGTTCCATCCAATGAAGTAAATTATTATTCGTAATAAACGAAATACCGAGGCCAAAATATCATACATGAAAGGAGTACCGTTAAAAGTATATAATAAACATCATACGTAAGTGTATTTAGCCTAAACTTTTAAACGAGGTTTATTACAAGATAACCGGGGCTTTGTTAAACATACTTAGGAGACATAAAAAATTGTATGAAACTCTTAATGGTGTAGTTCCATCATACGAATTAAATTTTTATTCGTAATAAACAAAATACGAAGGCTAAAGTATCATGCATGAAGGAGTTCCCTTAAAAGTAAATAACAAACTTCATCAGTTACAATATTTATCTTAAAGTATCAAACGAGTTTTTTTACATTATAAACGGAGTTCGGTTAAACAAAACTTCCGAGATATAAGAAATTGTATGAAACTCTTATGAGTGTGGTTCCATCCTATGAAGTAAAATATTGTTCTTCATAAACCAAATACCGAGGCTAAAGTATTATGCATGAATGTAGTACCGTTAAAAGTATATAATAAACTTCACACGTAAGAGTATTTAGCATAAGCGTTTAAACGAGATTTATTACAAGATAAGAATTTATATGAAACTCTTACGGGTGTGGTTCCATCCAACGAAGTAAATTATTATTCGTAATAAACGAAATACCGAGGCTAAAGTATCATACATGAAAGGAGTACCGTTAAAAGTATATAATAAACATCATACGTAAGTGTATTTAGCTTAAACTTTTAAACGAGTTTGATTACAAGATAACCGGAGCTTTGTTAAACATACTTAGGAGACATAAAAAATTGTATGAAACTCTTAATGGTGTAGTTCCATCATACGAATTAAATTTTTATTCGTAATAAACAAAATACGAAGGCTAAAGTATCATGCATGAAGGAGTTCCCTTAAAAGTAAATAACAAACTTCATCCGTTACAATATTTATCTTAAAGTATCAAACGAGTTTTTTTACATGATAAACGGCGTTCGGTTAAACAAAACTTCCGAGATATAAGAAATTGTATGAAACTCTTATTAGTGTGGTTCCATCCAATGAAGTAAATTATTATTCGTAATAAACGAAATACCGAGGCCAAAATATCATACATGAAAGGAGTACCGTTAAAAGTATATAATAAACATCATACGTAAGTGTATTTAGCCTAAACTTTTAAACGAGTTTTATTACAAGATAACCGGAGCTTTGTTAAACATACTTAGGAGACATAAAAAATTGTATGAAACTCTTAATGGTGTAGTTCCATCATACGAATTAAATTTTTATTCGTAATAAACAAAATACGAAGGCTAAAGTATCATGCATGAAGGAGTTCCCTTAAAAGTAAATAACAAACTTCATCCGTTACA
This sequence comes from Chamaenerion angustifolium, assembly GCA_946814005.1. Taxonomy (NCBI): domain Eukaryota; kingdom Viridiplantae; phylum Streptophyta; class Magnoliopsida; order Myrtales; family Onagraceae; genus Chamaenerion; species Chamaenerion angustifolium. The sequence goes on along the minus strand of OX328277.1, from coordinate 16,001,580 downwards.
ATATTTATCTTAAAGTATCAAACGAGTTTTTTTACATGATAAACGGAGTTCGGTTAAACAAAACTTCCGAGATATAAGAAATTGTATGAAACTCTTATTAGTGTGGTTCCATCCAATGAAGTAAATTATTATTCGTAATAAACGAAATACCGAGGCCAAAATATCATACATGAAAGGAGTACCGTTAAAAGTATATAATAAACATCATACGTAAGTGTATTTAGCCTAAACTTTTAAACGAGTTTTATTACAAGATAACCGGAGCTTTGTTAAACATACTTAGGAGACATAAAAAATTGTATGAAACTCTTAATGGTGTAGTTCCATCATACGAATTAAATTTTTATTCGTAATAAACAAAATACGAAGGCTAAAGTATCATGCATGAAGGAGTTCCCTTAAAAGTAAATAACAAACTTCATCAGTTACAATATTTATCTTAAAGTATCAAACGAGTTTTTTTACATGATAAACGGCGTTCGGTTAAACAAAACTTCCGAGATATAAGAAATTGTATGAAACTCTTATTAGTGTGGTTCCATCCAATGAAGTAAATTATTATTCGTAATAAACGAAATACCGAGGCCAAAATATCATACATGAAAGGAGTACCGTTAAAAGTATATAATAAACATCATACGTAAGTGTATTTAGCCTAAACTTTTAAACGAGTTTTATTACAAGATAACCGGAGCTTTGTTAAACATACTTAGGAGACATAAAAAATTGTATGAAACTCTTAATGGTGTAGTTCCATCATACGAATTAAATTTTTATTCGTAATAAACAAAATACGAAGGCTAAAGTATCATGCATGAAGGAGTTCCCTTAAAAGTAAATAACAAACTTCATCAGTTACAATATTTATCTTAAAGTATCAAACGAGTTTTTTTACATGATAAACGGCGTTCGGTTAAACAAAACTTCCGAGATATAAGAAATTGTATGAAACTCTTATTAGTGTGGTTCCATCCAATGAAGTAAATTATTATTCGTAATAAACGAAATACCGAGGCCAAAATATCATACATGAAAGGAGTACCGTTAAAAGTATATAATAAACATCATACGTAAGTGTATTTAGCCTAAACTTTTAAACGAGTTTTATTACAAGATAACCGGAGCTTTGTTAAACATACTTAGGAGACATAAAAAATTGTATGAAACTCTTAATGGTGTAGTTCCATCATACGAATTAAATTTTTATTCGTAATAAACAAAATACGAAGGCTAAAGTATCATGCATGAAGGAGTTCCCTTAAAAGTAAATAACAAACTTCATCCGTTACAATATTTATCTTAAAGTATCAAACGAGTTTTTTTACATGATAAACGGAGTTCGGTTAAACAAAACTTCCGAGATATAAGAAATTGTATGAAACTCTTATTAGTGTGGTTCCATCCAATGAAGTAAATTATTATTCGTAATAAACGAAATACCGAGGCCAAAATATCATACATGAAAGGAGTACCGTTAAAAGTATATAATAAACATCATACGTAAGTGTATTTAGCCTAAACTTTTAAACGAGTTTTATTACAAGATAACCGGAGCTTTGTTAAACATACTTAGGAGACATAAAAAATTGTATGAAACTCTTAATGGTGTAGTTCCATCATACGAATTAAATTTTTATTCGTAATAAACAAAATACGAAGGCTAAAGTATCATGCATGAAGGAGTTCCCTTAAAAGTAAATAACAAACTTCATCCGTTACAATATTTATCTTAAAGTATCAAACGAGTTTTTTTACATGATAAACGGAGTTCGGTTAAACAAAACTTCCGAGATATAAGAAATTGTATGAAACTCTTATTAGTGTGGTTCCATCCAATGAAGTAAATTATTATTCGTAATAAACGAAATACCGAGGCCAAAATATCATACATGAAAGGAGTACCGTTAAAAGTATATAATAAACATCATACGTAAGTGTATTTAGCCTAAACTTTTAAACGAGTTTTATTACAAGATAACCGGAGCTTTGTTAAACATACTTAGGAGACATAAAAAATTGTATGAAACTCTTAATGGTGTAGTTCCATCATACGAATTAAATTTTTATTCGTAATAAACAAAATACGAAGGCTAAAGTATCATGCATGAAGGAGTTCCCTTAAAAGTAAATAACAAACTTCATCAGTTACAATATTTATCTTAAAGTATCAAACGAGTTTTTTTACATTATAAACGGAGTTCGGTTAAACAAAACTTCCGAGATATAAGAAATTGTATGAAACTCTTATGAGTGTGGTTCCATCCTATGAAGTAAAATATTGTTCTTCATAAACCAAATACCGAGGCTAAAGTATTATGCATGAATGTAGTACCGTTAAAAGTATATAATAAACTTCACACGTAAGAGTATTTAGCATAAGCGTTTAAACGAGATTTATTACAAGATAAGAAATTATATGAAACTCTTACGGGTGTGGTTCCATCCAACGAAGTAAATTATTATTCGTAATAAACGAAATACCGAGGCTAAAGTATCATACATGAAAGGAGTACCGTTAAAAGTATATAATAAACATCATACGTAAGTGTATTTAGCTTAAACTTTTAAACGAGTTTGATTACAAGATAACCGGAGCTTTGTTAAACATACTTAGGAGACATAAAAAATTGTATGAAACTCTTAATGGTGTAGTTCCATCATACGAATTAAATTTTTATTCGTAATAAACAAAATACGAAGGCTAAAGTATCATGCATGAAGGAGTTCCCTTAAAAGTAAATAACAAACTTCATCCGTTACAATATTTATCTTAAAGTATCAAACGAGTTTTTTTACATGATAAACGGCGTTCGGTTAAACAAAACTTCCGAGATATAAGAAATTGTATGAAACTCTTATTAGTGTGGTTCCATCCAATGAAGTAAATTATTATTCGTAATAAACGAAATACCGATGCCAAAATATCATACATGAAAGGAGTACCGTTAAAAGTATATAATAAACATCATACGTAAGTGTATTTAGCCTAAACTTTTAAACGAGTTTTATTACAAGATAACCGGAGCTTTGTTAAACATACTTAGGAGACATAAAAAATTGTATGAAACTCTTAATGGTGTAGTTCCATCATACGAATTAAATTTTTATTCGTAATAAACAAAATACGAAGGCTAAAGTATCATGCATGAAGGAGTTCCCTTAAAAGTAAATAACAAACTTCATCCGTTACAATATTTATCTTAAAGTATCAAAAGAGTTTTTTTACATGATAAACGGAGTTCGGTTAAACAAAACTTCCGAGATATAAGAAATTGTATGAAACTCTTATGAGTGTGGTTCCATCCAATGAAGTAAATTATTATTCGTAATAAACGAAATACCGAGGCCAAAATATCATACATGAAAGGAGTACCGTTAAAAGTATATAATAAACATCATACGTAAGTGTATTTAGCCTAAACTTTTAAACGAGTTTTATTACAAGATAACCGGGGCTTTGTTAAACATACTTAGGAGACATAAAAAATTGTATGAAACTCTTAATGGTGTAGTTCCATCATACGAATTAAATTTTTATTCGTAATAAACAAAATACGAAGGCTAAAGTATCATGCATGAAGGAGTTCCCTTAAAAGTAAATAACAAACTTCATCAGTTACAATATTTATCTTAAAGTATCAAACGAGTTTTTTTACATTATAAACGGAGTTCGGTTAAACAAAACTTCCGAGATATAAGAAATTGTATGAAACTCTTATGAGTGTGGTTCCATCCTATGAAGTAAAATATTGTTCTTCATAAACCAAATACCGAGGCTAAAGTATTATGCATGAATGTAGTACCGTTAAAAGTATATAATAAACTTCACACGTAAGAGTATTTAGCATAAGCGTTTAAACTAGATTTATTACAAGATAAGAATTTATATGAAACTCTTACGGGTGTGGTTCCATCCAACGAAGTAAATTATTATTCGTAATAAACGAAATACCGAGGCTAAAGTATCATACATGAAAGGAGTACCGTTAAAAGTATATAATAAACATCATACGTAAGTGTATTTAGCTTAAACTTTTAAACGAGTTTGATTACAAGATAACCGGAGCTTTGTTAAACATACTTAGGAGACATAAAAAATTGTATGAAACTCTTAATGGTGTAGTTCCATCATACGAATTAAATTTTTATTCGTAATAAACAAAATACGAAGGCTAAAGTATCATGCATGAAGGAGTTCCCTTAAAAGTAAATAACAAACTTCATCCGTTACAATATTTATCTTAAAGTATCAAACGAGTTTTTTTACATGATAAACGGAGTTCGGTTAAACAAAACTTCCGAGATATAAGAAATTGTATGAAACTCTTATGAGTGTGGTTCCATCCAATGAAGTAAATTATTATTCGTAATAAACGAAATACCGAGGCCAAAATATCATACATGAAAGGAGTACCGTTAAAAGTATATAATAAACATCATACGTAAGTGTATTTAGCCTAAACTTTTAAACGAGTTTTATTACAAGATAACCGGGGCTTTGTTAAACATACTTAGGAGACATAAAAAATTGTATGAAACTCTTAATGGTGTAGTTCCATCATACGAATTAAATTTTTATTCGTAATAAACAAAATACGAAGGCTAAAGTATCATGCATGAAGGAGTTCCCTTAAAAGTAAATAACAAACTTCATCAGTTACAATATTTATCTTAAAGTATCAAACGAGTTTTTTTACATTATAAACGGAGTTCGGTTAAACAAAACTTCCGAGATATAAGAAATTGTATGAAACTCTTATGAGTGTGGTTCCATCCTATGAAGTAAAATATTGTTCTTCATAAACCAAATACCGAGGCTAAAGTATTATGCATGAATGTAGTACCGTTAAAAGTATATAATAAACTTCACACGTAAGAGTATTTAGCATAAGCGTTTAAACGAGATTTATTACAAGATAAGAATTTATATGAAACTCTTACGGGTGTGGTTCCATCCAACGAAGTAAATTATTATTCGTAATAAACGAAATACCGAGGCTAAAGTATCATACATGAAAGGAGTACCGTTAAAAGTATATAATAAACATCATACGTAAGTGTATTTAGCTTAAACTTTTAAACGAGTTTGATTACAAGATAACCGGAGCTTTGTTAAACATACTTAGGAGACATAAAAAATTGTATGAAACTCTTAATGGTGTAGTTCCATCATACGAATTAAATTTTTATTCGTAATAAACAAAATACGAAGGCTAAAGTATCATGCATGAAGGAGTTCCCTTAAAAGTAAATAACAAACTTCATCCGTTACAATATTTATCTTAAAGTATCAAACGAGTTTTTTTACATGATAAACGGCGTTCGGTTAAACAAAACTTCCGAGATATAAGAAATTGTATGAAACTCTTATTAGTGTGGTTCCATCCAATGAAGTAAATTATTATTCGTAATAAACGAAATACCGAGGCCAAAATATCATACATGAAAGGAGTACCGTTAAAAGTATATAATAAACATCATGCGTAAGTGTATTTAGCCTAAACTTTTAAACGAGTTTTATTACAAGATAACCGGAGCTTTGTTAAACATACTTAGGAGACATAAAAAATTGTATGAAACTCTTAATGGTGCAGTTCCATCATACGAATTAAATTTTTATTCGTAATAAACAAAATACGAAGGCTAAAGTATCATGCATGAAGGAGTTCCCTTAAAAGTAAATAACAAACTTCATCCGTTACAATATTTATCTTAAAGTATCAAACGAGTTTTTTTACATGATAAACGGAGTTCGGTTAAACAAAACTTCCGAGATATAAGAAATTGTATGAAACTCTTATGAGTGTGGTTCCATCCAATGAAGTAAATTATTATTCGTAATAAACGAAATACCGAGGCCAAAATATCATACATGAAAGGAGTACCGTTAAAAGTATATAATAAACATCATACGTAAGTGTATTTAGCCTAAACTTTTAAACGAGTTTTATTACAAGATAACCGGGGCTTTGTTAAACATACTTAGGAGACATAAAAAATTGTATGAAACTCTTAATGGTGTAGTTCCATCATACGAATTAAATTTTTATTCGTAATAAACAAAATACGAAGGCTAAAGTATCATGCATGAAGGAGTTCCCTTAAAAGTAAATAACAAACTTCATCAGTTACAATATTTATCTTAAAGTATCAAACGAGTTTTTTTACATTATAAACGGAGTTCGGTTAAACAAAACTTCCGAGATATAAGAAATTGTATGAAACTCTTATGAGTGTGGTTCCATCCTATGAAGTAAAATATTGTTCTTCATAAACCAAATACCGAGGCTAAAGTATTATGCATGAATGTAGTACCGTTAAAAGTATATAATAAACTTCACACGTAAGAGTATTTAGCATAAGCGTTTAAACGAGATTTATTACAAGATAAGAATTTATATGAAACTCTTACGGGTGTGGTTCCATCCAACGAAGTAAATTATTATTCGTAATAAACGAAATACCGAGGCTAAAGTATCATACATGAAAGGAGTACCGTTAAAAGTATATAATAAACATCATACGTAAGTGTATTTAGCTTAAACTTTTAAACGAGTTTGATTACAAGATAACCGGAGCTTTGTTAAACATACTTAGGAGACATAAAAAATTGTATGAAACTCTTAATGGTGTAGTTCCATCATACGAATTAAATTTTTATTCGTAATAAACAAAATACGAAGGCTAAAGTATCATGCATGAAGGAGTTCCCTTAAAAGTAAATAACAAACTTCATCCGTTACAATATTTATCTTAAAGTATCAAACGAGTTTTTTTACATGATAAACGGAGTTCGGTTAAACAAAACTTCCGAGATATAAGAAATTGTATGAAACTCTTATGAGTGTGGTTCCATCCAATGAAGTAAATTATTATTCGTAATAAACGAAATACCGAGGCCAAAATATCATACATGAAAGGAGTACCGTTAAAAGTATATAATAAACATCATACGTAAGTGTATTTAGCCTAAACTTTTAAACGAGTTTTATTACAAGATAACCGGAGCTTTGTTAAACATACTTAGGAGACATAAAAAATTGTATGAAACTCTTAATGGTGTAGTTCCATCATACGAATTAAATTTTTATTCGTAATAAACAAAATACGAAGGCTAAAGTATCATGCATGAAGGAGTTCCCTTAAAAGTAAATAACAAACTTCATCAGTTACAATATTTATCTTAAAGTATCAAACGAGTTTTTTTACATTATAAACGGAGTTCGGTTAAACAAAACTTCCGAGATATAAGAAATTGTATGAAACTCTTATGAGTGTGGTTCCATCCTATGAAGTAAAATATTGTTCTTCATAAACCAAATACCGAGGCTAAAGTATTATGCATGAATGTAGTACCGTTAAAAGTATATAATAAACTTCACACGTAAGAGTATTTAGCATAAGCGTTTAAACGAGATTTATTACAAGATAAGAAATTATATGAAACTCTTACGGGTGTGGTTCCATCCAACGAAGTAAATTATTATTCGTAATAAACGAAATACCGAGGCTAAAGTATCATACATGAAAGGAGTACCGTTAAAAGTATATAATAAACATCATACGTAAGTGTATTTAGCTTAAACTTTTAAACGAGTTTGATTACAAGATAACCGGAGCTTTGTTAAACATACTTAGGAGACATAAAAAATTGTATGAAACTCTTAATGGTGTAGTTCCATCATACGAATTAAATTTTTATTCGTAATAAACAAAATACGAAGGCTAAAGTATCATGCATGAAGGAGTTCCCTTAAAAGTAAATAACAAACTTCATCCGTTACAATATTTATCTTAAAGTATCAAACGAGTTTTTTTACATGATAAACGGAGTTCGGTTAAACAAAACTTCCGAGATATAAGAAATTGTATGAAACTCTTATTGGTGTAGTTCCATCATACGAATAAATTATTATTCGTAATAAACGAAATACCGAGGCCAAAATATCATACATGAAAGGAGTACCGTTAAAAGTATATAATAAACATCATACGTAAGTGTATTTAGCCTAAACTTTTAAACGAGTTTTATTACAAGATAACCGGAGCTTTGTTAAACATACTTAGGAGACATAAAAAATTGTATGAAACTCTTAATGGTGTAGTTCCATCATACGAATTAAATTTTTATTCGTAATAAACAAAATACGAAGGCTAAAGTATCATGCATGAAGGAGTTCCCTTAAAAGTAAATAACAAACTTCATCAGTTACAATATTTATCTTAAAGTATCAAACGAGTTTTTTTACATTATAAACTGAGTTCGCTTAAACAAAACTTCCGAGATATAAGAAATTGTATGAAACTCTTATGAGTGTGGTTCCATCCTATGAAGTAAAATATTGTTCTTCATAAACCAAATACCGAGGCTAAAGTATTATGCATGAATGTAGTACCGTTAAAAGTATATAATAAACTTCACACGTAAGAGTATTTAGCATAAGCGTTTAAACGAGATTTATTACAAGATAAGAAATTATATGAAACTCTTACGGGTGTGGTTCCATCCAACGAAGTAAATTATTATTCGTAATAAACGAAATACCGAGGCTAAAGTATCATACATGAAAGGAGTACCGTTAAAAGTATATAATAAACATCATACGTAAGTGTATTTAGCTTAAACTTTTAAACGAGTTTGATTACAAGATAACCGGAGCTTTGTTAAACATACTTAGGAGACATAAAAAATTGTATGAAACTCTTAATGGTGTAGTTCCATCATACGAATTAAATTTTTATTCGTAATAAACAAAATACGAAGGCTAAAGTATCATGCATGAAGGAGTTCCCTTAAAAGTAAATAACAAACTTCATCCGTTACAATATTTATCTTAAAGTATCAAACGAGTTTTTTTACATGATAAACGGAGTTCGGTTAAACAAAACTTCCGAGATATAAGAAATTGTATGAAACTCTTATTAGTGTGGTTCCATCCAATGAAGTAAATTATTATTCGTAATAAACGAAATACCGAGGCCAAAATATCATACATGAAAGGAGTACCGTTAAAAGTATATAATAAACATCATACGTAAGTGTATTTAGCCTAAACTTTTAAACGAGTTTTATTACAAGATAACCGGAGCTTTGTTAAACATACTTAGGAGACATAAAAAATTGTATGAAACTCTTAATGGTGTAGTTCCATCATACGAATTAAATTTTTATTCGTAATAAACAAAATACGAAGGCTAAAGTATCATGCATGAAGGAGTTCCCTTAAAAGTAAATAACAAACTTCATCAGTTACAATATTTATCTTAAAGAATCAAACGAGTTTTTTTACATTATAAACGGAGTTCGGTTAAACAAAACTTCCGAGATATAAGAAATTGTATGAAACTCTTATGAGTGTGGTTCCATCCTATGAAGTAAAATATTGTTCTTCATAAACCAAATACCGAGGCTAAAGTATTATGCATGAATGTAGTACCGTTAAAAGTATATAATAAACTTCACACGTAAGAGTATTTAGCATAAGCGTTTAAACGAGATTTATTACAAGATAAGAAATTATATGAAACTCTTACGGGTGTGGTTCCATCCAACGAAGTAAATTATTATTCGTAATAAACGAAATACTGAGGCTAAAGTATCATACATGAAAGGAGTACCGTTAAAAGTATATAATAAACATCATACGTAAGTGTATTTAGCTTAAACTTTTAAACGAGTTTGATTACAAGATAACCGGAGCTTTGTTAAACATACTTAGGAGACATAAAAAATTGTATGAAACTCTTAATGGTGTAGTTCCATTATCCGAATTAAATTTTTATTCGTAATAAACAAAATACGAAGGCTAAAGTATCATGCATGAAGGAGTTCCCTTAAAAGTAAATAACAAACTTCATCAGTTACAATATTTATCTTAAAGTATTAAACGAGTTTTTTTACATGATAAACGGAGTTCGGTTAAACAAAACTTCCGAGATATAAGAAATTGTATGAAACACTTATGAGTGTGGTTCCATCCTACGAAGTAAAATATTGTTCTTCATAAACCAAATACCGAGGCTAAAGTATTATGCATGAATGTAGTACCGTTAAAAGTATATAATAAACATCACACGTAAGAGTATTTAGCATATACGTTTAAACGAGTTTTATTACAAGATAAGAAATTATATGAAACTGTTACGGGTGTGGTTCCATCCAACGAAGTAAATTATTATTCGTAATAAACGAAATACCGAGGCTAAACTATCATACATGAAAGGAGTACCGTTAAAAGTATATAATAAACATCATACGTAAGTGTATTTAGCTTAAACTTTTAAACGAGTTTGATTACAAGATAACCGGAGCTTTGTTAAACATACTTAGGAGACATAAAAAATTGTATGAAACTCTTAATGGTGTAGTTCCATCATACGAATTAAATTTTTATTCGTAATAAACAAAATACGAAGGCTAAAGTATCATGCATGAAGAAGTTCCCTTAAAAGTAAATAACAAACTTCATCCGTTACAATATTTATCTTAAAGTATCAAACGAGTTTTTTTACATGATAAACGGAGTTCGGTTAAACAAAACTTCCGAGATATAAGAAATTGTATGAAACTCTTATGAGTGTGGTTCCATCCAATGAAGTAAATTATTATTCGTAATAAACGAAATACCGAGGCCAAAATATCATACATGAAAGGAGTACCGTTAAAAGTATATAATAAACATCATACGTAAGTGTATTTAGCCTAAACTTTTAAACGAGTTTTATTACAAGATAACCGGAGCTTTGTTAAACATACTTAGGAGACATAAAAAATTGTATGAAACTCTTAATGGTGTAGTTCCATCATACGAATTAAATTTTTATTCGTAATAAACAAAATACGAAGGCTAAAGTATCATGCATGAAGGAGTTCCCTTAAAAGTAAATAACAAACTTCATCAGTTACAATATTTATCTTAAAGTATCAAACGAGTTTTTTTACATTATAAACGGAGTTCGGTTAAACAAAACTTCCGAGATATAAGAAATTGTATGAAACTCTTATGAGTGTGGTTCCATCCTATGAAGTAAAATATTGTTCTTCATAAACCAAATACCGAGGCTAAAGTATTATGCATGAATGTAGTACCGTTAAAAGTATATAATAAACTTCACACGTAAGAGTATTTAGCATAAGCGTTTAAACGAGATTTATTACAAGATAAGAAATTATATGAAACTCTTACGGGTGTGGTTCCATCCAACGAAGTAAATTATTATTCGTAATAAACGAAATACCGAGGCTAAAGTATCATACATGAAAGGAGTACCGTTAAAAGTATATAATAAACATCATACGTAAGTGTATTTAGCTTAAACTTTTAAACGAGTTTGATTACAAGATAACCGGAGCTTTGTTAAACATACTTAGGAGACATAAAAAATTGTATGAAATTCTTAATGGTGTAGTTCCATCATACGAATTAAATTTTTATTCGTAATAAACAAAATACGAAGGCTAAAGTATCATGCATGAAGGAGTTCCCTTAAAAGTAAATAACAAACTTCATCCGTTACAATATTTATCTTAAAGTATCAAACGAGTTTTTTTACATGATAAACGGAGTTCGGTTAAACAAAACTTCCGAGATATAAGAAATTGTATGAAACTCTTATGAGTGTGGTTCCATCCAATGAAGTAAATTATTATTCGTAATAAACGAAATACCGAGGCCAAAATATCATACATGAAAGGAGTACCGTTAAAAGTATATAATAAACATCATACGTAAGTGTATTTAGCCTAAACTTTTAAACGAGTTTTATTACAAGATAACCGGAGCTTTGTTAAACATACTTAGGAGACATAAAAAATTGTATGAAACTCTTAATGGTGTAGTTCCATCATACGAATTAAATTTTTATTCGTAATAAACAAAATACGAAGGCTAAAGTATCATGCATGAAGGAGTTCCCTTAAAAGTAAATAACAAACTTCATCAGTTACAATATTTATCTTAAAGTATCAAACGAGTTTTTTTACATTATAAACGGAGTTCGGTTAAACAAAACTTCCGAGATATAAGAAATTGTATGAAACTCTTATGAGTGTGGTTCCATCCTATGAAGTAAAATATTGTTCTTCATAAACCAAATACCGAGGCTAAAGTATTATGCATGAATGTAGTACCGTTAAAAGTATATAATAAACTTCACACGTAAGAGTATTTAGCATAAGCGTTTAAACGAGATTTATTACAAGATAAGAAATTATATGAAACTCTTACGGGTGTGGTTCCATCCAACGAAGTAAATTATTATTCGTAATAAACGAAATACCGAGGCTAAAGTATCATACATGAAAGGAGTACCGTTAAAAGTATATAATAAACATCATACGTAAGTGTATTTAGCTTAAACTTTTAAACGAGTTTGATTACAAGATAACCGGAGCTTTGTTAAACATACTTAGGAGACATAAAAAATTGTATGAAACTCTTAATGGTGTAGTTCCATCATACGAATTAAATTTTTATTCGTAATAAACAAAATACGAAGGCTAAAGTATCATGCATGAAGGAGTTCCCTTAAAAGTAAATAACAAACTTCATCCGTTACAATATTTATCTTAAAGTATCAAACGAGTTTTTTTACATGATAAACGGAGTTCGGTTAAACAAAACTTCCGAGATATAAGAAATTGTATGAAACTCTTATTAGTGTGGTTCCATCCAATGAAGTAAATTATTATTCGTAATAAACGAAATACCGAGGCCAAAATATCATACATGAAAGGAGTACCGTTAAAAGTATATAATAAACATCATACGTAAGTGTATTTAGCCTAAACTTTTAAACGAGTTTTATTACAAGATAACCGGAGCTTTGTTAAACATACTTAGGAGACATAAAAAATTGTATGAAACTCTTAATGGTGTAGTTCCATCATACGAATTAAATTTTTATTCGTAATAAACAAAATACGAAGGCTAAAGTATCATGCATGAAGGAGTTCCCTTAAAAGTAAATAACAAACTTCATCAGTTACAATATTTATCTTAAAGTATCAAACGAGTTTTTTTACATTATAAACGGAGTTCGGTTAAACAAAACTTCCGAGATATAAGAAATTGTATGAAACTCTTATGAGTGTGGTTCCATCCTATGAAGTAAAATATTGTTCTTCATAAACCAAATACCGAGGCTAAAGTATTATGCATGAATGTAGTACCGTTAAAAGTATATAATAAACTTCACACGTAAGAGTATTTAGCATAAGCGTTTAAACGAGATTTATTACAAGATAAGAAATTATATGAAACTCTTACGGGTGTGGTTCCATCCAACGAAGTAAATTATTATTCGTAATAAACGAAATACTGAGGCTAAAGTATCATACATGAAAGGAGTACCGTTAAAAGTATATAATAAACATCATACGTAAGTGTATTTAGCTTAAACTTTTAAACGAGTTTGATTACAAGATAACCGGAGCTTTGTTAAACATACTTAGGAGACATAAAAAATTGTATGAAACTCTTAATGGTGTAGTTCCATTATCCGAATTAAATTTTTATTCGTAATAAACAAAATACGAAGGCTAAAGTATCATGCATGAAGGAGTTCCCTTAAAAGTAAATAACAAACTTCATCAGTTACAATATTTATCTTAAAGTATTAAACGAGTTTTTTTACATGATAAACGGAGTTCGGTTAAACAAAACTTCCGAGATATAAGAAATTGTATGAAACACTTATGAGTGTGGTTCCATCCTACGAAGTAAAATATTGTTCTTCATAAACCAAATACCGAGGCTAAAGTATTATGCATGAATGTAGTACCGTTAAAAGTATATAATAAACATCACACGTAAGAGTATTTAGCATATACGTTTAAACGAGTTTTATTACAAGATAAGAAATTATATGAAACTGTTACGGGTGTGGTTCCATCCAACGAAGTAAATTATTATTCGTAATAAACGAAATACCGAGGCTAAACTATCATACATGAAAGGAGTACCGTTAAAAGTATATAATAAACATCATACGTAAGTATATTTAGCTTAAACTTTTAAACGAGTTTGATTACAAGATAACCGGAGCTTTGTTAAACATACTTAGGAGACATAAAAAATTGTATGAAACTCTTAATGGTGTAGTTCCATCATACGAATTAAATTTTTATTCGTAATAAACAAAATACGAAGGCTAAAGTATCATGCATGAAGAAGTTCCCTTAAAAGTAAATAACAAACTTCATCCGTTACAATATTTATCTTAAAGTATCAAACGAGTTTTTTTACATGATAAACGGAGTTCGGTTAAACAAAACTTCCGAGATATAAGAAATTGTATGAAACTCTTATGAGTGTGGTTCCATCCAATGAAGTAAATTATTATTCGTAATAAACGAAATACCGAGGCCAAAATATCATACATGAAAGGAGTACCGTTAAAAGTATATAATAAACATCATACGTAAGTGTATTTAGCCTAAACTTTTAAACGAGTTTTATTACAAGATAACCGGAGCTTTGTTAAACATACTTAGGAGACATAAAAAATTGTATGAAACTCTTAATGGTGTAGTTCCATCATACGAATTAAATTTTTATTCGTAATAAACAAAATACGAAGGCTAAAGTATCATGCATGAAGGAGTTCCCTTAAAAGTAAATAACAAACTTCATCAGTTACAATATTTATCTTAAAGTATCAAACGAGTTTTTTTACATTATAAACTGAGTTCGCTTAAACAAAACTTCCGAGATATAAGAAATTGTATGAAACTCTTATGAGTGTGGTTCCATCCTATGAAGTAAAATATTGTTCTTCATAAACCAAATACCGAGGCTAAAGTATTATGCATGAATGTAGTACCGTTAAAAGTATATAATAAACTTCACACGTAAGAGTATTTAGCATAAGCGTTTAAACGAGATTTATTACAAGATAAGAAATTATATGAAACTCTTACGGGTGTGGTTCCATCCAACGAAGTAAATTATTATTCGTAATAAACGAAATACCGAGGCTAAAGTATCATACATGAAAGGAGTACCGTTAAAAGTATATAATAAACATCATACGTAAGTGTATTTAGCTTAAACTTTTAAACGAGTTTGATTACAAGATAACCGGAGCTTTGTTAAACATACTTAGGAGACATAAAAAATTGTATGAAACTCTTAATGGTGTAGTTCCATCATACGAATTAAATTTTTATTCGTAATAAACAAAATACGAAGGCTAAAGTATCATGCATGAAGGAGTTCCCTTAAAAGTAAATAACAAACTTCATCCGTTACAATATTTATCTTAAAGTATCAAACGAGTTTTTTTACATGATAAACGGAGTTCGGTTAAACAAAACTTCCGAGATATAAGAAATTGTATGAAACTCTTATTAGTGTGGTTCCATCCAATGAAGTAAATTATTATTCGTAATAAACGAAATACCGAGGCCAAAATATCATACATGAAAGGAGTACCGTTAAAAGTATATAATAAACATCATACGTAAGTGTATTTAGCCTAAACTTTTAAACGAGTTTTATTACAAGATAACCGGAGCTTTGTTAAACATACTTAGGAGACATAAAAAATTGTATGAAACTCTTAATGGTGTAGTTCCATCATACGAATTAAATTTTTATTCGTAATAAACAAAATACGAAGGCTAAAGTATCATGCATGAAGGAGTTCCCTTAAAAGTAAATAACAAACTTCATCAGTTACAATATTTATCTTAAAGTATCAAACGAGTTTTTTTACATTATAAACGGAGTTCGGTTAAACAAAACTTCCGAGATATAAGAAATTGTATGAAACTCTTATGAGTGTGGTTCCATCCTATGAAGTAAAATATTGTTCTTCATAAACCAAATACCGAGGCTAAAGTATTATGCATGAATGTAGTACCGTTAAAAGTATATAATAAACTTCACACGTAAGAGTATTTAGCATAAGCGTTTAAACGAGATTTATTACAAGATAAGAAATTATATGAAACTCTTACGGGTGTGGTTCCATCCAACGAAGTAAATTATTATTCGTAATAAACGAAATACTGAGGCTAAAGTATCATACATGAAAGGAGTACCGTTAAAAGTATATAATAAACATCATACGTAAGTGTATTTAGCTTAAACTTTTAAACGAGTTTGATTACAAGATAACCGGAGCTTTGTTAAACATACTTAGGAGACATAAAAAATTGTATGAAACTCTTAATGGTGTAGTTCCATTATCCGAATTAAATTTTTATTCGTAATAAACAAAATACGAAGGCTAAAGTATCATGCATGAAGGAGTTCCCTTAAAAGTAAATAACAAACTTCATCAGTTACAATATTTATCTTAAAGTATTAAACGAGTTTTTTTACATGATAAACGGAGTTCGGTTAAACAAAACTTCCGAGATATAAGAAATTGTATGAAACACTTATGAGTGTGGTTCCATCCTACGAAGTAAAATATTGTTCTTCATAAACCAAATACCGAGGCTAAAGTATTATGCATGAATGTAGTACCGTTAAAAGTATATAATAAACATCACACGTAAGAGTATTTAGCATATACGTTTAAACGAGTTTTATTACAAGATAAGAAATTATATGAAACTGTTACGGGTGTGGTTCCATCCAACGAAGTAAATTATTATTCGTAATAAACGAAATACCGAGGCTAAACTATCATACATGAAAGGAGTACCGTTAAAAGTATATAATAAACATCATACGTAAGTGTATTTAGCTTAAACTTTTAAACGAGTTTGATTACAAGATAACCGGAGCTTTGTTAAACATACTTAGGAGACATAAAAAATTGTATGAAACTCTTAATGGTGTAGTTCCATCATACGAATTAAATTTTTATTCGTAATAAACAAAATACGAAGGCTAAAGTATCATGCATGAAGAAGTTCCCTTAAAAGTAAATAACAAACTTCATCCGTTACAATATTTATCTTAAATTATCAAACGAGTTTTTTTACATGATAAACGGAGTTCGGTTAAACAAAACTTCCGAGATATAAGAAATTGTATGAAACTCTTATGAGTGTGGTTCCATCCAATGAAGTAAATTATTATTCGTAATAAACGAAATACCGAGGCCAAAATATCATACATGAAAGGAGTACCGTTAAAAGTATATAATAAACATCATACGTAAGTGTATTTAGCCTAAACTTTTAAACGAGTTTTATTACAAGATAACCGGAGCTTTGTTAAACATACTTAGGAGACATAAAAAATTGTATGAAACTCTTAATGGTGTAGTTCCATCATACGAATTAAATTTTTATTCGTAATAAACAAAATACGAAGGCTAAAGTATCATGCATGAAGGAGTTCCCTTAAAAGTAAATAACAAACTTCATCAGTTACAATATTTATCTTAAAGTATCAAACGAGTTTTTTTACATTATAAACGGAGTTCGGTTAAACAAAACTTCCGAGATATAAGAAATTGTATGAAACTCTTATGAGTGTGGTTCCATCCTATGAAGTAAAATATTGTTCTTCATAAACCAAATACCGAGGCTAAAGTATTATGCATGAATGTAGTACCGTTAAAAGTATATAATAAACTTCACACGTAAGAGTATTTAGCATAAGCGTTTAAACGAGATTTATTACAAGATAAGAAATTATATGAAACTCTTACGGGTGTGGTTCCATCCAACGAAGTAAATTATTATTCGTAATAAACGAAATACCGAGGCTAAAGTATCATACATGAAAGGAGTACCGTTAAAAGTATATAATAAACATCATACGTAAGTGTATTTAGCTTAAACTTTTAAACGAGTTTGATTACAAGATAACCGGAGCTTTGTTAAACATACTTAGGAGACATAAAAAATTGTATGAAATTCTTAATGGTGTAGTTCCATCATACGAATTAAATTTTTATTCGTAATAAACAAAATACGAAGGCTAAAGTATCATGCATGAAGGAGTTCCCTTAAAAGTAAATAACAAACTTCATCCGTTACAATATTTATCTTAAAGTATCAAACGAGTTTTTTTACATGATAAACGGAGTTCGGTTAAACAAAACTTCCGAGATATAAGAAATTGTATGAAACTCTTATGAGTGTGGTTCCATCCAATGAAGTAAATTATTATTCGTAATAAACGAAATACCGAGGCCAAAATATCATACATGAAAGGAGTACCGTTAAAAGTATATAATAAACATCATACGTAAGTGTATTTAGCCTAAACTTTTAAACGAGTTTTATTACAAGATAACCGGAGCTTTGTTAAACATACTTAGGAGACATAAAAAATTGTATGAAACTCTTAATGGTGTAGTTCCATCATACGAATTAAATTTTTATTCGTAATAAACAAAATACGAAGGCTAAAGTATCATGCATGAAGGAGTTCCCTTAAAAGTAAATAACAAACTTCATCAGTTACAATATTTATCTTAAAGTATCAAACGAGTTTTTTTACATTATAAACGGAGTTCGGTTAAACAAAACTTCCGAGATATAAGAAATTGTATGAAACTCTTATGAGTGTGGTTCCATCCTATGAAGTAAAATATTGTTCTTCATAAACCAAATACCGAGGCTAAAGTATTATGCATGAATGTAGTACCGTTAAAAGTATATAATAAACTTCACACGTAAGAGTATTTAGCATAAGCGTTTAAACGAGATTTATTACAAGATAAGAAATTATATGAAACTCTTACGGGTGTGGTTCCATCCAACGAAGTAAATTATTATTCGTAATAAACGAAATACCGAGGCTAAAGTATCATACATGAAAGGAGTACCGTTAAAAGTATATAATAAACATCATACGTAAGTGTATTTAGCCTAAACTTTTAAACGAGTTTTATTACAAGATAACCGGAGCTTTGTTAAACATACTTAGGAGACATAAAAAATTGTATGAAACTCTTAATGGTGTAGTTCCATCATACGAATTAAATTTTTATTCGTAATAAACAAAATACGAAGGCTAAAGTATCATGCATGAAGGAGTTCCCTTAAAAGTAAATAACAAACTTCATCAGTTACAATATTTATCTTAAAGTATCAAACGAGTTTTTTTACATTATAAACGGAGTTCGGTTAAACAAAACTTCCGAGATATAAGAAATTGTATGAAACTCTTATGAGTGTGGTTCCATCCTATGAAGTAAAATATTGTTCTTCATAAACCAAATACCGAGGCTAAAGTATTATGCATGAATGTAGTACCGTTAAAAGTATATAATAAACTTCACACGTAAGAGTATTTAGCATAAGCGTTTAAACGAGATTTATTACAAGATAAGAAATTATATGAAACTCTTACGGGTGTGGTTCCATCCAACGAAGTAAATTATTATTCGTAATAAACGAAATACTGAGGCTAAAGTATCATACATGAAAGGAGTACCGTTAAAAGTATATAATAAACATCATACGTAAGTGTATTTAGCTTAAACTTTTAAACGAGTTTGATTACAAGATAACCGGAGCTTTGTTAAACATACTTAGGAGACATAAAAAATTGTATGAAACTCTTAATGGTGTAGTTCCATTATCCGAATTAAATTTTTATTCGTAATAAACAAAATACGAAGGCTAAAGTATCATGCATGAAGGAGTTCCCTTAAAAGTAAATAACAAACTTCATCAGTTACAATATTTATCTTAAAGTATTAAACGAGTTTTTTTACATGATAAACGGAGTTCGGTTAAACAAAACTTCCGAGATATAAGAAATTGTATGAAACACTTATGAGTGTGGTTCCATCCTACGAAGTAAAATATTGTTCTTCATAAACCAAATACCGAGGCTAAAGTATTATGCATGAATGTAGTACCGTTAAAAGTATATAATAAACATCACACGTAAGAGTATTTAGCATATACGTTTAAACGAGTTTTATTACAAGATAAGAAATTATATGAAACTGTTACGGGTGTGGTTCCATCCAACGAAGTAAATTATTATTCGTAATAAACGAAATACCGAGGCTAAACTATCATACATGAAAGGAGTACCGTTAAAAGTATATAATAAACATCATACGTAAGTGTATTTAGCTTAAACTTTTAAACGAGTTTGATTACAAGATAACCGGAGCTTTGTTAAACATACTTAGGAGACATAAAAAATTGTATGAAACTCTTAATGGTGTAGTTCCATCATACGAATTAAATTTTTATTCGTAATAAACAAAATACGAAGGCTAAAGTATCATGCATGAAGAAGTTCCCTTAAAAGTAAATAACAAACTTCATCCGTTACAATATTTATCTTAAATTATCAAACGAGTTTTTTTACATGATAAACGGAGTTCGGTTAAACAAAACTTCCGAGATATAAGAAATTGTATGAAACTCTTATGAGTGTGGTTCCATCCAATGAAGTAAATTATTATTCGTAATAAACGAAATACCGAGGCCAAAATATCATACATGAAAGGAGTACCGTTAAAAGTATATAATAAACATCATACGTAAGTGTATTTAGCCTAAACTTTTAAACGAGTTTTATTACAAGATAACCGGAGCTTTGTTAAACATACTTAGGAGACATAAAAAATTGTATGAAACTCTTAATGGTGTAGTTCCATCATACGAATTAAATTTTTATTCGTAATAAACAAAATACGAAGGCTAAAGTATCATGCATGAAGGAGTTCCCTTAAAAGTAAATAACAAACTTCATCAGTTACAATATTTATCTTAAAGTATCAAACGAGTTTTTTTACATTATAAACGGAGTTCGGTTAAACAAAACTTCCGAGATATAAGAAATTGTATGAAACTCTTATGAGTGTGGTTCCATCCTATGAAGTAAAATATTGTTCTTCATAAACCAAATACCGAGGCTAAAGTATTATGCATGAATGTAGTACCGTTAAAAGTATATAATAAACTTCACACGTAAGAGTATTTAGCATAAGCGTTTAAACGAGATTTATTACAAGATAAGAAATTATATGAAACTCTTACGGGTGTGGTTCCATCCAACGAAGTAAATTATTATTCGTAATAAACGAAATACCGAGGCTAAAGTATCATACATGAAAGGAGTACCGTTAAAAGTATATAATAAACATCATACGTAAGTGTATTTAGCTTAAACTTTTAAACGAGTTTGATTACAAGATAACCGGAGCTTTGTTAAACATACTTAGGAGACATAAAAAATTGTATGAAATTCTTAATGGTGTAGTTCCATCATACGAATTAAATTTTTATTCGTAATAAACAAAATACGAAGGCTAAAGTATCATGCATGAAGGAGTTCCCTTAAAAGTAAATAACAAACTTCATCCGTTACAATATTTATCTTAAAGTATCAAACGAGTTTTTTTACATGATAAACGGAGTTCGGTTAAACAAAACTTCCGAGATATAAGAAATTGTATGAAACTCTTATGAGTGTGGTTCCATCCAATGAAGTAAATTATTATTCGTAATAAACGAAATACCGAGGCCAAAATATCATACATGAAAGGAGTACCGTTAAAAGTATATAATAAACATCATACGTAAGTGTATTTAGCCTAAACTTTTAAACGAGTTTTATTACAAGATAACCGGAGCTTTGTTAAACATACTTAGGAGACATAAAAAATTGTATGAAACTCTTAATGGTGTAGTTCCATCATACGAATTAAATTTTTATTCGTAATAAACAAAATACGAAGGCTAAAGTATCATGCATGAAGGAGTTCCCTTAAAAGTAAATAACAAACTTCATCAGTTACAATATTTATCTTAAAGTATCAAACGAGTTTTTTTACATTATAAACGGAGTTCGGTTAAACAAAACTTCCGAGATATAAGAAATTGTATGAAACTCTTATGAGTGTGGTTCCATCCTATGAAGTAAAATATTGTTCTTCATAAACCAAATACCGAGGCTAAAGTATTATGCATGAATGTAGTACCGTTAAAAGTATATAATAAACTTCACACGTAAGAGTATTTAGCATAAGCGTTTAAACGAGATTTATTACAAGATAAGAAATTATATGAAACTCTTACGGGTGTGGTTCCATCCAACGAAGTAAATTATTATTCGTAATAAACGAAATACCGAGGCTAAAGTATCATACATGAAAGGAGTACCGTTAAAAGTATATAATAAACATCATACGTAAGTGTATTTAGCTTAAACTTTTAAACGAGTTTGATTACAAGATAACCGGAGCTTTGTTAAACATACTTAGGAGACATAAAAAATTGTATGAAACTCTTAATGGTGTAGTTCCATCATACGAATTAAATTTTTATTCGTAATAAACAAAATACGAAGGCTAAAGTATCATGCATGAAGGAGTTCCCTTAAAAGTAAATAACAAACTTCATCCGTTACAATATTTATCTTAAAGTATCAAACGAGTTTTTTTACATGATAAACGGAGTTCGGTTAAACAAAACTTCCGAGATATAAGAAATTGTATGAAACTCTTATTAGTGTGGTTCCATCCAATGAAGTAAATTATTATTCGTAATAAACGAAATACCGAGGCCAAAATATCATACATGAAAGGAGTACCGTTAAAAGTATATAATAAACATCATACGTAAGTGTATTTAGCCTAAACTTTTAAACGAGTTTTATTACAAGATAACCGGAGCTTTGTTAAACATACTTAGGAGACATAAAAAATTGTATGAAACTCTTAATGGTGTAGTTCCATCATACGAATTAAATTTTTATTCGTAATAAACAAAATACGAAGGCTAAAGTATCATGCATGAAGGAGTTCCCTTAAAAGTAAATAACAAACTTCATCAGTTACAATATTTATCTTAAAGTATCAAACGAGTTTTTTTACATTATAAACGGAGTTCGGTTAAACAAAACTTCCGAGATATAAGAAATTGTATGAAACTCTTATGAGTGTGGTTCCATCCTATGAAGTAAAATATTGTTCTTCATAAACCAAATACCGAGGCTAAAGTATTATGCATGAATGTAGTACCGTTAAAAGTATATAATAAACTTCACACGTAAGAGTATTTAGCATAAGCGTTTAAACGAGATTTATTACAAGATAAGAAATTATATGAAACTCTTACGGGTGTGGTTCCATCCAACGAAGTAAATTATTATTCGTAATAAACGAAATACTGAGGCTAAAGTATCATACATGAAAGGAGTACCGTTAAAAGTATATAATAAACATCATACGTAAGTGTATTTAGCTTAAACTTTTAAACGAGTTTGATTACAAGATAACCGGAGCTTTGTTAAACATACTTAGGAGACATAAAAAATTGTATGAAACTCTTAATGGTGTAGTTCCATTATCCGAATTAAATTTTTATTCGTAATAAACAAAATACGAAGGCTAAAGTATCATGCATGAAGGAGTTCCCTTAAAAGTAAATAACAAACTTCATCAGTTACAATATTTATCTTAAAGTATTAAACGAGTTTTTTTACATGATAAACGGAGTTCGGTTAAACAAAACTTCCGAGATATAAGAAATTGTATGAAACACTTATGAGTGTGGTTCCATCCTACGAAGTAAAATATTGTTCTTCATAAACCAAATACCGAGGCTAAAGTATTATGCATGAATGTAGTACCGTTAAAAGTATATAATAAACATCACACGTAAGAGTATTTAGCATATACGTTTAAACGAGTTTTATTACAAGATAAGAAATTATATGAAACTGTTACGGGTGTGGTTCCATCCAACGAAGTAAATTATTATTCGTAATAAACGAAATACCGAGGCTAAACTATCATACATGAAAGGAGTACCGTTAAAAGTATATAATAAACATCATACGTAAGTGTATTTAGCTTAAACTTTTAAACGAGTTTGATTACAAGATAACCGGAGCTTTGTTAAACATACTTAGGAGACATAAAAAATTGTATGAAACTCTTAATGGTGTAGTTCCATCATACGAATTAAATTTTTATTCGTAATAAACAAAATACGAAGGCTAAAGTATCATGCATGAAGAAGTTCCCTTAAAAGTAAATAACAAACTTCATCCGTTACAATATTTATCTTAAAGTATCAAACGAGTTTTTTTACATGATAAACGGAGTTCGGTTAAACAAAACTTCCGAGATATAAGAAATTGTATGAAACTCTTATGAGTGTGGTTCCATCCAATGAAGTAAATTATTATTCGTAATAAACGAAATACCGAGGCCAAAATATCATACATGAAAGGAGTACCGTTAAAAGTATATAATAAACATCATACGTAAGTGTATTTAGCCTAAACTTTTAAACGAGTTTTATTACAAGATAACCGGAGCTTTGTTAAACATACTTAGGAGACATAAAAAATTGTATGAAACTCTTAATGGTGTAGTTCCATCATACGAATTAAATTTTTATTCGTAATAAACAAAATACGAAGGCTAAAGTATCATGCATGAAGGAGTTCCCTTAAAAGTAAATAACAAACTTCATCAGTTACAATATTTATCTTAAAGTATCAAACGAGTTTTTTTACATTATAAACTGAGTTCGCTTAAACAAAACTTCCGAGATATAAGAAATTGTATGAAACTCTTATGAGTGTGGTTCCA
This sequence comes from Chamaenerion angustifolium, assembly GCA_946814005.1. Classification (NCBI taxonomy): domain Eukaryota; kingdom Viridiplantae; phylum Streptophyta; class Magnoliopsida; order Myrtales; family Onagraceae; genus Chamaenerion; species Chamaenerion angustifolium. The sequence goes on along the minus strand of OX328277.1, from coordinate 15,977,097 downwards.
TCCTATGAAGTAAAATATTGTTCTTCATAAACCAAATACCGAGGCTAAAGTATTATGCATGAATGTAGTACCGTTAAAAGTATATAATAAACTTCACACGTAAGAGTATTTAGCATAAGCGTTTAAACGAGATTTATTACAAGATAAGAAATTATATGAAACTCTTACGGGTGTGGTTCCATCCAACGAAGTAAATTATTATTCGTAATAAACGAAATACCGAGGCTAAAGTATCATACATGAAAGGAGTACCGTTAAAAGTATATAATAAACATCATACGTAAGTGTATTTAGCTTAAACTTTTAAACGAGTTTGATTACAAGATAACCGGAGCTTTGTTAAACATACTTAGGAGACATAAAAAATTGTATGAAACTCTTAATGGTGTAGTTCCATCATACGAATTAAATTTTTATTCGTAATAAACAAAATACGAAGGCTAAAGTATCATGCATGAAGGAGTTCCCTTAAAAGTAAATAACAAACTTCATCCGTTACAATATTTATCTTAAAGTATCAAACGAGTTTTTTTACATGATAAACGGAGTTCGGTTAAACAAAACTTCCGAGATATAAGAAATTGTATGAAACTCTTATTAGTGTGGTTCCATCCAATGAAGTAAATTATTATTCGTAATAAACGAAATACCGAGGCCAAAATATCATACATGAAAGGAGTACCGTTAAAAGTATATAATAAACATCATACGTAAGTGTATTTAGCCTAAACTTTTAAACGAGTTTTATTACAAGATAACCGGAGCTTTGTTAAACATACTTAGGAGACATAAAAAATTGTATGAAACTCTTAATGGTGTAGTTCCATCATACGAATTAAATTTTTATTCGTAATAAACAAAATACGAAGGCTAAAGTATCATGCATGAAGGAGTTCCCTTAAAAGTAAATAACAAACTTCATCAGTTACAATATTTATCTTAAAGTATCAAACGAGTTTTTTTACATTATAAACGGAGTTCGGTTAAACAAAACTTCCGAGATATAAGAAATTGTATGAAACTCTTATGAGTGTGGTTCCATCCTATGAAGTAAAATATTGTTCTTCATAAACCAAATACCGAGGCTAAAGTATTATGCATGAATGTAGTACCGTTAAAAGTATATAATAAACTTCACACGTAAGAGTATTTAGCATAAGCGTTTAAACGAGATTTATTACAAGATAAGAAATTATATGAAACTCTTACGGGTGTGGTTCCATCCAACTAAGTAAATTATTATTCGTAATAAACGAAATACCGAGGCTAAACTATCATACATGAAAGGAGTACCGTTAAAAGTATATAATAAACATCATACGTAAGTGTATTTAGCTTAAACTTTTAAATGGGTTTTATTACAAGATAACCGGAGCTTTGTTAAACAAACTTACGAGACATAGGAAATTGTATGAAACTCTTATTGGTGTAGTTCCATCATACGAATAAATTATTATTCGTAATAAACAAAATAAGAAGGCTAAAGTATCATGCATGAAAGGAGTACCCTTAAAAGTAAATATAAACTTCATCCGTTACAATATATCTTAAAGTATCAAACGAGTTTTTTTACATGATAAACGGAGATTGGTTAAACCAAACTTCCGAGATATAAGAAATTGTATGAAACTCTTATGAGTGTGGTTCCATCCTACGAAGTAAAATATTGTTCGTCATAAACCAAAAACCGTGGCTAAAGTATTATGCATGAATGGAGTACCGTTAAAAGTATATAATAAACTTTAAACATAAGAGTATTTAGCTTAAACTTTTAAACGAGTTTTATTACAAGATAACCGGAGCTTTGTTAAACAAACTTAGGAGACATAAGAAATTGTATGAAACTTTTATTGGTGTAGTTCCATCATACAAATTAAATTATTATTCGTAATAAACAAAATACGAAGGCTAAAGTATCACGCATGAAAGGAGTACCCTTAAAAGTAAATAACAAACTTCATCCGTTACAATATTTATCTTAAAGTATCAAACGAGTTTTTTTACATTATAAACGGAGTTCGGTTAAACAAAACTTCCGAGATATAAGAAATTGTATGAAACTCTTATGAGTGTGGTTCCATCCTATGAAGTAAAATATTGTTCTTCATAAACCAAATACCGAGGCTAATGTATTATGCATGAATGTAGTACCGTTAAAAGTATATAATAAACTTCACACGTAAGAGTATTTAGCATAAGCGTTTAAACGAGATTTATTACAAGATAAGAAATTATATGAAACTCTTACGGGTGTGGTTCCATCCAACGAAGTAAATTATTATTCGTAATAAACGAAATACCGAGGCTAAAGTATCATACATGAAAGGAGTACCGTTAAAAGTATATAATAAACATCATACGTAAGTGTATTTAGCTTAAACTTTTAAACGAGTTTGATTACAAGATAACCGGAGCTTTGTTAAACATACTTAGGAGACATAAAAAATTGTATGAAACTCTTAATGGTGTAGTTCCATTATCCGAATTAAATTTTTATTCGTAATAAACAAAATACGAAGGCTAAAGTATCATGCATGAAGGAGTTCCCTTAAAAGTAAATAACAAACTTCATCAGTTACAATATTTATCTTAAAGTATCAAACGAGTTTTTTTACATGATAAACGGAGTTCGGTTAAACAAAACTTCCGAGATATAAGAAATTGTATGAAACTCTTATGAGTGTGGTTCCATCCAATGAAGTAAATTATTATTCGTAATAAACGAAATACCGAGGCCAAAATATCATACATGAAAGGAGTACCGTTAAAAGTATATAATAAACATCATACGTAAGTGTATTTAGCCTAAACTTTTAAACGAGTTTTATTACAAGATAACCGGAGCTTTGTTAAACATACTTAGGAGACATAAAAAATTGTATGAAACTCTTAATGGTGTAGTTCCATCATACGAATTAAATTTTTATTCGTAATAAACAAAATACGAAGGCTAAAGTATCATGCATGAAGGAGTTCCCTTAAAAGTAAATAACAAACTTCATCAGTTACAATATTTATCTTAAAGTATCAAACGAGTTTTTTTACATTATAAACGGAGTTCGGTTAAACAAAACTTCCGAGATATAAGAAATTGTATGAAACTCTTATGAGTGTGGTTCCATCCTATGAAGTAAAATATTGTTCTTCATAAACCAAATACCGAGGCTAAAGTATTATGCATGAATGTAGTACCGTTAAAAGTATATAATAAACTTCACACGTAAGAGTATTTAGCATAAGCGTTTAAACGAGATTTATTACAAGATAAGAAATTATATGAAACTCTTACGGGTGTGGTTCCATCCAACGAAGTAAATTATTATTCGTAATAAACGAAATACCGAGGCTAAAGTATCATACATGAAAGGAGTACCGTTAAAAGTATATAATAAACATCATACGTAAGTGTATTTAGCTTAAACTTTTAAACGAGTTTGATTACAAGATAACCGGAGCTTTGTTAAACATACTTAGGAGACATAAAAAATTGTATGAAACTCTTAATGGTGTAGTTCCATCATACGAATTAAATTTTTATTCGTAATAAACAAAATACGAAGGCTAAAGTATCATGCATGAAGGAGTTCCCTTAAAAGTAAATAACAAACTTCATCCGTTACAATATTTATCTTAAAGTATCAAACGAGTTTTTTTACATGATAAACGGAGTTCGGTTAAACAAAACTTCCGAGATATAAGAAATTGTATGAAACTCTTATTGGTGTAGTTCCATCCAATGAAGTAAATTATTATTCGTAATAAACGAAATACCGAGGCCAAAATATCATACATGAAAGGAGTACCGTTAAAAGTATATAATAAACATCATACGTAAGTGTATTTAGCCTAAACTTTTAAACGAGTTTTATTACAAGATAACCGGAGCTTTGTTAAACATACTTAGGAGACATAAAAAATTGTATGAAACTCTTAATGGTGTAGTTCCATCATACGAATTAAATTTTTATTCGTAATAAACAAAATACGAAGGCTAAAGTATCATGCATGAAGGAGTTCCCTTAAAAGTAAATAACAAACTTCATCAGTTACAATATTTATCTTAAAGTATCAAACGAGTTTTTTTACATTATAAACGGAGTTCGGTTAAACAAAACTTCCGAGATATAAGAAATTGTATGAAACTCTTATGAGTGTGGTTCCATCCTATGAAGTAAAATATTGTTCTTCATAAACCAAATACCGAGGCTAATGTATTATGCATGAATGTAGTACCGTTAAAAGTATATAATAAACTTCACACGTAAGAGTATTTAGCATAAGCGTTTAAACGAGATTTATTACAAGATAAGAAATTATATGAAACTCTTACGGGTGTGGTTCCATCCAACGAAGTAAATTATTATTCGTAATAAACGAAATACCGAGGCTAAAGTATCATACATGAAAGGAGTACCGTTAAAAGTATATAATAAACATCATACGTAAGTGTATTTAGCTTAAACTTTTAAACGAGTTTGATTACAAGATAACCGGAGCTTTGTTAAACATACTTAGGAGACATAAAAAATTGTATGAAACTCTTAATGGTGTAGTTCCATTGTCCGAATTAAATTTTTATTCGTAATAAACAAAATACGAAGGCTAAAGTATCATGCATGAAGGAGTTCCCTTAAAAGTAAATAACAAACTTCATCAGTTACAATATTTATCTTAAAGTATTAAACGAGTTTTTTTACATGATAAACGGAGTTCGGTTAAACAAAACTTCCGAGATATAAGAAATTGTATGAAACTCTTATGAGTGTGGTTCCATCCTACGAAGTAAAATATTGTTCTTCATAAACCAAATACCGAGGCTAAAGTATTATGCATGAATGTAGTACCGTTAAAAGTATATAATAAACTTCACACGTAAGAGTATTTAGCATAAGCGTTTAAACGAGATTTATTACAAGATAAGAAATTATATGAAACTCTTACGGGTGTGGTTCCATCCAACTAAGTAAATTATTATTCGTAATAAACGAAATACCGAGGCTAAACTATCATACATGAAAGGAGTACCGTTAAAAGTATATAATAAACATCATACGTAAGTGTATTTAGCTTAAACTTTTAAATGGGTTTTATTACAAGATAACCGGAGCTTTGTTAAACAAACTTACGAGACATAGGAAATTGTATGAAACTCTTATTGGTGTAGTTCCATCATACGAATAAATTATTATTCGTAATAAACAAAATAAGAAGGCTAAAGTATCATGCATGAAAGGAGTACCCTTAAAAGTAAATATAAACTTCATCCGTTACAATATATCTTAAAGTATCAAACGAGTTTTTTTACATGATAAACGGAGATTGGTTAAACCAAACTTCCGAGATATAAGAAATTGTATGAAACTCTTATGAGTGTGGTTCCATCCTACGAAGTAAAATATTGTTCGTCATAAACCAAAAACCGTGGCTAAAGTATTATGCATGAATGGAGTACCGTTAAAAGTATATAATAAACTTTAAACATAAGAGTATTTAGCTTAAACTTTTAAACGAGTTTTATTACAAGATAACCGGAGCTTTGTTAAACAAACTTAGGAGACATAAGAAATTGTATGAAACTTTTATTGGTGTAGTTCCATCATACAAATTAAATTATTATTCGTAATAAACAAAATACGAAGGCTAAAGTATCACGCATGAAAGGAGTACCCTTAAAAGTAAATAACAAACTTCATCCGTTACAATATTTATCTTAAAGTATCAAACGAGTTTTTTTACATGATAAACGGAGTTCGGTTAAACAAAACTTCCGAGATATAAGAAATTATATGAAACTCTTACGGGTGTGGTTCCATCCAACGAAGTAAATTATTATTCGTAATAAACGAAATACCGAGGCTAAACTATCATACATGAAAGGAGTACCGTTAAAAGTATATAATAAACATCATACGTAAGTGTATTTAGCTTAAACTTTTAAATGGGTTTTATTACAAGATAACCGGAGCTTTGTTAAACAAACTTACGAGACATAAGAAATTGTATGAAACTCTTATTGGTGTAGTTCCATCATACGAATAAATTATTATTCGTAATAAACAAAATACGAAGGCTAAAGTATCACGCATGAAAGGAGTACCCTTAAAAGTAAATAACAAACTTCATCCGTTACAATATTTATCTTAAAGTATCAAACGAGTTTTTTTACATTATAAACGGAGTTCGGTTAAACAAAACTTCCGAGATATAAGAAATTGTATGAAACTCTTATGAGTGTGGTTCCATCCTACGAAGTAAAATATTGTTCGTCATAAACCAAATACCGAGGCTAAAGTATTATGCATGAATGTAGTACCGTTAAAAGTATATAATAAACTTCACACGTAAGAGTATTTAGCATAAGCGTTTAAACGAGATTTATTACAAGATAAGAAATTATATGAAACTCTTACGGGTGTGGTTCCATCCAACGAAGTAAATTATTATTCGTAATAAACGAAATACCGAGGCTAAAGTATTATACATGAAAGGAGTACCGTTAAAAGTATATAATAAACATCATACGTAAGTGTATTTAGCTTAAACTTTTAAACGAGTTTGATTACAAGATAACCGGAGCTTTGTTAAACATACTTAGGAGACATAAAAAATTGTATGAAACTCTTAATGGTGTAGTTCCATTATCCGAATTAAATTTTTATTCGTAATAAACAAAATACGAAGGCTAAAGTATCATGCATGAAGGAGTTCCCTTAAAAGTAAATAACAAACTTCATCAGTTACAATATTTATCTTAAAGTATTAAACGAGTTTTTTAACATGATAAACGGAGTTCGGTTAAACAAAACTTCCGAGATATAAGAAATTGTATGAAACTCTTATGAGTGTGGTTCCATCCTACGAAGTAAAATATTGTTCTTCATAAACCAAATACCGAGGCTAAAGTATTATGCATGAATGTAGTACCGTTAAAAGTATATAATAAACTTCACACGTAAGAGTATTTAGCATAAGCGTTTAAACGAGATTTATTACAAGATAAGAAATTATATGAAACTCTTACGGGTGTGGTTCCATCCAACTAAGTAAATTATTATTCGTAATAAACGAAATACCGAGGCTAAACTATCATACATGAAAGGAGTACCGTTAAAAGTATATAATAAACATCATACGTAAGTGTATTTAGCTTAAACTTTTAAATGGGTTTTATTACAAGATAACCGGAGCTTTGTTAAACAAACTTACGAGACATAGGAAATTGTATGAAACTCTTATTGGTGTAGTTCCATCATACGAATAAATTATTATTCGTAATAAACAAAATAAGAAGGCTAAAGTATCATGCATGAAAGGAGTACCCTTAAAAGTAAATATAAACTTCATCCGTTACAATATATCTTAAAGTATCAAACGAGTTTTTTTACATGATAAACGGAGATTGGTTAAACCAAACTTCCGAGATATAAGAAATTGTATGAAACTCTTATGAGTGTGGTTCCATCCTACGAAGTAAAATATTGTTCGTCATAAACCAAAAACCGTGGCTAAAGTATTATGCATGAATGGAGTACCGTTAAAAGTATATAATAAACTTTAAACATAAGAGTATTTAGCTTAAACTTTTAAACGAGTTTTATTACAAGATAACCGGAGCTTTGTTAAACAAACTTAGGAGACATAAGAAATTGTATGAAACTTTTATTGGTGTAGTTCCATCATACAAATTAAATTATTATTCGTAATAAACAAAATACGAAGGCTAAAGTATCACGCATGAAAGGAGTACCCTTAAAAGTAAATAACAAACTTCATCCGTTACAATATTTATCTTAAAGTATCAAACGAGTTTTTTTACATTATAAACGGAGTTCGGTTAAACAAAACTTCCGAGATATAAGAAATTATATGAAACTCTTACGGGTGTGGTTCCATCCAACGAAGTAAATTATTATTCGTAATAAACGAAATACCGAGGCTAAAGTATCATACATGAAAGGAGTACCGTTAAAAGTATATAATAAACATCATACGTAAGTGTATTTAGCTTAAACTTTTAAATGGGTTTTATTACAAGATAACCGGAGCTTTGTTAAACAAACTTACGAGACATAAGAAATTGTATGAAACTCTTATTGGTGTAGTTCCATCATACGAATAAATTATTATTCGTAATAAACAAAATACGAAGGCTAAAGTATCACGCATGAAAGGAGTACCCTTAAAAGTAAATAACAAACTTCATCCGTTACAATATTTATCTTAAAGTATCAAACGAGTTTTTTTACATTATAAACGGAGTTCGGTTAAACAAAACTTCCGAGATATAAGAAATTGTATGAAACTCTTATGAGTGTGGTTCCATCCTACGAAGTAAAATATTGTTCTTCATAAACCAAATACCGAGGCTAAAGTATTATGCATGAATGTAGTACCGTTAAAAGTATATAATAAACTTCACACGTAAGAGTATTTAGCATAAGCGTTTAAACGAGATTTATTACAAGATAAGAAATTATATGAAACTCTTACGGGTGTGGTTCCATCCAACGAAGTAAATTATTATTCGTAATAAACGAAATACCGAGGCTAAAGTATTATACATGAAAGGAGTACCGTTAAAAGTATATAATAAACATCATACGTAAGTGTATTTAGCTTAAACTTTTAAACGAGTTTGATTACAAGATAACCGGAGCTTTGTTAAACATACTTAGGAGACATAAAAAATTGTATGAAACTCTTAATGGTGTAGTTCCATTATCCGAATTAAATTTTTATTCGTAATAAACAAAATACGAAGGCTAAAGTATCATGCATGAAGGAGTTCCCTTAAAAGTAAATAACAAACTTCATCAGTTACAATATTTATCTTAAAGTATTAAACGAGTTTTTTAACATGATAAACGGAGTTCGGTTAAACAAAACTTCCGAGATATAAGAAATTGTATGAAACTCTTATGAGTGTGGTTCCATCCTACGAAGTAAAATATTGTTCTTCATAAACCAAATACCGAGGCTAAAGTATTATGCATGAATGTAGTACCGTTAAAAGTATATAATAAACTTCACACGTAAGAGTATTTAGCATAAGCGTTTAAACGAGATTTATTACAAGATAAGAAATTATATGAAACTCTTACGGGTGTGGTTCCATCCAACTAAGTAAATTATTATTCGTAATAAACGAAATACCGAGGCTAAACTATCATACATGAAAGGAGTACCGTTAAAAGTATATAATAAACATCATACGTAAGTGTATTTAGCTTAAACTTTTAAATGGGTTTTATTACAAGATAACCGGAGCTTTGTTAAACAAACTTACGAGACATAGGAAATTGTATGAAACTCTTATTGGTGTAGTTCCATCATACGAATAAATTATTATTCGTAATAAACAAAATAAGAAGGCTAAAGTATCATGCATGAAAGGAGTACCCTTAAAAGTAAATATAAACTTCATCCGTTACAATATATCTTAAAGTATCAAACGAGTTTTTTTACATGATAAACGGAGATTGGTTAAACCAAACTTCCGAGATATAAGAAATTGTATGAAACTCTTATGAGTGTGGTTCCATCCTACGAAGTAAAATATTGTTCGTCATAAACCAAAAACCGTGGCTAAAGTATTATGCATGAATGGAGTACCGTTAAAAGTATATAATAAACTTTAAACATAAGAGTATTTAGCTTAAACTTTTAAACGAGTTTTATTACAAGATAACCGGAGCTTTGTTAAACAAACTTAGGAGACATAAGAAATTGTATGAAACTTTTATTGGTGTAGTTCCATCATACAAATTAAATTATTATTCGTAATAAACAAAATACGAAGGCTAAAGTATCACGCATGAAAGGAGTACCCTTAAAAGTAAATAACAAACTTCATCCGTTACAATATTTATCTTAAAGTATCAAACGAGTTTTTTTACATGATAAACGGAGTTCGGTTAAACAAAACTTCCGAGATATAAGAAATTATATGAAACTCTTACGGGTGTGGTTCCATCCGACGAAGTAAATTATTATTCGTAATAAACGAAATACCGAGGCTAAAGTATCATACATGAAAGGAGTACCGTTAAAAGTATATAATAAACATCATACGTAAGTGTATTTAGCTTAAACTTTTAAATGGGTTTTATTACAAGATAACCGGAGCTTTGTTAAACAAACTTACGAGACATAAGAAATTGTATGAAACTCTTATTGGTGTAGTTCCATCATACGAATAAATTATTATTCGTAATAAACAAAATACGAAGGCTAAAGTATCACGCATGAAAGGAGTACCCTTAAAAGTAAATAACAAACTTCATCCGTTACAATATTTATCTTAAAGTATCAAACGAGTTTTTTTACATTATAAACGGAGTTCGGTTAAACAAAACTTCCGAGATATAAGAAATTGTATGAAACTCTTATGAGTGTGGTTCCATCCTACGAAGTAAAATATTGTTCTTCATAAACCAAATACCGAGGCTAAAGTATTATGCATGAATGTAGTACCGTTAAAAGTATATAATAAACTTCACACGTAAGAGTATTTAGCATAAGCGTTTAAACGAGATTTATTACAAGATAAGAAATTATATGAAACTCTTACGGGTGTGGTTCCATCCGACGAAGTAAATTATTATTCGTAATAAACGAAATACCGAGGCTAAAGTATTATACATGAAAGGAGTACCGTTAAAAGTATATAATAAACATCATACGTAAGTGTATTTAGCTTAAACTTTTAAACGAGTTTTATTACAAGATAACCGGAGCTTTGTTAAACATACTTAGGAGACATAAAAAATTGTATGAAACTCTTAATGGTGTAGTTCCATTATCCGAATTAAATTTTTATTCGTAATAAACAAAATACGAAGGCTAAAGTATCATGCATGAAGGAGTTCCCTTAAAAGTAAATAACAAACTTCATCAGTTACAATATTTATCTTAAAGTATTAAACGAGTTTTTTAACATGATAAACGGAGTTCGGTTAAACAAAACTTCCGAGATATAAGAAATTGTATGAAACTCTTATGAGTGTGGTTCCATCCTACGAAGTAAAATATTGTTCTTCATAAACCAAATACCGAGGCTAAAGTATTATGCATGAATGTAGTACCGTTAAAAGTATATAATAAACTTCACACGTAAGAGTATTTAGCATAAGCGTTTAAACGAGATTTATTACAAGATAAGAAATTATATGAAACTCTTACGGGTGTGGTTCCATCCAACGAAGTAAATTATTATTCGTAATAAACGAAATACTGAGGCTAAAGTATCATACATGAAAGGAGTACCGTTAAAAGTATATAATAAACATCATACGTAAGTGTATTTAGCTTAAACTTTTAAACGAGTTTGATTACAAGATAACCGGAGCTTTGTTAAACATACTTAGGAGACATAAAAAATTGTATGAAACTCTTAATGGTGTAGTTCCATTATCCGAATTAAATTTTTATTCGTAATAAACAAAATACGAAGGCTAAAGTATCATGCATGAAGGAGTTCCCTTAAAAGTAAATAACAAACTTCATCAGTTACAATATTTATCTTAAAGTATTAAACGAGTTTTTTAACATGATAAACGGAGTTCGGTTAAACAAAACTTCCGAGATATAAGAAATTGTATGAAACTCTTATGAGTGTGGTTCCATCCTACGAAGTAAAATATTGTTCTTCATAAACCAAATACCGAGGCTAAAGTATTATGCCTGAATGTAGTACCGTTAAAAGTATATAATAAACTTCACACGTAAGAATATTTAGCATATACGTTTAAACGAGTTTTATTACAAGATAAGAAATTATATGAAACTCTTACGGGTGTGGTTCCATCCAAAGAAGTAAATTATTATTCGTAATAAACGAAATACCGAGGCTAAACTATCATACATGAAAGGAGTACCGTTAAAAGTATATAATAAACATCATACGTAAGTGTATTTATCTTAAACTTTTAAATGGGTTTTATTACAAGATAACCGGAGCTTTGTTAAACAAACTTACGAGATATAAGAAATTGTATGAAACTCTTATGAGTGTGGTTCCATCATACGAAGTAAAATATTGTTCTTCATAAACCAAATACCGAGGCTAAAGTATTATGCATGAATGTAGTACCGTTAAAAGTATATAATAAACTTCACACGTAAGAGTATTTAGCATAAGCGTTTAAACGAGATTTATTACAAGATAAGAAATTATATGAAACTCTTACGGGTGTGGTTCCATCCAACGAAGTAAATTATTATTCGTAATAAACGAAATACCGAGGCTAAAGTATCATACATGAAAGGAGTACCGTTAAAAGTATATAATAAACATCATACGTAAGTGTATTTAGCTTAAACTTTTAAACGAGTTTGATTACAAGATAACCGGAGCTTTGTTAAACATACTTAGGAGACATAAAAAATTGTATGAAACTCTTAATGGTGTAGTTCCATTATCCGAATTAAATTTTTAGTCGTAATAAACAAAATACGAAGGCTAAAGTATCATGCATGAAGGAGTTCCCTTAAAAGTAAATAACAAACTTCATCAGTTACAATATTTATCTTAAAGTATTAAACGAGTTTTTTAACATGATAAACGGAGTTCGGTTAAACAAAACTTCCGAGATATAAGAAATTGTATGAAACTCTTATGAGTGTGGTTTCATCCTACGAAGTAAAATATTATTCTTCATAAACCAAATACCGAGGCTAAAGTATTATGCATGAATGTAGTACCGTTAAAAGTATATACCGTTAAAACTTCACACGTAAGAGTATTTAGCATATACGTTTAAACGAGTTTTATTACAAGATAAGAAATTATATGAAACTCTTACGGGTGTGGTTCCATCCAAAGAAGTAAATTATTATTCGTAATAAACGAAATACCGAGGCTAAACTATCATACATGAAAGGAGTACCGTTAAAAGTATATAATAAACATCATACGTAAGTGTATTTAGCTTAAACTTTTAAATGGGTTTTATTACAAGATAACCGGAGCTTTGTTAAACAAACTTACGAGACATAGGAAATTGTATGAAACTCTTATTGGTGTAGTTCCATCATACGAATAAATTATTATTCGTAATAAACAAAATAAGAAGCCTAAAGTATCATGCATGAAAGGAGTACCCTTAAAAGTAAATATAAACTTCATCCGTTACAATATATCTTAAAGTATCAAACGAGTTTTTTTACATGATAAACGGAGATTGGTTAAACCAAACTTCCGAGATATAAGAAATTGTATGAAACTCTTATGAGTGTGGTTCCATCCTACGAAGTAAAATATTGTTCGTCATAAACCAAAAACCGTGGCTAAAGTATTATGCATGAATGGAGTACCGTTAAAAGTATATAATAAACTTTAAACATAAGAGTATTTAGCTTAAACTTTTAAACGAGTTTTATTACAAGATAACCGTAGCTTTGTTAAACAAACTTAGGAGACATAAGAAATTGTATGAAACTTTTATTGGTGTAGTTCCATCATACAAATTAAATTATTATTCGTAATAAACAAAATACGAAGGCTAAAGTATCACGCATGAAAGGAGTACCCTTAAAAGTAAATAACAAACTTCATCCGTTACAATATTTATCTTAAAGTATCAAACGAGTTTTTTTACATGATAAATGGAGTTCGGTTAAACAAAACTTCCGATATATAAGAAATTGTATGAAACTCTTATGACTGTGGTTCTATCCTACGAAGTAAAATATTGTTCGTCATAAACCAAATACCGAGGCTAAAGTATTATGCATGAATGGAGTACCGTTAAAAGTATATAATAAACTTCACACGTAAGAGTATTTAGCATAAACTTATAAATGAGTTTTATTAAAAGATAAGAAATTATATGAAACTCTTACGGGTGTGGTTCCATCCAACGAAGTAAATTATTATTCGTAATAAACGAAATACCGAGGCTAAAGTATCATACATGAAAGGAGTACCGTTAAAAGTATATAATAAACATCATACGTAAGTGTATTTAGCTTAAACTTTTAAACGAGTTTTATTACAAGATAACCGGAGCTTTGTTAAACATACTTAGGAGACATAAAAAATTGTATGAAACTCTTAATGGTGTAGTTCAATCATACGAATTAAATTTTTAGTCGTAATAAACAAAATACGAAGGCTAAAGTATCATGCATGAAGGAGTTCCCTTAAAAGTAAATAACAAACTTCATCAGTTACAATATTTATCTTAAAGTATTAAACGAGTTTTTTAACATGATAAACGGAGTTCGGTTAAACAAAACTTCCGAGATATAAGAAATTGTATGAAACTCTTATGAGTGTGGTTTCATCCTACGAAGTAAAATATTATTCTTCATAAACCAAATACCGAGGCTAAAGTATTATGCATGAATGTAGTACCGTTAAAAGTATATAATAAACTTCACACGTAAGAGTATTTAGCATATACGTTTAAACGAGTTTTATTACAAGATAAGAAATTATATGAAACTCTTACGGGTGTGGTTCCATCCAAAGAAGTAAATTATTATTCGTAATAAACGAAATACCGAGGCTAAACTATCATACATGAAAGGAGTACCGTTAAAAGTATATAATAAACATCATACGTAAGTGTATTTAGCTTAAACTTTTAAATGGGTTTTATTACAAGATAACCGGAGCTTTGTTAAACAAACTTACGAGACATAGGAAATTGTATGAAACTCTTATTGGTGTAGTTCCATCATACGAATAAATTATTATTCGTAATAAACAAAATAAGAAGCCTAAAGTATCATGCATGAAAGGAGTACCCTTAAAAGTAAATATAAACTTCATCCGTTACAATATATCTTAAAGTATCAAACGAGTTTTTTTACATGATAAACGGAGATTGGTTAAACCAAACTTCCGAGATATAAGAAATTGTATGAAACTCTTATGAGTGTGGTTCCATCCTACGAAGTAAAATATTGTTCGTCATAAACCAAAAACCGTGGCTAAAGTATTATGCATGAATGGAGTACCGTTAAAAGTATATAATAAACTTTAAACATAAGAGTATTTAGCTTAAACTTTTAAACGAGTTTTATTACAAGATAACCGTAGCTTTGTTAAACAAACTTAGGAGACATAAGAAATTGTATGAAACTTTTATTGGTGTAGTTCCATCATACAAATTAAATTATTATTCGTAATAAACAAAATACGAAGGCTAAAGTATCACGCATGAAAGGAGTACCCTTAAAAGTAAATAACAAACTTCATCCGTTACAATATTTATCTTAAAGTATCAAACGAGTTTTTTTACATGATAAATGGAGTTCGGTTAAACAAAACTTCCGAGATATAAGAAATTGTATGAAACTCTTATGACTGTGGTTCTATCCTACGAAGTAAAATATTGTTCGTCATAAACCAAATACCGAGGCTAAAGTATTATGCATGAATGGAGTACCGTTAAAAGTATATAATAAACTTCACACGTAAGAGTATTTAGCATAAACTTATAAATGAGTTTTATTAAAAGATAAGAAATTATATGAAACTCTTACGGGTGTGGTTCCATCCAACGAAGTAAATTATTATTCGTAATAAACGAAATAGCGAGGCTAAAGTATCATACATGAAAGGAGTACCTTTAAAAGTATATAATAAACATCATACGTAACTGTATTTAGCTTAAACTTTTAAACGAGTTTTATTACAAGATAACCGGAGCTTTGTTAAACAAACTTAGGAGACATAAAAAATTGTATGAAACTCTTAATGGTGTAGTTCAATCATACGAATTAAATTTTTATTCGTAATAAACAAAATACGAAGGCTAAAGTATCATGCATGAAGGAGTTCCCTTAAAAGTAAATAACAAACTTCATCCGTTACAATATTTATCTTAAAGTATCAAACGAGTTTTTTTACATGATAAACGGAGTTCGGTTAAACAAAACTTCCGAGATATAAGAAATTGTATGAAACTCTTATGAGTGTGGTTCCATCCAATGAAGTAAATTATTATTCGTAATAAACGAAATACCGAGGCCAAAATATCATACATGAAAGGAGTACCGTTAAAAGTATATAATAAACATCATACGTAAGTGTATTTAGCCTAAACTTTTAAACGAGTTTTATTACAAGATAACCGGAGCTTTGTTAAACATACTTAGGAGACATAAAAAATTGTATGAAACTCTTAATGGTGTAGTTCCATCATACGAATTAAATTTTTATTCGTAATAAACAAAATACGAAGGCTAAAGTATCATGCATGAAGGAGTTCCCTTAAAGTAAATAACAAACTTCATCCGTTACAATATTTATCTTAACGTATCAAACGAGTTTTTTTACATGATAAACGGAGTTCGGTTAAACAAAACTTCTGAGATATAAGAAATTGTATGAAACTCTTATGAGTGTGGTTCCATCCTATGAAGTAAAATATTGTTCTTCATAAACCAAATACCGAGGCTAAAGTATTATGCATGAATGTAGTACCGTTAAAAGTATATAATAAACTTCACACGTAAGAGTATTTAGCATAAGCGTTTAAACGAGATTTATTACAAGATAAGAAATTATATGAAACTCTTACGGGTGTGGTTCCATCCAACGAAGTAAATTATTATTCGTAATAAACGAAATACCGAGGCCAAAATATCATACATGAAAGGAGTACCGTTAAAAGTATATAATAAACATCATACGTAAGTGTATTTAGCCTAAACTTTTAAACGAGTTTTATTACAAGATAACCGGAGCTTTGTTAAACATACTTAGGAGACATAAAAAATTGTATGAAACTCTTAATGGTGTAGTTCCATCATACGAATTAAATTTTTATTCGTAATAAACAAAATACGAAGGCTAAAGTATCATGCATGAAGGAGTTCCCTTAAAAGTAAATAACAAACTTCATCCGTTACAATATTTATCTTAAAGTATCAAACGAGTTTTTTTACATTATAAACGGAGTTCGGTTAAACAAAACTTCCGAGATATAAGAAATTGTATGAAACTCTTATGAGTGTGGTTCCATCCTATGAAGTAAAATATTGTTCTTCATAAACCAAATACCGAGGCTAAAGTATTCTGCATGAATGTAGTACCGTTAAAAGTATATAATAAACTTCACACGTAAGAGTATTTAGCATAAGCGTTTAAACGAGATTTATTACAAGATAAGAAATTATATGAAACTCTTACGGGTGTGGTTCCATCCAACGAAGTAAATTATTATTCGTAATAAACGAAATACCGAGGCCAAAATATCATACATGAAAGGAGTACCGTTAAAAGTATATAATAAACATCATACGTAAGTGTATTTAGCCTAAACTTTTAAACGAGTTTTATTACAAGATAACCGGAGCTTTGTTAAACATACTTAGGAGACATAAAAAATTGTATGAAACTCTTAATGGTGTAGTTCCATCATACGAATTAAATTTTTATTCGTAATAAACAAAATACAAAGGCTAAAGTATCATGCATGAAGGAGTTCCCTTAAAAGTAAATAACAAACTTCATCCGTTACAATATTTATCTTAAAGTATCAAACGAGTTTTTTTACATGATAAACGGAGTTCGGTTAAACAAAACTTCCGAGATATAAGAAATTGTATGAAACTCTTATGAGTGTGGTTCCATCCAATGAAGTAAATTATTATTCGTAATAAACGAAATACCGAGGCCAAAATATCATACATGAAAGGAGTACCGTTAAAAGTATATAATAAACATCATACGTAAGTGTATTTAGCCTAAACTTTTAAACGAGTTTTATTACAAGATAACCGGAGCTTTGTTAAACATACTTAGGAGACATAAAAAATTGTATGAAACTCTTAATGGTGTAGTTCCATCATACGAATTAAATTTTTATTCGTAATAAACAAAATACGAAGGCTAAAGTATCATGCATGAAGGAGTTCCCTTAAAAGTAAATAACAAACTTCATCCGTTACAATATTTATCTTAACGTATCAAACGAGTTTTTTTACATGATAAACGGAGTTCGGTTAAACAAAACTTCTGAGATATAAGAAATTGTATGAAACTCTTATGAGTGTGGTTCCATCCTATGAAGTAAAATATTGTTCTTCATAAACCAAATACCGAGGCTAAAGTATTATGCATGAATGTAGTACCGTTAAAAGTATATAATAAACTTCACACGTAAGAGTATTTAGCATAAGCGTTTAAACGAGATTTATTACAAGATAAGAAATTATATGAAACTCTTACGGGTGTGGTTCCATCCAACGAAGTAAATTATTATTCGTAATAAACGAAATACCGAGGCCAAAATATCATACATGAAAGGAGTACCGTTAAAAGTATATAATAAACATCATACGTAAGTGTATTTAGCCTAAACTTTTAAACGAGTTTTATTACAAGATAACCGGAGCTTTGTTAAACATACTTAGGAGACATAAAAAATTGTATGAAACTCTTAATGGTGTAGTTCCATCATACGAATTAAATTTTTATTCGTAATAAACAAAATACGAAGGCTAAAGTATCATGCATGAAGGAGTTCCCTTAAAAGTAAATAACAAACTTCATCCGTTACAATATTTATCTTAAAGTATCAAACGAGTTTTTTTACATGATAAACGGAGTTCGGTTAAACAAAACTTCCGAGATATAAGAAATTGTATGAAACTCTTATGAGTGTGGTTCCATCCAATGAAGTAAATTATTATTCGTAATAAACGAAATACCGAGGCCAAAATATCATACATGAAAGGAGTACCGTTAAAAGTATATAATAAACATCATACGTAAGTGTATTTAGCCTAAACTTTTAAACGAGTTTTATTACAAGATAACCGGAGCTTTGTTAAACATACTTAGGAGACATAAAAAATTGTATGAAACTCTTAATGGTGTAGTTCCATCATACGAATTAAATTTTTATTCGTAATAAACAAAATACGAAGGCTAAAGTATCATGCATGAAGGAGTTCCCTTAAAGTAAATAACAAACTTCATCCGTTACAATATTTATCTTAACGTATCAAACGAGTTTTTTTACATGATAAACGGAGTTCGGTTAAACAAAACTTCTGAGATATAAGAAATTGTATGAAACTCTTATGAGTGTGGTTCCATCCTATGAAGTAAAATATTGTTCTTCATAAACCAAATACCGAGGCTAAAGTATTATGCATGAATGTAGTACCGTTAAAAGTATATAATAAACTTCACACGTAAGAGTATTTAGCATAAGCGTTTAAACGAGATTTATTACAAGATAAGAAATTATATGAAACTCTTACGGGTGTGGTTCCATCCAACGAAGTAAATTATTATTCGTAATAAACGAAATACCGAGGCCAAAATATCATACATGAAAGGAGTACCGTTAAAAGTATATAATAAACATCATACGTAAGTGTATTTAGCCTAAACTTTTAAACGAGTTTTATTACAAGATAACCGGAGCTTTGTTAAACATACTTAGGAGACATAAAAAATTGTATGAAACTCTTAATGGTGTAGTTCCATCATACGAATTAAATTTTTATTCGTAATAAACAAAATACGAAGGCTAAAGTATCATGCATGAAGGAGTTCCCTTAAAAGTAAATAACAAACTTCATCCGTTACAATATTTATCTTAAAGTATCAAACGAGTTTTTTTACATGATAAACGGAGTTCGGTTAAACAAAACTTCCGAGATATAAGAAATTGTATGAAACTCTTATGAGTGTGGTTCCATCCAATGAAGTAAATTATTATTCGTAATAAACGAAATACCGAGGCCAAAATATCATACATGAAAGGAGTACCGTTAAAAGTATATAATAAACATCATACGTAAGTGTATTTAGCCTAAACTTTTAAACGAGTTTTATTACAAGATAACCGGAGCTTTGTTAAACATACTTAGGAGACATAAAAAATTGTATGAAACTCTTAATGGTGTAGTTCCATCATACGAATTAAATTTTTATTCGTAATAAACAAAATACGAAGGCTAAAGTATCATGCATGAAGGAGTTCCCTTAAAGTAAATAACAAACTTCATCCGTTACAATATTTATCTTAACGTATCAAACGAGTTTTTTTACATGATAAACGGAGTTCGGTTAAACAAAACTTCTGAGATATAAGAAATTGTATGAAACTCTTATGAGTGTGGTTCCATCCTATGAAGTAAAATATTGTTCTTCATAAACCAAATACCGAGGCTAAAGTATTATGCATGAATGTAGTACCGTTAAAAGTATATAATAAACTTCACACGTAAGAGTATTTAGCATAAGCGTTTAAACGAGATTTATTACAAGATAAGAAATTATATGAAACTCTTACGGGTGTGGTTCCATCCAACGAAGTAAATTATTATTCGTAATAAACGAAATACCGAGGCCAAAATATCATACATGAAAGGAGTACCGTTAAAAGTATATAATAAACATCATACGTAAGTGTATTTAGCCTAAACTTTTAAACGAGTTTTATTACAAGATAACCGGAGCTTTGTTAAACATACTTAGGAGACATAAAAAATTGTATGAAACTCTTAATGGTGTAGTTCCATCATACGAATTAAATTTTTATTCGTAATAAACAAAATACGAAGGCTAAAGTATCATGCATGAAGGAGTTCCCTTAAAAGTAAATAACAAACTTCATCCGTTACAATATTTATCTTAAAGTATCAAACGAGTTTTTTTACATTATAAACGGAGTTCGGTTAAACAAAACTTCCGAGATATAAGAAATTGTATGAAACTCTTATGAGTGTGGTTCCATCCTATGAAGTAAAATATTGTTCTTCATAAACCAAATACCGAGGCTAAAGTATTCTGCATGAATGTAGTACCGTTAAAAGTATATAATAAACTTCACACGTAAGAGTATTTAGCATAAGCGTTTAAACGAGATTTATTACAAGATAAGAAATTATATGAAACTCTTACGGGTGTGGTTCCATCCAACGAAGTAAATTATTATTCGTAATAAACGAAATACCGAGGCCAAAATATCATACATGAAAGGAGTACCGTTAAAAGTATATAATAAACATCATACGTAAGTGTATTTAGCCTAAACTTTTAAACGAGTTTTATTACAAGATAACCGGAGCTTTGTTAAACATACTTAGGAGACATAAAAAATTGTATGAAACTCTTAATGGTGTAGTTCCATCATACGAATTAAATTTTTATTCGTAATAAACAAAATACGAAGGCTAAAGTATCATGCATGAAGGAGTTCCCTTAAAGTAAATAACAAACTTCATCCGTTACAATATTTATCTTAACGTATCAAACGAGTTTTTTTACATGATAAACGGAGTTCGGTTAAACAAAACTTCTGAGATATAAGAAATTGTATGAAACTCTTATGAGTGTGGTTCCATCCTATGAAGTAAAATATTGTTCTTCATAAACCAAATACCGAGGCTAAAGTATTATGCATGAATGTAGTACCGTTAAAAGTATATAATAAACTTCACACGTAAGAGTATTTAGCATAAGCGTTTAAACGAGATTTATTACAAGATAAGAAATTATATGAAACTCTTACGGGTGTGGTTCCATCCAACGAAGTAAATTATTATTCGTAATAAACGAAATACCGAGGCCAAAATATCATACATGAAAGGAGTACCGTTAAAAGTATATAATAAACATCATACGTAAGTGTATTTAGCCTAAACTTTTAAACGAGTTTTATTACAAGATAACCGGAGCTTTGTTAAACATACTTAGGAGACATAAAAAATTGTATGAAACTCTTAATGGTGTAGTTCCATCATACGAATTAAATTTTTATTCGTAATAAACAAAATACGAAGGCTAAAGTATCATGCATGAAGGAGTTCCCTTAAAAGTAAATAACAAACTTCATCCGTTACAATATTTATCTTAAAGTATCAAACGAGTTTTTTTACATGATAAACGGAGTTCGGTTAAACAAAACTTCCGAGATATAAGAAATTGTATGAAACTCTTATGAGTGTGGTTCCATCCAATGAAGTAAATTATTATTCGTAATAAACGAAATACCGAGGCCAAAATATCATACATGAAAGGAGTACCGTTAAAAGTATATAATAAACATCATACGTAAGTGTATTTAGCCTAAACTTTTAAACGAGTTTTATTACAAGATAACCGGAGCTTTGTTAAACATACTTAGGAGACATAAAAAATTGTATGAAACTCTTAATGGTGTAGTTCCATCATACGAATTAAATTTTTATTCGTAATAAACAAAATACGAAGGCTAAAGTATCATGCATGAAGGAGTTCCCTTAAAGTAAATAACAAACTTCATCCGTTACAATATTTATCTTAACGTATCAAACGAGTTTTTTTACATGATAAACGGAGTTCGGTTAAACAAAACTTCTGAGATATAAGAAATTGTATGAAACTCTTATGAGTGTGGTTCCATCCTATGAAGTAAAATATTGTTCTTCATAAACCAAATACCGAGGCTAAAGTATTATGCATGAATGTAGTACCGTTAAAAGTATATAATAAACTTCACACGTAAGAGTATTTAGCATAAGCGTTTAAACGAGATTTATTACAAGATAAGAAATTATATGAAACTCTTACGGGTGTGGTTCCATCCAACGAAGTAAATTATTATTCGTAATAAACGAAATACCGAGGCCAAAATATCATACATGAAAGGAGTACCGTTAAAAGTATATAATAAACATCATACGTAAGTGTATTTAGCCTAAACTTTTAAACGAGTTTTATTACAAGATAACCGGAGCTTTGTTAAACATACTTAGGAGACATAAAAAATTGTATGAAACTCTTAATGGTGTAGTTCCATCATACGAATTAAATTTTTATTCGTAATAAACAAAATACGAAGGCTAAAGTATCATGCATGAAGGAGTTCCCTTAAAAGTAAATAACAAACTTCATCCGTTACAATATTTATCTTAAAGTATCAAACGAGTTTTTTTACATTATAAACGGAGTTCGGTTAAACAAAACTTCCGAGATATAAGAAATTGTATGAAACTCTTATGAGTGTGGTTCCATCCTATGAAGTAAAATATTGTTCTTCATAAACCAAATACCGAGGCTAAAGTATTCTGCATGAATGTAGTACCGTTAAAAGTATATAATAAACTTCACACGTAAGAGTATTTAGCATAAGCGTTTAAACGAGATTTATTACAAGATAAGAAATTATATGAAACTCTTACGGGTGTGGTTCCATCCAACGAAGTAAATTATTATTCGTAATAAACGAAATACCGAGGCCAAAATATCATACATGAAAGGAGTACCGTTAAAAGTATATAATAAACATCATACGTAAGTGTATTTAGCCTAAACTTTTAAACGAGTTTTATTACAAGATAACCGGAGCTTTGTTAAACATACTTAGGAGACATAAAAAATTGTATGAAACTCTTAATGGTGTAGTTCCATCATACGAATTAAATTTTTATTCGTAATAAACAAAATACAAAGGCTAAAGTATCATGCATGAAGGAGTTCCCTTAAAAGTAAATAACAAACTTCATCCGTTACAATATTTATCTTAAAGTATCAAACGAGTTTTTTTACATGATAAACGGAGTTCGGTTAAACAAAACTTCCGAGATATAAGAAATTGTATGAAACTCTTATGAGTGTGGTTCCATCCTATGAAGTAAAATATTGTTCTTCATAAACCAAATACCGAGGCTAAAGTATTATGCATGAATGTAGTACCGTTAAAAGTATATAATAAACTTCACACGTAAGAGTATTTAGCATAAGCGTTTAAACGAGATTTATTACAAGATAAGAAATTATATGAAACTCTTACGGGTGTGGTTCCATCCAACGAAGTAAATTATTATTCGTAATAAACGAAATACCGAGGCCAAAATATCATACATGAAAGGAGTACCGTTAAAAGTATATAATAAACATCATACGTAAGTGTATTTAGCCTAAACTTTTAAACGAGTTTTATTACAAGATAACCGGAGCTTTGTTAAACATACTTAGGAGACATAAAAAATTGTATGAAACTCTTAATGGTGTAGTTCCATCATACGAATTAAATTTTTATTCGTAATAAACAAAATACGAAGGCTAAAGTATCATGCATGAAGGAGTTCCCTTAAAAGTAAATAACAAACTTCATCCGTTACAATATTTATCTTACAGTATCAAACGAGTTTTTTTACATGATAAACGGAGTTCGGTTAAACAAAACTTCCGAGATATAAGAAATTGTATGAAACTCTTATGAGTGTGGTTCCATCCAATGAAGTAAATTATTATTCGTAATAAACGAAATACCGAGGCCAAAATATCATACATGAAAGGAGTACCGTTAAAAGTATATAATAAACATCATACGTAAGTGTATTTAGCCTAAACTTTTAAACGAGTTTTATTACAAGATAACCGGAGCTTTGTTAAACATACTTAGGAGACATAAAAAATTGTATGAAACTCTTAATGGTGTAGTTCCATCATACGAATTAAATTTTTATTCGTAATAAACAAAATACGAAGGCTAAAGTATCATGCATGAAGGAGTTCCCTTAAAGTAAATAACAAACTTCATCCGTTACAATATTTATCTTAACGTATCAAACGAGTTTTTTTACATGATAAACGGAGTTCGGTTAAACAAAACTTCTGAGATATAAGAAATTGTATGAAACTCTTATGAGTGTGGTTCCATCCTATGAAGTAAAATATTGTTCTTCATAAACCAAATACCGAGGCTAAAGTATTATGCATGAATGTAGTACCGTTAAAAGTATATAATAAACTTCACACGTAAGAGTATTTAGCATAAGCGTTTAAACGAGATTTATTACAAGATAAGAAATTATATGAAACTCTTACGGGTGTGGTTCCATCCAACGAAGTAAATTATTATTCGTAATAAACGAAATACCGAGGCCAAAATATCATACATGAAAGGAGTACCGTTAAAAGTATATAATAAACATCATACGTAAGTGTATTTAGCCTAAACTTTTAAACGAGTTTTATTACAAGATAACCGGAGCTTTGTTAAACATACTTAGGAGACATAAAAAATTGTATGAAACTCTTAATGGTGTAGTTCCATCATACGAATTAAATTTTTATTCGTAATAAACAAAATACGAAGGCTAAAGTATCATGCATGAAGGAGTTCCCTTAAAAGTAAATAACAAACTTCATCCGTTACAATATTTATCTTAAAGTATCAAACGAGTTTTTTTACATTATAAACGGAGTTCGGTTAAACAAAACTTCCGAGATATAAGAAATTGTATGAAACTCTTATGAGTGTGGTTCCATCCTATGAAGTAAAATATTGTTCTTCATAAACCAAATACCGAGGCTAAAGTATTCTGCATGAATGTAGTACCGTTAAAAGTATATAATAAACTTCACACGTAAGAGTATTTAGCATAAGCGTTTAAACGAGATTTATTACAAGATAAGAAATTATATGAAACTCTTACGGGTGTGGTTCCATCCAACGAAGTAAATTATTATTCGTAATAAACGAAATACCGAGGCCAAAATATCATACATGAAAGGAGTACCGTTAAAAGTATATAATAAACATCATACGTAAGTGTATTTAGCCTAAACTTTTAAACGAGTTTTATTACAAGATAACCGGAGCTTTGTTAAACATACTTAGGAGACATAAAAAATTGTATGAAACTCTTAATGGTGTAGTTCCATCATACGAATTAAATTTTTATTCGTAATAAACAAAATACAAAGGCTAAAGTATCATGCATGAAGGAGTTCCCTTAAAAGTAAATAACAAACTTCATCCGTTACAATATTTATCTTAAAGTATCAAACGAGTTTTTTTACATGATAAACGGAGTTCGGTTAAACAAAACTTCCGAGATATAAGAAATTGTATGAAACTCTTATGAGTGTGGTTCCATCCAATGAAGTAAATTATTATTCGTAATAAACGAAATACCGAGGCCAAAATATCATACATGAAAGGAGTACCGTTAAAAGTATATAATAAACATCATACGTAAGTGTATTTAGCCTAAACTTTTAAACGAGTTTTATTACAAGATAACCGGAGCTTTGTTAAACATACTTAGGAGACATAAAAAATTGTATGAAACTCTTAATGGTGTAGTTCCATCATACGAATTAAATTTTTATTCGTAATAAACAAAATACGAAGGCTAAAGTATCATGCATGAAGGAGTTCCCTTAAAAGTAAATAACAAACTTCATCCGTTACAATATTTATCTTAACGTATCAAACGAGTTTTTTTACATGATAAACGGAGTTCGGTTAAACAAAACTTCTGAGATATAAGAAATTGTATGAAACTCTTATGAGTGTGGTTCCATCCTATGAAGTAAAATATTGTTCTTCATAAACCAAATACCGAGGCTAAAGTATTATGCATGAATGTAGTACCGTTAAAAGTATATAATAAACTTCACACGTAAGAGTATTTAGCATAAGCGTTTAAACGAGATTTATTACAAGATAAGAAATTATATGAAACTCTTACGGGTGTGGTTCCATCCAACGAAGTAAATTATTATTCGTAATAAACGAAATACCGAGGCCAAAATATCATACATGAAAGGAGTACCGTTAAAAGTATATAATAAACATCATACGTAAGTGTATTTAGCCTAAACTTTTAAACGAGTTTTATTACAAGATAACCGGAGCTTTGTTAAACATACTTAGGAGACATAAAAAATTGTATGAAACTCTTAATGGTGTAGTTCCATCATACGAATTAAATTTTTATTCGTAATAAACAAAATACGAAGGCTAAAGTATCATGCATGAAGGAGTTCCCTTAAAAGTAAATAACAAACTTCATCCGTTACAATATTTATCTTAAAGTATCAAACGAGTTTTTTTACATTATAAACGGAGTTCGGTTAAACAAAACTTCCGAGATATAAGAAATTGTATGAAACTCTTATGAGTGTGGTTCCATCCTATGAAGTAAAATATTGTTCTTCATAAACCAAATACCGAGGCTAAAGTATTATGCATGAATGTAGTACCGTTAAAAGTATATAATAAACTTCACACGTAAGAGTATTTACCATAAGCGTTTAAACGAGATTTATTACAAGATAAGAAATTATATGAAACTCTTACGGGTGTGGTTCCATCCAACGAAGTAAATTATTATTCGTAATAAACGAAATACCGAGGCCAAAATATCATACATGAAAGGAGTACCGTTAAAAGTATATAATAAACATCATACGTAAGTGTATTTAGCCTAAACTTTTAAACGAGTTTTATTACAAGATAACCGGAGCTTTGTTAAACATACTTAGGAGACATAAAAAATTGTATGAAACTCTTAATGGTGTAGTTCCATCATACGAATTAAATTTTTATTCGTAATAAACAAAATACAAAGGCTAAAGTATCATGCATGAAGGAGTTCCCTTAAAAGTAAATAACAAACTTCATCCGTTACAATATTTATCTTAAAGTATCAAACGAGTATTTTTACATGATAAACGGAGTTCGGTTAAACAAAACTTCCGAGATATAAGAAATTGTATGAAACTCTTATGAGTGTGGTTCCATCCAATGAAGTAAATTATTATTCGTAATAAACGAAATACCGAGGCCAAAATATCATACATGAAAGGAGTACCGTTAAAAGTATATAATAAACATCATACGTAAGTGTATTTAGCCTAAACTTTTAAACGAGTTTTATTACAAGATAACCGGAGCTTTGTTAAACATACTTAGGAGACATAAAAAATTGTATGAAGCTCTTAATGGTGTAGTTCCATCATACGAATTAAATTTTTATTCGTAATAAACAAAATACGAAGGCTAAAGTATCATGCATGAAGGAGTTCCCTTAAAAGTAAATAACAAACTTCATCCGTTACAATATTTATCTTAACGTATCAAACGAGTTTTTTTACATGATAAACGGAGTTCGGTTAAACAAAACTTCTGAGATATAAGAAATTGTATGAAACTCTTATGAGTGTGGTTCCATCCTATGAAGTAAAATATTGTTCTTCATAAACCAAATACCGAGGCTAAAGTATTATGCATGAATGTAGTACCGTTAAAAGTATATAATAAACTTCACACGTAAGAGTATTTAGCATAAGCGTTTAAACGAGATTTATTACAAGATAAGAAATTATATGAAACTCTTACGGGTGTGGTTCCATCCAACGAAGTAAATTATTATTCGTAATAAACGAAATACCGAGGCCAAAATATCATACATGAAAGGAGTACCGTTAAAAGTATATAATAAACATCATACGTAAGTGTATTTAGCCTAAACTTTTAAACGAGTTTTATTACAAGATAACCGGAGCTTTGTTAAACATACTTAGGAGACATAAAAAATTGTATGAAACTCTTAATGGTGTAGTTCCATCATACGAATTAAATTTTTATTCGTAATAAACAAAATACGAAGGCTAAAGTATCATGCATGAAGGAGTTCCCTTAAAAGTAAATAACAAACTTCATCCGTTACAATATTTATCTTAAAGTATCAAACGAGTTTTTTTACATTATAAACGGAGTTCGGTTAAACAAAACTTCCGAGATATAAGAAATTGTATGAAACTCTTATGAGTGTGGTTCCATCCTATGAAGTAAAATATTGTTCTTCATAAACCAAATACCGAGGCTAAAGTATTATGCATGAATGTAGTACCGTTAAAAGTATATAATAAACTTCACACGTAAGAGTATTTAGCATAAGCATTTAAACGAGATTTATTACAAGATAAGAAATTATATGAAACTCTTACGGGTGTGGTTCCATCCAACGAAGTAAATTATTATTCGTAATAAACGAAATACCGAGGCCAAAATATCATACATGAAAGGAGTACCGTTAAAAGTATATAATAAACATCATACGTAAGTGTATTTAGCCTAAACTTTTAAACGAGTTTTATTACAAGATAACCGGAGCTTTGTTAAACATACTTAGGAGACATAAAAAATTGTATGAAACTCTTAATGGTGTAGTTCCATCATACGAATTAAATTTTTATTCGTAATAAACAAAATACAAAGGCTAAAGTATCATGCATGAAGGAGTTCCCTTAAAAGTAAATAACAAACTTCATCCGTTACAATATTTATCTTAAAGTATCAAACGAGTTTTTTTACATGATAAACGGAGTTCGGTTAAACAAAACTTCCGAGATATAAGAAATTGTATGAAACTCTTATGAGTGTGGTTCCATCCAATGAAGTAAATTATTATTCGTAATAAACGAAATACCGAGGCCAAAATATCATACATGAAAGGAGTACCGTTAAAAGTATATAATAAACATCATACGTAAGTGTATTTAGCCTAAACTTTTAAACGAGTTTTATTACAAGATAACCGGAGCTTTGTTAAACATACTTAGGAGACATAAAAAATTGTATGAAGCTCTTAATGGTGTAGTTCCATCATACGAATTAAATTTTTATTCGTAATAAACAAAATACGAAGGCTAAAGTATCATGCATGAAGGAGTTCCCTTAAAAGTAAATAACAAACTTCATCCGTTACAATATTTATCTTAACGTATCAAACGAGTTTTTTTACATGATAAACGGAGTTCGGTTAAACAAAACTTCTGAGATATAAGAAATTGTATGAAACTCTTATGAGTGTGGTTCCATCCTATGAAGTAAAATATTGTTCTTCATAAACCAAATACCGAGGCTAAAGTATTATGCATGAATGTAGTACCGTTAAAAGTATATAATAAACTTCACACGTAAGAGTATTTACCATAAGCGTTTAAACGAGATTTATTACAAGATAAGAAATTATATGAAACTCTTACGGGTGTGGTTCCATCCAACGAAGTAAATTATTATTCGTAATAAACGAAATACCGAGGCCAAAATATCATACATGAAAGGAGTACCGTTAAAAGTATATAATAAACATCATACGTAAGTGTATTTAGCCTAAACTTTTAAACGAGTTTTATTACAAGATAACCGGAGCTTTGTTAAACATACTTAGGAGACATAAAAAATTGTATGAAACTCTTAATGGTGTAGTTCCATCATACGAATTAAATTTTTATTCGTAATAAACAAAATACAAAGGCTAAAGTATCATGCATGAAGGAGTTCCCTTAAAAGTAAATAACAAACTTCATCCGTTACAATATTTATCTTAAAGTATCAAACGAGTATTTTTACATGATAAACGGAGTTCGGTTAAACAAAACTTCCGAGATATAAGAAATTGTATGAAACTCTTATGAGTGTGGTTCCATCCAATGAAGTAAATTATTATTCGTAATAAACGAAATACCGAGGCCAAAATATCATACATGAAAGGAGTACCGTTAAAAGTATATAATAAACATCATACGTAAGTGTATTTAGCCTAAACTTTTAAACGAGTTTTATTACAAGATAACCGGAGCTTTGTTAAACATACTTAGGAGACATAAAAAATTGTATGAAGCTCTTAATGGTGTAGTTCCATCATACGAATTAAATTTTTATTCGTAATAAACAAAATACGAAGGCTAAAGTATCATGCATGAAGGAGTTCCCTTAAAAGTAAATAACAAACTTCATCCGTTACAATATTTATCTTAACGTATCAAACGAGTTTTTTTACATGATAAACGGAGTTCGGTTAAACAAAACTTCTGAGATATAAGAAATTGTATGAAACTCTTATGAGTGTGGTTCCATCCTATGAAGTAAAATATTGTTCTTCATAAACCAAATACCGAGGCTAAAGTATTATGCATGAATGTAGTACCGTTAAAAGTATATAATAAACTTCACACGTAAGAGTATTTAGCATAAGCGTTTAAACGAGATTTATTACAAGATAAGAAATTATATGAAACTCTTACGGGTGTGGTTCCATCCAACGAAGTAAATTATTATTCGTAATAAACGAAATACCGAGGCCAAAATATCATACATGAAAGGAGTACCGTTAAAAGTATATAATAAACATCATACGTAAGTGTATTTAGCCTAAACTTTTAAACGAGTTTTATTACAAGATAACCGGAGCTTTGTTAAACATACTTAGGAGACATAAAAAATTGTATGAAACTCTTAATGGTGTAGTTCCATCATACGAATTAAATTTTTATTCGTAATAAACAAAATACGAAGGCTAAAGTATCATGCATGAAGGAGTTCCCTTAAAAGTAAATAACAAACTTCATCCGTTACAATATTTATCTTAAAGTATCAAACGAGTTTTTTTACATTATAAACGGAGTTCGGTTAAACAAAACTTCCGAGATATAAGAAATTGTATGAAACTCTTATGAGTGTGGTTCCATCCTATGAAGTAAAATATTGTTCTTCATAAACCAAATACCGAGGCTAAAGTATTATGCATGAATGTAGTACCGTTAAAAGTATATAATAAACTTCACACGTAAGAGTATTTAGCATAAGCATTTAAACGAGATTTATTACAAGATAAGAAATTATATGAAACTCTTACGGGTGTGGTTCCATCCAACGAAGTAAATTATTATTCGTAATAAACGAAATACCGAGGCCAAAATATCATACATGAAAGGAGTACCGTTAAAAGTATATAATAAACATCATACGTAAGTGTATTTAGCCTAAACTTTTAAACGAGTTTTATTACAAGATAACCGGAGCTTTGTTAAACATACTTAGGAGACATAAAAAATTGTATGAAACTCTTAATGGTGTAGTTCCATCATACGAATTAAATTTTTATTCGTAATAAACAAAATACAAAGGCTAAAGTATCATGCATGAAGGAGTTCCCTTAAAAGTAAATAACAAACTTCATCCGTTACAATATTTATCTTAAAGTATCAAACGAGTTTTTTTACATGATAAACGGAGTTCGGTTAAACAAAACTTCCGAGATATAAGAAATTGTATGAAACTCTTATGAGTGTGGTTCCATCCAATGAAGTAAATTATTATTCGTAATAAACGAAATACCGAGGCCAAAATATCATACATGAAAGGAGTACCGTTAAAAGTATATAATAAACATCATACGTAAGTGTATTTAGCCTAAACTTTTAAACGAGTTTTATTACAAGATAACCGGAGCTTTGTTAAACATACTTAGGAGACATAAAAAATTGTATGAAGCTCTTAATGGTGTAGTTCCATCATACGAATTAAATTTTTATTCGTAATAAACAAAATACGAAGGCTAAAGTATCATGCATGAAGGAGTTCCCTTAAAAGTAAATAACAAACTTCATCCGTTACAATATTTATCTTAACGTATCAAACGAGTTTTTTTACATGATAAACGGAGTTCGGTTAAACAAAACTTCTGAGATATAAGAAATTGTATGAAACTCTTATGAGTGTGGTTCCATCCTATGAAGTAAAATATTGTTCTTCATAAACCAAATACCGAGGCTAAAGTATTATGCATGAATGTAGTACCGTTAAAAGTATATAATAAACTTCACACGTAAGAGTATTTAGCATAAGCGTTTAAACGAGATTTATTACAAGATAAGAAATTATATGAAACTCTTACGGGTGTGGTTCCATCCAACGAAGTAAATTATTATTCGTAATAAACGAAATACCGAGGCCAAAATATCATACATGAAAGGAGTACCGTTAAAAGTATATAATAAACATCATACGTAAGTGTATTTAGCCTAAACTTTTAAACGAGTTTTATTACAAGATAACCGGAGCTTTGTTAAACATACTTAGGAGACATAAAAAATTGTATGAAACTCTTAATGGTGTAGTTCCATCATACGAATTAAATTTTTATTCGTAATAAACAAAATACGAAGGCTAAAGTATCATGCATGAAGGAGTTCCCTTAAAAGTAAATAACAAACTTCATCCGTTACAATATTTATCTTAAAGTATCAAACGAGTTTTTTTACATTATAAACGGAGTTCGGTTAAACAAAACTTCCGAGATATAAGAAATTGTATGAAACTCTTATGAGTGTGGTTCCATCCTATGAAGTAAAATATTGTTCTTCATAAACCAAATACCGAGGCTAAAGTATTATGCATGAATGTAGTACCGTTAAAAGTATATAATAAACTTGACACGTAAGAGTATTTAGCATAAGCATTTAAACGAGATTTATTACAAGATAAGAAATTATATGAAACTCTTACGGGTGTGGTTCCATCCAACGAAGTAAATTATTATTCGTAATAAACGAAATACCGAGGCCAAAATATCATACATGAAAGGAGTACCGTTAAAAGTATATAATAAACATCATACGTAAGTGTATTTAGCCTAAACTTTTAAACGAGTTTTATTACAAGATAACCGGAGCTTTGTTAAACATACTTAGGAGACATAAAAAATTGTATGAAACTCTTAATGGTGTAGTTCCATCATACGAATTAAATTTTTATTCGTAATAAACAAAATACAAAGGCTAAAGTATCATGCATGAAGGAGTTCCCTTAAAAGTAAATAACAAACTTCATCCGTTACAATATTTATCTTAAAGTATCAAACGAGTTTTTTTACATGATAAACGGAGTTCGGTTAAACAAAACTTCCGAGATATAAGAAATTGTATGAAACTCTTATGAGTGTGGTTCCATCCAATGAAGTAAATTATTATTCGTAATAAACGAAATACCGAGGCCAAAATATCATACATGAAAGGAGTACCGTTAAAAGTATATAATAAACATCATACGTAAGTGTATTTAGCCTAAACTTTTAAACGAGTTTTATTACAAGATAACCGGAGCTTTGTTAAACATACTTAGGAGACATAAAAAATTGTATGAAACTCTTAATGGTGTAGTTCCATCATACGAATTAAATTTTTATTCGTAATAAACAAAATACGAAGGCTAAAGTATCATGCATGAAGGAGTTCCCTTAAAAGTAAATAACAAACTTCATCCGTTACAATATTTATCTTAAAGTATCAAACGAGTTTTTTTACATGATAAACGGAGTTCGGTTAAACAAAACTTCCGAGATATAAGAAATTGTATGAAACTCTTATGAGTGTGGTTCCATCCAATGAAGTAAATTATTATTCGTAATAAACGAAATACCGAGGTCAAAATATCATACATGAAAGGAGTACCGTTAAAAGTATATAATAAACATCATACGTAAGTGTATTTAGCCTAAACTTTTAAACGAGTTTTATTACAAGATAACCGGAGCTTTGTTAATCATACTTAGGAGACATAAAAAATTGTATGAAACTCTTAATGGTGTAGTTCCATCATACGAATTAAATTTTTTTTCGTAATAAACAAAATACGAAGGCTAAAGTATCATGCATGAACGAGTTCCCTTAAAAGTAAATAACAAACTTCATCAGTTACAATATTTATCTTAAAGTATCAAACGAGTTTTTTTACATTATAAACGGAGTTCGGTTAAACAAAACTTCCGAGATATAAGAAATTGTATGAAACTCTTATGAGTGTGGTTCCATCCAATGAAGTAAATTATTATTCGTAATAAACGAAATACCGAGGCCAAAATATCATACATGAAAGGAGTACCGTTAAAAGTATATAATAAACATCATACATAAGTGTATTTAGCCTAAACTTTTAAACGAGTTTTATTACATGATAACCGGAGATTTGTTAAACATACTTAGGAGACATAAAAAATTGTATGAAACTCTTAATGGTGTAGTTCCATCATACGAATTAAATTTTTATTCGTAATAAACAAAATACGAAGACTAAAGTATCATGCATGAAGGAGTTCCCTTAAAAGTAAATAACAAACTTCATCCGTTACAATATTTATCTTAACGTATCAAACGAGTTTTTTTACATGATAAACGGAGTTCGGTTAAACAAAACTTCTGAGATATAAGAAATTGTATGAAACTCTTATGAGTGTGGTTCCATCCTATGAAGTAAAATATTGTTCTTCATAAACCAAATACCGAGGCTAAAGTATTATGCATGAATGTAGTACCGTTAAAAGTATATAATAAACTTCACACGTAAGAGTATTTAGCATAAGCGTTTAAACGAGATTTATTACAAGATAAGAAATTATATGAAACTCTTACGGGTGTGGTTCCATCCAACGAAGTAAATTATTATTCGTAATAAACGAAATACCGAGGCCAAAATATCATACATGAAAGGAGTACCGTTAAAAGTATATAATAAACATCATACGTAAGTGTATTTAGCCTAAACTTTTAAACGAGTTTTATTACAAGATAACCGGAGCTTTGTTAAACATACTTAGGAGACATAAAAAATTGTATGAAACTCTTAATGGTGTAGTTCCATCATACGAATTAAATTTTTATTCGTAATAAACAAAATACGAAGGCTAAAGTATCATGCATGAAGGAGTTCCCTTAAAAGTAAATAACAAACTTCATCCGTTACAATATTTATCTTAAAGTATCAAACGAGTTTTTTTACATTATAAACGGAGTTCGGTTAAACAAAACTTCCGAGATATAAGAAATTGTATGAAACTCTTATGAGTGTGGTTCCATCCTATGAAGTAAAATATTGTTCTTCATAAACCAAATACCGAGGCTAAAGTATTATGCATGAATGTAGTACCGTTAAAAGTATATAATAAACTTCACACGTAAGAGTATTTAGCATAAGCATTTAAACGAGATTTATTACAAGATAAGAAATTATATGAAACTCTTACGGGTGTGGTTCCATCCAACGAAGTAAATTATTATTCGTAATAAACGAAATACCGAGGCCAAAATATCATACATGAAAGGAGTACCGTTAAAAGTATATAATAAACATCATACGTAAGTGTATTTAGCCTAAACTTTTAAACGAGTTTTATTACAAGATAACCGGAGCTTTGTTAAACATACTTAGGAGACATAAAAAATTGTATGAAACTCTTAATGGTGTAGTTCCATCATACGAATTAAATTTTTATTCGTAATAAACAAAATACAAAGGCTAAAGTATCATGCATGAAGGAGTTCCCTTAAAAGTAAATAACAAACTTCATCCGTTACAATATTTATCTTAAAGTATCAAACGAGTTTTTTTACATGATAAACGGAGTTCGGTTAAACAAAACTTCCGAGATATAAGAAATTGTATGAAACTCTTATGAGTGTGGTTCCATCCAATGAAGTAAATTATTATTCGTAATAAACGAAATACCGAGGCCAAAATATCATACATGAAAGGAGTACCGTTAAAAGTATATAATAAACATCATACGTAAGTGTATTTAGCCTAAACTTTTAAACGAGTTTTATTACAAGATAACCGGAGCTTTGTTAAACATACTTAGGAGACATAAAAAATTGTATGAAACTCTTAATGGTGTAGTTCCATCATACGAATTAAATTTTTTTTCGTAATAAACAAAATACGAAGGCTAAAGTATCATGCATGAAGGAGTTCCCTTAAAAGTAAATAACAAACTTCATCAGTTACAATATTTATCTTAAAGTATCAAACGAGTTTTTTTACATGATAAACGGAGTTCGGTTAAACAAAACTTCCGAGATATAAGAAATTGTATGAAACTCTTATGAGTGTGGTTCCATCCAATGAAGTAAATTATTATTCGTAATAAACGAAATACCGAGGCCAAAATATCATACATGAAAGGAGTACCGTTAAAAGTATATAATAAACATCATACGTAAGTGTATTTAGCCTAAACTTTTAAACGAGTTTTATTACAAGATAACCGGAGCTTTGTTAAACATACTTAGGAGACATAAAAAATTGTATGAAACTCTTAATGGTGTAGTTCCATCATACGAATTAAATTTTTATTCGTAATAAACAAAATACGAAGGCTAAAGTATCATGCATGAAGGAGTTCCCTTAAAAGTAAATAACAAACTTCATCCGTTACAATATTTATCTTAAAGTATCAAACGAGTTTTTTTACATGATAAACGGAGTTCGGTTAAACAAAACTTCCGAGATATAAGAAATTGTATGAAACTCTTATGAGTGTGGTTCCATCCAATGAAGTAAATTATTATTCGTAATAAACGAAATACCGAGGCCAAAATATCATACATGAAAGGAGTACCGTTAAAAGTATATAATAAACATCATACGTAAGTGTATTTAGCCTAAACTTTTAAACGAGTTTTATTACAAGATAACCGGAGCTTTGTTAAACATACTTAGGAGACATAAAAAATTGTATGAAACTCTTAATGGTGTAGTTCCATCATACGAATTAAATTTTTTTTCGTAATAAACAAAATACGAAGGCTAAAGTATCATGCATGAACGAGTTCCCTTAAAAGTAAATAACAAACTTCATCCGTTACAATATTTATCCTAAAGTATCAAACGAGTTTTTTTACATTATAAACGGAGTTCGGTTAAACAAAACTTCCGAGATATAAGAAATTGTATGAAACTCTTATGAGTGTGGTTCCATCCTATGAAGTAAAATATTGTTCTTCATAAACCAAATACCGAGGCTAAAGTATTATGCATGAATGTAGTACCGTTAAAAGTATATAATAAACTTCACACGTAAGAGTATTTAGCATAAGCGTTTAAACGAGATTTGTTACAAGATAAGAAATTATATGAAACTCTTACGGGTGTGGTTCCATCCAACGAAGTAAATTAATAAACGAAATACCGAGGCCAAAATATCATACATGAAAGGAGTACCGTTAAAAGTATATAATAAACATCATACGTAAGTGTATTTAGCCTAAACTTTTAAACGAGTTTTATTACAAGATAACCGGAGCTTTGTTAAACATACTTAGGAGACATAAAAAATTGTATGAAACTCTTAATGGTGTAGTTCCATCATACGAATTAAATTTTTATTCGTAATAAACAAAATACGAAGGCTAAAGTATCATGCATGAAGGAGTTCCCTTAAAAGTAAATAACAAACTTCATCCGTTACAATATTTATCTTAAAGTATCAAACGAGTTTTTTTACATGATAAACGGAGTTCGGTTAAACAAAACTTCCGAGATATAAGAAATTGTATGAAACTCTTATGAGTGTGGTTCCATCCAATGAAGTAAATTATTATTCGTAATAAACGAAATACCGAGGCCAAAATATCATACATGAAAGGAGTACCGTTAAAAGTATATAATAAACATCATACGTAAGTGTATTTAGCCTAAACTTTTAAACGAGTTTTATTACAAGATAACCGGAGCTTTGTTAAACATACTTAGGAGACATAAAAAATTGTATGAAACTCTTAATGGTGTAGTTCCATCATACGAATTAAATTTTTATTCGTAATAAACAAAATACGAAGGCTAAAGTATCATGCATGAAGGAGTTCCCTTAAAAGTAAATAACAAACTTCATCCGTTACAATATTTATCTTAAAGTATCAAACGAGTTTTTTTACATGATAAACGGAGTTCGGTTAAACAAAACTTCCGAGATATAAGAAATTGTATGAAACTCTTATGAGTGTGGTTCCATCCAATGAAGTAAATTATTATTCGTAATAAACGAAATACCGAGGCCAAAATATCATACATGAAAGGAGTACCGTTAAAAGTATATAATAAACATCATACGTAAGTGTATTTAGCCTAAACTTTTAAACGAGTTTTATTACAAGATAACCGGAGCTTTGTTAAACATACTTAGGAGACATAAAAAATTGTATGAAACTCTTAATGGTGTAGTTCCATCATACGAATTAAATTTTTTTTCGTAATAAACAAAATACGAAGGCTAAAGTATCATGCATGAAGGAGTTCCCTTAAAAGTAAATAACAAACTTCATCAGTTACAATATTTATCTTAAAGTATCAAACGAGTTTTTTTACATGATAAACGGAGTTCGGTTAAACAAAAC
This sequence comes from Chamaenerion angustifolium, assembly GCA_946814005.1. Classification (NCBI taxonomy): domain Eukaryota; kingdom Viridiplantae; phylum Streptophyta; class Magnoliopsida; order Myrtales; family Onagraceae; genus Chamaenerion; species Chamaenerion angustifolium. The sequence goes on along the minus strand of OX328277.1, from coordinate 15,938,390 downwards.
TTCCGAGATATAAGAAATTGTATGAAACTCTTATGAGTGTGGTTCCATCCAATGAAGTAAATTATTATTCGTAATAAACGAAATACCGAGGCCAAAATATCATACATGAAAGGAGTACCGTTAAAAGTATATAATAAACATCATACGTAAGTGTATTTAGCCTAAACTTTTAAACGAGTTTTATTACAAGATAACCGGAGCTTTGTTAAACATACTTAGGAGACATAAAAAATTGTATGAAACTCTTAATGGTGTAGTTCCATCATACGAATTAAATTTTTATTCGTAATAAACAAAATACGAAGGCTAAAGTATCATGCATGAAGGAGTTCCCTTAAAAGTAAATAACAAACTTCATCCGTTACAATATTTATCTTAAAGTATCAAACGAGTTTTTTTACATGATAAACGGAGTTCGGTTAAACAAAACTTCCGAGATATAAGAAATTGTATGAAACTCTTATGAGTGTGGTTCCATCCAATGAAGTAAATTATTATTCGTAATAAACGAAATACCGAGGCCAAAATATCATACATGAAAGGAGTACCGTTAAAAGTATATAATAAACATCATACGTAAGTGTATTTAGCCTAAACTTTTAAACGAGTTTTATTACAAGATAACCGGAGCTTTGTTAAACATACTTAGGAGACATAAAAAATTGTATGAAACTCTTAATGGTGTAGTTCCATCATACGAATTAAATTTTTTTTCGTAATAAACAAAATACGAAGGCTAAAGTATCATGCATGAAGGAGTTCCCTTAAAAGTAAATAACAAACTTCATCAGTTACAATATTTATCTTAAAGTATCAAACGAGTTTTTTTACATTATAAACGGAGTTCGGTTAAACAAAACTTCCGAGATATAAGAAATTGTATGAAACTCTTATGAGTGTGGTTCCATCCTATGAAGTAAAATATTGTTCTTCATAAACCAAATACCGAGGCTAAAGTATTATGCATGAATGTAGTACCGTTAAAAGTATATAATAAACTTCACACGTAAGAGTATTTAGCATAAGCGTTTAAACGAGATTTATTACAAGATAAGAAATTATATGAAACTCTTACGGGTGTGGTTCCATCCAACGAAGTAAATTAATAAACGAAATACCGAGGCCAAAATATCATACATGAAAGGAGTACCGTTAAAAGTATATAATAAACATCATACGTAAGTGTATTTAGCCTAAACTTTTAAACGAGTTTTATTACAAGATAACCGGAGCTTTGTTAAACATACTTAGGAGACATAAAAAATTGTATGAAACTCTTAATGGTGTAGTTCCATCATACGAATTAAATTTTTATTCGTAATAAACAAAATACGAAGGCTAAAGTATCATGCATGAAGGAGTTCCCTTAAAAGTAAATAACAAACTTCATCCGTTACAATATTTATCTTAAAGTATCAAACGAGTTTTTTTACATGATAAACGGAGTTCGGTTAAACAAAACTTCCGAGATATAAGAAATTGTATGAAACTCTTATGAGTGTGGTTCCATCCAATGAAGTAAATTATTATTCGTAATAAACGAAATACCGAGGCCAAAATATCATACATGAAAGGAGTACCGTTAAAAGTATATAATAAACATCATACGTAAGTGTATTTAGCCTAAACTTTTAAACGAGTTTTATTACAAGATAACCGGAGCTTTGTTAAACATACTTAGGAGACATAAAAAATTGTATGAAACTCTTAATGGTGTAGTTCCATCATACGAATTAAATTTTTTTTCGTAATAAACAAAATACGAAGGCTAAAGTATCATGCATGAAGGAGTTCCCTTAAAAGTAAATAACAAACTTCATCAGTTACAATATTTATCTTAAAGTATCAAACGAGTTTTTTTACATTATAAACGGAGTTCGGTTAAACAAAACTTCCGAGATATAAGAAATTGTATGAAACTCTTATGAGTGTGGTTCCATCCTATGAAGTAAAATATTGTTCTTCATAAACCAAATACCGAGGCTAAAGTATTATGCATGAATGTAGTACCGTTAAAAGTATATAATAAACTTCACACGTAAGAGTATTTAGCATAAGCGTTTAAACGAGATTTATTACAAGATAAGAAATTATATGAAACTCTTACGGGTGTGGTTCCATCCAACGAAGTAAATTAATAAACGAAATACCGAGGCCAAAATATCATACATGAAAGGAGTACCGTTAAAAGTATATAATAAACATCATACGTAAGTGTATTTAGCCTAAACTTTTAAACGAGTTTTATTACAAGATAACCGGAGCTTTGTTAAACATACTTAGGAGACATAAAAAATTGTATGAAACTCTTAATGGTGTAGTTCCATCATACGAATTAAATTTTTATTCGTAATAAACAAAATACGAAGGCTAAAGTATCATGCATGAAGGAGTTCCCTTAAAAGTAAATAACAAACTTCATCCGTTACAATATTTATCTTAAAGTATCAAACGAGTTTTTTTACATGATAAACGGAGTTCGGTTAAACAAAACTTCCGAGATATAAGAAATTGTATGAAACTCTTATGAGTGTGGTTCCATCCAATGAAGTAAATTATTATTCGTAATAAACGAAATACCGAGGCCAAAATATCATACATGAAAGGAGTACCGTTAAAAGTATATAATAAACATCATACGTAAGTGTATTTAGCCTAAACTTTTAAACGAGTTTTATTACAAGATAACCGGAGCTTTGTTAAACATACTTAGGAGACATAAAAAATTGTATGAAACTCTTAATGGTGTAGTTCCATCATACGAATTAAATTTTTTTTCGTAATAAACAAAATACGAAGGCTAAAGTATCATGCATGAACGAGTAACCTTAAAAGTAAATAACAAACTTCATCAGTTACAATATTTATCTTAAAGTATCAAACGAGTTTTTTTACATTATAAACGGAGTTTGGTTAAACAAAACATCCGAGATATAAGAAATTGTATGAAACTCTTATGAGTGTGGTTCCATCCAATGAAGTAAATTATTATTCGTAATAAACGAAATACCGAGGCCAAAATATCATACATGAAAGGAGTACCGTTAAAAGTATATAATAAACATCATACGTAAGTGTATTTAGCCTAAACTTTTAAACGAGTTTTATTACAAGATAACCGGAGCTTTGTTAAACATACTTAGGAGACATAAAAAATTGTATGAAACTCTTAATGGTGTAGTTCCATCATACGAATTAAATTTTTATTCGTAATAAACAAAATACGAAGGCTAAAGTATCATGCATGAAGGAGTTCCCTTAAAAGTAAATAACAAACTTCATCCGTTACAATATTTATCTTAAAGTATCAAACGAGTTTTTTTACATGATAAACGGAGTTCGGTTAAACAAAACTTCCGAGATATAAGAAATTGTATGAAACTCTTATGAGTGTGGTTCCATCCAATGAAGTAAATTATTATTCGTAATAAACGAAATACCGAGGCCAAAATATCATACATGAAAGGAGTACCGTTAAAAGTATATAATAAACATCATACGTAAGTGTATTTAGCCTAAAATTTTAAACGAGTTTTATTACAAGATAACCGGAGCTTTGTTAAACATACTTAGGAGACATAAAAAATTGTATGAAACTCTTAATGGTGTAGTTCCATCATACGAATTAAATTTTTTTTCGTAATAAACAAAATACGAAGGCTAAAGTATCATGCATGAAGGAGTTCCCTTAAAAGTAAATAACAAACTTCATCAGTTACAATATTTATCTTAAAGTATCAAACGAGTTTTTTTACATTATAAACGGAGTTCGGTTAAACAAAACTTCCGAGATATAAGAAATTGTATGAAACTCTTATGAGTGTGGTTCCATCCTATGAAGTAAAATATTGTTCTTCATAAACCAAATACCGAGGCTAAAGTATTATGCATGAATGTAGTACCGTTAAAAGTATATAATAAACTTCACACGTAAGAGTATTTAGCATAAGCGTTTAAACGAGATTTATTACAAGATAAGAAATTATATGAAACTCTTACGGGTGTGGTTCCATCCAATGAAGTAAATTATTATTCGTAATAAACGAAATACCGAGGCCAAAATATCATACATGAAAGGAGTACCGTTAAAAGTATATAATAAACATCATACGTAAGTGTATTTAGCCTAAACTTTTAAACGAGTTTTATTACAAGATAACCGGAGCTTTGTTAAACATACTTAGGAGACATAAAAAATTGTATGAAACTCTTAATGGTGTAGTTCCATCATACGAATTAAATTTTTATTCGTAATAAACAAAATACGAAGGCTAAAGTATCATGCATGAAGGAGTTCCCTTAAAAGTAAATAACAAACTTCATCCGTTACAATATTTATCTTAAAGTATCAAACGAGTTTTTTTACATGATAAACGGAGTTCGGTTAAACAAAACTTCCGAGATATAAGAAATTGTATGAAACTCTTATGAGTGTGGTTCCATCCAATGAAGTAAATTATTATTCGTAATAAACGAAATACCGAGGCCAAAATATCATACATGAAAGGAGTACCGTTAAAAGTATATAATAAACATCATACGTAAGTGTATTTAGCCTAAACTTTTAAACGAGTTTTATTACAAGATAACCGGAGCTTTGTTAAACATACTTAGGAGACATAAAAAATTGTATGAAACTCTTAATGGTGTAGTTCCATCATACGAATTAAATTTTTTTTCGTAATAAACAAAATACGAAGGCTAAAGTATCATGCATGAACGAGTTCCCTTAAAAGTAAATAACAAACTTCATCAGTTACAATATTTATCTTAAAGTATCAAACGAGTTTTTTTACATTATAAACGGAGTTCGGTTAAACAAAACTTCCGAGATATAAGAAATTGTATGAAACTCTTATGAGTGTGGTTCCATCCTATGAAGTAAAATATTGTTCTTCATAAACCAAATACCGAGGCTAAAGTATTATGCATGAATGTAGTACCGTTAAAAGTATATAATAAACTTCACACGTAAGAGTATTTAGCATAAGCGTTTAAACGAGATTTATTACAAGATAAGAAATTATATGAAACTCTTACGGGTGTGGTTCCATCCAACGAAGTAAATTAATAAACGAAATACCGAGGCCAAAATATCATACATGAAAGGAGTACCGTTAAAAGTATATAATAAACATCATACGTAAGTGTATTTAGCCTAAACTTTTAAACGAGTTTTATTACAAGATAACCGGAGCTTTGTTAAACATACTTAGGAGACATAAAAAATTGTATGAAACTCTTAATGGTGTAGTTCCATCATACGAATTAAATTTTTATTCATAATAAACAAAATACAAAGGCTAAAGTATCATGCATGAAGGAGTTCCCTTAAAAGTAAATAACAAACTTCATCCGTTACAATATTTATCTTAAAGTATCAAACGAGTTTTTTTACATGATAAACGGAGTTCGGTTAAACAAAACTTCCGAGATATAAGAAATTGTATGAAACTCTTATGAGTGTGGTTCCATCCAATGAAGTAAATTATTATTCGTAATAAACGAAATACCGAGGCCAAAATATCATACATGAAAGGAGTACCGTTAAAAGTATATAATAAACATCATACGTAAGTGTATTTAGCCTAAACTTTTAAACGAGTTTTATTACAAGATAACCGGAGCTTTGTTAAACATACTTAGGAGACATAAAAAATTGTATGAAACTCTTAATGGTGTAGTTCCATCATACGAATTAAATTTTTTTTCGTAATAAACAAAATACGAAGGCTAAAGTATCATGCATGAAGGAGTTCCCTTAAAAGTAAATAACAAACTTCATCAGTTACAATATTTATCTTAAAGTATCAAACGAGTTTTTTTACATTATAAACGGAGTTCGGTTAAACAAAACTTCCGAGATATAAGAAATTGTATGAAACTCTTATGAGTGTGGTTCCATCCTATGAAGTAAAATATTGTTCTTCATAAACCAAATACCGAGGCTAAAGTATTATGCATGAATGTAGTACCGTTAAAAGTATATAATAAACTTCACACGTAAGAGTATTTAGCATAAGCGTTTAAACGAGATTTATTACAAGATAAGAAATTATATGAAACTCTTACGGGTGTGGTTCCATCCAACGAAGTAAATTAATAAACGAAATACCGAGGCCAAAATATCATACATGAAAGGAGTACCGTTAAAAGTATATAATAAACATCATACGTAAGTGTATTTAGCCTAAACTTTTAAACGAGTTTTATTACAAGATAACCGGAGCTTTGTTAAACATACTTAGGAGACATAAAAAATTGTATGAAACTCTTAATGGTGTAGTTCCATCATACGAATTAAATTTTTATTCGTAATAAACAAAATACGAAGGCTAAAGTATCATGCATGAAGGAGTTCCCTTAAAAGTAAATAACAAACTTCATCCGTTACAATATTTATCTTAAAGTATCAAACGAGTTTTTTTACATGATAAACGGAGTTCGGTTAAACAAAACTTCCGAGATATAAGAAATTGTATGAAACTCTTATGAGTGTGGTTCCATCCAATGAAGTAAATTATTATTCGTAATAAACGAAATACCGAGGCCAAAATATCATACATGAAAGGAGTACCGTTAAAAGTATATAATAAACATCATACGTAAGTGTATTTAGCCTAAACTTTTAAACGAGTTTTATTACAAGATAACCGGAGCTTTGTTAAACATACTTAGGAGACATAAAAAATTGTATGAAACTCTTAATGGTGTAGTTCCATCATACGAATTAAATTTTTTTTCGTAATAAACAAAATACGAAGGCTAAAGTATCATGCATGAACGAGTTCCCTTAAAAGTAAATAACAAACTTCATCAGTTACAATATTTATCTTAAAGTATCAAACGAGTTTTTTTACATTATAAACGGAGTTCGGTTAAACAAAACTTCCGAGATATAAGAAATTGTATGAAACTCTTATGAGTGTGGTTCCATCCTATGAAGTAAAATATTGTTCTTCATAAACCAAATACCGAGGCTAAAGTATTATGCATGAATGTAGTACCGTTAAAAGTATATAATAAACTTCACACGTAAGAGTATTTAGCATAAGCGTTTAAACGAGATTTATTACAAGATAAGAAATTATATGAAACTCTTACGGGTGTGGTTCCATCCAACGAAGTAAATTAATAAACGAAATACCGAGGCCAAAATATCATACATGAAAGGAGTACCGTTAAAAGTATATAATAAACATCATACGTAAGTGTATTTAGCCTAAACTTTTAAACGAGTTTTATTACAAGATAACCGGAGCTTTGTTAAACATACTTAGGAGACATAAAAAATTGTATGAAACTCTTAATGGTGTAGTTCCATCATACGAATTAAATTTTTATTCGTAATAAACAAAATACGAAGGCTAAAGTATCATGCATGAAGGAGTTCCCTTAAAAGTAAATAACAAACTTCATCCGTTACAATATTTATCTTAAAGTATCAAACGAGTTTTTTTACATGATAAACGGAGTTCGGTTAAACAAAACTTCCGAGATATAAGAAATTGTATGAAACTCTTATGAGTGTGGTTCCATCCAATGAAGTAAATTATTATTCGTAATAAACGAAATACCGAGGCCAAAATATCATACATGAAAGGAGTACCGTTAAAAGTATATAATAAACATCATACGTAAGTGTATTTAGCCTAAACTTTTAAACGAGTTTTATTACAAGATAACCGGAGCTTTGTTAAACATACTTAGGAGACATAAAAAATTGTATGAAACTCTTAATGGTGTAGTTCCATCATACGAATTAAATTTTTTTTCGTAATAAACAAAATACGAAGGCTAAAGTATCATGCATGAAGGAGTTCCCTTAAAAGTAAATAACAAACTTCATCAGTTACAATATTTATCTTAAAGTATCAAACGAGTTTTTTTACATTATAAACGGAGTTCGGTTAAACAAAACTTCCGAGATATAAGAAATTGTATGAAACTCTTATGAGTGTGGTTCCATCCTATGAAGTAAAATATTGTTCTTCATAAACCAAATACCGAGGCTAAAGTATTATGCATGAATGTAGTACCGTTAAAAGTATATAATAAACTTCACACGTAAGAGTATTTAGCATAAGCGTTTAAACGAGATTTATTACAAGATAAGAAATTATATGAAACTCTTACGGGTGTGGTTCCATCCAACGAAGTAAATTAATAAACGAAATACCGAGGCCAAAATATCATACATGAAAGGAGTACCGTTAAAAGTATATAATAAACATCATACGTAAGTGTATTTAGCCTAAACTTTTAAACGAGTTTTATTACAAGATAACCGGAGCTTTGTTAAACATACTTAGGAGACATAAAAAATTGTATGAAACTCTTAATGGTGTAGTTCCATCATACGAATTAAATTTTTATTCGTAATAAACAAAATACAAAGGCTAAAGTATCATGCATGAAGGAGTTCCCTTAAAAGTAAATAACAAACTTCATCCGTTACAATATTTATCTTAAAGTATCAAACGAGTTTTTTTACATGATAAACGGAGTTCGGTTAAACAAAACTTCCGAGATATAAGAAATTGTATGAAACTCTTATGAGTGTGGTTCCATCCAATGAAGTAAATTATTATTCGTAATAAACGAAATACCGAGGCCAAAATATCATACATGAAAGGAGTACCGTTAAAAGTATATAATAAACATCATACGTAAGTGTATTTAGCCTAAACTTTTAAACGAGTTTTATTACAAGATAACCGGAGCTTTGTTAAACATACTTAGGAGACATAAAAAATTGTATGAAACTCTTAATGGTGTAGTTCCATCATACGAATTAAATTTTTTTTCGTAATAAACAAAATACGAAGGCTAAAGTATCATGCATGAAGGAGTTCCCTTAAAAGTAAATAACAAACTTCATCAGTTACAATATTTATCTTAAAGTATCAAACGAGTTTTTTTACATTATAAACGGAGTTCGGTTAAACAAAACTTCCGAGATATAAGAAATTGTATGAAACTCTTATGAGTGTGGTTCCATCCTATGAAGTAAAATATTGTTCTTCATAAACCAAATACCGAGGCTAAAGTATTATGCATGAATGTAGTACCGTTAAAAGTATATAATAAACTTCACACGTAAGAGTATTTAGCATAAGCGTTTAAACGAGATTTATTACAAGATAAGAAATTATATGAAACTCTTACGGGTGTGGTTCCATCCAACGAAGTAAATTAATAAACGAAATACCGAGGCCAAAATATCATACATGAAAGGAGTACCGTTAAAAGTATATAATAAACATCATACGTAAGTGTATTTAGCCTAAACTTTTAAACGAGTTTTATTACAAGATAACCGGAGCTTTGTTAAACATACTTAGGAGACATAAAAAATTGTATGAAACTCTTAATGGTGTAGTTCCATCATACGAATTAAATTTTTATTCGTAATAAACAAAATACGAAGGCTAAAGTATCATGCATGAAGGAGTTCCCTTAAAAGTAAATAACAAACTTCATCCGTTACAATATTTATCTTAAAGTATCAAACGAGTTTTTTTACATGATAAACGGAGTTCGGTTAAACAAAACTTCCGAGATATAAGAAATTGTATGAAACTCTTATGAGTGTGGTTCCATCCAATGAAGTAAATTATTATTCGTAATAAACGAAATACCGAGGCCAAAATATCATACATGAAAGGAGTACCGTTAAAAGTATATAATAAACATCATACGTAAGTGTATTTAGCCTAAACTTTTAAACGAGTTTTATTACAAGATAACCGGAGCTTTGTTAAACATACTTAGGAGACATAAAAAATTGTATGAAACTCTTAATGGTGTAGTTCCATCATACGAATTAAATTTTTTTTCGTAATAAACAAAATACGAAGGCTAAAGTATCATGCATGAACGAGTTCCCTTAAAAGTAAATAACAAACTTCATCAGTTACAATATTTATCTTAAAGTATCAAACGAGTTTTTTTACATTATAAACGGAGTTCGGTTAAACAAAACTTCCGAGATATAAGAAATTGTATGAAACTCTTATGAGTGTGGTTCCATCCTATGAAGTAAAATATTGTTCTTCATAAACCAAATACCGAGGCTAAAGTATTATGCATGAATGTAGTACCGTTAAAAGTATATAATAAACTTCACACGTAAGAGTATTTAGCATAAGCGTTTAAACGAGATTTATTACAAGATAAGAAATTATATGAAACTCTTACGGGTGTGGTTCCATCCAACGAAGTAAATTAATAAACGAAATACCGAGGCCAAAATATCATACATGAAAGGAGTACCGTTAAAAGTATATAATAAACATCATACGTAAGTGTATTTAGCCTAAACTTTTAAACGAGTTTTATTACAAGATAACCGGAGCTTTGTTAAACATACTTAGGAGACATAAAAAATTGTATGAAACTCTTAATGGTGTAGTTCCATCATACGAATTAAATTTTTATTCGTAATAAACAAAATACGAAGGCTAAAGTATCATGCATGAAGGAGTTCCCTTAAAAGTAAATAACAAACTTCATCCGTTACAATATTTATCTTAAAGTATCAAACGAGTTTTTTTACATGATAAACGGAGTTCGGTTAAACAAAACTTCCGAGATATAAGAAATTGTATGAAACTCTTATGAGTGTGGTTCCATCCAATGAAGTAAATTATTATTCGTAATAAACGAAATACCGAGGCCAAAATATCATACATGAAAGGAGTACCGTTAAAAGTATATAATAAACATCATACGTAAGTGTATTTAGCCTAAACTTTTAAACGAGTTTTATTACAAGATAACTGGAGCTTTGTTAAACATACTTAGGAGACATAAAAAATTGTATGAAACTCTTAATGGTGTAGTTCCATCATACGAATTAAATTTTTATTCGTAATAAACAAAATACGAAGGCTAAAGTATCATGCATGAAGGAGTTCCCTTAAAAGTAAATAACAAACTTCATCCGTTACAATATTTATCTTAAAGTATCAAACGAGTTTTTTTACATGATAAACGGAGTTCGGTTAAACAAAACTTCCGAGATATAAGAAATTGTATGAAACTCTTATGAGTGTGGTTCCATCCAATGAAGTAAATTATTATTCGTAATAAACGAAATACCGAGGCCAAAATATCATACATGAAAGGAGTACCGTTAAAAGTATATAATAAACATCATACGTAAGTGTATTTAGCCTAAACTTTTAAACGAGTTTTATTACAAGATAACTGGAGCTTTGTTAAACATACTTAGGAGACATAAAAAATTGTATGAAACTCTTAATGGTGTAGTTCCATCATACGAATTAAATTTTTTTTCGTAATAAACAAAATACGAAGGCTAAAGTATCATGCATGAAGGAGTTCCCTTAAAAGTAAATAACAAACTTCATCAGTTACAATATTTATCTTAAAGTATCAAACGAGTTTTTTTACATTATAAACGGAGTTCGGTTAAACAAAACTTCCGAGATATAAGAAATTGTATGAAACTCTTATGAGTGTGGTTCCATCCTATGAAGTAAAATATTGTTCTTCATAAACCAAATACCGAGGCTAAAGTATTATGCATGAATGTAGTACCGTTAAAAGTATATAATAAACTTCACACGTAAGAGTATTTAGCATAAGCGTTTAAACGAGATTTATTACAAGATAAGAAATTATATGAAACTCTTACGGGTGTGGTTCCATCCAACGAAGTAAATTAATAAACGAAATACCGAGGCCAAAATATCATACATGAAAGGAGTACCGTTAAAAGTATATAATAAACATCATACGTAAGTGTATTTAGCCTAAACTTTTAAACGAGTTTTATTACAAGATAACCGGAGCTTTGTTAAACATACTTAGGAGACATAAAAAATTGTATGAAACTCTTAATGGTGTAGTTCCATCATACGAATTAAATTTTTATTCGTAATAAACAAAATACGAAGGCTAAAGTATCATGCATGAAGGAGTTCCCTTAAAAGTAAATAACAAACTTCATCCGTTACAATATTTATCTTAAAGTATCAAACGAGTTTTTTTACATGATAAACGGAGTTCGGTTAAACAAAACTTCCGAGATATAAGAAATTGTATGAAACTCTTATGAGTGTGGTTCCATCCAATGAAGTAAATTATTATTCGTAATAAACGAAATACCGAGGCCAAAATATCATACATGAAAGGAGTACCGTTAAAAGTATATAATAAACATCATACGTAAGTGTATTTAGCCTAAACTTTTAAACGAGTTTTATTACAAGATAACCGGAGCTTTGTTAAACATACTTAGGAGACATAAAAAATTGTATGAAACTCTTAATGGTGTAGTTCCATCATACGAATTAAATTTTTTTTCGTAATAAACAAAATACGAAGGCTAAAGTATCATGCATGAAGGAGTTCCCTTAAAAGTAAATAACAAACTTCATCAGTTACAATATTTATCTTAAAGTATCAAACGAGTTTTTTTACATTATAAACGGAGTTCGGTTAAACAAAACTTCCGAGATATAAGAAATTGTATGAAACTCTTATGAGTGTGGTTCCATCCTATGAAGTAAAATATTGTTCTTCATAAACCAAATACCGAGGCTAAAGTATTATGCATGAATGTAGTACCGTTAAAAGTATATAATAAACTTCACACGTAAGAGTATTTAGCATAAGCGTTTAAACGAGATTTATTACAAGATAAGAAATTATATGAAACTCTTACGGGTGTGGTTCCATCCAACGAAGTAAATTAATAAACGAAATACCGAGGCCAAAATATCATACATGAAAGGAGTACCGTTAAAAGTATATAATAAACATCATACGTAAGTGTATTTAGCCTAAACTTTTAAACGAGTTTTATTACAAGATAACCGGAGCTTTGTTAAACATACTTAGGAGACATAAAAAATTGTATGAAACTCTTAATGGTGTAGTTCCATCATACGAATTAAATTTTTATTCGTAATAAACAAAATACGAAGGCTAAAGTATCATGCATGAAGGAGTTCCCTTAAAAGTAAATAACAAACTTCATCCGTTACAATATTTATCTTAAAGTATCAAACGAGTTTTTTTACATGATAAACGGAGTTCGGTTAAACAAAACTTCCGAGATATAAGAAATTGTATGAAACTCTTATGAGTGTGGTTCCATCCAATGAAGTAAATTATTATTCGTAATAAACGAAATACCGAGGCCAAAATATCATACATGAAAGGAGTACCGTTAAAAGTATATAATAAACATCATACGTAAGTGTATTTAGCCTAAACTTTTAAACGAGTTTTATTACAAGATAACTGGAGCTTTGTTAAACATACTTAGGAGACATAAAAAATTGTATGAAACTCTTAATGGTGTAGTTCCATCATACGAATTAAATTTTTATTCGTAATAAACAAAATACGAAGGCTAAAGTATCATGCATGAAGGAGTTCCCTTAAAAGTAAATAACAAACTTCATCCGTTACAATATTTATCTTAAAGTATCAAACGAGTTTTTTTACATGATAAACGGAGTTCGGTTAAACAAAACTTCCGAGATATAAGAAATTGTATGAAACTCTTATGAGTGTGGTTCCATCCAATGAAGTAAATTATTATTCGTAATAAACGAAATACCGAGGCCAAAATATCATACATGAAAGGAGTACCGTTAAAAGTATATAATAAACATCATACGTAAGTGTATTTAGCCTAAACTTTTAAACGAGTTTTATTACAAGATAACCGGAGCTTTGTTAAACATACTTAGGAGACATAAAAAATTGTATGAAACTCTTAATGGTGTAGTTCCATCATACGAATTAAATTTTTTTTCGTAATAAACAAAATACGAAGGCTAAAGTATCATGCATGAAGGAGTTCCCTTAAAAGTAAATAACAAACTTCATCAGTTACAATATTTATCTTAAAGTATCAAACGAGTTTTTTTACATTATAAACGGAGTTCGGTTAAACAAAACTTCCGAGATATAAGAAATTGTATGAAACTCTTATGAGTGTGGTTCCATCCTATGAAGTAAAATATTGTTCTTCATAAACCAAATACCGAGGCTAAAGTATTATGCATGAATGTAGTACCGTTAAAAGTATATAATAAACTTCACACGTAAGAGTATTTAGCATAAGCGTTTAAACGAGATTTATTACAAGATAAGAAATTATATGAAACTCTTACGGGTGTGGTTCCATCCAACGAAGTAAATTAATAAACGAAATACCGAGGCCAAAATATCATACATGAAAGGAGTACCGTTAAAAGTATATAATAAACATCATACGTAAGTGTATTTAGCCTAAACTTTTAAACGAGTTTTATTACAAGATAACCGGAGCTTTGTTAAACATACTTAGGAGACATAAAAAATTGTATGAAACTCTTAATGGTGTAGTTCCATCATACGAATTAAATTTTTATTCGTAATAAACAAAATACGAAGGCTAAAGTATCATGCATGAAGGAGTTCCCTTAAAAGTAAATAACAAACTTCATCCGTTACAATATTTATCTTAAAGTATCAAACGAGTTTTTTTACATGATAAACGGAGTTCGGTTAAACAAAACTTCCGAGATATAAGAAATTGTATGAAACTCTTATGAGTGTGGTTCCATCCAATGAAGTAAATTATTATTCGTAATAAACGAAATACCGAGGCCAAAATATCATACATGAAAGGAGTACCGTTAAAAGTATATAATAAACATCATACGTAAGTGTATTTAGCCTAAACTTTTAAACGAGTTTTATTACAAGATAACCGGAGCTTTGTTAAACATACTTAGGAGACATAAAAAATTGTATGAAACTCTTAATGGTGTAGTTCCATCATACGAATTAAATTTTTTTTCGTAATAAACAAAATACGAAGGCTAAAGTATCATGCATGAACGAGTTCCCTTAAAAGTAAATAACAAACTTCATCAGTTACAATATTTATCTTAAAGTATCAAACGAGTTTTTTTACATTATAAACGGAGTTCGGTTAAACAAAACTTCCGAGATATAAGAAATTGTATGAAACTCTTATGAGTGTGGTTCCATCCTATGAAGTAAAATATTGTTCTTCATAAACCAAATACCGAGGCTAAAGTATTATGCATGAATGTAGTACCGTTAAAAGTATATAATAAACTTCACACGTAAGAGTATTTAGCATAAGCGTTTAAACGAGATTTATTACAAGATAAGAAATTATATGAAACTCTTACGGGTGTGGTTCCATCCAACGAAGTAAATTAATAAACGAAATACCGAGGCCAAAATATCATACATGAAAGGAGTACCGTTAAAAGTATATAATAAACATCATACGTAAGTGTATTTAGCCTAAACTTTTAAACGAGTTTTATTACAAGATAACCGGAGCTTTGTTAAACATACTTAGGAGACATAAAAAATTGTATGAAACTCTTAATGGTGTAGTTCCATCATACGAATTAAATTTTTATTCGTAATAAACAAAATACGAAGGCTAAAGTATCATGCATGAAGGAGTTCCCTTAAAAGTAAATAACAAACTTCATCCGTTACAATATTTATCTTAAAGTATCAAACGAGTTTTTTTACATGATAAACGGAGTTCGGTTAAACAAAACTTCCGAGATATAAGAAATTGTATGAAACTCTTATGAGTGTGGTTCCATCCAATGAAGTAAATTATTATTCGTAATAAACGAAATACCGAGACCAAAATATCATACATGAAAGGAGTACCGTTAAAAGTATATAATAAACATCATACGTAAGTGTATTTAGCCTAAACTTTTAAACGAGTTTTATTACAAGATAACCGGAGCTTTGTTAAACATACTTAGGAGACATAAAAAATTGTATGAAACTCTTAATGGTGTAGTTCCATCATACGAATTAAATTTTTTTTCGTAATAAACAAAATACGAAGGCTAAAGTATCATGCATGAACGAGTTCCCTTAAAAGTAAATAACAAACTTCATCAGTTACAATATTTATCTTAAAGTATCAAACGAGTTTTTTTACATTATAAACGGAGTTCGGTTAAACAAAACATCCGAGATATAAGAAATTGTATGAAACTCTTATGAGTGTGGTTCCATCCTATGAAGTAAAATATTGTTCTTCATAAACCAAATACCGAGGCTAAAGTATTATGCATGAATGTAGTACCGTTAAAAGTATATAATAAACTTCACACGTAAGAGTATTTAGCATAAGCGTTTAAACGAGATTTATTACAAGATAAGAAATTATATGAAACTCTTACGGGTGTGGTTCCATCCAACGAAGTAAATTAATAAACGAAATACCGAGGCCAAAATATCATACATGAAAGGAGTACCGTTAAAAGTATATAATAAACATCATACGTAAGTGTATTTAGCCTAAACTTTTAAACGAGTTTTATTACAAGATAACCGGAGCTTTGTTAAACATACTTAGGAGACATAAAAAATTGTATGAAACTCTTAATGGTGTAGTTCCATCATACGAATTAAATTTTTATTCGTAATAAACAAAATACGAAGGCTAAAGTATCATGCATGAAGGAGTTCCCTTAAAAGTAAATAACAAACTTCATCCGTTACAATATTTATCTTAAAGTATCAAACGAGTTTTTTTACATGATAAACGGAGTTCGGTTAAACAAAACTTCCGAGATATAAGAAATTGTATGAAACTCTTATGAGTGTGGTTCCATCCAATGAAGTAAATTATTATTCGTAATAAACGAAATACCGAGGCCAAAATATCATACATGAAAGGAGTACCGTTAAAAGTATATAATAAACATCATACGTAAGTGTATTTAGCCTAAACTTTTAAACGAGTTTTATTACAAGATAACTGGAGCTTTGTTAAACATACTTAGGAGACATAAAAAATTGTATGAAACTCTTAATGGTGTAGTTCCATCATACGAATTAAATTTTTATTCGTAATAAACAAAATACGAAGGCTAAAGTATCATGCATGAACGAGTTCCCTTAAAAGTAAATAACAAACTTCATCAGTTACAATATTTATCTTAAAGTATCAAACGAGTTTTTTTACATTATAAACGGAGTTCGGTTAAACAAAACTTCCGAGATATAAGAAATTGTATGAAACTCTTATGAGTGTGGTTCCATCCTATGAAGTAAAATATTGTTCTTCATAAACCAAATACCGAGGCTAAAGTATTATGCATGAATGTAGTACCGTTAAAAGTATATAATAAACTTCACACGTAAGAGTATTTAGCATAAACGTTTAAACGAGTTTTATTACAAGATAAGAAATTATATGAAACTCTTACGGGTGTGGTTCCATCCAACGAAGTAAATTATTATTCGTAATAAACGAAATACCGAGGCTAAACTATCATACATGAAAGGAGTACCGTTAAAAGTATATAATAAACATCATACGTAAGTGTATTTAGCTTAAACTTTTAAATGGGTTTTATTACAAGATAACCGGAGCTTTGTTAAACAAACTTACGAGACATAGGAAATTGTATGAAACTCTTATTGGTGTAGTTCCATCATACGAATAAATTATTATTCGTAATAAACAAAATAAGAAGGCTAAAGTATCATGCATGAAAGGAGTACCCTTAAAAGTAAATATAAACTTCATCCGTTACAATATATCTTAAAGTATCAAACGCGTTTTTTTACATGATAAACGGAGATTGGTTAAACCAAACTTCCGAGACATAAGAAATTGTATGAAACTCTTATGAGTGTGGTTCCATCCTACGAAGTAAAATATTGTTCGTCATAAACTAAAAACCGTGGCTAAAGTATTATGCATGAATGGAGTACCGTTAAAAGTATATAATAAACTTTAAACATAAGAGTATTTAGCTTAAACTTTTAAACGAGTTTTATTACAAGATAACCGGAGCTTTGTTAAACAAACTTAGGAGACATAAGAAATTGTATGAAACTTTTATTGGTGTAGTTCCATCATACAAATTAAATTATTATTCGTAATAAACAAAATACGAAGGCTAAAGTATCACGCATGAAAGGAGTACCCTTAACAGGTAAATAACAAACATCATCCGTTACAATATTTATCTTAAAGTATCAAACGAGTTTTTTTACATGATAAACGGAGTTCGGTTAAACAAAACTTCCGAGATATAAGAAATTGTATGAAACTCTTATGAGTGTGGTTCCATCCAATGAAGTAAATTATTATTCGTAATAAACGAAATACCGAGGCCAAAATATCATACATGAAAGGAGTACCGTTAAAAGTATATAATAAACATCATACGTAAGTGTATTTAGCCTAAACTTTTAAACGAGTTTTATTACAAGATAACCGGAGCTTTGTTAAACATACTTAGGAGACATAAAAAATTGTATGAAACTCTTAATGGTGTAGTTCCATCATACGAATTAAATTTTTTTTCGTAATAAACAAAATACGAAGGCTAAAGTATCATGCATGAACGAGTTCCCTTAAAAGTAAATAACAAACTTCATCAGTTACAATATTTATCTTAAAGTATCAAACGAGTTTTTTTACATTATAAACGGAGTTCGGTTAAACAAAACTTCCGAGATATAAGAAATTGTATGAAACTCTTATGAGTGTGGTTCCATCCTATGAAGTAAAATATTGTTCTTCATAAACCAAATACCGAGGCTAAAGTATTATGCATGAATGTAGTACCGTTAAAAGTATATAATAAACTTCACACGTAAGAGTATTTAGCATAAGCGTTTAAACGAGATTTATTACAAGATAAGAAATTATATGAAACTCTTACGGGTGTGGTTCCATCCAACGAAGTAAATTAATAAACGAAATACCGAGGCCAAAATATCATACATGAAAGGAGTACCGTTAAAAGTATATAATAAACATCATACGTAAGTGTATTTAGCCTAAACTTTTAAACGAGTTTTATTACAAGATAACCGGAGCTTTGTTAAACATACTTAGGAGACATAAAAAATTGTATGAAACTCTTAATGGTGTAGTTCCATCATACGAATTAAATTTTTATTCGTAATAAACAAAATACGAAGGCTAAAGTATCATGCATGAAGGAGTTCCCTTAAAAGTAAATAACAAACTTCATCCGTTACAATATTTATCTTAAAGTATCAAACGAGTTTTTTTACATGATAAACGGAGTTCGGTTAAACAAAACTTCCGAGATATAAGAAATTGTATGAAACTCTTATGAGTGTGGTTCCATCCAATGAAGTAAATTATTATTCGTAATAAACGAAATACCGAGGCCAAAATATCATACATGAAAGGAGTACCGTTAAAAGTATATAATAAACATCATACGTAAGTGTATTTAGCCTAAACTTTTAAACGAGTTTTATTACAAGATAACTGGAGCTTTGTTAAACATACTTAGGAGACATAAAAAATTGTATGAAACTCTTAATGGTGTAGTTCCATCATACGAATTAAATTTTTATTCGTAATAAACAAAATACGAAGGCTAAAGTATCATGCATGAACGAGTTCCCTTAAAAGTAAATAACAAACTTCATCAGTTACAATATTTATCTTAAAGTATCAAACGAGTTTTTTTACATTATAAACGGAGTTCGGTTAAACAAAACTTCCGAGATATAAGAAATTGTATGAAACTCTTATGAGTGTGGTTCCATCCTATGAAGTAAAATATTGTTCTTCATAAACCAAATACCGAGGCTAAAGTATTATGCATGAATGTAGTACCGTTAAAAGTATATAATAAACTTCACACGTAAGAGTATTTAGCATAAACGTTTAAACGAGTTTTATTACAAGATAAGAAATTATATGAAACTCTTACGGGTGTGGTTCCATCCAACGAAGTAAATTATTATTCGTAATAAACGAAATACCGAGGCTAAACTATCATACATGAAAGGAGTACCGTTAAAAGTATATAATAAACATCATACGTAAGTGTATTTAGCTTAAACTTTTAAATGGGTTTTATTACAAGATAACCGGAGCTTTGTTAAACAAACTTACGAGACATAGGAAATTGTATGAAACTCTTATTGGTGTAGTTCCATCATACGAATAAATTATTATTCGTAATAAACAAAATAAGAAGGCTAAAGTATCATGCATGAAAGGAGTACCCTTAAAAGTAAATATAAACTTCATCCGTTACAATATATCTTAAAGTATCAAACGCGTTTTTTTACATGATAAACGGAGATTGGTTAAACCAAACTTCCGAGACATAAGAAATTGTATGAAACTCTTATGAGTGTGGTTCCATCCTACGAAGTAAAATATTGTTCGTCATAAACTAAAAACCGTGGCTAAAGTATTATGCATGAATGGAGTACCGTTAAAAGTATATAATAAACTTTAAACATAAGAGTATTTAGCTTAAACTTTTAAACGAGTTTTATTACAAGATAACCGGAGCTTTGTTAAACAAACTTAGGAGACATAAGAAATTGTATGAAACTTTTATTGGTGTAGTTCCATCATACAAATTAAATTATTATTCGTAATAAACAAAATACGAAGGCTAAAGTATCACGCATGAAAGGAGTACCCTTAACAGGTAAATAACAAACATCATCCGTTACAATATTTATCTTAAAGTATCAAACGAGTTTTTTTACATGATAAATGGAGTTCGGTTAAACAAAACTTCCGAGATATAAGAAATTGTATGAAACTCTTATGAGTGTGGTTCTATCCTACGAAGTAAAATATTGTTCGTCATAAACCAAATACCGAGGCTAAAGTATTATGCATGAATGAAATACCGTTAAAAGTATATAATAAACTTCACACGTATGAGTATTTAGCATAAACTTATAAATGATTATTATTAAAAGATAAGAAATTATATGAAACTCTTACGGGTGTGGTTCCATCCAACGAAGTAAATTATTATTCGTAATAAACGAAATACCGAGGCTAAAGTATCATACATGAAAGGAGTACCGTTAAAAGTATATAATAAACATCATACGTAAGTGTATTTAGCCTAAACTTTTAAACGAGTTTTATTACAAGATAACCGGAGCTTTGTTAAACATACTTAGGAGACATAAAAAATTGTATGAAACTCTTAATGGTGTAGTTCCATCATCCGAATTAAATTTTTATTCGTAATAAACAAAATACGAAGGCTAAAGTATCATGCATGAAGGAGTTCCCTTAAAAGTAAATAACAAACTTCATCAGTTACAATATTTATCTTAAAGTATCAAACGAGTTTTTTTACATTATAAACGGAGTTCGGTTAAACAAAACTTCCGAGATATAAGAAATTGTATGAAACTCTTATGAGTGTGGTTCCATCCTATGAAGTAAAATATTGTTCTTCATAAACCAAATACCGAGGCTAAAGTATTATGCATGAATGTAGTACCGTTAAAAGTATATAATAAACTTCACACGTAAGAGTATTTAGCATAAGCGTTTAAACGAGATTTATTACAAGATAAGAAATTATATGAAACTCTTACGGGTGTGGTTCCATCCAACGAAGTAAATTATTATTCGTAATAAACGAAATACCGAGGCCAAAATATCATACATGAAAGGAGTACCATTAAAAGTATATAATAAACATCATACGTAAGTGTATTTAGCCTAAACTTTTAAACGAGTTTTATTACAAGATAACCGGAGCTTTGTTAAACATACTTAGGAGACATAAAAAATTGTATGAAACTCTTAATGGTGTAGTTCCATCATACGAATTAAATTTTTATTCGTAATAAACAAAATACGAAGGCTAAAGTATCATGCATGAAGGAGTTCCCTTAAAAGTAAATAACAAACTTCATCCGTTACAATATTTATCTTAAAGTATCAAACGAGTTTTTTTACATGATAAACGGAGTTCGGTTAAACAAAACTTCCGAGATATAAGAAATTGTATGAAACTCTTATGAGTGTGGTTCCATCCAATGAAGTAAATTATTATTCGTAATAAACGAAATACCGAGGCCAAAATATCATACATGAAAGGAGTACCGTTAAAAGTATATAATAAACATCATACGTAAGTGTATTTAGCCTAAACTTTTAAACGAGTTTTATTACAAGATAACTGGAGCTTTGTTAAACATACTTAGGAGACATAAAAAATTGTATGAAACTCTTAATGGTGTAGTTCCATCATACGAATTAAATTTTTATTCGTAATAAACAAAATACGAAGGCTAAACTATCATGCATGAACGAGTTCCCTTAAAAGTAAATAACAAACTTCATCAGTTACAATATTTATCTTAAAGTATCAAACGAGTTTTTTTACATTATAAACGGAGTTCGGTTAAACAAAACTTCCGAGATATAAGAAATTGTATGAAACTTTTATGAGTGTGGTTCCATCCTATGAAGTAAAATATTGTTCTTCATAAACCAAATACCGAGGCTAAAGTATTATGCATGAATGTAGTACCGTTAAAAGTATATAATAAACTTCACACGTAAGAGTATTTAGCATAAACGTTTAAACGAGTTTTATTACAAGATAAGAAATTATATGAAACTCTTACGGGTGTGGTTCCATCCAACGAAGTAAATTATTATTCGTAATAAACGAAATACCGAGGCTAAACTATCATACATGAAAGGAGTACCGTTAAAAGTATATAATAAACATCATACGTAAGTGTATTTAGCTTAAACTTTTAAATGGGTTTTATTACAAGATAACCGGAGCTTTGTTAAACAAACTTACGAGACATAGGAAATTGTATGAAACTCTTATTGGTGTAGTTCCATCATACGAATAAATTATTATTCGTAATAAACAAAATAAGAAGGCTAAAGTATCATGCATGAAAGGAGTACCCTTAAAAGTAAATATAAACTTCATCCGTTACAATATATCTTAAAGTATCAAACGAGTTTTTTTACATGATAAACGGAGATTGGTTAAACCAAACTTCCGAGATATAAGAAATTGTATGAAACTCTTATGAGTGTGGTTCCATCCTACGAAGTAAAATATTGTTCGTCATAAACTAAAAACCGTGGCTAAAGTATTATGCATGAATGGAGTACCGTTAAAAGTATATAATAAACTTTAAACATAAGAGTATTTAGCTTAAACTTTTAAACGAGTTTTATTACAAGATAACCGGAGCTTTGTTAAACAAACTTAGGAGACATAAGAAATTGTATGAAACTTTTATTGGTGTAGTTCCATCATACAAATTAAATTATTATTCGTAATAAACAAAATACGAAGGCTAAAGTATCACGCATGAAAGGAGTACCCTTAAAAGTAAATAACAAACTTCATCCGTTACAATATTTATCTTAAAGTATCAAACGAGTTTTTTTACATGATAAATGGAGTTCGGTTAAACAAAACTTCAGAGATATAAGAAATTGTATGAAACTCTTATGAGTGTGGTTCTATCCTACGAAGTAAAATATTGTTCGTCATAAACCAAATACCGAGGCTAAAGTATTATGCATGAATTGAATACCGTTAAAAGTATATAATAAACTTCACACGTATGAGTATTTAGCATAAACTTATAAATGAGTTTTATTAAAAGATAAGAAATTATATGAAACTCTTACGGGTGTGGTTCCATCCAACGAAGTAAATTATTATTCGTAATAAACGAAATACCGAGGCTAAAGTATCATACATGAAAGGAGTACCGTTAAAAGTATATAATAAACATCATACGTAAGTGTATTTAGCTTAAACTTATAAACGAGTTTTATTACAAGATAACCGGAGCTTTGTTAAACAAACTTAGGAGACATAAAAAATTGTATGAAACTCTTAATGGTGTAGTTCCATCATACGAATTAAATTTTTATTCGTAATAAACAAAATACGAAGGCTAAAGTATCATGCATGAAGGAGTTCCCTTAAAAGTAAATAACAAACTTCATCCGTTACAATATTTATCTTAAAGTATCAAACGAGTTTTTTTACATGATAAACGGAGTTCGGTTAAACAAAACTTCCGAGATATAAGAAATTGTATGAAACTCTTATGAGTGTGGTTCTATCCTACGAAGTAAAATATTGTTCGTCATAAACCAAATACCGAGGCTAAAGTATTATGCATGAATGGAATACCGTTAAAAGTATATAATTAACTTCACACGTATGAGTATTTAGCATAAACTTATAAATGAGTTTTATTAAAAGATAAGAAATTATATGAAACTCTTACGGGTGTGGTTCCATCCAACGAAGTAAATTATTATTCGTAATAAACGAAATACCGAGGCTAAAGTATCATACATGAAAGGAGTACCGTTAAAAGTATATAATAAACATCATACGTAAGTGTATTTAGCTTAAACTTTTAAACGAGTTTTATTACAAGATAACCGGAGCTTTGTTAAACAAACTTAGGAGACATAAAAAATTGTATGAAACTCTTAATGGTGTAGTTCCATCATACGAATTAAATTTTTATTCGTAATAAACAAAATACGAAGGCTAAAGTATCATGCATGAAGGAGTTCCCTTAAAAGTAAATAACAAACTTCATCCGTTACAATATTTATCTTAAAGTATCAAACGAGTTTTTTTACATGATAAACGGAGTTCGGTTAAACAAAACTTCCGAGATATAAGAAATTGTATGAAACTCTTATGAGTGTGGTTCCATCCAATGAAGTAAATTATTATTCGTAATAAACGAAATACCGATGCCAAAATATCATACATGAAAGGAGTACCGTTAAAAGTATATAATAAACATCATACGTAAGTGTATTTAGCCTAACCTTTAAACGAGTTTTATTACAAGATAACCGGAGCTTTGTTAAACATACTTAGGAGACATAAAAAATTGTATGAAACTCTTAATGGTGTAGTTCCATCATACGAATTAAATTTTTATTCGTAATAAACAAAATACGAAGGCTAAAGTATCATGCATGAAGGAGTTCCCTTAAAAGTAAATAACAAATCTCATCGGTTACAATATTTATCTTAAAGTATCAAACGAGTTTTTTTACATTATAAACGGAGTTCGGTTAAACAAAACTTCCGAGATATAAGAAATTGTATGAAACTCTTATGAGTGTGGTTCCATCCTATGAAGTAAAATATTGTTCTTCATAAACCAAATACCGAGGCTAAAGTATTATGCATGAATGTAGTACCGTTAAAAGTATATAATAAACTTCACACGTAAGAGTATTTAGCATAAGCGTTTAAACGAGATTTATTACAAGATAAGAAATTATATGAAACTCTTACGGGTGTGGTTCCATCCAAAGAAGTAAATTATTATTCGTAATAAACGAAATACCGAGGCTAAAGTATCATACATGAAAGGAGTACCGTTAAAAGTATATAATAAACATCATACGTAAGTGTATTTAGCCTAAACTTTTAAACGAGTTTTATTACAAGATAACCGGAGCTTTGTTAAACATACTTAGGAGACATAAAAAATTGTATGAAACTCTTAATGGTGTAGTTCCATCATACGAATTAAATTTTTATTCGTAATAAACAAAATACGAAGGCTAAAGTATCATGCATGAAGGAGTTCCCTTAAAAGTAAATAACAAACTTCATCAGTTACAATATTTATCTTAAAGTATCAAACGAGTTTTTTTACATTATAGACGGAGTTCGGTTAAACAAAACTTCCGAGATATAAGAAATTGTATGAAACTCTTATGAGTGTGGTTCCATCCTATGAAGTAAAATATTGTTCTTCATAAACCAAATACCGAGGCTAAAGTATTATGCATGAATGTAGTACCGTTAAAAATATATAATAAACTTCACAAGTAAGAGTATTTAGCATAAGCGTTTAAACGAGATTTATTACAAGATAAGAAATTATATGAAACTCTTACGGGTGTGGTTCCATCCAACGAAGTAAATTATTATTCGTAATAAACGAAATACCGAGGTCAAAATATCATACATGAAAGGAGTACCGTTAAAAGTATATAATAAACATCATACGTAATTGTATTTAGCCTAAACTTTTAAACGTGTTTTATTACAAGATAACCGGAGCTTTGTTAAACATACTTAGGAGACATAAAAAATTGTATGAAACTCTTAATGGTGTAGTTCCATCATACGAATTAAATTTTTATTCGTAATAAACAAAATACGAAGGCTAAAGTATCATGCATGAAGGAGTTCCCTTAAAAGTAAATAACAAACTTCATCCGTTACAATATTTATCTTAAAGTATCAAACGAGTTTTTTTACATGATAAACGGAGTTCGGTTAAACAAAACTTCCGAGATATAAGAAATTGTATGAAACTCTTATGAGTGTGGTTCCATCCAATGAAGTAAATTATTATTCGTAATAAACGAAATACCGAGGCCAAAATATCATACATGAAAGGAGTACCGTTAAAGGTATATAATAAACATCATACGTAAGTGTATTTAGCCTAAACTTTTAAACGAGTTTTATTACAAGATAACCGGAGCTTTGTTAAACATACTTAGGAGACATAAAAAATTGTATGAAACTCTTAATGGTGTAGTTCCATCATACGAATTAAATTTTTATTCGTAATAAACAAAATACTAAGGCTAAAGTATCATGCATGAAGGAGTTCCCTTAAAAGTAAATAACAAACTTCATCCGTTACAATATTTATCTTAAAGTATCAAACGAGTTTTTTTACATGATAAACGGAGTTCGGTTAAACAAAACTTCCGAGATATAAGAAATTGTATGAAACTCTTATGAGTGTGGTTCCATCCAATGAAGTAAATTATTATTCGTAATAAACGAAATACCGAGGCCAAAATATCATACATGAAAGGAGTACCGTTAAAGGTATATAATAAACATCATACGTAAGTGTATTTAGCCTAAACTTTTAAACGAGTTTTATTACAAGATAACCGGAGCTTTGTTAAACATACTTAGGAGACATAAAAAATTGTATGAAACTCTTAATGGTGTAGTTCCATCATACGAATTAAATTTTTATTCGTAATAAACAAAATACGAAGGCTAAAGTATCATGCATGAAGGAGTTCCCTTAAAAGTAAATAACAAACTTCATCCGTTACAATATTTATCTTAAAGTATCAAACGAGTTTTTTTACATGATAAACGGAGTTCGGTTAAACAAAACTTCCGAGATATAAGAAATTGTATGAAACTCTTATGAGTGTGGTTCCATCCAATGAAGTAAATTATTATTCGTAATAAACGAAATACCGAGGCCAAAATATCATACATGAAAGGAGTACCGTTAAAAGTATATAATAAACATCATACGTAAGTGTATTTAGCCTAAACTTTTAAACGAGTTTTATTACAAGATAACCGGAGCTTTGTTAAACATACTTAGGAGACATAAAAAATTGTATGAAACTCTTAATGGTGTAGTTCCATCATACGAATTAAATTTTTATTCGTAATAAACAAAATACGAAGGCTAAAGTATCATGCATGAACGAGTTCCCTTAAAAGTAAATAACAAACTTCATCAGTTACAATATTTATCTTAAAGTATCAAACGAGTTTTTTTACATTATAAACGGAGTTCGGTTAAACAAAACTTCCGAGATATAAGAAATTGTATGAAACTCTTATGAGTGTGGTTCCATCCTATGAAGTAAAATATTGTTCTTCATAAACCAAATACCGAGGCTAAAGTATTATGCATGAATGTAGTACCGTTAAAAGTATATAATAAACTTCACACGTAAGAGTATTTAGCATAAGCGTTTAAACGAAATTTATTACAAGATAAGAAATTATATGAAACTCTTACGGGTGTGGTTCCATCCAACGAAGTAAATTATTATTCGTAATAAACGAAATACCGAGGCCAAAATATCATACATGAAAGGAGTATCGTTAAAAGTATATAATAAACATCATACGTAAGTGTATTTAGCCTAAACTTTTAAACGAGTTTTATTACAAGATAACCGGAGCTTTGTTAAACATACTTAGGAGACATAAAAAATTGTATGAAACTCTTAATGGTGTAGTTCCATCATACGAATTAAATTTTTATTCGTAATAAACAAAATACGAAGGCTAAAGTATCATGCATGAAGGAGTTCCCTTAAAAGTAAATAACAAACTTCATCCGTTACAATATTTATCTTAAAGTATCAAACGAGTTTTTTTACATGATAAACGGAGTTCGGTTAAACAAAACTTCCGAGATATAAGAAATTGTATGAAACTCTTATGAGTGTGGTTCCATCCAATGAAGTAAATTATTATTCGTAATAAACGAAATACCGAGGCCAAAATATCATACATGAAAGGAGTACCGTTAAAGGTATATAATAAACATCATACGTAAGTGTATTTAGCCTAAACTTTTAAACGAGTTTTATTACAAGATAACCGGAGCTTTGTTAAACATACTTAGGAGACATAAAAAATTGTATGAAACTCTTAATGGTGTAGTTCCATCATACGAATTAAATTTTTATTCGTAATAAACAAAATACTAAGGCTAAAGTATCATGCATGAAGGAGTTCCCTTAAAAGTAAATAACAAACTTCATCCGTTACAATATTTATCTTAAAGTATCAAACGAGTTTTTTTACATGATAAACGGAGTTCGGTTAAACAAAACTTCCGAGATATAAGAAATTGTATGAAACTCTTATGAGTGTGGTTCCATCCAATGAAGTAAATTATTATTCGTAATAAACGAAATACCGAGGCCAAAATATCATACATGAAAGGAGTACCGTTAAAGGTATATAATAAACATCATACGTAAGTGTATTTAGCCTAAACTTTTAAACGAGTTTTATTACAAGATAACCGGAGCTTTGTTAAACATACTTAGGAGACATAAAAAATTGTATGAAACTCTTAATGGTGTAGTTCCATCATACGAATTAAATTTTTATTCGTAATAAACAAAATACGAAGGCTAAAGTATCATGCATGAAGGAGTTCCCTTAAAAGTAAATAACAAACTTCATCCGTTACAATATTTATCTTAAAGTATCAAACGAGTTTTTTTACATGATAAACGGAGTTCGGTTAAACAAAACTTCCGAGATATAAGAAATTGTATGAAACTCTTATGAGTGTGGTTCCATCCAATGAAGTAAATTATTATTCGTAATAAACGAAATACCGAGGCCAAAATATCATACATGAAAGGAGTACCGTTAAAAGTATATAATAAACATCATACGTAAGTGTATTTAGCCTAAACTTTTAAACGAGTTTTATTACAAGATAACCGGAGCTTTGTTAAACATACTTAGGAGACATAAAAAATTGTATGAAACTCTTAATGGTGTAGTTCCATCATACGAATTAAATTTTTATTCGTAATAAACAAAATACGAAGGCTAAAGTATCATGCATGAACGAGTTCCCTTAAAAGTAAATAACAAACTTCATCAGTTACAATATTTATCTTAAAGTATCAAACGAGTTTTTTTACATTATAAACGGAGTTCGGTTAAACAAAACTTCCGAGATATAAGAAATTGTATGAAACTCTTATGAGTGTGGTTCCATCCTATGAAGTAAAATATTGTTCTTCATAAACCAAATACCGAGGCTAAAGTATTATGCATGAATGTAGTACCGTTAAAAGTATATAATAAACTTCACACGTAAGAGTATTTAGCATAAGCGTTTAAACGAAATTTATTACAAGATAAGAAATTATATGAAACTCTTACGGGTGTGGTTCCATCCAACGAAGTAAATTATTATTCGTAATAAACGAAATACCGAGGCCAAAATATCATACATGAAAGGAGTACCGTTAAAAGTATATAATAAACATCATACGTAAGTGTATTTAGCCTAAACTTTTAAACGAGTTTTATTACAAGATAACCGGAGCTTTGTTAAACATACTTAGGAGACATAAAAAATTGTATGAAACTCTTAATGGTGTAGTTCCATCATACGAATTAAATTTTTATTCGTAATAAACAAAATACGAAGGCTAAAGTATCATGCATGAAGGAGTTCCCTTAAAAGTAAATAACAAACTTCATCCGTTACAATATTTATCTTAAAGTATCAAACGAGTTTTTTTACATGATAAACGGAGTTCGGTTAAACAAAACTTCCGAGATATAAGAAATTGTATGAAACTCTTATGAGTGTGGTTCCATCCAATGAAGTAAATTATTATTCGTAATAAACGAAATACCGAGGCCAAAATATCATACATGAAAGGAGTACCGTTAAAAGTATATAATAAACATTATACGTAAGTGTATTTAGCCTAAACTTTTAAACGAGTTTTATTACAAGATAACCGGAGCTTTGTTAAACATACTTAGGAGACATAAAAAATTGTATGAAACTCTTAATGGTGTAGTTCCATTATACGAATTAAATTTTTATTCGTAATAAACAAAATACGAAGGCTAAAGTATCATGCATGAACGAGTTCCCTTAAAAGTAAATAACAAACTTCATCAGTTACAATATTTATCTTAAAGTATCAAACGAGTTTTTTTACATGATAAACGGAGTTCGGTTAAACAAAACTTCCGAGATATAAGAAATTGTATGAAACTCTTATGAGTGTGGTTCCATCCTATGAAGTAAAATATTGTTCTTCATAAACCAAATACCGAGGCTAAAGTATTATGCATGAATGTAGTACCGTTAAAAGTATATAATAAACTTCACACGTAAGAGTATTTAGCATAAGCGTTTAAACGAGATTTATTACAAGATAAGATATTATATGAAACTCTTACGGGTGTGGTTCCATCCAACGAAGTAAATTATTATTCGTAATAAACGAAATACCGAGGCTAAAGTATCATACATGAAAGGAGTACCGTTAAAAGTATATAATAAACATCATACGTAAGTGTATTTAGCCTAAACTTTTAAACGAGTTTTATTACAAGATAACCGGAGCTTTGTTAAACATACTTAGGAGACATAAAAAATTGTATGAAACTCTTAATGGTGTAGTTCCATCATACGAATTAAATTTTTATTCGTAATAAACAAAATACGAAGGCTAAAGTATCATGCATGAAGGAGTTCCCTTAAAAGTAAATAACAAACTTCATCCGTTACAATATTTATCTTAAAGTATCAAACGAGTTTTTTTACATGATAAACGGAGTTCGGTTAAACAAAACTTCCGAGATATAAGAAATTGTATGAAACTCTTATGAGTGTGGTTCCATCCAATGAAGTAAATTATTATTCGTAATAAACGAAATACCGAGGCCAAAATATCATACATGAAAGGAGTACCGTTAAAAGTATATAATAAACATTATACGTAAGTGTATTTAGCCTAAACTTTTAAACGAGTTTTATTACAAGATAACCGGAGCTTTGTTAAACATACTTAGGAGACATAAAAAATTGTATGAAACTCTTAATGGTGTAGTTCCATTATACGAATTAAATTTTTATTCGTAATAAACAAAATACGAAGGCTAAAGTATCATGCATGAACGAGTTCCCTTAAAAGTAAATAACAAACTTCATCAGTTACAATATTTATCTTAAAGTATCAAACGAGTTTTTTTACATGATAAACGGAGTTCGGTTAAACAAAACTTCCGAGATATAAGAAATTGTATGAAACTCTTATGAGTGTGGTTCCATCCTATGAAGTAAAATATTGTTCTTCATAAACCAAATACCGAGGCTAAAGTATTATGCATGAATGTAGTACCGTTAAAAGTATATAATAAACTTCACACGTAAGAGTATTTAGCATAAGCGTTTAAACGAGATTTATTACAAGATAAGATATTATATGAAACTCTTACGGGTGTGGTTCCATCCAACGAAGTAAATTATTATTCGTAATAAACGAAATACCGAGGCTAAAGTATCATACATGAAAGGAGTACCGTTAAAAGTATATAATAAACATCATACGTAAGTGTATTTAGCCTAAACTTTTAAACGAGTTTTATTACAAGATAACCGGAGCTTTGTTAAACATACTTAGGAGACATAAAAAATTGTATGAAACTCTTAATGGTGTAGTTCCATCATACGAATTAAATTTTTATTCGTAATAAACAAAATACGAAGGCTAAAGTATCATGCATGAAGGAGTTCCCTTAAAAGTAAATAACAAACTTCATCAGTTACAATATTTATCTTAAAGTATCAAATGAGTTTTTTTACATGATAAACGGAGTTCGGTTAAACAAAACTTCCGAGATATAAGAAATTGTATGAAACTCTTATGAGTGTGGTTCCATCCAATGAAGTAAATTATTATTCGTAATAAACGAAATACCGAGGCCAAAATATCATACATGAAAGGAGTACCGTTAAAAGTATATAATAAACATCATACGTAAGTGTATTTAGCCTAAACTTTTAAACGAGTTTTATTACAAGATAACCGGAGCTTTGTTAAACATACTTAGGAGACATAAAAAATTGTATGAAACTCTTAATGGTGTAGTTCCATCATACGAATTAAATTTTTATTCGTAATAAACAAAATACGAAGGCTAAAGTATCATGCATGAAGGAGTTCCCTTAAAAGTAAATAACAAACTTCATCAGTTACAATATTTATCTTAAAGTATCAAACGAGTTTTTTTACATTATAAATGGAGTTCGGTTAAACAAAACTTCCGAGATATAAGAAATTGTATGAAACTCTTATGAGCGTGGTTCCATCCTATGAAGTAAAATATTGTTCTTCATAAACCAAATACCGAGGCTAAAGTATTATGCATGAATGTAATACCGTTAAAAGTATATAATAAACTTCACACGTAAGAGTATTTAGCATAAGCGTTTAAACGAGATTTATTACAAGATAAGAAATTATATGAAACTCTTACGGGTGTGGTTCCATCCAACGAAGTAAATTATTATTCGTAATAAACGAAATACCGAGGCTAAAGTATCATACATGAAAGGAGTACCGTTAAAAGTATATAATAAACATCATACGTAAGTGTATTTAGCTTAAACTTTTAAACGAGTTTGATTACAAGATAACCGGAGCTTTGTTAAACATACTTAGGAGACATAAAAAATTGTATGAAACTCTTAATGGTGTAGTTCCATCATCCGAATTAAATTTTTATTCGTAATAAACAAAATACGAAGGCTAAAGTATCATGCATGAAGGAGTTCCCTTAAAAGTAAATAACAAACTTCATCAGTTACAATATTTATCTTAAAGTATTAAACGAGTTTTTTTACATTATAAACGGAGTTCGGTTAAACAAAACTTCCGAGATATAAGAAATTGTATGAAACTCTTATGAGTGTGGTTCCATCCTACGAAGTAAAATATTGTTCTTCATAAACCAAATACCGAGGCTAAAGTATTATGCATGAATGTAGTACCGTTAAAAGTATATAATAAACTTCACACGTAAGAGTATTTAGCATAAACGTTTAAACGAGTTTTATTACAAGATAAGAAATTATATGAAACTCTTACGGGTGTGGTTCCATCCAACGAAGTAAATTATTATTCGTAATAAACGAAATACCGAGGCTAAACTATCATACATGAAAGGAGTACCGTTAAAAGTATATAATAAACATCATACGTAAGTGTATTTAGCTTAAACTTTTAAATGGGTTTTATTACAAGATAACCGGAGCTTTGTTAAACAAACTTACGAGACATAGGAAATTGTATGAAACTCTTATTGGTGTAGTTCCATCATACGAATAAATTATTATTCGTAATAAACAAAATAAGAAGGCTAAAGTATCATGCATGAAAGGAGTACCCTTAAAAGTAAATATAAACTTCATCCGTTACAATATATCTTAAAGTATCAAACGCGTTTTTTTACATGATAAACGGAGATTGGTTAAACCAAACTTCCGAGATATAAGAAATTGTATGAAACTCTTATGAGTGTGGTTCCATCCTACGAAGTAAAATATTGTTCGTCATAAACCAAAAACCGTGGCTAAAGTATTATACATGAATGGAGTACCGTTAAAAGTATATAATAAACTTTAAACATAAGAGTATTTAGCTTAAACTTTTAAACGAGTTTTATTACAAGATAACCGGAGCTTTGTTAAACAAACTTAGGAGACATAAGAAATTGTATGAAACTTTTATTGGTGTAGTTCCATCATACAAATTAAATTATTATTCGTAATAAACAAAATACGAAGGCTAAAGTATCACGCATGAAAGGAGTACCCTTAAAAGTAAATAACAAACTTCATCCGTTACAATATTTATCTTAAAGTATCAAACGAGTTTTTTTACATGATAAATGGAGATCGGTTAAACAAAACTTCCGAGATATAAGAAATTGTATGAAACTCTTATGAGTGTGGTTCTATCCTACGAAGTAAAATATTGTTCGTCATAAACCAAATACCGAGGCTAAAGTATTATGCATGAATGGAGTACCGTTAAAAGTATATAATAAACTTCACACGTAAGAGTATTTAGCATAAACTTATAAATGAGTTTTATTAAAAGATAAGAAATTATATGAAACTCTTACGGGTGTGGTTCCATCCAACGAAGTAAATTATTATTCGTAATAAACGAAATACCGAGGCTAAAGTATCATACATGAAAGGAGTACCGTTAAAAGTATATAATAAACATCATACGTAAGTGTATTTAGCTTAAACTTTTAAACGAGTTTTATTACAATATAACCGGAGCTTTGTTAAACAAACTTAGGAGACATAAAAAATTGTATGAAACTCTTAATGGTGTAGTTCCATCATACGAATTAATTTTTTATTCGTAATAAACAAAATACGAAGGCTAAAGTATCATGCATGAAGGAGTTCCCTTAAAAGTAAATAACAAACTTCATCAGTTACAATATTTATCTTAAAGTATAAAACGAGTTTTTTTACATTATAAACGGAGTTCGGTTAAACAAAACTTCCGAGATATAAGAAATTGTATGAAACTCTTATGAGTGTGGTTCCATCCTACGAAGTAAAATATTGTTCTTCATAAACCAAATACCGAGGCTAAAGTATTATGCATGAATGTAGTACCGTTAAAAGTATATAATAAACTTCACACGTAAGAGTATTTAGCATAAGCGTTTAAACGAGATTTATTACAAGATAAGAAATTATATGAAACTCTTACGGGTGTGGTTCCATCCAACGAAGTAAATTATTATTCGTAATAAACGAAATACCGAGGCTAAACTATCATACATGAAAGGAGTACCGTTAAAAGTATATAATAAACATCATACGTAAGTGTATTTAGCTTAAACTTTTAAATGGGTTTTATTACAAGATAACCGGAGCTTTGTTAAACAAACTTACGAGACATAGGAAATTGTATGAAACTCTTATTGGTGTAGTTCCATCATACGAATAAATTATTATTCGTAATAAACAAAATAAGAAGGCTAAAGTATCATGCATGAAAGGAGTACCCTTAAAAGTAAATATAAACTTCATCCGTTACAATATATCTTAAAGTATCAAACGCGTTTTTTTACATGATAAACGGAGATTGGTTAAACCAAACTTCCGAGATATAAGAAATTGTATGAAACTCTTATGAGTGTGGTTCCATCCTACGAAGTAAAATATTGTTCGTCATAAACCAAAAACCGTGGCTAAAGTATTATACATGAATGGAGTACCGTTAAAAGTATATAATAAACTTTAAACATAAGAGTATTTAGCTTAAACTTTTAAACGAGTTTTATTACAAGATAACCGGAGCTTTGTTAAACAAACTTAGGAGACATAAGAAATTGTATGAAACTTTTATTGGTGTAGTTCCATCATACAAATTAAATTATTATTCGTAATAAACAAAATACGAAGGCTAAAGTATCACGCATGAAAGGAGTACCCTTAAAAGTAAATAACAAACTTCATCCGTTACAATATTTATCTTAAAGTATCAAACGAGTTTTTTTACATGATAAATGGAGATCGGTTAAACAAAACTTCCGAGATATAAGAAATTGTATGAAACTCTTATGAGTGTGGTTCTATCCTACGAAGTAAAATATTGTTCGTCATAAACCAAATACCGAGGCTAAAGTATTATGCATGAATGGAGTACCGTTAAAAGTATATAATAAACTTCACACGTAAGAGTATTTAGCATAAACTTATAAATGAGTTTTATTAAAAGATAAGAAATTATATGAAACTCTTACGGGTGTGGTTCCATCCAACGAAGTAAATTATTATTCGTAATAAACGAAATACCGAGGCTAAAGTATCATACATGAAAGGAGTACCGTTAAAAGTATATAATAAACATCATACGTAAGTGTATTTAGCTTAAACTTTTAAACGAGTTTTATTACAAGATAACCGGAGCTTTGTTAAACAAACTTAGGAGACATAAAAAATTGTATGAAACTCTTAATGGTGTAGTTCCATCATACGAATTAATTTTTTATTCGTAATAAACAAAATACGAAGGCTAAAGTATCATGCATGAAGGAGTTCCCTTAAAAGTAAATAACAAACTTCATCAGTTACAATATTTATCTTAAAGTATAAAACGAGTTTTTTTACATTATAAACGGAGTTCGGTTAAACAAAACTTCCGAGATATAAGAAATTGTATGAAACTCTTATGAGTGTGGTTCCATCCTATGAAGTAAAATATTGTTCTTCATAAACCAAATACCGAGGCTAAAGTATTATGCATGAATGTAGTACCGTTAAAAGTATATAATAAACTTCACACGTAAGAGTATTTAGCATAAGCGTTTAAACGAGATTTATTACAAGATAAGAAATTATATGAAACTCTTACGGGTGTGG
The DNA here is from genome assembly GCA_946814005.1 of Chamaenerion angustifolium. NCBI lineage: Eukaryota > Viridiplantae > Streptophyta > Magnoliopsida > Myrtales > Onagraceae > Chamaenerion > Chamaenerion angustifolium. The sequence continues at coordinate 15,901,799 of OX328277.1, read as the reverse complement.
TTCCATCCAACGAAGTAAATTATTATTCGTAATAAACGAAATACCGAGGCTAAACTATCATACATGAAAGGAGTACCGTTAAAAGTATATAATAAACATCATACGTAAGTGTATTTAGCTTAAACTTTTAAATGGGTTTTATTACAAGATAACCGGTGCTTTGTTAAACAAACTTACGAGACATAGGAAATTGTATGAAACTCTTATTGGTGTAGTTCCATCATACGAATAAATTATTATTCGTAATAAACAAAATAAGAAGGCTAAAGTATCATGCATGAAAGGAGTACCCTTAAAAGTAAATATAAACTTCATCCGTTACAATATATCTTAAAGTATCAAACGAGTTTTTTTACATGATAAACGGAGATTGGTTAAACCAAACTTCCGAGATATAAGAAATTGTATGAAACTCTTATGAGTGTGGTTCCATCCTACGAAGTAAAATATTGTTCGTCATAAACCAAAAACCGTGGCTAAAGTATTATGCATGAATGGAGTACCGTTAAAAGTATATAATAAACTTTAAACATAAGAGTATTTAGCTTAAACTTTTAAACGAGTTTTATTACAAGATAACCGGAGCTTTGTTAAACAAACTTAGGAGACATAAGAAATTGTATGAAACTTTTATTGGTGTAGTTCCATCATACAAATTAAATTATTATTCGTAATAAACAAAATACGAAGGCTAAAGTATCACGCATGAAAGGAGTACCCTTAAAAGTAAATAACAAACTTCATCCGTTACAATATTTATCTTAAAGTATCAAACGAGTTTTTTTACATGATAAATGGAGTTCGGTTAAACAAAACTTCCGAGATATAAGAAATTGTATGAAACTCTTATGAGTGTGGTTCTATCCTACGAAGTAAAATATTGTTCGTCATAAACCAAATACCGAGGCTAAAGTATTATGCATGAATGGAGTACCGTTAAAAGTATATAATAAACTTCACACGTAAGAGTATTTAGCATAAACTTATAAATGAGATTTATTAAAAGATAAGAAATTATATGAAACTCTTACGGGTGTGGTTCCATCCAACGAAGTAAATTATTATTCGTAATAAACGAAATACCGAGGCTAAAGTATCATACATGAAAGGAGTACCGTTAAAAGTATATAATAAACATCATACGTAAGTGTATTTAGCTTAAACTTTTAAACGAGTTTTATTACAAGATACCCGGAGCTTTGTTAAACAAACTTAGGAGACATAAAAAATTGTATGAAACTCTTAATGGTGTAGTTCCATCATACGAATTAAATTTTTATTCGTAATAAACAAAATACGAAGGCTAAAGTATCATGCATGAAGGAGTTCCCTTAAAAGTAAATAACAAACTTCATCCGTTACAATATTTATCTTAAAGTATCAAACGAGTTTTTTTACATGATAAACGGAGTTCGGTTAAACAAAACTTCCGAGATATAAGAAATTGTATGAAACTCTTATGAGTGTGGTTCCATCCAATGAAGTAAATTATTATTCGTAATAAACGAAATACCGAGGCCAAAATATCATACATGAAAGGAGTACCGTTAAAAGTATATAATAAACATCATACGTAAGTGTATTTAGCTTAAACTTTTAAATGGGTTTTATTACAAGATAACCGGAGCTTTGTTAAACAAACTTACGAGACATAGGAAATTGTATGAAACTCTTATTGGTGTAGTTCCATCATACGAATAAATTATTATTCGTAATAAACAAAATAAGAAGGCTAAAGTATCATGCATGAAAGGAGTACCCTTAAAAGTAAATATAAACTTCATCCGTTACAATATATCTTAAAGTATCAAACGAGTTTTTTTACATGATAAACGGAGATTGGTTAAACCAAACTTCCGAGATATAAGAAATTGTATGAAACTCTTATGAGTGTGGTTCCATCATACGAAGTAAAATATTGTTCGTCATAAACCAAAAACCGTGGCTAAAGTATTATGCATGAATGGAGTACCGTTAAAAGTATATAATAAACTTTAAACATAAGAGTATTTAGCTTAAACTTTTAAACGAGTTTTATTACAAGATAACCGGAGCTTTGTTAAACAAACTTAGGAGACATAAGAAATTGTATGAAACTTTTATTGGTGTAGTTCCATCATACAAATTAAATTATTATTCGTAATAAACAAAATACGAAGGCTAAAGTATCATGCATGAAAGGAGTACCCTTAAAAGTAAATAACAAACTTCATCCGTTACAATATTTATCTTAAAGTATCAAACGAGTTTTTTTACATGATAAATGGAGTTCGGTTAAACAAAACTTCCGAGATATAAGAAATTGTATGAAACTCTTATGAGTGTGGTTCTATCCTACGAAGTAAAATATTGTTCGTCATAAACCAAATACCGAGGCTAAAGTATTATGCATGAATGGAGTACCGTTAAAAGTATATAATAAACTTCACACGTAAGAGTATTTAGCATAAACTTATAAATGAGATTTATTAAAAGATAAGAAATTATATGAAACTCTTACGGGTGTGGTTCCATCCAACGAAGTAAATTATTATTCGTAATAAACGAAATACCGAGGCTAAAGTATCATACATGAAAGGAGTACCGTTAAAAGTATATAATAAACATCATACGTAAGTGTATTTAGCTTAAACTTTTAAACGAGTTTTATTACAAGATAACCGGAGCTTTGTTAAACAAACTTAGGAGACATAAAAAATTGTATGAAACTCTTAATGGTGTAGTTCCATCATACGAATTAAATTTTTATTCGTAATAAACAAAATACGAAGGCTAAAGTATCATGCATGAAGGAGTTCCCTTAAAAGTAAATAACAAACTTCATCCGTTACAATATTTATCTTAAAGTATCAAACGAGTTTTTTTACATTATAAACTGAGTTCGCTTAAACAAATCTTCCGAGATATAAGAAATTGTATGAAACTCTTATGAGTGTGGTTCCATCCTACGAAGTAAAATATTGTTCTTCATAAACCAAATACCGAGGCTAAAGTATTATGCATGAATGTAGTACCGTTAAAAGTATATAATAAACTTCACACGTAAGAGTATTTAGCATAAACGTTTAAACGAGTTTTATTACAAGATAAGAAATTATATGAAACTCTTACGGGTGTGGTTCCATCCAACGAAGTAAATTATTATTCGTAATAAACGAAATACCGAGGCTAAACTATCATACATGAAAGGAGTACCGTTAAAAGTATATAATAAACATCATACGTAAGTGTATTTAGCTTAAACTTTTAAATGGGTTTTATTACAAGATAACCGGAGCTTTGTTAAACAAACTTACGAGACATAGGAAATTGTATGAAACTCTTATTGGTGTAGTTCCATAATACGAATAAATTATTATTCGTAATAAACAAAATAAGAAGGCTAAAGTATCATGCATGAAAGGAGTACCCTTAAAAGTAAATATAAACTTCATCCGTTACAATATATCTTAAAGTATCAAACGAGTTTTTTTACATGATAAACGGAGATTGGTTAAACCAAACTTCCGAGATATAAGAAATTGTATGAAACTCTTATGAGTGTGGTTCCATCCTACGAAGTAAAATATTGTTCGTCATAAACCAAAAACCGTGGCTAAAGTATTATACATGAATGGAGTACCGTTAAAAGTATATAATAAACTTTAAACATAAGAGTATTTAGCTTAAACTTTTAAACGAGTTTTATTACAAGATAACCGGAGCTTTGTTAAACATACATAGGAGACATAAAAAATTGTATGAAACTCTTAATGGTGTAGTTCCATCATACGAATTAAATTTTTATTCGTAATAAACAAAATACGAAGGCTAAAGTATCATGCATGAAGGAGTTCCCTTAAAAGTAAATAACAAACTTCATCCGTTACAATATTTATCTTAAAGTATCAAACAAGTTTTTTTACATGATAAACGGAGTTCGGTTAAACAAAACTTCCGAGATATAAGAAATTGTATGAAACTCTTATGAGTGTGGTTCCATCCAATGAAGTAAATTATTATTCGTAATAAACGAAATACCGAGGCCAAAATATCATACATGAAAGGAGTACCGTTAAAAGTATATAATAAACATCATACGTAAGTGTATTTAGCCTAAACTTTTAAACGAGTTTTATTACAAGATACCCGGAGCTTTGTTAAACATACTTAGGAGACATAAAAAATTGTATGAAACTCTTAATGGTGTAGTTCCATCATACGAATTAAATTTTTATTCGTAATAAACAAAATACGAAGGCTAAAGTATCATGCATGAAGGAGTTCCCTTAAAAGTAAATAACAAACTTCATCAGTTACAATATTTATCTTAAAGTATCAAACGAGTTTTTTTACATTATAAACTGAGTTCGCTTAAACAAAACTTCCGAGATATAAGAAATTGTATGAAACTCTTATGAGTGTGGTTCCATCCTACGAAGTAAAATATTGTTCTTCATAAACCAAATACCGAGGCTAAAGTATTATGCATGAATGTAGTACCGTTAAAAGTATATAATAAACTTCACACGTAAGAGTATTTAGCATAAACGTTTAAACGAGTTTTATTACAAGATAAGAAATTATATGAAACTCTTACGGGTGTGGTTCCATCCAACGAAGTAAATTATTATTCGTAATAAACGAAATACCGAGGCTAAACTATCATACATGAAAGGAGTACCGTTAAAAGTATATAATAAACATCATACGTAAGTGTATTTAGCTTAAACTTTTAAATGGGTTTTATTACAAGATAACCGGAGCTTTGTTAAACAAACTTACGAGACATAGGAAATTGTATGAAACTCTTATTGGTGCAGTTCCATCATACGAATAAATTATTATTCGTAATAAACAAAATAAGAAGGCTAAAGTATCATGCATGAAAGGAGTACCCTTAAAAGTAAATATAAACTTCATCCGTTACAATATATCTTAAAGTATCAAACGAGTTTTTTTACATGATAAACGGAGATTGGTTAAACCAAACTTCCGAGATATAAGAAATTGTATGAAACTCTTATGAGTGTGGTTCCATCCTACGAAGTAAAATATTGTTCGTCATAAACCAAAAACCGTGGCTAAAGTATTATACATGAATGGAGTACCGTTAAAAGTATATAATAAACTTTAAACATAAGAGTATTAAGCTTAAACTTTTAAACGAGTTTTATTACAAGATAACCGGAGCTTTGTTAAACAAACTTAGGAGACATAAGAAATTGTATGAAACTTTTATTGGTGTAGTTCCATCATACAAATTAAATTATTATTCGTAATAAACAAAATACGAAGGCTAAAGTATCACGCATGAAAGGAGTACCCTTAAAAGTAAATAACAAACTTCATCCGTTACAATATTTATCTTAAAGTATCAAACGAGTTTTTTTACATGATAAATGGAGTTCGGTTAAACAAAACTTCTGAGATATAAGAAATTGTATGAAACTCTTATGAGTGTGGTTCTATCCTACGAAGTAAAATATTGTTCGTCATAAACCAAATACCGAGGCTAAAGTATTATGCATGAATGGAGTACCGTTAAAAGTATATAATAAACTTCACACGTAAGAGTATTTAGCATAAACTTATAAATGAGTTTTATTAAAAGATAAGAAATTATATGAAACTCTTACGGGTGTGGTTCCATCCAACGAAGTAAATTATTATTCGTAATAAACGAAATACCGAGGCTAAAGTATCATACATGAAAGGAGTACCGTTAAAAGTATATAATAAACATCATACGTAAGTGTATTTAGCTTAAACTTTTAAACGAGTTTTATTACAAGATAACCGGAGCTTTGTTAAACAAACTTACGAGACATAAAAAATTGTATGAAACTCTTAATGGTGTAGTTCCATCATACGAATTAATTTTTTATTCGTAATAAACAAAATACGAAGGCTAAAGTATCATGCATGAAGGAGTTCCCTTAAAAGTAAATAACAAACTTCATCAGTTACAATATTTATCTTAAAGTATCAAACGAGTTTTTTTACATTATAAACGGAGTTCGGTTAAACAAAACTTCCGAGATATAAGAAATTGTATGAAGCTCTTATGAGTGTGGTTCCATCCTATGAAGTAAAATATTGTTCTTCATAAACCAAATACCGAGGCTAAAGTATTATGCATGAATGTAGTACCGTTAAAAGTATATAATAAACTTCACACGTAAGAGTATTTAGCATAAGCGTTTAAACGAGATTTATTACAAGATAAGAAATTATATGAAACTCTTACGGGTGTGGTTCCATCCAACGAAGTAAATTATTATTCGTAATAAACGAAATACCGAGGCTAAACTATCATACATGAAAGGAGTACCGTTAAAAGTATATAATAAACATCATACGTAAGTGTATTTAGCTTAAACTTTTAAATGGGTTTTATTACAAGATAACCGGTGCTTTGTTAAACAAACTTACGAGACATAGGAAATTGTATGAAACTCTTATTGGTGTAGTTCCATCATACGAATAAATTATTATTCGTAATAAACAAAATAAGAAGGCTAAAGTATCATGCATGAAAGGAGTACCCTTAAAAGTAAATATAAACTTCATCCGTTACAATATATCTTAAAGTATCAAACGAGTTTTTTTACATGATAAACGGAGATTGGTTAAACCAAACTTCCGAGATATAAGAAATTGTATGAAACTCTTATGAGTGTGGTTCCATCCTACGAAGTAAAATATTGTTCGTCACAAACCAAAAACCGTGGCTAAAGTATTATGCATGAATGGAGTACCGTTAAAAGTATATAATAAACTTTAAACATAAGAGTATTTAGCTTAAACTTTTAAACGAGTTTTATTACAAGATAACCGGAGCTTTGTTAAACAAACTTAGGAGACATAATAAATTGTATGAAACTTTTATTGGTGTAGTTCCATCATACAAATTAAATTATTATTCGTAATAAACAAAATACGAAGGCTAAAGTATCACGCATGAAAGGAGTACCCTTAAAAGTAAATAACAAACTTCATCCGTTACAATATTTATCTTAAAGTATCAAACGAGTTTTTTTACATGATAAATGGAGTTCGGTTAAACAAAACTTCTGAGATATAAGAAATTGTATGAAACTCTTATGAGTGTGGTTCTATCCTAAGAAGTAAAATATTGTTCGTCATAAACCAAATACCGAGGCTAAAGTATTATGCATGAATGGAGTACCGTTAAAAGTATATAATAAACTTCACACGTAAGAGTATTTAGCATAAACTTATAAATGAGTTTTATTAAAAGATAAGAAATTATATGAAACTCTTACGGGTGTGGTTCCATCCAACGAAGTAAATTATTATTCGTAATAAACGAAATACCGAGGCTAAAGTATTTTGCATGAAAGGAGTACCGTTAAAAGTATATAATAAACATCATACGTAAGTGTATTTAGCTTAAACTTTTAAACGAGTTTTATTACAAGATAACCGGAGCTTTGTTAAACAAACTTAGGAGACATAAAAAATTGTATGAAACTCTTAATGGTGTAGTTCCATCATACGAATTAATTTTTTATTCGTAATAAACAAAATACGAAGGCTAAAGTATCATGCATGAAGGAGTTCCCTTAAAAGTAAATAACAAACTTCATCAGTTACAATATTTATCTTAAAGTATCAAACGAGTTTTTTTACATTATAAACGGAGTTCGGTTAAACAAAACTTCCGAGATATAAGAAATTGTATGAAATTCTTATGAGTGTGGTTCCATCCTATGAAGTAAAATATTGTTCTTCATAAACCAAATACCGAGGCTAAAGTATTTATGCATGAATGTAGTACCGTTAAAAGTATATAATAAACTTCACACGTAAGAGTATTTAGCATAAGCGTTTAAACGAGATTTATTACAAGATAAGAAATTATATGAAACTCTTACGGGTGTGGTTCCATCCAACGAAGTAAATTATTATTCGTAATAAACGAAATACCGAGGCTAAACTATCATACATGAAAGGAGTACCGTTAAAAGTATATAATAAACATCATACGTAAGTGTATTTAGCTTAAACTTTTAAATGGGTTTTATTACAAGATAACCGGTGCTTTGTTAAACAAACTTACGAGACATAGGAAATTGTATGAAACTCTTATTGGTGTAGTTCCATCATACGAATAAATTATTATTCGTAATAAACAAAATAAGAAGGCTAAAGTATCATGCATGAAAGGAGTACCCTTAAAAGTAAATATAAACTTCATCCGTTACAATATATCTTAAAGTATCAAACGAGTTTTTTTACATGATAAACGGAGATTGGTTAAACCAAACTTCCGAGATATAAGAAATTGTATGAAACTCTTATGAGTGTGGTTCCATCCTACGAAGTAAAATATTGTTCGTCATAAACCAAAAACCGTGGCTAAAGTATTATGCATGAATGGAGTACCGTTAAAAGTATATAATAAACTTTAAACATAAGAGTATTTAGCTTAAACTTTTAAACGAGTTTTATTACAAGATAACCGGAGCTTTGTTAAACAAACTTAGGAGACATAAGAAATTGTATGAAACTTTTATTGGTGTAGTTCCATCATACAAATTAAATTATTATTCGTAATAAACAAAATACGAAGGCTAAAGTATCACGCATGAAAGGAGTACCCTTAAAAGTAAATAACAAACTTCATCCGTTACAATATTTATCTTAAAGTATCAAACGAGTTTTTTTACATGATAAATGGAGTTCGGTTAAACAAAACTTCCGAGATATAAGAAATTGTATGAAACTCTTATGACTGTGGTTCTATCCTACGAAGTAAAATATTGTTCGTCATAAACCAAATACCGAGGCTAAAGTATTATGCATGAATGGAGTACCGTTAAAAGTATATAATAAACTTCACACGTAAGAGTATTTAGCATAAACTTATAAATGAGTTTTATTAAAAGATAAGAAATTATATGAAACTCTTACGGGTGTGGTTCCATCCAACGAAGTAAATTATTATTCGTAATAAACGAAATACCGAGGCTAAAGTATCATACATGAAAGGAGTACCTTTAAAAGTATATAATAAACATCATACGTGAGTGTATTTAGCTTAAACTTTTAAACGAGTTTTATTACAAGATAACCGGAGCTTTGTTAAACAAACTTAGGAGACATAAAAAATTGTATGAAACTCTTAATGGTGTAGTTCCATCATACGAATTAAATTTTTATTCGTAATAAACAAAATACGAAGGCTAAAGTATCATGCATGAAGGAGTTCCCTTAAAAGTAAATAACAAACTTCATCCGTTACAATATTTATCTTAAAGTATCAAACGAGTTTTTTTACATGATAAACGGAGTTCGGTTAAACAAAACTTCCGAGATATAAGAAATTGTATGAAACTCTTATGAGTGTGGTTCCATCCAATGAAGTAAATTATTATTCGTAATAAACGAAATACCGAGGCCAAAATATCATACATGAAAGGAGTACCGTTAAAAGTATATAATAAACATCATACGTAAGTGTATTTAGCCTAAACTTTTAAACGAGTTTTATTACAAGATAACCGGAGCTTTGTTAAACATACTTAGGAGACATAAAAAATTGTATGAAACTCTTAATGGTGTAGTTCCATCATACGAATTAAATTTTTATTCGTAATAAACAAAATACGAAGGCTAAAGTAACATGCATGAAGGAGTTCCCTTAAAAGTAAATAACAAACTTCATCAGTTACAATATTTATCTTAAAGTATCAAACGAGTTTTTTTACATTATAAACGGAGTTCGGTTAAACAAAACTTCCGAGATATAAGAAATTGTATGAAACTCTTATGAGTGTGGTTCCATCCTATGAAGTAAAATATTGTTCTTCATAAACCAAATACCGAGGCTAAAGTATTATGCATGAATGTAGTACCGTTAAAAGTATATAATAAACTTCACACGTAAGAGTATTTAGCATAAGCGTTTAAACGAGATTTATTACAAGATAAGAAATTATATGAAACTCTTACGGGTGTGGTTCCATCCAACGAAGTAAATTATTATTCGTAATAAACGAAATACCGAGGCTAAAGTATCATACATGAAAGGAGTACCGTTAAAAGTATATAATAAACATCATACGTAAGTGTATTTAGCCTAAACTTTTAAACGAGTTTTATTACAAGATAACCGGAGCTTTGTTAAACATACTTAGGAGACATAAAAAATTGTATGAAACTCTTAATGGTGTAGTTCCATCATACGAATTAAATTTTTATTCGTAATAAACAAAATACGAAGGCTAAAGTATCATGCATGAAGGAGTTCCCTTAAAAGTAAATAACAAACTTCATCAGTTACAATATTTATCTTAAAGTATCAAACGAGTTTTTTTACATTATAAACGGAGTTCGGTTAAACAAAACTTCCGAGATATAAGAAATTGTATGAAACTCTTATGAGTGTGGTCCCATCCTATGAAGTAAAATATTGTTCTTCATAAACCAAATACCGAGGCTAAAGTATTATGCATGAATGTAGTACCGTTAAAAGTATATAATAAACTTCACACGTAAGAGTATTTAGCATAAGCGTTTAAACGAGATTTATTACAAGATAAGAAATTATATGAAACTCTTACGGGTGTGGTTCCATCCAACGAAGTAAATTATTATTCGTAATAAACGAAATACCGAGGCTAAAGTATCATACATGAAAGGAGTACCGTTAAAAGTATATAATAAACATCATACGTAAGTGTATTTAGCTTAAACTTTTAAACGAGTTTGATTACAAGATAACCGGAGCTTTGTTAAACATACTTAGGAGACATAAAAAATTGTATGAAACTCTTAATGGTGTAGTTCCATCATCCGAATTAAATTTTTATTCGTAATAAACAAAATACGAAGGCTAAAGTATCATGCATGAAGGAGTTCCCTTAAAAGTAAATAACAAACTTCATCAGTTACAATATTTATCTTAAAGTATTAAACGAGTTTTTTTACATTATAAACGGAGTTCGGTTAAACAAAACTTCCGAGATATAAGAAATTGTATGAAACTCTTATGAGTGTGGTTCCATCCTACGAAGTAAAATATTGTTCTTCATAAACCAAAAACCGTGGCTAAAGTATTATGCATGAATGGAGTACCGTTAAAAGTATATAATAAACTTCACACGTAAGAGTATTTAGCATAAGCGTTTAAACGAGATTTATTACAAGATAAGAAATTATATGAAACTCTTACGGGTGTGGTTCCATCCAACGAAGTAAATTATTATTCGTAATAAACGAAATACCGAGGCTAAACTATCATACATGAAAAGAGTACCGTTAAAAGTATATAATAAACATCATACGTAAGTGTATTTAGCTTAAACTTTTAAATGGGTTTTATTACAAGATAACCGGAGCTTTGTTAAACAAACTTACGAGACATAGGAAATTGTATGAAACTCTTATTGGTGTAGTTCCATCATACGAATAAATTATTATTCGTAATAAACAAAATAAGAAGGCTAAAGTATCATGCATGAAAGGAGTACCCTTAAAAGTAAATATAAACTTCATCCGTTACAATATATCTTAAAGTATCAAACGAGTTTTTTTACATGATAAACGGAGATTGGTTAAACCAAACTTCCGAGATATAAGAAATTGTATGAAACTCTTATGAGTGTGGTTCCATCCTACGAAGTAAAATATTGTTCGTCATAAACCAAAAACCGTGGCTAAAGTATTATGCATGAATGGAGTACCGTTAAAAGTATATAATAAACTTTAAACATAAGAGTATTTAGCTTAAACTTTTAAACGAGTTTTATTACAAGATAACCGGAGCTTTGTTAAACAAACTTAGGAGACATAAGAAATTGTATGAAACTCTTATTGGTGTAGTTCCATCATACGAATAAATTATTATTCGTAATGAACAAAATACGAAGGCTAAAGTATCATGCATGAAAGGAGTACCCTTAAAAGTAAATAACAAACTTCATCCGTTACAATATTTATCTTAAAGTATCAAACGAGTTTTTTTACATGATAAACGGAGTTCGGTTAAACAAAACTTCCGAGATATAAGAAATTGTATGAAACTCTTATGAGTGTGGTTCCATCCTACGAAGTAAAATATTGTTCGTCATAAACCAAATACCGAGGCTAAAATATTATGCATGAATGGAGTACCGTTAAAAGTATCTAATAAATTTCACAACAAAGAGTATTCAGCATAAACTTTTAAACTAGTTTCATTACAGGATAACCGGAGCTCTGTTTAACAAACTTATGAGATATAAGAAATTATATGAAACTCTTACGTGTGTGGTTCCATCCGACGAAGTAAATTATTATTCGTAATAAACGAAATACCGAGGCTAAAGTATCATACATGAAAGGAGTACTGTTAAAAGTATATAATAAACATCATACGTAAGTGTATTTAGCTTAAACTTTTAAACGAGTTTTATTACAAGATAACTGGAGCTTTGTTAAACAAGCTTAGGAGAAATAAGAAATTGTATGAAACTCTTATTGGTGTAGTTCCATCATACGAATAAATTATTATTCGTAATGAACAAAATACGAAGGCTAAAGTATCATGCATGAAAGGAGTACCCTTAAAAGTAAATATAAACTTCATCCGTTACAATATATCTTAAAGTATCAAACGAGTTTTTTTACATGATAAACGGAGATTGGTTAAACCAAACTTCCGAGATATAAGAAATTGTATGAAACTCTTATGAGTGTGGTTCCATCCTACGAAGTCAAATATTGTTCGTCATAAACCAAAAACCGTGGCTAAAGTATTATGCATGAATGGAGTACCGTTAAAAGTATATAATAAACTTTAAACATAAGAGTATTTAGCTTAAACTTTTAAACGAGTTTTATTACAAGATAACCGGAGCTTTGTTAAACAAACTTAGGAGACATAAGAAATTGTATGAAACTCTTATTGGTGTAGTTCCATCATACGAATAAATTATTATTCGTAATGAACAAAATACGAAGGCTAAAGTATCATGCATGAAAGGAGTACCCTTAAAAGTAAATAACAAACTTCATCCGTTACAATATTTATCTTAAAGTATCAAACGAGTTTTTTTACATGATAAACGGAGTTCGGTTAAACAAAACTTCCGAGATATAAGAAATTGTATGAAACTCTTATGAGTGTGGTTCCATCCTACGAAGTAAAATATTGTTCGTCATAAACCAAATACCGAGGCTAAAATATTATGCATGAATGGAGTACCGTTAAAAGTATCTAATAAATTTCACAACAAAGAGTATTCAGCATAAACTTTTAAACTAGTTTCATTACAGGATAACCGGAGCTCTGTTTAACAAACTTATGAGATATAAGAAATTATATGAAACTCTTACGTGTGTGGTTCCATCCGACGAAGTAAATTATTATTCGTAATAAACGAAATACCGAGGCTAAAGTATCATACATGAAAGGAGTACTGTTAAAAGTATATAATAAACATCATACGTAAGTGTATTTAGCTTAAACTTTTAAACGAGTTTTATTACAAGATAACTGGAGCTTTGTTAAACAAGCTTAGGAGAAATAAGGAATTGTATGAAACTCTTATTGGTGTAGTTCCATCATACGAATAAATTATTATTCGTAATGAACAAAATACGAAGGCTAAAGTATCATGCATGAAAGGAGTACCCTTAAAAGTAAATAACAAACTTCATCCGTTACAATATTTATCTTAAAGTATCAAACGAGATTTTTTACATGATAAACGGAGTTCGGTTAAACAAAACTTCCGAGATATAAGAAATTGTATGAAACTCTTATGAGTGTGGTTCCATCCTACGAAGTAAAATATTGTTCTTCATAAACCAAAAACCGTGGCTAAAGTATTATGCATGAATGGAGTACCGTTAAAAGTATATAATAAACTTCACACGTAAGAGTATTTAGCATAAGCGTTTAAACGAGATTTATTACAAGATAAGAAATTATATGAAACTCTTACGGGTGTGGTTCCATCCAACGAAGTAAATTATTATTCGTAATAAACGAAATACCGAGGCTAAACTATCATACATGAAAAGAGTACCGTTAAAAGTATATAATAAACATCATACGTAAGTGTATTTAGCTTAAACTTTTAAATGGGTTTTATTACAAGATAACCGGAGCTTTGTTAAACAAACTTACGAGACATAGGAAATTGTATGAAACTCTTATTGGTGTAGTTCCATCATACGAATAAATTATTATTCGTAATAAACAAAATAAGAAGGCTAAAGTATCATGCATGAAAGGAGTACCCTTAAAAGTAAATATAAACTTCATCCGTTACAATATATCTTAAAGTATCAAACGAGTTTTTTTACATGATAAACGGAGATTGGTTAAACCAAACTTCCGAGATATAAGAAATTGTATGAAACTCTTATGAGTGTGGTTCCATCCTACGAAGTAAAATATTGTTCGTCATAAACCAAAAACCGTGGCTAAAGTATTATGCATGAATGGAGTACCGTTAAAAGTATATAATAAACTTTAAACATAAGAGTATTTAGCTTAAACTTTTAAACGAGTTTTATTACAAGATAACCGGAGCTTTGTTAAACAAACTTAGGAGACATAAGAAATTGTATGAAACTCTTATTGGTGTAGTTCCATCATACGAATAAATTATTATTCGTAATGAACAAAATACGAAGGCATGCATGAAAGGAGTACCCTTAAAAGTAAATAACAAACTTCATCCGTTACAATATTTATCTTAAAGTATCAAACGAGTTTTTTTACATGATAAACGGAGTTCGGTTAAACAAAACTTCCGAGATATAAGAAATTGTATGAAACTCTTATGAGTGTGGTTCCATCCTACGAAGTAAAATATTGTTCGTCATAAACCAAAAACCGTGGCTAAAGTATTATGCATGAATGGAGTACCGTTAAAAGTATATAATAAACTTCACACGTAAGAGTATTTAGCATAAGCGTTTAAACGAGATTTATTACAAGATAAGAAATTATATGAAACTCTTACGGGTGTGGTTCCATCCAACGAAGTAAATTATTATTCGTAATAAACGAAATACCGAGGCTAAACTATCATACATGAAAAGAGTACCGTTAAAAGTATATAATAAACATCATACGTAAGTGTATTTAGCTTAAACTTTTAAATGGGTTTTATTACAAGATAACCGGAGCTTTGTTAAACAAACTTACGAGACATAGGAAATTGTATGAAACTCTTATTGGTGTAGTTCCATCATACGAATAAATTATTATTCGTAATAAACAAAATAAGAAGGCTAAAGTATCATGCATGAAAGGAGTACCCTTAAAAGTAAATATAAACTTCATCCGTTACAATATATCTTAAAGTATCAAACGAGTTTTTTTACATGATAAACGGAGATTGGTTAAACCAAACTTCCGAGATATAAGAAATTGTATGAAACTCTTATGAGTGTGGTTCCATCCTACGAAGTAAAATATTGTTCGTCATAAACCAAAAACCGTGGCTAAAGTATTATGCATGAATGGAGTACCGTTAAAAGTATATAATAAACTTTAAACATAAGAGTATTTAGCTTAAACTTTTAAACGAGTTTTATTACAAGATAACCGGAGCTTTGTTAAACAAACTTAGGAGACATAAGAAATTGTATGAAACTCTTATTGGTGTAGTTCCATCATACGAATAAATTATTATTCGTAATAAACAAAATACGAAGGCTAAAGTATCATGCATGAAAGGAGTACCCTTAAAAGTAAATAACAAACTTCATCCGTTACAATATTTATCTTAAAGTATCAAACGAGTTTTTTTACATGATAAACGGAGTTCGGTTAAACAAAACTTCCGAGATATAAGAAATTGTATGAAACTCTTATGAGTGTGGTTCCATCCTACGAAGTAAAATATTGTTCGTCATAAACCAAATACCGAGGCTAAAATATTATGCATGAATGGAGTACCGTTAAAAGTATCTAATAAATTTCACAACAAAGAGTATTCAGCATAAACTTTTAAACTAGTTTCATTACAGGATAACCGGAGCTCTGTTTAACAAACTTATGAGATATAAGAAATTATATGAAACTCTTACGTGTGTGGTTCCATCCGACGAAGTAAATTATTATTCGTAATAAACGAAATACCGAGGCTAAAGTATCATACATGAAAGGAGTACTGTTAAAAGTATATAATAAACATCATACGTAAGTGTATTTAGCTTAAAGTTTTAAACGAGTTTTATTACAAGATAACTGGAGCTTTGTTAAACAAGCTTAGGAGAAATAAGAAATTGTATGAAACTCTTATTGGTGTAGTTCCATCATACGAATAAATTATTATTCGTAATGAACAAAATACGAAGGCTAAAGTATCATGCATGAAAGGAGTACCCTTAAAAGTAAATAACAAACTTCATCCGTTACAATATTTATCTTAAAGTATCAAACGAGATTTTTTACATGATAAACGGAGTTCGGTTAAACAAAACTTCCGAGATATAAGAAATTTTATGAAACTCTTATGAGTGTGGTTCCATCCTACGAAGTAAAATATTGTTCGTCATAAACCAAATACCGAGGCTAAAATATTATGCATGAATGGAGTACCGTTAAAAGTATATAATAAACTTCACACGTAAGAGTATTCAGCATAAACTTTTAAACTAGTTTCATTACAAGAAAACCGGAACTCTGTTTAACAAACTTATGAGATATAAGAAATTATATGAAACTCTTACGGGTGTGGTTCCATCCGACGAACTAAATTATTATTCGTAATAAACGAAATACCGAGGCTAAAGTATCATACATGAAAGGAGTACCGTTAAAAGTATATAATAAACATCATACGTAAGTGTATTTAGCTTAACTTTTAAACGAGTTTTATTACAAGATAACCGGAGTTTTGTTAAACAAACTTAGGAGACATAAGAAATTGTATGAAACTCTTATTGGTGTAGTTCCATCATACGAATAAATTATTATTCGTAATGAACAAAATACGAAGGCTAAAGTATTATGCATGAAAGGAGTACCCTTAAAAGTAAATAACAAACTTCATCCGTTACAATATTTATCTTAAAGTATCAAACGAGTTTTTTTACATGATAAACGGAGTTCGGTTAAACAAAACTTCCGAGATATAAGAAATTGTATGAAACTCTTATGAGTGTGGTTCCATCCTACGAAGTAAAATATTGTTCGTCATAAACCAAATACCGAGGCTAAAATATTATGCATGAATGGAGTACCGTTAAAAGTATCTAATAAATTTCACAACAAAGAGTATTCAGCATAAACTTTTAAACTAGTTTCATTACAGGATAACCGGAGCTCTGTTTAACAAACTTATGAGATATAAGAAATTATATGAAACTCTTACGTGTGTGGTTCCATCCGACGAAGTAAATTATTATTCGTAATAAACGAAATACCGAGGCTAAAGTATCATACATGAAAGGAGTACTGTTAAAAGTATATAATAAACATCATACGTAAGTGTATTTAGCTTAAAGTTTTAAACGAGTTTTATTACAAGATAACTGGAGCTTTGTTAAACAAGCTTAGGAGAAATAAGAAATTGTATGAAACTCTTATTGGTGTAGTTCCATCATACGAATAAATTATTATTCGTAATGAACAAAATACGAAGGCTAAAGTATCATGCATGAAAGGAGTACCCTTAAAAGTAAATAACAAACTTCATCCGTTACAATATTTATCTTAAAGTATCAAACGAGATTTTTTACATGATAAACGGATTTCGGTTAAACAAAACTTCCGAGATATAAGAAATTGTATGAAACTCTTATGAGTGTGGTTCCATCCTACGAAGTAAAATATTGTTCTTCATAAACCAAAAACCGTGGCTAAAGTATTATGCATGAATGGAGTACCGTTAAAAGTATATAATAAACTTCACACGTAAGAGTATTTAGCATAAGCGTTTAAACGAGATTTATTACAAGATAAGAAATTATATGAAACTCTTACGGGTGTGGTTCCATCCAACGAAGTAAATTATTATTCGTAATAAACGAAATACCGAGGCTAAACTATCATACATGAAAAGAGTACCGTTAAAAGTATATAATAAACATCATACGTAAGTGTATTTAGCTTAAACTTTTAAATGGGTTTTATTACAAGATAACCGGAGCTTTGTTAAACAAACTTACGAGACATAGGAAATTGTATGAAACTCTTATTGGTGTAGTTCCATCATACGAATAAATTATTATTCGTAATAAACAAAATAAGAAGGCTAAAGTATCATGCATGAAAGGAGTACCCTTAAAAGTAAATATAAACTTCATCCGTTACAATATATCTTAAAGTATCAAACGAGTTTTTTTACATGATAAACGGAGATTGGTTAAACCAAACTTCCGAGATATAAGAAATTGTATGAAACTCTTATGAGTGTGGTTCCATCCTACGAAGTAAAATATTGTTCGTCATAAACCAAAAACCGTGGCTAAAGTATTATGCATGAATGGAGTACAGTTAAAAGTATATAATAAACTTTAAACATAAGAGTATTTAGCTTAAACTTTTAAACGAGTTTTATTACAAGATAACCGGAGCTTTGTTAAACAAACTTAGGAGACATAAGAAATTGTATGAAACTCTTATTGGTGTAGTTCCATCATACGAATAAATTATTATTCGTAATGAACAAAATACGAAGGCTAAAGTATCATGCATGAAAGGAGTACCCTTAAAAGTAAATAACAAACTTCATCCGTTACAATATTTATCTTAAAGTATCAAACGAGTTTTTTTACATGATAAACGGAGTTCGGTTAAACAAAACTTCCGAGATATAAGAAATTGTATGAAACTTTTATGAGTGTGGTTCCATCCTACGAAGTAAAATATTGTTCGTCATAAACCAAATACCGAGGCTAAAATATTATGCATGAATGGAGTACCGTTAAAAGTATCTAATAAATTTCACAACAAAGAGTATTCAGCATAAACTTTTAAACTAGTTTCATTACAGGATAACCGGAGCTCTGTTTAACAAACTTATGAGATATAAGAAATTATATGAAACTCTTACGTGTGTGGTTCCATCCGACGAAGTAAATTATTATTCGTAATAAACGAAATACCGAGGCTAAAGTATCATACATGAAAGGAGTACTGTTAAAAGTATATAATAAACATCATACGTAAGTGTATTTAGCTTAAACTTTTAAACGAGTTTTATTACAAGATAACTGGAGCTTTGTTAAACAAGCTTAGGAGAAATAAGAAATTGTATGAAACTCTTATTGGTGTAGTTCCATCATACGAATAAATTATTATTCGTAATGAACAAAATACGAAGGCTAAAGTATCATGCATGAAAGGAGTACCTTAAAAGTAAATAACAAACTTCATCCGTTACAATATTTATCTTAAAGTATCAAACGAGATTTTTTACATGATAAACGGAGTTCGGTTAAACAAAACTTCCGAGATATAAGAAATTTTATGAAACTCTTATGAGTGTGGTTCCATCCTACGAAGTAAAATATTGTTCGTCATAAACCAAATACCGAGGCTAAAATATTATGCATGAATGGAGTACCGTTAAAAGTATATAATAAACTTCACACGTAAGAGTATTCAGCATAAACTTTTAAACTAGTTTCATTACAAGAAAACCGGAACTCTGTTTAACAAACTTATGAGATATAAGAAATTATATGAAACTCTTACGGGTGTGGTTCCATCCGACGAAGTAAATTATTATTCGTAATAAACGAAATACCGAGGCTAAAGTATCATACATGAAAGGAGTACCGTTAAAAGTATATAATAAACATCATACAGAAGTGTATTTAGCTTAACTTTTAAACGAGTTTTATTACAAGATAACCGGAGTTTTGTTAAACAAACTTAGGAGACATAAGAAATTGTATGAAACTCTTATTGGTGTAGTTCCATCATACGAATAAATTATTATTCGTAATGAACAAAATACGAAGGCTAAAGTATTATGCATGAAAGGAGTACCCTTAAAAGTAAATAACAAACTTCATCCGTTACAATATTTATCTTAAAGTATCAAACGAGTTTTTTTACATGATAAACGGAGTTCGGTTAAACAAAACTTCCGAGATATAAGAAATTGTATGAAACTCTTATGAGTGTGGTTCCATCCTACGAAGTAAAATATTGTTCGTCATAAACCAAATACCGAGGCTAAAATATTATGCATGAATGGAGTACCGTTAAAAGTATCTAATAAATTTCACAACAAAGAGTATTCAGCATAAACTTTTAAACTAGTTTCATTACAGGATAACCGGAGCTCTGTTTAACAAACTTATGAGATATAAGAAATTATATGAAACTCTTACGTGTGTGGTTCCATCCGACGAAGTAAATTATTATTCGTAATAAACGAAATACCGAGGCTAAAGTATCATACATGAAAGGAGTACTGTTAAAAGTATATAATAAACATCATACGTAAGTGTATTTAGCTTAAAGTTTTAAACGAGTTTTATTACAAGATAACTGGAGCTTTGTTAAACAAGCTTAGGAGAAATAAGAAATTGTATGAAACTCTTATTGGTGTAGTTCCATCATACGAATAAATTATTATTCGTAATGAACAAAATACGAAGGCTAAAGTATCATGCATGAAAGGAGTACCCTTAAAAGTAAATAACAAACTTCATCCGTTACAATATTTATCTTAAAGTATCAAACGAGATTTTTTACATGATAAACGGATTTCGGTTAAACAAAACTTCCGAGATATAAGAAATTGTATGAAACTCTTATGAGTGTGGTTCCATCCTACGAAGTAAAATATTGTTCTTCATAAACCAAAAACCGTGGCTAAAGTATTATGCATGAATGGAGTACCGTTAAAAGTATATAATAAACTTCACACGTAAGAGTATTTAGCATAAGCGTTTAAACGAGATTTATTACAAGATAAGAAATTATATGAAACTCTTACGGGTGTGGTTCCATCCAACGAAGTAAATTATTATTCGTAATAAACGAAATACCGAGGCTAAACTATCATACATGAAAAGAGTACCGTTAAAAGTATATAATAAACATCATACGTAAGTGTATTTAGCTTAAACTTTTAAATGGGTTTTATTACAAGATAACCGGAGCTTTGTTAAACAAACTTACGAGACATAGGAAATTGTATGAAACTCTTATTGGTGTAGTTCCATCATACGAATAAATTATTATTCGTAATAAACAAAATAAGAAGGCTAAAGTATCATGCATGAAAGGAGTACCCTTAAAAGTAAATATAAACTTCATCCGTTACAATATATCTTAAAGTATCAAACGAGTTTTTTTACATGATAAACGGAGATTGGTTAAACCAAACTTCCGAGATATAAGAAATTGTATGAAACTCTTATGAGTGTGGTTCCATCCTACGAAGTAAAATATTGTTCGTCATAAACCAAAAACCGAGGCTAAAGTATTATGCATGAATGGAGTACCGTTAAAAGTATATAATAAACTTTAAACATAAGAGTATTTAGCTTAAACTTTTAAACGAGTTTTATTACAAGATAACCGGAGCTTTGTTAAACAAACTTAGGAGACATAAGAAATTGTATGAAACTCTTATTGGTGTAGTTCCATCATACGAATAAATTATTATTCGTAATGAACAAAATACGAAGGCTAAAGTATCATGCATGAAAGGAGTACCCTTAAAAGTAAATAACAAACTTCATCCGTTACAATATTTATCTTAAAGTATCAAACGAGTTTTTTTACATGATAAACGGAGTTCGGTTAAACAAAACTTCCGAGATATAAGAAATTGTATGAAACTTTTATGAGTGTGGTTCCATCCTACGAAGTAAAATATTGTTCGTCATAAACCAAATACCGAGGCTAAAATATTATGCATGAATGGAGTACCGTTAAAAGTATCTAATAAATTTCACAACAAAGAGTATTCAGCATAAACTTTTAAACTAGTTTCATTACAGGATAACCGGAGCTCTGTTTAACAAACTTATGAGATATAAGAAATTATATGAAACTCTTACGTGTGTGGTTCCATCCGACGAAGTAAATTATTATTCGTAATAAACGAAATACCGAGGCTAAAGTATCATACATGAAAGGAGTACTGTTAAAAGTATATAATAAACATCATACGTAAGTGTATTTAGCTTAAACTTTTAAACGAGTTTTATTACAAGATAACTGGAGCTTTGTTAAACAAGCTTAGGAGAAATAAGAAATTGTATGAAACTCTTATTGGTGTAGTTCCATCATACGAATAAATTATTATTCGTAATGAACAAAATACGAAGGCTAAAGTATCATGCATGAAAGGAGTACCTTAAAAGTAAATAACAAACTTCATCCGTTACAATATTTATCTTAAAGTATCAAACGAGATTTTTTACATGATAAACGGAGTTCGGTTAAACAAAACTTCCGACATATAAGAAATTTTATGAAACTCTTATGAGTGTGGTTCCATCCTACGAAGTAAAATATTGTTCGTCATAAACCAAATACCGAGGCTAAAATATTATGCATGAATGGAGTACCGTTAAAAGTATATAATAAACTTCACACGTAAGAGTATTCAGCATAAACTTTTAAACTAGTTTCATTACAAGAAAACCGGAACTCTGTTTAACAAACTTATGAGATATAAGAAATTATATGAAACTCTTACGGGTGTGGTTCCATCCGACGAAGTAAATTATTATTCGTAATAAACGAAATACCGAGGCTAAAGTATCATACATGAAAGGAGTACCGTTAAAAGTATATAATAAACATCATACGTAAGTGTATTTAGCTTAACTTTTAAACGAGTTTTATTACAAGATAACCGGAGTTTTGTTAAACAAACTTAGGAGACATAAGAAATTGTATGAAACTCTTATTGGTGTAGTTCCATCATACGAATAAATTATTATTCGTAATGAACAAAATACGAAGGCTAAAGTATTATGCATGAAAGGAGTACCCTTAAAAGTAAGTAACAAACTTCATCCGTTACAATATTTATCTTAAAGTATCAAACGAGTTTTTTTACATGATAAACGGAGTTCGGTTAAACAAAACTTCCGAGATATAAGAAATTGTATGAAACTCTTATGAGTGTGGTTCCATCCTACGAAGTAAAATATTGTTCGTCATAAACCAAATACCGAGGCTAAAATATTATGCATGAATGGAGTACCGTTAAAAGTATCTAATAAATTTCACAACAAAGAGTATTCATCATAAACTTTTAAACTAGTTTCATTACAGGATAACCGGAGCTCTGTTTAACAAACTTATGAGATATAAGAAATTATATGAAACTCTTACGGGAGTGGTTCCATCCGACGAAGTAAATTATTATTCGTAATAAACGAAATACCGAGGCTAAAGTATCATACATGAAAGGAGTACTGTTAAAAGTATATAATAAACATCATACGTAAATCTATTTAGCTTAAACTTTTAAACGAGTTTTATTACAAGATAACTGGAGCTTTGTTAAACAAGCTTAGGAGAAATAAGAAATTGTATGAAACTCTTATTGGTGTAGTTCCATCATACGAATAAATTATTATTCGTAATGAACAAAATACGAAGGCTAAAGTATCATGCATGAAAGGAGTACCTTAAAAGTAAATAACAAACTTCATCCGTTACAATATTTATCTTAAAGTATCAAACGAGATTTTTTACATGATAAACGGAGTTCGGTTAAACAAAACTTCCGAGATATAAGAAATTTTATGAAACTCTTATGAGTGTGGTTCCATCCTACGAAGTAAAATATTGTTCGTCATAAACCAAATACCGAGGCTAAAATATTATGCATGAATGGAGTACCGTTAAAAGTATATAATAAACTTCACACGTAAGAGTATTCAGCATAAACTTTTAAACTAGTTTCATTACAAGAAAACCGGAACTCTGTTTAACAAACTTATGAGATATAAGAAATTATATGAAACTCTTACGGGTGTGGTTCCATCCGACGAACTAAATTATTATTCGTAATAAACGAAATACCGAGGCTAAAGTATCATACATGAAAGGAGTACCGTTAAAAGTATATAATAAACATCATACGTAAGTGTATTTAGCTTAACTTTTAAACGAGTTTTATTACAAGATAACCGGAGTTTTGTTAAACAAGCTTAGGAGAAATAAGAAATTGTATGAAACTCTTATTGGTGTAGTTCCATCATACGAATAAATTATTATTCGTAATGAACAAAATACGAAGGCTAAAGTATTATGCATGAAAGGAGTACCCTTAAAAGTAAGTAACAAACTTCATCCGTTACAATATTTATCTTAAAGTATCAAACGAGTTTTTTTACATGATAAACGGAGTTCGGTTAAACAAAACTTCCGAGATATAAGAAATTGTATGAAACTCTTATGAGTGTGGTTCCATCCTACGAAGTAAAATATTGTTCGTCATAAACCAAATACCGAGGCTAAAATATTATGCATGAATGGAGTACCGTTAAAAGTATCTAATAAATTTCACAACAAAGAGTATTCATCATAAACTTTTAAACTAGTTTCATTACAGGATAACCGGAGGTCTGTTTAACAAACTTATGAGATATAAGAAATTATATGAAACTCTTACGGGAGTGGTTCCATCCGACGAAGTAAATTATTATTCGTAATAAACGAAATACCGAGGCTAAAGTATCATACATGAAAGGAGTACTGTTAAAAGTATATAATAAACATCATACGTAAATCTATTTAGCTTAAACTTTTAAACGAGTTTTATTACAAGATAACTGGAGCTTTGTTAAACAAGCTTAGGAGAAATAAGAAATTGTATGAAACTCTTATTGGTGTAGTTCCATCATACGAATAAATTATTATTCGTAATGAACAAAATACGAAGGCTAAAGTATCATGCATGAAAGGAGTACCTTTAAAAGTAAATAACAAACTTCATCCGTTACAATATTTATCTTAAAGTATCAAACGAGATTTTTTACATGATAAACGGAGTTCGGTTAAACAAAACTTCCGAGATATAAAAAATTTTATGAAACTCTTATGAGTGTGGTTCCATCCTACGAAGTAAAATATTGTTCGTCTTAAACCAAATACCGAGGCTAAAGTATTCGGCATGAATGGAGTACCGTTAAAAGTATATAATAAACATCATACGTAAGTGTATTTAGCTTAAACTTTTAAACGAGTTTTATTACAAGATAACTGGAGCTTTGTTAAACAAGCTTAGGAGAAATAAGAAATTGTATGAAACTCTTATTGGTGTAGTTCCATCATACGAATAAATTATTATTCCTAATGAACAAAATACGAAGGCTAAAGTATCATGCATGAAAGAAGTACCCTTAAAAGTAAATAACAAACTTCATCCGTTACAATATTTATCTTAAAGTATCAAACGAGTTTTTTTACATGATAAACGGAGTTCGGTTAAACAAAACTTCCGAGATATAAGAAATTATATGAAACTCTTATGAGTGTGGTTCCATCCTACGAAGTAAAATATTGTTCGTCATAAACCAAATACCGAAGCTAAAATATTATGCGTGAATGGAGTACCGTTAAAAGTATATAATAAACTTCACACGTAACAGTATTCAACATAAACTTTTAAACTAGTTTCATTACAAGATAACCGGAGCTCTGTTTAACAAACTTATGAGATATAAGAAATTATATGAAACTCTTACGGGTGTGGTTCCATCCGACGAACTAAATTATTATTCGTAATAAATGAAATACCGAGGCTAAAGTATCATACATGAAAGGAGTACCGTTAAAAGTATAATATTAAAATATTGTTCATCATAAACCAAATACCGAGGCTAAAATATTATGCGTGAATGGAGTACCGTTAAAAGTATATAATAAACTTCACACGTAACAGTATTCCGCATAAACTTTTAAACTAGTTTCATTACAAGATAACCGGAGTTCGGTTAAATAAAACTTCCGAGATATAAGAAATTTTATGAAACTCTTATGAGTGTGGTTCAATCCTACGAAGTAAAATATTGTTCGTCTTAAACCAAATACCGAGGCTAAATTATTCGGCATGAATGGAGTACCGTTAAAAGTATATAATAAACATCATACGTAAGTGTATTTAGCTTAAACTTTTAAACGAGTTTTATTACAAGATAACTGGAGCTTTGTTAAACAAGCTTAGGAGAAATAAGAAATTGTATGAAACTCTTATTGGTGTAGTTCCATCATACGAATAAATTATTATTCGTAATGAACAAAATACGAAGGCTAAAGTATCATGCATGAAAGGAGTACCCTTAAAAGTAAATAACAAACTTCATCCGTTACAATATATATCTTAAAGTATCAAACAAGATTTTTTACTTGATAAACGGAGTTCGGTTAAACAAAACTTCCGAGATATAAGAAATTTTATGAAACTCTTATGAGTGTGGTTCCATCCTACGAAGTAAAATATTGTTTGTCTTAAACCAAATACCGAGGCTAAAGTATTCGGCATGAATGGAGTACCGTTAAAAGTATATAATAAACATCATACGTAAGTGTATTTAGCTTAAACTTTTAAACGAGTTTTATTACAAGATAACTGGAGCTTTGTTAAACAAGCTTAGGAGAAATAAGAAATTGTATGAAACTCTTATTGGTGTAGTTCCATCATACGAATAAATTATTATTCGTAATGAACAAAATACGAAGGCTAAAGTATCATGCATGAAAGGAGTACCCTTAAAAGTAAATAACAAACTTCATCCGTTACAATATTTATCTTAAAGTATCAAACGAGTTTTTTTACATGATAAACGGAGTTCGGTTAAACAAAACTTCCGAGATATAAGAAATTGTATGAAACAATAATTATGAGTGTGGTTCCATCCTACGAAGTAAAATTTTGTTCGTCATAAACCAAATACTGAGGCTAAAATATTATGCATGAATGGAGTACCGTTAAAAGTATATAATAAACTTCACACGTAAGAGTATTCAGCATAAACTTTTAAACTAGTTTCATTACAAGATAACCGGAACTCTGTTTAACAAACTTATGAGATATAATAAATTATATGAAACTCTTACGGGTGTGGTTCCATCCGACGAAATAAATTATTATTCGTAATAAAGGAAATACCGAGGCTCAAGTATCATACATGAAAGGAGTACCGTTAAAAGTATATAATAAACATCATACGTAAGTGTATTTAGCTTAACTTTTAAACGAGTTTTATTACAAGATAACCGGAGTTTTGTTAAACAAACTTAGGAGACATAAGAAATTGTATGAAACTCTTATTGGTGTAGTTCCATCATACGAATACATTATTATTCGTAATGAACAAAATACGAAGGCTAAAGTATCATGCATGAAAGGAGTACCCTTAAAAGTAAATAACAAACTTCATCCGTTACAATATTTATCTTAAAGTATCAAACGAGTTTTTTTACATGATAAACGGAGTTCGGTTAAACAAAACTTCCGAGATATAAGAAATTGTATGAAACAATAATTATGAGTGTGGTTCCATCCTACGAAGTAAAATTTTGTTCGTCATAAACCAAATACTGAGGCTAAAATATTATGCATGAATGGAGTACCGTTAAAAGTATATAATAAACTTCACACGTAAGAGTATTCACCATAAACTTTTAAACTAGTTTCATTACAAGATAACCGGAACTCTGTTTAACAAACTTATGAGATATAATAAATTATATGAAACTCTTACGGGTGTGGTTCCATCCGACGAAATAAATTATTATTCATAATAAAGGAAATACCGAGGCTCAAGTATCATACATGAAAGGAGTACCGTTAAAAGTATATAATAAACATCATACGTAAGTGTATTTAGCTTAACTTTTAAACGAGTTTTATTACAAGATAACCGGAGTTTTGTTAAACAAACTTAGGAGACATAAGAAATTGTATGAAACTCTTATTGGTGTAGTTCCATCATACGAATAAATTATTATTCGTAATGAACAAAATACGAAGGCTAAAGTATCATGCATGAAAGGAGTACCCTTAAAAGTAAATAACAAACTTCATCCGTTACAATATTTATCTTAAAGTATCAAACGAGTTTTTTTACATGATAAACGGAGTTCGGTTAAACAAAACTTCCGAGATATAAGAAATTGTATGAAACTCTTATGAGTGTGGTTCCATCCTACGAAGTAAAATACTGTTCGTCATAAACCAAATACCGAGGCTAAAATATTATGCATGAATGGAGTACCGTTAAAAGTATCTAATAAATTTCACAACAAAGAGTATTCATCATAAACTTTTAAACTAGTTTCATTACAGGATAACCGGAGCTCTGTTTAACAAACTTATGAGATATAAGAAATTATATGAAACTCTTACGGGTGTGGTTCCATCCGACGAAGTAAATTATTATTCGTAATAAATGAAATACCGAGGCTAAAGTATCATACATGAAAGGAGTACTGTTAAAAGTATATAATAAACATCATACGTAAGTGTATTTAGCTTAAACTTTTAAACGAGTTTTATTACAAGATAACTGGAGCTTTGTTAAACAAGCTTAGGAGAAATAAGAAATTGTATGAAACTCTTATTGGTGTAGTTCCATCATACGAATAAATTATTATTCGTAATGAACAAAATACGAAGGCTAAAGTATCATGCATGAAAGGAGTACCCTTAAAAGTAAATAACAAACTTCATCCGTTACAATATTTATCTTAAAGTATCAAACGAGATTTTTTACATGATAAATGGAGTTCGGTTAAACAAAACTTCCGAGATATAAGAAATTTTATGAAACTCTTATGAGTGTGGTTCCATCCTACGAAGTAAAATATTGTTCGTCATAAACCAAATACCGAGGCTAAAATATTATGCATGAATGGAGTACCGTTAAAAGTATATAATAAACTTCACACGTAAGAGTATTCAGCATAAACTTTTAAACTAGTTTCATTACAAGATAACCGGAACTCTGTTTAACAAACTTATGAGATATAATAAATTATATGAAACTCTTACGGGTGTGGTTCCATCCGACGAAATAAATTATTATTCGTAATAAAGGAAATACCGAGGCTCAAGTATCATACATGAAAGGAGTACCGTTAAAAGTATATAATAAACATCATACGTAAGTGTATTTAGCTTAACTTTTAAACGAGTTTTATTACAAGATAACCGGAGTTTTGTTAAACAAACTTAGGAGACATAAGAAATTGTATGAAACTCTTATTGGTGTAGTTCCATCATACGAATACATTATTATTCGTAATGAACAAAATACGAAGGCTAAAGTATCATGCATGAAAGGAGTACCCTTAAAAGTAAATAACAAACTTCATCCGTTACAATATTTATCTTAAAGTATCAAACGAGTTTTTTTACATGATAAACGGAGTTCGGTTAAACAAAACTTCCGAGATATAAGAAATTGTATGAAACAATAATTATGAGTGTGGTTCCATCCTACGAAGTAAAATTTTGTTCGTCATAAACCAAATACTGAGGCTAAAATATTATGCATGAATGGAGTACCGTTAAAAGTATATAATAAACTTCACACGTAAGAGTATTCAGCATAAACTTTTAAACTAGTTTCATTACAAGATAACCGGAACTCTGTTTAACAAACTTATGAGATATAATAAATTATATGAAACTCTTACGGGTGTGGTTCCATCCGACGAAATAAATTATTATTCATAATAAAGGAAATACCGAGGCTCAAGTATCATACATGAAAGGAGTACCGTTAAAAGTATATAATAAACATCATACGTAAGTGTATTTAGCTTAACTTTTAAACGAGTTTTATTACAAGATAACCGGAGTTTTGTTAAACAAACTTAGGAGACATAAGAAATTGTATGAAACTCTTATTGGTGTAGTTCCATCATACGAATAAATTATTATTCCTAATGAACAAAATACGAAGGCTAAAGTATCATGCATGAAAGGAGTACCCTTAAAAGTAAATAACAAACTTCATCCGTTACAATATTTATCTTAAAGTATCAAACGAGTTTTTTTACATGATAAACGGAGTTCGGTTAAACAAAACTTCCGAGATATAAGAAATTGTATGAAACTCTTATGAGTGTGGTTCCATCCTACGAAGTAAAATATTGTTCGTCATAAACCAAATACCGAGGCTAAAATATTATGCATGAATGGAGTACCGTTAAAAGTATCTAATAAATTTCACAACAAAGAGTATTCATCATAAACTTTTAAACTAGTTTCATTACAGGATAACCGGAGCTCTGTTTAACAAACTTATGAGATATAAGAAATTATATGAAACTCTTACGGGTGTGGTTCCATCCGACGAAGTAAATTATTATTCGTAATAAACGAAATACCGAGGCTAAAGTATCATACATGAAAGGAGTACTGTTAAAAGTATATAATAAACATCATACGTAAATGTATTTAGCTTAAACTTTTAAACGAGTTTTATTACAAGATAACTGGAGCTTTGTTAAACAAGCTTAGGAGAAATAAGAAATTGTATGAAACTCTTATTGGTGTATTCCATCATACGAATAAATTATTATTCGTAATGAACAAAATACGAAGGCTAAAGTATCATGCATGAAAGGAGTACCCTTAAAAGTAAATAACAAAATTCATCCGTTACAATATTTATCTTAAAGTATCAAACGAGATTTTTTACATGATAAACGGAGTTCGGTTAAACAAAACTTCCGAGATATAAGAAATTGTATGAAACTCTTATGAGTGTGGTTCCATCCTACGAAGTAAAATATTGTTCGTCATAAACCAAATACCGAGGCTAAAATATTATGCATGAATGGAGTACCGTTAAAAGTATCTAATAAATTTCACAACAAAGAGTATTCATCATAAACTTTTAAACTAGTTTCATTACAGGATAACCGGAGCTCTGTTTAACAAACTTATGAGATATAAGAAATTATATGAAACTCTTACGGGTGTGGTTCCATCCGACGAAGTAAATTATTATTCGTAATAAACGAAATACCGAGGCTAAAGTATCATACATGAAAGGAGTACTGTTAAAAGTATATAATAAACATCATACGTAAGTGTATTTAGCTTAAACTTTTAAACGAGTTTTATTACAAGATAACTGGAGCTTTGTTAAACAAGCTTAGGAGAAATAAGAAATTGTATGAAACTCTTATTGGTGTAGTTCCATCATACGAATAAATTATTATTCGTAATGAACAAAATACGAAGGCTAAAGTATCATGCATGAAAGGAGTACCCTTAAAAGTAAATAACAAACTTCATCCGTTACAATATTTATCTTAAAGTATCAAACGAGATTTTTTACATGATAAACGGAGTTCGGTTAAACAAAACTTCCGAGATATAAGAAATTTTATGAAACTCTTATGAGTGTGGTTCCATCCTACGAAGTAAAATATTGTTCGTCATAAACCAAATACCGAGGCTAAAATATTATGCATGAATGGAGTACCGTTAAAAGTATATAATAAACTTCACACGTAAGAGTATTCAGCATAAACTTTTAAACTAGTTTCATTACAAGAAAACCGGAACTCTGTTTAACAAACTTATGAGATATAAGAAATTATATGAAACTCTTACGGGTGTGGTTCCATCCGACGAACTAAATTATTATTCGTAATAAACGAAATACCGAGGCTAAAGTATCATACATGAAAGGAGTACCGTTAAAAGTATATAATAAACATCATACGTAAGTGTATTTAGCTTAACTTTTAAACGAGTTTTATTACAAGATAACCGGAGTTTTGTTAAACAAACTTAGGAGACATAAGAAATTGTATGAAACTCTTATTGGTGTAGTTCCATCATACGAATAAATTATTATTCGTAATGAACAAAATACGAAGGCTAAAGTATTATGCATGAAAGGAGTACCCTTAAAAGTAAATAACAAACTTCATCCATTACAATATTTATATTAAAGTATCAAACGAGTTTTTTTACATGATAAACGGAGTTCGGTTAAACAAAACTTCCGAGATATAAGAAATTGTATGAAACTCTTATGAGTGTGGTTCCATCCTACGAAGTAAAATATTGTTCGTCATAAACCAAATACCGAGGCTAAAATATTATGCATGAATGGAGTACCGTTAAAAGTATCTAATAAATTTCACAACAAAGAGTATTCATCATAAACTTTTAAACTAGTTTCATTACAGGATAACCGGAGCTCTGTTTAACAAACTTATGAGATATAAGAAATTATATGAAACTCTTACGGGAGTGGTTCCATCCGACGAAGTAAATTATTATTCGTAATAAACGAAATACCGAGGCTAAAGTATCATACATGAAAGGAGTACTGTTAAAAGTATATAATAAACATCATACGTAAATGTATTTAGCTTAAACTTTTAAACGAGTTTTATTACAAGATAACTGGAGCTTTGTTAAACAAGCTTAGGAGAAATAAGAAATTGTATGAAACTCTTATTGGTGTAGTTCCATCATACGAATAAATTATTATTCGTAATGAACAAAATACGAAGGCTAAAGTATCATGCATGAAAGGAGTACCCTTAAAAGTAAATAACAAACTTCATCCGTTACAATATTTATCTTAAAGTATCAAACGAGATTTTTTACATGATAAACGGAGTTCGGTTAAACAAAACTTCCGAGATATAAGAAATTTTATGAAACTCTTATGAGTGTGGTTCTATCCTACGAAGTAAAATATTGTTCGTCTTAAACCAAATACCGAGGCTAAAGTATTCGGCATGAATGGAGTACCGTTAAAAGTATATAATAAACATCATACGTAAGTGTATTTAGCTTAAACATTTAAACGAGTTTTATTACAAGATAACTGGAGCTTTGTTAAACAAGCTTAGGAGAAATAAGAAATTGTATGAAACTCTTATTGGTGTAGTTCCATCATACGAATAAATTATTATTCCTAATGAACAAAATACGAAGGCTAAAGTATCATGCATGAAAGAAGTACCCTTAAAAGTAAATAACAAACTTCATCCGTTACAATATTTATCTTAAAGTATCAAACGAGTTTTTTTACATGATAAACGGAGTTCGGTTAAACAAAACTTCTGAGATATAAGAAATTGTATGAAACTCTTATGAGTGTGGTTCCATCCTACGAAGTAAAATATTGTTCGTCATAAACCAAATACCGAAGCTAAAATATTATGCGTGAATGGAGTACCGTTAAAAGTATATAATAAACTTCACACGTAACAGTATTCAGCATAAACTTTTAAACTAGTTTCATTACAAGATAACCGGAGCTCTATTTAACAAACTTATGAGATATAAGAAATTATATGAAACTCTTACGGGTGTGGTTCCATCCGACGAAGTAAATTATTATTCGTAATAAACGAAATACCGAGGCTAAAGTATCATACATGAAAGGAGTACCGTTAAAAGTATATAATAAACATCATACGTAAGTGTATTTAGCTTAAACTTTTAAACGAGTTTTATTACAAGATAACTGGAGCTTTGTTAAACAAGCTTAGGAGAAATAAGAAATTGTATGAAACTCTTATTGGTGTAGTTCCATCATACGAATACATTATTATTCGTAATGAACAAAATACGAAGGCTAAAGTATCATGCATGAAAGGAGTACCCTTAAAAGTAAATAACAAACTTCATCCGTTACAATATTTATCTTAAAGTATCAAACGAGTTTTTTTACATGATAAACGGAGTTCGGTTAAACAAAACTTCCGAGATATAAGAAATTGTATGAAACTCTTATGAGTGTGGTTCCATCCTACGAAGTAAAATATTGTTCGTCATAAACCAAATACCGAGGCTAAAATATTATGCATGAATGGAGTACCGTTAAAAGTATCTAATAAATTTCACAACAAAGAGTATTCAGCATAAACTTTTAAACTAGTTTCATTACAGGATAACCGGAGGTCTGTTTAACAAACTTATGAGATATAAGAAATTATATGAAACTCTTACGGGTGTGGTTCCATCCGACGAAGTAAATTATTATTCGTAATAAACGAAATACCGAGGCTAAAGTATCATATATGAAAGGAGTACTATTAAAAGTATATAATAAACATCATACGTAAGTGTATTTAGCTTAAACTTTTAAACGAGTTTTATTACAAGATAACTGGAGCTTTGTTAAACAAGCTTAGGAGAAATAAGAAATTGTATGAAACTCTTATTGGTGTAGTTCCATCATATGAATACATTATTATTCGTAATGAACAAAATACGAAGGCTAAAGTATCATGCATGAAAGGAGTACCCTTAAAAGTAAATAACAAACTTCATCCGTTACAATATTTATCTTAAAGTATCAAACGAGTTTTTTTACATGATAAACGGAGTTCGGTTAAACAAAACTTCCGAGATATAAGAAATTTTATGAAACTCTTATGAGTGTGGTTCTATCCTACGAAGTAAAATATTGTTCGTCTTAAACCAAATACCGAGGCTAAAGTATTCGGCATGAATGGAGTACCGTTAAAAGTATATAATAAACATCATACGTAAGTGTATTTAGCTTAAACATTTAAACGAGTTTTATTACAAGATAACTGGAGCTTTGTTAAACAAGCTTAGGAGAAATAAGAAATTGTATGAAACTCTTATTGGTGTAGTTCGATCATACGAATAAATTATTATTCGTAATGAACAAAATACGAAGGCTAAAGTATCATGCATGAAAGAAGTACCCTTAAAAGTAAATAACAAACTTCATCCGTTACAATATTTATCTTAAAGTATCAAACGAGTTTTTTTACATGATAAACGGAGTTCGGTTAAACAAAACTTCCGAGATATAAGAAATTGTATGAAACTCTTATGAGTGTGGTTCCATCCTACGAAGTAAAATATTGTTCGTCATAAACCAAATACCGAAGCTAAAATATTATGCGTGAATGGAGTACCGTTAAAAGTATATAATAAACTTCACACGTAACAGTATTCAGCATAAACTTTTAAACTAGTTTCATTACAAGATAACCGGAGCTCTATTTAACAAACTTATGAGATATAAGAAATTATATGAAACTCTTACGGGTGTGGTTCCATCCGACGAAGTAAATTATTATTCGTAATAAACGAAATACCGAGGCTAAAGTATCATACATGAAAGGAGTACCGTTAAAAGTATATAATAAACATCATACGTAAGTGTATTTAGCTTAAACTTTTAAACGAGTTTTATTACAAGATAACTGGAGCTTTGTTAAACAAGCTTAGGAGAAATAAGAAATTGTATGAAACTCTTATTGGTGTAGTTCCATCATACGAATACATTATTATTCGTAATGAACAAAATACGAAGGCTAAAGTATCATGCATGAAAGGAGTACCCTTAAAAGTAAATAACAAACTTCATCCGTTACAATATTTATCTTAAAGTATCAAACGAGTTTTTTTACATGATAAACGGAGTTCGGTTAAACAAAACTTCCGAGATATAAGAAATTGTATGAAACTCTTATGAGTGTGGTTCCATCCTACGAAGTAAAATATTGTTCGTCATAAACCAAATACCGAGGCTAAAATATTATGCATGAATGGAGTACCGTTAAAAGTATCTAATAAATTTCACAACAAAGAGTATTCAGCATAAACTTTTAAACTAGTTTCATTACAGGATAACCGGAGGTCTGTTTAACAAACTTATGAGATATAAGAAATTATATGAAACTCTTACGGGTGTGGTTCCATCCGACGAAGTAAATTATTATTCGTAATAAACGAAATACCGAGGCTAAAGTATCATATATGAAAGGAGTACTATTAAAAGTATATAATAAACATCATACGTAAGTGTATTTAGCTTAAACTTTTAAACGAGTTTTATTACAAGATAACTGGAGCTTTGTTAAACAAGCTTAGGAGAAATAAGAAATTGTATGAAACTCTTATTGGTGTAGTTCCATCATATGAATACATTATTATTCGTAATGAACAAAATACGAAGGCTAAAGTATCATGCATGAAAGGAGTACCCTTAAAAGTAAATAACAAACTTCATCCGTTACAATATTTATCTTAAAGTATCAAACGAGTTTTTTTACATGATAAACGGAGTTCGGTTAAACAAAACTTCCGAGATATAAGAAATTGTATGAAACAATAATTATGAGTGTGGTTCCATCCTACGAAGTAAAATTTTGTTCGTCATAAACCAAATACTGAGGCTAAAATATTATGCATGAATGGAGTACCGTTAAAAGTATATAATAAACTTCACACGTAAGAGTATTCAGCATAAACTTTTAAACTAGTTTCATTACAAGATAACCGGAACTCTGTTTAACAAACTTATGAGATATAATAAATTATATGAAACTCTTACGGGTGTGGTTCCATCCGACGAAATAAATTATTATTCGTAATAAAGGAAATACCGAGGCTCAAGTATCATACATGAAAGGAGTACCGTTAAAAGTATATAATAAACATCATACGTAAGTGTATTTAGCTTAACTTTTAAACGAGTTTTATTACAAGATAACCGGAGTTTTGTTAAACAAACTTAGGAGACATAAGAAATTGTATGAAACTCTTATTGGTGTAGTTCCATCATACGAATACATTATTATTCGTAATGAACAAAATACGAAGGCTAAAGTATCATGCATGAAAGGAGTACCCTTAAAAGTAAATAACAAACTTCATCCGTTACAATATTTATCTTAAAGTATCAAACGAGTTTTTTTACATGATAAACGGAGTTCGGTTAAACAAAACTTCCGAGATATAAGAAATTGTATGAAACAATAATTATGAGTGTGGTTCCATCCTACGAAGTAAAATATTGTTCGTCATAAACCAAATACCGAGGCTAAAATATTATGCATGAATGGAGTACCGTTAAAAGTATCTAATAAATTTCACAACAAAGAGTATTCAGCATAAACTTTTAAACTAGTTTCATTACAGGATAACCGGAGGTCTGTTTAACAAACTTATGAGATATAAGAAATTATATGAAACTCTTACGGGTGTGGTTCCATCCGACGAAGTAAATTATTATTCGTAATAAACGAAATACCGAGGCTAAAGTATCATACATGAAAGGAGTACCGTTAAAAGTATATAATAAACATCATACGTAAGTGTATTTAGCTTAAACTTTTAAACGAGTTTTATTACAAGATAACTGGAGCTTTGTTAAACAAGCTTAGGAGAAATAAGAAATTGTATGAAACTCTTATTGGTGTAGTTCCATCATATGAATACATTATTATTCGTAATGAACAAAATACGAAGGCTAAAGTATCATGCATGAAAGGAGTACCCTTAAAAGTAAATAACAAACTTCATCCGTTACAATATTTATCTTAAAGTATCAAACGAGTTTTTTTACATGATAAACGGAGTTCGGTTAAACAAAACTTCCGAGATATAAGAAATTGTATGAAACAATAATTATGAGTGTGGTTCCATCCTACGAAGTAAAATTTTGTTCGTCATAAACCAAATACTGAGGCTAAAATATTATGCATGAATGGAGTACCGTTAAAAGTATATAATAAACTTCACACGTAAGAGTATTCAGCATAAACTTTTAAACTAGTTTCATTACAAGATAACCGGAACTCTGTTTAACAAACTTATGAGATATAATAAATTATATGAAACTCTTACGGGTGTGGTTCCATCCGACGAAATAAATTATTATTCGTAATAAAGGAAATACCGAGGCTCAAGTATCATACATGAAAGGAGTACCGTTAAAAGTATATAATAAACATCATACGTAAGTGTATTTAGCTTAACTTTTAAACGAGTTTTATTACAAGATAACCGGAGTTTTGTTAAACAAACTTAGGAGACATAAGAAATTGTATGAAACTCTTATTGGTGTAGTTCCATCATACGAATACATTATTATTCGTAATGAACAAAATACGAAGGCTAAAGTATCATGCATGAAAGGAGTACCCTTAAAAGTAAATAACAAACTTCATCCGTTACAATATTTATCTTAAAGTATCAAACGAGTTTTTTTACATGATAAACGGAGTTCGGTTAAACAAAACTTCCGAGATATAAGAAATTGTATGAAACAATAATTATGAGTGTGGTTCCATCCTACGAAGTAAAATTTTGTTCGTCATAAACCAAATACTGAGGCTAAAATATTATGCATGAATGGAGTACCGTTAAAAGTATATAATAAACTTCACACGTAAGAGTATTCAGCATAAACTTTTAAACTAGTTTCATTACAAGATAACCGGAACTCTGTTTAACAAACTTATGAGATATAATAAATTATATGAAACTCTTACGGGTGTGGTTCCATCCGACGAAATAAATTATTATTCATAATAAAGGAAATACCGAGGCTTAAGTATCATACATGAAAGGAGTACCGTTAAAAGTATATAATAAACATCATACGTAAGTGTATTTAGCTTAACTTTTAAACGAGTTTTATTACAAGATAACCGGAGTTTTGTTAAACAAACTTAGGAGACATAAGAAATTGTATGAAACTCTTATTGGTGTAGTTCCATCATACGAATAAATTATTATTCGTAATGAACAAAATACGAAGGCTAAAGTATCATGCATGAAAGGAGTACCCTTAAAAGTAAATAACAAACTTCATCCGTTACAATATTTATCTTAAAGTATCAAACGAGTTTTTTTACATGATAAACGGAGTTCGGTTAAACAAAACTTCCGAGATATAAGAAATTGTATGAAACTCTTATGAGTGTGGTTCCATCCTACGAAGTAAAATATTGTTCGTCATAAACCAAATACCGAGGCTAAAATATTATGCATGAATGGAGTACCGTTAAAAGTATATAATAAATTTCACAACAAAGAGTATTCATCATAAACTTTTAAACTAGTTTCATTACAGGATAACCGGAGCTCTGTTTAACAAACTTATGAGATATAAGAAATTATATGAAACTCTTACGGGTGTGGTTCCATCCGACGACCTAAATTATTATTCGTAATAAACGAAATACCGAGGCTAAAGTATCATACATGAAAGGAGTACCGTTAAAAGTATATAATAAACATCATACGTAAGTGTATTTAGCTTAACTTTTAAACGAGTTTTATTACAAGATAACCGGAGTTTTGTTAAACAAACTTAGGAGACATAAGAAATTGTATGAAACTCTTATTGGTGTAGTTCCATCATACGAATAAATTATTATTCGTAATGAACAAAATACGAAGGCTAAAGTATTATGCATGAAAGGAGTACCCTTAAAAGTAAATAACAAACTTCATCCATTACAATATTTATCTTAAAGTATCAAACGAGTTTTTTTACATGATAAACGGAGTTCGGTTAAACAAAACTTCCGAGATATAAGAAATTGTATGAAACTCTTATGAGTGTGGTTCCATCCTACGAAGTAAAATATTGTTCGTCATAAACCAAATACCGAGGCTAAAATATTATGCATGAATGGAGTACCGTTAAAAGTATCTAATAAATTTCACAACAAAGAGTATTCATCATAAACTTTTAAACTAGTTTCATTACAGGATAACCGGAGCTCTGTTTAACAAACTTATGAGATATAAGAAATTATATGAAACTCTTACGGGAGTGGTTCCATCCGACGAAGTAAATTATTATTCGTAATAAACGAAATACCGAGGCTAAAGTATCATACATGAAAGGAGTACTGTTAAAAGTATATAATAAACATCATACGTAAATGTATTTAGCTTAAACTTTTAAACGAGTTTTATTACAAGATAACTGGAGCTTTGTTAAACAAGCTTAGGAGAAATAAGAAATTGTATGAAACTCTTATTGGTGTAGTTCCATCATACGAATAAATTATTATTCGTAATGAACAAAATACGAAGGCTAAAGTATCATGCATGAAAGGAGTACCCTTAAAAGTAAATAACAAACTTCATCCGTTACAATATTTATCTTAAAGTATCAAACGAGATTTTTTACATGATAAACGGAGTTCGGTTAAACAAAACTTCCGAGATATAAGAAATTTTATGAAACTCTTATGAGTGTGGTTCTATCCTACGAAGTAAAATATTGTTCGTCTTAAACCAAATACCGAGGCTAAAGTATTCGGCATGAATGGAGTACCGTTAAAAGTATATAATAAACATCGTACGTAAGTGTATTTAGCTTAAACTTTTAAACGAGTTTTATTACAAGATAACTGGAGCTTTGTTAAACAAGCTTAGGAGAAATAAGAAATTGTATGAAACTCTTATTGGTGTAGTTCCATCCGACGAAATAAATTATTATTCGTAATAAAGGAAATACCGAGGCTAAAGGATCATACATGAAAGGAGTACCGTTAAAAGTATATAATAAACATCATACGTAAGTGTATTTAGCTTAACTTTTAAACGAGTTTTATTACAAGATAACCGGAGTTTTGTTAAACAAACTTAGGAGACATAAGAAATTGTATGAAACTCTTATTGGTGTAGTTCCATCATACGAATACATTATTATTCGTAATGAACAAAATACGAAGGCTAA
Organism: Chamaenerion angustifolium; assembly: GCA_946814005.1. Lineage (NCBI taxonomy): Eukaryota > Viridiplantae > Streptophyta > Magnoliopsida > Myrtales > Onagraceae > Chamaenerion > Chamaenerion angustifolium. Next base: position 15,861,398 of record OX328277.1, on the reverse strand, counting down.
AGTATCATGCATGAAAGGAGTACCCTTAAAAGTAAATAACAAACTTCATCCGTTACAATATTTATCTTAAAGTATCAAACGAGTTTTTTTACATGATAAACGGAGTTCGGTTAAACAAAACTTCCGAGATATAAGAAATTGTATGAAACAATAATTATGAGTGTGGTTCCATCCTACGAAGTAAAATTTTGTTCGTCATAAACCAAATACTGAGGCTAAAATATTATGCATGAATGGAGTACCGTTAAAAGTATATAATAAACTTCACACGTAAGAGTATTCAGCATAAACTTTTAAACTAGTTTCATTACAAGATAACCGGAACTCTGTTTAACAAACTTATGAGATATAATAAATTATATGAAACTCTTACGGGTGTGGTTCCATCCGACGAAATAAATTATTATTCATAATAAAGGAAATACCGAGGCTTAAGTATCATACATGAAAGGAGTACCGTTAAAAGTATATAATAAACATCATACGTAAGTGTATTTAGCTTAACTTTTAAACGAGTTTTATTACAAGATAACCGGAGTTTTGTTAAACAAACTTAGGAGACATAAGAAATTGTATGAAACTCTTATTGGTGTAGTTCCATCATACGAATAAATTATTATTCGTAATGAACAAAATACGAAGGCTAAAGTATCATGCATGAAAGGAGTACCCTTAAAAGTAAATAACAAACTTCATCCGTTACAATATTTATCTTAAAGTATCAAACGAGTTTTTTTACATGATAAACGGAGTTCGGTTAAACAAAACTTCCGAGATATAAGAAATTGTATGAAACTCTTATGAGTGTGGTTCCATCCTACGAAGTAAAATATTGTTCGTCATAAACCAAATACCGAGGCTAAAATATTATGCATGAATGGAGTACCGTTAAAAGTATATAATAAATTTCACAACAAAGAGTATTCATCATAAACTTTTAAACTAGTTTCATTACAGGATAACCGGAGCTCTGTTTAACAAACTTATGAGATATAAGAAATTATATGAAACTCTTACGGGTGTGGTTCCATCCGACGAAGTAAATTATTATTCGTAATAAACGAAATACCGAGGCTAAAGTATCATACATGAAAGGAGTACCGTTAAAAGTATATAATAAACATCATACGTAAGTGTATTTAGCTTAACTTTTAAAAGAGTTTTATTACAAGATAACCGGAGTTTTGTTAAACAAACTTAGGAGACATAAGAAATTGTATGAAACTCTTATTGGTGTAGTTCCATCATACGAATAAATTATTATTCGTAATGAACAAAATACGAAGGCTAAAGTATTATGCATGAAAGGAGTACCCTTAAAAGTAAATAACAAACTTCATCCATTACAATATTTATCTTAAAGTATCAAACGAGTTTTTTTACATGATAAACGGAGTTCGGTTAAACAAAACTTCCGAGATATAAGAAATTGTATGAAACTCTTATGAGTGTGGTTCCATCCTACGAAGTAAAATATTGTTCGTCATAAACCAAATACCGAGGCTAAAATATTATGCATGAATGGAGTACCGTTAAAAGTATCTAATAAATTTCACAACAAAGAGTATTCATCATAAACTTTTAAACTAGTTTCATTACAGGATAACCGGAGCTCTGTTTAACAAACTTATGAGATATAAGAAATTATATGAAACTCTTACGGGAGTGGTTCCATCCGACGAAGTAAATTATTATTCGTAATAAACGAAATACCGAGGCTAAAGTATCATACATGAAAGGAGTACTGTTAAAAGTATATAATAAACATCATACGTAAATGTATTTAGCTTAAACTTTTAAACGAGTTTTATTACAAGATAACTGGAGCTTTGTTAAACAAGCTTAGGAGAAATAAGAAATTGTATGAAACTCTTATTGGTGTAGTTCCATCATACGAATAAATTATTATTCGTAATGAACAAAATACGAAGGCTAAAGTATCATGCATGAAAGGAGTACCCTTAAAAGTAAATAACAAACTTCATCCGTTACAATATTTATCTTAAAGTATCAAACGAGATTTTTTACATGATAAACGGAGTTCGGTTAAACAAAACTTCCGAGATATAAGAAATTTTATGAAACTCTTATGAGTGTGGTTCTATCCTACGAAGTAAAATATTGTTCGTCTTAAACCAAATACCGAGGCTAAAGTATTCGGCATGAATGGAGTACCGTTAAAAGTATATAATAAACATCATACGTAAGTGTATTTAGCTTAAAGTTTTAAACGAGTTTTATTACAAGATAACTGGAGCTTTGTTAAACAAGCTTAGGAGAAATAAGAAATTGTATGAAACTCTTATTGGTGTAGTTCCATCATACGAATAAATTATTATTCCTAATGAACAAAATACGAAGGCTAAAGTATCATGCATGAAAGAAGTACCCTTAAAAGTAAATAACAAACTTCATCCGTTACAATATTTATCTTAAAGTATCAAACGAGTTTTTTTACATGATAAACGGAGTTCGGTTAAACAAAACTTCCGAGATATAAGAAATTGTATGAAACTCTTATGAGTGTGGTTCCATCCTACGAAGTAAAATATTGTTCGTCATAAACCAAATACCGAGGCTAAAATATTATGCATGAATGGAGTACCGTTAAAAGTATCTAATAAATTTCACAACAAAGAGTATTCATCATAAACTTTTAAACTAGTTTCATTACAGGATAACCGGAGCTCTGTTTAACAAACTTATGAGATATAAGAAATTATATGAAACTCTTACGGGAGTGGTTCCATCCGACGAAGTAAATTATTATTCGTAATAAACGAAATACCGAGGCTAAAGTATCATACATGAAAGGAGTACTGTTAAAAGTATATAATAAACATCATACGTAAATGTATTTAGCTTAAACTTTTAAACGAGTTTTATTACAAGATAACTGGAGCTTTGTTAAACAAGCTTAGGAGAAATAAGAAATTGTATGAAACTCTTATTGGTGTAGTTCCATCATACGAATAAATTATTATTCGTAATGAACAAAATATGAAGGCTAAAGTATCATGCATGAAAGAAGTACCCTTAAAAGTAAATAACAAACTTCATCCGTTACAATATTTATCTTAAAGTATCAAACGAGTTTTTTTACATGATAAACGGAGTTCGGTTAAACAAAACTTCCGAGATATAAGAAATTGTATGAAACTCTTATGAGTGTGGTTCCATCCTACGAAGTAAAATATTGTTCGTCATAAACCAAATACCGAGGCTAAAATATTATGCATGAATGGAGTACCGTTAAAAGTATCTAATAAATTTCACAACAAAGAGTATTCATCATAAACTTTTAAACTAGTTTCATTACAGGATAACCGGAGCTCTGTTTAACAAACTTATGAGATATAAGAAATTATATGAAACTCTTACGGGAGTGGTTCCATCCGACGAAGTAAATTATTATTCGTAATAAACGAAATACCGAGGCTAAAGTATCATACATGAAAGGAGTACTGTTAAAAGTATATAATAAACATCATACGTAAATGTATTTAGCTTAAACTTTTAAACGAGTTTTATTACAAGATAACTGGAGCTTTGTTAAACAAGCTTAGGAGAAATAAGAAATTGTATGAAACTCTTATTGGTGTAGTTCCATCATACGAATAAATTATTATTCGTAATGAACAAAATACGAAGGCTAAAGTATCATGCATGAAAGGAGTACCCTTAAAAGTAAATAACAAACTTCATCCGTTACAATATTTATCTTAAAGTATCGAACGAGTTTTTTACATGATAAACGGAGTTCGGTTAAACAAAACTTCCGAGATATAAGAAATTTTATGAAACTCTTATGAGTGTGGTTCTATCCTACGAAGTAAAATATTGTTCGTCATAAACCAAATACCGAGGCTAAAGTATTCTGCATGAATGGAGTACCGTTAAAAGTATATAATAAACATCATACGTAAGTGTATTTAGCTTAAACTTTTAAACGAGTTTTATTACAAGATAACTGGAGCTTTGTTAAACAAGCTTAGGAGAAATAAGAAATTGTATGAAACTCTTATTGGTGTAGTTCCATCATACGAATAAATTATTATTCCTAATGAACAAAATACGAAGGCTAAAGTATCATGCATGAAAGAAGTACCCTTAAAAGTAAATAACAAACTTCATCCGTTACAATATTTATCTTAAAGTATCAAACGAGTTTTTTTACATGATAAACGGAGTTCGGTTAAACAAAACTTCCGAGATATAAGAAATTGTATGAAACTCTTATGAGTGTGGTTCCATCCTACGAAGTAAAATATTGTTCGTCATAAACCAAATACCGAAGCTAAAATATTATGCGTGAATGGAGTACCGTTAAAAGTATATAATAAACTTCACACGTAACAGTATTCAGCATAAACTTTTAAACTAGCTTCATTACAAGATAACCGGAGCTCTATTTAACAAACTTATGAGATATAAGAAATTATATGAAACTCTTACGGGTGTGGTTCCATCCGACGAAGTAAATTATTATTCGTAATAAACGAAATACCGAGGCTAAAGTATCATACATGAAAGGAGTACCGTTAAAAGTATATAATAAACATCATACGTAAGTGTATTTAGCTTAAACTTTTAAACGAGTTTTATTACAAGATAACTGGAGCTTTGTTAAACAAGCTTAGGAGAAATAAGAAATTGTATGAAACTCTTATTGGTGTAGTTCCATCATACGAATAAATTATTATTCGTAATAAACAAAATACGAAGGCTAAAGTATCATGCATGAAAGGAGTACCCTTAAAAGTAAATAACAAACTTCATCCGTTACAATATTTATCTTAAAGTATCAAACGAGATTTTTTACATGATAAACGGAGTTCGGTTAAACAAAACTTCCGAGATATAAGAAATTTTATGAAACTCTTATGAGTGTGGTTCTATCCTACGAAGTAAAATATTGTTCGTCTTAAACCAAATACCGAGGCTAAAGTATTCTGCATGAATGGAGTACCGTTAAAAGTATATAATAAACATCATACGTAAGTGTATTTAGCTTAAACTTTTAAACGAGTTTTATTACAAGATAACTGGAGCTTTGTTAAACAAGCTTAGGAGAAATAAGAAATTGTATGAAACTCTTATTGGTGTAGTTCCATCATACGAATAAATTATTATTCCTAATGAACAAAATACGAAGGCTAAAGTATCATGCATGAAAGAAGTACCCTTAAAAGTAAATAACAAACTTCATCCGTTACAATATTTATCTTAAAGTATCAAACGAGTTTTTTTACATGATAAACGGAGTTCGGTTATACAAAACTTCCGAGATATAAGAAATTGTATGAAACTCTTATGAGTGTGGTTCCATCCTACGAAGTAAAATATTGTTCGTCATAAACCAAATACCGAAGCTAAAATATTATGCGTGAATGGAGTACCGTTAAAAGTATATAATAAACTTCACACGTAACAGTATTCAGCATAAACTTTTAAACTAGTTTCATTACAAGATAACCGGAGCTCTATTTAACAAACTTATGAGATATAAGAAATTATATGAAACTCTTACGGGTGTGGTTCCATCCGACGAAGTAAATTATTATTCGTAATAAACGAAATACCGAGGCTAAAGTATCATACATGAAAGGAGTACCGTTAAAAGTATATAATAAACATCATACGTAAGTGTATTTAGCTTAAACTTTTAAACGAGTTTTATTACAAGATAACTGGAGCTTTGTTAAACAAGCTTAGGAGAAATAAGAAATTGTATGAAACTCTTATTGGTGTAGTTCCATCATACGAATACATTATTATTCGTAATGAACAAAATACGAAGGCTAAAGTATCATGCATGAAAGGAGTACCCTTAAAAGTAAATAACAAACTTCATCCGTTACAATATTTATCTTAAAGTATCAAACGAGTTTTTTTACATGATAAACAGAGTTCGGTTAAACAAAACTTCCGAGATATAAGAAATTGTATGAAACTCTTATGAGTGTGGTTCCATCCTACGAAGTAAAATATTGTTCGTCATAAACCAAATACCGAGGCTAAAATATTATGCATGAATGGAGTACCGTTAAAAGTATCTAATAAATTTCACAACAAAGAGTATTCAGCATAAACTTTTAAACTAGTTTCATTACAGGATAACCGGAGGTCTGTTTAACAAACTTATGAGATAAAAGAAATTATATGAAACTCTTACGGGTGTGGTTCCATCCGACGAAGTAAATTATTATTCGTAATAAACGAAATACCGAGGCTAAAGTATCATATATGAAAGGAGTACTATTAAAAGTATATAATAAACATCATACGTAAGTGTATTTAGCTTAAACTTTTAAACGAGTTTTATTACAAGATAACTGGAGCTTTGTTAAACAAGCTTAGGAGAAATAAGAAATTGTATGAAACTCTTATTGGTGTAGTTCCATCATACGAATAAATTATTATTCGTAATGAACAAAATACGAAGGCTAAAGTATCATGCATGAAAGGAGTACCCTTAAAAGTAAATAACAAACTTCATCCGTTACAATATTTATCTTAAAGTATCAAACGAGTTTTTTTACATGATAAACGGAGTTCGGTTAAACAAAACTTCCGAGATATAAGAAATTGTATGAAACTCTTATGAGTGTGGTTCCATCCTACGAAGTACAATATTGTTCGTCATAAACCAAATACCGAGGCTAAAATATTATGCAGGAATGGAGTACCGTTAAAAGTATCTAATAAATTTCACAACAAAGAGTATTCAGCATAAACTTTTAAACTAGTTTCATTACAGGATAACCGGAGGTCTGTTTAACAAACTTATGAGATATAAGAAATTATATGAAACTCTTACGGGTGTGGTTCCATCCGACGAACTAAATTATTATTCGTAATAAACGAAATACCGAGGCTAAAGTATCATACATGAAAGGAGTACCGTTAAAAGTATATAATAAACATCATACGTAAGTGTATTTAGCTTAAACTTTAAACGAGTTTTATTACAAGATAACTGGAGGTTTGTTAAACAAACTTAGGAGACATAAGAAATTGTATGAAACTCTTATTGGTGTAGGTCCATCATACGAATAAATTATTATTCGTAATGAACAAAATACGAAGGCTAAAGTATCATGCATGAAAGGAGTACCCTTAAAAGTAAATAACAAACTTCATCCGTTACAATATTTATCTTAAAGTATCAAACGAGATTTTTTACATGATAAACGGAGTTCGGTTAAACAAAACTTCCGAGATATAAGAAATTTTATGAAACTCTTATGAGTCTGGTTCCATCCTACGAAGTAAAATATTGTTCGTCTTAAACCAAATACCGAGGCTAAAGTATTCGGCATGAATGGAGTACCATTAAAAGTATATAATAAACATCATACGTAAGTGTATTTAGCTTAAACTTTTAAACGAGTTTTATTACAAGATAACTGGAGCTTTGTTAAACAAGCTTAGGAGAAATAAGAAATTGTATGAAACTCTTATTGATGTAGTTCCATCATACGAATAAATTATTATTTGTAATGAACAAAATACGAAGGCTAAAGTATCATGCATGAAAGGAATACCCTTAAAAGTAAATAACAAACTTCATCCGTTACAATATTTATCTTAAAGTATCAAACGAGTTTTTTTACATGATAAACGGAGTTCGGTTAAACAAAACTTCCGAGATATAAGAAATTGTATGAAACTCTTATGAGTGTGGTTCCATCCTACGAAGTAAAATATTGTTCGTCATAAACCAAATACCGAGGTTAAAATATTAAGCATGAATGGAGTACCGTTAAAAGTATCTAATAAATTTCACAACAAAGAGTATTCAGCATAAACTTTTAAACTAGTTTCATTACAGGATAACCGGAGCTCTGTTTAACAAACTTATGAGATATAAGAAATTATATGAAACTCTTACGGGTGTGGTTTCATTCGACGAAGTAAATTATTATTCGTAATAAACGAAATACCGAGGCTAAAGTATCATACATGAATGGAGTACTGTTAAAAGTATATAATAAACATCATACGTAAGTGTATTTAGCTTAAACTTTTTAACGAGTTTTATTACAAGATAACTGGAGCTTTGTTAAACAAGCTTAGGAAAAATAAGAAATTGTATGAAACTCTTATTGGTGTAGTTCCATCATACGAATAAATTATTATTCGTAATGAACATAATACGAAGGCTAAAGTATCATGCATGAAAGGAGTACCCTTAAAAGTAAATAACAAACTTCATCCGTTACAATATTTATCTTAAAGTATCAAACGAGATTTTTTACATGATAAACGGAGTTCGGTTAAACAAAACTTCCGAGATATAAGAAATTTTATGAAACTCTTATGAGTGTGGTTCCATCCTACGAAGTAAAATATTGTTCGTCTTAAACCAAATACCGAGGCTAAAGTATTCGGCATGAATGGAGTACCGTTAAAAGTATATAATAAACATCATACGTAAGTGTATTTAGCTTAAACTTTTACACGAGTTTTATTACAAGATAACTGGAGATTTGTTAAACAAGCTTAGGAGAAATAAGAAATTGTATGAAACTCTTATTGGTTTAGTTCCATCATACGAATAAATTATTATTCGTAATGAACAAAATACGAAGGCTAAAGTATCATGCATGAAAGGAATACCCTTAAAAGTAAATAACAAACTTCATCCGTTACAATATATATCTTAAAGTATCAAACGAGATTTTTTACATGATAAACGGAGTTCGGTTAAACAAAACTTCCGAGATATAAGAAATTTTATGAAACTCTTATGAGTGTGGTTCCATCCTACGAAGTAAAATATTGTTCGTCTTAAACCAAATACCGAGGCTAAAGTATTCGGCATGAATGGAGTACCGTTAAAAGTATATAATAAACATCATACGTAAGTGTATTTAGCTAAAACGTTTAAACGAGTTTTATTACAAGATAACTGGAGCTTTGTTAAACAAGCTTAGGAGAAATAAGAAATTGTATGAAACTCTTATTGGTGTAGTTCCATCATACGAATAAATTATTATTCGTAATGAACAAAATACGAAGGCTAAAGTATCATGCATGAAAGGAGTACCCTTAAAAGTAAATAACAAACTTCATCCGTTACAATATATATCTTAAAGTATCAAACGAGATTTTTTACATGATAAACGGAGTTCGGTTAAACAAAACTTCCGAGATATAAGAAATTTTATGAAACTCTTATGAGTGTGGTTCCATCCTACGAAGTAAAATATTGTTCGTCTTAAACCAAATACCGAGGCTAAAGTGTTCGGCATGAATGGAGTACCGTTAAAAGTATATAATAAACATCATACGTAAGTGTATTTAGCTTAAACTTTTAAACGAGTTTTATTACAAGATAACTGGAGCTTTGTTAAACAAGCTTAGGAGAAATAATAAATTGTATGAAACTCTTATTGGTGTAGTTCCATCATACGAATAAATTATTATTCGTAATGAACAAAATACGAAGGCTAAAGTATCATGCATGAAAGGAGTACCCTTAAAAGTAAATAACAAACTTCATCCGTTACAATATTTATCTTAAAGTATCAAACGAGTTTTTTTACATGATAAACGGAGTTCGGTTAAACAAAACTTCCGAGATATAAGAAATTGTATGAAACTCTTATGAGTGTGGTTCCATCCTACGAAGTAAAATATTGTTCGTCATAAACCAAATACCGAGGCTAAAATATTATGCATGAATGGAGTACTTGTAAAAGTATCTAATAAATTTCACAACAAAGAGTATTCAGCATAAACTTTTAAACTAGTTTCATTACAGGATAACCGGAGCTCTGTTTAACAAACTTATGAGATATAAGAAATTATATGAAACTCTTACGGGTGTGGTTCCATCCGACGAAGTAAATTATTATTCGTAATAAACGAAATACCGAGGCTAAAGTATCATACATGAAAGGAGTACTGTTAAAAGTATATAATAAACATCATACGTAAGTGTATTTAGCTTAAAGTTTTAAACGAGTTTTATTACAAGATAACTGGAGCTTTGTTAAACAAGCTTAGGAGAAATAAGAAATTGTATGAAACTCTTATTGGTGTAGTTCCATCATACGAATAAATTATTATTCGTAATGAACAAAATACGAAGGCTAAAGTATCATGCATGAAAGGAGTACCCTTAAAAGTAAATAACAAACTTCATCCGTTACAATATATATCTTAAAGTATCAAACGAGATTTTTTACATGTTAAACGGAGTTCGGTTAAACAAAACTTCCGAGATATAAGAAATTTTATGAAACTCTTATGAGTGTGGTTCCATCCTACGAAGTAAAATATTGTTCGTCTTAAACCAAATACCGAGGCTAAAGTGTTCGGCATGAATGGAGTACCGTTAAAAGTATATAATAAACATCATACGTTAGTGTATTTAGCTTAAACTTTTAAACGAGTTTTATTACAAGATAACTGGAGATTTGTTAAACAAGCTTAGGAGACATAAGAAATTGTATGAAACTCTTATTGGTGTAGGTCCATCATACGAATAAATTATTATTCGTAATGAACAAAATACGAAGGCTAAAGTATCATGCATGAAAGTAGTACCCTTAAAAGTAAATAACAAACTTCATCCGTTACAATATTTATCTTAAAGTATCAAACGAGTTTTTTTACATGATAAACGGAGTTCGGTTAAACAAAACTTCCGAGATATAAGAAATTTTATGAAGCTCTTATGAGTCTGGTTCCATCCTACGAAGTAAAATATTGTTCGTCTTAAACCAAATACCGAGGCTAAAGTATTCGGCATGAATGGAGTACCATTAAAAGTATATAATAAACATCATACGTAAGTGTATTTAGCTTAAACTTTTAAACGAGTTTTATTACAAGATAACTGGAGCTTTGTTAAACAAGCTTAGGAGAAATAAGAAATTGTATGAAACTCTTATTGGTGTAGTTCCATCATACGAATAAATTATTATTTGTAATGAACAAAATACGAAGGCTAAAGTATCATGCATGAAAGGAATACCCTTAAAAGTAAATAACAAACTTCATCCGTTACAATATTTATCTTAAAGTATCAAACGAGTTTTTTTACATGATAAACGGAGTTCGGTTAAACAAAACTTCCGAGATATAAGAAATTGTATGAAACTCTTATGAGTGTGGTTCCATCCTACGAAGTAAAATATTGTTCGTCATAAACCAAATACCGAGGTTAAAATATTAAGCATGAATGGAGTACCGTTAAAAGTATCTAATAAATTTCACAACAAAGAGTATTCAGCATAAACTTTTAAACTAGTTTCATTACAGGATAACCGGAGCTCTGTTTAACAAACTTATGAAATATAAGAAATTATATGAAACTCTTACGGGTGTGGTTTCATTCGACGAAGTAAATTATTATTCGTAATAAACGAAATACCGAGGCTAAAGTATCATACATGAATGGAGTACTGTTAAAAGTATATAATAAACATCATACGTAAGTGTATTTAGCTTAAACTTTTTAACGAGTTTTATTACAAGATAACTGGAGCTTTGTTAAACAAGCTTAGGAAAAATAAGAAATTGTATGAAACTCTTATTGGTGTAGTTCCATCATACGAATAAATTATTATTCGTAATGAACATAATACGAAGGCTAAAGTATCATGCATGAAAGGAGTACCCTTAAAAGTAAATAACAAACTTCATCCGTTACAATATTTATCTTAAAGTATCAAACGAGATTTTTTACATGATAAACGGAGTTCGGTTAAACAAAACTTCCGAGATATAAGAAATTTTATGAAACTCTTATGAGTGTGGTTCCATCCTACGAAGTAAAATATTGTTCGTCTTAAACCAAATACCGAGGCTAAAGTATTCGGCATGAATGGAGTACCGTTAAAAGTATATAATAAACATCATACGTAAGTGTATTTAGCTTAAACTTTTACACGAGTTTTATTACAAGATAACTGGAGATTTGTTAAACAAGCTTAGGAGAAATAAGAAATTGTATGAAACTCTTATTGGTTTAGTTCCATCATACGAATAAATTATTATTCGTAATGAACAAAATACGAAGGCTAAAGTATCATGCATGAAAGGAATACCCTTAAAAGTAAATAACAAACTTCATCCGTTACAATATATATCTTAAAGTATCAAACGAGATTTTTTACATGATAAACGGAGTTCGGTTAAACAAAACTTCCGAGATATAAGAAATTTTATGAAACTCTTATGAGTGTGGTTCCATCCTACGAAGTAAAATATTGTTCGTCTTAAACCAAATACCGAGGCTAAAGTATTCGGCATGAATGGAGTACCGTTAAAAGTATATAATAAACATCATACGTAAGTGTATTTAGCTAAAACGTTTAAACGAGTTTTATTACAAGATAACTGGAGCTTTGTTAAACAAGCTTAGGAGAAATAAGAAATTGTATGAAACTCTTATTGGTGTAGTTCCATCATACGAATAAATTATTATTCGTAATGAACAAAATACGAAGGCTAAAGTATCATGCATGAAAGGAGTACCCTTAAAAGTAAATAACAAACTTCATCCGTTACAATATATATCTTAAAGTATCAAACGAGATTTTTTACATGATAAACGGAGTTCGGTTAAACAAAACTTCCGAGATATAAGAAATTTTATGAAACTCTTATGAGTGTGGTTCCATCCTACGAAGTAAAATATTGTTCGTCTTAAACCAAATACCGAGGCTAAAGTGTTCGGCATGAATGGAGTACCGTTAAAAGTATATAATAAACATCATACGTAAGTGTATTTAGCTTAAACTTTTAAACGAGTTTTATTACAAGATAACTGGAGCTTTGTTAAACAAGCTTAGGAGAAATAATAAATTGTATGAAACTCTTATTGGTGTAGTTCCATCATACGAATAAATTATTATTCGTAATGAACAAAATACGAAGGCTAAAGTATCATGCATGAAAGGAGTACCCTTAAAAGTAAATAACAAACTTCATCCGTTACAATATTTATCTTAAAGTATCAAACGAGTTTTTTTACATGATAAACGGAGTTCGGTTAAACAAAACTTCCGAGATATAAGAAATTGTATGAAACTCTTATGAGTGTGGTTCCATCCTACGAAGTAAAATATTGTTCGTCATAAACCAAATACCGAGGCTAAAATATTATGCATGAATGGAGTACTTGTAAAAGTATCTAATAAATTTCACAACAAAGAGTATTCAGCATAAACTTTTAAACTAGTTTCATTACAGGATAACCGGAGCTCTGTTTAACAAACTTATGAGATATAAGAAATTATATGAAACTCTTACGGGTGTGGTTCCATCCGACGAAGTAAATTATTATTCGTAATAAACGAAATACCGAGGCTAAAGTATCATACATGAAAGGAGTACTGTTAAAAGTATATAATAAACATCATACGTAAGTGTATTTAGCTTAAACTTTTAAACGAGTTTTATTACAAGATAACTGGAGCTTTGTTAAACAAGCTTAGGAGAAATAAGAAATTGTATGAAACTCTTATTGGTGTAGTTCCATCATACGAATAAATTATTATTCGTAATGAACAAAATACGAAGGCTAAAGTATCATGCATGAAAGGAGTACCCTTAAAAGTAAATAACAAACTTCATCCGTTACAATATATATCTTAAAGTATCAAACGAGATTTTTTACATGTTAAACGGAGTTCGGTTAAACAAAACTTCCGAGATATAAGAAATTTTATGAAACTCTTATGAGTGTGGTTCCATCCTACGAAGTAAAATATTGTTCGTCTTAAACCAAATACCGAGGCTAAAGTGTTCGGCATGAATGGAGTACCGTTAAAAGTATATAATAAACATCATACGTTAGTGTATTTAGCTTAAACTTTTAAACGAGTTTTATTACAAGATAACTGGAGATTTGTTAAACAAGCTTAGGAGACATAAGAAATTGTATGAAACTCTTATTGGTGTAGGTCCATCATACGAATAAATTATTATTCGTAATGAACAAAATACGAAGGCTAAAGTATCATGCATGAAAGTAGTACCCTTAAAAGTAAATAACAAACTTCATCCGTTACAATATTTATCTTAAAGTATCAAACGAGTTTTTTTACATGATAAACGGAGTTCGGTTAAACAAAACTTCCGAGATATAAGAAATTTTATGAAGCTCTTATGAGTCTGGTTCCATCCTACGAAGTAAAATATTGTTCGTCTTAAACCAAATACCGAGGCTAAAGTATTCGGCATGAATGGAGTACCATTAAAAGTATATAATAAACATCATACGTAAGTGTATTTAGCTTAAACTTTTAAACGAGTTTTATTACAAGATAACTGGAGCTTTGTTAAACAAGCTTAGGAGAAATAAGAAATTGTATGAAACTCTTATTGGTGTAGTTCCATCATACGAATAAATTATTATTTGTAATGAACAAAATACGAAGGCTAAAGTATCATGCATGAAAGGAATACCCTTAAAAGTAAATAACAAACTTCATCCGTTACAATATTTATCTTAAAGTATCAAACGAGTTTTTTTACATGATAAACGGAGTTCGGTTAAACAAAACTTCCGAGATATAAGAAATTGTATGAAACTCTTATGAGTGTGGTTCCATCCTACGAAGTAAAATATTGTTCGTCATAAACCAAATACCGAGGTTAAAATATTAAGCATGAATGGAGTACCGTTAAAAGTATCTAATAAATTTCACAACAAAGAGTATTCAGCATAAACTTTTAAACTAGTTTCATTACAGGATAACCGGAGCTCTGTTTAACAAACTTATGAAATATAAGAAATTATATGAAACTCTTACGGGTGTGGTTTCATTCGACGAAGTAAATTATTATTCGTAATAAACGAAATACCGAGGCTAAAGTATCATACATGAATGGAGTACTGTTAAAAGTATATAATAAACATCATACGTAAGTGTATTTAGCTTAAACTTTTTAACGAGTTTTATTACAAGATAACTGGAGCTTTGTTAAACAAGCTTAGGAAAAATAAGAAATTGTATGAAACTCTTATTGGTGTAGTTCCATCATACGAATAAATTATTATTCGTAATGAACATAATACGAAGGCTAAAGTATCATGCATGAAAGGAGTACCCTTAAAAGTAAATAACAAACTTCATCCGTTACAATATTTATCTTAAAGTATCAAACGAGATTTTTTACATGATAAACGGAGTTCGGTTAAACAAAACTTCCGAGATATAAGAAATTTTATGAAACTCTTATGAGTGTGGTTCCATCCTACGAAGAAAAATATTGTTCGTCTTAAACCAAATACCGAGGCTAAAGTATTCGGCATGAATGGAGTACCGTTAAAAGTATATAATAAACATCATACGTAAGTGTATTTAGCTTAAACTTTTAAAGGAGTTTTATTACAAGATAACTGGAGATTTGTTAAACAAGCTTAGGAGAAATAAGAAATTGTATGAAACTCTTATTGGTGTAGTTCCATCATACGAATAAATTATTATTCGTAATGAACAAAATACGAAGGCTAAAGTATCATGCATGAAAGGAATACCCTTAAAAGTAAATAACAAACTTCATCCGTTACAATATATATCTTAAAGTATCAAACGAGATTTTTTACATGATAAACGGAGTTCGGTTAAACAAAACTTCCGAGATATAAGAAATTTTATGAAACTCTTATGAGTGTGGTTCCATCCTACGAAGTAAAATATTGTTCGTCATAAACCAAATACCGAGGCTAAAGTATTCGGCATGAATGGAGTACCGTTAAAAGTATATAATAAACATCATACGTAAGTGTATTTAGCTTAAACTTTTAAACGAGTTTTATTACAAGATAACTGGAGCTTTGTTAAACAAGCTTAGGAGAAATAAGAAATTGTATGAAACTCTTATTGGTGTAGTTCCATCATACGAATAAATTATTATTCGTAATGAACAAAATACGAAGGCTAAAGTATCATGCATGAAAGGAGTACCCTTAAAAGTAAATAACAAACTTCATCCGTTACAATATATATCTTAAAGTATCAAACGAGATTTTTTACATGATAAACGGAGTTCGGTTAAACAAAACTTCCGAGATATAAGAAATTTTATGAAACTCTTATGAGTGTGGTTCCATCCTACGAAGTAAAATATTGTTCGTCTTAAACCAAATACCGAGGCTAAAGTGTTCGGCATGAATGGAGTACCGTTAAAAGTATATAATAAACATCATACGTAAGTGTATTTAGCTTAAACTTTTAAACGAGTTTTATTACAATATAACTGGAGCTTTGTTAAACAAGCTTAGGAGAAATAAGAAATTGTATGAAACTCTTATTGGTGTAGTTCCATCATACGAATAAATTATTATTCGTAATGAACAAAATACGAAGGCTAAAGTATCATGCATGAAAGTAGTACCCTTAAAAGTAAATAACAAACTTCATCCGTTACAATATTTATCTTAAAGTATCAAACGAGTTTTTTTACATGATAAACGGAGTTCGGTTAAACAAAACTTCCGAGATATAAGAAATTTTATGAAGCTCTTATGAGTCTGGTTCCATCCTACGAAGTAAAATATTGTTCGTCTTAAACCAAATACCGAGGCTAAAGTATTCGGCATGAATGGAGTACCATTAAAAGTATATAATAAACATCATACGTAAGTGTATTTAGCTTAAACTTTTAAACGAGTTTTATTACAAGATAACTGGAGCTTTGTTAAACAAGCTTAGGAGAAATAAGAAATTGTATGAAACTCTTATTGGTGTAGTTCCATCATACGAATAAATTATTATTTGTAATGAACAAAATACGAAGGCTAAAGTATCATGCATGAAAGGAATACCCTTAAAAGTAAATAACAAACTTCATCCGTTACAATATTTATCTTAAAGTATCAAACGAGTTTTTTTACATGATAAACGGAGTTCGGTTAAACAAAACTTCCGAGATATAATAAATTGTATGAAACTCTTATGAGTGTGGTTCCATCCTACGAAGTAAAATATTGTTCGTCATAAACCAAATACCGAGGTTAAAATATTATGCATGAATGGAGTACCGTTAAAAGTATCTAATAAATTTCACAACAAAGAGTATTCAGCATAAACTTTTAAACTAGTTTCATTACAGGATAACCGGAGCTCTGTTTAACAAACTTATGAAATATAAGAAATTATATGAAACTCTTACGGGTGTGGTTTCATTCGACGAAGTAAATTATTATTCGTAATAAACGAAATACCGAGGCTAAAGTATCATACATGAATGGAGTACTGTTAAAAGTATATAATAAACATCATACGTAAGTGTATTTAGCTTAAACTTTTTAACGAGTTTTATTACAAGATAACTGGAGCTTTGTTAAACAAGCTTAGGAAAAATAAGAAATTGTATGAAACTCTTATTGGTGTAGTTCCATCATACGAATAAATTATTATTCGTAATGAACATAATACGAAGGCTAAAGTATCATGCATGAAAGGAGTACCCTTAAAAGTAAATAACAAACTTCATCCGTTACAATATTTATCTTAAAGTATCAAACGAGATTTTTTACATGATAAACGGAGTTCGGTTAAACAAAACTTCCGAGATATAAGAAATTTTATGAAACTCTTATGAGTGTGGTTCCATCCTACGAAGTAAAATATTGTTCGTCTTAAACCAAATACCGAGGCTAAAGTATTCGGCATGAATGGAGTACCGTTAAAAGTATATAATAAACATCATACGTAAGTGTATTTAGCTTAAACTTTTAAAGGAGTTTTATTACAAGATAACTGGAGATTTGTTAAACAAGCTTAGGAGAAATAAGAAATTGTATGAAACTCTTATTGGTGTAGTTCCATCATACGAATAAATTATTATTCGTAATGAACAAAATACGAAGGCTAAAGTATCATGCATGAAAGGAATACCCTTAAAAGTAAATAACAAACTTCATCCGTTACAATATATATCTTAAAGTATCAAACGAGATTTTTTACATGATAAACGGAGTTCGGTTAAACAAAACTTCCGAGATATAAGAAATTTTATGAAACTCTTATGAGTGTGGTTCCATCCTACGAAGAAAAATATTGTTCGTCATAAACCAAATACCGAGGCTAAAGTATTCTGCATGAATGGAGTACCGTTAAAAGTATATAATAAACATCATACGTAAGTGTATTTAGCTTAAACTTTTAAACGAGTTTTATTACAAGATAACTGGAGCTTTGTTAAACAAGCTTAGGAGAAATAAGAAATTGTATGAAACTCTTATTGGTGTAGTTCCATCATACGAATAAATTATTATTCGTAATGAACAAAATACGAAGGCTAAAGTATCATGCATGAAAGGAGTACCCTTAAAAGTAAATAACAAACTTCATCCGTTACAATATATATCTTAAAGTATCAAACGAGATTTTTTACATGATAAACGGAGTTCGGTTAAACAAAACTTCCGAGATATAAGAAATTTTATGAAACTCTTATGAGTGTGGTTCCATCCTACGAAGTAAAATATTGTTCGTCTTAAACCAAATACCGAGGCTAAAGTGTTCGGCATGAATGGAGTACCGTTAAAAGTATATAATAAACATCATACGTAAGTGTATTTAGCTTAAACTTTTAAACGAGTTTTATTACAATATAACTGGAGCTTTGTTAAACAAGCTTAGGAGAAATAAGAAATTGTATGAAACTCTTATTGGTGTAGTTCCATCATACGAATAAATTATTATTCGTAATGAACAAAATACGAAGGCTAAAGTATCATGCATGAAAGGAGTACCCTTAAAAGTAAATAACAAACTTCATCCGTTACAATATTTATCTTAAAGTATCAAACGAGTTTTTTTACATGATAAACGGAGTTCGGTTAAACAAAACTTCCGAGATATAAGAAATTGTATGAAACTCTTATGAGTGTGGTTCCATCCTACGAAGTAAAATATTGTTCGTCATAAACCAAATACCGAGGCTAAAATATTATGCATCAATGGAGTACTTGTAAAAGTATCTAATAAATTTCACAACAAAGAGTATTCAGCATAAACTTTTAAACTAGTTTCATTACAGGATAACCGGAGCTCTGTTTAACAAACTTATGAGATATAAGAAATTATATGAAACTCTTACGGGTGTGGTTCCATCCGACGAAGTAAATTATTATTCGTAATAAACGAAATACCGAGGCTAAAGTATCATACATGAAAGGAGTACTGTTAAAAGTATATAATAAACATCATACGTAAGTGTATTTAGCTTAAACTTTTAAACGAGTTTTATTACAAGATAACTGGAGCTTTGTTAAACAAGCTTAGGAGAAATAAGAAATTGTATGAAACTCTTATTGGTGTAGTTCCATCATACGAATAAATTATTATTCGTAATGAACAAAATACGAAGGCTAAAGTATCATGCATGAAAGGAGTACCCTTAAAAGTAAATAACAAACTTCATCCGTTACAATATATATCTTAAAGTATCAAACGAGATTTTTTACATGATAAACGGAGTTCGGTTAAACAAAACTTCCGAGATATAAGAAATTTTATGAAACTCTTATGAGTGTGGTTCCATCCTACGAAGTAAAATATTGTTCGTCTTAAACCAAATACCGAGGCTAAAGTGTTCGGCATGAATGGAGTACCGTTAAAAGTATATAATAAACATCATACGTAAGTGTATTTAGCTTAAACTTTTAAACGAGTTTTATTACAAGATAACTGGAGCTTTGTTAAACAAGCTTAGGAGAAATAAGAAATTGTATGAAACTCTTATTGGTGTAGTTCCATCATACGAATAAATTATTATTCGTAATGAACAAAATACGAAGGCTAAAGTATCATGCATGAAAGGAGTACCCTTAAAAGTAAATAACAAACTTCATCCGTTACAATATTTATCTTAAAGTATCAAACGAGTTTTTTTACATGATAAACGGAGTTCGGTTAAACAAAACTTCTGAGATATAAGAAATTGTATGAAACTCTTATGAGTGTGGTTCCATCCTACGAAGTAAAATATTGTTCGTCATAAACCAAATACCGAGGCTAAAATATTATGCATGAATGGAGTACTTGTAAAAGTATCTAATAAATTTCACAACAAAGAGTATTCAGCATAAACTTTTAAACTAGTTTCATTACAGGATAACCGGAGCTCTGTTTAACAAACTTATGAGATATAAGAAATTATATGAAACTCTTACGGGTGTGGTTCCATCCGACGAAGTAAATTATTATTCGTAATAAACGAAATACCGAGGCTAAAGTATCATACATGAAAGGAGTACTGTTAAAAGTATATAATAAACATCATACGTAAGTGTATTTAGCTTAAACTTTTAAACGAGTTTTATTACAAGATAACTGGAGCTTTGTTAAACAAGCTTAGGAGAAATAAGAAATTGTATGAAACTCTTATTGGTGTAGTTCCATCATACGAATAAATTATTATTCGTAATGAACAAAATACGAAGGCTAAAGTATCATGCATGAAAGGAGTACCCTTAAAAGTAAATAACAAACTTCATCCGTTACAATATATATCTTAAAGTATCAAACGAGATTTTTTACATGATAAACGGAGTTCGGTTAAACAAAACTTCCGAGATATAAGAAATTTTATGAAACTCTTATGAGTGTGGTTCCATCCTACGAAGTAAAATATTGTTCGTCTTAAACCAAATACCGAGGCTAAAGTATTCGGCATGAATGGAGTACCATTAAAAGTATATAATAAACATCATACGTAAGTGTATTTAGCTTAAACTTTTAAACGAGTTTTATTACAAGATAACTGGAGCTTTGTTAAACAAGCTTAGGAGAAATAAGAAATTGTATGAAACTCTTATTGGTGTAGTTCCATCATACGAATAAATTATTATTCGTAATGAACAAAATACGAAGGCTAAAGTATCATGCATGAAAGGAGTACCCTTAAAAGTAAATAACAAACTTCATCCGTTACAATATTTATCTTAAAGTATCAAACGAGTTTTTTTACATGATAAACGGAGTTCGGTTAAACAAAACTTCCGAGATATAAGAAATTGTATGAAACTCTTATGAGTGTGGTTCCATCCTACGAAGTAAAATATTGTTCGTCATAAACCAAATACCGAGGCTAAAATATTATGCATGAATGGAGTACCGTTAAAAGTATCTAATAAATTTCACAACAAAGAGTATTCAGCATAAACTTTTAAACTAGTTTCATTACAGGATAACCGGAGGTCTGTTTAACAAACTTATGAGATATAAGAAATTATATGAAACTCTTACGGGTGTGGTTCCATCCGACGAAGTAAATTATTATTCGTAATAAACGAAATACCGAGGCTAAAGTATCATATATGAAAGGAGTACTATTAAAAGTATATAATAAACATCATACGTAAGTGTATTTAGCTTAAACTTTTAAACGAGTTTTATTACAAGATAACTGGAGCTTTGTTAAACAAGCTTAGGAGAAATAAGAAATTGTATGAAACTCTTATTGGTGTAGTTCCATCATACGAATAAATTATTATTCGTAATGAACAAAATATGAAGGCTAAAGTATCATGCATGAAAGGAGTACCCTTAAAAGTAAATAACAAACTTCATCCGTTACAATATTTATCTTAAAGTATCAAACGAGATTTTTTACATGATAAACGGAGTTCGGTTAAACAAAACTTCGGAGATATAAGAAATTTTATGAAACTCTTATGAGTGTGGTTCCATCCTACGAAGTAAAATATTGTTCGTCTTAAACCAAATACCGAGGCTAAAGTATTCGGCATGAATGGAGTACCGTTAAAAGTATATAATAAACTTCACACGTAAGAGTATTTAGCTTAAACTTTTAAACTAGTTTCATTAAAAGATAACTGGAGCTCTGTTAAACAAACTTATGAGTTATAAGATATTATATGAAACTCTTACAGGTGTGGTTCCATCCGACGAACTAAATTATTATTCGTAATAAACGAAATACCGAGGCTAAAGTATCATACATGAAAGGAGTACCGTTAAAACTATATAATAAACATCATACGTAAGTGTATTTAGCTTAAACTTTTAAACGAGTTTTATTACAAGATAACCGGAGGTTTGTTAAACAAACTTAGGAGACATAAGAAATTGTATGAAACTCTTATTGGTGTAGTTCCATCATACGAATAAATTATTATTCGTAATGAACAAAATACGAAGGCTAAAGTATCATGCATGAAAGGAGTACCCTTAAAAGTAAATAATAACTTCATCCGTTACAATATTTATCTTAAAGTATCAAACGAGTTTTTTTACATGATAAACGGAGTTCGGTTAAACAAAACTTCCGAGATATAAGAAATCGTATGAAACTCTTATGAGTGTGGTTCCATCCTACGAAGTAAAATATTGTTCGTCATAAACCAAATACCGAGGCTAAAATATTATGCATGAATGGAGTACCGGTAAAAGTATCTAATAAATTTCACAACAAAGAGTATTCAGGATAAACTTTTAAACTAGTTTCATTACAGGATAACCGGAGCTCTATTTAACAAACTTATGAGATATAAGAAATTATATGAAACTCTTACGGGTGTGGTTCCATCCGACGAAGTAAATTATTATTCGTAATAAACGAAATACCGAAGCTAAAGTATCATACATGAAAGGAGTACTGTTAAAAGTATATAATAAACATCATACGTAAGTGTATTTAGCTTAAACTTTTAAACGAGTTTTATTACAAGATAACTGGAGCTTAGTTAAACAAGCTTAGGAGAAATAAGAAATTGTATGAAACTCTTATTGGTGTAGTTCCATCATACGAATAAATTATTATTCGTAATGAACAAAATACGAAGGCTAAAGTATCATGCATGAAAGGAGTACCCTTAAAAGTAAATAATAAACTTCATCCGTTACAATATTTATCTTAAAGTATCAAACGAGTTTTTTTACATGATAAACGGAGTTCGGTTAAACAAAACTTCCGAGATATAAGAAATTGTATGAAACTCTTATGAGTGTGGTTCCATCCTACGAAGTAAAATATTGTTCGTCATAAACCAAATACCGAGGCTAAAATATTATGCATGAATGGAGTACCGGTAAAAGTATCTAATAAATTTCACAACAAAGAGTATTCAGCATAAACTTTTAAACTAGTTTCATTACAGGATAACCGGAGCTCTGTTTAACAAACTTATGCGATATAAGAAATTATATGAAACTCTTACAGGTGTGGTTCCATCCGACGAAGTAAATTATTATTCGTAATAAACGAAATACCGAGGCTAAAGTATCATACATGAAAGGAGTACTGTTAAAAGTATATAATAAACATCATACGTAAGTGTATTTAGCTTAAACTTTTTAACGAGTTTTATTACAAGATAACTGGAGCTTTGTTAAACAAGCTTAGGAAAAATAAGAAATTGTATGAAACTCTTATTGGTGTAGTTCCATCATACGAATAAATTATTATTCGTAATGAACAAAATACGAAGGCTAAACTATCATGCATGAAAGTAGTACCCTTAAAAGTAAATAAGAAACTTCATCCGTTACAATATATATCTTAAAGTATCAAACGAGATTTTTTACATGATAAACGGAGTTCGGTTAAACAAAACTTCCGAGATATAAGAAATTTTATGAAACTCTTATGAGTGTGGTTCCATCCTACGAAGTAAAATATTGTTCGTCTTAAACCAAATACCGAGGCTAAAGTATTCGGCATGAATGGAGTACCGTTAAAAGTATATAATAAACATCATACGTAAGTGTATTTAGCTTAAACTTTTAAACGAGTTTTATTACAAGATAACTGGAGCTTTGTTAAACAAGCTTAGGAAGAATAAGAAATCGTATGAAACTCTTATTGGTGTAGTTCCATCATACGAATAAATTATTATTCGTAATGAACAAAGTACGAAGGCTAAAGTATCATGAATGAAAGGAGTACCCTTAAAAGTAAATAACAAACTTCATCCGTTACAATATATATCTTAAAGTATCAAACGAGATTTTTTACATGATAAACGGAGTTCGGTTAAACAAAACTTCCGAGATATAAGAAATTTTATGAAACTCTTATGAGTGTGGTTCCATCCTACGAAGTAAAATATTGTTCGTCTTAAACCAAATACCGAGGCTAAAGTATTCGGCATGAATGGAGTACCGTTAAAAGTATATAATAAACATCATACGTAAGTGTATTTAGCTTAAACTTTTAAACGAGTTTTATTACAAGATAACTGGAGCTTTGTTAAACAAGCTTAGGAAGAATAAGAAATCGTATGAAACTCTTATTGGTGTAGTTCCATCATACGAATAAATTATTATTCGTAATGAACAAAGTACGAAGGCTAAAGTATCATGAATGAAAGGAGTACCCTTAAAAGTAAATAACAAACTTCATCCGTTACAATATATATCTTAAAGTATCAAACGAGATTTTTTACATGATAAACGGAGTTCGGTTAAACAAAACTTCCGAGATATAAGAAATTTTATGAAACTCTTATGAGTGTGGTTCCATCCTACGAAGTAAAATATTGTTCGTCTTAAACCAAATACCGAGGCTAAAGTATTCGGCATGAATGGAGTACCGTTAAAAGTATATAATAAACATCATACGTAAGTGTATTTAGCTTAAACTTTTAAACGAGTTTAATTACAAGATAACTGGAGCTTTGTTAAACAAGCTTAGGAGAAATAAGAAATTGTATGAAACTCTTATTGGTGTAGTTCCATCATACGAATAAATTATTATTCGTAATGAACAAAATACGAAGGCTAAAGTATCATGCATGAAAGGAGTACCCTTAAAAGTAAATAACAAACTTCATCCGTTACAATATTTATCTTAAAGTATCAAACGATTTTTTTTACATGATAAACGGAGTTCGGTTAAACAAAACTTCCGAGATATAAGAAATTGTATGAAACTCTTATGAGTGTGGTTCCATCCTACGAAGTAAAATATTGTTCGTCATAAACCAAATACCGAGGCTAAAATATTATGCATGAATGGAGTACCGTTAAAAGTATCTAATAAATTTCATAACAAAGAGTATTCAGCATAAACTTTTAAACTAGTTTCATTACAGGATAACCGGAGGTTTGTTTAACAAACTTATGCGATATAAGAAATTATATGAAACTCTTACAGGTGTGGTTCCATCCGACGAAGTAAATTATTATTCGTAATAAACGAAATACCGAGGCTAAAGTATCATACATGAAAGGAGTACTGTTAAAAGTATATAATAAACATCATACGTAAGTGTATTTAGCTTAAACTTTTTAACGAGTTTTATTACAAGATAACTGGAGCTTTGTTAAACAAGCTTAGGAGAAATAAGAAATTGTATGAAACTCTTATTGGTGTAGTTCCATCATACGAATAAATTATTATTCGTAATGAACAAAATACGAAGGCTAAACTATCATGCATGAAAGTAGTACCCTTAAAAGTAAATAAGAAACTTCATCCGTTACAATATATATCTTAAAGTATCAAACGAGATTTTTTACATGAAAAACGGAGTTCGGTTAAACAAAACTTCCGAGATATAAGAAATTTTATGAAACTCTTATGAGTGTGGTTCCATCCTACGAAGTAAAATATTGTTCGTCTTAAACCAAATACCGAGGCTAAAGTATTCGGCATGATTGGAGTACCGTTAAAAGTATATAATAAACATCATACGTAAGTGTATTTAGCTTAAACTTTTAAACGAGTTTTATTACAAGATAACTGGAGCTTTGTTAAACAAGCTTAGGAAGAATAAGAAATCGTATGAAACTCTTATTGGTGTAGTTCCATCATACGAATAAATTATTATTCGTAATGAACAAAGTACGAAGGCTAAAGTATCATGAATGAAAGGAGTACCCTTAAAAGTAAATAACAAACTTCATCCGTTACAATATATATCTTAAAGTATCAAACGAGATTTTTTACATGATAAACGGAGTTCGGTTAAACAAAACTTCCGAGATATAAGAAATTGTATGAAACTCTTATGAGTGTGGTTCCATCCTACGAAGTAAAATATTGTTCGTCATAAACCAAATACCGAGGCTAAAATATTATGCATGAATGGAGTACCGTTAAAAGTATCTAATAAATTTCACAACAAAGAGTATTCAGCATAAACTTTTAAACTAGTTTCATTACAGGATAACCGGAGGTTTGTTTAACAAACTTATGAGATATAAGAAATTATATGAAACTCTTACGGGTGTGGTTCCATCCGACGAAGTAAATTATTATTCGTAATAAACGAAATACCTAGGCTAAAGTATCATACATGAAAGGAGTACTATTAAAAGTATATAATAAACATCATACGTAAGTGTATTTAGCTTAAACGAGTTTTATTACAAGATAACTGGAGCTTTGTTAAACAAGCTTAGGAGAAATAAGAAATTGTATGAAACTCTTATTGGTGTAGTTCCATCATACGAATAAATTATTATTCGTAATGAACAAAATACGAAGGCTAAAGTATCATGCATGAAAGGAGTACCCTTAAAAGTAAATAACATACTTCATCCGTTACAATATTTATCTTAAAGTATCAAACGAGTTTTTTTACATGATAAACGGAGTTCGGTTAAACAAAACTTCCGAGATATAAGAAATTGTATGAAACTCTTATGAGTGTGGTTCCATCCTACGAAGTAAAATATTGTTCGTCATAAACCAAATACCGAGGCTAAAATATTATGCATGAATGGAGTACCGTTAAAAGTATCTAATAAATTTCACAACAAAGAGTATTCAGCATAAACTTTTAAACTAGTTTCATTACAGGATAACCGGAGGTCTGTTTAACAAACTTATGAGATATAAGAAATTATATGAAACTCTTACGGGTGTGGTTCCATCCGACGAAGTAAATTATTATTCGTAATAAACGAAATACCGAGGCTAAAGTCCAGTTATCTTGTAATAAAACTCGTTTAAAAGTATATAATAAACATCATACGTAAGTGTATTTAGCTTAAACTTTTAAACGAGTTTTATTACAAGATAACTGGAGCTTTGTTAAACAAGCTTAGGAGAAATAAGAAATTGTATGAAACTCTTATTGGTGTAGTTCCATCATACGAATAAATTATTATTCGTAATGAACAAAATATGAAGGCTAAAGTATCATGCATGAAAGGAGTACTCTTAAAAGTAAATAACAAACTTCATCCGTTACAATATTTATCTTAAAGT
Organism: Chamaenerion angustifolium; assembly: GCA_946814005.1. Taxonomy (NCBI): domain Eukaryota; kingdom Viridiplantae; phylum Streptophyta; class Magnoliopsida; order Myrtales; family Onagraceae; genus Chamaenerion; species Chamaenerion angustifolium. The sequence goes on along the minus strand of OX328277.1, from coordinate 15,834,242 downwards.
ATCAAACGAGATTTTTTACATGATAAACGGAGTTCGGTTAAACAAAACTTCGGAGATATAAGAAATTTTATGAAACTCTTATGAGTGTGGTTCCATCCTACGAAGTAAAATATTGTTCGTCTTAAACCAAATACCGAGGCTAAAGTATTCGGCATGATTGGAGTACCGTTAAAAGTATATAATAAACATCATACGTAAGTGTATTTAGCTTAAACTTTTAAACGAGTTTTATTACAAGATAACTGGAGCTTTGTTAAACAAGCTTAGGAAGAATAAGAAATCGTATGAAACTCTTATTGGTGTAGTTCCATCATACGAATAAATTATTATTCGTAATGAACAAAGTACGAAGGCTAAAGTATCATGAATGAAAGGAGTACCCTTAAAAGTAAATAACAAACTTCATCCGTTACAATATATATCTTAAAGTATCAAACGAGATTTTTTACATGATAAACGGAGTTCGGTTAAACAAAACTTCCGAGATATAAGAAATTGTATGAAACTCTTATGAGTGTGGTTCCATCCTACGAAGTAAAATATTGTTCGTCATAAACCAAATACCGAGGCTAAAATATTATGCATGAATGGAGTACCGTTAAAAGTATCTAATAAATTTCACAACAAAGAGTATTCAGCATAAACTTTTAAACTAGTTTCATTACAGGATAACCGGAGGTTTGTTTAACAAACTTATGAGATATAAGAAATTATATGAAACTCTTACGGGTGTGGTTCCATCCGACGAAGTAAATTATTATTCGTAATAAACGAAATACCTAGGCTAAAGTATCATACATGAAAGGAGTACTATTAAAAGTATATAATAAACATCATACGTAAGTGTATTTAGCTTAAACGAGTTTTATTACAAGATAACTGGAGCTTTGTTAAACAAGCTTAGGAGAAATAAGAAATTGTATGAAACTCTTATTGGTGTAGTTCCATCATACGAATAAATTATTATTCGTAATGAACAAAATACGAAGGCTAAAGTATCATGCATGAAAGGAGTACCCTTAAAAGTAAATAACATACTTCATCCGTTACAATATTTATCTTAAAGTATCAAACGAGTTTTTTTACATGATAAACGGAGTTCGGTTAAACAAAACTTCCGAGATATAAGAAATTGTATGAAACTCTTATGAGTGTGGTTCCATCCTACGAAGTAAAATATTGTTCGTCATAAACCAAATACCGAGGCTAAAATATTATGCATGAATGGAGTACCGTTAAAAGTATCTAATAAATTTCACAACAAAGAGTATTCAGCATAAACTTTTAAACTAGTTTCATTACAGGATAACCGGAGGTCTGTTTAACAAACTTATGAGATATAAGAAATTATATGAAACTCTTACGGGTGTGGTTCCATCCTACGAAGTAAAATATTGTTCGTCATAAACCAAATACCGAGGCTAAAGTATCATATATGAAAGGAGTACTATTAAAAGTATATAATAAACATCATACGTAAGTGTATTTAGCTTAAACTTTTAAACGAGTTTTATTACAAGATAACTGGAGCTTTGTTAAACAAGCTTAGGAGAAATAAGAAATTGTATGAAACTCTTATTGGTGTAGTTCCATCATACGAATAAATTATTATTCGTAATGAACAAAATATGAAGGCTAAAGTATCATGCATGAAAGGAGTACTCTTAAAAGTAAATAACAAACTTCATCCGTTACAATATTTATCTTAAAGTATCAAACGAGATTTTTTACATGATAAACGGAGTTCGGTTAAACAAAACTTCGGAGATATAAGAAATTTTATGAAACTCTTATGAGTGTGGTTCCATCCTACGAAGTAAAATATTGTTCGTCTTAAACCAAATACCGAGGCTAAAGTATTCGGCATGAATGGAGTACCGTTAAAAGTATATAATAAACTTCACACGTAAGAGTATTTAGCTTAAACTTTTAAACTAGTTTCATTAAAAGATAACTGGAGCTCTGTTAAACAAACTTATGAGTTATAAGAAATTATATGAAACTCTTACAGGTGTGGTTCCATCCGACGAACTAAATTATTATTCGTAATAAACGAAATACCGAGGCTAAAGTATCATACATGAAAGGAGTACCGTTAAAAGTATATAATAAACATCATACGTAAGTGTATTTAGCTTAAACTTTTAAACGAGTTTTATTACAAGATAACCGGAGGTTTGTTAAACAAACTTAGGAGACATAAGAAATTGTATGAAACTCTTATTGGTGTAGTTCCATCATACGAATAAATTATTATTCGTAATGAACAAAATACGAAGGCTAAAGTATCATGCATGAAAGGAGTACCCTTAAAAGTAAATAATAACTTCATCCGTTACAATATTTATCTTAAAGTATCAAACGAGTTTTTTTACATGATAAACGGAGTTCGGTTAAACAAAACTTCCGAGATATAAGAAATCGTATGAAACTCTTATGAGTGTGGTTCCATCCTACGAAGTAAAATATTGTTCGTCATAAACCAAATACCGAGGCTAAAATATTATGCATGAATGGAGTACCGGTAAAAGTATCTAATAAATTTCACAACAAAGAGTATTCAGGATAAACTTTTAAACTAGTTTGATTACAGGATAACCGGAGCTCTATTTAACAAACTTATGAGATATAAGAAATTATACGAAACTCTTACAGGTGTGGTTCCATCCGACGAAGTAAATTATTATTCGTAATAAACGAAATACCGAAGCTAAAGTATCATACATGAAAGGAGTACTGTTAAAAGTATATAATAAACATCATACGTAAGTGTATTTAGCTTAAACTTTTAAACGAGTTTTATTACAAGATAACTGGAGCTTAGTTAAACAAGCTTAGGAGAAATAAGAAATTGTATGAAACTCTTATTGGTGTAGTTCAATCATACGAATAAATTATTATTCGTAATGAACAAAATACGAAGGCTAAAGTATCATGCATGAAAGGAGTACCCTTAAAAGTAAATAATAAACTTCATCCGTTACAATATTTATCTTAAAGTATCAAACGAGTTTTTTTACATGATAAACGGAGTTCGGTTAAACAAAACTTCCGAGATATAAGAAATTGTATGAAACTCTTATGAGTGTGGTTCCATCCTACGAAGTAAAATATTGTTCGTCATAAACCAAATACCGAGGCTAAAATATTATACATGAATGGAGTACCGGTAAAAGTATCTAATAAATTTCACAACAAAGAGTATTCAGCATAAACTTTTAAACTAGTTTCATTACAGGATAACCGGAGCTCTGTTTAACAAACTTATGCGATATAAGAAATTATATGAAACTCTTACAGGTGTGGTTCCATCCGACGAAGTAAATTATTATTCGTAATAAACGAAATACCGAGGCTAAAGTATCATACATGAAAGGAGTACTGTTAAAAGTATATAATAAACATCATACGTAAGTGTATTTAGCTTAAACTTTTTAACGAGTTTTATTACAAGATAACTGGAGCTTTGTTAAACAAGCTTAGGAAAAATAAGAAATTGTATGAAACTCTTATTGGTGTAGTTCCATCATACGAATAAATTATTATTCGTAATGAACAAAATACGAAGGCTAAAGTATCATGCATGAAAGTAGTACCCTTAAAAGTAAATAAGAAACTTCATCCGTTACAATATATATCTTAAAGTATCAAACGAGATTTTTTACATGATAAACGGAGTTCGGTTAAACAAAACTTCCGAGATATAAGAAATTTTATGAAACTCTTATGAGTGTGGTTCCATCCTACGAAGTAAAATATTGTTCGTCTTAAACCAAATACCGAGGCTAAAGTATTCGGCATGAATGGAGTACCGTTAAAAGTATATAATAAACATCATACGTAAGTGTATTTAGCTTAAACTTTTAAACGAGTTTTATTACAAGATAACTGGAGCTTTGTTAAACAAGCTTAGGAGAAATAAGAAATTGTATGAAACTCTTATTGGTGTAGTTCCATCATACGAATAAATTATTATTCGTAATGAACAAAATACGAAGGCTAAAGTATCATGCATGAAAGGAGTACCCTTAAAAGTAAGTAACAAACTTCATCCGTTACAATATTTATCTTAAAGTATCAAACGAGTTTTTTTACATGATAAACGGAGTTCGGTTAAACAAAACTTCCGAGATATAAGAAATTGTATGAAACTCTTATGAGTGTGGTTCCATCCTACGAAGTAAAATATTGTTCGTCTTAAACCAAATACCGAGGCTAAATTATTCGGCATGAATGGAGTACCGTTAAAAGTATATAATAAACATCATACGTAAGTGTATTTAGCTTAAACTTTTTAACGAGTTTTATTACAAGATAACTGGAGCTTTGTTAAACAAGCTTAGGAAAAATAAGAAATTGTATGAAACTCTTATTGGTGTAGTTCCATCATACGAATAAATTATTATTCGTAATGAACAAAATACGAAGGCTAAAGTATCATGCATGAAAGGAGTACCCTTAAAAGTATATAACAAACTTCATCCGTTACAATATTTATCTTAAAGTATCAAACGAGATTTTTTACATGATAAACGGAGTTCGGTTAAACAAAACTTCCGAGATATAAGAAATTTTATGAAACTCTTATGAGTGTGGTTCCATCCTACGAAGTAAAATATTGTTCGTCTTAAACCAAATACCGAGGCTAAAGTATTCGGCATGAATGGAGTACCGTTAAAAGTATATAATAAACATCATACGTAAGTGTATTTAGCTTAAACTTTTAAACGAGTTTTATTACAAGATAACTGGAGCTTTGTTAAACAAGCTTAGGAGAAATAAGAAATTGTATGAAACTCTTATTGGTGTAGTTCCATCATACGAATAAATTATTATTCGTAATGAACAAAATACGAAGGGTAAAGTATCATGCATGAAAGGAGTACCCTTAAAAGTAAATAACAAACTTCATCCGTTACAATATTTATCTTAAAGTATCAAACGAGTTTTTTTACATGATAAACGGAGTTCGGTTAAACAAAACTTCCGAGATATAAGAAATTGTATGAAACTCTTATGAGTGTGGTTCCATCCTACGAAGTAAAATATTGTTCGTCATAAACCAAATACCGAAGCTAAAATATTATGCGTGAATGGAGTACCGTTAAAAGTATATAATAAACTTCACACGTAACAGTATTCAGCATAAACTTTTAAACTAGTTTCATTACAAGATAACCGGAGCTCTGTTTAACAAACTTATGAGATATAAGAAATTATATGAAACTCTTACGGGTGTGGTTCCATCCGACGAACTAAATTATTATTCGTAATAAATGAAATACCGAGGCTAAAGTATCATACATGAAAGGAGTACCGTTAAAAGTATAATATTAAAATATTGTTCATCATAAACCAAATACCGAGGCTAAAATATTATGCGTGAATGGAGTACCGTTAAAAGTATATAATAAACTTCACACGTAACAGTATTCCGCATAAACTTTTAAACTAGTTTCATTACAAGATAACCGGAGTTCGGTTAAACAAAACTTCCGAGATATAAGAAATTTTATGAAACTCTTATGAGTGTGGTTCCATCCTACGAAGTAAAATATTGTTCGTCTTAAACCAAATACCGAGGCTAAAGTATTCGGCATGAATGGAGTACCGTTAAAAGTATATAATAAACATCATACGTAAGTGTATTTAGCTTAAACTTTTAAACGAGTTTTATTACAAGATAACTGGAGCTTTGTTAAACAAGCTTAGGAGAAATAAGAAATTGTATGAAACTCTTATTGGTGTAGTTCCATCATACGAATAAAATATTATTCGTAATGAACAAAATACGAAGGCTAAAGTATCATGCATGAAAGGAGTACCCTTAAAAGTAAATAACAAACTTCATCCGTTACAATATATATCTTAAAGTATCAAACGAGATTTTTTACATGATAAACGGAGTTCGGTTAAACAAAACTTCCGAGATATAAGAAATTTTATGAAACTCTTATGAGTGTGGTTCCATCCTACGAAGTAAAATATTGTTCGTCTTAAACCAAATACCGAGGCTAAAGTGTTCGGCATGAATGGAGTACCGTTAAAAGTATATAATAAACATCATACGTAAGTGTATTTAGCTTAAACTTTTAAACGAGTTTTATTACAAGATAACTGGAGCTTTGTTAAACAAGCTTAGGAGAAATAAGAAATTGTATGAAACTCTTATTGGTGTAGTTCCATCATACGAATAAATTATTATTCGTAATGAACAAAATACGAAGGCTAAAGTATCATGCATGAAAGTAGTACCCTTAAAAGTAAATAAGAAACTTCATCCGTTACAATATATATCTTAAAGTATCAAACGAGATTTTTTACATGATAAACGGAGTTCGGTTAAACAAAACTTCCGAGATATAAGAAATTTTATGAAACTCTTATGAGTGTGGTTCCATCCTACGAAATAAAATATTGTTCGTCATAAACCAAATACCGAGGCTAAAATATTATGCATGAATGGAGTACCGTTAAAAGTATCTAATAAATTTCACAACAAAGAGTATTCAGCATAAACTTTTAAACTAGTTTCATTACAAGATAACCGGAGCTCTGTTTGACAAACTTATGAGATATAAGATATTATATGAAACTCTTACGGGTGTGGTTCCATCCGACGAACTAAATTATTATTCGTAATAAACGAAATACCGAGGCTAAAGGATCATACATGAAAGGAGTACCGTTAAAAGTATATAATAAACATCATACGTAAGTGTATTTAGCTTAAAGTTTTAAACGAGTTTTATTACAAGATAACTGGAGCTTTGTTAAACAAGCTTAGGAGAAATAAGAAATTGTATGAAACTCTTATTGGTGTAGTTCCATCATACGAATAAATTATTATTCGTAATGAATACGAAGGCTAAAGTATCATGCATGAAAGAAGTACCGTTAAAAGTAAATAACAAACTTCATCCGTTACAATATTTATCTTAAAGTATCAAAAGAGTTTTTATACATGATAAACGGAGTTCGGTTAAACAAAACTTCCGAGATATAAGAAATTGTATGAAACTCTTATGAGTGTGGTTCTATCCTACGAAGTAAAATATTGTTCGTCATAAACCAAATACCGAGGCTAAAATATTATGCATGAATGGAGTACCATTAAAAGTATTTAATAAATTTCACAACAAAGAGTATTCAGCATAAACTTTTAAACTAGTTTCATTACAGGATAACCGGAGCTCTGTTTAACAACTTATGAGATATAAGAAATTATATGAAACTCTTACGGGTGTGGTTCCATCCGACGAACTAAATTATTATTCGTAATAAACGAAATACCGAGGCTAAAGGATCATACATGAAAGGAGTACCGTTAAAAGTATATAATAAACATCATACGTAAGTGTATTTAGCTTAAAGTTTTAAACGAGTTTTATTACAAGATAACTGGAGCTTTGTTAAACAAGCTTAGGAGAAATAAGAAATTGTATGAAACTCTTATTGGTGTAGTTCCATCATACGAATAAATTATTATTCGTAATGAATACGAAGGCTAAAGTATCATGCATGAAAGAAGTACCCTTAAAAGTAAATAACAAACTTCATCCGTTACAATATTTATCTTAAAGTATCAAACGAGTTTTTTTACATGATAAACGGAGTTCGGTTAAACAAAACTTCCGAGATATAAGAAATTGTATGAAACTCTTATGAGTGTGGTTCTATCCTACGAAGTAAAATATTGTTCGTCATAAACCAAATACCGAGGCTAAAATATTATGCATGAATGGAGTACCGTTAAAAGTATCTAATAAATTTCACAACAAAGAGTATTCAGCATAAACTTTTAAACTAGTTTCATTACAGGATAACCGGAGCTCTGTTTAACAAACTTATGAGATATAAGAAATTATATGAAACTCTTACGGGTGTGGTTCCATCCGACGAACTAAATTATTATTCGTAATAAACGAAATACCGAGGCTAAAGGATCATACATGAAAGGAGTACCGTTAAAAGTATATAATAAACATCATACGTAAGTGTATTTAGCTTAAAGTTTTAAACGAGTTTTATTACAAGATAACTGGAGCTTTGTTAAACAAGCTTAGGAGAAATAAGAAATTGTATGAAACTCTTATTGGTGTAGTTCCATCATACGAATAAATTATTATTCGTAATGAATACGATGGCTAAAGTATCATGCATGAAAGAAGTACCCTTAAAAGTAAATAACAAACTTCATCCGTTACAATATTTATCTTAAAGTATCAAACGAGTTTTTTTACATGATAAACGGAGTTCGGTTAAACAAAACTTCCGAGATATAAGAAATTGTATGAAACTCTTATGAGTGTGGTTCTATCCTACGAAGTAAAATATTGTTCGTCATAAACCAAATACCGAGGCTAAAATATTATGCATGAACGGAGTACCGTTAAAAGTATCTAATAAATTTCACAACAAAGAGTATTCAGCATAAACTTTTAAACTAGTTTCATTACAAGATAACCGGAGCTCTGTTTAACAAACTTATGAGATATAAGATATTATATGAAACTCTTACGGGTGTGGTTCCATCCGACAAACTAAATTATTATTCGTAATAAACGAAATACCGAGGCTAAAGGATCATACATGAAAGGAGTACCGTTAAAAGTATATAATAAACATCATACGTAAGTGTATGTAGCTTAAAGTTTTAAACGATTTTTATTACAAGATAACTGGAGCTTTGTTAAACAAGCTTAGGAGAAATAAGAAATTGTATGAAACTCTTATTGGTGTAGTTCCATCATACGAATAAATTATTATTCGTAATGAATACGAAGGCTAAAGTATCATGCATGAAAGAAGTACCCTTAAAAGTAAATAACAAACTTCATCCGTTACAATATTTATCTTAAAGTATCAAACGAGTTTTTTTACATGATAAACGGAGTTCGGTTAAACAAAACTTCCGAGATATAAGAAATTGTATGAAACTCTTATGAGTGTGGTTCCATCCTACGAAGTAAAATATTGTTCGTCATAAACCAAATACCGAGGCTAAAATATTATGCATGAACGGAGTACCGTTAAAAGTATCTAATAAATTTCACAACAAAGAGTATTCAGCATAAAATTTTAAACTAGTTTCATTACAAGATAACCGGAGCTCTGTTTAACAAACTTATGAGATATAAGAAATTATATGAAACTCTTACGGGTGTGGTTCCATCCGACGAACTAAATTATTATTCGTAATAAACGAAATACCGAGGCTAAAGGATCATACATGAAAGGAGTACCGTTAAAAGTATATAATAAACATCATACGTAAGTGTATTTAGCTTAAAGTTTTAAACGAGTTTTATTACAAGATAACTGGAGCTTTGTTAAACAAGCTTAGGAGAAATAAGAAATTGTATGAAACTCTTATTGGTGTAGTTCCATCATACGAACAAATTATTATTCGTAATGAATACGAAGGCTAAAGTATCATGCATGAAAGAAGTACCCTTAAAAGTAAATAACAAACTTCATCCGTTACAATATTTATCTTAAAGTATCAAACGAGTTTTTTTACATGATAAACGGAGTTCGGTTAAACAAAACTTCCGAGATATAAGAAATTGTATGAAACTCTTATGAGTGTGGTTCTATCCTACGAAGTAAAATATTGTTCGTCATAAACCAAATACCGAGGCTAAAATATTATGCATGAACGGAGTACCGTTAAAAGTATCTAATAAATTTCACAACAAAGAGTATTCAGCATAAACTTTTAAACTAGTTTCATTACAAGATAACCGGAGCTCTGTTTAACAAACTTATGAGATATAAGATATTATATGAAACTCTTACGGGTGTGGTTCCATCCGACGAACTAAATTATTATTCGTAATAAACGAAATACCGAGGCTAAAGGATCATACATGAAAGGAGTACCGTTAAAAGTATATAATAAACATCATACGTAAGTGTATTTAGCTTAAAGTTTTAAACGAGTTTTATTACAAGATAACTGGAGCTTTGTTAAACAAGCTTAGGAGAAATAAGAAATTGTATGAAACTCTTATTGGTGTAGTTCCATCATACGAATAAATTATTATTCGTAATGAATACGAAGGCTAAAGTATCATGCATGAAAGAAGTACCCTTAAAGGTAAATAACAAACTTCATCCGTTACAATTTTTATCTTAAAGTATCAAACGAGTTTTTTTACATGATAAACGGAGTTCGGTTAAACAAAACTTCCGAGATATAAGAAATTGTATGAAACTCTTATGAGTGTGGTTCTATCCTACGAAGTAAAATATTGTTCGTCATAAACCAAATACCGAGGCTAAAATATTATGCATGAATGGAGTACCGTTAAAAGTATCTAATAAATTTCACAACAAAGAGTATTCAGCATAAACTTTTAAACTAGTTTCATTACAGGATAACCGGAGCTCTGTTTAACAACTTATGAGATATAAGAAATTATATGAAACTCTTACGGGTGTGGTTCCATCCGACGAACTAAATTATTATTCGTAATAAACGAAATACCGAGGCTAAAGGATCATACATGAAAGGAGTACCGTTAAAAGTATATAATAAACATCATACGTAAGTGTATTTAGGTTAAAGTTTTAAACGAGTTTTATTACAAGATAACTGGAGCTTTGTTAAACAAGCTTAGGAGAAATAAGAAATTGTATGAAACTCTTATTGGTGTAGTTCCATCATACGAATAAATTATTATTCGTAATGAATACGAAGGCTAAAGTATCATGCATGAAAGAAGTACCCTTAAAAGTAAATAACAAACTTCATCCGTTACAATATTTATCTTAAAGTATCAAACGAGTTTTTTTACATGATAAACGCAGTTCGGTTAAACAAAACTTCCGAGATATAAGAAATTGTATGAAACTCTTATGAGTGTGGTTCCATCCTACGAAGTAAAATATTGTTCGTCATAAACCAAATACCGAGGCTAAAATATTATGCATGAACGGAGTACCGTTAAAAGTATCTAATAAATTTCACAACAAAGAGTATTCAGCATAAACTTTTAAACTAGTTTCATTACAAGATAACCGGAGCTCTGTTTAACAAACTTATGAGATATAAGATATTATATGAAACTCTTACGGGTGTGGTTCCATCCGACGAACTAAATTATTATTCGTAATAAACGAAATACCGAGGCTAAAGGATCATACATGAAAGGAGTACCGTTAAAAGTATATAATAAACATCATACGTAAGTGTATTTAGCTTAAAGTTTTAAACGAGTTTTATTACAAGATAACTGGAGCTTTGTTAAACAAGCTTAGGAGAAATAAGAAATTGTATGAAACTCTTATTGGTGTAGTTCCATCATACGAATAAATTATTATTCGTAATGAATACGAAGGCTAAAGTATCATGCATGAAAGAAGTACCCTTAAAAGTAAATAACAAACTTCATCCGTTACAATATTTATCTTAAAGTATCAAACGAGTTTTTTTACATGATAAACGGAGTTCGGTTAAACAAAACTTCCGAGATATAAGAAATTGTACGAAACTCTTATGAGTGTGGTTCTATCCTACGAAGTAAAATATTGTTCGTCATAAACCAAATACCGAGGCTAAAATATTATGCATGAACGGAGTACTGTTAAAAGTATCTAATAAATTTCACAACAAAGAGTATTCAGCATAAACTTTTAAACTAGTTTCATTACAAGATAACCGGAGCTCTGTTTAACAAACTTATGAGATATAAGATATTATATGAAACTCTTACGGGTGTGGTTCCATCCGACGAACTAAATTATTATTCGTAATAAACGAAATACCGAGGCTAAAGGATCATACATGAAAGGAGTACCGTTAAAAGTATATAATAAACATCATACGTAAGTGTATTTAGCTTAAAGTTTTAAACGAGTTTTATTACAAGATAACTGGAGCTTTGTTAAACAAGCTTAGGAGAAATAAGAAATTGTATGAAACTCTTATTGGTGTAGTTCCATCATACGAATAAATTATTATTCGTAATGAATACGAAGGCTAAAGTATCATGCATGAAAGAAGTACCCTTAAAGGTAAATAACAAACTTCATCCGTTACAATTTTTATCTTAAAGTATCAAACGAGTTTTTTTACATGATAAACGGAGTTCGGTTAAACAAAACTTCCGAGATATAAGAAATTGTATGAAACTCTTATGAGTGTGGTTCTATCCTACGAAGTAAAATATTGTTCGTCATAAACCAAATACCGAGGCTAAAATATTATGCATGAATGGAGTACCGTTAAAAGTATCTAATAAATTTCACAACAAAGAGTATTCAGCATAAACTTTTAAACTAGTTTCATTACAGGATAACCGGAGCTCTGTTTAACAACTTATGAGATATAAGAAATTATATGAAACTCTTACGGGTGTGGTTCCATCCGACGAACTAAATTATTATTCGTAATAAACGAAATACCGAGGCTAAAGGATCATACATGAAAGGAGTACCGTTAAAAGTATATAATAAACATCATACGTAAGTGTATTTAGGTTAAAGTTTTAAACGAGTTTTATTACAAGATAACTGGAGCTTTGTTAAACAAGCTTAGGAGAAATAAGAAATTGTATGAAACTCTTATTGGTGTAGTTCCATCATACGAACAAATTATTATTCGTAATGAATACGAAGGCTAAAGTATCATGCATGAAAGAAGTACCCTTAAAAGTAAATAACAAACTTCATCCGTTACAATATTTATCTTAAAGTATCAAACGAGTTTTTTTACATGATAAACGCAGTTCGGTTAAACAAAACTTCCGAGATATAAGAAATTGTATGAAACTCTTATGAGTGTGGTTCCATCCTACGAAGTAAAATATTGTTCGTCATAAACCAAATACCGAGGCTAAAATATTATGCATGAACGGAGTACCGTTAAAAGTATCTAATAAATTTCACAACAAAGAGTATTCAGCATAAACTTTTAAACTAGTTTCATTACAAGATAACCGGAGCTCTGTTTAACAAACTTATGAGATATAAGATATTATATGAAACTCTTACGGGTGTGGTTCCATCCGACGAACTAAATTATTATTCGTAATAAACGAAATACCGAGGCTAAAGGATCATACATGAAAGGAGTACCGTTAAAAGTATATAATAAACATCATACGTAAGTGTATTTAGCTTAAAGTTTTAAACGAGTTTTATTACAAGATAACTGGAGCTTTGTTAAACAAGCTTAGGAGAAATAAGAAATTGTATGAAACTCTTATTGGTGTAGTTCCATCATACGAATAAATTATTATTCGTAATGAATACGAAGGCTAAAGTATCATGCATGAAAGAAGTACCCTTAAAAGTAAATAACAAACTTCATCCGTTACAATATTTATCTTAAAGTATCAAACGAGTTTTTTTACATGATAAACGGAGTTCGGTTAAACAAAACTTCCGAGATATAAGAAATTGTATGAAACTCTTATGAGTGTGGTTCTATCCTACGAAGTAAAATATTGTTCGTCATAAACCAAATACCGAGGCTAAAATATTATGCATGAACGGAGTACTGTTAAAAGTATCTAATAAATTTCACAACAAAGAGTATTCAGCATAAACTTTTAAACTAGTTTCATTACAAGATAACCGGAGCTCTGTTTAACAAACTTATGAGATATAAGATATTATATGAAACTCTTACGGGTGTGGTTCCATCCGACGAACTAAATTATTATTCGTAATAAACGAAATACCGAGGCTAAAGGATCATACATGAAAGGAGTACCGTTAAAAGTATATAATAAACATCATACGTAAGTGTATTTAGCTTAAAGTTTTAAACGAGTTTTATTACAAGATAACTGGAGCTTTGTTAAACAAGCTTAGGAGAAATAAGAAATTGTATGAAACTCTTATTGGTGTAGTTCCATCATACGAATAAATTATTATTCGTAATGAATACGAAGGCTAAAGTATCATGCATGAAAGAAGTACCCTTAAAAGTAAATAACAAACTTCATCCGTTACAATATTTATCTTAAAGTATCAAACGAGTTTTTTTACATGATAAACGGAGTTCGGTTAAACAAAACTTCCGAGATATAAGAAATTGTATGAAACTCTTATGAGTGTGGTTCTATCCTACGAAGTAAAATATTGTTCGTCATAAACCAAATACCGAGGCTAAAATATTATGCATGAACGGAGTACTGTTAAAAGTATCTAATAAATTTCACAACAAAGAGTATTCAGCATAAACTTTTAAACTAGTTTCATTACAAGATAACCGGAGCTCTGTTTAACAAACTTATGAGATATAAGATATTATATGAAACTCTTACGGGTGTGGTTCCATCCGACGAACTAAATTATTATTCGTAATAAACGAAATACCGAGGCTAAAGGATCATACATGAAAGGAGTACCGTTAAAAGTATATAATAAACATCATACGTAAGTGTATTTAGCTTAAAGTTTTAAACGAGTTTTATTACAAGATAACTGGAGCTTTGTTAAACAAGCTTAGGAGAAATAAGAAATTGTATGAAACTCTTATTGGTGTAGTTCCATCATACGAATAAATTATTATTCGTAATGAATACGAAGGCTAAAGTATCATGCATGAAAGAAGTACCCTTAAAGGTAAATAACAAACTTCATCCGTTACAATTTTTATCTTAAAGTATCAAACGAGTTTTTTTACATGATAAACGGAGTTCGGTTAAACAAAACTTCCGAGATATAAGAAATTGTATGAAACTCTTATGAGTGTGGTTCTATCCTACGAAGTAAAATATTGTTCGTCATAAACCAAATACCGAGGCTAAAATATTATGCATGAATGGAGTACCGTTAAAAGTATCTAATAAATTTCACAACAAAGAGTATTCAGCATAAACTTTTAAACTAGTTTCATTACAGGATAACCGGAGCTCTGTTTAACAACTTATGAGATATAAGAAATTATATGAAACTCTTACGGGTGTGGTTCCATCCGACGAACTAAATTATTATTCGTAATAAACGAAATACCGAGGCTAAAGGATCATACATGAAAGGAGTACCGTTAAAAGTATATAATAAACATCATACGTAAGTGTATTTAGGTTAAAGTTTTAAACGAGTTTTATTACAAGATAACTGGAGCTTTGTTAAACAAGCTTAGGAGAAATAAGAAATTGTATGAAACTCTTATTGGTGTAGTTCCATCATACGAATAAATTATTATTCGTAATGAATACGAAGGCTAAAGTATCATGCATGAAAGAAGTACCCTTAAAAGTAAATAACAAACTTCATCCGTTACAATATTTATCTTAAAGTATCAAACGAGTTTTTTTACATGATAAACGCAGTTCGGTTAAACAAAACTTCCGAGATATAAGAAATTGTATGAAACTCTTATGAGTGTGGTTCCATCCTACGAAGTAAAATATTGTTCGTCATAAACCAAATACCGAGGCTAAAATATTATGCATGAACGGAGTACCGTTAAAAGTATCTAATAAATTTCACAACAAAGAGTATTCAGCATAAACTTTTAAACTAGTTTCATTACAAGATAACCGGAGCTCTGTTTAACAAACTTATGAGATATAAGATATTATATGAAACTCTTACGGGTGTGGTTCCATCCGACGAACTAAATTATTATTCGTAATAAACGAAATACCGAGGCTAAAGGATCATACATGAAAGGAGTACCGTTAAAAGTATATAATAAACATCATACGTAAGTGTATTTAGCTTAAAGTTTTAAACGAGTTTTATTACAAGATAACTGGAGCTTTGTTAAACAAGCTTAGGAGAAATAAGAAATTGTATGAAACTCTTATTGGTGTAGTTCCATCATACGAATAAATTATTATTCGTAATGAATACGAAGGCTAAAGTATCATGCATGAAAGAAGTACCCTTAAAAGTAAATAACAAACTTCATCCGTTACAATATTTATCTTAAAGTATCAAACGAGTTTTTTTACATGATAAACGGAGTTCGGTTAAACAAAACTTCCGAGATATAAGAAATTGTATGAAACTCTTATGAGTGTGGTTCTATCCTACGAAGTAAAATATTGTTCGTCATAAACCAAATACCGAGGCTAAAATATTATGCATGAACGGAGTACTGTTAAAAGTATCTAATAAATTTCACAACAAAGAGTATTCAGCATAAACTTTTAAACTAGTTTCATTACAAGATAACCGGAGCTCTGTTTAACAAACTTATGAGATATAAGATATTATATGAAACTCTTACGGGTGTGGTTCCATCCGACGAACTAAATTATTATTCGTAATAAACGAAATACCGAGGCTAAAGGATCATACATGAAAGGAGTACCGTTAAAAGTATATAATAAACATCATACGTAAGTGTATTTAGCTTAATGTTTTAAACGAGTTTTATTACAAGATAACTGGAGCTTTGTTAAACAAGCTTAGGAGAAATAAGAAATTGTATGAAACTCTTATTGGTGTAGTTCCATCATACGAACAAATTATTATTCGTAATGAATACGAAGGCTAAAGTATCATGCATGAAAGAAGTACCCTTAAAGGTAAATAACAAACTTCATCCGTTACAATTTTTATCTTAAAGTATCAAACGAGTTTTTTTACATGATAAACGGAGTTCGGTTAAACAAAACTTCCGAGATATAAGAAATTGTATGAAACTCTTATGAGTGTGGTTCTATCCTACGAAGTAAAATATTGTTCGTCATAAACCAAATACCGAGGCTAAAATATTATGCATGAATGGAGTACCGTTAAAAGTATCTAATAAATTTCACAACAAAGAGTATTCAGCATAAACTTTTAAACTAGTTTCATTACAGGATAACCGGAGCTCTGTTTAACAACTTATGAGATATAAGAAATTATATGAAACTCTTACGGGTGTGGTTCCATCCGACGAACTAAATTATTATTCGTAATAAACGAAATACCGAGGCTAAAGGATCATACATGAAAGGAGTACCGTTAAAAGTATATAATAAACATCATACGTAAGTGTATTTAGGTTAAAGTTTTAAACGAGTTTTATTACAAGATAACTGGAGCTTTGTTAAACAAGCTTAGGAGAAATAAGAAATTGTATGAAACTCTTATTGGTGTAGTTCCATCATACGAATAAATTATTATTCGTAATGAATACGAAGGCTAAAGTATCATGCATGAAAGAAGTACCCTTAAAAGTAAATAACAAACTTCATCCGTTACAATATTTATCTTAAAGTATCAAACGAGTTTTTTTACATGATAAACGCAGTTCGGTTAAACAAAACTTCCGAGATATAAGAAATTGTATGAAACTCTTATGAGTGTGGTTCCATCCTACGAAGTAAAATATTGTTCGTCATAAACCAAATACCGAGGCTAAAATATTATGCATGAACGGAGTACCGTTAAAAGTATCTAATAAATTTCACAACAAAGAGTATTCAGCATAAACTTTTAAACTAGTTTCATTACAAGATAACCGGAGCTCTGTTTAACAAACTTATGAGATATAAGATATTATGTGAAACTCTTACGGGTGTGGTTCCATCCGACGAACTAAATTATTATTCGTAATAAACGAAATACCGAGGCTAAAGGATCATACATGAAAGGAGTACCGTTAAAAGTATATAATAAACATCATACGTAAGTGTATTTAGCTTAAAGTTTTAAACGAGTTTTATTACAAGATAACTGGAGCTTTGTTAAACAAGCTTAGGAGAAATAAGAAATTGTATGAAACTCTTATTGGTGTAGTTCCATCATACGAATAAATTATTATTCGTAATGAATACGAAGGCTAAAGTATCATGCATGAAAGAAGTACCCTTAAAAGTAAATAACAAACTTCATCCGTTACAATATTTATCTTAAAGTATCAAACGAGTTTTTTTACATGATAAACGGAGTTCGGTTAAACAAAACTTCCGAGATATAAGAAATTGTATGAAACTCTTATGAGTGTGGTTCTATCCTACGAAGTAAAATATTGTTCGTCATAAACCAAATACCGAGGCTAAAATATTATGCATGAACGGAGTACTGTTAAAAGTATCTAATAAATTTCACAACAAAGAGTATTCAGCATAAACTTTTAAACTAGTTTCATTACAAGATAACCGGAGCTCTGTTTAACAAACTTATGAGATATAAGATATTATATGAAACTCTTACGGGTGTGGTTCCATCCGACGAACTAAATTATTATTCGTAATAAACGAAATACCGAGGCTAAAGGATCATACATGAAAGGAGTACCGTTAAAAGTATATAATAAACATCATACGTAAGTGTATTTAGCTTAAAGTTTTAAACGAATTTTATTACAAGATAACTGGAGCTTTGTTAAACAAGCTTAGGAGAAATAAGAAATTGTATGAAACTCTTATTGGTGTAGTTCCATCATACGAATAAATTATTATTCGTAATGAATACGAAGGCTAAAGTATCATGCATGAAAGAAGTACCCTTAAAAGTAAATAACAAACTTCATCCGTTACAATATTTATCTTAAAGTATCAAACGAGTTTTTTTACATGATAAACGCAGTTCGGTTAAACAAAACTTCCGAGATATAAGAAATTGTATTAAACTCTTATGAGTGTGGTTCCATCCTACGAAGTAAAATATTGTTCGTCATAAACCAAATACCGAGGCTAAAATATTATGCATGAACGGAGTACCGTTAAAAGTATCTAATAAATTTCACAACAAAGAGTATTCAGCATAAACTTTTAAACTAGTTTCATTACAAGATAACCGGAGCTCTGTTTAACAAACTTATGAGATATAAGATATTATATGAAACTCTTACGGGTGTGGTTCCATCCGACGAACTAAATTATTATTCGTAATAAACGAAATACCGAGGCTAAAGGATCATACATGAAAGGAGTACCGTTAAAAGTATATAATAAACATCATACGTAAGTGTATTTAGCTTAAAGTTTTAAACGAGTTTTATTACAAGATAACTGGAGCTTTGTTAAACAAGCTTAGGAGAAATAAGAAATTGTATGAAACTCTTATTGGTGTAGTTCCATCATACGAATAAATTATTATTCGTAATGAATACGAAGGCTAAAGTATCATGCATGAAAGAATTACCCTTAAATGTAAATAACAAACTTCATCCGTTACAATATTTATCTTAAAGTATCAAACGAGTTTTTTTACATGATAAACGGAGTTCGGTTAAACAAAACTTCCGAGATATAAGAAATTGTATGAAACTCTTATGAGTGTGGTTCCATCCTACGAAGTAAAATATTGTTCGTCATAAACCAAATACCGAGGCTAAAATATTATGCATGAACGGAGTACTGTTAAAAGTATCTAATAAATTTCACAACAAAGAGTATTCAGCATAAACTTTTAAACTAGTTTCATTACAGGATAACCGGAGCTCTGTTTAACAAACTTATGAGATATAAGATATTATATGAAACTCTTACGGGTGTGGTTCCATCCGACGAACTAAATTATTATTCGTAATAAACGAAATACCGAGGCTAAAGGATCATACATGAAAGGAGTACCGTTAAAAGTATATAATAAACATCATACGTAAGTGTATTTAGCTTAAAGTTTTAAACGAGTTTTATTACAAGATAACTGGAGCTTTGTTAAACAAGCTTAGGAGAAATAAGAAATTGTATGAAACTCTTATTGGTGTAGTTCCATCATACGAATAAATTATTATTCGTAATGAATACGAAGGCTAAAGTATCATGCATGAAAGAAGTACCCTTAAAGGTAAATAACAAACTTCATCCGTTACAATTTTTATCTTAAAGTATCAAACGAGTTTTTTTACATGATAAACGCAGTTCGGTTAAACAAAACTTCCGAGATATAAGAAATTGTATGAAACTCTTATGAGTGTGGTTCTATCCTACGAAGTAAAATATTGTTCGTCATAAACCAAATACCGAGGCTAAAATATTATGCATGAATGGAGTACCGTTAAAAGTATCTAATAAATTTCACAACAAAGAGTATTCAGCATAAACTTTTAAACTAGTTTCATTACAGGATAACCGGAGCTCTGTTTAACAACTTATGAGATATAAGAAATTATATGAAACTCTTACGGGTGTGGTTCCATCCGACGAACTAAATTATTATTCGTAATAAACGAAATACCGAGGCTAAAGGATCATACATGAAAGGAGTACCGTTAAAAGTATATAATAAACATCATACGTAAGTGTATTTAGCTTAAAGTTTTAAACGAGTTTTATTACAAGATAACTGGAGCTTTGTTAAACAAGCTTAGGAGAAATAAGAAATTGTATGAAACTCTTATTGGTGTAGTTCCATCATACGAATAAATTATTATTCGTAATGAATACGAAGGCTAAAGTATCATGCATGAAAGAAGTACCCTTAAAGGTAAATAACAAACTTCATCCGTTACAATATTTATCTTAAAGTATCAAACGAGTTTTTTTACATGATAAACGCAGTTCGGTTAAACAAAACTTCCGAGATATAAGAAATTGTATGAAACTCTTATGAGTGTGGTTCCATCCTACGAAGTAAAATATTGTTCGTCATAAACCAAATACCGAGGCTAAAATATTATGCATGAACGGAGTACCGTTAAAAGTATCTAATAAATTTCACAACAAAGAGTATTCAGCATAAACTTTTAAACTAGTTTCATTACAAGATAACCGGAGCTCTGTTTAACAAACTTATGAGATATAAGATATTATATGAAACTCTTACGGGTGTGGTTCCATCCGACGAACTAAATTATTATTCGTAATAAACGAAATACCGAGGCTAAAGGATCATACATGAAAGGAGTACCGTTAAAAGTATATAATAAACATCATACGTAAGTGTATTTAGCTTAAAGTTTTAAACGAGTTTTATTACAAGATAACTGGAGCTTTGTTAAACAAGCTTAGGAGAAATAAGAAATTGTATGAAACTCTTATTGGTGTAGTTCCATCATACGAATAAATTATTATTCGTAATGAATACGAAGGCTAAAGTATCATGCATGAAAGAAGTACCCTTAAAAGTAAATAACAAACTTCATCCGTTACAATATTTATCTTAAAGTATCAAACGAGTTTTTTTACATGATAAACGGAGTTCGGTTAAACAAAACTTCCGAGATATAAGAAATTGTACGAAACTCTTATGAGTGTGGTTCTATCCTACGAAGTAAAATATTGTTCGTCATAAACCAAATACCGAGGCTAAAATATTATGCATGAACGGAGTACTGTTAAAAGTATCTAATAAATTTCACAACAAAGAGTATTCAGCATAAACTTTTAAACTAGTTTCATTACAAGATAACCGGAGCTCTGTTTAACAAACTTATGAGATATAAGATATTATATGAAACTCTTACGGGTGTGGTTCCATCCGACGAACTAAATTATTATTCGTAATAAACGAAATACCGAGGCTAAAGGATCATACATGAAAGGAGTACCGTTAAAAGTATATAATAAACATCATACGTAAGTGTATTTAGCTTAAAGTTTTAAACGAGTTTTATTACAAGATAACTGGAGCTTTGTTAAACAAGCTTAGGAGAAATAAGAAATTGTATGAAACTCTTATTGGTGTAGTTCCATCATACGAATAAATTATTATTCGTAATGAATACGAAGGCTAAAGTATCATGCATGAAAGAAGTACCCTTAAAGGTAAATAACAAACTTCATCCGTTACAATTTTTATCTTAAAGTATCAAACGAGTTTTTTTACATGATAAACGGAGTTCGGTTAAACAAAACTTCCGAGATATAAGAAATTGTACGAAACTCTTATGAGTGTGGTTCTATCCTACGAAGTAAAATATTGTTCGTCATAAACCAAATACCGAGGCTAAAATATTATGCATGAATGGAGTACCGTTAAAAGTATCTAATAAATTTCACAACAAAGAGTATTCAGCATAAACTTTTAAACTAGTTTCATTACAGGATAACCGGAGCTCTGTTTAACAACTTATGAGATATAAGAAATTATATGAAACTCTTACGGGTGTGGTTCCATCCGACGAACTAAATTATTATTCGTAATAAACGAAATACCGAGTCTAAAGGATCATACATGAAAGGAGTACCGTTAAAAGTATATAATAAACATCATACGTAAGTGTATTTAGGTTAAAGTTTTAAACGAGTTTTATTACAAGATAACTGGAGCTTTGTTAAACAAGCTTAGGAGAAATAAGAAATTGTATGAAACTCTTATTGGTGTAGTTCCATCATACGAATAAATTATTATTCGTAATGAATACGAAGGCTAAAGTATCATGCATGAAAGAAGTACCCTTAAAAGTAAATAACAAACTTCATCCGTTACAATATTTATCTTAAAGTATCAAACGAGTTTTTTTACATGATAAACGCAGTTCGGTTAAACAAAACTTCCGAGATATAAGAAATTGTATTAAACTCTTATGAGTGTGGTTCCATCCTACGAAGTAAAATATTGTTCGTCATAAACCAAATACCGAGGCTAAAATATTATGCATGAACGGAGTACCGTTAAAAGTATCTAATAAATTTCACAACAAACAGTATTCAGCATAAACTTTTAAACTAGTTTCATTACAAGATAACCGGAGCTCTGTTTAACAAACTTATGAGATATAAGATATTATATGAAACTCTTACGGGTGTGGTTCCATCCGACGAACTAAATTATTATTCGTAATAAACGAAATACCGAGGCTAAAGGATCATACATGAAAGGAGTACCGTTAAAAGTATATAATAAACATCATACGTAAGTGTATTTAGCTTAAAGTTTTAAACGAGTTTTATTACAAGATAACTGGAGCTTTGTTAAACAAGCTTAGGAGAAATAAGAAATTGTATGAAACTCTTATTGGTGTAGTTCCATCATACGAATAAATTATTATTCGTAATGAATACGAAGGCTAAAGTATCATGCATGAAAGAAGTACCCTTAAAAGTAAATAACAAACTTCATCCGTTACAATATTTATCTTAAAGTATCAAACGAGTTTTTTTACATGATAAACGGAGTTCGGTTAAACAAAACTTCCGAGATATAAGAAATTGTATGAAACTCTTATGAGTGTGGTTCTATCCTACGAAGTAAAATATTGTTCGTCATAAACCAAATACCGAGGCTAAAATATTATGCATGAACGGAGTACCGTTAAAAGTATCTAATAAATTTCACAACAAAGAGTATTCAGCATAAACTTTTAAACTAGTTTCATTACAAGATAACCGGAGCTCTGTTTAACAAACTTATGAGATATAAGATATTATATGAAACTCTTACGGGTGTGGTTCCATCCGACGAACTAAATTATTATTCGTAATAAACGAAATACCGAGGCTAAAGGATCATACATGAAAGGAGTACCGTTAAAAGTATATAATAAACATCATACGTAAGTGTATTTAGCTTAAAGTTTTAAACGAATTTTATTACAAGATAACTGGAGCTTTGTTAAACAAGCTTAGGAGAAATAAGAAATTGTATGAAACTCTTATTGGTGTAGTTCCATCATACGAATAAATTATTATTCGTAATGAATACGAAGGCTAAAGTATCATGCATGAAAGAAGTACCCTTAAAAGTAAATAACAAACTTCATCCGTTACAATATTTATCTTAAAGTATCAAACGAGTTTTTTTACATGATAAACGGAGTTCGGTTAAACAAAACTTCCGAGATATAAGAAATTGTACGAAACTCTTATGAGTGTGGTTCTATCCTACGAAGTAAAATATTGTTCGTCATAAACCAAATACCGAGGCTAAAATATTATGCATGAATGGAGTACCGTTAAAAGTATCTAATAAATTTCACAACAAAGAGTATTCAGCATAAACTTTTAAACTAGTTTCATTACAGGATAACCGGAGCTCTGTTTAACAAACTTATGAGATATAAGATATTATATGAAACTCTTACGGGTGTGGTTCCATCCGACGAACTAAATTATTATTCGTAATAAACGAAATACCGAGGCTAAAGGATCATACATGAAAGGAGTACCGTTAAAAGTATATAATAAACATCATACGTAAGTGTATGTAGCTTAAAGTTTTAAACGAGTTTTATTACAAGATAACTGGAGCTTTGTTAAACAAGCTTAGGAGAAATAAGAAATTGTATGAAACTCTTATTGGTGTAGTTCCATCATACGAACAAATTATTATTCGTAATGAATACGAAGGCTAAAGTATCATGCATGAAAGAAGTACCCTTAAAAGTAAATAACAAACTTCATCCGTTACAATATTTATCTTAAAGTATCAAACGAGTTTTTTTACATGATAAACGGAGTTCGGTTAAACAAAACTTCCGAGATATAAGAAATTGTATGAAACTCTTATGAGTGTGGTTCTATCCTACGAAGTAAAATATTGTTCGTCATAAACCAAATACCGAGGCTAAAATATTATGCATGAACGGAGTACCGTTAAAAGTATCTAATAAATTTCACAACAAAGAGTATTCAGCATAAACTTTTAAACTAGTTTCATTACAAGATAACCGGAGCTCTGTTTAACAAACTTATGAGATATAAGATATTATATGAAACTCTTACGGGTGTGGTTCCATCCGACGAACTAAATTATTATTCGTAATAAACGAAATACCGAGGCTAAAGGATCATACATGAAAGGAGTACCGTTAAAAGTATATAATAAACATCATACGTAAGTGTATTTAGCTTAAAGTTTTAAACGAATTTTATTACAAGATAACTGGAGCTTTGTTAAACAAGCTTAGGAGAAATAAGAAATTGTATGAAACTCTTATTGGTGTAGTTCCATCATACGAATAAATTATTATTCGTAATGAATACGAAGGCTAAAGTATCATGCATGAAAGAAGTACCCTTAAAAGTAAATAACAAACTTCATCCGTT
This sequence comes from Chamaenerion angustifolium, assembly GCA_946814005.1. Classification (NCBI taxonomy): domain Eukaryota; kingdom Viridiplantae; phylum Streptophyta; class Magnoliopsida; order Myrtales; family Onagraceae; genus Chamaenerion; species Chamaenerion angustifolium. The sequence continues at coordinate 15,809,403 of OX328277.1, read as the reverse complement.
ACAATATTTATCTTAAAGTATCAAACGAGTTTTTTTACATGATAAACGGAGTTCGGTTAAACAAAACTTCCGAGATATAAGAAATTGTATGAAACTCTTATGAGTGTGGTTCCATCCTACGAAGTAAAATATTGTTCGTCATAAACCAAATACCGAGGCTAAAATATTATGCATGAATGGAGTACCGTTAAAAGTATCTAATAAATTTCACAACAAAGAGTATTCAGCATAAACTTTTAAACTAGTTTCATTACAAGATAACCGGAGCTCTGTTTAACAAACTTATGAGATATAAGATATTATATGAAACTCTTACGGGTGTGGTTCCATCCGACAAACTAAATTATTATTCGTAATAAACGAAATACCGAGGCTAAAGGATCATACATGAAAGGAGTACCGTTAAAAGTATATAATAAACATCATACGTAAGTGTATGTAGCTTAAAGTTTTAAACGAGTTTTATTACAAGATAACTGGAGCTTTGTTAAACAAGCTTAGGAGAAATAAGAAATTGTATGAAACTCTTATTGGTGTAGTTCCATCATACGAATAAATTATTATTCGTAATGAATACGAAGGCTAAAGTATCATGCATGAAAGAAGTACCCTTAAAGGTAAATAACAAACTTCATCCGTTACAATTTTTATCTTAAAGTATCAAACGAGTTTTTTTACATGATAAACGGAGTTCGGTTAAACAAAACTTCCGAGATATAAGAAATTGTATGAAACTCTTATGAGTGTGGTTCTATCCTACGAAGTAAAATATTGTTCGTCATAAACCAAATACCGAGGCTAAAATATTATGCATGAATGGAGTACCGTTAAAAGTATCTAATAAATTTCACAACAAAGAGTATTCAGCATAAACTTTTAAACTAGTTTCATTACAGGATAACCGGAGCTCTGTTTAACAACTTATGAGATATAAGAAATTATATGAAACTCTTACGGGTGTGGTTCCATCCGACGAACTAAATTATTATTCGCAATAAACGAAATACCGAGGCTAAAGGATCATACATGAAAGGAGTACCGTTAAAAGTATATAATAAACATCATACGTAAGTGTATTTAGCTTAAAGTTTTAAACGAGTTTTATTACAAGATAACTGGAGCTTTGTTAAACAAGCTTAGGAGAAATAAGAAATTGTATGAAACTCTTATTGGTGTAGTTCCATCATACGAATAAATTATTATTCGTAATGAATACGAAGGCTAAAGTATCATGCATGAAAGAAGTACCCTTAAAAGTAAATAACAAACTTCATCCGTTACAATATTTATCTTAAAGTATCAAACGAGTTTTTTTACATGATAAACGCAGTTCGGTTAAACAAAACTTCCGAGATATAAGAAATTGTATGAAACTCTTATGAGTGTGGTTCCATCCTACGAAGTAAAATATTGTTCGTCATAAACCAAATACCGAGGCTAAAATATTATGCATGAACGGAGTACCGTTAAAAGTATCTAATAAATTTCACAACAAAGAGTATTCAGCATAAACTTTTAAACTAGTTTCATTACAAGATAACCGGAGCTCTGTTTAACAAACTTATGAGATATAAGATATTATATGAAACTCTTACGGGTGTGGTTCCATCCGACGAACTAAATTATTATTCGTAATAAACGAAATACCGAGGCTAAAGGATCATACATGAAACGAGTACCGTTAAAAGTATATAATAAACATCATACGTAAGTGTATTTAGCTTAAAGTTTTAAACGAGTTTTATTACAAGATAACTGGAGCTTTGTTAAACAAGCTTAGGAGAAATAAGAAATTGTATGAAACTCTTATTGGTGTAGTTCCATCATACGAATAAATTATTATTCGTAATGAATACGAAGGCTAAAGTATCATGCATGAAAGAAGTACCCTTAAAAGTAAATAACAAACTTCATCCGTTACAATATTTATCTTAAAGTATCAAACGAGTTTTTTTACATGATAAACGGAGTTCGGTTAAACAAAACTTCCGAGATATAAGAAATTGTATGAAACTCTTATGAGTGTGGTTCCATCCTACGAAGTAAAATATTGTTCGTCAAAAACCAAATACCGAGGCTAAAATATTATGCATGAACGGAGTACCGTTAAAAGTATCTAATAAATTTCACAACAAAGAGTATTCAGCATAAACTTTTAAACTAGTTTCATTACAAGATAACCGGAGCTCTGTTTAACAAACTTATGAGATATAAGATATTATATGAAACTCTTACGGGTGTGGTTCCATCCGACGAACTAAATTATTATTCGTAATAAACGAAATACCGAGGCTAAAGGATCATACATGAAAGGAGTACCGTTAAAAGTATATAATAAACATCATACGTAAGTGTATGTAGCTTAAAGTTTTAAACGAGTTTTATTACAAGATAAATGGAGCTTTGTTAAACAAGCTTAGGAGAAATAAGAAATTGTATGAAACTCTTATTGGTGTAGTTCCATCATACGAATAAATTATTATTCGTAATGAATACGAAGGCTAAAGTATCATGCATGAAAGAAGTACCCTTAAAAGTAAATAACAAACTTCATCCGTTACAATATTTATCTTAAAGTATCAAACGAGTTTTTTTACATGATAAACGGAGTTCGGTTAAACAAAACTTCCGAGATATAAGAAATTGTATGAAACTCTTATGAGTGTGGTTCCATCCTACGAAGTAAAATATTGTTCGTCATAAACCAAATACCGAGGCTAAAATATTATGCATGAACGGAGTACCGTTAAAATTATCTAATAAATTTCACAACAAAGAGTATTCAGCATAAACTTTTAAACTAGTTTCATTACAAGATAACCGGAGCTCTGTTTAACAAACTTATGAGATATAAGATATTATATGAAACTCTTACGGGTGTGGTTCCATCCGACGAACTAAATTATTATTCGTAATAAACGAAATACCGAGGCTAAAGGATCATACATGAAAGGAGTACCGTTAAAAGTATATAATAAACATCATACGTAAGTGTATTTAGCTTAAAGTTTTAAACGAGTTTTATTACAAGATAACTGGAGCTTTGTTAAACAAGCTTAGGAGAAATAAGAAATTGTATGAAACTCTTATTGGTGTAGTTCCATCATACGAACAAATTATTATTCGTAATGAATACGAAGGCTAAAGTATCATGCATGAAAGAAGTACCCTTAAAAGTAAATAACAAACTTCATCCGTTACAATATTTATCTTAAAGTATCAAACGAGTTTTTTTACATGATAAACGGAGTTCGGTTAAACAAAACTTCCGAGATATAAGAAATTGTATGAAACTCTTATGAGTGTGGTTCCATCCTACGAAGTAAAATATTGTTCGTCATAAACCAAATACCGAGGCTAAAATATTATGCATGAACGGAGTACCGTTAAAAGTATCTAATAAATTACACAACAAAGAGTATTCAGCATAAACTTTTAAACTAGTTTCATTACAAGATAACCGGAGCTCTGTTTAACAAACTTATGAGATATAAGATATTATATGAAACTCTTACGGGTGTGGTTCCATCCGACGAACTAAATTATTATTCGTAATAAACGAAATACCGAGGCTAAAGGATCATACATGAAAGGAGTACCGTTAAAAGTATATAATAAACATCATACGTAAGTGTATTTAGCTTAAAGTTTTAAACGAGTTTTATTACAAGATAACTGGAGCTTTGTTAAACAAGCTTAGGAGAAATAAGAAATTGTATGAAACTCTTATTGGTGTAGTTCCATCATACGAATAAATTATTATTCGTAATGAATACGAAGGCTAAAGTATCATGCATGAAAGAAGTACCCTTAAAAGTAAATAACAAACTTCATCCGTTACAATATTTATCTTAAAGTATCAAACGAGTTTTTTTACATGATAAACGGAGTTCGGTTAAACAAAACTTCCGAGATATAAGAAATTGTATGAAACTCTTATGAGTGTGGTTCCATCCTACGAAGTAAAATATTGTTCGTCATAAACCAAATACCGAGGCTAAAATATTATGCATGAACGGAGTACCGTTAAAAGTATCTAATAAATTTCACAACAAAGAGTATTCAGCATAAACTTTTAAACTAGTTTCATTACAAGATAACCGGAGCTCTGTTTAACAAACTTATGAGATATAAGATATTATATGAAACTCTTACGGGTGTGGTTCCATCCGACGAACTAAATTATTATTCGTAATAAACGAAATACCGAGGCTAAAGGATCATACATGAAAGGAGTACCGTTAAAAGTATATAATAAACATCATACGTAAGTGTATTTAGCTTAAAGTTTTAAACGAGTTTTATTACAAGATAACTGGAGCTTTGTTAAACAAGCTTAGGAGAAATAAGAAATTGTATGAAACTCTTATTGGTGTAGTTCCATCATACGAATAAATTATTATTCTTAATGAATACGAAGGCTAAAGTATCATGCATGAAAGAAGTACCCTTAAAAGTAAATAACAAACTTCATCCGTTACAATATTTATCTTAAAGTATCAAACGAGTTTTTTTACATGATAAACGGAGTTCGGTTAAACAAAACTTCCGAGATATAAGAAATTGTATGAAACTCTTATGAGTGTGGTTCCATCCTACGAAGTAAAATATTGTTCGTCATAAACCAAATACCGAGGCTAAAATATTATGCATGAACGGAGTACCGTTAAAAGTATCTAATAAATTTCACAACAAAGAGTATTCAGCATAAACTTTTAAACTAGTTTCATTACAAGATAACCGGAGCTCTGTTTAACAAACTTATGAGATATAAGATATTATATGAAACTCTTACGGGTGTGGTTCCATCCGACGAACTAAATTATTATTCGTAATAAACGAAATACCGAGGCTAAAGGATCATACATGAAAGGAGTACCGTTAAAAGTATATAATAAACATCATACGTAAGTGTATGTAGCTTAAAGTTTTAAACGAGTTTTATTACAAGATAAATGGAGCTTTGTTAAACAAGCTTAGGAGAAATAAGAAATTGTATGAAACTCTTATTGGTGTAGTTCCATCATACGAATAAATTATTATTCGTAATGAATACGAAGGCTAAAGTATCATGCATGAAAGAAGTACCCTTAAAGGTAAATAACAAACTTCATCCGTTACAATTTTTATCTTAAAGTATCAAACGAGTTTTTTTACATGATAAACGGAGTTCGGTTAAACAAAACTTCCGAGATATAAGAAATTGTATGAAACTCTTATGAGTGTGGTTCCATCCTACGAAGTAAAATATTGTTCGTCATAAACCAAATACCGAGGCTAAAATATTATGCATGAACGGAGTACCGTTAAAAGTATCTAATAAATTTCACAACAAAGAGTATTCAGCATAAACTTTTAAACTAGTTTCATTACAAGATAACCGGAGCTCTGTTTAACAAACTTATGAGATATAAGAAATTATATGAAACTCTTACGGGTGTGGTTCCATCCGACGAACTAAATTATTATTCGTAATAAACGAAATACTGAGGCTAAAGGATCATACATGAAAGGAGTACCGTTAAAAGTATATAATAAACATCATACGTAAGTGTATTTAGCTTAAAGTTTTAAACGAGTTTTATTACAAGATAACTGGAGCTTTGTTAAACAAGCTTAGGAGAAATAAGAAATTGTATGAAACTCTTATTGGTGTAGTTCCATCATACGAACAAATTATTATTCGTAATGAATACGAAGGCTAAAGTATCATGCATGAAAGAAGTACCCTTAAAAGTAAATAACAAACTTCATCCGTTACAATATTTATCTTAAAGTATCAAACGAGTTTTTTTACATGATAAACGGAGTTCGGTTAAACAAAACTTCCGAGATATAAGAAATTGTATGAAACTCTTATGAGTGTGGTTCCATCCTACGAAGTAAAATATTGTTCGTCATAAACCAAATACCGAGGCTAAAATATTATGCATGAACGGAGTACCGTTAAAAGTATCTAATAAATTTCACAACAAAGAGTATTCAGCATAAACTTTTAAACTAGTTTCATTACAAGATAACCGGAGCTCTGTTTAACAAACTTATGAGATATAAGATATTATATGAAACTCTTACGGGTGTGGTTCCATCCGACGAACTAAATTATTATTCGTAATAAACGAAATACCGAGGCTAAAGGATCATACATGAAAGGAGTACCGTTAAAAGTATATAATAAACATCATACGTAAGTGTATGTAGCTTAAAGTTTTAAACGAGTTTTATTACAAGATAACTGGAGCTTTGTTAAACAAGCTTAGGAGAAATAAGAAATTGTATGAAACTCTTATTGGTGTAGTTCCATCATACGAATAAATTATTATTCGTAATGAATACGAAGGCTAAAGTATCATGCATGAAAGAAGTACCCTTAAAAGTAAATAACAAACTTCATCCGTTACAATATTTATCTTAAAGTATCAAACGAGTTTTTTTACATGATAAACGGAGTTCGGTTAAACAAAACTTCCGAGATATAAGAAATTGTACGAAACTCTTATGAGTGTGGTTCTATCCTACGAAGTAAAATATTGTTCGTCATAAACCAAATACCGAGGCTAAAATATTATGCATGAACGGAGTACCGTTAAAAGTATCTAATAAATTTCACAACAAAGAGTATTCAGCATAAACTTTTAAACTAGTTTCATTACAAGATAACCGGAGCTCTGTTTAACAAACTTATGAGATATAAGATATTATATGAAACTCTTACGGGTGTGGTTCCATCCGACGAACTAAATTATTATTCGTAATAAACGAAATACCGAGGCTAAAGGATCATACATGAAACGAGTACCGTTAAAAGTATATAATAAACATCATACGTAAGTGTATTTAGCTTAAAGTTTTAAACGAGTTTTATTACAAGATAACTGGAGCTTTGTTAAACAAGCTTAGGAGAAATAAGAAATTGTATGAAACTCTTATTGGTGTAGTTCCATCATACGAACAAATTATTATTCGTAATGAATACGAAGGCTAAAGTATCATGCATGAAAGAAGTACCCTTAAAAGTAAATAACAAACTTCATCCGTTACAATATTTATCTTAAAGTATCAAACGAGTTTTTTTACATGATAAACGGAGTTCGGTTAAACAAAACTTCCGAGATATAAGAAATTGTATGAAACTCTTATGAGTGTGGTTCTATCCTACGAAGTAAAATATTGTTCGTCATAAACCAAATACCGAGGCTAAAATATTATGCATGAACGGAGTACCGTTAAAAGTATCTAATAAATTTCACAACAAAGAGTATTCAGCATAAACTTTTAAACTAGTTTCATTACAGGATAACCGGAGCTCTGTTTAACAACTTATGAGATATAAGAAATTATATGAAACTCTTACGGGTGTGGTTCCATCCGACGAACTAAATTATTATTCGTAATAAACGAAATACCGAGGCTAAAGGATCATACATGAAAGGAGTACCGTTAAAAGTATATAATAAACATCATACGTAAGTGTATTTATCTTAAAGTTTTAAACGAGTTTTATTACAAGATAACTGGAGCTTTGTTAAACAAGCTTAGGAGAAATAAGAAATTGTATGAAACTCTTATTGGTGTAGTTCCATCATACGAATAAATTATTATTCGTAATGAATACGAAGGCTAAAGTATCATGCATGAAAGAAGTACCCTTAAAAGTAAATAACAAACTTCATCCGTTACAATATTTATCTTAAAGTATCAAACGAGTTTTTTTACATGATAAACGGAGTTCGGTTAAACAAAACTTCCGAGATATAAGAAATTGTATGAAACTCTTATGAGTGTGGTTCCATCCTACGAAGTAAAATATTGTTCGTCATAAACCAAATACCGAGGCTAAAATATTATGCATGAACGGAGTACCGTTAAAAGTATCTAATAAATTTCACAACAAAGAGTATTCAGCATAAACTTTTAAACTAGTTTCATTACAAGATAACCGGAGCTCTGTTTAACAAACTTATGAGATATAAGATATTATATGAAACTCTTACGGGTGTGGTTCCATCCGACGAACTAAATTATTATTCGTAATAAACGAAATACCGAGGCTAAAGGATCATACATGAAAGGAGTACCGTTAAAAGTATATAATAAACATCATACGTAAGTGTATGTAGCTTAAAGTTTTAAACGAGTTTTATTACAAGATAACTGGAGCTTTGTTAAACAAGCTTAGGAGAAATAAGAAATTGTATGAAACTCTTATTGGTGTAGTTCCATCATACGAATAAATTATTATTCGTAATGAATACGAAGGCTAAAGTATCATGCATGAAAGAAGTACCCTTAAAAGTAAATAACAAACTTCATCCGTTACAATATTTATCTTAAAGTATCAAACGAGTTTTTTTACATGATAAACGGAGTTCGGTTAAACAAAACTTCCGAGATATAAGAAATTGTACGAAACTCTTATGAGTGTGGTTCTATCCTACGAAGTAAAATATTGTTCGTCATAAACCAAATACCGAGGCTAAAATATTATGCATGAACGGAGTACCGTTAAAAGTATCTAATAAATTTCACAACAAAGAGTATTCAGCATAAACTTTTAAACTAGTTTCATTACAAGATAACCGGAGCTCTGTTTAACAAACTTATGAGATATAAGATATTATATGAAACTCTTACGGGTGTGGTTCCATCCGACGAACTAAATTATTATTCGTAATAAACGAAATACCGAGGCTAAAGGATCATACATGAAAGGAGTACCGTTAAAAGTATATAATAAACATCATACGTAAGTGTATTTAGCTTAAAGTTTTAAACGAGTTTTATTACAAGATAACTGGAGCTTTGTTAAACAAGCTTAGGAGAAATAAGAAATTGTATGAAACTCTTATTGGTGTAGTTCCATCATACGAATAAATTATTATTCGTAATGAATACGAAGGCTAAAGTATCATGCATGAAAGAAGTACCGTTAAAAGTAAATAACAAACTTCATCCGTTACAATATTTATCTTAAAGTATCAAACGAGTTTTTTTACATGATAAACGGAGTTCGGTTAAACAAAACTTTCGAGATATAAGAAATTGTATGAAACTCTTATGAGTGTGGTTCTATCCTACGAAGTAAAATATTGTTCGTCATAAACCAAATACCGAGGCTAAAATATTATGCATGAATGGAGTACCGTTAAAAGTATCTAATAAATTTCACAACAAAGAGTATTCAGCATAAACTTTTAAACTAGTTTCACTACAGGATAACCGGAGCTCTGTTTAACAACTTATGAGATATAAGAAATTATATGAAACTCTTACGGGTGTGGTTCCATCCGACGAACTAAATTATTATTCGTAATAAACGAAATACCGAGGCTAAAGGATCATACATGAAAGGAGTACCGTTAAAAGTATATAATAAACATCATACGTAAGTGTATTTAGCTTAAAGTTTTAAACGAGTTTTATTACAAGATAACTGGAGCTTTGTTAAACAAGCTTAGGAGAAATAAGAAATTGTATGAAACTCTTATTGGTGTAGTTCCATCATACGAATAAATTATTATTCGTAATGAATACGAAGGCTAAAGTATCATGCATGAAAGAAGTACCCTTAAAAGTAAATAACAAACTTCATCGGTTACAATATTTATCTTAAAGTATCAAACGAGTTTTTTTACATGATAAACGCAGTTCGGTTAAACAAAACTTCCGAGATATAAGAAATTGTATGAAACTCTTATGAGTGTGGTTCCATCCTACGAAGTAAAATATTGTTCGTCATAAACCAAATACCGAGGCTAAAATATTATGCATGAACGGAGTACCGTTAAAAGTATCTAATAAATTTCACAACAAATAGTATTCAGCATAAACTTTTAAACTAGTTTCATTACAAGATAACCGGAGCTCTGTTTAACAAACTTATGAGATATAAGATATTATATGAAACTCTTACGGGTGTGGTTCCATCCGACGAACTAAATTATTATTCGTAATAAACGAAATACCGAGGCTAAAGGATCATACATGAAAGGAGTACCGTTAAAAGTATATAATAAACATCATACGTAAGTGTATTTAGCTTAAAGTTTTAAACGAGTTTTATTACAAGATAACTGGAGCTTTGTTAAACAAGCTTAGGAGAAATAAGAAATTGTATGAAACTCTTATTGGTGTAGTTCCATCATACGAATAAATTATTATTCGTAATGAATACGAAGGCTAAAGTATCATGCATGAAAGAAGTACCCTTAAAAGTAAATAACAAACTTCATCCGTTACAATATTTATCTTAAAGTATCAAACGAGTTTTTTTACATGATAAACGGAGTTCGGTTAAACAAAACTTCCGAGATATAAGAAATTGTATGAAACTCTTATGAGTGTGGTTCCATCCTACGAAGTAAAATATTGTTCGTCATAAACCAAATACCGAGGCTAAAATATTATGCATGAACGGAGTACCGTTAAAAGTATCTAATAAATTTCACAACAAAGAGTATTCAGCATAAACTTTTAAACTAGTTTCATTACAGGATAACCGGAGCTCTGTTTAACAACTTATGAGATATAAGAAATTATATGAAACTCTTACGGGTGTGGTTCCATCCGACGAACTAAATTATTATTCGTAATAAACGAAATACCGAGGCTAAAGGATCATACATGAAAGGAGTACCGTTAAAAGTATATAATAAACATCATACGTAAGTGTATTTAGCTTAAAGTTTTAAACGAGTTTTATTACAAGATAACTGGAGCTTTGTTAAACAAGCTTAGGAGAAATAAGAAATTGTATGAAACTCTTATTGGTGTAGTTCCATCATACGAATAAATTATTATTCGTAATGAATACGAAGGCTAAAGTATCATGCATGAAAGAAGTACCCTTAAAAGTAAATAACAAACTTCATCCGTTACAATATTTATCTTAAAGTATCAAACGAGTTTTTTTACATGATAAACGGAGTTCGGTTAAACAAAACTTCCGAGATATAAGAAATTGTATGAAACTCTTATGAGTGTGGTTCTATCCTACGAAGTAAAATATTGTTCGTCATAAACCAAATACCGAGGCTAAAATATTATGCATGAACGGAGTACCGTTAAAAGTATCTAATAAATTTCACAACAAAGAGTATTCAGCATAAACTTTTAAACTAGTTTCATTACAAGATAACCGGAGCTCTGTTTAACAAACTTATGAGATATAAGATATTATATGAAACTCTTACGGGTGTGGTTCCATCCGACGAACTAAATTATTATTCGTCATAAACGAAATACTGAGGCTAAAGGATCATACATGAAAGGAGTACCGTTAAAAGTATATAATAAACATCATACGTAAGTGTATTTAGCTTAAAGTTTTAAACGAGTTTTATTACAAGATAACTGGAGCTTTGTTAAACAAGCTTAGGAGAAATAAGAAATTGTATGAAACTCTTATTGGTGTAGTTCCATCATACGAATAAATTATTATTCGTAATGAATACGAAAGCTAAAGTATCATGCATGAAAGAAGTACCGTTAAAAGTAAATAACAAACTTCATCCGTTACAATATTTATCTTAAAGTATCAAACGAGTTTTTTTACATGATAAACGGAGTTCGGTTAAACAAAACTTCCGAGATATAAGAAATTGTATGAAACTCTTATGAGTGTGGTTCTATCCTACGAAGTAAAATATTGTTCGTCATAAACCAAATACCGAGGCTAAAATATTATGCATGAATGGAGTACCGTTAAAAGTATCTAATAAATTTCACAACAAAGAGTATTCAGCATAAACTTTTAAACTAGTTTCATTACAGGATAACCGGAGCTCTGTTTAACAACTTATGAGATATAAGAAATTATATGAAACTCTTACGGGTGTGGTTCCATCCGACGAACTAAATTATTATTCGTAATAAACGAAATACCGAGGCTAAAGGATCATACATGAAAGGAGTACCGTTAAAAGTATATAATAAACATCATACGTAAGTGTATTTAGCTTAAAGTTTTAAACGAGTTTTATTACAAGATAACTGGAGCTTTGTTAAACAAGCTTAGGAGAAATAAGAAATTGTATGAAACTCTTATTGGTGTAGTTCCATCATACGAATAAATTATTATTCGTAATGAATACGAAGGCTAAAGTATCATGCATGAAAGAAGTACCCTTAAAAGTAAATAACAAACTTCATCTGTTACAATATTTATCTTAAAGTATCAAACGAGTTTTTTTACATGATAAACGCAGTTCGGTTAAACAAAACTTCCGAGATATAAGTAATTGTATGAAACTCTTATGAGTGTGGTTCCATCCTACGAAGTAAAATATTGTTCGTCATAAACCAAATACCGAGGCTAAAATATTATGCATGAACGGAGTACCGTTAAAAGTATCTAATAAATTTCACAACAAAGAGTATTCAGCATAAACTTTTAAACTAGTTTCATTACAAGATAACCGGAGCTCTGTTTAACAAACTTATGAGATATAAGATATTATATGAAACTCTTACGGGTGTGGTTCCATCCGACGAACTAAATTATTATTCGTAATAAACGAAATACCGAGGCTAAAGGATCATACATGAAAGGAGTACCGTTAAAAGTATATAATAAACATCATACGTAAGTGTATTTAGCTTAAAGTTTTAAACGAGTTTTATTACAAGATAACTGGAGCTTTGTTAAACAAGCTTAGGAGAAATAAGAAATTGTATGAAACTCTTATTGGTGTAGTTCCATCATACGAATAAATTATTATTCGTAATGAATACGAAGGCTAAAGTATCATGCATGAAAGAAGTACCCTTAAAAGTAAATAACAAACTTCATCCGTTACAATATTTATCTTAAAGTATCAAACGAGTTTTTTTACATGATAAACGGAGTTCGGTTAAACAAAACTTCCGAGATATAAGAAATTGTACGAAACTCTTATGAGTGTGGTTCTATCCTACGAAGTAAAATATTGTTCGTCATAAACCAAATACCGAGGCTAAAATATTATGCATGAATGGAGTACCGTTAAAAGTATCTTATAAATTTCACAACAAAGAGTATTCAGCATAAACTTTTAAACTAGTTTCATTACAGGATAACCGGAGCTCTGTTTAACAACTTATGAGATATAAGAAATTATATGAAACTCTTACGGGTGTGGTTCCATCCGACGAACTAAATTATTATTCGTAATAAACGAAATACCGAGGCTAAAGGATCATACATGAAAGGAGTACCGTTAAAAGTATATAATAAACATCATACGTAAGTGTATTTAGCTTAAAGTTTTAAACGAGTTTTATTACAAGATAACTGGAGCTTTGTTAAACAAGCTTAGGAGAAATAAGAAATTGTATGAAACTCTTATTGGTGTAGTTCCATCATACGAATAAATTATTATTCGTAATGAATACGAAGGCTAAAGTATCATGCATGAAAGAAGTACCCTTAAAAGTAAATAACAAACTTCATCCGTTACAATATTTATCTTAAAGTATCAAACGAGTTTTTTTACATGATAAACGGAGTTCGGTTAAACAAAACTTCCGAGATATAAGAAATTGTATGAAACTCTTATGAGTGTGGTTCCATCCTACGAAGTAAAATATTGTTCGTCATAAACGAAATACCGAGGCGAAAGGATCATACATGAAAGGAGTACCGTTAAAAGTATATAATAAACATCATACGTAAGTGTATTTAGCTTAAAGTTTTAAACGAGTTTTATTACAAGATAACTGGAGCTTTGTTAAACAAGCTTAGGAGAAATAAGAAATTGTATGAAACTCTTATTGGTGTAGTTCCATCATACGAATAAATTATTATTCGTAATGAATACGAAGGCTAAAGTATCATGCATGAAAGAAGTACCCTTAAAAGTAAATAACAAACTTCATCTGTTACAATATTTATCTTAAAGTATCAAACGAGTTTTTTTACATGATAAACGCAGTTCGGTTAAACAAAACTTCCGAGATATAAGTAATTGTATGAAACTCTTATGAGTGTGGTTCCATCCTACGAAGTAAAATATTGTTCGTCATAAACCAAATACCGAGGCTAAAATATTATGCATGAACGGAGTACCGTTAAAAGTATCTAATAAATTTCACAACAAAGAGTATTCAGCATAAACTTTTAAACTAGTTTCATTACAAGATAACCGGAGCTCTGTTTAACAAACTTATGAGATATAAGATATTATATGAAACTCTTACGGGTGTGGTTCCATCCGACGAACTAAATTATTATTCGTAATAAACGAAATACCGAGGCTAAAGGATCATACATGAAAGGAGTACCGTTAAAAGTATATAATAAACATCATACGTAAGTGTATTTAGCTTAAAGTTTTAAACGAGTTTTATTACAAGATAACTGGAGCTTTGTTAAACAAGCTTAGGAGAAATAAGAAATTGTATGAAACTCTTATTGGTGTAGTTCCATCATACGAATAAATTATTATTCGTAATGAATACGAAGGCTAAAGTATCATGCATGAAAGAAGTACCCTTAAAAGTAAATAACAAACTTCATCCGTTACAATATTTATCTTAAAGTATCAAACGAGTTTTTTTACATGATAAACGGAGTTCGGTTAAACAAAACTTCCGAGATATAAGAAATTGTACGAAACTCTTATGAGTGTGGTTCTATCCTACGAAGTAAAATATTGTTCGTCATAAACCAAATACCGAGGCTAAAATATTATGCATGAATGGAGTACCGTTAAAAGTATCTTATAAATTTCACAACAAAGAGTATTCAGCATAAACTTTTAAACTAGTTTCATTACAGGATAACCGGAGCTCTGTTTAACAACTTATGAGATATAAGAAATTATATGAAACTCTTACGGGTGTGGTTCCATCCGACGAACTAAATTATTATTCGTAATAAACGAAATACCGAGGCTAAAGGATCATACATGAAAGGAGTACCGTTAAAAGTATATAATAAACATCATACGTAAGTGTATTTAGCTTAAAGTTTTAAACGAGTTTTATTACAAGATAACTGGAGCTTTGTTAAACAAGCTTAGGAGAAATAAGAAATTGTATGAAACTCTTATTGGTGTAGTTCCATCATACGAATAAATTATTATTCGTAATGAATACGAAGGCTAAAGTATCATGCATGAAAGAAGTACCCTTAAAAGTAAATAACAAACTTCATCCGTTACAATATTTATCTTAAAGTATCAAACGAGTTTTTTTACATGATAAACGGAGTTCGGTTAAACAAAACTTCCGAGATATAAGAAATTGTATGAAACTCTTATGAGTGTGGTTCCATCCTACGAAGTAAAATATTGTTCGTCATAAACCAAATACCGAGGCTAAAGGATCATACATGAAAGGAGTACCGTTAAAAGTATATAATAAACATCATACGTAAGTGTATTTAGCTTAAAGTTTTAAACGAGTTTTATTACAAGATAACTGGAGCTTTGTTAAACAAGCTTAGGAGAAATAAGAAATTGTATGAAACTCTTATTGGTGTAGTTCCATCATACGAATAAATTATTATTCGTAATGAATACGAAGGCTAAAGTATCATGCATGAAAGAAGTACCCTTAAAAGTAAATAACAAACTTCATCTGTTACAATATTTATCTTAAAGTATCAAACGAGTTTTTTTACATGATAAACGCAGTTCGGTTAAACAAAACTTCCGAGATATAAGTAATTGTATGAAACTCTTATGAGTGTGGTTCCATCCTACGAAGTAAAATATTGTTCGTCATAAACCAAATACCGAGGCTAAAATATTATGCATGAACGGAGTACCGTTAAAAGTATCTAATAAATTTCACAACAAAGAGTATTCAGCATAAACTTTTAAACTAGTTTCATTACAAGATAACCGGAGCTCTGTTTAACAAACTTATGAGATATAAGATATTATATGAAACTCTTACGGGTGTGGTTCCATCCGACGAACTAAATTATTATTCGTAATAAACGAAATACCGAGGCTAAAGGATCATACATGAAAGGAGTACCGTTAAAAGTATATAATAAACATCATACGTAAGTGTATTTAGCTTAAAGTTTTAAACGAGTTTTATTACAAGATAACTGGAGCTTTGTTAAACAAGCTTAGGAGAAATAAGAAATTGTATGAAACTCTTATTGGTGTAGTTCCATCATACGAATAAATTATTATTCGTAATGAATACGAAGGCTAAAGTATCATGCATGAAAGAAGTACCCTTAAAAGTAAATAACAAACTTCATCCGTTACAATATTTATCTTAAAGTATCAAACGAGTTTTTTTACATGATAAACGGAGTTCGGTTAAACAAAACTTCCGAGATATAAGAAATTGTACGAAACTCTTATGAGTGTGGTTCTATCCTACGAAGTAAAATATTGTTCGTCATAAACCAAATACCGAGGCTAAAATATTATGCATGAATGGAGTACCGTTAAAAGTATCTTATAAATTTCACAACAAAGAGTATTCAGCATAAACTTTTAAACTAGTTTCATTACAGGATAACCGGAGCTCTGTTTAACAACTTATGAGATATAAGAAATTATATGAAACTCTTACGGGTGTGGTTCCATCCGACGAACTAAATTATTATTCGTAATAAACGAAATACCGAGGCTAAAGGATCATACATGAAAGGAGTACCGTTAAAAGTATATAATAAACATCATACGTAAGTGTATTTAGCTTAAAGTTTTAAACGAGTTTTATTACAAGATAACTGGAGCTTTGTTAAACAAGCTTAGGAGAAATAAGAAATTGTATGAAACTCTTATTGGTGTAGTTCCATCATACGAATAAATTATTATTCGTAATGAATACGAAGGCTAAAGTATCATGCATGAAAGAAGTACCCTTAAAAGTAAATAACAAACTTCATCCGTTACAATATTTATCTTAAAGTATCAAACGAGTTTTTTTACATGATAAACGGAGTTCGGTTAAACAAAACTTCCGAGATATAAGAAATTGTATGAAACTCTTATGAGTGTGGTTCCATCCTACGAAGTAAAATATTGTTCGTCATAAACGAAATACCGAGGCTAAAGGATCATACATGAAAGGAGTACCGTTAAAAGTATATAATAAACATCATACGTAAGTGTATTTAGCTTAAAGTTTTAAACGAGTTTTATTACAAGATAACTGGAGCTTTGTTAAACAAGCTTAGGAGAAATAAGAAATTGTATGAAACTCTTATTGGTGTAGTTCCATCATACGAATAAATTATTATTCGTAATGAATACGAAGGCTAAAGTATCATGCATGAAAGAAGTACCCTTAAAAGTAAATAACAAACTTCATCCGTTACAATATTTATCTTAAAGTATCAAACGAGTTTTTTTACATGATAAACGCAGTTCGGTTAAACAAAACTTCCGAGATATAAGTAATTGTATGAAACTCTTATGAGTGTGGTTCCATCCTACGAAGTAAAATATTGTTCGTCATAAACCAAATACCGAGGCTAAAATATTATGCATGAACGGAGTACCGTTAAAAGTATCTAATAAATTTCACAACAAAGAGTATTCAGCATAAACTTTTAAACTAGTTTCATTACAAGATAACCGGAGCTCTGTTTAACAAACTTATGAGATATAAGATATTATATGAAACTCTTACGGGTGTGGTTCCATCCGACGAACTAAATTATTATTCGTAATAAACGAAATACCGAGGCTAAAGGATCATACATGAAAGGAGTACCGTTAAAAGTATATAATAAACATCATACGTAAGTGTATTTAGCTTAAAGTTTTAAACGAGTTTTATTACAAGATAACTGGAGCTTTGTTAAACAAGCTTAGGAGAAATAAGAAATTGTATGAAACTCTTATTGGTGTAGTTCCATCATACGAATAAATTATTATTCGTAATGAATACGAAGGCTAAAGTATCATGCATGAAAGAAGTACCCTTAAAAGTAAATAACAAACTTCATACGTTACAATATTTATCTTAAAGTATCAAACGAGTTTTTTTACATGATAAACGGAGTTCGGTTAAACAAAACTTCCGAGATATAAGAAATTGTATGAAACTCTTATGAGTGTGGTTCCATCCTACGAAGTAAAATATTGTTCGTCATAAACCAAATACCGAGGCTAAAATATTATGCATGAACGGAGTACCGTTAAAAGTATCTAATAAATTTCACAACAAAGAGTATTCAGCATAAACTTTTAAACTAGTTTCATTACAAGATAACCGGAGCTCTGTTTAACAAACTTATGAGATATAAGATATTATATGAAACTCTTACGGGTGTGGTTCCATCCGACGAACTAAATTATTATTCGTAATAAACGAAATACCGAGGCTAAAGGATCATACATGAAAGGAGTACCGTTAAAAGTATATAATAAACATCATACGTAAGTGTATTTAGCTTAAAGTTTTAAACGAGTTTTATTACAAGATAACTGGAGCTTTGTTAAACAAGCTTAGGAGAAATAAGAAATTGTATGAAACTCTTATTGGTGTAGTTCCATCATACGAATAAATTATTATTCGTAATGAATACGAAGGCTAAAGTATCATGCATGAAAGAAGTACCCTTAAAAGTAAATAACAAACTTCATCCGTTACAATATTTATCTTAAAGTATCAAACGAGTTTTTTTACATGATAAACGGAGTTCGGTTAAACAAAACTTCCGAGATATAAGAAATTGTATGAAACTCTTATGAGTGTGGTTCCATCCTACGAAGTAAAATATTGTTCGTCATAAACCAAATACCGAGGCTAAAATATTATGCATGAACGGAGTACCGTTAAAAGTATCTAATAAATTTCACAACAAAGAGTATTCAGCATAAACTTTTAAACTAGTTTCATTACAGGATAACCGGAGCTCTGTTTAACAACTTATGAGATATAAGAAATTATATGAAACTCTTACGGGTGTGGTTCCATCCGACGAACTAAATTATTATTCGTAATAAACGAAATACCGAGGCTAAAGGATCATACATGAAAGGAGTACCGTTAAAAGTATATAATAAACATCATACGTAAGTGTATTTAGCTTAAAGTTTTAAACGAGTTTTATTACAAGATAACTGGAGCTTTGTTAAACAAGCTTAGGAGAAATAAGAAATTGTATGAAACTCTTATTGGTGTAGTTCCATCATACGAATAAATTATTATTCGTAATGAATACGAAGGCTAAAGTATCATGCATGAAAGAAGTACCCTTAAAAGTAAATAACAAACTTCATCCGTTACAATATTTATCTTAAAGTATCAAACGAGTTTTTTTACATGATAAACGGAGTTCGGTTAAACAAAACTTCCGAGATATAAGAAATTGTACGAAACTCTTATGAGTGTGGTTCTATCCTACGAAGTAAAATATTGTTCGTCATAAACCAAATACCGAGGCTAAAATATTATGCATGAACGGAGTACCGTTAAAAGTATCTAATAAATTTCACAACAAAGAGTATTCAGCATAAACTTTTAAACTAGTTTCATTACAGGATAACCGGAGCTCTGTTTAACAACTTATGAGATATAAGAAATTATATGAAACTCTTACGGGTGTGGTTCCATCCGACGAACTAAATTATTATTCGTAATAAACGAAATACCGAGGCTAAAGGATCATACATGAAAGGAGTACCGTTAAAAGTATATAATAAACATCATACGTAAGTGTATTTAGCTTAAAGTTTTAAACGAGTTTTATTACAAGATAACTGGAGCTTTGTTAAACAAGCTTAGGAGAAATAAGAAATTGTATGAAACTCTTATTGGTGTAGTTCCATCATACGAATAAATTATTATTCGTAATGAATACGAAGGCTAAAGTATCATGCATGAAAGAAGTACCCTTAAAAGTAAATAACAAACTTCATCCGTTACAATATTTATCTTAAAGTATCAAACGAGTTTTTTTACATGATAAACGGAGTTCGGTTAAACAAAACTTCCGAGATATAAGAAATTGTATGAAACTCTTATGAGTGTGGTTCTATCCTACGAAGTAAAATATTGTTCGTCATAAACCAAATACCGAGGCTAAAATATTATGCATGAACGGAGTACCGTTAAAAGTATCTAATAAATTTCACAACAAAGAGTATTCAGCATAAACTTTTAAACTAGTTTCATTACAAGATAACCGGAGCTCTGTTTAACAAACTTATGAGATATAAGATATTATATGAAACTCTTACGGGTGTGGTTCCATCCGACGAACTAAATTATTATTCGTAATAAACGAAATACCGAGGCTAAAGGATCATACATGAAAGGAGTACCGTTAAAAGTATATAATAAACATCATACGTAAGTGTATTTAGCTTAAAGTTTTAAACGAGTTTTATTACAAGATAACTGGAGCTTTGTTAAACAAGCTTAGGAGAAATAAGAAATTGTATGAAACTCTTATTGGTGTAGTTCCATCATACGAATAAATTATTATTCGTAATGAATACGAAGGCTAAAGTATCATGCATGAAAGAAGTACCCTTAAAAGTAAATAACAAACTTCATCCGTTACAATATTTATCTTAAAGTATCAAACGAGTTTTTTTACATGATAAACGGAGTTCGGTTAAACAAAACTTCCGAGATATAAGAAATTGTATGAAACTCTTATGAGTGTGGTTCTATCCTACGAAGTAAAATATTGTTCGTCATAAACCAAATACCGAGGCTAAAATATTATGCATGAACGGAGTACCGTTAAAAGTATCTAATAAATTTCACAACAAAGAGTATTCAGCATAAACTTTTAAACTAGTTTCATTACAGGATAACCGGAGCTCTGTTTAACAACTTATGAGATATAAGAAATTATATGAAACTCTTACGGGTGTGGTTCCATCCGACGAACTAAATTATTATTCGTAATAAACGAAATACCGAGGCTAAAGGATCATACATGAAAGGAGTACCGTTAAAAGTATATAATAAACATCATACGTAAGTGTATTTAGCTTAAAGTTTTAAACGAGTTTTATTACAAGATAACTGGAGCTTTGTTAAACAAGCTTAGGAGAAATAAGAAATTGTATGAAACTCTTATTGGTGTAGTTCCATCATACGAATAAATTATTATTCGTAATGAATACGAAGGCTAAAGTATCATGCATGAAAGAAGTACCCTTAAAAGTAAATAACAAACTTCATCCGTTACAATATTTATCTTAAAGTATCAAACGAGTTTTTTTACATGATAAACGGAGTTCGGTTAAACAAAACTTCCGAGATATAAGAAATTGTACGAAACTCTTATGAGTGTGGTTCTATCCTACGAAGTAAAATATTGTTCGTCATAAACCAAATACCGAGGCTAAAATATTATGCATGAACGGAGTACCGTTAAAAGTATCTAATAAATTTCACAACAAAGAGTATTCAGCATAAACTTTTAAACTAGTTTCATTACAAGATAACCGGAGCTCTGTTTAACAAACTTATGAGATATAAGATATTATATGAAACTCTTACGGGTGTGGTTCCATCCGACGAACTAAATTATTATTCGTAATAAACGAAATACCGAGGCTAAAGGATCATACATGAAAGGAGTACCGTTAAAAGTATATAATAAACATCATACGTAAGTGTATTTAGCTTAAAGTTTTAAACGAGTTTTATTACAAGATAACTGGAGCTTTGTTAAACAAGCTTAGGAGAAATAAGAAATTGTATGAAACTCTTATTGGTGTAGTTCCATCATACGAATAAATTATTATTCGTAATGAATACGAAGGCTAAAGTATCATGCATGAAAGAAGTACCCTTAAAAGTAAATAACAAACTTCATCCGTTACAATATTTATCTTAAAGTATCAAACGAGTTTTTTTACATGATAAACGGAGTTCGGTTAAACAAAACTTCCGAGATATAAGAAATTGTACGAAACTCTTATGAGTGTGGTTCTATCCTACGAAGTAAAATATTGTTCGTCATAAACCAAATACCGAGGCTAAAATATTATGCATGAACGGAGTACCGTTAAAAGTATCTAATAAATTTCACAACAAAGAGTATTCAGCATAAACTTTTAAACTAGTTTCATTACAGGATAACCGGAGCTCTGTTTAACAACTTATGAGATATAAGAAATTATATGAAACTCTTACGGGTGTGGTTCCATCCGACGAACTAAATTATTATTCGTAATAAACGAAATACCGAGGCTAAAGGATCATACATGAAAGGAGTACCGTTAAAAGTATATAATAAACATCATACGTAAGTGTATTTAGCTTAAAGTTTTAAACGAGTTTTATTACAAGATAACTGGAG
Organism: Chamaenerion angustifolium; assembly: GCA_946814005.1. Taxonomy (NCBI): domain Eukaryota; kingdom Viridiplantae; phylum Streptophyta; class Magnoliopsida; order Myrtales; family Onagraceae; genus Chamaenerion; species Chamaenerion angustifolium. Next base: position 15,787,178 of record OX328277.1, on the reverse strand, counting down.
CTTTGTTAAACAAGCTTAGGAGAAATAAGAAATTGTATGAAACTCTTATTGGTGTAGTTCCATCATACGAACAAATTATTATTCGTAATGAATACGAAGGCTAAAGTATCATGCATGAAAGAAGTACCCTTAAAAGTAAATAACAAACTTCATCCGTTACAATATTTATCTTAAAGTATCAAACGAGTTTTTTTACATGATAAACGGAGTTCGGTTAAACAAAACTTCCGAGATATAAGAAATTGTACGAAACTCTTATGAGTGTGGTTCTATCCTACGAAGTAAAATATTGTTCGTCATAAACCAAATACCGAGGCTAAAATATTATGCATGAACGGAGTACCGTTAAAAGTATCTAATAAATTTCACAACAAAGAGTATTCAGCATAAACTTTTAAACTAGTTTCATTACAAGATAACCGGAGCTCTGTTTAACAAACTTATGAGATATAAGATATTATATGAAACTCTTACGGGTGTGGTTCCATCCGACGAACTAAATTATTATTCGTAATAAACGAAATACCGAGGCTAAAGGATCATACATGAAAGGAGTACCGTTAAAAGTATATAATAAACATCATACGTAAGTGTATTTAGCTTAAAGTTTTAAACGAGTTTTATTACAAGATAACTGGAGCTTTGTTAAACAAGCTTAGGAGAAATAAGAAATTGTATGAAACTCTTATTGGTGTAGTTCCATCATACGAATAAATTATTATTCGTAATGAATACGAAGGCTAAAGTATCTTGCATGAAAGAAGTACCCTTAAAAGTAAATAACAAACTTCATCCGTTACAATATTTATCTTAAAGTATCAAACGAGTTTTTTTACATGATAAACGGAGTTCGGTTAAACAAAACTTCCGAGATATAAGAAATTGTATGAAACTCTTATGAGTGTGGTTCCATCCTACGAAGTAAAATATTGTTCGTCATAAACCAATACCGAGGCTAAAATATTATGTATGAACGGAGTACCGTTAAAAGTATCTAATAAATTTCACAACAAAGAGTATTCAGCATAAACTTTTAAACTAGTTTCATTACAGGATAACCGGAGCTCTGTTTAACAACTTATGAGATATAAGATATTATATGAAACTCTTACGGGTGTGGTTCCATCCGACGAACTAAATTATTATTCGTAATAAACGAAATACCGAGGCTAAAGGATCATACATGAAAGGAGTACCGTTAAAAGTATATAATAAACATCATACGTAAGTGTATTTAGCTTAAAGTTTTAAACGAGTTTTATTACAAGATAACTGGAGCTTTGTTAAACAAGCTTAGGAGAAATAAGAAATTGTATGAAACTCTTATTGGTGTAGTTCCATCATACGAATAAATTATTATTCGTAATGAATACGAAGGCTAAAGTATCATGCATGAAAGAAGTACCCTTAAAAGTAAATAACAAACTTCATCCGTTACAATATTTATCTTAAAGTATCAAACGAGTTTTTTTACATGATAAACGGAGTTCGGTTAAACAAAACTTCTGAGATATAAGAAATTGTATGAAACTCTTATGAGTGTGGTTCCATCCTACGAAGTAAAATATTGTTCGTCATAAACCAAATACCGAGGCTAAAATATTATGCATGAACGGAGTACCGTTAAAAGTATCTAATAAATTTCACAACAAAGAGTATTCAGCATAAACTTTTAAACTAGTTTCATTACAGGATAACCGGAGCTCTGTTTAACAACTTATGAGATATAAGAAATTATATGAAACTCTTACGGGTGTGGTTCCATCCGACGAACTAAATTATTATTGGTAATAAACGAAATACCGAGGCTAAAGGATCATACATGAAAGGAGTACCGTTAAAAGTATATAATAAACATCATACGTAAGTGTATTTAGCTTAAAGTTTTAAACGAGTTTTATTACAAGATAACTGGAGCTTTGTTAAACAAGCTTAGGAGAAATAAGAAATTGTATGAAACTCTTATTGGTGTAGTTCCATCATACGAATAAATTATTATTCGTAATGAATACGAAGGCTAAAGTATCATGCATGAAAGAAGTACCCTTAAAAGTAAATAACAAACTTCATCCGTTACAATATTTATCTTAAAGTATCAAACGAGTTTTTTTACATGATAAACGGAGTTCGGTTAAACAAAACTTCCGAGATATAAGAAATTGTACGAAACTCTTATGAGTGTGGTTCTATCCTACGAAGTAAAATATTGTTCGTCATAAACCAAATACCGAGGCTAAAATATTATGCATGAACGGAGTACCGTTAAAAGTATCTAATAAATTTCACAACAAAGAGTATTCAGCATAAACTTTTAAACTAGTTTCATTACAGGATAACCGGAGCTCTGTTTAACAACTTATGAGATATAAGAAATTATATGAAACTCTTACGGGTGTGGTTCCATCCGACGAACTAAATTATTATTCGTAATAAACGAAATACCGAGGCTAAAGGATCATACATGAAAGGAGTACCGTTAAAAGTATATAATAAACATCATACGTAAGTGTATTTAGCTTAAAGTTTTAAACGAGTTTTATTACAAGATAACTGGAGCTTTGTTAAACAAGCTTAGGAGAAATAAGAAATTGTATGAAACTCTTATTGGTGTAGTTCCATCATACGAATAAATTATTATTCGTAATGAATACGAAGGCTAAAGTATCATGCATGAAAGAAGTACCCTTAAAAGTAAATAACAAACTTCATCCGTTACAATATTTATCTTAAAGTATCAAACGAGTTTTTTTACATGATAAACGGAGTTCGGTTAAACAAAACTTCCGAGATATAAGAAATTGTACGAAACTCTTATGAGTGTGGTTCTATCCTACGAAGTAAAATATTGTTCGTCATAAACCAAATACCGAGGCTAAAATATTATGCATGAACGGAGTACCGTTAAAAGTATCTAATAAATTTCACAACAAAGAGTATTCAGCATAAACTTTTAAACTAGTTTCATTACAGGATAACCGGAGCTCTGTTTAACAACTTATGAGATATAAGAAATTATATGAAACTCTTACGGGTGTGGTTCCATCCGACGAACTAAATTATTATTGGTAATAAACGAAATACCGAGGCTAAAGGATCATACATGAAAGGAGTACCGTTAAAAGTATATAATAAACATCATACGTAAGTGTATTTAGCTTAAAGTTTTAAACGAGTTTTATTACAAGATAACTGGAGCTTTGTTAAACAAGCTTAGGAGAAATAAGAAATTGTATGAAACTCTTATTGGTGTAGTTCCATCATACGAATAAATTATTATTCGTAATGAATACGAAGGCTAAAGTATCATGCATGAAAGAAGTACCCTTAAAAGTAAATAACAAACTTCATCCGTTACAATATTTATCTTAAAGTATCAAACGAGTTTTTTTACATGATAAACGGAGTTCGGTTAAACAAAACTTCCGAGATATAAGAAATTGTATGAAACTCTTATGAGTGTGGTTCCATCCTACGAAGTAAAATATTGTTCGTCATAAACCAAATACCGAGGCTAAAATATTATGCATGAACGGAGTACCGTTAAAAGTATCTAATAAATTTCACAACAAAGAGTATTCAGCATAAACTTTTAAACTAGTTTCATTACAGGATAACCGGAGCTCTGTTTAACAACTTATGAGATATAAGAAATTATATGAAACTCTTACGGGTGTGGTTCTATCCGACGAACTAAATTATTATTCGTAATAAACGAAATACCGAGGCTAAAGGATCATACATGAAAGGAGTACCGTTAAAAGTATATAATAAACATCATACGTAAGTGTATTTAGCTTAAAGTTTTAAACGAGTTTTATTACAAGATAACTGGAGCTTTGTTAAACAAGCTTAGGAGAAATAAGAAATTGTATGAAACTCTTATTGGTGTAGTTCCATCATACGAATAAATTATTATTCGTAATGAATACGAAGGCTAAAGTATCATGCATGAAAGAAGTACCCTTAAAAGTAAATAACAAACTTCATCCGTTACAATATTTATCTTAAAGTATCAAACGAGTTTTTTTACATGATAAACGGAGTTCGGTTAAACAAAACTTCCGAGATATAAGAAATTGTATGAAACTCTTATGAGTGTGGTTCCATCCTACGAAGTAAAATATTGTTCGTCATAAACCAAATACCGAGGCTAAAATATTATGCATGAACGGAGTACCGTTAAAAGTATCTAATAAATTTCACAACAAAGAGTATTCAGCATAAACTTTTAAACTAGTTTCATTACAAGATAACCGGAGCTCTGTTTAACAAACTTATGAGATATAAGATATTATATGAAACTCTTACGGGTGTGGTTCCATCCGACGAACTAAATTATTATTGGTAATAAACGAAATACCGAGGCTAAAGGATCATACATGAAAGGAGTACCGTTAAAAAGTATATAATAAACATCATACGTAAGTGTATTTAGCTTAAAGTTTTAAACGAGTTTTATTACAAGATAACTGGAGCTTTGTTAAACAAGCTTAGGAGAAATAAGAAATTGTATGAAACTCTTATTGGTGTAGTTCCATCATACGAATAAATTATTATTCGTAATGAATACGAAGGCTAAAGTATCATGCATGAAAGAAGTACCCTTAAAAGTAAATAACAAACTTCATCCGTTACAATATTTATCTTAAAGTATCAAACGAGTTTTTTTACATGATAAACGGAGTTCGGTTAAACAAAACTTCCGAGATATAAGAAATTGTATGAAACTCTTATGAGTGTGGTTCTATCCTACGAAGTAAAATATTGTTCGTCATAAACCAAATACCGAGGCTAAAATATTATGCATGAACGGAGTACCGTTAAAAGTATCTAATAAATTTCACAACAAAGAGTATTCAGCATAAACTTTTAAACTAGTTTCATTACAGGATAACCGGAGCTCTGTTTAACAACTTATGAGATATAAGAAATTATATGAAACTCTTACGGGTGTGGTTCTATCCGACGAACTAAATTATTATTCGTAATAAACGAAATACCGAGGCTAAAGGATCATACATGAAAGGAGTACCGTTAAAAGTATATAATAAACATCATACGTAAGTGTATTTAGCTTAAAGTTTTAAACGAGTTTTATTACAAGATAACTGGAGCTTTGTTAAACAAGCTTAGGAGAAATAAGAAATTGTATGAAACTCTTATTGGTGTAGTTCCATCATACGAATAAATTATTATTCGTAATGAATACGAAGGCTAAAGTATCATGCATGAAAGAAGTACCCTTAAAAGTAAATAACAAACTTCATCCGTTACAATATTTATCTTAAAGTATCAAACGAGTTTTTTTACATGATAAACGGAGTTCGGTTAAACAAAACTTCCGAGATATAAGAAATTGTATGAAACTCTTATGAGTGTGGTTCCATCCTACGAAGTAAAATATTGTTCGTCATAAACCAAATACCGAGGCTAAAATATTATGCATGAACGGAGTACCGTTAAAAGTATCTAATAAATTTCACAACAAAGAGTATTCAGCATAAACTTTTAAACTAGTTTCATTACAAGATAACCGGAGCTCTGTTTAACAAACTTATGAGATATAAGATATTATATGAAACTCTTACGGGTGTGGTTCCATCCGACGAACTAAATTATTATTCGTAATAAACGAAATACCGAGGCTAAAGGATCATACATGAAAGGAGTACCGTTAAAAGTATATAATAAACATCATACGTAAGTGTATTTAGCTTAAAGTTTTAAACGAGTTTTATTACAAGATAACTGGAGCTTTGTTAAACAAGCTTAGGAGAAATAAGAAATTGTATGAAACTCTTATTGGTGTAGTTCCATCATACGAATAAATTATTATTCGTAATGAATACGAAGGCTAAAGTATCTTGCATGAAAGAAGTACCGTTAAAAGTAAATAACAAACTTCATCCGTTACAATATTTATCTTAAAGTATCAAACGAGTTTTTTTACATGATAAACGGAGTTCGGTTAAACAAAACTTCCGAGATATAAGAAATTGTATGAAACTCTTATGAGTGTGGTTCCATCCTACGAAGTAAAATATTGTTCGTCATAAACCAATACCGAGGCTAAAATATTATGTATGAACGGAGTACCGTTAAAAGTATCTAATAAATTTCACAACAAAGAGTATTCAGCATAAACTTTTAAACTAGTTTCATTACAAGATAACCGGAGCTCTGTTTAACAACTTATGAGATATAAGATATTATATGAAACTCTTACGGGTGTGGTTCCATCCGACGAACTAAATTATTATTCGTAATAAACGAAATACCGAGGCTAAAGGATCATACATGAAAGGAGTACCGTTAAAAGTATATAATAAACATCATACGTAAGTGTATTTAGCTTAAAGTTTTAAACGAGTTTTATTACAAGATAACTGGAGCTTTGTTAAACAAGTTTAGGAGAAATAAGAAATTGTATGAAACTCTTATTGGTGTAGTTCCATCATACGAATAAATTATTATTCGTAATGAATACGAAGGCTAAAGTATCATGCATGAAAGAAGTACCCTTAAAAGTAAATAACAAACTTCATCCGTTACAATATTTATCTTAAAGTATCAAACGAGTTTTTTTACATGATAAACGGAGTTCGGTTAAACAAAACTTCCGAGATATAAGAAATTGTATGAAACTCTTATGAGTGTGGTTCCATCCTACGAAGTAAAATATTGTTCGTCATAAACCAAATACCGAGGCTAAAATATTATGCATGAACGGAGTACCGTTAAAAGTATCTAATAAATTTCACAACAAAGAGTATTCAGCATAAACTTTTAAACTAGTTTCATTACAAGATAACCGGAGCTCTGTTTAACAAACTTATGAGATATAAGATATTATATGAAACTCTTACGGGTGTGGTTCCATCCGACGAACTAAATTATTATTCGTAATAAACGAAATACCGAGGCTAAAGGATCATACATGAAAGGAGTACCGTTAAAAGTATATAATAAACATCATACGTAAGTGTATTTAGCTTAAAGTTTTAAACGAGTTTTATTACAAGATAACTGGAGCTTTGTTAAACAAGCTTAGGAGAAATAAGAAATTGTATGAAACTCTTATTGGTGTAGTTCCATCATACGAATAAATTATTATTCGTAATGAATACGAAGGCTAAAGTATCATGCATGAAAGAAGTACCCTTAAAAGTAAATAACAAACTTCATCCGTTACAATATTTATCTTAAAGTATCAAACGAGTTTTTTTACATGATAAACGGAGTTCGGTTAAACAAAACTTCCGAGATATAAGAAATTGTATGAAACTCTTATGAGTGTGGTTCCATCCTACGAAGTAAAATATTGTTCGTCATAAACCAAATACCGAGGCTAAAATATTATGCATGAACGGAGTACCGTTAAAAGTATCTAATAAATTTCACAACAAAGAGTATTCAGCATAAACTTTTAAACTAGTTTCATTACAGGATAACCGGAGCTCTGTTTAACAACTTATGAGATATAAGAAATTATATGAAACTCTTACGGGTGTGGTCCCATCCGACGAACTAAATTATTATTCGTAATAAACGAAATACCGAGGCTAAAGGATCATACATGAAAGGAGTACCGTTAAAAGTATATAATAAACATCATACGTAAGTGTATTTAGCTTAAAGTTTTAAACGAGTTTTATTACAAGATAACTGGAGCTTTGTTAAACAAGCTTAGGAGAAATAAGAAATTGTATGAAACTCTTATTGGTGTAGTTCCATCATACGAATAAATTATTATTCGTAATGAATACGAAGGCTAAAGTATCATGCATGAAAGAAGTACCCTTAAAAGTAAATAACAAACTTCATCCGTTACAATATTTATCTTAAAGTATCAAACGAGTTTTTTTACATGATAAACGGAGTTCGGTTAAACAAAACTTCCGAGATATAAGAAATTGTATGAAACTCTTATGAGTGTGGTTCCATCCTACGAAGTAAAATATTGTTCGTCATAAACCAAATACCGAGGCTAAAATATTATGCATGAACGGAGTACCGTTAAAAGTATCTAATAAATTTCACAACAAAGAGTATTCAGCATAAACTTTTAAACTAGTTTCATTACAAGATAACCGGAGCTCTGTTTAACAAACTTATGAGATATAAGATATTATATGAAACTCTTACGGGTGTGGTTCCATCCGACGAACTAAATTATTATTCGTAATAAACGAAATACCGAGGCTAAAGGATCATACATGAAAGGAGTACCGTTAAAAGTATATAATAAACATCATACGTAAGTGTATTTAGCTTAAAGTTTTAAACGAGTTTTATTACAAGATAACTGGAGCTTTGTTAAACAAGCTTAGGAGAAATAAGAAATTGTATGAAACTCTTATTGGTGTAGTTCCATCATACGAATAAATTATTATTCGTAATGAATACGAAGGCTAAAGTATCATGCATGAAAGAAGTACCCTTAAAAGTAAATAACAAACTTCATCCGTTACAATATTTATCTTAAAGTATCAAACGAGTTTTTTTACATGATAAACGGAGTTCGGTTAAACAAAACTTCCGAGATATAAGAAATTGTACGAAACTCTTATGAGTGTGGTTCCATCCTACGAAGTAAAATATTGTTCGTCATAAACCAAATACCGAGGCTAAAATATTATGCATGAACGGAGTACCGTTAAAAGTATCTAATAAATTTCACAACAAAGAGTATTCAGCATAAACTTTTAAACTAGTTTCATTACAGGATAACCGGAGCTCTGTTTAACAACTTATGAGATATAAGAAATTATATGAAACTCTTACGGGTGTGGTCCCATCCGACGAACTAAATTATTATTCGTAATAAACGAAATACCGAGGCTAAAGGATCATACATGAAAGGAGTACCGTTAAAAGTATATAATAAACATCATACGTAAGTGTATTTAGCTTAAAGTTTTAAACGAGTTTTATTACAAGATAACTGGAGCTTTGTTAAACAAGCTTAGGAGAAATAAGAAATTGTATGAAACTCTTATTGGTGTAGTTCCATCATACGAATAAATTATTATTCGTAATGAATACGAAGGCTAAAGTATCATGCATGAAAGAAGTACCCTTAAAAGTAAATAACAAACTTCATCCGTTACAATATTTATCTTAAAGTATCAAACGAGTTTTTTTACATGATAAACGGAGTTCGGTTAAACAAAACTTCCGAGATATAAGAAATTGTACGAAACTCTTATGAGTGTGGTTCCATCCTACGAAGTAAAATATTGTTCGTCATAAACCAAATACCGAGGCTAAAATATTATGCATGAACGGAGTACCGTTAAAAGTATCTAATAAATTTCACAACAAAGAGTATTCAGCATAAACTTTTAAACTAGTTTCATTACAAGATAACCGGAGCTCTGTTTAACAAACTTATGAGATATAAGATATTATATGAAACTCTTACGGGTGTGGTTCCATCCGACGAACTAAATTATTATTCGTAATAAACGAAATACCGAGGCTAAAGGATCATACATGAAAGGAGTACCGTTAAAAGTATATAATAAACATCATACGTAAGTGTATTTAGCTTAAAGTTTTAAACGAGTTTTATTACAAGATAACTGGAGCTTTGTTAAACAAGCTTAGGAGAAATAAGAAATTGTATGAAACTCTTATTGGTGTAGTTCCATCATACGAATAAATTATTATTCGTAATGAATACGAAGGCTAAAGTATCATGCATGAAAGAAGTACCCTTAAAAGTAAATAACAAACTTCATCCGTTACAATATATATCTTAAAGTATCAAACGAGTTTTTTCACATGATAAACGGAGTTCGGTTAAACAAAACTTCCGAGATATAAGAAATTGTATGAAACTCTTATGAGTGTGGTTCCATCCTACGAAGTAAAATATTGTTCGTCATAAACCAAATACCGAGGCTAAAATATTATGCATGAACGGAGTACCGTTAAAAGTATCTAATAAATTTCACAACAAAGAGTATTCAGCATAAACTTTTAAACTAGTTTCATTACAGGATAACCGGAGCTCTGTTTAACAAACTTATGAGATATAAGAAATTATATGAAACTCTTACGGGTGTGGTTCCATCCGACGAACTAAATTATTATTCGTAATAAACGAAATACCGAGGCTAAAGGATCATACATGAAAGGAGTACCGTTAAAAGTATATAATAAACATCATACGTAAGTGTATTTAGCTTAAAGTTTTAAACGAGTTTTATTACAAGATAACTGGAGCTTTGTTAAACAAGCTTAGGAGAAATAAGAAATTGTATGAAACTCTTATTGGTGTAGTTCCATCATACGAATAAATTATTATTCGTAATGAATACGAAGGCTAAAGTATCATGCATGAAAGAAGTACCCTTAAAAGTAAATAACAAACTTCATCCGTTACAATATTTTTCTTAAAGTATCAAACGAGTTTTTTTACATGATAAACGGAGTTCGGTTAAACAAAACTTCCGAGATATAAGAAATTGTATGAAACTCTTATGAGTGTGGTTCCATCCTACGAAGTAAAATATTGTTCGTCATAAACCAAATACCGAGGCTAAAATATTATGCATGAACGGAGTACCGTTAAAAGTATCTAATAAATTTCACAACAAAGAGTATTCAGCATAAACTTTTAAACTAGTTTCATTACAAGATAACCGGAGCTCTGTTTAACAAACTTATGAGATATAAGATATTATATGAAACTCTTACGGGTGTGGTTCCATCCGACGAACTAAATTATTATTCGTAATAAACGAAATACCGAGGCTAAAGGATCATACATGAAAGGAGTACCGTTAAAAGTATATAATAAACATCATACGTAAGTGTATTTAGCTTAAAGTTTTAAACGAGTTTTATTACAAGATAACTGGAGCTTTGTTAAACAAGCTTAGGAGAAATAAGAAATTGTATGAAACTCTTATTGGTGTAGTTCCATCATACGAATAAATTATTATTCGTAATGAATACGAAGGCTAAAGTATCATGCATGAAAGAAGTACCGTTAAAAGTAAATAACAAACTTCATCCGTTACAATATTTATCTTAAAGTATCAAACGAGTTTTTTTACATGATAAACGGAGTTCGGTTAAACAAAACTTCCGAGATATAAGAAATTGTATGAAACTCTTATGAGTGTGGTTCTATCCTACGAAGTAAAATATTGTTCGTCATAAACCAAATACCGAGGCTAAAATATTATGCATGAATGGAGTACCGTTAAAAGTATCTAATAAATTTCACAACAAAGAGTATTCAGCATAAACTTTTAAACTAGTTTCATTACAGGATAACCGGAGCTCTGTTTAACAACTTATGAGATATAAGAAATTATATGAAACTCTTACGGGTGTGGTTCCATCCGACGAACTAAATTATTATTCGTAATAAACGAAATACCGAGGCTAAAGGATCATACATGAAAGGAGTACCGTTAAAAGTATATAATAAACATCATACGTAAGTGTATTTAGCTTAAAGTTTTAAACGAGTTTTATTACAAGATAACTGGAGCTTTGTTAAACAAGCTTAGGAGAAATAAGAAATTGTATGAAACTCTTATTGGTGTAGTTCCATCATACGAATAAATTATTATTCGTAATGAATACGAAGGCTAAAGTATCATGCATGAATGGAGTACCGTTAAAAGTAAATAACAAACTTCATCCGTTACAATATTTATCTTAAAGTATCAAACGAGTTTTTTTACATGATAAACGGAGTTCGGTTAAACAAAACTTCCGAGATATAAGAAATTGTATGAAACTCTTATGAGTGTGGTTCCATCCTACGAAGTAAAATATTGTTCGTCATAAACCAATACCGAGGCTAAAATATTATGTATGAACGGAGTACCGTTAAAAGTATCTAATAAATTTCACAACAAAGAGTATTCAGCATAAACTTTTAAACTAGTTTCATTACAAGATAACCGGAGCTCTGTTTAACAACTTATGAGATATAAGATATTATATGAAACTCTTACGGGTGTGGTTCCATCCGACGAACTAAATTATTATTCGTAATAAACGAAATACCGAGGCTAAAGGATCATACATGAAAGGAGTACCGTTAAAAGTATATAATAAACATCATACGTAAGTGTATTTAGCTTAAAGTTTTAAACGAGTTTTATTACAAGATAACTGGAGCTTTGTTAAACAAGCTTAGGAGAAATAAGAAATTGTATGAAACTCTTATTGGTGTAGTTCCATCATACGAATAAATTATTATTCGTAATGAATACGAAGGCTAAAGTATCATGCATGAAAGAAGTACCCTTAAAAGTAAATAACAAACTTCATCCGTTACAATATTTATCTTAAAGTATCAAACGAGTTTTTTTACATGATAAACGGAGTTCGGTTAAACAAAACTTCCGAGATATAAGAAATTGTATGAAACTCTTATGAGTGTGGTTCCATCCTACGAAGTAAAATATTGTTCGTCATAAACCAAATACCGAGGCTAAAATATTATGCATGAACGGAGTACCGTTAAAAGTATCTAATAAATTTCACAACAAAGAGTATTCAGCATAAACTTTTAAACTAGTTTCATTACAAGATAACCGGAGCTCTGTTTAACAAACTTATGAGATATAAGATATTATATGAAACTCTTACGGGTGTGGTTCCATCCGACGAACTAAATTATTATTCGTAATAAACGAAATACCGAGGCTAAAGGATCATACATGAAAGGAGTACCGTTAAAAGTATATAATAAACATCATACGTAAGTGTATTTAGCTTAAAGTTTTAAACGAGTTTTATTACAAGATAACTGGAGCTTTGTTAAACAAGCTTAGGAGAAATAAGAAATTGTATGAAACTCTTATTGGTGTAGTTCCATCATACGAATAAATTATTATTCGTAATGAATACGAAGGCTAAAGTATCATGCATGAAAGAAGTACCCTTAAAAGTAAATAACAAACTTCATCCGTTACAATATTTATCTTAAAGTATCAAACGAGTTTTTTTACATGATAAACGGAGTTGGGTTAAACAAAACTTCCGAGATATAAGAAATTGTATGAAACTCTTATGAGTGTGGTTCCATCCTACGAAGTAAAATATTGTTCGTCATAAACCAAATACCGAGGCTAAAATATTATGCATGAACGGAGTACCGTTAAAAGTATCTAATAAATTTCACAACAAAGAGTATTCAGCATAAACTTTTAAACTAGTTTCATTACAGGATAACCGGAGCTCTGTTTAACAACTTATGAGATATAAGAAATTATATGAAACTCTTACGTGTGTGGTTCCATCCGACGAACTAAATTATTATTCGTAATAAACGAAATACCGAGGCTAAAGGATCATACATGAAAGGAGTACCGTTAAAAGTATATAATAAACATCATACGTAAGTGTATTTAGCTTAAAGTTTTAAACGAGTTTTATTACAAGATAACTGGAGCTTTGTTAAACAAGCTTAGGAGAAATAAGAAATTGTATGAAACTCTTATTGGTGTAGTTCCATCATACGAATAAATTATTATTCGTAATGAATACGAAGGCTAAAGTATCATGCATGAAAGAAGTACCCTTAAAAGTAAATAACAAACTTCATCCGTTACAATATTTATCTTAAAGTATCAAACGAGTTTTTTTACATGATAAACGGAGTTCGGTTAAACAAAACTTCCGAGATATAAGAAATTGTATGAAACTCTTATGAGTGTGGTTCCATCCTACGAAGTAAAATATTGTTCGTCATAAACCAAATACCGAGGCTAAAATATTATGCATGAACGGAGTACCGTTAAAAGTATCTAATAAATTTCACAACAAAGAGTATTCAGCATAAACTTTTAAACTAGTTTCATTACAAGATAACCGGAGCTCTGTTTAACAAACTTATGAGATATAAGATATTATATGAAACTCTTACGGGTGTGGTTCCATCCGACGAACTAAATTATTATTCGTAATAAACGAAATACCGAGGCTAAAGGATCATACATGAAAGGAGTACCGTTAAAAGTATATAATAAACATCATACGTAAGTGTATTTAGCTTAAAGTTTTAAACGAGTTTTATTACAAGATAACTGGAGCTTTGTTAAACAAGCTTAGGAGAAATAAGAAATTGTATGAAACTCTTATTGGTGTAGTTCCATCATACGAATAAATTATTATTCGTAATGAATACGAAGGCTAAAGTATCATGCATGAAAGAAGTACCCTTAAAAGTAAATAACAAACTTCATCCGTTACAATATATATCTTAAAGTATCAAACGAGTTTTTTTACATGATAAACGGAGTTCGGTTAAACAAAACTTCCGAGATATAAGAAATTGTATGAAACTCTTATGAGTGTGGTTCCATCCTACGAAGTAAAATATTGTTCGTCATAAACCAAATACCGAGGCTAAAATATTATGCATGAACGGAGTACCGTTAAAAGTATCTAATAAATTTCACAACAAAGAGTATTCAGCATAAACTTTTAAACTAGTTTCATTACAAGATAACCGGAGCTCTGTTTAACAAACTTATGAGATATAAGATATTATATGAAACTCTTACGGGTGTGGTTCCATCCGACGAATTAAATTATTATTCGTAATAAACGAAATACCGAGGCTAAAGGATCATACATGAAAGGAGTACCGTTAAAAGTATATAATAAACATCATACGTAAGTGTATTTAGCTTAAAGTTTTAAACGAGTTTTATTACAAGATAACTGGAGCTTTGTTAAACAAGCTTAGGAGAAATAAGAAATTGAATGAAACTCTTATTGGTGTAGTTCCATCATACGAATAAATTATTATTCGTAATGAATACGAAGGCTAAAGTATCATGCATGAAAGAAGTACCCTTAAAAGTAAATAACAAACTTCATCCGTTACAATATTTATCTTAAAGTATCAAACGAGTTTTTTTACATGATAAACGGAGTTCGGTTAAACAAAACTTCCGAGATATAAGAAATTGTATGAAACTCTTATGAGTGTGGTTCTATCCTACGAAGTAAAATATTGTTCGTCATAAACCAAATACCGAGGCTAAAATATTATGCATGAATGGAGTACCGTTAAAAGTATCTAATAAATTTCACAACAAAGAGTATTCAGCATAAACTTTTAAACTAGTTTCATTACAGGATAACCGGAGCTCTGTTTAACAACTTATGAGATATAAGAAATTATATGAAACTCTTACGGGTGTGGTTCCATCCGACGAACTAAATTATTATTCGTAATAAACGAAATACCGAGGCTAAAGGATCATACATGAAAGGAGTACCGTTAAAAGTATATAATAAACATCATACGTAAGTGTATTTAGCTTAAAGTTTTAAACGAGTTTTATTACAAGATAACTGGAGCTTTGTTAAACAAGCTTAGGAGAAATAAGAAATTGTATGAAACTCTTATTGGTGTAGTTCCATCATACGAATAAATTATTATTCGTAATGAATACGAAGGCTAAAGTATCATGCATGAAAGAAGTACCCTTAAAAGTAAATAACAAACTTCATCCGTTACAATATATATCTTAAAGTATCAAACGAGTTTTTTTACATGATAAACGGAGTTGGGTTAAACAAAACTTCCGAGATATAAGAAATTGTATGAAACTCTTATGAGTGTGGTTCCATCCTACGAAGTAAAATATTGTTCGTCATAAACCAAATACCGAGGCTAAAATATTATGCATGAACGGAGTACCGTTAAAAGTATCTAATAAATTTCACAACAAAGAGTATTCAGCATAAACTTTTAAACTAGTTTCATTACAAGATAACCGGAGCTCTGTTTAACAAACTTATGAGATATAAGATATTATATGAAACTCTTACGGGTGTGGTTCCATCCGACGAACTAAATTATTATTCGTAATAAACGAAATACCGAGGCTAAAGGATCATACATGAAAGGAGTACCGTTAAAAGTATATAATAAACATCATACGTAAGTGTATTTAGCTTAAAGTTTTAAACGAGTTTTATTACAAGATAACTGGAGCTTTGTTAAACAAGCTTAGGAGAAATAAGAAATTGTATGAAACTCTTATTGGTGTAGTTCCATCATACGAATAAATTATTATTCGTAATGAATACGAAGGCTAAAGTATCATGCATGAAAGAAGTACCCTTAAAAGTAAATAACAAACTTCATCCGTTACAATATTTATCTTAAAGTATCAAACGAGTTTTTTTACATGATAAACGGAGTTCGGTTAAACAAAACTTCCGAGATATAAGAAATTGTATGAAACTCTTATGAGTGTGGTTCTATCCTACGAAGTAAAATATTGTTCGTCATAAACCAAATACCGAGGCTAAAATATTATGCATGAATGGAGTACCGTTAAAAGTATCTAATAAATTTCACAACAAAGAGTATTCAGCATAAACTTTTAACCTAGTTTCATTACAGGATAACCGGAGCTCTGTTTAACAACTTATGAGATATAAGAAATTATATGAAACTCTTACGGGTGTGGTTCCATCCGACGAACTAAATTATTATTCGTAATAAACGAAATACCGAGGCTAAAGGATCATACATGAAAGGAGTACCGTTAAAAGTATATAATAAACATCATACGTAAGTGTATTTAGCTTAAAGTTTTAAACGAGTTTTATTACAAGATAACTGGAGCTTTGTTAAACAAGCTTAGGAGAAATAAGAAATTGTATGAAACTCTTATTGGTGTAGTTCCATCATACGAATAAATTATTATTCGTAATGAATACGAAGGCTAAAGTATCATGCATGAAAGAAGTACCCTTAAAAGTAAATAACAAACTTCATCCGTTACAATATATATCTTAAAGTATCAAACGAGTTTTTTTACATGATAAACGGAGTTCGGTTAAACAAAACTTCCGAGATATAAGAAATTGTATGAAACTCTTATGAGTGTGGTTCCATCCTACGAAGTAAAATATTGTTCGTCATAAACCAAATACCGAGGCTAAAATATTATGCATGAACGGAGTACCGTTAAAAGTATCTAATAAATTTCACAACAAAGAGTATTCAGCATAAACTTTTAAACTAGTTTCATTACAAGATAACCGGAGCTCTGTTTAACAAACTTATGAGATATAAGATATTATATGAAACTCTTACGGGTGTGGTTCCATCCGACGAACTAAATTATTATTCGTAATAAACGAAATACCGAGGCTAAAGGATCATACATGAAAGGAGTACCGTTAAAAGTATATAATAAACATCATACGTAAGTGTATTTAGCTTAAAGTTTTAAACGAGTTTTATTACAAGATAACTGGAGCTTTGTTAAACAAGCTTAGGAGAAATAAGAAATTGTATGAAACTCTTATTGGTGTAGTTCCATCATACGAATAAATTATTATTCGTAATGAATACGAAGGCTATTGTATCATGCATGAAAGAAGTACCGTTAAAAGTAAATAACAAACTTCATCCGTTACAATATTTATCTTAAAGTATCAAACGAGTTTTTTTACATGATAAACGGAGTTCGGTTAAACAAAACTTCCGAGATATAAGAAATTTTATGAAACTCTTATGAGTGTGGTTCTATCCTACGAAGTAAAATATTGTTCGTCATAAACCAAATACCGAGGCTAAAATATTATGCATGAATGGAGTACCGTTAAAAGTATCTAATAAATTTCACAACAAAGAGTATTCAGCATAAACTTTTAAACTAGTTTCATTACAGGATAACCGGAGCTCTGTTTAACAACTTATGAGATATAAGAAATTATATGAAACTCTTACGGGTGTGGTTCCATCCGACGAACTAAATTATTATTCGTAATAAACGAAATACCGAGGCTAAAGGATCATACATGAAAGGAGTACCGTTAAAAGTATATAATAAACATCATACGTAAGTGTATTTAGCTTAAAGTTTTAAACGAGTTTTATTACAAGATAACTGGAGCTTTGTTAAACAAGCTTAGGAGAAATAAGAAATTGTATGAAACTCTTATTGGTGTAGTTCCATCATACGAATAAATTATTATTCGTAATGAATACGAAGGCTAAAGTATCATGCATGAAAGAAGTACCCTTAAAAGTAAATAACAAACTTCATCCGTTACAATATTTATCTTAAAGTATCAAACGAGTTTTTTTACATGATAAACGGAGTTCGGTTAAACAAAACTTCCGAGATATAAGAAATTGTATGAAACTCTTATGAGTGTGGTTCTATCCTACGAAGTAAAATATTGTTCGTCATAAACCAAATACCGAGGCTAAAATATTATGCATGAACGGAGTACCGTTAAAAGTATCTAATAAATTTCACAACAAAGAGTATTCAGCATAAACTTTTAAACTAGTTTCATTACAAGATAACCGGAGCTCTGTTTAACAAACTTATGAGATATAAGATATTATATGAAACTCTTACGGGTGTGGTTCCATCCGACGAACTAAATTATTATTCGTAATAAACGAAATACCGAGGCTAAAGGATCATACATGAAAGGAGTACCGTTAAAAGTATATAATAAACATCATACGTAAGTGTATTTAGCTTAAAGTTTTAAACGAGTTTTATTACAAGATAACTGGAGCTTTGTTAAACAAGCTTAGGAGAAATAAGAAATTGTATGAAACTCTTATTGGTGTAGTTCCATCATACGAATAAATTATTATTCGTAATGAATACGAAGGCTAAAGTATCATGCATGAAAGAAGTACCCTTAAAAGTAAATAACAAACTTCATCCGTTACAATATTTATCTTAAAGTATCAAACGAGTTTTTTTACATGATAAACGGAGTTCGGTTAAACAAAACTTCCGAGATATAAGAAATTGTACGAAACTCTTATGAGTGTGGTTCTATCCTACGAAGTAAAATATTGTTCGTCATAAACCAAATACCGAGGCTAAAATATTATGCATGAATGGAGTACCGTTAAAAGTATCTAATAAATTTCACAACAAAGAGTATTCAGCATAAACTTTTAAACTAGTTTCATTACAAGATAACCGGAGCTCTGTTTAACAAACTTATGAGATATAAGAAATTATATGAAACTCTTACGGGTGTGGTTCCATCCGACGAACTAAATTATTATTCGTAATAAACGAAATACCGAGGCTAAAGTATCATACATGAAAGGAGTACTGTTAAAAGTATATAATAAACATCATACGTAAGTGTATTTAGCTTAAACTTTTAAACGAGTTTTATTACAAGATAACTGGAGCTTTGTTAAACAAGCTTAGGAGAAATAAGAAATTGTATGAAACTCTTATTGGTGTAGTTCCATCATACGAATAAATTATTATTCGTAATGAACAAAATACGAAGGCTAAAGTATCATGCATGAAAGGAGTACCCTTAAAAGTAAATAACAAACTTCATCCGTTAAAATATTTATCTTAAAGTATCAAACGAGTTTTTTTACATGATAAACGGAGTTCGGTAAAACAAAACTTCCGAGATATAAGAAATTGTATGAAACTCTTATGAGTGTGGTTCCATCCTACGAAGTAAAATATTGTTCGTCATAAACCAAATACCGAGGCTAAAATATTATGCATGAATGGAGTACCGTTAAAAGTATCTAATAAATTTCACAACAGAGAGTATTCAACATAAACTTTTAAACTAGTTTCATTACAAGATAACCGGAGCTCTGTTTAACAAACTTATGAGATATAAGATATTATATGAAACTCTTACGGGTGTGGTTCCATCCGACGAACTAAATTATTATTCGTAATAAACGAAATACCGAAGCTAAAGTATCATACTTGAAAGGAGTACTGTTAAAAGTATATAATAAACATCATACGTAAGTGTATTTATCTTAAACTTTTAAACGAGTTTTATTACAAGATAACTGGAGCTTTGTTAAACAAGCTTAGGAGTAATAAGAAATTGTATGAAACTCTTATTGGTGTAGTTCCATCATACGAATAAATTATTATTCGTAATGAATACGAAGGCTAAAGTATCATGCATGAAAGAAGTACCCTTAAAAGTAAATAACAAACTTCATCCGTTACAATATTTATCTTAAAGTATCAAACGAGTTTTTTTACATGATAAACGGAGTTCGGTTAAAGAAAACTTCCGAGATATAAGAAATTGTATGAAACTCTTATGAGTGTGGTTCCATCCTACGAAGTAAAATATTGTTCGTCATAAACCAAATACCGAGGCTAAAATATTATGCATGAACGGAGTACCGTTAAAAGTATCTAATAAATTTCACAACAAAGAGTATTCAGCATAAACTTTTAAACTAGTTTCATTACAAGATAACCGGAGCTCTGTTTAACAAACTTATGAGATATAAGATATTATATGAAACTCTTACGGGTGTGGTTCCATCCGACGAACTAAATTATTATTCGTAATAAACGAAATACCGAGGCTAAAGTATCATACTTGAAAGGAGTACTGTTAAAAGTATATAATAAACATCATACGTAAGTGTATTTATCTTAAAGTTTTAAACGAGTTTTATTACAAGATAACTGGAGCTTTGTTAAACAAGCTTAGGAGAAAAAAGAAATTGTATGAAACTCTTATTGGTGTAGTTCCATCATACGAATAAATTATTATTCGTAATGAATACGAAGGCTAAAGTATCATGCATGAAAGAAGTACCCTTAAAAGTAAATAACAAACTTCATCCGTTACAATATTTATCTTAAAGTATCAAACGAGTTTTTTTACATGATAAACGGAGTTCGGTTAAACAAAACTTCCGAGATATAAGAAATTGTATGAAACTCTTATGAGTGTGGTTCTATCCTACGAAGTAAAATATTGTTCGTCATAAACCAAATACCGAGGCTAAAATATTATGCATGAATGGAGTTCCGTTAAAAGTATCTAATAAATTTCACAACAAAGAGTATTCAGCATAAACTTTTAAACTAGTTTCATTACAGGATAACCGGAGCTCTGTTTAACAACTTATGAGATATAAAAAATTATATGAAACTCTTACGGGTGTGGTTCCATCCGACGAACTAAATTATTATTCGTAATAAACGAAATACCGAGGCTAAAGGATCATACATGAAAGGAGTACCGTTAAAAGTATATAATAAACATCATACGTAAGTGTATTTAGCTTAAAGTTTTAAACGAGTTTTATTACAAGATAACTGGAGCTTTGTTAAACAAGCTTAGGAGAAATAAGAAATTGTATGAAACTCTTATTGGTGTAGTTCCATCATACGAATAAATTATTATTCGTAATGAATACGAAGGCTAAAGTATCATGCATGAAAGAAGTACCCTTAAAAGTAAATAACAAACTTCATCCGTTACAATATTTATCTTAAAGTATCAAACGAGTTTTTTTACATGATAATCGGAGTTCGGTTAAACAAAACTTCCGAGATATAAGAAATTGTATGAAACTCTTATGAGTGTGGTTCTATCCTACGAAGTAAAATATTGTTCGTCATAAACCAAATACCGAGGCTAAAATATTATGCATGAATGGAGTACCGTTAAAAGTATCTAATAAATTTCACAACAAAGAGTATTCAGCATAAACTTTTAAACTAGTTTCATTACAAGATAACCGGAGCTCTGTTTAACAAACTTATGAGATATAAAAAATTATATGAAACTCTTACGGGTGTGGTTCCATCCGACGAACTAAATTATTATTCATAATAAACGAAATACCGAGGCTAAAGTATCATACATGAAAGGAGTACTGTTAAAAGTATATAATAAACATCATACGTAAGTGTATTTAGCTTAAACTTTTAAACGAGTTTTATTACAAGATAACTGGAGCTTTGTTAAACAAGCTTAGGAGAAATAAGAAATTGTATGAAACTCTTATTGGTGTAGTTCCATCATACGAATAAATTATTATTCGTAATGAACAAAATACGAAGGCTAAAGTATCATGCATGAAAGGAGTACCCTTAAAAGTAAATAACAAACTTCATCCGTTAAAATATTTATCTTAAAGTATCAAACGAGTTTTTTTACATGATAAACGGAGTTCGGTTAAACAAAACTTCCGAGATATAAGAAATTGTATGAAACTCTTATGAGTGTGGTTCCATCCTACGAAGTAAAATATTGTTCGTCATAAACCAAATACCGAGGCTAAAATATTATGCATGAATGGAGTACCGTTAAAAGTATCTAATAAATTTCACAACAGAGAGTATTCAACATAAACTTTTAAACTAGTTTCATTACAAGATAACCGGAGCCCTGTTTAACAAACTTATGAGATATAAGATATTATATGAAACTCTTACGGGTGTGGTTCCATCCGACGAACTAAATTATTATTCGTAATAAACGAAATACCGAGGCTAAAGTATCATACTTGAAAGGAGTACTGTTAAAAGTATATAATAAACATCATACGTAAGTGTATTTATCTTAAACTTTTAAACGAGTTTTATTACAAGATAACTGGAGCTTTGTTAAACAAGCTTAGGAGTAATAAGAAATTGTATGAAACTCTTATTGGTGTAGTTCCATCATACGAATAAATTATTATTCGTAATGAATACGAAGGCTAAAGTATCATGCATGAAAGAAGTACCCTTAAAAGTAAATAACAAACTTCATCCGTTACAATATTTATCTTAAAGTATCAAACGAGTTTTTTTACATGATAAACGGAGTTCGGTTAAACAAAACTTCCGAGATATAAGAAATTGTATGAAACTCTTATGAGTGTGGTTCCATCCTACGAAGTAAAATATTGTTCGTCATAAACCAAATACCGAGGCTAAAATATTATGCATGAACGGAGTACCGTTAAAAGTATCTAATAAATTTCACAACAAAGAGTATTCAGCATAAACTTTTAAACTAGTTTCATTACAAGATAACCGGAGCTCTGTTTAACAAACTTATGAGATATAAGATATTATATGAAACTCTTACGGGTGTGGTTCCATCCGACGAACTAAATTATTAATCGTAATAAACGAAATACCGAGGCTAAAGTATCATACTTGAAAGGAGTACTGTTAAAAGTATATAATAAACATCATACGTAAGTGTATTTATCTTAAACTTTTAAACGAGTTTTATTACAAGATAACTGGAGCTTTGTTAAACAAGCTTAGGAGAAATAAGAAATTGTATGAAACTCTTATTGGTGTAGTTCCATCATACGAATAAATTATTATTCGTAATGAATACGAAGGCTAAAGTATCATGCATGAAAGAAGTACCCTTAAAAGTAAATAACAAACTTCATCCGTTACAATATTTATCTTAAAGTATCTAACGAGTTTTTTTACATGATAAACGGAGTTCGGTTAAACAAAACTTCCGAGATATAAGAAATTGTATGAAACTCTTATGAGTGTGGTTCCATCCTACGAAGTAAAATATTGTTCGTCATAAACCAAATACCGAGGCTAAAATATTATGCATGAACGGAGTACCGTTAAAAGTATCTAATAAATTTCACAACAAAGAGTATTCAGCATAAACTTTTAAACTAGTTTCATTACAAGATAACCGGAGCTCTGTTTAACAAACTTATGAGATATAAGATATTATATGAAACTCTTACGGGTGTGGTTCCATCCGACGAACTAAATTATTATTCGTAATAAACGAAATACCGAGGCTAAAGTATCATACATGAAAGGAGTACTGTTAAAAGTATATAATAAACATCATACGTAAGTGTATTTATCTTAAAGTTTTAAACGAGTTTTATTACAAGATAACTGGAGCTTTGTTAAACAAGCTTAGGAGAAATAAGAAATTGTATGAAACTCTTATTGGTGTAGTTCCATCATACGAATAAATTATTATTCGTAATGAATACGAAGGCTAAAGTATCATGCATGAAAGAAGTACCCTTAAAAGTAAATAACAAACTTCATCCGTTACAATATTTATCTTAAAGTATCAAACGAGTTTTTTTACATGATAAACGGAGTTCGGTTAAACAAAACTTCCGAGATATAAGAAATTGTATGAAACTCTTATGAGTGTGGTTCTATCCTACGAAGTAAAATATTGTTCGTCATAAACCAAATACCGAGGCTAAAATATTATGCATGAATGGAGTTCCGTTAAAAGTATCTAATAAATTTCACAACAAAGAGTATTCAGCATAAACTTTTAAACTAGTTTCATTACAGGATAACCGGAGCTCTGTTTAACAACTTATGAGATATAAAAAATTATATGAAACTCTTACGGGTGTGGTTCCATCCGACGAACTAAATTATTATTCGTAATAAACGAAATACCGAGGCTAAAGGATCATACATGAAAGCAGTACCGTTAAAAGTATATAATAAACATCATACGTAAGTGTATTTAGCTTAAAGTTTTAAACGAGTTTTATTACAAGATAACTGGAGCTTTGTTAAACAAGCTTAGGAGAAATAAGAAATTGTATGAAACTCTTATTGGTGTAGTTCCATCATACGAATAAATTATTATTCGTAATGAATACGAAGGCTAAAGTATCATGCATGAAAGAAGTACCCTTAAAAGTAAATAACAAACTTCATCCGTTACAATATTTATCTTAAAGTATCAAACGAGTTTTTTTACATGATAAACGGAGTTCGGTTAAACAAAACTTCCGAGATATAAGAAATTGTATGAAACTCTTATGAGTGTGGTTCTATCCTACGAAGTAAAATATTGTTCGTCATAAACCAAATACCGAGGCTAAAATATTATGCATGAATGGAGTACCGTTAAAAGTATCTAATAAATTTCACAACAAAGAGTATTCAGCATAAACTTTTAAACTAGTTTCATTACAAGATAACCGGAGCTCTGTTTAACAAACTTATGAGATATAAAAAATTATATGAAACTCTTACGGGTGTGGTTCCATCCGACGAACTAAATTATTATTCGTAATAAACGAAATACCGAGGCTAAAGTATCATACATGAAAGGAGTACTGTTAAAAGTATATAATAAACATCATACGTAAGTGTATTTAGCTTAAACTTTTAAACGAGTTTTATTACAAGATAACTGGAGCTTTGTTAAACAAGCTTAGGAGAAATAAGAAATTGTATGAAACTCTTATTGGTGTAGTTCCATCATACGAATAAATTATTATTCGTAATGAACAAAATACGAAGGCTAAAGTATCATGCATGAAAGGAGTACCCTTAAAAGTAAATAACAAACTTCATCCGTTAAAATATTTATCTTAAAGTATCAAACGAGTTTTTTTACATGATAAACGGAGTTCGGTTAAACAAAACTTCCGAGATATAAGAAATTGTATGAAACTCTTATGAGTGTGGTTCCATCCTACGAAGTAAAATATTGTTCGTCATAAACCAAATACCGAGGCTAAAATATTATGCATGAATGGAGTTCCGTTAAAAGTATCTAATAAATTTCACAACAAAGAGTATTCAGCATAAACTTTTAAACTAGTTTCATTACAGGATAACCGGAGCTCTGTTTAACAACTTATGAGATATAAAAAATTATATGAAACTCTTACGGGTGTGGTTCCATCCGACGAACTAAATTATTATTCGTAATAAACGAAATACCGAGGCTAAAGGATCATACATGAAAGGAGTACCGTTAAAAGTATATAATAAACATCATACGTAAGTGTATTTAGCTTAAAGTTTTAAACGAGTTTTATTACAAGATAACTGGAGCTTTGTTAAACAAGCTTAGGAGAAATAAGAAATTGTATGAAACTCTTATTGGTGTAGTTCCATCATACGAATAAATTATTATTCGTAATGAATACGAAGGCTAAAGTATCATGCATGAAAGAAGTACCCTTAAAAGTAAATAACAAACTTCATCCGTTACAATATTTATCTTAAAGTATCAAACGAGTTTTTTTACATGATAAACGGAGTTCGGTTAAACAAAACTTCCGAGATATTAGAAATTGTATGAAACTCTTATGAGTGTGGTTCTATCCTACGAAGTAAAATATTGTTCGTCATAAACCAAATACCGAGGCTAAAATATTATGCATGAATGGAGTACCGTTAAAAGTATCTAATAAATTTCACAACAAAGAGTATTCAGCATAAACTTTTAAACTAGTTTCATTACAAGATAACCGGAGCTCTGTTTAACAAACTTATGAGATATAAAAAATTATATGAAACTCTTACGGGTGTGGTTCCATCCGACGAACTAAATTATTATTCGTAATAAACGAAATACCGAGGCTAAAGTATCATACATGAAAGGAGTACTGTTAAAAGTATATAATAAACATCATACGTAAGTGTATTTAGCTTAAACTTTTAAACGAGTTTTATTACAAGATAACTGGAGCTTTGTTAAACAAGCTTAGGAGAAATAAGAAATTGTATGAAACTCTTATTGGTGTAGTTCCATCATACGAATAAATTATTATTCGTAATGAACAAAATACGAAGGCTAAAGTATCATGCATGAAAGGAGTACCCTTAAAAGTAAATAACAAACTTCATCCGTTAAAATATTTATCTTAAAGTATCAAACGAGTTTTTTTACATGATAAACGGAGTTCGGTTAAACAAAACTTCCGAGATATAAGAAATTGTATGAAACTCTTATGAGTGTGGTTCCATCCTACGAAGTAAAATATTGTTCGTCATAAACCAAATACCGAGGCTAAAATATTATGCATGAATGGAGTACCGTTAAAAGTATCTAATAAATTTCACAACAAAGAGTATTCAGCATAAACTTTTAAACTAGTTTCATTACATGATAACCGGAGCTCTGTTTAACAAACTTATGAGATATAAGATATTATATGAAACTCTTACGGGTGTGGTTCCATCCGACGAACTAAATTATTATTCGTAATAAACGAAATACCGAGGCTAAAGTATCATACTTGAAAGGAGTACTGTTAAAAGTATATAATAAACATCATACGTAAGTGTATTTATCTTAAACTTTTAAACGAGTTTTATTACAAGATAACTGGAGCTTTGTTAAACAAGCTTAGGAGAAATAAGAAATTGTATGAAACTCTTATTGGTGTAGTTCCATCATACGAATAAATTATTATTCGTAATGAATACGAAGGCTAAAGTATCATGCATGAAAGAAGTACCCTTAAAAGTAAATAACAAACTTCATCCGTTACAATATTTATCTTAAAGTATCAAACGAGTTTTTTTACATGATAAACGGAGTTCGGTTAAACAAAACTTCCGAGATATAAGAAATTGTATGAAACTCTTATGGGTGTGGTTCTATCCTACGAAGTAAAATATTGTTCGTCATAAACCAAATACCGAGGCTAAAATATTATGCATGAATGGAGTACCGTTAAAAGTATCTAATAAATTTCACAACAAAGAGTATTCAGCATAAACTTTTAAACTAGTTTCATTACAGGATAACCGGAGCTCTGTTTAACAACTTATGAGATATAAGAAATTATATGAAACTCTTACGGGTGTGGTTCCATCCGACGAACTAAATTATTATTCGTAATAAACGAAAAACCGAGGCTAAAGGATCATACATGAAAGGAGTACCGTTAAAAGTATATAATAAACATCATACGTAAGTGTATTTAGCTTAAAGTTTTAAACGAGTTTTATTACAAGATAACTGGAGCTTTGTTAAACAAGCTTAGGAGAAATAAGAAATTGTATGAAACTCTTATTGGTGTAGTTCCATCATACGAATAAATTATTATTCGTAATGAATACGAAGGCTAAAGTATCATGCATGAAAGAAG
This sequence comes from Chamaenerion angustifolium, assembly GCA_946814005.1. Taxonomy (NCBI): domain Eukaryota; kingdom Viridiplantae; phylum Streptophyta; class Magnoliopsida; order Myrtales; family Onagraceae; genus Chamaenerion; species Chamaenerion angustifolium. The sequence continues at coordinate 15,759,535 of OX328277.1, read as the reverse complement.
TACCCTTAAAAGTAAATAACAAACTTCATCCGGTACAATATTTATCTTAAAGTATCAAACGAGTTTTTTTACATGATAAACGGAGTTCGGTTAAACAAAACTTCCGAGATATAAGAAATTGTATGAAACTCTTATGAGTGTGGTTCCATCCTACGAAGTAAAATATTGTTCGTCATAAACCAAATACCGAGGCTAAAATATTATGCATGAACGGAGTACCGTTAAAAGTATCTAATAAATTTCACAACAAAGAGTATTCAGCATAAACTTTTAAACTAGTTTCATTACAAGATAACCGGAGCTCTGTTTAACAAACTTATGAGATATAAGATATTATATGAAACTCTTACGGGTGTGGTTCCATCCGACGAACTAAATTATTATTCGTAATAAACGAAATACCGAGGCTAAAGGATCATACTTGAAAGGAGTACTGTTAAAAGTATATAATAAACATCATACGTAAGTGTATTTATCTTAAACTTTTAAACGAGTTTTATTACAAGATAACTGGAGCTTTGTTAAACAAGCTTAGGAGAAATAAGAAATTGTATGAAACTCTTATTGGTGTAGTTCCATCATACGAATAAATTATTATTCGTAATGAATACGAAGGCTAAAGTATCATGCATGAAAGAAGTACCCTTAAAAGTAAATAACAAACTTCATCCGTTACAATATTTATCTTAAAGTATCAAACGAGTTTTTTTACATGATAAACGGAGTTCGGTTAAACAAAACTTCCGAGATATAAGAAATTGTATGAAACTCTTATGAGTGTGGTTCCATCCTACGAAGTAAAATATTGTTCGTCATAAACCAAATACCGAGGCTAAAATATTATGCATGAACGGAGTACCGTTAAAAGTATCTAATAAATTTCACAACAAAGAGTATTCAGCATAAACTTTTAAACTAGTTTCATTACAAGATAACCGGAGCTCTGTTTAACAAACTTATGAGATATAAGATATTATATGAAACTCTTACGGGTGTGGTTCCATCCGACGAACTAAATTATTATTCGTAATAAACGAAATACCGAGGCTAAAGTATCATACTTGAAAGGAGTACTGTTAAAAGTATATAATAAACATCATACGTAAGTGTATTTATCTTAAACTTTTAAACGAGTTTTATTACAAGATAACTGGAGCTTTGTTAAACAAGCTTAGGAGAAATAAGAAATTGTATGAAACTCTTATTGGTGTAGTTCCATCATACGAATAAATTATTATTCGTAATGAATACGAAGGCTAAAGTATCATGCATGAAAGAAGTACCCTTAAAAGTAAATAACAAACTTCATCCGTTACAATATTTATCTTAAAGTATCAAACGAGTTTTTTTACATGATAAACGGAGTTCGGTTAAACAAAACTTCCGAGATATAAGAAATTGTATGAAACTCTTATGAGTGTGGTTCTATCCTACGAAGTAAAATATTGTTCGTCATAAACCAAATACCGAGGCTAAAATATTATGCATGAATGGAGTACCGTTAAAAGTATCTAATAAATTTCACAACAAAGAGTATTCAGCATAAACTTTTAAACTAGTTTCATTACATGATAACCGGAGCTCTGTTTAACAAACTTATGAGATATAAGATATTATATGAAACTCTTACGGGTGTGGTTCCATCCGACGAACTAAATTATTATTCGTAATAAACGAAATACCGAGGCTAAAGTATCATACTTGAAAGGAGTACTGTTAAAAGTATATAATAAACATCATACGTAAGTGTATTTATCTTAAACTTTTAAACGAGTTTTATTACAAGATAACTGGAGCTTTGTTAAACAAGCTTAGGAGAAATAAGAAATTGTATGAAACTCTTATTGGTGTAGTTCCATCATACGAATAAATTATTATTCGTAATGAACACGAAGGCTAAAGTATCATGCATGAAAGAAGTACCCTTAAAAGTAAATAACAAACTTCATCCGTTACAATATTTATCTTAAAGTATCAAACGAGTTTTTTTACATGATAAACGGAGTTCGGTTAAACAAAACTTCCGAGATATAAGAAATTGTATGAAACTCTTATGGGTGTGGTTCTATCCTACGAAGTAAAATATTGTTCGTCATAAACCAAATACCGAGGCTAAAATATTATGCATGAATGGAGTACCGTTAAAAGTATCTAATAAATTTCACAACAAAGAGTATTCAGCATAAACTTTTAAACTAGTTTCATTACAGGATAACCGGAGCTCTGTTTAACAACTTATGAGATATAAGAAATTATATGAAACTCTTACGGGTGTGGTTCCATCCGACGAACTAAATTATTATTCGTAATAAACGAAAAACCGAGGCTAAAGGATCATACATGAAAGGAGTACCGTTAAAAGTATATAATAAACATCATACGTAAGTGTATTTAGCTTAAAGTTTTAAACGAGTTTTATTACAAGATAACTGGAGCTTTGTTAAACAAGCTTAGGAGAAATAAGAAATTGTATGAAACTCTTATTGGTGTAGTTCCATCATACGAATAAATTATTATTCGTAATGAATACGAAGGCTAAAGTATCATGCATGAAAGAAGTACCCTTAAAAGTAAATAACAAACTTCATCCGTTACAATATTTATCTTAAAGTATCAAACGAGTTTTTTTACATGATAAACGGAGTTCGGTTAAACAAAACTTCCGAGATATAAGAAATTGTATGAAACTCTTATGAGTGTGGTTCCATCCTACGAAGTAAAATATTGTTCGTCATAAACCAAATACCGAGGCTAAAATATTATGCATGAACGGAGTACCGTTAAAAGTATCTAATAAATTTCACAACAAAGAGTATTCAGCATAAACTTTTAAACTAGTTTCATTACAAGATAACCGGAGCTTTGTTTAACAAACTTATGAGATATAAGATATTATATGAAACTCTTACGGGTGTGGTTCCATCCGACGAACTAAATTATTATTCGTAATAAACGAAATACCGAGGCTAAAGGATCATACTTGAAAGGAGTACTGTTAAAAGTATATAATAAACATCATACGTAAGTGTATTTATCTTAAACTTTTAAACGAGTTTTATTACAAGATAACTGGAGCTTTGTTAAACAAGCTTAGGAGAAATAAGAAATTGTATGAAACTCTTATTGGTGTAGTTCCATCATACGAATAAATTATTATTCGTAATGAATACGAAGGCTAAAGTATCATGCATGAAAGAAGTACCCTTAAAAGTAAATAACAAACTTCATCCGTTACAATATTTATCTTAAAGTATCAAACGAGTTTTTTTACATGATAAACGGAGTTCGGTTAAACAAAACTTCTGAGATATAAGAAATTGTATGAAACTCTTATGAGTGTGGTTCCATCCTACGAAGTAAAATATTGTTCGTCATAAACCAAATACCGAGGCTAAAATATTATGCATGAACGGAGTACCGTTAAAAGTATCTAATAAATTTCACAACAAAGAGTATTCAGCATAAACTTTTAAACTAGTTTCATTACAAGATAACCGGAGCTTTGTTTAACAAACTTATGAGATATAAGATATTATATGAAACTCTTACGGGTGTGGTTCCATCCGACGAAGTAAATTATTATTCGTAATAAACCAAATACGAAGGCTAAAGGATCATACTTGAAAGGAGTACTGTTAAAAGTATATAATAAACATCATACGTAAGTGTATTTATCTTAAACTTTTAAACGAGTTTTATTACAAGATAACTGGAGCTTTGTTAAACAAGCTTAGGAGAAATAAGAAATTGTATGAAACTCTTATTGGTGTAGTTCCATCATACGAATAAATTATTATTCGTAATGAATACGAAGACTAAAGTATCATGCATGAAAGAAGTACCCTTAAAAGTAAATAACAAACTTCATCCGTTACAATATTTATCTTAAAGTATCAAACGAGTTTTTTTACATGATAAACGGAGTTCGGTTAAACAAAACTTCCGAGATATAAGAAATTGTATGAAACTCTTATGAGTGTGGTTCCATCCTACGAAGTAAAATATTGTTCGTCATAAACCAAATACCGAGGCTAAAATATTATGCATGAACGGAGTACCGTTAAAAGTATCTAATAAATTTCACAACAAAGAGTATTCAGCATAAACTTTTAAACTAGTTTCATTACAAGATAACCGGAGCTCTGTTTAACAAACTTATGAGATATAAGATATTATATGAAACTCTTACGGGTGTGGTTCCATCCGACGAACTAAATTATTATTCGTAATAAACGAAATACCGAGGCTAAAGTATCATACTTGAAAGGAGTACTGTTAAAAGTATATAATAAACATCATACGTAAGTGTATTTATCTTAAACTTTTAAACGAGTTTTATTACAAGATAACTGGAGCTTTGTTAAACAAGCTTAGGAGAAATAAGAAATTGTATGAAACTCTTATTGGTGTAGTTCCATCATACGAATAAATTATTATTCGTAATGAATACGAAGGCTAAAGTATCATGCATGAAAGAAGTACCCTTAAAAGTAAATAACAAACTTCATCCGTTACAATATTTATCTTAAAGTATCAAACGAGTTTTTTTACATGATAAACGGAGTTCGGTTAAACAAAACTTCCGAGATATAAGAAATTGTATGAAACTCTTATGAGTGTGGTTCTATCCTACGAAGTAAAATATTGTTCGTCATAAACCAAATACCGAGGCTAAAATATTATGCATGAATGGAGTACCGTTAAAATTATCTAATAAATTTCACAACAAAGAGTATTCAGCATAAACTTTTAAACTAGTTTCATTACAGGATAACCGGAGCTCTGTTTAACAACTTATGAGATATAAGAAATTATATGAAACTCTTACGGGTGTGGTTCCATCCGACGAACTAAATTATTATTCGTAATAAACGAAATACCGAGGCTAAAGGATCATACATGAAAGGAGTACCGTTAAAAGTATATAATAAACATCATACGTAAGTGTATTTAGCTTAAAGTTTTAAACGAGTTTTATTACAAGATAACTGGAGCTTTGTTAAACAAGCTTAGGAGAAATTAGAAATTGTATGAAACTCTTATTGGTGTAGTTCCATCATACGAATAAATTATTATTCGTAATGAATACGAAGGCTAAAGTATCATGCATGAAAGAAGTACCCTTAAAAGTAAATAACAAACTTCATCCGTTACAATATTTATCTTAAAGTATCAAACGAGTTTTTTTACATGATAAACGGAGTTCGGTTAAACAAAACTTCCGAGATATAAGAAATTGTATGAAACTCTTATGAGTGTGGTTCCATCCTACGAAGTAAAATATTGTTCGTCATAAACCAAATACCGAGGCTAAAATATTATGCATGAACGGAGTACCGTTAAAAGTATCTAATAAATTTCACAACAAAGAGTATTCAGCATAAACTTTTAAACTAGTTTCATTACAAGATAACCGGAGCTCTGTTTAACAAACTTATGAGATATAAGATATTATATGAAACTCTTACGGGTGTGGTTCCATCCGACGAACTAAATTATTATTCGTAATAAACGAAATACCGAGGCTAAAGTATCATACATGAAAGGAGTACTGTTAAAAGTATATAATAAACATCATACGTAAGTGTATTTATCTTAAAGTTTTAAACGAGTTTTATTACAAGAAAACTGGAGCTTTGTTAAACAAGCTTAGGAGAAATAAGAAATTGTATGAAACTCTTATTGGTGTAGTTCCATCATACGAATAAATTATTATTCGTAATGAATACGAAGGCTAAAGTATCATGCATGAAAGAAGTACCCTTAAAAGTAAATAACAAACTTCATCCGTTACAATATTTATCTTAAAGTATCAAACGAGTTTTTTTACATGATAAACGGAGTTCGGTTAAACAAAACTTCCGAGATATAAGAAATTGTATGAAACTCTTATGAGTGTGGTTCTATCCTACGAAGTAAAATATTGTTCGTCATAAACCAAATACCGAGGCTAAAATATTATGCATGAATGGAGTACCGTTAAAAGTATCTAATAAATTTCACAACAAAGAATATTCAGCATAAACTTTTAAACTAGTTTCATTACAGGATAACCGGAGCTCTGTTTAACAACTTATGAGATATAAGAAATTATATGAAACTCTTACGGGTGTGGTTCCATCCGACGAACTAAATTATTATTCGTAATAAACGAAATACCGAGGCTAAAGGATCATACATGAAAGGAGTACCGTTAAAAGTATATAATAAACATCATACGTAAGTGTATTTAGCTTAAAGTTTTAAACGAGTTTTATTACAAGATAACTGGAGCTTTGTTAAACAAGCTTAGGAGAAATAAGAAATTGTATGAAACTCTTATTGGTGTAGTTCCATCATACGAATAAATTATTATTCGTAATGAATACGAAGGCTAAAGTATCATGCATGAAAGAAGTACCCTTAAAAGTAAATAACAAACTTCATCCGTTACAATATTTATCTTAAAGTATCAAACGAGTTTTTTTACATGATAAACGGATATCGGTTAAACAAAACTTCCGAGATATAAGAAATTGTATGATACTCTTATGAGTGTGGTTCCATCCTACGAAGTAAAATATTGTTCGTCATAAACCAAATACCGAGGATAAAATATTATGCATGAATGGAGTACCGTTAAAAGTATCTAATAAATTTCACAACAAAGAGTATTCAGCATAAACTTTTAAACTAGTTTCATTACAGGATAACCGGAGCTCTGTTTAACAACTTATGAGATATAAGAAATTATATGAAACTGTTACGGGTGTTGTTCCATCCGACGAACTAAATTATTATTCGTAATAAACGAAATACCGAGGCTAAAGGATCATACATGAAAGGAGTACCGTTAAAAGTATATAATAAACATCATACGTAAGTGTATTTAGCTTAAAGTTTTAAACGAGTTTTATTACAAGATAACTGAAGCTTTGTTAAACAAGCTTAGGAGAAATAAGAAATTGTATGAAACTCTTATTGGTGTAGTTCCATCATACGAATAAATTATTATTCGTAATGAATACGAAGGCTAAAGTATCATGCATGAAAGAAGTACCCTTAAAAGTAAATAACAAACTTCATCCGTTACAATATTTATCTTAAAGTATCAAACGAGTTTTTTTACATGATAAACGGAGTTCGGTTAAACAAAACTTCCGAGATATAAGAAATTGTATGAAACTCTTATGAGTGTGGTTCCATCCTACGAAGTAAAATATTGTTCGTCATAAACCAAATACCGAGGCTAAAATATTATGCATGAACGGAGTACCGTTAAAAGTATCTAATAAATTTCACAACAAAGAGTATTCAGCATAAACTTTTAAACTAGTTTCATTACAAGATAACCGGAGCTCTGTTTAACAAACTTATGAGATATAAGATATTATATGAAACTCTTACGGGTGTGGTTCCATCCGACGAACTAAATTATTATTCGTAATAAACGAAATACCGAGGCTAAAGGATCATACATGAAAGGAGTACCGTTAAAAGTATATAATAAACATCATACGTAAGTGTATTTAGCTTAAAGTTTTAAACGAGTTTAATTACAAGATAACTGGAGCTTTGTTAAACAAGCTTAGGAGAAATAAGAAATTGTATGAAACTCTTATTGGTGTAGTTCCATCATACGAATAAATTATTATTCGTAATGAATACGAAGGCTAAAGTATCATGCATGAAAGAAGTACCCTTAAAAGTAAATAACAAACTTCATCCGTTACAATATTTATCTTAAAGTATCAAACGAGTTTTTTTACATGATAAAAGGAGTTCGGTTAAACAAAACTTCCGAGATATAAGAAATTGTATGATACTCTTATGAGTGTGGTTCTATCCTACGAAGTAAAATATTGTTCGTCATAAACCAAATACCGAGGATAAAATATTATGCATGAATGGAGTACCGTTAAAAGTATCTAATAAATTTCACAACAAAGAGTATTCAGCATAAACTTTTAAACTAGTTTCATTACAGGATAACCGGAGCTCTGTTTAACAACTTATGAGATATAAGAAATTATATGAAACTGTTACGGGTGTTGTTCCATCCGACGAACTAAATTATTATTCGTAATAAACGAAATACCGAGGCTAAAGGAACATACATGAAAGGAGTACCGTTAAAAGTATATAATAAACATCATACGTAAGTGTATTTAGCTTAAAGTTTTAAACGAGTTTTATTACAAGATAACTGAAGCTTTGTTAAACAAGCTTAGGAGAAATAAGAAATTGTATGAAACTCTTATTGGTGTAGTTCCATCATACGAATAAATTATTATTCGTAATGAATACGAAGGCTAAAGTATCATGCATGAAAGAAGTACCCTTAAAAGTAAATAACAAACTTCATCCGTTACAATATTTATCTTAAAGTATCAAACGAGTTTTTTTACATGATAAACGGAGTTCGGTTAAACAAAACTTCCGAGATATAAGAAATTGTATGAAACTCTTATGAGTGTGGTTCCATCCTACGAAGTAAAATATTGTTCGTCATAAACCAAATACCGAGGCTAAAATATTATGCATGAACGGAGTACCGTTAAAAGTATCTAATAAATTTCACAACAAAGAGTATTCAGCATAAACTTTTAAACTAGTTTCATTACAAGATAACCGGAGCTCTGTTTAACAAACTTATGAGATATAAGATATTATATGAAACTCTTACGGGTGTGGTTCCATCCGACGAACTAAATTATTATTCGTAATAAACGAAATACCGAGGCTAAAGGATCATACATGAAAGGAGTACCGTTAAAAGTATATAATAAACATCATACGTAAGTGTATTTAGCTTAAAGTTTTAAACGAGTTTTATTACAAGATAACTGGAGCTTTGTTAAACAAGCTTAGGAGAAATAAGAAATTGTATGAAACTCTTATTGGTGTAGTTCCATCATACGAATAAATTATTATTCGTAATGAATACGAAGGCTAAAGTATCATGCATGAAAGAAGTACCCTTAAAAGTAAATAACAAACTTCATCCGTTACAATATTTATCTTAAAGTATCAAACGAGTTTTTTTACATGATAAACGGAGTTCAGTTAAACAAAACTTCCGAGATATAAGAAATTGTATGAAACTCTTTTGAGTGTGGTTCCATCCTACGAAGTAAAATATTGTTCGTCATAAACCAAATACCGAGGCTAAAATATTATGCATGAACGGAGTACCGTTAAAAGTATCTAATAAATTTCACAACAAAGAGTATTCAGCATAAACTTTTAAACTAGTTTCATTACAAGATAACCGGAGCTCTGTTTAACAAACTTATGAGATATAAGATATTATATGAAACTCTTACGGGTGTGGTTCCATCCGACGAACTAAATTATTATTCGTAATAAACGAAATACCGAGGCTAAAGGATCATACATGAAAGGAGTACTGTTAAAAGTATATAATAAACATCATACGTAAGTGTATTTAGCTTAAAGTTTTAAACGAGTTTTATTACAAGATAACTGGAGCTTTGTTAAACAAGCTTAGGAGAAATAAGAAATTGTATGAAACTCTTATTGGTGTAGTTCCATCATACGAATAAATTATTATTCGTAATGAATACGAAGGCTAAAGTATCATGCATGAAAGAAGTACCCTTAAAAGTAAATAACAAACTTCATCCGTTACAATATTTATCTTAAAGTATCAAACGAGTTTTTTTACATGATAAACGGAGTTCGGTTAAACAAAACTTCCGAGATATAAGAAATTGTATGAAACTCTTATGAGTGTGGTTCCATCCTACGAAGTAAAATATTGTTCGTCATAAACCAAATACCGAGGCTAAAATATTATGCATGAATGGAGTACCGTTAAAAGTATCTAATAAATTTCACAACAAAGAGTATTCAGCATAAACTTTTAAACTAGTTTCATTACTAACCGGAGCTCTGTTTAACAAACTTATGAGATATAAGAAATTATATGAAACTGTTACGGGTGTGGTTCCATCCGACGAACTAAATTATTATTCGTAATAAACGAAATACCGAGGCTAAAGGATCATACATGAAAGGAGTACCGTTAAAAGTATATAATAAACATCATACGTAAGTGTATTTAGCTTAAAGTTTTAAACGAGTTTTATTACAAGATAACTGGAGCTTTGTTAAACAAGCTTAGGAGAAATAAGAAATTGTATGAAACTCTTATTGGTGTAGTTCCATCATACGAATAAATTATTATTCGTAATGAATACGAAGGCTAAAGTATCATGCATGAAAGAAGTACCCTTAAAAGTAAATAACAAACTTCATCCGTTACAATATTTATCTTGAAGTATTAAACGAGTTTTTTTACATGATAAACGGAGTTCGGTTAAACAAAACTTCCGAGATATAAGAAATTGTATGAAACTCTTATGAGTGTGGTTCCATCCTACGAAGTAAAATATTGTTCGTCATAAACCAAATACCGAGGCTAAAATATTATGCATGAATGGAGTACCGTTAAAAGTATCTAATAAATTTCACAACAAAGAGTATTCAGCATAAACTTTTAAACTAGTTTCATTACAGGATAACCGGAGCTCTGTTTAACAACTTATGAGATATAAGAAATTATATGAAACTGTTACGGGTGTTGTTCCATCCGACGAACTAAATTATTATTCGTAATAAACGAAATAACGAGGCTAAAGGATCATACATGAAAGGAGTACCGTTAAAAGTATATAATAAACATCATACGTAAGTGTATTTAGCTTAAAGTTTTAAACGAGTTTTATTACAAGATAACTGAAGCTTTGTTAAACAAGCTTAGGAGAAATAAGAAATTGTATGAAACTCTTATTGGTGTAGTTCCATCATACGAATAAATTATTATTCGTAATGAATACGAAGGCTAAAGTATCATGCATGAAAGAAGTACCCTTAAAAGTAAATAACAAACTTCATCCGTTACAATATTTATCTTAAAGTATCAAACGAGTTTTTTTACATGATAAACGGAGTTCGGTTAAACAAAACTTCCGAGATATAAGAAATTGTATGAAACTCTTATGAGTGTGGTTCCATCCTACAAAGTAAAATATTGTTCGTCATAAACCAAATACCGAGGCTAAAATATTATGCATGAACGGAGTACCGTTAAAAGTATCTAATAAATTTCACAACAAAGAGTATTCAGCATAAACTTTTAAACTAGTTTCATTACAAGATAACCGGAGCTCTGTTTAACAAACTTATGAGATATAAGATATTATATGAAACTCTTACGGGTGTGGTTCCATCCGACGAACTAAATTATTATTCGTAATAAACGAAATACCGAGGCTAAAGGATCATACTTTAAAGGAGTACTGTTAAAAGTATATAATAAACATCATACGTAAGTGTATTTATCTTAAACTTTTAAACGAGTTTTATTACAAGATAACTGGAGCTTTGTTAAACAAGCTTAGGAGAAATAAGAAATTGTATGAAACTCTTATTGGTGTAGTTCCATCATACGAATAAATTATTATTCGTAATGAATACGAAGGCTAAAGTATCATGCATGAAAGAAGTACCCTTAAAAGTAAATAACAAACTTCATCCGTTACAATATTTATCTTAAAGTATCAAACGAGTTTTTTTACATGATAAACGGAGTTCGGTTAAACAAAACTTCCGAGATATAAGAAATTGTATGAAACTCTTATGAGTGTGGTTCCATCCTACGAAGTAAAATATTGTTCGTCATAAACCAAATACCGAGGCTAAAATATTATGCATGAACGGAGTACCGTTAAAAGTATCTAATAAATTTCACAACAAAGAGTATTCAGCATAAACTTTTAAACTAGTTTCATTACAAGATAACCGGAGCTCTGTTTAACAAACTTATGAGATATAAGATATTATATGAAACTCTTACGGGTGTGGTTCCATCCGACGAACTAAATTATTATTCGTAATAAACGAAATACCGAGGCTAAAGGATCATACATGAAAGGAGTACCGTTAAAAGTATATAATAAACATCATACGTAAGTGTATTTAGCTTAAAGTTTTAAACGAGTTTTATTACAAGATAACTGGAGCTTTGTTAAACAAGCTTAGGAGAAATAAGAAATTGTATGAAACTCTTATTGGTGTAGTTCCATCATACGAATAAATTATTATTCGTAATGAATACGAAGGCTAAAGTATCATGCATGAAAGAAGTACCCTTAAAAGTAAATAACAAACTTCATCCGTTACAATATTTATCTTAAAGTATCAAACGAGTTTTTTTACATGATAAACGGAGTTCGGTTAAACAAAACTTCCGAGATATAAGAAATTGTATGAAACTCTTATGAGTGTGGTTCCATCCTACGAAGTAAAATATTGTTCGTCATAAACCAAATACCGAGGCTAAAATATTATGCATGAATGGAGTACCGTTAAAAGTATCTAATAAATTTCACAACAAAGAGTATTCAGCATAAACTTTTAAACTAGTTTCATTACTAACCGGAGCTCTGTTTAACAAACTTATGAGATATAAGAAATTATATGAAACTCTTACGGGTGTGGTTCCATCCGACGAACTAAATTATTATTCGTAATAAACGAAATACCGAGGCTAAAGTATCATACATGAAAGGAGTACCGTTAAAAGTATATAATAAACATCATACGTAAGTGTATTTAGCTTAAAGTTTTAAACGAGTTTTATTACAAGATAACTGGAGCTTTGTTAAACAAGCTTAGGAGAAATAAGAAATTGTATGAAACTCTTATTGGTGTAGTTCCATCATACGAATAAATTATTATTCGTAATGAATACGAAGGCTAAAGTATCATGCATGAAAGAAGTACCCTTAAAAGTAAATAACAAACTTCATCCGTTACAATATTTATCTTGAAGTTTTAAACGAGTTTTTTTACATGATAAACGGAGTTCGGTTAAACAAAACTTCCGAGATATAAGAAATTGTATGAAACTCTTATGAGTGTGGTTCCATCCTACGAAGTAAAATATTGTTCGTCATAAACCAAATACCGAGGCTAAAATATTATGCATGAACGGAGTACCGTTAAAAGTATCTAATAAATTTCACAACAAAGAGTATTCAGCATAAACTTTTAAACTAGTTTCATTACAAGATAACCGGAGCTCTGTTTAACAAACTTATGAGATATAAGATATTATATGAAACTCTTACGGGTGTGGTTCCATCCGACGAACTAAATTATTATTCGTAATAAACGAAATACCGAGGCTAAAGGATCATACATGAAAGGAGTACCGTTAAAAGTATATAATAAACATCATACGTAAGTGTATTTAGCTTAATGTTTTAAACGAGTTTTATTACAAGATAACTGGAGCTTTGTTAAACAAGCTTAGGAGAAATAAGAAATTGTATGAAACTCTTATTGGTGTAGTTCCATCATACGAATAAATTATTATTCGTAATGAATACGAAGGCTAAAGTATCATGCATGAAAGAAGTACCCTTAAAAGTAAATAACAAACTTCATCCGTTACAATATTTATCTTAAAGTATCAAACGAGTTTTTTTACATGATAAACGGAGTTCGGTTAAACAAAACTTTCGAGATATAAGAAATTGTATGAAACTCTTATGAGTGTGGTTCCATCCTACGAAGTAAAATATTGTTCGTCATAAACCAAATACCGAGGCTAAAATATTATGCATGAATGGAGTACCGTTAAAAGTATCTAATAAATTTCACAACAAAGAGTATTCAGCATAAACTTTTAAACTAGTTTCATTACTAACCGGAGCTCTGTTTAACAAACTTATGAGATATAAGAAATTATATGAAACTCTTACGGGTGTGGTTCCATCCGACGAACTAAATTATTATTCGTAATAAACGAAATACCGAGGCTAAAGGATCATACATGAAAGGAGTACCGTTAAAAGTATATAATAAACATCATACGTAAGTGTATTTAGCTTAAAGTTTTAAACGAGTTTTATTACAAGATAACTGGAGCTTTGTTAAACAAGCTTAGGAGAAATAAGAAATTGTATGAAACTCTTATTGGTGTAGTTCCATCATACGAATAAATTATTATTCGTAATGAATACGAAGGCTAAAGTATCATGCATGAAAGAAGTACCCTTAAAAGTAAATAACAAACTTCATCCGTTACAATATTTATCTTGAAGTATCAAACGAGTTTTTTTACATGATAAACGGAGTTCGGTTAAACAAAACTTCCGAGATATAAGAAATTGTATGAAACTCTTATGAGTGTGGTTCCATCCTACGAAGTAAGATATTGTTCGTCATAAACCAAATACCGAGGCTAAAATATTATGCTTGAATGGAGTACAGTTAAAAGTATCTAATAAATTTCACAACAAAGAGTATTCAGCATAAACTTTTAAACTAGTTTCATTACAGGATAACCGGAGCTCTGTTTAACAAACTTATGAGATATAAGAAATTATATGAAACTCTTACGGGTGTGGTTCTATCCGACGAACTGAATTATTATTCGTAATAAACGAAATACCGAGGCTAAAGTATCATACATGAAAGGAGTACCGTTAAAAGTATATACTAAACATCATACGTAAGTGTATTTAGCTTAACTTTTAAACGAGTTTTATTACAAGATAACCGGAGTTTTGTTAAACAAACTTAGGAGACATAAGAAATTGTATGAAACTCTTATTGGTGTAGTTCCATCATACGAATAAATTATTATTCGTAATGAACAAAATACGAAGGCTAAAGTATCATGCATGAAAGGAGTACCCTTAAAAGTAAATAACAAACTTCATCCGTTACAATATTTATCTTAAAGTATCAAACGAGTTTTTTTACATGATAAACGGAGTTCGGTTAAACAAAACTTCCGAGATATAAGAAGTTGTATGAAACTCTTATGAGTGTGGTTCCATCCTACGAAGTAAAATATTGTTCGTCATAAACCAAATACCGAGGCTAAAATATTATGCTTGAATGGAGTACAGTTAAAAGTATCTAATAAATTTCACAACAAAGAGTATTCAGCATAAACTTTTAAACTAGTTTCATTACAAGATAACCGGAGCTCTGTTTAACAAACTTATGAGATATAAGATATTATATGAAACTCTTACGGGTGTGGTTCCATCCGACGAACTAAATTATTATTCGTAATAAACGAAATACCGAGGCTAAAGTATCATACATGAAAGGAGTACTGTTAAAAGTATATAATAAACATCATACGTAAGTGTATTTAGCTTAAACTTTTAAACGAGTTTTATTACAAGATAACTGGAGCTTTGTTAAACAAGCTTAGGAGAAATAAGAAATTGTATGAAACTCTTATTGGTGTAGTTCCATCATACGAATAAATTATTATTCGTAATGAATACGAAGGCTAAAGTATCATGCATGAAAGAAGTACCCTTAAAAGTAAATAACAAACTTCATCCGTTACAATATTTATCTTAAAGTATCAAACGAGTTTTTTTACATGATAAACGGAGTTCGGTTAAACAAAACTTCCGAGATATAAGAAATTGTATGAAACTCTTATGAGTGTGGTTCCATCCTACGAAGTAAAATATTGTTCGTCATAAACCAAATACCGAGGCTAAAATATTATGCATGAATGGAGTACCGTTAAAAGTATCTAATAAATTTCACAACAAAGAGTATTCAGCATAAACTTTTAAACTAGTTTCATTACTGACCGGAGCTCTGTTTAACAAACTTATGAGATATAAGAAATTATATGAAACTCTTACGGGTGTGGTTCCATCCGACGAACTAAATTATTATTCGTAATAAACGAAATACCGAGGCTAAAGGATCATACATGAAAGGAGTACCGTTAAAAGTATATAATAAACATCATACGTAAGTGTATTTAGCTTAAAGTTTTAAACGAGTTTTATTACAAGATAACTGGAGCTTTGTTAAACAAGCTTAGGAGAAATAAGAAATTGTATGAAACTCTTATTGGTGTAGTTCCATCATACGAATAAATTATTATTCGTAATGAATACGAAGGCTAAAGTATCATGCATGAAAGAAGTACCCTTAAAAGTAAATAACAAACTTCATCCGTTACAATATTTATCTTGAAGTATTAAACGAGTTTTTTTACATGATAAACGGAGTTCGGTTAAACAAAACTTCCGAGATATAAGAAATTGTATGAAACTCTTATGAGTGTGGTTCCATCCTACGAAGTAAAATATTGTTCGTCATAAACCAAATACCGAGGCTAAAATATTATGCATGAACGGAGTACCGTTAAAAGTATCTAATAAATTTCACAACAAAGAGTATTCAGCATAAACTTTTAAACTAGTTTCATTACAAGATAACCGGAGCTCTGTTTAACAAACTTATGAGATATAAGATATTATATGAAACTCTTACGGGTGTGGTTCCATCCGACGAACTAAATTATTATTCGTAATAAACGAAATACCGAGGCTAAAGGATCATACATGAAAGGAGTACCGTTAAAAGTATATAATAAACATCATACGTAAGTGTATTTAGCTTAAAGTTTTAAACGAGTTTTATTACAAGATAACTGGAGCTTTGTTAAACAAGCTTAGGAGAAATAAGAAATTGTATGAAACTCTTATTGGTGTAGTTCCATCATACGAATAAATTATTATTCGTAATGAATACGAAGGCTAAAGTATCATGCATGAAAGAAGTACCCTTAAAAGTAAATAACAAACTTCATCCGTTACAATATTTATCTTAAAGTATCAAACGAGTTTTTTTACATGATAAACGGAGTTCGGTTAAACAAAACTTTCGAGATATAAGAAATTGTATGAAACTCTTATGAGTGTGGTTCCATCCTACGAAGTAAAATATTGTTCGTCATAAACCAAATACCGAGGCTAAAATATTATGCATGAATGGAGTACCGTTAAAAGTATCTAATAAATTTCACAACAAAGAGTATTCAGCATAAACTTTTAAACTAGTTTCATTACTAACCGGAGCTCTGTTTAAAAAACTTATGAGATATAAGAAATTATATGAAACTCTTACGGGTGTGGTTCCATCCGACGAACTAAATTATTATTCGTAATAAACGAAATACCGAGGCTAAAGGATCATACATGAAAGGAGTACCGTTAAAAGTATATAATAAACATCATACGTAAGTGTATTTAGCTTAAAGTTTTAAACGAGTTTTATTACAAGATAACTGGAGCTTTGTTAAACAAGCTTAGGAGAAATAAGAAATTGTATGAAACTCTTATTGGTGTAGTTCCATCATACGAATAAATTATTATTCGTAATGAATACGAAGGCTAAAGTATCATGCATGAAAGAAGTACCCTTAAAAGTAAATAACAAACTTCATCCGTTACAATATTTATCTTGAAGTATTAAACGAGTTTTTTTACATGATAAACGGAGTTCGGTTAAACAAAACTTCCGAGATATAAGAAATTGTATGAAACTCTTATGAGTGTGGTTCCATCCTACGAAGTAAAATATTGTTCGTCATAAACCAAATACCGAGGCTAAAATATTATGCATGAACGGAGTACCGTTAAAAGTATCTAATAAATTTCACAACAAAGAGTATTCAGCATAAACTTTTAAACTAGTTTCATTACAAGATAACCGGAGCTCTGTTTAACAAACTTATGAGATATAAGATATTATATGAAACTCTTACGGGTGTGGTTCCATCCGACGAACTAAATTATTATTCGTAATAAACGAAATACCGAGGCTAAAGGATCATACATGAAAGGAGTACCGTTAAAAGTATATAATAAACATCATACGTAAGTGTATTTAGCTTAAAGTTTTAAACGAGTTTTATTACAAGATAACTGGAGCTTTGTTAAACAAGCTTAGGAGAAATAAGAAATTGTATGAAACTCTTATTGGTGTAGTTCCATCATACGAATAAATTATTATTCGTAATGAATACGAAGGCTAAAGTATCATGCATGAAAGAAGTACCCTTAAAAGTAAATAACAAACTTCATCCGTTACAATATTTATCTTAAAGTATCAAACGAGTTTTTTTACATGATAAACGGAGTTCGGTTAAACAAAACTTTCGAGATATAAGAAATTGTATGAAACTCTTATGAGTGTGGTTCCATCCTACGAAGTAAAATATTGTTCGTCATAAACCAAATACCGAGGCTAAAATATTATGCATGAATGGAGTACCGTTAAAAGTATCTAATAAATTTCACAACAAAGAGTATTCAGCATAAACTTTTAAACTAGTTTCATTACTAACCGGAGCTCTGTTTAACAAACTTATGAGATATAAGAAATTATATGAAACTCTTACGGGTGTGGTTCCATCCGACGAACTAAATTATTATTCGTAATAAACGAAATACCGAGGCTAAAGGATCATACATGAAAGGAGTACCGTTAAAAGTATATAATAAACATCATACGTAAGTGTATTTAGCTTAAAGTTTTAAACGAGTTTTATTACAAGATAACTGGAGCTTTGTTAAACAAGCTTAGGAGAAATAAGAAATTGTATGAAACTCTTATTGGTGTAGTTCCATCATACGAATAAATTATTATTCGTAATGAATACGAAGGCTAAAGTATCATGCATGAAAGAAGTACCCTTAAAAGTAAATAACAAACTTCATCCGTTACAATATTTATCTTGAAGTATTAAACGAGTTTTTTTACATGATAAACGGAGTTCGGTTAAACAAAACTTCCGAGATATAAGAAATTGTATGAAACTCTTATGAGTGTGGTTCCATCCTACGAAGTAAAATATTGTTCGTCATAAACCAAATACCGAGGCTAAAATATTATGCATGAACGGAGTACCGTTAAAAGTATCTAATAAATTTCACAACAAAGAGTATTCAGCATAAACTTTTAAACTAGTTTCATTACAAGATAACCGGAGCTCTGTTTAACAAACTTATGAGATATAAGATATTATATGAAACTCTTACGGGTGTGGTTCCATCCGACGAACTAAATTATTATTCGTAATAAACGAAATACCGAGGCTAAAGGATCATACATGAAAGGAGTACCGTTAAAAGTATATAATAAACATCATACGTAAGTGTATTTAGCTTAAAGTTTTAAACGAGTTTTATTACAAGATAACTGGAGCTTTGTTAAACAAGCTTAGGAGAAATAAGAAATTGTATGAAACTCTTATTGGTGTAGTTCCATCATACGAATAAATTATTATTCGTAATGAATACGAAGGCTAAAGTATCATGCATGAAAGAAGTACCCTTAAAAGTAAATAACAAACTTCATCCGTTACAATATTTATCTTAAAGTATCAAACGAGTTTTTTTACATGATAAACGGAGTT
Organism: Chamaenerion angustifolium; assembly: GCA_946814005.1. Taxonomy (NCBI): domain Eukaryota; kingdom Viridiplantae; phylum Streptophyta; class Magnoliopsida; order Myrtales; family Onagraceae; genus Chamaenerion; species Chamaenerion angustifolium. The sequence continues at coordinate 15,740,274 of OX328277.1, read as the reverse complement.
CGGTTAAACAAAACTTTCGAGATATAAGAAATTGTATGAAACTCTTATGAGTGTGGTTCCATCCTACGAAGTAAAATATTGTTCGTCATAAACCAAATACCGAGGCTAAAATATTATGCATGAATGGAGTACCGTTAAAAGTATCTAATAAATTTCACAACAAAGAGTATTCAGCATAAACTTTTAAACTAGTTTCATTACTAACCGGAGCTCTGTTTAACAAACTTATGAGATATAAGAAATTATATGAAACTCTTACGGGTGTGGTTCCATCCGACGAACTAAATTATTATTCGTAATAAACGAAATACCGAGGCTAAAGGATCATACATGAAAGGAGTACCGTTAAAAGTATATAATAAACATCATACGTAAGTGTATTTAGCTTAAAGTTTTAAACGAGTTTTATTACAAGATAACTGGAGCTTTGTTAAACAAGCTTAGGAGAAATAAGAAATTGTATGAAACTCTTATTGGTGTAGTTCCATCATACGAATAAATTATTATTCGTAATGAATACGAAGGCTAAAGTATCATGCATGAAAGAAGTACCCTTAAAAGTAAATAACAAACTTCATCCGTTACAATATTTATCTTGAAGTATCAAACGAGTTTTTTTACATGATAAACGGAGTTCGGTTAAACAAAACTTCCGAGATATAAGAAATTGTATGAAACTCTTATGAGTGTGGTTCCATCCTACGAAGTAAAATATTGTTCGTCATAAACCAAATACCGAGGCTAAAATATTATGCTTGAATGGAGTACAGTTAAAAGTATCTAATAAATTTCACAACAAAGAGTATTCAGCATAAACTTTTAAACTAGTTTCATTACAGGATAACCGGAGCTCTGTTTAACAAACTTATGAGATATAAGAAATTATATGAAACTCTTATGGGTGTGGTTCTATCCGACGAACTGAATTATTATTCGTAATAAACGAAATACCGAGGCTAAAGTATCATACATGAAAGGAGTACCGTTAAAAGTATATACTAAACATCATACGTAAGTGTATTTAGCTTAACTTTTAAACGAGTTTTATTACAAGATAACCGGAGTTTTGTTAAACAAACTTAGGAGACATAAGAAATTGTATGAAACTCTTATTGGTGTAGTTCCATCATACGAATAAATTATTATTCGTCATAAACCAAATACCGAGGCTAAAATATTATGCTTGAATGGAGTACAGTTAAAAGTATCTAATAAATTTCACAACAAAGAGTATTCAGCATAAACTTTTAAACTAGTTTCATTACAAGATAACCGGAGCTCTGTTTAACAAACTTATGAGATATAAGATATTATATGAAACTCTTACGGGTGTGGTTCCATCCGACGAACTAAATTATTATTCGTAATAAACGAAATACCGAGGCTAAAGTATCATACATGAAAGGAGTACTGTTAAAAATATATAATAAACATCATACGTAAGTGTATTTAGCTTAAACTTTTAAACGAGTTTTATTACAAGATAACTGGAGCTTTGTTAAACAAGCTTAGGAGAAATAAGAAATTGTATGAAACTCTTATTGGTGTAGTTCCATCATACGAATAAATTATTATTCGTAATGAACAAAATACGAAGGCTAAAGTATCATGCATGAAAGGAGTACCCTTAAAAGTAAATAACAAACTTCATCCGTTAAAATATTTATCTTAAAGTATCAAACGAGTTTTTTTACATGATAAACGGAGTTCGGTTAAACAAAACTTCCGAGATATAAGAAATCGTATGAAACTCTTATGAGTGTGGTTCCAACCTACGAAGTAAAATATTGTTCGTCATAAACCAAATACCGAGGCTAAAATATTATGCATGAATGGAGTACCGTTAAAAGTATATAATAAATTTCACAACAAAGAGTATTCAGCATAAACTTTTAAACTAGTTTCATTACAAGATAACCGGAGCTCTGTTTAACAAACTTATGAGATATAAGATATTATATGAAACTCTTACGGGTGTGGTTCCATCCGACGAACTAAATTATTATTCGTAATAAACGAAATACCGAGGCTAAAGGATCATACATGAAAGGAGTACCGTTAAAAGTATATAATAAACATCATACGTAAGTGTATTTAGCTTAAAGTTTTAAACGAGTTTTATTACAAGATAACTGGAGCTTTGTTAAACAAGCTTAGGAGAAATAAGAAATTGTATGAAACTCTTATTGGTGTAGTTCCATCATACGAATAAATTATTATTCGTAATGAATACGAAGGCTAAAGTATCATGCATGAAAGAAGTACCCTTAAAAGTAAATAACAAACTTCATCCGTTACAATATTTATCTTAAAGTATCAAACGAGTTTTTTTACATGATAAACGGAGTTCGGTTAAACAAAACTTCCGAGATATAAGAAATTGTATGAAACTCTTATGAGTGTGGTTCCATCCTACGAAGTAAAATATTGTTCGTCATAAACCAAATACCGAGGCTAAAATATTATGCATGAATGGAGTACCGTTAAAAGTATCTAATAAATTTCACAACAAAGAGTATTCAGCATAAACTTTTAAACTAGTTTCATTACTAACCGGAGCTCTGTTTAACAAACTTATGAGATATAAGAAATTATATGAAACTCTTACGGGTGTGGTTCCATCCGACGAACTAAATTATTATTCGTAATAAACGAAATACCGAGGCTAAAGTATCATACATGAAAGGAGTACCGTTAAAAGTATATAATAAACATCATACGTAAGTGTATTTAGCTTAAAGTTTTAAACGAGTTTTATTACAAGATAACTGGAGCTTTGTTAAACAAGCTTAGGAGAAATAAGAAATTGTATGAAACTCTTATTGGTGTAGTTCCATCATACGAATAAATTATTATTCGTAATGAATACGAAGGCTAAAGTATCATGCATGAAAGAAGTACCCTTAAAAGTAAATAACAAACTTCATCCGTTACAATATTTATCTTGAAGTATCAAACGAGTTTTTTTACATGATAAACGGAGTTCGGTTAAACAAAACTTCCGAGATATAAGAAATTGTATGAAACTCTTATGAGTGTGGTTCCATCCTACGAAGTAAAATATTGTTCGTCATAAACCAAATACCGAGGCTAAAATATTATGCTTGAATGGAGTATAGTTAAAAGTATCTAATAAATTTCACAACAAAGAGTATTCAGCATAAACTTTTAAACTAGTTTCATTACTAACCGGAGCTCTGTTTAACAAACTTATGAGATATAAGAAATTATATGAAACTCTTATGGGTGTGGTTCTATCCGACGAACTGAATTATTATTCGTAATAAACGAAATACCGAGGCTAAAGTATCATACATGAAAGGAGTACCGTTAAAAGTATATACTAAACATCATACGTAAGTGTATTTAGCTTAAACTTTTAAACGAGTTTTATTACAAGATAACTGGAGCTTTGTTAAACAAGCTTAGGAGAAATAAGAAATTGTATGAAACTCTTATTGGTGTAGTTCCATCATACGAATAAATTATTATTCGTAATGAACAAAATACGAAGGCTAAAGTATCATGCATGAAAGGAGTACCCTTAAAAGTAAATAACAAACTTCATCCGTTACAATATTTATCTTAAAGTATCAAACGAGTTTTTTTACATGATAAACGGAGTTCGGTTAAACAAAACTTCCGAGATATAAGAAATTGTATGAAACTCTTATGAGTGTGGTTCCATCCTACGAAGTAAAATATTGTTCGTCATAAACCGAATACCGAGGCTAAAATATTATGCATGAATGGAGTACCGTTAAAAGTATATAATAAACTTCACACGTAAGAGTATTCAGCATAAACTTTTAAACTAGTTTCATTACAAGATAACCGGGGCTCTGTTTAACAAACTTATGAGATATAAGAAATTATATGAAACTCTTACGGGTGTGGTTCCATCCGACGAACTAAATTATTATTCGTAATAAACAAAATACCGAGGCTAAAGTATCATACATGAAAGGAGTACCGTTAAAAGTATATAATAAACATCATACGTAAGTGTATTTAGCTTAACTTTTAAACGAGTTTTATTACAAGATAACCGGAGCTTTGTTAAACAAGCTTAGGAGAAATAAGAAATTGTATGAAACTCTTATTGGTGTAGTTCCATCATACGAATAAATTATTATTCGTAATGAACAAAATACGAAGGCTAAAGTATCATGCATGAAAGGAGTACCCTTAAAAGTAAATAACAAACTTCATCCGTTACAATATTTATCTTAAAGTATCAAACGAGTTTTTTTACATGATAAACGGAGTTCGGTTAAACAAAACTTCCGAGATATAAGAAATCGTATGAAACTCTTATGAGTGTGGTTCCATCCTACGAAGTAAAATATTGTTCGTCATAAACCAAATACCGAGGCTAAAATATTATGCATGAATGGAGTACCGTTAAAAGTATATAATAAATTTCACAACAAAGAGTATTCAGCATAAACTTTTAAATTAGTTTCATTACAAGATAACCGGAGCTCTGTTTAACAAACTTATGAGATATAAGATATTATATGAAACTCTTACGGGTGTGGTTCCATCCGACGAACTAAATTATTATTCGTAATAAACGAAATACCGAGGCTAAAGGATCATACATGAAAGGAGTACCGTTAAAAGTATATAATAAACATCATACGTAAGTGTATTTAGCTTAAAGTTTTAAACGAGTTTTATTACAAGATAACTGAAGCTTTGTTAAACAAGCTTAGGAGAAATAAGAAATTGTATGAAACTCTTATTGGTGTAGTTCCATCATACGAATAAATTATTATTCGTAATGAATACGAAGGCTAAAGTATCATGCATGAAAGAAGTACCCTTAAAAGTAAATAACAAACTTCATCCGTTACAATATTTATCTTAAAGTATCAAACGAGTTTTTTTACATGATAAACGGAGTTCGGTTAAACAAAACTTCCGAGATATAAGAAATTGTATGAAACTCTTATGAGTGTGGTTCCATCCTACGAAGTAAAATATTGTTCGTCATAAACCAAATACCGAGGCTAAAATATTATGCATGAACGGAGTACCGTTAAAAGTATCTAATAAATTTCACAACAAAGAGTATTCAGCATAAACTTTTAAACTAGTTTCATTACTAACCGGAGCTCTGTTTAACAAACTTATGAGATATAAGAAATTATATGAAACTCTTACGGGTGTGGTTCCATCCGACGAACTAAATTATTATTCGTAATAAACGAAATACCGAGGCTAAAGGATCATACATGAAAGGAGTACCGTTAAAAGTATATAATAAACATCATACGTAAGTGTATTTAGCTTAAAGTTTTAAACGAGTTTTATTACAAGATAACTGGAGCTTTGTTAAACAAGCTTAGGAGAAATAAGAAATTGTATGAAACTCTTATTGGTGTAGTTCCATCATACGAATAAATTATTATTCGTAATGAATACGAAGGCTAAAGTATCATGCATGAAAGAAGTACCCTTAAAAGTAAATAACAAACTTCATCCGTTACAATATTTATCTTGAAGTATCAAACGAGTTTTTTTACATGATAAACGGAGTTCGGTTAAACAAAACTTCCGAGATATAAGAAATTGTATGAAACTCTTATGAGTGTGGTTCCATCCTACGAAGTAAAATATTGTTCGTCATAAACCAAATACCGAGGCTAAAATATTATGCTTGAATGGAGTACAGTTAAAAGTATCTAATAAATTTCACAACAAAGAGTATTCAGCATAAACTTTTAAACTAGTTTCATTACAGGATAACCGGAGCTCTGTTTAACAAACTTATGAGATATAAGAAATTATATGAAACTCTTACGGGTGTGGTTCCATCCGACGAACTAAATTATTATTCGTAATAAACGAAATACCGAGGCTAAAGGATCATACATGAAAGGAGTACCGTTAAAAGTATATAATAAACATCATACGTAAGTGTATTTAGCTTAAAGTTTTAAACGGGTTTTATTACAAGATAACTGAAGCTTTGTTAAACAAGCTTAGGAGAAATAAGAAATTGTATGAAACTCTTATTGGTGTAGTTCCATCATACGAATAAATTATTATTCGTAATGAATACGAAGGCTAAAGTATCATGCATGAAAGAAGTACCCTTAAAAGTAAATAACAAACTTCATCCGTTACAATATTTATCTTAAAGTATCAAACGAGTTTTTTTACATGATAAACGGAGTTCGGTTAAACAAAACTTCCGAGATATAAGAAATTGTATGAAATTCTTATGAGTGTGGTTCCATCCTACGAAGTAAAATATTGTTCGTCATAAACCAAATACCGAGGCTAAAATATTATGCATGAACGGAGTACCGTTAAAAGTATCTAATAAATTTCACAACAAAGAGTATTCAGCATAAACTTTTAAACTAGTTTCATTACAAGATAACCGGAGCTCTGTTTAACAAACTTATGAGATATAAGATATTATATGAAACTCTTACGGGTGTGGTTCCATCCGACGAACTAAATTATTATTCGTAATAAACGAAATACCGAGGCTAAAGGATCATACATGAAAGGAGTACCGTTAAAAGTATATAATAAACATCATACGTAAGTGTATTTAGCTTAAAGTTTTAAACGAGTTTTATTACAAGATAACTGGAGCTTTGTTAAACAAGCTTAGGAGAAATAAGAAATTGTATGAAACTCTTATTGGTGTAGTTCCATCATACGAACAAATTATTATTCGTAATGAATACGAAGGCTAAAGTATCATGCATGAAAGAAGTACCCTTAAAAGTAAATAACAAACTTCATCCGTTACAATATTTATCTTAAAGTATCAAACGAGTTTTTTTACATGATAAACGGAGTTCGGTTAAACAAAACTTCCGAGATATAAGAAATTGTATGAAACTCTTATGAGTGTGGTTCCATCCTACGAAGTAAAATATTGTTCGTCATAAACCAAATACCGAGGCTAAAATATTATGCATGAACGGAGTACCGTTAAAAGTATCTAATAAATTTCACAACAAAGAGTATTCAGCATAAACTTTTAAACTAGTTTCATTACAAGATAACCGGAGCTCTGTTTAACAAACTTATGAGATATAAGATATTATATGAAACTCTTACGGGTGTGGTTCCATCCGACGAACTAAATTATTATTCGTAATAAACGAAATACTGAGGCTAAAGGATCATACATGAAAGGAGTACCGTTAAAAGTATATAATAAACATCATACGTAAGTGTATTTAGCTTAAAGTTTTAAACGAGTTTTATTACAAGATAACTGGAGCTTTGTTAAACAAGCTTAGGAGAAATAAGAAATTGTATGAAACTCTTATTGGTGTAGTTCAATCATACGAATAAATTATTATTCGTAATGAATACGAAGGCTAAAGTATCATGCATGAAAGAAGTACCCTTAAAAGTAAATAACAAACTTCATCCGTTACAATATTTATCTTAAAGTATCAAACGAGTTTTTTTACATGATAAACGGAGTTCGGTTAAACAAAACTTCCGAGATATAAGAAATTGTATGAAACTCTTATGAGTGTGGTTCCATCCTACGAAGTAAAATATTGTTCGTCATAAACCAAATACCGAGGCTAAAATATTATGCATGAATGGAGTACCGTTAAAAGTATCTAATAAATTTCACAACAAAGAGTATTCAGCATAAACTTTTAAACTAGTTTCATTACAAGATAACCGGAGCTCTGTTTAACAAACTTATGAGATATAAGATATTATATGAAACTCTTACGGGTGTGGTTCCATCCGACGAACTAAATTATTATTCGTAATAAACGAAATACCGAGGCTAAAGTATCATACATGAAAGGAGTACTGTTAAAAGTATATAATAAACATCATACGTAAGTGTATTTAGCTTAAACTTTTAAACGAGTTTTATTACAAGATAACTGGAGCTTTGTTAAACAAGCTTAGGAGAAATAAGAAATTGTATGAAACTCTTATTGGTGTAGTTCCATCATACGAATAAATTATTATTCGTAATGAACAAAATACGAAGGCTAAAGTATCATGCATGAAAGGAGTACCCTTAAAAGTAAATAACAAACTTCATCCGTTACAATATTTATCTTAAAGTATCAAACGAGTTTTTTTACATGATAAACGGAGTTCGGTTAAACAAAACTTCCGAGATATAAGAAATTGTATGAAACTCTTATGAGTGTGGTTCCATCCTACGAAGTAAAATATTGTTCGTCATAAACCAAATACCGAGGCTAAAATATTATGCATGAATGGAGTACCGTTAAAAGTATCTAATAAATTTCACAACAAAGAGTATTCAGCATAAACTTTTAAACTAGTTTCATTACTAACCGGAGCTCTGTTTAACAAACTTATGAGATATAAGAAATTATATGAAACTCTTACGGGTGTGGTTCCATCCGACGAACTAAATTATTATTCGTAATAAACGAAATACCGAGGCTAAAGTATCATACATGAAAGGAGTACCGTTAAAAGTATATAATAAACATCATACGTAAGTGTATTTAGCTTAAAGTTTTAAACGAGTTTTATTACAAGATAACTGGAGCTTTGTTAAACAAGCTTAGGAGAAATAAGAAATTGTATGAAACTCTTATTGGTGTAGTTCCATCATACGAATAAATTATTATTCGTAATGAATACGAAGGCTAAAGTATCATGCATGAAAGAAGTACCCTTAAAAGTAAATAACAAACTTCATCCGTTACAATATTTATCTTAAAGTATCAAACGAGTTTTTTTACATGATAAACGGAGTTCGGTTAAACAAAACTTCCGAGATATAAGAAATTGTATGAAACTCTTATGAGTGTGGTTCCATCCTACGAAGTAAAATATTGTTCGTCATAAACCAAATACCGAGGCTAAAATATTATGCATGAACGGAGTACCGTTAAAAGTATCTAATAAATTTCACAACAAAGAGTATTCAGCATAAACTTTTAAACTAGTTTCATTACAAGATAACCGGAGCTCTGTTTAACAAACTTATGAGATATAAGATATTATATGAAACTCTTACGGGTGTGGTTCCATCCGACGAACTAAATTATTATTCGTAATAAACAAAATACCGAGGCTAAAGGATCATACATGAAAGGAGTACCGTTAAAAGTATATAATAAACATCATACGTAAGTGTATTTAGCTTAAAGTTTTAAACGAGTTTTATTACAAGATAACTGGAGCTTTGTTAAACAAGCTTAGGAGAAATAAGAAATTGTATGAAACTCTTATTGGTGTAGTTCAATCATACGAATAAATTATTATTCGTAATGAATACGAAGGCTAAAGTATCATGCATGAAAGAAGTACCCTTAAAAGTAAATAACAAACTTCATCCGTTACAATATTTATCTTAAAGTATCAAACGAGTTTTTTTACATGATAAACGGAGTTCGGTTAAACAAAACTTCCGAGATATAAGAAATTGTATGAAACTCTTATGAGTGTGGTTCCATCCTACGAAGTAAAATATTGTTCGTCATAAACCAAATACCGAGGCTAAAATATTATGCATGAATGGAGTACCGTTAAAAGTATCTAATAAATTTCACAACAAAGAGTATTCAGCATAAACTTTTAAACTAGTTTCATTACAAGATAACCGGAGCTCTGTTTAACAAACTTATGAGATATAAGATATTATATGAAACTCTTACGGGTGTGGTTCCATCCGACGAACTAAATTATTATTCGTAATAAACGAAATACCGAGGCTAAAGTATCATACATGAAAGGAGTACTGTTAAAAGTATATAATAAACATCATACGTAAGTGTATTTAGCTTAAACTTTTAAACGAGTTTTATTACAAGATAACTGGAGCTTTGTTAAACAAGCTTAGGAGAAATAAGAAATTGTATGAAACTCTTATTGGTGTAGTTCCATCATACGAATAAATTATTATTCGTAATGAATACGAAGGCTAAAGTATCATGCATGAAAGAAGTACCCTTAAAAGTAAATAACAAACTTCATCCGTTACAATATTTATCTTAAAGTATCAAACGAGTTTTTTTACATGATAAACGGAGTTCGGTTAAACAAAACTTCCGAGATATAAGAAATTGTATGAAACTCTTATGAGTGTGGTTCCATCCTACGAAGTAAAATATTGTTCGTCATAAACCAAATACCGAGGCTAAAATATTATGCATGAATGGAGTACCGTTAAAAGTATCTAATAAATTTCACAACAAAGAGTATTCAGCATAAACTTTTAAACTGGTTTCATTACAAGATAACCGGAGCTCTGTTTAACAAACTTATGAGATATACGAAATTATATGAAACTCTTACGGGTGTGGTTCCATCCGACGAACTAAATTATTATTCGTAATAAACGAAATACCGAGGCTAAAGTATCATACATGAAAGGAGTACTGTTAAAAGTATATAATAAACATCATACGTAAGTGTATTTAGCTTAAACTTTTAAACGAGTTTTATTACAAGATAACTGGAGCTTTGTTAAACAAGCTTAGGAGAAATAAGAAATTGTATGAAACTCTTATTGGTGTAGTTCCATCATACGAATAAATTATTATTCGTAATGAACAAAATACGAAGGCTAAAGTATCATGCATGAAAGGAGTACCCTTAAAAGTAAATAACAAACTTCATCCGTTACAATATTTATCTTAAAGTATCAAACGAGTTTTTTTACATGATAAACGGAGTTCGGTTAAACAAAACTTCCGAGATATAAGAAATTGTATGAAACTCTTATGAGTGTGGTTCCATCCTACGAAGTAAAATATTGTTCGTCATAAACCAAATACCGAGGCTAAAATATTATGCATGAATGGAGTACCGTTAAAAGTATCTAATAAATTTCACAACAAAGAGTATTCAGCATAAACTTTTAAACTAGTTTCATTACTAACCGGAGCTCTGTTTAACAAACTTATGAGATATAAGATATTATATGAAACTCTTACGGGTGTGGTTCCATCCGACGAACTAAATTATTATTCGTAATAAACGAAATACCGAGGCTAAAGTATCATACATGAAAGGAGTACTGTTAAAAGTATATAATAAACATCATACGTAAGTGTATTTAGCTTAAAGTTTTAAACGAGTTTTATTACAAGATAACTGGAGCTTTGTTAAACAAGCTTAGGAGAAATAAGAAATTGTATGAAACTCTTATTGGTGTAGTTCCATCATACGAATAAATTATTATTCGTAATGAATACGAAGGCTAAAGTATCATGCATGAAAGAAGTACCCTTAAAAGTAAATAACAAACTTCATCCGTTACAATATTTATCTTAAAGTATCAAACGAGTTTTTTTACATGATAAACGGAGTTCGGTTAAACAAAACTTCCGAGATATAAGAAATTGTATGAAACTCTTATGAGTGTGGTTCCATCCTACGAAGTAAAATATTGTTCGTCATAAACCAAATACCGAGGCTAAAATATTATGCATGAATGGAGTACCGTTAAAAGTATCTAATAAATTTCACAACAAAGAGTATTCAGCATAAACTTTTAAACTAGTTTCATTACAAGATAACCGGAGCTCTGTTTAACAAACTTATGAGATATAAGATATTATATGAAACTCTTACGGGTGTGGTTCCATCCGACGAACTAAATTATTATTCGTAATAAACGAAATACCGAGGCTAAAGTATCATACATGAAAGGAGTACTGTTAAAAGTATATAATAAACATCATACGTAAGTGTATTTAGCTTAAAGTTTTAAACGAGTTTTATTACAAGATAACTGGAGCTTTGTTAAACAAGCTTAGGAGAAATAAGAAATTGTATGAAACTCTTATTGGTGTAGTTCCATCATACGAATAAATTATTATTCGTAATGAACAAAATACGAAGGCTAAAGTATCATGCATGAAAGGAGTACCCTTAAAAGTAAATAACAAACTTCATCCGTTACAATATTTATCTTAAAGTATCAAACGAGTTTTTTTACATGATAAACGGAGTTCGGTTAAACAAAACTTCCGAGATATAAGAAATTGTATGAAACTCTTATGAGTGTGGTTCCATCCTACGAAGTAAAATATTGTTCGTCATAAACCAAATACCGAGGCTAAAATATTATGCATGAATGGAGTACCGTTAAAAGTATCTAATAAATTTCACAACAAAGAGTATTCAGCATAAACTTTTAAACTAGTTTCATTACTAACCGGAGCTCTGTTTAACAAACTTATGAGATATAAGAAATTATATGAAACTCTTACGGGTGTGGTTCCATCCGACGAACTAAAGTATTATTCGTAATAAACGAAATACCGAGGCTAAAGTATCATACATGAAAGGAGTACCGTTAAAAGTATATAATAAACATCATACGTAAGTGTATTTAGCTTAAAGTTTTAAACGAGTTTTATTACAAGATAACTGGAGCTTTGTTAAACAAGCTTAGGAGAAATAAGAAATTGTATGAAACTCTTATTGGTGTAGTTCCATCATACGAATAAATTATTATTCGTAATGAATACGAAGGCTAAAGTATCATGCATGAAAGAAGTACCCTTAAAAGTAAATAACAAACTTCATCCGTTACAATATTTATCTTGAAGTATCAAACGAGTTTTTTTACATGATAAACGGAGTTCGGTTAAACAAAACTTCCGAGATATAAGAAATTGTATGAAACTCTTATGAGTGTGGTTCCATCCTACGAAGTAAGATATTGTTCGTCATAAACCAAATACCGAGGCTAAAATATTATGCTTGAATGGAGTACAGTTAAAAGTATCTAATAAATTTCACAACAAAGAGTATTCAGCATAAACTTTTAAACTAGTTTCATTACAGGATAACCGGAGCTCTGTTTAACAAACTTATGAGATATAAGAAATTATATGAAACTCTTATGGGTGTGGTTCTATCCGACGAACTGAATTATTATTCGTAATAAACGAAATACCGAGGCTAAAGTATCATACATGAAAGGAGTACCGTTAAAAGTATATACTAAACATCATACGTAAGTGTATTTAGCTTAACTTTTAAACGAGTTTTATTACAAGATAACCGGAGTTTTGTTAAACAAACTTAGGAGACATAAGAAATTGTATGAAACTCTTATTGGTGTAGTTCCATCATACGAATAAATTATTATTCGTAATGAACAAAATACGAAGGCTAAAGTATCATGCATGAAAGGAGTACCCTTAAAAGTAAATAACAAACTTCATCCGTTACAATATTTATCTTAAAGTATCAAACGAGTTTTTTTACATGATAAACGGAGTTCGGTTAAACAAAACTTCCGAGATATAAGTAGTTGTATGAAACTCTTATGAGTGTGGTTCCATCCTACGAAGTAAAATATTGTTCGTCATAAACCAAATACCGAGGCTAAAATATTATGCTTGAATGGAGTACAGTTAAAAGTATCTAATAAATTTCACAACAAAGAGTATTCAGCATAAACTTTTAAACTAGTTTCATTACAAGATAACCGGAGCTCTGTTTAACAAACTTATGAGATATAAGATATTATATGAAACTCTTACGGGTGTGGTTCCATCCGACGAACTAAATTATTATTCGTAATAAACGACATACCGAGGCTAAAGTATCATACCATGAAAGGAGTACCGTTAAAAGTATATAATAAACATCATACGTAAGTGTATTTAGCTTAACTTTTAAACGAGTTTTATTACAAGATAACCGGAGTTTTGTTAAACAAACTTAGGAGACATAAGAAATTGTATGAAACTCTTATTGGTGTAGTTCCATCTTACGAATAAATTATTATTCGTAATGAACAAAATACGAAGGCTAAAGTATCATGCATGAAAGGAGTACCCTTAAAAGTAAATAACAAACTTCATCCGTTAAAATATTTATCTTAAAGTATCAAACGAGTTTTTTTACATGATAAACGGAGTTCGGTTAAACAAAACTTCCGAGATATAAGAAATCGTATGAAACTCTTATGAGTGTGGTTCCATCCTACGAAGTAAAATATTGTTCGTCATAAACCAAATACCGAGGCTAAAATATTATGCATGAATGGAGTACCGTTAAAAGTATATAATAAATTTCACAACAAAGAGTATTCAGCATAAACTTTTAAACTAGTTTCATTACAAGATAACCGGAGCTCTGTTTAACAAACTTATGAGATATAAGATATTATGTGAAACTCTTACGGGTGTGGTTCCATCCGACGAACTAAATTATTATTCGTAATAAACGAAATACCGAGGCTAAAGGATCATACATGAAAGGAGTACCGTTAAAAGTATATAATAAACATCATACGTAAGTGTATTTAGCTTAATGTTTTAAACGAGTTTTATTACAAGATAACTGGAGCTTTGTTAAACAAGCTTAGGAGAAATAAGAAATTGTATGAAACTCTTATTGGTGTAGTTCCATCATACGAATAAATTATTATTCGTAATGAATACGAAGGCTAAAGTATCATGCATGAAAGAAGTACCCCTAAAAGTAAATAACAAACTTCATCCGTTACAATATTTATCTTAAAGTATCAAACGAGTTTTTTTACATGATAAACGGAGTTCGGTTAAACAAAACTTCTGAGATATAAGAAATCGTATGAAACTCTTATGAGTGTGGTTCCATCCTACGAAGTAAAATATTGTTCGTCATAAACCAAATACCGAGGCTAAAATATTATGCATGAACGGAGTACCGTTAAAAGTATCTAATCAATTTCACAACAAAGAGTATTCAGCATAAACTTTTAAACTAGTTTCATTACAAGATAACCGGAGCTCTGTTTAACAAACTTATGAGATATAAGATATTATATGAAACTCTTACGGGTGTGGTTCCATCCGACGAACTAAATTATTATTCGTAATAAACGAAATACCGAGGCTAAAGGATCATACATGAAAGGAGTACCGTTAAAAGTATATAATAAACATCATACGTAAGTGTATTTAGCTTAAAGTTTTAAACGAGTTTTATTACAAGATAACTGGAGCTTTGTTAAACAAGCTTAGGAGAAATAAGAAATTGTATGAAACTCTTATTGGTGTAGTTCCATCATACGAATAAATTATTATTCGTAATGAATACGAAGGCTAAAGTATCATTCATGAAAGAAGTACCCTTAAAAGTAAATAACAAACTTCATCCGTTACAATATTTATCTTAAAGTATCAAACGAGTTTTTTTACATGATAAACGGAGTTCGGTTAAACAAAACTTCCGAGATATAAGAAATTGTATGAAACTCTTATGAGTGTGGTTCCATCCTACGAAGTAAAATATTGTTCGTCATAAACCAAATACCGAGGCTAAAATATTATGCATGAATGGAGTACCGTTAAAAGTATCTAATAAATTTCACAACAAAGAGTATTCAGCATAAACTTTTAAACTAGTTTCATTACAAGATAACCGGAGCTCTGTTTAACAAACTTATGAGATATAAGATATTATATGAAACTCTTACGGGTGTGGTTCCATCCGACGAACTAAATTATTATTCGTAATAAACAAAATACCGAGGCTAAAGTATCATACATGAAAGGAGTACCGTTAAAAGTATATAATAAACATCATACGTAAGTGTATTTAGCTTAACTTTTAAACGAGTTTTATTACAAGATAACCGGAGTTTTGTTAAACAAACTTAGGAGACATAAGAAATTGTATGAAACTCTTATTGGTGTAGTTCCATCATACGAATAAATTATTATTCGTAATTAACAAAATACGAAGGCTAAAGTATCATGCATGAAAGGAGTACCCTTAAAAGTAAATAACAAACTTAATCCGTTAAAATATTTATCTTAAAGTATCAAACGAGTTTTTTTACATGATAAACGGAGTTCGGTTAAACAAAACTTCCGAGATATAAGAAATTGTATGAAACTCTTATGAGTGTGGTTCCATCCTACGAAGTAAAATATTGTTCGTCATAAACCAAATACCGAGGCTAAAATATTATGCATGAATGGAGTACCGTTAAAAGTATATAATAAATTTCACAACAAAGAGTATTCAGCATAAACTTTTAAACTAGTTTCATTACAAGATAACCGGAGATCTGTTTAACAAACTTATGAGATATAAGAAATTATATGAAACTCTTACGGGTGTGGTTCCATCCGACGAACTAAATTATTATTCGTAATAAACGAAATACCGAGGCTAAAGTATCATACATGAAAGGAGTACCGTTAAAAGTATATAATAAACATCATACGTAAGTGTATTTAGCTTAACTTTTAAACGAGTTTTATTACAAGATAACCGGAGTTTTGTTAAACAAACTTAGGAGAAATAAGAAATTGTATGAAACTCTTATTGGTGTAGTTCCATCATACGTACGAAAGGAGTACCCTTAAAAGTAAATAACAAACTTCATCCGTTACAATATTTATCTTAAAGTATCAAACGAGTTTTTTTACATGATAAACGGAGTTCGGTTAAACAAAACTTCCGAGATATAAGAAATTGTATGAAACTCTTATGAGTGTGGTTCCATCCTACGAAGTAAAATATTGTTCGTCATAAACCAAATACCGAGGCTAAAATATTATGCATGAATGGAGTACCGTTAAAAGTATCTAATAAATTTCACAACAAAGAGTATTCAGCATAAACTTTTAAACTAGTTTCATTACAAGATAACCGGAGCTCTGTTTAACAAACTTATGAGATATAAGATATTATATGAAACTCTTACGGGTGTGGTTCCATCCGACGAACTAAATTATTATTCGTAATAAACGAAATACCGAGGCTAAAGTATCATACATGAAAGGAGTACCGTTAAAAGTATATAATAAACATCATACGTAAGTGTATTTAGCTTAACTTTTAAACGAGTTTTATTACAAGATAACCGGAGTTTTGTTAAACAAACTTAGGAGACATAAGAAATTGTATGAAACTCTTATTGGTGTAGTTCCATCTTACGAATAAATTATTATTCGTAATTAACAAAATACGAAGGCTAAAGTATCATGCATGAAAGGAGTACCCTTAAAAGTAAATAACAAACTTAATCCGTTAAAATATTTATCTTAAAGTATCAAACGAGTTTTTTTACATGATAAACGGAGTTCGGTTAAACAAAACTTCCGAGATATAAGAAATTGTATGAAACTCTTATGAGTGTGGTTCCATCCTACGAAGTAAAATATTGTTCGTCATAAACCAAATACCGAGGCTAAAATATTATGCATGAATGGAGTACCGTTAAAAGTATATAATAAATTTCACAACAAAGAGTATTCAGCATAAACTTTTAAACTAGTTTCATTACAAGATAACCGGAGATCTGTTTAACAAACTTATGAGATATAAGAAATTATATGAAACTCTTACGGGTGTGGTTCCATCCGACGAACTAAATTATTATTCGTAATAAACGAAATACCGAGGCTAAAGTATCATACATGAAAGGAGTACCGTTAAAAGTATATAATAAACATCATACGTAAGTGTATTTAGCTTAACTTTTAAACGAGTTTTATTACAAGATAACCGGAGTTTTGTTAAACAAACTTAGGAGAAATAAGAAATTGTATGAAACTCTTATTGGTGTAGTTCCATCATACGTACGAAAGGAGTACCCTTAAAAGTAAATAACAAACTTCATCCGTTACAATATTTATCTTAAAGTATCAAACGAGTTTTTTTACATGATAAACGGAGTTCGGTTAAACAAAACTTCCGAGATATAAGAAATTGTATGAAACTCTTATGAGTGTGGTTCTATCCTACGAAGTAAAATATTGTTCGTCATAAACCAAATACCGAGGCTAAAATATTATGCATGAATGGAGTACCGTTAAAAGTATCTAATAAATTTCACAACAAAGAGTATTCAGCATAAACTTTTAAACTAGTTTCATTACAGGATAACCGGAGCTCTGTTTAACGAACTTATGAGATATAAGAAATTATATGAAACTCTTACGGGTGTGGTTCCATCCGACAAACTAAATTATTATTCGTAATAAACGAAATACCGAGGCTAAAGTGAAAGGAGTACCGTTAAAAGTATATAATAAACATCATACGTAAGTGTATTTAGCTTAACTTTTAAACGAGTTTTATTACAAGATAACCGGAGTTTTGTTAAACAAACTTAGGAGACATAAGAAATTGTATGAAACTCTTATTGGTGTAGTTCCATCATACGAATAAATTATTATTCCTAATGAACAAAATACGAAGGCTAATTATCATGCATGAAAGAAGTACCCTTAAAAGTAAATAACAAACTTCATCCGTTACAATATTTATCTTAAAGTATCAAACGAGTTTTTTTACATAATAAACGGAGTTCGGTTAAACAAAACTTCCGAGATATAAGAAATTGTATGAAACTCTTATGAGTGTGGTTCCATCCTACGAAGTAAAATATTGTTCGTTATAAACCAAATACCGAGGCTAAAATATTATGCATGAATGGAGTACCGTTAAAAGTATCTAATAAATTTCACAACAAAGAGTATTCAGCATAAACTTTTAAACTAGTTTCATTACAGGATAACCGGAGTTCTGTTTAACAAACTTATGAGATATAAGAAATTATATGAAACTCTTACGGGTGTGGTTCCATCCGACGAACTAAATTATTATTCGTAATAAACGAAATACCGAGGCTAAAGTATCATACATGAAAGGAGTACTGTTAAAAGTATATAATAAACATCATACGTAAGTGTATTTAGCTTAACTTTTAAACGAGTTTTATTACAAGATAACTGGAGCTTTCTTAAACAAGGTTTGGAGAAATAAGAATTTTTATGAAACTCTTATTGGTGTTGTTCCATCATACGAATAAATTATTATTCGTAATGAACAAAATACGAAGGCTAAAGTATCATGCATGAAAGGAGTACCCTTAAAAGTAAATAACAAACTTCATCCGTTACAATATTTATCTTAAAGTATCAAACAAGTTTTTTTACATGATAAACGGAGCTCGGTTAAACAAAACTTCCGAGATATAAGAAATTGTATGAAACTCTTATGAGTGTGGTTCCATCCTACGAAGTAAAATATTGTTCGTTATAAACCAAATACCGAGGCTAAAATATTATGCATGAATGGAGTACCGTTAAAAGTATCTAATAAATTTCACAACAAAGAGTATTCAGCATAAACTTTTAAACTAGTTTCATTACAAGATAACCGGAGCTCTGTTTAACAAACTTATGAGATATAAGATATTATATGAAACTCTTACGGGTGTGGTTCCATCCGACGAACTAAATTATTATTCGTAATAAACGAAATACCGAGGCTAAAGGATCATACATGAAAGGAGTACCGTTAAAAGTATATAATAAACATCATACGTAAGTGTATTTAGCTTAAAGTTTTAAACGAGTTTTATTACAAGATAACTGGAGCTTTGTTAAACAAGCTTAGGAGAAATAAGAAATTGTATGAAACTCTTATTGGTGTAGTTCCATCATACGAATAAATTATTATTCGTAATGAATACGAAGGCTAAAGTATCATGCATGAAAGAAGTACCCTTAAAAGTAAATAACAAACTTCATCCGTTACAATATTTATCTTAAAGTATCAAACGAGTTTTTTTACATGATAAACGGAGTTCGGTTAAACAAAACTTCCGAGATATAAGAAATTGTATGAAACTCTTATGAGTGTGGTTCCATCCTACGAAGTAAAATATTGTTCGTCATAAACCAAATACCGAGGCTAAAATATTATGCATGAATGGAGTACCGTTAAAAGTATCTAATAAATTTCACAACAAAGAGTATTCAGCATAAACTTTTAAACTAGTTTCATTACAAGATAACCGGAGCTCTGTTTAACAAACTTATGTGATATAAGATATTATATGAAACTCTTACGGGTGTGGTTCCATCCGACGAACTAAATTATTATTCGTAATAAACAAAATACCGAGGCTAAAGTATCATACATGAAAGGAGTACCGTTAAAAGTATATAGTAAACATCATACGTAAGTGTATTTAGCTTAACTTTTAAACGAGTTTTATTACAAGATAACCGGAGTTTTGTTAAACAAACTTAGGAGACATAAGAAATTGTATGAAACTCTTATTGGTGTAGTTCCATCTTACGAATAAATTATTATTCGTAATTAACAAAATACGAAGGCTAAAGTATCATGCATGAAAGGAGTACCCTTAAAAGTAAATAACAAACTTAATCCGTTAAAATATTTATCTTAAAGTATCAAACGAGTTTTTTTACATGATAAACGGAGTTCGGTTAAACAAAACTTCCGAGATATAAGAAATTGTATGAAACTCTTATGAGTGTGGTTCCATCCTACGAAGTAAAATATTGTTCGTCATAAACCAAATACCGAGGCTAAAATATTATGCATGAATGGAGTACCGTTAAAAGTATATAATAAATTTCACAACAAAGAGTATTCAGCATAAACTTTTAAACTAGTTTCATTACAAGATAACCGGAGATCTGTTTAACAAACTTATGAGATATAAGAAATTATATGAAACTCTTACGGGTGTGGTTCCATCCGACGAACTAAATTATTATTCGTAATAAACGAAATACCGAGGCTAAAGTATCATACATGAAAGGAGTACCGTTAAAAGTATATAATAAACATCATACGTAAGTGTATTTAGCTTAACTTTTAAACGAGTTTTATTACAAGATAACCGGAGTTTTGTTAAACAAACTTAGGAGAAATAAGAAATTGTATGAAACTCTTATTGGTGTAGTTCCATCATACGTACGAAAGGAGTACCCTTAAAAGTAAATAACAAACTTCATCCGTTACAATATTTATCTTAAAGTATCAAACGAGTTTTTTTACATGATAAACGGAGTTCGGTTAAACAAAACTTCCGAGATATAAGAAATTGTATGAAACTCTTATGAGTGTGGTTCCATCCTACGAAGTAAAATATTGTTCGTCATAAACCAAATACCAAGGCTAAAATATTATGCATGAATGGAGTACCGTTAAAAGTATCTAATAAATTTCACAACAAAGAGTATTCAGCATAAACTTTTAAACTAGTTTCATTACAGGATAACCGGAGCTCTGTTTAACGAACTTATGAGATATAAGAAATTATATGAAACTCTTACGGGTGTGGTTCCATCCGACAAACTAAATTATTATTCGTAATAAACGAAATACCGAGGCTAAAGTGAAAGGAGTACCGTTAAAAGTATATAATAAACATCATACGTAAGTGTATTTAGCTTAACTTTTAAACGAGTTTTATTACAAGATAACCGGAGTTTTGTTAAACAAACTTAGGAGACATAAGAAATTGTATGAAACTCTTATTGGTGTAGTTCCATCATACGAATAAATTATTATTCCTAATGAACAAAATACGAAGGCTAAAGTATCATGCATGAAAGAAGTACCCTTAAAAGTAAATAACAAACTTCATCCGTTACAATATTTATCTTAAAGTATCAAACGAGTTTTTTTACATAATAAACGGAGTTCGGTTAAACAAAACTTCCGAGATATAAGAAATTGTATGAAACTCTTATGAGTGTGGTTCCATCCTACGAAGTAAAATATTGTTCGTTAAAAACCAAATACCGAGGCTAAAATATTATGCATGAATGGAGTACCGTTAAAAGTATCTAATAAATTTCACAACAAAGAGTATTCAGCATAAACTTTTAAACTAGTTTCATTACAGGATAACCGGAGTTCTGTTTAACAAACTTATGAGATATAAGAAATTATATGAAACTCTTACGGGTGTGGTTCCATCCGACGAACTAAATTATTATTCGTAATAAACGAAATACCGAGGCTAAAGTATCATACATGAAAGGAGTACTGTTAAAAGTATATAATAAACATCATACGTAAGTGTATTTAGCTTAACTTTTAAACGAGTTTTATTACAAGATAACTGGAGCTTTCTTAAACAAGCTTTGGAGAAATAAGAATTTTTATGAAACTCTTATTGGTGTTGTTCCATCATACGAATAAATTATTATTCGTAATGAACAAAATACGAAGGCTAAAGTATCATGCATGAAAGGAGTACCCTTAAAAGTAAATAACAAACTTCATCCGTTATAATATTTATCTTAAAGTATCAAACAAGTTTTTTTACATGATAAACGGAGCTCGGTTAAACAAAACTTCCGAGATATAAGAAATTGTATGAAACTCTTATGAGTGTGGTTCCATCCTACGAAGTAAAATATTGTTCGTTATAAACCAAATACCGAGGCTAAAATATTATGCATGAATGGAGTACCGTTAAAAGTATCTAATAAATTTCACAACAAAGAGTATTCAGCATAAACTTTTAAACTAGTTTCATTACAGGATAACCGGAGTTCTGTTTAACAAACTTATGAGATATAAGAAATTATATGAAACTCTAACGGGTGTGGTTCCATCCGACGAACTAAATTATTATTCGTAATAAACGAAATACCGAGGCTAAAGTATCATACATGAAAGGAGTACTGTTAAAAGTATATAATAAACATCATACGTAAGTGTATTTAGCTTAAACTTTTAAACGAGTTTTATTACAAGATAACTGGAGCTTTGTTAAACAAGCTTTGGAGAACTAAGAATTTGTATGAAACTCTTATTGGTGTAGTTCCATCATACGAATAAATTATTATTCGTAATGAACAAAATACGAAGGCTAAAGTATCATGCATGAAAGGAGTACCCTTAAAAGTAAATAACAAACTTCATCCGTTACAATATTTATCTTAAAGTATCAAACAAGTTTTTTTACATGATAAACGGAGCTCGGTTAAACAAAACTTCCGAGATATAAGAAATTGTATGAAACTCTTATGAGTGTGGTTCCATCCTACGAAGTAAAATATTGTTCGTTATAAACCAAATACCGAGGCTAAAATATTATGCATGAATGGAGTACCGTTAAAAGTATCTAATAAATTTCACAACAAAGAGTATTCAGCATAAACTTTTAAACTAGTTTCATTACAGGATAACCGGAGTTCTGTTTAACAAACTTATGAGATATAAGAAATTATATGAAACTCTTACGGGTGTGGTTCCATCCGACGAACTAAATTATTATTCGTAATAAACAAAATACGAAGGCTAAAGTATCATACATGAAAGGAGTACTGTTAAAAGTATATAATAAACATCATACGTAAGTGTATTTAGCTTAAACTTTTAAACGAGTTTTATTACAAGATAACTGGAGCTTTGTTAAACAAGCTTTGGAGAACTAAGAATTTGTATGAAACTCTTATTGGTGTAGTTCCATCATACGAATAAATTATTATTCGTAATGAACAAAATACGAAGGCTAAAGTATCATGCATGAAAGGAGTACCCTTAAAAGTAAATAACAAACTTCATCCGTTACAATATTTATCTTAAAGTATCAAACAAGTTTTTTTACATGATAAACGGAGCTCGGTTAAACAAAACTTCCGAGATATAAGAAATTGTATGAAACTCTTATGAGTGTGGTTCCATCCTACGAAGTAAAATATTGTTCGTTATAAACCAAATACCGAGGCTAAAATATTATGCATGAATGGAGTACCGTTAAAAGTATCTAATAAATTTCACAACAAAGAGTATTCAGCATAAACTTTTAAACTAGTTTCATTACAGGATAACCGGAGTTCTGTTTAACAAACTTATGAGATATAAGAAATTATATGAAACTCTTACGGGTGTGGTTCCATCCGACGAACTAAATTATTATTCGTAATAAACGAAATACCGAGGCTAAAGTATCATACATGAAAGGAGTACTGTTAAAAGTATATAATAAACATCATACGTAAGTGTATTTAGCTTAAACTTTTAAACGAGTTTTATTACAAGATAACTGGAGCTTTGTTAAACAAGCTTTGGAGAACTAAGAATTTGTATGAAACTCTTATTGGTGTAGTTCCATCATACGAATAAATTATTATTCGTAATGAACAAAATACGAAGGCTAAAGTATCATGCATGAAAGGAGTACCCTTAAAAGTAAATAACAAACTTCATCTGTTATAATATTTATCTTAAAGTATCAAACGAGTTTTTTTACATGATAAACGGAGCTCGGTTAAACAAAACTTCCGAGATATAAGAAATTTTATGAAACTCTTATGAGTCTGGTTCCATCCTACGAAGTAAAATATTGTTCGTCTTAAACCAAATACTGAGGCTAAAGTATTCGGCATGAATGGAGTTCCGTTAAAAGTATCTAATAAATTTCACAACAAAGAGTATTCAGCATAAACTTTTAAACTAGTTTCATTACAGGATAACCGGAGCTCTGTTTAACAAACTTATGAGATATAAGAAATTATATGAAACTCTTACGGGTGTGGTTCCATCCGACGAACTAAATTATTATTCGTAATAAACGAAATACCGAGGCTAAAGTATCATACATGAAAGGAGTACTGTTAAAAGTATATAATAAACATCATACGTAAGTTTATTTAGCTTAACTTTTAAACGAGTTTTATTACAAGATAACTGGAGCTTTCTTAAACAAGCTTTGGAGAAATAAGAATTTTTATGAAACTCTTATTGGTGTTGTTCCATCATACGAATAAATTATTATTCGTAATGAACAAAATACGAAGGCTAAAGTATCATGCATGAAAGGAGTACCCTTAAAAGTAAATAACAAACTTCATCCGTTACAATATTTATCGTAAAGTATCAAACAAGTTTTTTTACATGATAAACGGAGCTCGGTTAAACAAAACTTCCGAGATATAAGAAATTGTATGAAACTCTTATGAGTGTGGTTCCATCCTACGAAGTAAAATATTGTTCGTTATAAACCAAATACCGAGGCTAAAATATTATGCATGAATGGAGTACCGTTAAAAGTATCTAATAAATTTCACAACAAAGAGTATTCAGCATAAACTTTTAAACTAGTTTCATTACAGGATAACCGGAGTTCTGTTTAACAAACTTATGAGATATAAGAAATTATATGAAACTCTTACGGGTGTGGTTCCATCCGACGAACTAAATTATTATTCGTAATAAACGAAATACCGAGGCTAAAGTATCATACATGAAAGGAGTACTGTTAAAAGTATATAATAAACATCATACGTAAGTGTATTTAGCTTAACCTTTTAAACGAGTTTTATTACAAGATAACTGGAGCTTTGTTAAACAAGCTTTGGAGAACTAAGAATTTGTATGAAACTCTTATTGGTGTAGTTCCATCATACGAATAAATTATTATTCGTAATGAACAAAATACGAAGGCTAAAGTATCATGCATGAAAGGAGTACCCTTAAAAGTAAATAACAAACTTCATCCGTTACAATATTTATCTTAAAGTATCAAACAAGTTTTTTTACATGATAAACGGAGCTCGGTTAAACAAAACTTCCGAGATATAAGAAATTGTATGAAACTCTTATGAGTGTGGTTCCATCCTACGAAGTAAAATATTGTTCGTTATAAACCAAATACCGAGGCTAAAATATTATGCATGAATGGAGTACCGTTAAAAGTATCTAATAAATTTCACAACAAAGAGTATTCAACATAAACTTTTAAACTAGTTTCATTACAGGATAACCGGAGTTCTGTTTAACAAACTTATGAGATATAAGAAATTATATGAAACTCTTACGGGTGTGGTTCCATCCGACGAACTAAATTATTATTCGTAATAAACAAAATACCGAGGCTAAAGTATCATACATGAAAGGAGTACTGTTAAAAGTATATAATAAACATCATACGTAAGTGTATTTAGCTTAAACTTTTAAACGAGTTTTATTACAAGATAACTGGAGCTTTGTTAAACAAGCTTTGGAGAACTAAGAATTTGTATGAAACTCTTATTGGTGTAGTTCCATCATACGAATAAATTATTATTCGTAATGAACAAAATACGAAGGCTAAAGTATCATGCATGAAAGGAGTACCAAAAGTAAATAACAAACTTCATCCGTTACAATATTTATCTTAAAGTATCAAACAAGTTTTTTTACATGATAAACGGAGCTCGGTTAAACAAAACTTCCGAGATATAAGAAATTGTATGAAACTCTTATGAGTGTGGTTCCATCCTACGAAGTAAAATATTGTTCGTTATAAACCAAATACCGAGGCTAAAATATTATGCATGAATGGAGTACCGTTAAAAGTATCTAATAAATTTCACAACAAAGAGTATTCAGCATAAACTTTTAAACTAGTTTCATTACAGGATAACCGGAGTTCTGTTTAACAAACTTATGAGATATAAGAAATTATATGAAACTCTTACGGGTGTGGTTCCATCCGACGAACTAAATTATTATTCGTAATAAACAAAATACCGAGGCTAAAGTATCATACATGAAAGGAGTACTGTTAAAAGTATATAATAAACATCATACGTAAGTGTATTTAGCTTAAACTTTTAAACGAGTTTTATTACAAGATAACTGGAGCTTTGTTAAACAAGCTTTGGAGAACTAAGAATTTGTATGAAACTCTTATTGGTGTAGTTCCATCATACGAATAAATTATTATTCGTAATGAACAAAATACGAAGGCTAAAGTATCATGCATGAAAGGAGTACCCTTAAAAGTAAATAACAAACTTCATCTGTTATAATATTTATCTTAAAGTATCAAACGAGTTTTTTTACATGATAAACGGAGCTCGGTTAAACAAAACTTCCGAGATATAAGAAATTTTATGAAACTCTTATGAGTCTGGTTCCATCCTACGAAGTAAAATATTGTTCGTCTTAAACCAAATACCGAGGCTAAAGTATTCGGCATGAATGGAGTTCCGTTAAAAGTATCTAATAAATTTCACAACAAAGAGTATTCAGCATAAACTTTTAAACTAGTTTCATTACAGGATAACCGGAGCTTTGTTTAACAAACTTATGAGATATAAGAAATTATATGAAACTCTTACGGGTGTGGTTCCATCCGACGAACTAAATTATTATTCGTAATAAACGAAATACCGAGGCTAAAGTATCATACATGAAAGGAGTACTGTTAAAAGTATATAATAAACATCATACGTAAGTGTATTTAGCTTAACTTTTAAACGAGTTTTATTACAAGATAACTGGAGCTTTCTTAAACAAGCTTTGGAGAAATAAGAATTTTTATGAAACTCTTATTGGTGTTGTTCCATCATACGAATAAATTATTATTCGTAATGAACAAAATACGAAGGCTAAAGTATCATGCATGAAAGGAGTACCCTTAAAAGTAAATAACAAACTTCATCCGTTACAATATTTATCTTAAAGTATCAAACAAGTTTTTTTACATGATAAACGGAGCTCGGTTAAACAAAACTTCCGAGATATAAGAAATTGTATGAAACTCTTATGAGTGTGGTTCCATCCGACGAACTAAATTATTATTCGTAATAAACGAAATACCGAGGCTAAAATATTATGCATGAATGGAGTACCGTTAAAAGTATCTAATAAATTTCACAACAAAGAGTATTCAGCATAAACTTTTAAACTAGTTTCATTACAGGATAACCGGAGTTCTGTTTAACAAACTTATGAGATATAAGAAATTATATGAAACTCTTACGGGTGTGGTTCCATCCGACGAACTAAATTATTATTCGTAATAAACAAAATACCGAGGCTAAAGTATCATACATGAAAGGAGTACTGTTAAAAGTATATAATA
Source organism: Chamaenerion angustifolium (assembly GCA_946814005.1). Taxonomy (NCBI): domain Eukaryota; kingdom Viridiplantae; phylum Streptophyta; class Magnoliopsida; order Myrtales; family Onagraceae; genus Chamaenerion; species Chamaenerion angustifolium. Next base: position 15,712,682 of record OX328277.1, on the reverse strand, counting down.
AACATCATACGTAAGTGTATTTAGCTTAAACTTTTAAACGAGTTTTATTACAAGATAACTGGAGCTTTGTTAAACAAGCTTTGGAGAACTAAGAATTTGTATGAAACTCTTATTGGTGTAGTTCCATCATACGAATAAATTATTATTCGTAATGAACAAAATACGAAGGCTAAAGTATCATGCATGAAAGGAGTACCCTTAAAAGTAAATAACAAACTTCATCCGTTACAATATTTATCTTAAAGTATCAAACAAGTTTTTTTACATGATAAACGGAGCTCGGTTAAACAAAACTTCCGAGATATAAGAAATTGTATGAAACTCTTATGAGTGTGGTTCCATCCTACGAAGTAAAATATTGTTCGTTATAAACCAAATACCGAGGCTAAAATATTATGCATGAATGGAGTACCGTTAAAAGTATCTAATAAATTTCACAACAAAGAGTATTCAGCATAAACTTTTAAACTAGTTTCATTACAGGATAACCGGAGTTCTGTTTAACAAACTTATGAGATATAAGAAATTATATGAAACTCTTACGGGTGTGGTTCCATCCGACGAACTAAATTATTATTCGTAATAAACAAAATACCGAGGCTAAAGTATCATACATGAAAGGAGTACTGTTAAAAGTATATAATAAACATCATACGTAAGTGTATTTAGCTTAAACTTTTAAACGAGTTTTATTACAAGATAACTGGAGCTTTGTTAAACAAGCTTTGCAGAACTAAGAATTTGTATGAAACTCTTATTGGTGTAGTTCCATCATACGAATAAATTATTATTCGTAATGAACAAAATACGAAGGCTAAAGTATCATGCATGAAAGGAGTACCCTTAAAAGTAAATAACAAACTTCATCTGTTATAATATTTATCTTAAAGTATCAAACGAGTTTTTTTACATGATAAACGGAGCTCGGTTAAACAAAACTTCCGAGATATAAGAAATTTTATGAAACTCTTATGAGTCTGGTTCCATCCTACGAAGTAAAATATTGTTCGTCTTAAACCAAATACCGAGGCTAAAGTATTCGGCATGAATGGAGTTCCGTTAAAAGTATCTAATAAATTTCACAACAAAGAGTATTCAGCATAAACTTTTAAACTAGTTTCATTACAGGATAACCGGAGCTCTGTTTAACAAACTTATGAGATATAAGAAATTATATGAAACTTTTACGGGTGTGGTTCCATCCGACGACCTAAATTATTATTCGTAATAAACGAAATACCGAGGCTAAAGTATCATACATGAAAGGAGTACCGTTAAAAGTATATAATAAACATCATACGTAAGTGTATTTAGCTTAACTTTTAAACGAGTTTTATTACAAGATAACTGGAGCTTTCTTAAACAAGCTTTGGAGAAATAAGAATTTTTATGAAACTCTTATTGGTGTTGTTCCATCATACGAATAAATTATTATTCGTAATGAACAAAATACGAAGGCTAAAGTATCATGCATGAAAGGAGTACCCTTAAAAGTAAATAACAAACTTCATCCGTTACAAGACTTATCTTAAAGTATCAAACAAGTTTTTTTACATGATAAACGGAGCTCGGTTAAACAAAACTTCCGAGATATAAGAAATTGTATGAAACTCTTATGAGTGTGGTTCCATCCTACGAAGTAAAATATTGTTCGTTATAAACCAAATACCGAGGCTAAAATATTATGCATGAATGGAGTACCGTTAAAAGTATCTAATAAATTTCACAACAAAGAGTATTCAGCATAAACTTTTAAACTAGTTTCATTACAGGATAACCGGAGTTCTGTTTAACAAACTTATGAGATATAAGAAATTATATGAAACTCTTACGGGTGTGGTTCCATCCGACGAACTAAATTATTATTCGTAATAAACGAAATACCGAGGCTAAAGTATCATACATGAAAGGAGTACTGTTAAAAGTATATAATAAACATCATACGTAAGTGTATTTAGCTTAAACTTTTAAACGAGTTTTATTACAAGATAACTGGAGCTTTGTTAAACAAGCTTTGGAGAACTAAGAATTTGTATGAAACTCTTATTGGTGTAGTTCCATCATACGAATAAATTATTATTCGTAATGAACAAAATACGAAGGCTAAAGTATCATGCATGAAAGGAGTACCCTTAAAAGTAAATAACAAACTTCATCCGTTACAATATTTATCTTAAAGTATCAAACAAGTTTTTTTACATGATAAACGGAGCTCGGTTAAACAAAACTTCCGAGATATAAGAAATTGTATGAAACTCTTATGAGTGTGGTTCCATCCTACGAAGTAAAATATTGTTCGTTATAAACCAAATATCGAGGCTAAAATATTATGCATGAATGGAGTACCGTTAAAAGTATCTAATAAATTTCACAACAAAGAGTATTCAGCATAAACTTTTAAACTAGTTTCATTACAGGATAACCGGAGTTCTGTTTAACAAACTTATGAGATATAAGAAATTATATGAAACTCTTACGGGTGTGGTTCCATCCGACGAACTAAATTATTATTCGTAATAAACAAAATACCGAGGCTAAAGTATCATACATGAAAGGAGTACTGTTAAAAGTATATAATAAACATCATACGTAAGTGTATTTAGCTTAAACTTTTAAACGAGTTTTATTACAAGATAACTGGAGCTTTGTTAAAAAAGCTTTGGAGAACTAAGAATTTGTATGAAACTCTTATTGGTGTAGTTCCATCATACGAATAAATTATTATTCGTAATGAACAAAATACGAAGGCTAAAGTATCATGCATGAAAGGAGTACCCTTAAAAGTAAATAACAAACTTCATCCGTTACAATATTTATCTTAAAGTATCAAACAAGTTTTTTTACATGATAAACGGAGCTCGGTTAAACAAAACTTCCGAGATATAAGAAATTGTATGAAACTCTTATGAGTGTGGTTCCATCCTACGAAGTAAAATATTGTTCGTTATAAACCAAATACCGAGGCTAAAATATTATGCATGAATGGAGTACCGTTAAAAGTATCTAATAAATTTCACAACAAAGAGTATTCAGCATAAACTTTTAAACTAGTTTCATTACAGGATAACCGGAGTTCTGTTTAACAAACTTATGAGATATAAGAAATTATATGAAACTCTTACGGGTGTGGTTCCATCCGACGAACTAAATTATTATTCGTAATAAACAAAATACCGAGGCTAAAGTATCATACATGAAAGGAGTACTGTTAAAAGTATATAATAAACATCATACGTAAGTGTATTTAGCTTAAACTTTTAAACGAGTTTTATTACAAGATAACTGGAGCTTTGTTAAACAAGCTTTGCAGAACTAAGAATTTGTATGAAACTCTTATTGGTGTAGTTCCATCATACGAATAAATTATTATTCGTAATGAACAAAATACGAAGGCTAAAGTATCATGCATGAAAGGAGTACCCTTAAAAGTAAATAACAAACTTCATCTGTTATAATATTTATCTTAAAGTATCAAACGAGTTTTTTTACATGATAAACGGAGCTCGGTTAAACAAAACTTCCGAGATATAAGAAATTTTATGAAACTCTTATGAGTCTGGTTCCATCCTACGAAGTAAAATATTGTTCGTCTTAAACCAAATACCGAGGCTAAAGTATTCGGCATGAATGGAGTTCCGTTAAAAGTATCTAATAAATTTCACAACAAAGAGTATTCAGCATAAACTTTTAAACTAGTTTCATTACAGGATAACCGGAGCTCTGTTTAACAAACTTATGAGATATAAGAAATTATATGAAACTCTTACGGGTGTGGTTCCATCCGACGAACTAAATTATTATTCGTAATAAACGAAATACCGAGGCTAAAGTATCATACATGAAAGGATTACCGTTAAAAGTATATAATAAACATCATACGTAAGTGTATTTAGCTTAACTTTTAAACGAGTTTTATTACAAGATAACTGGAGCTTTCTTAAACAAGCTTTGGAGAAATAAGAATTTTTATGAAACTCTTATTGGTGTTGTTCCATCATACGAATAAATTATTATTCGTAATGAACAAAATACGAAGGCTAAAGTATCATGCATGAAAGGAGTACCCTTAAAAGTAAATAACAAACTTCATCCGTTACAAGACTTATCTTAAAGTATCAAACAAGTTTTTTTACATGATAAACGGAGCTCGGTTAAACAAAACTTCCGAGATATAAGAAATTGTATGAAACTCTTATGAGTGTGGTTCCATCCTACGAAGTAAAATATTGTTCGTTATAAACCAAATACCGAGGCTAAAATATTATGCATGAATGGAGTACCGTTAAAAGTATCTAATAAATTTCACAACAAAGAGTATTCAGCATAAACTTTTAAACTAGTTTCATTACAGGATAACCGGAGTTCTGTTTAACAAACTTATGAGATATAAGAAATTATATGAAACTCTTACGGGTGTGGTTCCATCCGACGAACTAAATTATTATTCGTAATAAACGAAATACCGAGGCTAAAGTATCATACATGAAAGGAGTACTGTTAAAAGTATATAATAAACATCATACGTAAGTGTATTTAGCTTAAACTTTTAAACGAGTTTTATTACAAGATAACTGGAGCTTTGTTAAACAAGCTTTGGAGAACTAAGAATTTGTATGAAACTCTTATTGGTGTAGTTCCATCATACGAATAAATTATTATTCGTAATGAACAAAATACGAAGGCTAAAGTATCATGCATGAAAGGAGTACCCTTAAAAGTAAATAACAAACTTCATCCGTTACAATATTTATCTTAAAGTATCAAACAAGTTTTTTTACATGATAAACGGAGCTCGGTTAAACAAAACTTCCGAGATATAAGAAATTGTATGAAACTCTTATGAGTGTGGTTCCATCCTACGAAGTAAAATATTGTTCGTTATAAACCAAATACCGAGGCTAAAATATTATGCATGAATGGAGTACCGTTAAAAGTATCTAATAAATTTCACAACAAAGAGTATTCAGCATAAACTTTTAAACTAGTTTCATTACAGGATAACCGGAGTTCTGTTTAACAAACTTATGAGATATAAGAAATTATATGAAACTCTTACGGGTGTGGTTCCATCCGACGAACTAAATTATTATTCGTAATAAACAAAATACCGAGGCTAAAGTATCATACATGAAAGGAGTACTGTTAAAAGTATATAATAAACATCATACGTAAGTGTATTTAGCTTAAACTTTTAAACGAGTTTTATTACAAGATAACTGGAGCTTTGTTAAACAAGCTTTGCAGAACTAAGAATTTGTATGAAACTCTTATTGGTGTAGTTCCATCATACGAATAAATTATTATTCGTAATGAACAAAATACGAAGGCTAAAGTATCATGCATGAAAGGAGTACCCTTAAAAGTAAATAACAAACTTCATCTGTTATAATATTTATCTTAAAGTATCAAACGAGTTTTTTTACATGATAAACGGAGCTCGGTTAAACAAAACTTCCGAGATATAAGAAATTTTATGAAACTCTTATGAGTCTGGTTCCATCCTACGAAGTAAAATATTGTTCGTCTTAAACCAAATACCGAGGCTAAAGTATTCGGCATGAATGGAGTTCCGTTAAAAGTATCTAATAAATTTCACAACAAAGAGTATTCAGCATAAACTTTTAAACTAGTTTCATTACAGGATAACCGGAGCTCTGTTTAACAAACTTATGAGATATAAGAAATTATATGAAACTCTTACGGGTGTGGTTCCATCCGACAAACTAAATTATTATTCGTAATAAACGAAATACCGAGGCTAAAGTATCATACATGAAAGGAGTACCGTTAAAAGTGTATAATAAACATCATACGTAAGTGTATTTAGCTTAACTTTTAAACGAGTTTTATTACAAGATAACTGGAGCTTTCTTAAACAAGCTTTGGAGAAATAAGAATTTTTATGAAACTCTTATTGGTGTTGTTCCATCATACGAATAAATTATTATTCGTAATGAACAAAATACGAAGGCTAAAGTATCATGCATGAAAGGAGTACCCTTAAAAGTAAATAACAAACTTCATCCGTTACAATATTTATCTTAAAGTATCAAACAAGTTTTTTTACATGATAAACGGAGCTCGGTTAAACAAAACTTCCGAGATATAAGAAATTGTATGAAACTCTTATGAGTGTGGTTCCATCCTACGAAGTAAAATATTGTTCGTTATAAACCAAATACCGAGGCTAAAATATTATGCATGAATGGAGTACCGTTAAAAGTATCTAATAAATTTCACAACAAAGAGTATTCAGCATAAACTTTTAAACTAGTTTCATTACAGGATAACCGGAGTTCTGTTTAACAAACTTATGAGATATAAGAAATTATATGAAACTCTTACGGGTGTGGTTCCATCCGACGAACTAAATTATTATTCGTAATAAACGAAATACCGAGGCTAAAGTATCATACATGAAAGGAGTACTGTTAAAAGTATATAATAAACATCATACGTAAGTGTATTTAGCTTAAACTTTTAAACGAGTTTTATTACAAGATAACTGGAGCTTTGTTAAACAAGCTTTGGAGAACTAAGAATTTGTATGAAACTCTTATTGGTGTAGTTCCATCATACGAATAAATTATTATTCGTAATGAACAAAATACGAAGGCTAAAGTATCATGCATGAAAGGAGTACCCTTAAAAGTAAATAACAAACTTCATCCGTTACAATATTTATCTTAAAGTATCAAACAAGTTTTTTTACATGATAAACGGAGCTCGGTTAAACAAAACTTCCGAGATATAAGAAATTGTATGAAACTCTTATGAGTGTGGTTCCATCCTACGAAGTAAAATATTGTTCGTTATAAACCAAATACCGAGGCTAAAATATTATGCATGAATGGAGTACCGTTAAAAGTATCTAATAAATTTCACAACAAAGAGTATTCAGCATAAACTTTTAAACTAGTTTCATTACAGGATAACCGGAGTTCTGTTTAACAAACTTATGAGATATAAGAAATTATATGAAACTCTTACGGGTGTGGTTCCATCCGACGAACTAAATTATTATTCGTAATAAACAAAATACCGAGGCTAAAGTATCATACATGAAAGGAGTACTGTTAAAAGTATATAATAAACATCATACGTAAGTGTATTTAGCTTAAACTTTTAAACGAGTTTTATTACAAGATAACTGGAGCTTTGTTAAACAAGCTTTGCAGAACTAAGAATTTGTATGAAACTCTTATTGGTGTAGTTCCATCATACGAATAAATTATTATTCGTAATGAACAAAATACGAAGGCTAAAGTATCATGCATGAAAGGAGTACCCTTAAAAGTAAATAACAAACTTCATCTGTTATAATATTTATCTTAAAGTATCAAACGAGTTTTTTTACATGATAAACGGAGCTCGGTTAAACAAAACTTCTGAGATATAAGAAATTTTATGAAACTCTTATGAGTCTGGTTCCATCCTACGAAGTAAAATATTGTTCGTCTTAAACCAAATACCGAGGCTAAAGTATTCGGCATGAATGGAGTTCCGTTAAAAGTATCTAATAAATTTCACAACAAAGAGTATTCAGCATAAACTTTTAAACTAGTTTCATTACAGGATAACCGGAGCTCTGTTTAACAAACTTATGAGATATAAGAAATTATATGAAACTCTTACGGGTGTGGTTCCATCCGACGAACTAAATTATTATTCGTAACAAACGAAATACCGAGGCTAAAGTATCATACATGAAAGGAGTACTGTTAAAAGTATATAATAAACATCATACGTAAGTGTATTTAGCTTAACTTTTATACGAGTTTTATTACAAGATAACTGGAGCTTTCTTAAACAAGCTTTGGAGAAATAAGAATTTTTATGAAACTCTTATTGGTGTTGTTCCATCATACGAATAAATTATTATTCGTAATGAACAAAATACGAAGGCTAAAGTATCATGCATGAAAGGAGTACCCTTAAAAGTAAATAACAAACTTCATCCGTTACAATATTTATCTTAAAGTATCAAACAAGTTTTTTTACATGATAAACGGAGCTCGGTTAAACAAAACTTCCGAGATATAAGAAATTGTATGAAACTCTTATGAGTGTGGTTCCATCCTACGATGTAAAATATTGTTCGTTATAAACCAAATACCGAGGCTAAAATATTATGCATGAATGGAGTACCGTTAAAAGTATCTAATAAATTTCACAACAAAGAGTATTCAGCATAAACTTTTAAACTAGTTTCATTACAGGATAACCGGAGTTCTGTTTAACAAACTTATGAGATATAAGAAATTATATGAAACTCTTACGGGTGTGGTTCCATCCGACGAACTAAATTATTATTTGTAATAAACGAAATACCGAGGCTAAAGTATCATACATGAAAGGAGTACTGTTAAAAGTATATAATAAACATCATACGTAAGTGTATTTAGCTTAAACTTTTAAACGAGTTTTATTACAAGATAACTGGAGCTTTGTTAAACAAGCTTTGGAGAACTAAGAATTTGTATGAAACTCTTATTGGTGTAGTTCCATCATACGAATAAATTATTATCCGTAATGAACAAAATACGAAGGCTAAAGTATCATGCATGAAAGGAGTACCCTTAAAAGTAAATAACAAACTTCATCCGTTACAATATTTATCTTAAAGTATCAAACAAGTTTTTTTACATGACAAACGGAGCTCGGTTAAACAAAACTTCCGAGATATAAGAAATTGTATGAAACTCTTATGAGTGTGGTTCCATCCTACGAAGTAAAATATTGTTCGTTATAAACCAAATACCGAGGCTAAAATATTATGCATGAATGGAGTACCGTTAAAAGTATCTAATAAATTTCACAACAAAGAGTATTCAGCATAAACTTTTAAACTAGTTTCATTACAGGATAACCGGAGCTCTGTTTAACAAAGTTATGAGATATAAGAAATTATATGAAACTCTTACGGGTGTGGTTCCATCCGACGAACTAAATTATTATTCGTAATAAACGAAATACCGAGGCTAAAGTATCATACATGAAAGGAGTACTGTTAAAAGTATATAATAAACATCATACGTAAGTGTATTTAGCTTAAACTTTTAAACGAGTTTTATTACAAGATAACTGGAGCTTTGTTAAACAAGCTTTGGAGAAATAAGAATTTGTATGAAACTCTTATTGGTGTAGTTCCATCATATGAATAAATTATTATTCGTAATGAACAAAATACGAAGGCTAAAGTATCATGCATGAAAGGAGTACCCTTAAAAGTAAATAACAAACTTCATCCGTTACAATATTTATCTTAAAGTATCAAACGAGTTTTTTTAAATGATAAACGGAGCTCGGTTAAACAAAACTTCCGAGATATAAGAAATTGTATGAAACTCTTATGAGTGTGGTTCCATCCTACGAAGTAAAATATTGTTCGTTATAAACCAAATACCGAGGCTAAAATATTATGCATGAATGGAGTACCGTTAAAAGTATCTAATAAATTTCACAACAAAGAGTATTCAGCATAAACTTTTAAACTAGTTTCATTACAGGATAACCGGAGGTCTGTTTAACAAACTTATGAGATATAAGAAATTATATGAAACTCTTACGGGTGTGGTTCCATCCGACAAACTAAATTATTATTCGTAATAAACGAAATACCGAGGCTAAAGTATCATACATGAAAGGAGTACTGTTAAAAGTATATAATAAACATCATACATAAGTGTATTTAGCTTAACTTTCAAACGAGTTTTATTACAAGATAACCGGAGTTTTGTTAAACAAACTTAGGAGACATAAGAAATTGTATGAAACTCTTATTGGTGTAGTTCCATCATACGAATAAATTATTATTCGTAATGAAAAAAATACGAAGGTTAAAGTATCATGCATGAAAGGAGTACCCTTAAAAGTAAATAACAAACTTCATCCGTTACAATATTTATCTTAAAGTATCAAACGAGTTTTTTTACATGATAAACGGAGTTCGGTTAAACAAAACTTCCAAGATATAAGAAATTGTATGAAACTCTTATGAGTGTGGTTCCATCCTACGAAATAAAATATTGTTCGTCATAAACCAAATACCGAGGCTAAAATATTATGCATGAATGGAGTACCGTTAAAAGTATATTATAAATTTCACAACAAAGAGTATTCAGCATAAACTTTTAAACTAGTTTCATTACAGGATAACCGGAGTTCTGTTTAACAAACTTATGAGATATAAGAAATTATATGAAACTCTTACGGGTGTGGTTCCATCCGACGAACTAAATTATTATTCGTAATAAACGAAATACCGAGGCTAAAGTATCATACATGAAAGGAGTACTGTTAAAAGTATATAATAAACATCATACGTAAGTGTATTTAGCTTAAACTTTTAAACGAGTTTTATTACAAGATAACTGGAGCTTTGTTAAACAAGCTTTGGAGAACTAAGAATTTGTATGAAACTCTTATTGGTGTAGTTCCATCATACGAATAAATTATTATTCGTAATGAACAAAATACGAAGGCTAAATTATCATGCATGAAAGGAGTACCCTTAAAAGTAAATAACAAACTTCATCCGTTATAATATTTATCTTAAAGTATCAAACGAGTTTTTTTACATGATAAACGGAGCTCGGTTAAACAAAACTTCCGAGATATAAGAAATTGTATGAAACTCTTATGAGTGTGGTTCCATCCTACGAAGTAAAATATTGTTCGTTATAAACCAAATACCGAGGCTAAAATATTATGCATGAATGGAGTACCGTTAAAAGTATCTAATAAATTTCACAACAAAGAGTATTCAGCATAAACTTTTAAACTAGTTTCATTACAGGATAACCGGAGGTCTGTTTAACAAACTTATGAGATATAAGAAATTATATGAAACTCTTACGGGTGTGGTTCCATCCGACAAACTAAATTATTATTCGTAATAAACGAAATACCGAGGCTAAAGTATCATACATGAAAGGAGTACTGTTAAAAGTATATAATAAACATCATACATAAGTGTATTTAGCTTAACTTTCAAACGAGTTTTATTACAAGATAACCGGAGTTTTGTTAAACAAACTTAGGAGACATAAGAAATTGTATGAAACTCTTATTGGTGTAGTTCCATCATACGAATAAATTATTATTCGTAATGAAAAAAATACGAAGGTTAGAGTATCATGCATGAAAGGAGTACCCTTAAAAGTAAATAACAAACTTCATCCGTTACAATATTTATCTTAAAGTATCAAACGAGTTTTTTTACATGATAAACGGAGTTCGGTTAAACAAAACTTCCGAGATATAAGAAATTGTATGAAACTCTTATGAGTGTGGTTCCATCCTACGAAATAAAATATTGTTCGTCATAAACCAAATACCGAGGCTAAAATATTATGCATGAATGGAGTACCGTTAAAAGTATATTATAAATTTCACAACAAAGAGTATTCAGCATAAACTTTTAAACTAGTTTCATTACAGGATAACCGGAGTTCTGTTTAACAAACTTATGAGATATAAGAAATTATATGAAACTCTTACGGGTGTGGTTCCATCCGACGAACTAAATTATTATTCGTAATAAACGAAATACCGAGGCTAAAGTATCATACATGAAAGGAGTACTGTTAAAAGTATATAATAAACATCATACGTAAGTGTATTTAGCTTAAACTTTTAAACGAGTTTTATTACAAGATAACTGGAGCTTTGTTAAACAAGCTTTGGAGAACTAAGAATTTGTATGAAACTCTTATTGGTGTAGTTCCATCATACGAATAAATTATTATTCGTAATGAACAAAATACGAAGGCTAAATTATCATGCATGAAAGGAGTACCCTTAAAAGTAAATAACAAACTTCATCCGTTATAATATTTATCTTAAAGTATCAAACGAGTTTTTTTACATGATAAACGGAGCTCGGTTAAACAAAACTTCCGAGATATAAGAAATTGTATGAAACTCTTATGAGTGTGGTTCCATCCTACGAAGTAAAATATTGTTCGTTATAAACCAAATACCGAGGCTAAAATATTATGCATGAATGGAGTATCGTTAAAAGTATCTAATAAATTTCACAACAAAGAGTATTCAGCATAAACTTTTAAACTAGTTTCATTACAGGATAACCGGAGGTCTGTTTAACAAACTTATGAGATATAAGAAATTATATGAAACTCTTACGGGTGTGGTTCCATCCGACAAACTAAATTATTATTCGTAATAAACGAAATACCGAGGCTAAAGTATCATACATGAAAGGAGTACCGTTAAAAGTATATAATAAACATCATACGTAAGTGTATTTAGCTTAAAGTTTTAAACGAGTTTTATTACAAGATAACTGGAGCTTTGTTAAACAAGCTTAGGAGAAATAAGAAATTGTATGAAAGTCTTATTGGTGTAGTTCCATCATACGGATAAAATTATTATTCGATATGAATACGAAGGCTAAAGTATCATGCATGAAAGAAGTACCCTTAAAAGTAAATAACAAACTTCATCCGTTACAATATTTATCTTAAAGTATCAAACGATTTTTTTACATGATAAACGGAGTTCGGTTAAACAAAACTTCCGAGATATAAGAAATTGTATGAAACTCTTATGAGTGTGGTTCCATCCTACGAAATAAAATATTGTTCGTCATAAACCAAATACCGAGGCTAAAATATTATGCATGAATGGAGTACCGTTAAAAGTATCTAATAAATTTCACAACAAAGAGTATTCAGCATAAACTTTTAATCTAGTTTCATTACAGGATAACCGGAGGTCTGTTTAACAAACTTATGAGATATAAGAAATTATATGAAACTCTTACGGGTGTGGTTCCATCCGACGAACTAAATTATTATTCGTAATAAACGAAATACCAAGGCTAAAGTATCATACATGAAAGGAGTACCGTTAAAAGTATATAATAAACATCATACGTAAGTGTATTTAGCTTAAACTTTTAAACGAGTTTTATTACAAGATAACTGGAGCTTTGTTAAACAAGCTTTGGAGAACTAAGAATTTGTATGAAACTCTTATTGGTGTAGTTCCATCATACGAATAAATTATTATTCGTAATGAACAAAATACGAAGGCTAAAGTATCATGCATGAAAGGAGTACCCTTAAAAGTAAATAACAAACTTCATCCGTTACAATATTTATCTTAAAGTATCAAACAAGTTTTTTTACATGATAAACGGAGCTCGGTTAAACAAAACTTCCGAGATATAAGAAATTATATGAAACTCTTACGGGTGTGTTTCCATCCGACGAAGTAAATTATTATTCGTAATAAACGAAATACCGAGGCTAAAGTATCATGCATGAAAGGAGTACCCTTAAAAGTAAATAACAAACTTCATCCGTTACAATATTTATCTTAAAGTATCAAACGAGTTTTTTTACATGATAAACGGAGCTCGGTTAAACAAAACTTCCGAGATATAAGAAATTGTATGAAACTCTTATGAGTGTGGTTCCATCCTACGAAGTAAAATATTGTTCGTTATAAACCAAATACCGAGGCTAAAATATTATGCATGAATGGAGTACCGTTAAAAGTATCTAATAAATTTCACAACAAAGAGTATTCAGCATAAACTTTTAAACTAGTTTCATTACAGGATAACCGGAGGTCTGTTTAACAAACTTATGAGATATAAGAAATTATATGAAACTCTTACGGGTGTGGTTCCATCCGACAAACTAAATTATTATTCGTAATAAACGAAATACCGAGGCTAAAGTATCATACATGAAAGGAGTACTGTTAAAAGTATATAATAAGCATCATACATAAGTGTATTTAGCTTAACTTTCAAACGAGTTTTATTACAAGATAACCGGAGTTTTGTTAAACAAACTTAGGAGACATAAGAAATTGTATGAAACTCTTATTGGTGTAGTTCCATCATACGAATAAATTATTATTCGTAATGAAAAAAATACGAAGGTTAAAGTATCATGCATGAAAGGAGTACCCTTAAAAGTAAATAACAAACTTCATCCGTTACAATATTTATCTTAAAGTATCAAACGAGTTTTTTTACATGATAAACGGAGTTCGGTTAAACAAAACTTCCGAGATATAAGAAATTGTATGAAACTCTTATGAGTGTGGTTCCATCCTACGAAATAAAATATTGTTCGTCATAAACCAAATACCGAGGCTAAAATATTATGTATGAATGGAGTACCGTTAAAAGTATATTATAAATTTCACAACAAAGAGTATTCAGCATAAACTTTTAAACTAGTTTCATTACAGGATAACCGGAGTTCTGTTTAACAAACTTATGAGATATAAGAAATTATATGAAACTCTTACGGGTGTGGTTCCATCCGACGAACTAAATTATTATTCGTAATAAACGAAATACCGAGGCTAAAGTATCATACATGAAAGGAGTACTGTTAAAAGTATATAATAAACATCATACGTAAGTGTATTTAGCTTAAACTTTCAAACGAGTTTTATTACAAGATAACCGGAGTTTTGTTAAACAAACTTAGGAGACATAAGAAATTGTATGAAACTCTTATTGGTGTAGTTCCATCATACGAATAAATTATTATTCGTAATGAAAAAAATACGAAGGTTAAAGTATCATGCATGAAAGGAGTACCCTTAAAAGTAAATAACAAACTTCATCCGTTACAATATTTATCTTAAAGTATCAAACGAGTTTTTTTACATGATAAACGGAGTTCGGTTAAACAAAACTTCCGAGATATAAGAAATTGTATGAAACTCTTATGAGTGTGGTTCCATCCTACGAAATAAAATATTGTTCGTCATAAACCAAATACCGAGGCTAAAATATTATGTATGAATGGAGTACCGTTAAAAGTATATTATAAATTTCACAACAAAGAGTATTCAGCATAAACTTTTAAACTAGTTTCATTACAGGATAACCGGAGTTCTGTTTAACAAACTTATGAGATATAAGAAATTATATGAAACTCTTACGGGTGTGGTTCCATCCGACGAACTAAATTATTATTCGTAATAAACGAAATACCGAGGCTAAAGTATCATACATGAAAGGAGTACTGTTAAAAGTATATAATAAACATCATACGTAAGTGTATTTAGCTTAAACTTTTAAACGAGTTTTATTACAAGATAACTGGAGCTTTGTTAAACAAGCTTTGGAGAACTAAGAATTTGTATGAAACTCTTATTGGTGTAGTTCCATCATACGAATAAATTATTATTCGTAATGAACAAAATACGAAGGCTAAATTATCATGCATGAAAGGAGTACCCTTAAAAGTAAATAACAAACTTCATCCGTTATAATATTTATCTTAAAGTATCAAACGAGTTTTTTTACATGATAAACGGAGCTCGGTTAAACAAAACTTCCGAGATATAAGAAATTGTATGAAACTCTTATGAGTGTGGTTCCATCCTACGAAGTAAAATATTGTTCGTTATAAACCAAATACCGAGGCTAAAATATTATGCATGAATGGAGTATCGTTAAAAGTATCTAATAAATTTCACAACAAAGAGTATTCAGCATAAACTTTTAAACTAGTTTCATTACAGGATAACCGGAGCTCTGTTTAACAAACTTATGAGATATAAGAAATTATATGAAACTCTTACGGGTGTGGTTCCATCCGACAAACTAAATTATTATTCGTAATAAACGAAATACCGAGGCTAAAGTATCATACATGAAAGGAGTACTGTTAAAAGTATATAATAAACATCATACGTAAGTGTATTTAGCTTAAACTTTTAAACGAGTTTTATTACAAGATAACTGGAGCTTTGTTAAACAAGCTTTGGAGAACTAAGAATTTGTATGAAACTCTTATTGGTGTAGTTCCATCATACGAATAAATTATTATTCGTAATGAACAAAATACGAAGGCTAAAGTATCATGCATGAAAGGAGTACCCGTAAAAGTAAATAACAAACTTCATCTGTTATAATATTTATCTTAAAGTATCAAACGAGTTTTTTTACATGATAAACGGAGCTCGGTTAAACAAAACTTCCGAGATCTAAGAAATTGTATGAAACTCTTATGAGTCTGGTTCCATCCTACGAAGTAAAATATTGTTCGTCTTAAACCAAATACCGAGGCTAAAGTATTCGGCATGAATGGAGTTCCGTTAAAAGTATCTAATAAATTTCACAACAAAGAGTATTCAGCATAAACTTTTAAACTAGTTTCATTACAGGATAACCGGAGCTCTGTTTAACAAACTTATGAGATATAAGAAATTATATGAAACTCTTACGGGTGTGGTTCCATCCGACAAACTAAATTATTATTCGTAATAAACGAAATACCGAGGCTAAAGTATCATACATGAAAGGAGTACTGTTAAAAGTATATAATAAACATCATACATAAGTGTATTTAGCTTAACTTTCAAACGAGTTTTATTACAAGATAACCGGAGCTTTGTTAAACAAACTTAGGAGACATAAGAAATTGTATGAAACTCTTATTGGTGTAGTTCCATCATACGAATAAATTATTATTCGTAATGAAAAAAATACGAAGGTTAAAGTATCATGCATGAAAGGAGTACCCTTAAAAGTAAATAACAAACTTCATCCGTTACAATATTTATCTTAAAGTATCAAACGAGTTTTTTTACATGATAAACGGAGTTCTGTTAAACAAAACTTCCGAGATATAAGAAATTGTATGAAACTCTTATGAGTGTGGTTCCATCCTACGAAATAAAATATTGTTCGTCATAAACCAAATACCGAGGCTAAAATATTATGTATGAATGGAGTACCGTTAAAAGTATATTATAAATTTCACAACAAAGAGTATTCAGCATAAACTTTTAAACTAGTTTCATTACAGGATAACCGGAGTTCTGTTTAACAAACTTATGAGATATAATAAATTATATGAAACTCTTACGGGTGTGGTTCCATCCGACGAACTAAATTATTATTCGTAATAAACGAAATACCGAGGCTAAAGTATCATACATGAAAGGAGTACTGTTAAAAGTATATAATAAACATCATACGTAAGTGTATTTAGCTTAAACTTTTAAACGAGTTTTATTACAAGATAACTGGAGCTTTGTTAAACAAGCTTTGGAGAACTAAGAATTTGTATGAAACTCTTATTGGTGTAGTTCCATCATACGAATAAATTATTATTCGTAATGAACAAAATACGAAGGCTAAATTATCATGCATGAAAGGAGTACCCTTAAAAGTAAATAACAAACTTCATCCGTTATAATATTTATCTTAAAGTATCAAACGAGTTTTTTTACATGATAAACGGAGCTCGGTTAAACAAAACTTCCGAGATATAAGAAATTGTATGAAACTCTTATGAGTGTGGTTCCATCCTACGAAGTAAAATATTGTTCGTTATAAACCAAATACCGAGGCTAAAATATTATGCATGAATGGAGTATCGTTAAAAGTATCTAATAAATTTCACAACAAAGAGTATTCAGCATAAACTTTTAAACTAGTTTCATTACAGGATAACCGGAGCTCTGTTTAACAAACTTATGAGATATAAGAAATTATATGAAACTCTTACGGGTGTGGTTCCATCCGACAAACTAAATTATTATTCGTAATAAACGAAATACCGAGGCTAAAGTATCATACATGAAAGGAGTACCGTTAAAAGTGTATAATAAACATCATACGTAAGTGTATTTAGCTTAACTTTTAAACGAGTTTTATTACAAGATAACTGGAGCTTTGTTAAACAAGCTTTGGAGAACTAAGAATTTGTATGAAACTCTTATTGGTGTAGTTCCATCATACGAATAAATTATTATTCGTAATGAACAAAATACGAAGGCTAAAGTATCATGCATGAAAGGAGTACCCGTAAAAGTAAATAACAAACTTCATCTGTTATAATATTTATCTTAAAGTATCAAACGAGTTTTTTTACATGATAAACGGAGCTCGGTTAAACAAAACTTCCGAGATCTAAGAAATTGTATGAAACTCTTATGAGTCTGGTTCCATCCTACGAAGTAAAATATTGTTCGTCTTAAACCAAATACCGAGGCTAAAGTATTCGGCATGAATGGAGTTCCGTTAAAAGTATCTAATAAATTTCACAACAAAGAGTATTCAGCATAAACTTTTAAACTAGTTTCATTACAGGATAACCGGAGCTCTGTTTAACAAACTTATGAGATATAAGAAATTATATGAAACTCTTACGGGTGTGGTTCCATCCGACAAACTAAATTATTATTCGTAATAAACGAAATACCGAGGCTAAAGTATCATACATGAAAGGAGTACTGTTAAAAGTATATAATAAACATCATACATAAGTGTATTTAGCTTAACTTTCAAACGAGTTTTATTACAAGATAACCGGAGCTTTGTTAAACAAACTTAGGAGACATAAGAAATTGTATGAAACTCTTATTGGTGTAGTTCCATCATACGAATAAATTATTATTCGTAATGAAAAAAATACGAAGGTTAAAGTATCATGCATGAAAGGAGTACCCTTAAAAGTAAATAACAAACTTCATCCGTTACAATATTTATCTTAAAGTATCAAACGAGTTTTTTTACATGATAAACGGAGTTCGGTTAAACAAAACTTTCGAGATATAAGAAATTGTATGAAACTCTTATGAGTGTGGTTCCATCCTACGAAATAAAATATTGTTCGTCATAAACCAAATACCGAGGCTAAAATATTATGTATGAATGGAGTACCGTTAAAAGTATATTATAAATTTCACAACAAAGAGTATTCAGCATAAACTTTTAAACTAGTTTCATTACAGGATAACCGGAGTTCTGTTTAACAAACTTATGAGATATAAGAAATTATATGAAACTCTTACGGGTGTGGTTCCATCCGACGAACTAAATTATTATTCGTAATAAACGAAATACCGAGGCTAAAGTATCATACATGAAAGGAGTACTGTTAAAAGTATATAATAAACATCATACGTAAGTGTATTTAGCTTAAACTTTCAAACGAGTTTTATTACAAGATAACCGGAGTTTTGTTAAACAAACTTAGGAGACATAAGAAATTGTATGAAACTCTTATTGGTGTAGTTCCATCATACGAATAAATTATTATTCGTAATGAAAAAAATACGAAGGTTAAAGTATCATGCATGAAAGGAGTACCCTTAAAAGTAAATAACAAACTTCATCCGTTACAATATTTATCTTAAAGTATCAAACGAGTTTTTTTACATGATAAACGGAGTTCGGTTAAACAAAACTTCCGAGATATAAGAAATTGTATGAAACTCTTATGAGTGTGGTTCCATCCTACGAAATAAAATATTGTTCGTCATAAACCAAATACCGAGGCTAAAATATTATGTATGAATGGAGTACCGTTAAAAGTATATTATAAATTTCACAACAAAGAGTATTCAGCATAAACTTTTAAACTAGTTTCATTACAGGATAACCGGAGTTCTGTTTAACAAACTTATGAGATATAAGAAATTATATGAAACTCTTACGGGTGTGGTTCCATCCGACGAACTAAATTATTATTCGTAATAAACGAAATACCGAGGCTAAAGTATCATACATGAAAGGAGTACTGTTAAAAGTATATAATAAACATCATACGTAAGTGTATTTAGCTTAAACTTTCAAACGAGTTTTATTACAAGATAACCGGAGTTTTGTTAAACAAACTTAGGAGACATAAGGAATTGTATGAAACTCTTATTGGTGTAGTTCCATCATACGAATAAATTATTATTCGTAATGAAAAAAATACGAAGGTTAAAGTATCATGCATGAAAGGAGTACCCTTAAAAGTAAATAACAAACTTCATCCGTTACAATATTTATCTTAAAGTATCAAACGAGTTTTTTTACATGATAAACGGAGTTCGGTTAAACAAAACTTCCGAGATATAAGAAATTGTATGAAACTCTTATGAGTGTGGTTCCATCCTACGAAATAAAATATTGTTCGTCATAAACCAAATACCGAGGCTAAAATATTATGTATGAATGGAGTACCGTTAAAAGTATATTATAAATTTCACAACAAAGAGTATTCAGCATAAACTTTTAAACTAGTTTCATTACAGGATAACCGGAGTTCTGTTTAACAAACTTATGAGATATAAGAAATTATATGAAACTCTTACGGGTGTGGTTCCATCCGACGAACTAAATTATTATTCGTAATAAACGAAATACCGAGGCTAAAGTATCATACATGAAAGGAGTACTGTTAAAAGTATATAATAAACATCATACGTAAGTGTATTTAGCTTAAACTTTTAAACGAGTTTTATTACAAGATAACTTGAGCTTTGTTAAACAAGCTTAGGAGAAATAAGAAATTGTATGAAACTCTTATTGGTGTAGTTCCATCATACGGATAAAATTATTATTCGATATGAATACGAAGGCTAATGTATCACGCATGAAAGAAGTACCCTTAAAAGTAAATAACAAACTTCATCCGTTACAATATTTATCTTAAAGTATCAAACGAGTTTTTTTACATGATAAACGGAGCTCGGTTAAACAAAACTTCCGAGATATAAGAAATTGTATGAAACTCTTATGAGTGTGGTTCCATCCTACGAAGTAAAATATTGTTCGTTATAAACCAAATACCGAGGCTAAAATATTATGCATGAATGGAGTATCGTTAAAAGTATCTAATAAATTTCACAACAAAGAGTATTCAGCATAAACTTTTAAACTAGTTTCATTACAGGATAACCGGAGGTCTGTTTAACAAACTTATGAGATATAAGAAATTATATGAAACTCTTACGGGTGTGGTTCCATCCGACAAACTAAATTATTATTCGTAATAAACGAAATACCGAGGCTAAAGTATCATACATGAAAGGAGTACTGTTAAAAGTATATAATAAACATCATACATAAGTGTATTTAGCTTAACTTTCAAACGAGTTTTATTACAAGATAACCGGAGCTTTGTTAAACAAACTTAGGAGACATAAGAAATTGTATGAAACTCTTATTGGTGTAGTTCCATCATACGAATAAATTATTATTCGTAATGAAAAAAATACGAAGGTTAAAGTATCATGCATGAAAGGAGTACCCTTAAAAGTAAATAACAAACTTCATCCGTTACAATATTTATCTTAAAGTATCAAACGAGTTTTTTTACATGATAAACGGAGTTCGGTTAAACAAAACTTTCGAGATATAAGAAATTGTATGAAACTCTTATGAGTGTGGTTCCATCCTACGAAATAAAATATTGTTCGTCATAAACCAAATACCGAGGCTAAAATATTATGTATGAATGGAGTACCGTTAAAAGTATATTATAAATTTCACAACAAAGAGTATTCAGCATAAACTTTTAAACTAGTTTCATTACAGGATAACCGGAGTTCTGTTTAACAAACTTATGAGATATAAGAAATTATATGAAACTCTTACGGGTGTGGTTCCATCCGACGAACTAAATTATTATTCGTAATAAACGAAATACCGAGGCTAAAGTATCATACATGAAAGGAGTACTGTTAAAAGTATATAATAAACATCATACGTAAGTGTATTTATCTTAAAGTATCAAACGAGTTTTATTACAAGATAACCGGAGTTTTGTTAAACAAACTTAGGAGACATAAGAAATTGTATGAAACTCTTATTGGTGTAGTTCCATCATACGAATAAATTATTATTCGTAATGAAAAAAATACGAAGGTTAAAGTATCATGCATGAAAGGAGTACCCTTAAAAGTAAATAACAAACTTCATCCGTTACAATATTTATCTTAAAGTATCAAACGAGTTTTTTTACATGATAAACGGAGTTCGGTTAAACAAAACTTCCGAGATATAAGAAATTGTATGAAACTCTTATGAGTGTGGTTCCATCCTACGAAATAAAATATTGTTCGTCATAAACCAAATACCGAGGCTAAAATATTATGTATGAATGGAGTACCGTTAAAAGTATATGATAAATTTCACAACAAAGAGTATTCAGCATAAACTTTTAAACTAGTTTCATTACAGGATAACCGGAGTTCTGTTTAACAAACTTATGATATATAAGAAATTATATGAAACTCTTACGGGTGTGGTTCCATCCGACGAACTAAATTATTATTCGTAATAAACGAAATACCGAGGCTAAAGTATCATACATGAAAGGAGTACTGTTAAAAGTATATAATAAACATCATACGTAAGTGTATTTAGCTTAAACTTTCAAACGAGTTTTATTACAAGATAACCGGAGTTTTGTTAAACAAACTTAGGAGACATAAGGAATTGTATGAAACTCTTATTGGTGTAGTTCCATCATACGAATAAATTATTATTCGTAATGAAAAAAATACGAAGGTTAAAGTATCATGCATGAAAGGAGTACCCTTAAAAGTAAATAACAAACTTCATCCGTTACAATATTTATCTTAAAGTATCAAACGAGTTTTTTTACATGATAAACGGAGTTCGGTTAAACAAAACTTCCGAGATATAAGAAATTGTATGAAACTCTTATGAGTGTGGTTCCATCCTACGAAATAAAATATTGTTCGTCATAAACCAAATACCGAGGCTAAAATATTATGTATGAATGGAGTACCGTTAAAAGTATATTATAAATTTCACAACAAAGAGTATTCAGCATAAACTTTTAAACTAGTTTCATTACAGGATAACCGGAGTTCTGTTTAACAAACTTATGAGATATAAGAAATTATATGAAACTCTTACGGGTGTGGTTCCATCCGACGAACTAAATTATTATTCGTAATAAACGAAATACCGAGGCTAAAGTATCATACATGAAAGGAGTACTGTTAAAAGTATATAATAAACATCATACGTAAGTGTATTTAGCTTAAACTTTTAAACGAGTTTTATTACAAGATAACTTGAGCTTTGTTAAACAAGCTTAGGAGAAATAAGAAATTGTATGAAACTCTTATTGGTGTAGTTCCATCATACGGATAAAATTATTATTCGATATGAATACGAAGGCTAATGTATCACGCATGAAAGAAGTACCCTTAAAAGTAAATAACAAACTTCATCCGTTACAATATTTATCTTAAAGTATCAAACGAGTTTTTTTACATGATAAACGGAGCTCGGTTAAACAAAACTTCCGAGATATAAGAAATTGTATGAAACTCTTATGAGTGTGGTTCCATCCTACGAAGTAAAATATTGTTCGTTATAAACCAAATACCGAGGCTAAAATATTATGCATGAATGGAGTATCGTTAAAAGTATCTAATAAATTTCACAACAAAGAGTATTCAGCATAAACTTTTAAACTAGTTTCATTACAGGATAACCGGAGGTCTGTTTAACAAACTTATGAGATATAAGAAATTATATGAAACTCTTACGGGTGTGGTTCCATCCGACAAACTAAATTATTATTCGTAATAAACGAAATACCGAGGCTAAAGTATCATACATGAAAGGAGTACTGTTAAAAGTATATAATAAACATCATACGTAAGTGTATTTAGCTTAAACTTTTAAACTAGTTTTATTACAAGATAACTGGAGCTTTGTTAAACAAGCTTTGGAGAACTAAGAATTTGTATGAAACTCTTATTGGTGTAGTTCCATCATACGAATAAATTATTATTCGTAATGAACAAAATACGAAGGCTAAAGTATCATGCATGAAAGGAGTACCCTTAAAAGTAAATAACAAACTTCATCTGTTATAATATTTATCTTAAAGTATCAAACGAGTTTTTTTACATGATAAACGGAGCTCGGTTAAACAAAACTTCCGAGATCTAAGAAATTGTATGAAACTCTTATGAGTCTGGTTCCATCCTACGAAGTAAAATATTGTTCGTCTTAAACCAAATACCGAGGCTAAAGTATTCGGCATGAATGGAGTTCCGTTAAAAGTATCTAATAAATTTCACAACAAAGAGTATTCAGCATAAACTTTTAAACTAGTTTCATTACAGGATAACCGGAGCTCTGTTTAACAAACTTATGAGATATAAGAAATTATATGAAACTCTTACGGGTGTGGTTCCATCCGACGAACTAAATTATTATTCGTAATAAACGAAATACCGAGGCTAAAGTATCATACATGAAAGGAGTACTGTTAAAAGTATATAATAAACATCATACGTAAGTGTATTTAGCTTAAACTTTTAAACGAGTTTTATTACAAGATAACTGGAGCTTTGTTAAACAAGCTTTGGAGAACTAAGAATTTGTATGAAACTCTTATTGGTGTAGTTCCATCATACGAATAAATTATTATTCGTAATGAACAAAATACGAAGGCTAAAGTATCATGCATGAAAGGAGTACCCGTAAAAGTAAATAACAAACTTCATCTGTTATAATATTTATCTTAAAGTATCAAACGAGTTTTTTTACATGATAAACGGAGCTCGGTTAAACAAAACTTCCGAGATCTAAGAAATTGTATGAAACTCTTATGAGTCTGGTTCCATCCTACGAAGTAAAATATTGTTCGTCTTAAACCAAATACCGAGGCTAAAGTATTCGGCATGAATGGAGTTCCGTTAAAAGTATCTAATAAATTTCACAACAAAGAGTATTCAGCATAAACTTTTAAACTAGTTTCATTACAGGATAACCGGAGCTCTGTTTAACAAACTTATGAGATATAAGAAATTATATGAAACTCTTACGGGTGTGGTTCCATCCGACGAACTAAATTATTATTCGTAATAAACGAAATACCGAGGCTAAAGTATCATACATGAAAGGAGTACTGTTAAAAGTATATAATAAACATCATACGTAAGTGTATTTAGCTTAAACTTTTAAACGAGTTTTATTACAAGATAACTGGAGCTTTGTTAAACAAGCTTTGGAGAAATAAGAATTTGTATGAAACTCTTATTGGTGTAGTTCCATCATACGAATAAATTATTATTCGTAATGAACAAAATACGAAGGCTAAAGTATCATGCATGAAAGGAGTACCCTTAAAAGTAAATAACAAACTTCATCCGTTACAATATTTATCTTAAAGTATCAAACGAGTTTTTTTACATGATAAACGGAGCTCGGTTAAAAAAAACTTCCGAGATATAAGAAATTGTATGAAACTCTTATGAGTGTGGTTCCATCCTACGAAGTAAAATATTGTTCGTTATAAACCAAATACCGAGGCTAAAATATTATGCATGAATGGAGTACCGTTAAAAGTATCTAATAAATTTCACAACAAAGAGTATTCAGCATAAACTTTTAAACTAGTTTCATTACAGGATAACCGGAGGTCTGTTTAACAAACTTATGAGATATAAGAAATTATATGAAACTCTTACGGGTGTGGTTCCATCCGACAAACTAAATTATTATTCGTAATAAACGAAATACCGAGGCTAAAGTATCATACATGAAAGGAGTACTGTTAAAAGTATATAATAAACATCATACATAAGTGTATTTAGCTTAACTTTCAAACGAGTTTTATTACAAGATAACCGGAGTTTTGTTAAACAAACTTAGGAGACATAAGAAATTGTATGAAACTCTTATTGGTGTAGTTCCATCATACGAATAAATTATTATTCGTAATGAAAAAAATACGAAGGTTAAAGTATCATGCATGAAAGGAGTACCCTTAAAAGTAAATAACAAACTTCATCCGTTACAATATTTATCTTAAAGTATCAAACGAGTTTTTTTACATGATAAACGGAGTTCGGTTAAACAAAACTTCCGAGATATAAGAAATTGTATGAAACTCTTATGAGTGTGGTTCCATCCTACGAAATAAAATATTGTTCGTCATAAACCAAATACCGAGGCTAAAATATTATGCATGAATGGAGTACCGTTAAAAGTATATTATAAATTTCACAACAAAGAGTATTCAGCATAAACTTTTAAACTAGTTTCATTACAGGATAACCGGAGTTCTGTTTAACAAACTTATGAGAAATAAGAAATTATATGAAACTCTTACGGGTGTGGTTCCATCCGACGAACTAAATTATTATTCGTAATAAACGAAATACCGAGGCTAAAGTATCATACATGAAAGGAGTACTGTTAAAAGTATATAATAAACATCATACGTAAGTGTATTTAGCTTAAACTTTTAAACGAGTTTTATTACAAGATAACTGGAGCTTTGTTAAACAAGCTTTGGAGAACTAAGAATTTGTATGAAACTCTTATTGGTGTAGTTCCATCATACGAATAAATTATTATTCGTAATGAACAAAATACGAAGGCTAAATTATCATGCATGAAAGGAGTACCCTTAAAAGTAAATAACAAACTTCATCCGTTATAATATTTATCTTAAAGTATCAAACGAGTTTTTTTACATGATAAACGGAGCTCGGTTAAACAAAACTTCCGAGATATAAGAAATTGTATGAAACTCTTATGAGTGTGGTTCCATCCTACGAAGTAAAATATTGTTCGTTATAAACCAAATACCGAGGCTAAAATATTATGCATGAATGGAGTATCGTTAAAAGTATCTAATAAATTTCACAACAAAGAGTATTCAGCATAAACTTTTAAACTAGTTTCATTACAGGATAACCGGAGGTCTGTTTAACAAACTTATGAGATATAAGAAATTATATGAAACTCTTACGGGTGTGGTTCCATCCGACAAACTAAATTATTATTCGTAATAAACGAAATACCGAGGCTAAAGTATCATACATGAAAGGAGTACTATTAAAAGTATATAATAAACATCATACGTAAGTGTATTTAGCTTAAACTTTTAAACGAGTTTTATTACAAGATAACTGGAGCTTTGTTAAACAAGCTTAGGAGAAATAAGAAATTGTATGAAACTCTTATTGGTGTAGTTCCATCATACGGATAAAATTATTATTCGATATGAATACGAAGGCTAAAGTATCATGCATGAAAGAAGTACCCTTAAAAGTAAATAACAAACTTCATCCGTTACAATATTTATCTTAAAGTATCAAACGATTTTTTTACATGATAAACGGAGTTCGGTTAAACAAAACTTCCGAGATATAAGAAATTGTATGAAACTCTTATGAGTGTGGTTCCATCCTACGAAATAAAATATTGTTCGTCATAAACCAAATACCGAGGCTAAAATATTATGCATGAATGGAGTACCGTTAAAAGTATCTAATAAATTTCACAACAAAGAGTATTCAACATAAACTTTTAAACTAGTTTCATTACAGGATAACCGGAGGTCTGTTTAACAAACTTATGAGATATAAGAAATTATATGAAACTCTTACGGGTGTGGTTCCATCCGACAAACTAAATTATTATTCGTAATAAACGAAATACCGAGGCTAAAGTATCATACATGAAAGGAGTACTGTTAAAAGTATATAATAAACATCATACGTAAGTGAATTTAGCTTAACTTTCAAACGAGTTTTATTACAAGATAACCGGAGTTTTGTTAAACAAACTTAGGAGACATAAGAAATTGTATGAAACTCTTATTGGTGTAGTTCCATCATACGAATAAATTATTATTCGTAATGAAAAAAATACGAAGGTTAAAGTATCATGCATGAAAGGAGTACCCTTAAAAGTAAATAACAAACTTCATCCGTTACAATATTTATCTTAAAGTATCAAACGAGTTTTTTTACATGATAAATGGAGTTCGGTTAAACAAAACTTCCGAGATATAAGAAATTGTATGAAACTCTTATGAGTGTGGTTCCATCCTACGAAATAAAATATTGTTCGTCATAAACCAAATACCGAGGCTAAAATATTATGCATGAATGGAGTACCGTTAAAAGTATATAATAAATTTCACAACAAAGAGTATTCAGCATAAACTTTTAAACTAGTTTCATTACAGGATAACCGGAGCTCTGTTTAACAAACTTATGAGATATAATAAATTATATGAAACTCTTACGGGTGTGGTTCCATCCGACGAACTAAATTATTATTCGTAATAAACGAAATACCGAGGATAAAGGATCATACATGAAAGGAGTACCGTTAAAAGTATATAATAAACATCATACGTAAGTGTATTTAGCTTAAAGTTTTAAACGAGTTTTATTACAAGATAACTGGAGCTTTGTTAAACAAGCTTAGGAGAAATAAGAAATTGTATGAAACTCTTATTGGTGTAGTTCCATCATACGGATAAAATTATTATTCGATATGAATACGAAGGCTAAAGTATCATGCATGAAAGAAGTACCCTTAAAAGTAAATAACAAACTTCATCCGTTACGATATTTATCTTAAAGTATCAAACGATTTTTTTACATGATAAACGGAGTTCGGTTAAACAAAACTTCCGAGATATAAGAAATTGTATGAAACTCTTATGAGTGTGGTTCCATCCTACGAAGTAAAATATTGTTCGTCATAAACCAAATACCGAGGCTAAAATATTATGCATGAATGGAGTACCGTTAAAAGTATCTAATAAATTTCACAACAAAGAGTATTCAGCATAAACTTTTAAACTAGTTTCATTACAGGATAACCGGAGCTCTGTTTAACAAACTTATGAGATATAAGAAATTATATGAAACTCTTACGGGTGTGGTTCCATCCGACGAACTAAATTATTATTCGTAATAAACGAAATACCGAGGCTAAAGTATCATACATGAAAGGAGTACTGTTAAAAGTATATAATAAACATCATACGTAAGTGTATTTAGCTTAAACTTTTAAACGAGTTTAATTACAAGATAACTGGAGCTTTGTTAAACAAGCTTTGGAGAAATAAGAATTTGTATGAAACTCTTATTGGTGTAGTTCCATCATACGAATAAATTATTATTCGTAATGAACAAAATACGAAGGCTAAAGTATCATGCATGAAAGGAGTACCCTTAAAAGTAAATAACAAACTTAATCCGTTACAATATTTATCTTAAAGTATCAAACGAGTTTTTTTACATGATAAACGGAGCTCGGTTAAACAAAACTTCCGAGATATAAGAAATTGTATGAAACTCTTATGAGTGTGGTTCCATCTTACGAAGTAAAATATTGTTCGTTATAAACCAAATACCGAGGCTAAAATATTATGCATGAATGGAGTACCGTTAAAAGTATCTAATAAATTTCACAACAAAGAGTATTCAGCATAAACTTTTAAACTAGTTTCATTACAGGATAACCGGAGGTCTGTTTAACAAACTTATGAGATATAAGAAATTATATGAAACTCTTACGGGTGTGGTTCCATCCGACAAACTAAATTATTATTCGTAATAAACGAAATACCGAGGCTAAAGTATCATACATGAAAGGAGTACTGTTAAAAGTATATAATAAACATCATACGTAAGTGAATTTAGCTTAACTTTCAAACGAGTTTTATTACAAGATAACCGGAGTTTTGTTAAACAAACTTAGGAGACATAAGAAAATGTATGAAACTCTTATTGGTGTAGTTCCATCATACGAATAAATTATTATTCGTAATGAAAAAAATACGAAGGTTAAAGTATCATGCATGAAAGGAGTACCCTTAAAAGTAAATAACAAACTTCATCCGTTACAATATTTATCTTAAAGTATCAAACGAGTTTTTTTACATGATAAACGGAGTTCGGTTAAACAAAACTTCCGAGATATAAGAAATTGTATGAAACTCTTATGAGTGTGGTTCCATCCTACGAAATAAAATATTGTTCGTCATAAACCAAATACCGAGGCTAAAATATTATGCATGAATGGAGTACCGTTAAAAGTATATAATAAATTTCACAACAAAGAGTATTCAGCATAAACTTTTAAACTAGTTTCATTACAGGATAACCGGAGGTCTGTTTAACAAACTTATGAGATATAAGAAATTATATGAAACTCTTACGGGTGTGGTTCCATCCGACAAACTAAATTATTATTCGTAATAAACGAAATACCGAGGCTAAAGTATCATACATGAAAGGAGTACTGTTAAAAGTATATAATAAACATCATACGTAAGTGTATTTAGCTTAAAGTTTTAAACGAGTTTTATTACAAGATAACTTGAGCTTTGTTAAACAAGCTTAGGAGAAATAAGAAATTGTATGAAACTCTTATTGGTGTAGTTCCATCATACGGATAAAATTATTATTCGATATGAATACGAAGGCTAAAGTATCACGCATGAAAGAAGTACCCTTAAAAGTAAATAACAAACTTCATCCGTTACAATATTTATCTTAAAGTATCAAACGATTTTTTTACATGATAAACGGAGTTCGGTTAAACAAAACTTCCGAGATATAAGAAATTGTATGAAACTCTTATGAGTGTGGTTCCATCCTACGAAGTAAAATATTGTTCGTCATAAACCAAATACCGAGGCTAAAATATTATGCATGAATGGAGTACCGTTAAAAGTATATTATAAATTTCACAACAAAGAGTATTCAGCATAAACTTTTAAACTAGTTTCATTACAGGATAACCGGAGCTCTGTTTAACAAACTTATGAGATATAAGAAATTATATGAAACTCTTACGGGTGTGGTTCCATCCGACAAACTAAATTATTATTCGTAATAAACGAAATACCGAGGCTAAAGTATCATACATGAAAGGAGTACCGTTAAAAGTGTATAATAAACATCATACGTAAGTGTATTTAGCTTAACTTTTAAACGAGTTTTATTACAAGATAACCGGAGTTTTGTTAAACAAACTTAGGAGACATAAGAAATTGTATGAAACTCTTATTGGTGTAGTTCCATCATACGAATAAATTATTATTCGTAATGAAAAAAATACGAAGGTTAAAGTATCATGCATGAAAGGAGTACCCTTAAAAGTAAATAACAAACTTCATCCGTTATAATATTTATCTTAAAGTATCAAACGAGTTTTTTTACATGATAAACGGAGCTCGGTTAAACAAAACTTCCGAGATATAAGAAATTGTATGAAACTCTTATGAGTGTGGTTCCATCCTACGAAGTAAAATATTGTTCGTCATAAACCAAATACCGAGGCTAAAATATTATGCATGAATGGAGTATCGTTAAAAGTATCTAATAAATTTCACAACAAAGAGTATTCAGCATAAACTTTTAAACTAGTTTCATTACAGGATAACCGGAGGTCTGTTTAACAAACTTATGAGATATAAGAAATTATATGAAACTCTTACGGGTGTGGTTCCATCCGACGAACTAAATTATTATTCGTAATAAATGAAATACCGAGGCTAAAGTATCATACATGAAAGGAGTACTATTAAAAGTATATAATAAACATCATACGTAAGTGTATTTAGCTTAAACTTTTAAACGAGTTTTATTACAAGATAACTGGAGCTTTGTTAAACAAGCTTAGGAGAAATAAGAAATTGTATGAAACTCTTATTGGTGTAGTTCCATCATACGGATAAAATTATTATTCGATATGAATACGAAGGCTAAAGTATCATGCATGAAAGAAGTACCCTTAAAAGTAAATAACAAACTTCATCCGTTACAATATTTATCTTAAAGTATCAAACGATTTTTTTACATGATAAACGGAGTTCGGTTAAACAAAACTTCCGAGATATAAGAAATTGTATGAAACTCTTATGAGTGTGGTTCCATCCTACGAAGTAAAATATTGTTCGTCATAAACCAAATACCGAGGCTAAAATATTATGCATGAATGGAGTACCGTTAAAAGTATCTAATAAATTTCACAACAAAGAGTATTCAGCATAAACTTTTAAACTAGTTTCATTACAGGATAACCGGAGGTCTGTTTAACAAACTTATGAGATATAAGAAATTATATGAAACTCTTACGGGTGTGGTTCCATCCGACAAACTAAATTATTATTCGTAATAAACGAAATACCGAGGCTAAAGTATCATACATGAAAGGAGTACTGTTAAAAGTATATAATAAACATCATACGTAAGTGAATTTAGCTTAACTTTCAAACGAGTTTTATTACAAGATAACCGGAGTTTTGTTAAACAAACTTAGGAGACATAAGAAATTGTATGAAACTCTTATTGGTGTAGTTCCATCATACGAATAAATTATTATTCGTAATGAAAAAAATACGAAGGTTAAAGTATCATGCATGAAAGGAGTACCCTTAAAAGTAAATAACAAACTTCATCCGTTACAATATTTATCTTAAAGTATCAAACGAGTTTTTTTACATGATAAATGGAGTTCGGTTAAACAAAACTTCCGAGATATAAGAAATTGTATGAAACTCTTATGAGTGTGGTTCCATCCTACGAAATAAAATATTGTTCGTCATAAACCAAATACCGAGGCTAAAATATTATGCATGAATGGAGTACCGTTAAAAGTATATAATAAATTTCACAACAAAGAGTATTCAGCATAAACTTTTAAACTAGTTTCATTACAGGATAACCGGAGCTCTGTTTAACAAACTTATGAGATATAAGAAATTATATGAAACTCTTACGGGTGTGGTTCCATCCGACGAACTAAATTATTATTCGTAATAAACGAAATACCGAGGATAAAGGATCATACATGAAAGGAGTACCGTTAAAAGTATATAATAAACATCATACGTAAGTGTATTTAGCTTAAAGTTTTAAACGAGTTTTATTACAAGATAACTGGAGCTTTGTTAAACAAGCTTAGGAGAAATAAGAAATTGTATGAAACTCTTATTGGTGTAGTTCCATCATACGGATAAAATTATTATTCGATATGAATACGAAGGCTAAAGTATCATGCATGAAAGAAGTACCCTTAAAAGTAAATAACAAACTTCATCCGTTACGATATTTATCTTAAAGTATCAAACGATTTTTTTACATGATAAACGGAGTTCGGTTAAACAAAACTTCCGAGATATAAGAAATTGTATGAAACTCTTATGAGTGTGGTTCCATCCTACGAAGTAAAATATTGTTCGTCATAAACCAAATACCGAGGCTAAAATATTATGCATGAATGGAGTACCGTTAAAAGTATCTAATAAATTTCACAACAAAGAGTATTCAGCATAAACTTTTAAACTAGTTTCATTACAGGATAACCGGAGTTCTGTTTAACAAACTTATGAGATATAAGAAATTATATGAAACTCTTACGGGTGTGGTTCCATCCGACAAACTAAATTATTATTCGTAATAAACGAAATACCGAGGCTAAAGTATCATACATGAAAGGAGTACTGTTAAAAGTATATAATAAACATCATACGTAAGTGTATTTAGCTTAAACTTTTAAACGAGTTTTATTACAAGATAACTGGAGCTTTGTTAAACAAGCTTAGGAGAAATAAGAAATTGTATGAAACTCTTATTGGTGTAGTTCCATCATACGGATAAAATTATTATTCGATATGAATACGAAGGCTAAAGTATCATGCATGAAAGAAGTACCCTTAAAAGTAAATAACAAACTTCATCCGTTACAATATTTATCTTAAAGTATCAAACGATTTTTTTACATGATAAACGGAGTTCGGTTAAACAAAACTTCCGAGATATAAGAAATTGTATGAAACTCTTATGAGTGTGGTTCCATCCTACGAAATAAAATATTGTTCGTCATAAACCAAATACCGAGGCTAAAATATTATGCATGAATGGAGTACCGTTAAAAGTATCTAATAAATTTCACAACAAAGAGTATTCAGCATAAACTTTTAAACTAGTTTCATTACAGGATAACCGGAGCTCTGTTTAACAAACTTATGAGATATAAGAAATTATATGAAACTCTTACGGGTGTGGTTCCATCCGACAAACTAAATTATTATTCGTAATAAACGAAATACCGAGGCTAAAGTATCATACATGAAAGGAGTACCGTTAAAAGTGTATAATAAACATCATACGTAAGTGTATTTAGCTTAACTTTTAAACGAGTTTTATTACAAGATAACCGGAGTTTTGTTAAACAAACTTAGGAGACATAAGAAATTGTATGAAACTCTTATTGGTGTAGTTCCATCATACGAATAAATTATTATTCGTAATGAAAAAAATACGAAGGTTAAAGTATCATGCATGAAAGGAGTACCCTTAAAAGTAAATAACAAACTTCATCCGTTATAATATTTATCTTAAAGTATCAAACGAGTTTTTTTACATGATAAACGGAGCTCGGTTAAACAAAACTTCCGAGATATAAGAAATTGTATGAAACTCTTATGAGTGTGGTTCCATCCTACGAAGTAAAATATTGTTCGTTATAAACCAAATACCGAGGCTAAAATATTATGCATGAATGGAGTATCGTTAAAAGTATCTAATAAATTTCACAACAAAGAGTATTCAGCATAAACTTTTAAACTAGTTTCATTACAGGATAACCGGAGGTCTGTTTAACAAACTTATGAGATATAAGAAATTATATGAAACTCTTACGGGTGTGGTTCCATCCGACAAACTAAATTATTATTCGTAATAAACGAAATACCGAGGCTAAAGTATCATACATGAAAGGAGTACTATTAAAAGTATATAATAAACATCATACGTAAGTGTATTTAGCTTAAACTTTTAAACGAGTTTTATTACAAGATAACTGGAGCTTTGTTAAACAAGCTTAGGAGAAATAAGAAATTGTATGAAACTCTTATTGGTGTAGTTCCATCATACGGATAAAATTATTATTCGATATGAATACGAAGGCTAAAGTATCATGCATGAAAGAAGTACCCTTAAAAGTAAATAACAAACTTCATCCGTTACAATATTTATCTTAAAGTATCAAACGATTTTTTTACATGATAAACGGAGTTCGGTTAAACAAAACTTCCGAGATATAAGAAATTGTATGAAACTCTTATGAGTGTGGTTCCATCCTACGAAGTAAAATATTGTTCGTCATAAACCAAATACCGAGGCTAAAATATTATGCATGAATGGAGTACCGTTAAAAGTATCTAATAAATTTCACAACAAAGAGTATTCAGCATAAACTTTTAAACTAGTTTCATTACAGGATAACCGGAGGTCTGTTTAACAAACTTATGAGATATAAGAAATTATATGAAACTCTTACGGGTGTGGTTCCATCCGACAAACTAAATTATTATTCGTAATAAACGAAATACCGAGGCTAAAGTATCATACATGAAAGGAGTACTGTTAAAAGTATATAATAAACATCATACGTAAGTGAATTTAGCTTAACTTTCAAACGAGTTTTATTACAAGATAACCGGAGTTTTGTTAAACAAACTTAGGAGACATAAGAAATTGTATGAAACTCTTATTGGTGTAGTTCCATCATACGAATAAATTATTATTCGTAATGAAAAAAATACGAAGGTTAAAGTATCATGCATGAAAGGAGTACCCTTAAAAGTAAATAACAAACTTCATCCGTTACAATATTTATCTTAAAGTATCAAACGAGTTTTTTTACATGATAAATGGAGTTCGGTTAAACAAAACTTCCGAGATATAAGAAATTGTATGAAACTCTTATGAGTGTGGTTCCATCCTACGAAATAAAATATTGTTCGTCATAAACCAAATACCGAGGCTAAAATATTATGCATGAATGGAGTACCGTTAAAAGTATATAATAAATTTCACAACAAAGAGTATTCAGCATAAACTTTTAAACTAGTTTCATTACAGGATAACCGGAGCTCTGTTTAACAAACTTATGAGATATAATAAATTATATGAAACTCTTACGGGTGTGGTTCCATCCGACGAACTAAATTATTATTCGTAATAAACGAAATACCGAGGATAAAGGATCATACATGAAAGGAGTACCGTTAAAAGTATATAATAAACATCATACGTAAGTGTATTTAGCTTAAAGTTTTAAACGAGTTTTATTACAAGATAACTGGAGCTTTGTTAAACAAGCTTAGGAGAAATAAGAAATTGTATGAAACTCTTATTGGTGTAGTTCCATCATACGGATAAAATTATTATTCGATATGAATACGAAGGCTAAAGTATCATGCATGAAAGAAGTACCCTTAAAAGTAAATAACAAACTTCATCCGTTACGATATTTATCTTAAAGTATCAAACGATTTTTTTACATGATAAACGGAGTTCGGTTAAACAAAACTTCCGAGATATAAGAAATTGTATGAAACTCTTATGAGTGTGGTTCCATCCTACGAAGTAAAATATTGTTCGTCATAAACCAAATACCGAGGCTAAAATATTATGCATGAATGGAGTACCGTTAAAAGTATCTAATAAATTTCACAACAAAGAGTATTCAGCATAAACTTTTAAACTAGTTTCATTACAGGATAACCGGAGCTCTGTTTAACAAACTTATGAGATATAAGAAATTATATGAAACTCTTACGGGTGTGGTTCCATCCGACGAACTAAATTATTATTCGTAATAAACGAAATACCGAGGCTAAAGTATCATACATGAAAGGAGTACTGTTAAAAGTATATAATAAACATCATACGTAAGTGTATTTAGCTTAAACTTTTAAACGAGTTTAATTACAAGATAACTGGAGCTTTGTTAAACAAGCTTTGGAGAAATAAGAATTTGTATGAAACTCTTATTGGTGTAGTTCCATCATACGAATAAATTATTATTCGTAATGAACAAAATACGAAGGCTAAAGTATCATGCATGAAAGGAGTACCCTTAAAAGTAAATAACAAACTTAATCCGTTACAATATTTATCTTAAAGTATCAAACGAGTTTTTTTACATGATAAACGGAGCTCGGTTAAACAAAACTTCCGAGATATAAGAAATTGTATGAAACTCTTATGAGTGTGGTTCCATCTTACGAAGTAAAATATTGTTCGTTATAAACCAAATACCGAGGCTAAAATATTATGCATGAATGGAGTACCGTTAAAAGTATCTAATAAATTTCACAACAAAGAGTATTCAGCATAAACTTTTAAACTAGTTTCATTACAGGATAACCGGAGGTCTGTTTAACAAACTTATGAGATATAAGAAATTATATGAAACTCTTACGGGTGTGGTTCCATCCGACAAACTAAATTATTATTCGTAATAAACGAAATACCGAGGCTAAAGTATCATACATGAAAGGAGTACTGTTAAAAGTATATAATAAACATCATACGTAAGTGAATTTAGCTTAACTTTCAAACGAGTTTTATTACAAGATAACCGGAGTTTTGTTAAACAAACTTAGGAGACATAAGAAAATGTATGAAACTCTTATTGGTGTAGTTCCATCATACGAATAAATTATTATTCGTAATGAAAAAAATACGAAGGTTAAAGTATCATGCATGAAAGGAGTACCCTTAAAAGTAAATAACAAACTTCATCCGTTACAATATTTATCTTAAAGTATCAAACGAGTTTTTTTACATGATAAACGGAGTTCGGTTAAACAAAACTTCCGAGATATAAGAAATTGTATGAAACTCTTATGAGTGTGGTTCCATCCTACGAAATAAAATATTGTTCGTCATAAACCAAATACCGAGGCTAAAATATTATGCATGAATGGAGTACCGTTAAAAGTATATAATAAATTTCACAACAAAGAGTATTCAGCATAAACTTTTAAACTAGTTTCATTACAGGATAACCGGAGGTCTGTTTAACAAACTTATGAGATATAAGAAATTATATGAAACTCTTACGGGTGTGGTTCCATCCGACAAACTAAATTATTATTCGTAATAAACGAAATACCGAGGCTAAAGTATCATACATGAAAGGAGTACTGTTAAAAGTATATAATAAACATCATACGTAAGTGTATTTAGCTTAAAGTTTTAAACGAGTTTTATTACAAGATAACTTGAGCTTTGTTAAACAAGCTTAGGAGAAATAAGAAATTGTATGAAACTCTTATTGGTGTAGTTCCATCATACGGATAAAATTATTATTCGATATGAATACGAAGGCTAAAGTATCACGCATGAAAGAAGTACCCTTAAAAGTAAATAACAAACTTCATCCGTTACAATATTTATCTTAAAGTATCAAACGATTTTTTTACATGATAAACGGAGTTCGGTTAAACAAAACTTCCGAGATATAAGAAATTGTATGAAACTCTTATGAGTGTGGTTCCATCCTACGAAGTAAAATATTGTTCGTCATAAACCAAATACCGAGGCTAAAATATTATGCATGAATGGAGTACCGTTAAAAGTATATAATAAATTTCACAACAAAGAGTATTCAGCATAAACTTTTAAACTAGTTTCATTACAGGATAACCGGAGTTCTGTTTAACAAACTTATGAGATATAAGAAATTATATGAAACTCTTACGGGTGTGGTTCCATCCGACAAACTAAATTATTATTCGTAATAAACGAAATACCGAGGCTAAAGTATCATACATGAAAGGAGTACTGTTAAAAGTATATAATAAACATCATACGTAAGTGTATTTAGCTTAACTTTCAAACGAGTTTTATTACAAGATAACCGGAGTTTTGTTAAACAAACTTAGGAGACATAAGAAATTGTATGAAACTCTTATGAGTGTGGTTCCATCCTACGAAGTAAAATATTGTTCGTCATAAACCAAATACCGAGGCTAAAATATTATGCATGAATGGAGTACCGTTAAAAGTATCTAATAAATTTCACAACAAAGAGTATTCAGCATAAACTTTTAAACTAGTTTCATTACAGGATAACCGGAGCTCTGTTTAACAAACTTATGAGATATAAGAAATTATATGAAACTCTTACGGGTGTGGTTCCATCCGACAAACTAAATTATTATTCGTAATAAACGAAATACCGAGGCTAAAGTATCATACATGAAAGGAGTACTGTTAAAAGTATATAATAAACATCATACGTAAGTGTATTTAGCTTAACTTTTAAACGAGTTTTATTACAAGATAACCGGAGTTTTGTTAAACAAACTTAGGAGACATAAGAAATTGTATGAAACTCTTATTGGTGTAGTTCCATCATACGAATAAATTATTATTCGTAATGAAAAAAATACGAAGGTTAAAGTATCATGCATGAAAGGAGTACCCTTAAAAGTAAATAACAAACTTCATCCGTTACAATATTTATCTTAAAGTATCAAACGAGTTTTTTTACAAGATAAACGGAGTTCGGTTAAACAAAACTTCCGAGATATAAGAAATTGTATGAAACTCTTATGAGTGTGGTTCCATCCTACGAAATAAAATATTGTTCGTCATAAACCAAATACCGAGGCTAAAATATTATGCATGAATGGAGTACCGTTAAAAGTATATTATAAATTTCACAACAAAGAGTATTCAGCATAAACTTTTAAACTAGTTTCATTACAGGATAACCGGAGCTCT
Organism: Chamaenerion angustifolium; assembly: GCA_946814005.1. NCBI lineage: Eukaryota > Viridiplantae > Streptophyta > Magnoliopsida > Myrtales > Onagraceae > Chamaenerion > Chamaenerion angustifolium. The sequence continues at coordinate 15,673,562 of OX328277.1, read as the reverse complement.
GTTTAACAAACTTATGAGATATAAGAAATTATATGAAACTCTTACGGGTGTGGTTCCATCCGACAAACTAAATTATTATTCGTAATAAACGAAATACCGAGGCTAAAGTATCATACATGAAAGGAGTACCGTTAAAAGTATATAATAAACATCATACGTAAGTGTATTTAGCTTAACTTTCAAACGAGTTTTATTACAAGATAACCGGAGTTTTGTTAAACAAACTTAGGAGACATAAGAAATTGTATGAAACTCTTATTGGTGTAGTTCCATCATACGAATAAATTATTATTCGTAATGAACAAAATACGAAGGCTAAAGTATCATGCATGAAAGGAGTACCCTTAAAAGTAAATAACAAACTTCATCCGTTACAATATTTATCTTAAAGTATCAAACGAGTTTTTTTACATGATAAACGGAGCTCGGTTAAACAAAACTTCCGAGATATAAGAAATTGTATGAAACTCTTATGAGTGTGGTTCCATCTTACGAAGTAAAATATTGTTCGTTATAAACCAAATACCGAGGCTAAAATATTATGCATGAATGGAGTACCGTTAAAAGTATCTAATAAATTTCACAACAAAGAGTATTCAGCATAAACTTTTAAACTAGTTTCATTACAGGATAACCGGAGGTCTGTTTAACAAACTTATGAGATATAAGAAATTATATGAAACTCTTACGGGTGTGGTTCCATCCGACAAACTAAATTATTATTCGTAATAAACGAAATACCGAGGCTAAAGTATCATACATGAAAGGAGTACCGTTAAAAGTATATAATAAACATCATACGTAAGTGAATTTAGCTTAACTTTCAAACGAGTTTTATTACAAGATAACCGGAGTTTTGTTAAACAAACTTAGGAGACATAAGAAAATGTATGAAACTCTTATTGGTGTAGTTCCATCATACGAATAAATTATTATTCGTAATGAAAAAAATACGAAGGTTAAAGTATCATGCATGAAAGGAGTACCCTTAAAAGTAAATAACAAACTTCATCCGTTACAATATTTATCTTAAAGTATCAAACGAGTTTTTTTACATGATAAACGGAGTTCGGTTAAACAAAACTTCCGAGATATAAGAAATTGTATGAAACTCTTATGAGTGTGGTTCCATCCTACGAAATAAAATATTGTTCGTCATAAACCAAATACCGAGGCTAAAATATTATGCATGAATGGAGTACCGTTAAAAGTATATAATAAATTTCACAACAAAGAGTATTCAGCATAAACTTTTAAACTAGTTTCATTACAGGATAACCGGAGGTCTGTTTAACAAACTTATGAGATATAAGAAATTATATGAAACTCTTACGGGTGTGGTTCCATCCGACAAACTAAATTATTATTCGTAATAAACGAAATACCGAGGCTAAAGTATCATACATGAAAGGAGTACTGTTAAAAGTATATAATAAACATCATACGTAAGTGTATTTAGCTTAAAGTTTTAAACGAGTTTTATTACAAGATAACTTGAGCTTTGTTAAACAAGCTTAGGAGAAATAAGAAATTGTATGAAACTCTTATTGGTGTAGTTCCATCATACGGATAAAATTATTATTCGATATGAATACGAAGGCTAAAGTATCACGCATGAAAGAAGTACCCTTAAAAGTAAATAACAAACTTCATCCGTTACAATATTTATCTTAAAGTATCAAACGATTTTTTTACATGATAAACGGAGTTCGGTTAAACAAAACTTCCGAGATATAAGAAATTGTATGAAACTCTTATGAGTGTGGTTCCATCCTACGAAGTAAAATATTGTTCGTCATAAACCAAATACCGAGGCTAAAATATTATGCATGAATGGAGTACCGTTAAAAGTATATTATAAATTTCACAACAAAGAGTATTCAGCATAAACTTTTAAACTAGTTTCATTACAGGATAACCGGAGTTCTGTTTAACAAACTTATGAGATATAAGAAATTATATGAAACTCTTACGGGTGTGGTTCCATCCGACAAACTAAATTATTATTCGTAATAAACGAAATACCGAGGCTAAAGTATCATACATGAAAGGAGTACTGTTAAAAGTATATAATAAACATCATACGTAAGTGTATTTAGCTTAACTTTCAAACGAGTTTTATTACAAGATAACCGGAGTTTTGTTAAATAAACTTAGGAGACATAAGAAATTGTATGAAACTCTTATTGGTGTAGTTCCATCATACGAATAAATTATTATTCGTAATGAAAAAAATACGAAGGTTAAAGTATCATGCATGAAAGGAGTACCCTTAAAAGTAAATAACAAACTTCATCCGTTATAATATTTATCTTAAAGTATCAAACGAGTTTTTTTACATGATAAACGGAGCTCGGTTAAACAAAACTTCCGAGATATAAGAAATTGTATGAAACTCTTATGAGTGTGGTTCCATCCTACGAAGTAAAATATTGTTCGTTATAAACCAAATACCGAGGCTAAAATATTATGCATGAATGGAGTACCGTTAAAAGTATCTAATAAATTTCACAACAAAGAGTATTCAGCATAAACTTTTAAACTAGTTTCATTACAGGATAACCGGAGGTCTGTTTAACAAACTTATGAGATATAAGAAATTATATGAAACTCTTACGGGTGTGGTTCCATCCGACAAACTAAATTATTATTCGTAATAAACGAAATACCGAGGCTAAAGTATCATACATGAAAGGAGTACTATTAAAAGTATATAATAAACATCATACGTAAGTGTATTTAGCTTAAACTTTTAAACGAGTTTTATTACAAGATAACTGGAGCTTTGTTAAACAAGCTTAGGAGAAATAAGAAATTGTATGAAACTCTTATTGGTGTAGTTCCATCATACGGATAAAATTATTATTCGATATGAATACGAAGGCTAAAGTATCATGCATGAAAGAAGTACCCTTAAAAGTAAATAACAAACTTCATCCGTTACAATATTTATCTTAAAGTATCAAACGATTTTTTTACATGATAAACGGAGTTCGGTTAAACAAAACTTCCGAGATATAAGAAATTGTATGAAACTCTTATGAGTGTGGTTCCATCCTACGAAGTAAAATATTGTTCGTCATAAACCAAATACCGAGGCTAAAATATTATGCATGAATGGAGTACCGTTAAAAGTATCTAATAAATTTCACAACAAAGAGTATTCAGCATAAACTTTTAAACTAGTTTCATTACAGGATAACCGGAGGTCTGTTTAACAAACTTATGAGATATAAGAAATTATATGAAACTCTTACGGGTGTGGTTCCATCCGACAAACTAAATTATTATTCGTAATAAACGAAATACCGAGGCTAAAGTATCATACATGAAAGGAGTACCGTTAAAAGTATATAATAAACATCATACGTAAGTGTATTTAGCTTAACTTTTAAACGAGTTTTATTACAAGATAACCGGAGTTTTGTTAAACAAACTTAGGAGACATAAGAAATTGTATGAAACTCTTATTGGTGTAGTTCCATCATACGAATAAATTATTATTCGTAATGAAAAAAATACGAAGGTTAAAGTATCATGCATGAAAGGAGTACCCTTAAAAGTAAATAACAAACTTCATCCGTTACAATATTTATCTTAAAGTATCAAACGAGTTTTTTTACATGATAAATGGAGTTCGGTTAAACAAAACTTCCGAGATATAAGAAATTGTATGAAACTCTTATGAGTGTGGTTCCATCCTACGAAATAAAATATTGTTCGTCATAAACCAAATACCGAGGCTAAAATATTATGCATGAATGGAGTACCGTTAAAAGTATATAATAAATTTCACAACAAAGAGTATTCAGCATAAACTTTTAAACTAGTTTCATTACAGGATAACCGGAGCTCTGTTTAACAAACTTATGAGATATAATAAATTATATGAAACTCTTACGGGTGTGGTTCCATCCGACGAACTAAATTATTATTCGTAATAAACGAAATACCGAGGATAAAGGATCATACATGAAAGGAGTACCGTTAAAAGTATATAATAAACATCATACGTAAGTGTATTTAGCTTAAAGTTTTAAACGAGTTTTATTACAAGATAACTGGAGCTTTGTTAAACAAGCTTAGGAGAAATAAGAAATTGTATGAAACTCTTATTGGTGTAGTTCCATCATACGGATAAAATTATTATTCGATATGAATACGAAGGCTAAAGTATCATGCATGAAAGAAGTACCCTTAAAAGTAAATAACAAACTTCATCCGTTACGATATTTATCTTAAAGTATCAAACGATTTTTTTACATGATAAACGGAGTTCGGTTAAACAAAACTTCCGAGATATAAGAAATTGTATGAAACTCTTATGAGTGTGGTTCCATCCTACGAAGTAAAATATTGTTCGTCATAAACCAAATACCGAGGCTAAAATATTATGCATGAATGGAGTACCGTTAAAAGTATCTAATAAATTTCACAACAAAGAGTATTCAGCATAAACTTTTAAACTAGTTTCATTACAGGATAACCGGAGCTCTGTTTAACAAACTTATGAGATATAAGAAATTATATGAAACTCTTACGGGTGTGGTTCCATCCGACAAACTAAATTATTATTCGTAATAAACGAAATACCGAGGCTAAAGTATCATACATGAAAGGAGTACTGTTAAAAGTATATAATAAACATCATACGTAAGTGTTTTTAGCTTAAACTTTTAAACGAGTTTTATTACAAGATAACTGGAGCTTTGTTAAACAAGCTTAGGAGAAATAAGAAATTGTATGAAACTCTTATTGGTGTAGTTCCATCATACGGATAAAATTATTATTCGATATGAATACGAAGGCTAAAGTATCATGCATGAAAGAAGTACCCTTAAAAGTAAATAACAAACTTCATCCGTTACAATATTTATCTTAAAGTATCAAACGATTTTTTTACATGATAAACGGAGTTCGGTTAAACAAAACTTCCGAGATATAAGAAATTGTATGAAACTCTTATGAGTGTGGTTCCATCCTACGAAATAAAATATTGTTCGTCATAAACCAAATACCGAGGCTAAAATATTATGCATGAATGGAGTACCGTTAAAAGTATCTAATAAATTTCACAACAAAGAGTATTCAGCATAAACTTTTAAACTAGTTTCATTACAGGATAACCGGAGTTCTGTTTAACAAACTTATGAGATATAAGAAATTATATGAAACTCTTACGGGTGTGGTTCCATCCGACAAACTAAATTATTATTCGTAATAAACGAAATACCGAGGCTAAAGTATCATACATGAAAGGAGTACCGTTAAAAGTGTATAATAAACATCATACGTAAGTGTATTTAGCTTAACTTTTAAACGAGTTTTATTACAAGATAACCGGAGTTTTGTTAAACAAACTTAGGAGACATAAGAAATTGTATGAAACTCTTATTGGTGTAGTTCCATCATACGAATAAATTATTATTCGTAATGAAAAAAATACGAAGGTTAAAGTATCATGCATGAAAGGAGTACCCTTAAAAGTAAATAACAAACTTCATCCGTTATAATATTTATCTTAAAGTATCAAACGAGTTTTTTTACATGATAAACGGAGCTCGGTTAAACAAAACTTCCGAGATATAAGAAATTGTATGAAACTCTTATGAGTGTGGTTCCATCCTACGAAGTAAAATATTGTTCGTTATAAACCAAATACCGAGGCTAAAATATTATGCATGAATGGAGTATCGTTAAAAGTATCTAATAAATTTCACAACAAAGAGTATTCAGCATAAACTTTTAAACTAGTTTCATTACAGGATAACCGGAGGTCTGTTTAACAAACTTATGAGATATAAGAAATTATATGAAACTCTTACGGGTGTGGTTCCATCCGACGAACTAAATTATTATTCGTAATAAACGAAATACCGAGGCTAAAGTATCATACATGAAAGGAGTACTATTAAAAGTATATAATAAACATCATACGTAAGTGTATTTAGCTTAAACTTTTAAACGAGTTTTATTACAAGATAACTGGAGCTTTGTTAAACAAGCTTAGGAGAAATAAGAAATTGTATGAAACTCTTATTGGTGTAGTTCCATCATACGGATAAAATTATTATTCGATATGAATACGAAGGCTAAAGTATCATGCATGAAAGAAGTACCCTTAAAAGTAAATAACAAACTTCATCCGTTACAATATTTATCTTAAAGTATCAAACGATTTTTTTACATGATAAACGGAGTTCGGTTAAACAAAACTTCCGAGATATAAGAAATTGTATGAAACTCTTATGAGTGTGGTTCCATCCTACGAAGTAAAATATTGTTCGTCATAAACCAAATACCGAGGCTAAAATATTATGCATGAATGGAGTACCGTTAAAAGTATCTAATAAATTTCACAACAAAGAGTATTCAGCATAAACTTTTAAACTAGTTTCATTACAGGATAACCGGAGGTCTGTTTAACAAACTTATGAGATATAAGAAATTATATGAAACTCTTACGGGTGTGGTTCCATCCGACAAACTAAATTATTATTCGTAATAAACGAAATACCGAGGCTAAAGTATCATACATGAAAGGAGTACTGTTAAAAGTATATAATAAACATCATACGTAAGTGAATTTAGCTTAACTTTCAAACGAGTTTTATTACAAGATAACCGGAGTTTTGTTAAACAAACTTAGGAGACATAAGAAATTGTATGAAACTCTTATTGGTGTAGTTCCATCATACGAATAAATTATTATTCGTAATGAAAAAAATACGAAGGTTAAAGTATCATGCATGAAAGGAGTACCCTTAAAAGTAAATAACAAACTTCATCCGTTACAATATTTATCTTAAAGTATCAAACGAGTTTTTTTACATGATAAATGGAGTTCGGTTAAACAAAACTTCCGAGATATAAGAAATTGTATGAAACTCTTATGAGTGTGGTTCCATCCTACGAAATAAAATATTGTTCGTCATAAACCAAATACCGAGGCTAAAATATTATGCATGAATGGAGTACCGTTAAAAGTATATAATAAATTTCACAACAAAGAGTATTCAGCATAAACTTTTAAACTAGTTTCATTACAGGATAACCGGAGCTCTGTTTAACAAACTTATGAGATATAATAAATTATATGAAACTCTTACGGGTGTGGTTCCATCCGACGAACTAAATTATTATTCGTAATAAACGAAATACCGAGGATAAAGGATCATACATGAAAGGAGTACCGTTAAAAGTATATAATAAACATCATACGTAAGTGTATTTAGCTTAAAGTTTTAAACGAGTTTTATTACAAGATAACTGGAGCTTTGTTAAACAAGCTTAGGAGAAATAAGAAATTGTATGAAACTCTTATTGGTGTAGTTCCATCATACGGATAAAATTATTATTCGATATGAATACGAAGGCTAAAGTATCATGCATGAAAGAAGTACCCTTAAAAGTAAATAACAAACTTCATCCGTTACGATATTTATCTTAAAGTATCAAACGATTTTTTTACATGATAAACGGAGTTCGGTTAAACAAAACTTCCGAGATATAAGAAATTGTATGAAACTCTTATGAGTGTGGTTCCATCCTACGAAGTAAAATATTGTTCGTCATAAACCAAATACCGAGGCTAAAATATTATGCATGAATGGAGTACCGTTAAAAGTATCTAATAAATTTCACAACAAAGAGTATTCAGCATAAACTTTTAAACTAGTTTCATTACAGGATAACCGGAGCTCTGTTTAACAAACTTATGAGATATAAGAAATTATATGAAACTCTTACGGGTGTGGTTCCATCCGACGAACTAAATTATTATTCGTAATAAACGAAATACCGAGGCTAAAGTATCATACATGAAAGGAGTACTGTTAAAAGTATATAATAAACATCATACGTAAGTGTATTTAGCTTAAACTTTTAAACGAGTTTAATTACAAGATAACTGGAGCTTTTTTAAACAAGCTTTGGAGAAATAAGAATTTGTATGAAACTCTTATTGGTGTAGTTCCATCATACGAATAAATTATTATTCGTAATGAACAAAATACGAAGGCTAAAGTATCATGCATGAAAGGAGTACCCTTAAAAGTAAATAACAAACTTCATCCGTTACAATATTTATCTTAAAGTATCAAACGAGTTTTTTTACATGATAAACGGAGCTCGGTTAAACAAAACTTCCGAGATATAAGAAATTGTATGAAACTCTTATGAGTGTGGTTCCATCTTACGAAGTAAAATATTGTTCGTTATAAACCAAATACCGAGGCTAAAATATTATGCATGAATGGAGTACCGTTAAAAGTATCTAATAAATTTCACAACAAAGAGTATTCAGCATAAACTTTTAAACTAGTTTCATTACAGGATAACCGGAGGTCTGTTTAACAAACTTATGAGATATAAGAAATTATATGAAACTCTTACGGGTGTGGTTCCATCCGACAAACTAAATTATTATTCGTAATAAACGAAATACCGAGGCTAAAGTATCATACATGAAAGGAGTACTGTTAAAAGTATATAATAAACATCATACGTAAGTGAATTTAGCTTAACTTTCAAACGAGTTTTATTACAAGATAACCGGAGTTTTGTTAAACAAACTTAGGAGACATAAGAAAATGTATGAAACTCTTATTGGTGTAGTTCCATCATACGAATAAATTATTATTCGTAATGAAAAAAATACGAAGGTTAAAGTATCATGCATGAAAGGAGTACCCTTAAAAGTAAATAACAAACTTCATCCGTTACAATATTTATCTTAAAGTATCAAACGAGTTTTTTTACATGATAAACGGAGTTCGGTTAAACAAAACTTCCGAGATATAAGAAATTGTATGAAACTCTTATGAGTGTGGTTCCATCCTACGAAATAAAATATTGTTCGTCATAAACCAAATACCGAGGCTAAAATATTATGCATGAATGGAGTACCGTTAAAAGTATATAATAAATTTCACAACAAAGAGTATTCAGCATAAACTTTTAAACTAGTTTCATTACAGGATAACCGGAGCTCTGTTTAACAAACTTATGAGATATAAGAAATTATATGAAACTCTTACGGGTGTGGTTCCATCCGACAAACTAAATTATTATTCGTAATAAACGAAATACCGAGGCTAAAGTATCATACATGAAAGGAGTACTGTTAAAAGTATATAATAAACATCATACGTAAGTGTATTTAGCTTAAAGTTTTAAACGAGTTTTATTACAAGATAACTTGAGCTTTGTTAAACAAGCTTAGGAGAAATAAGAAATTGTATGAAACTCTTATTGGTGTAGTTCCATCATACGGATAAAATTATTATTCGATATGAATACGAAGGCTAAAGTATCACGCATGAAAGAAGTACCCTTAAAAGTAAATAACAAACTTCATCCGTTACAATATTTATCTTAAAGTATCAAACGATTTTTTTACATGATAAACGGAGTTCGGTTAAACAAAACTTCCGAGATATAAGAAATTGTATGAAACTCTTATGAGTGTGGTTCCATCCTACGAAGTAAAATATTGTTCGTCATAAACCAAATACCGAGGCTAAAATATTATGCATGAATGGAGTACCGTTAAAAGTATATTATAAATTTCACAACAAAGAGTATTCAGCATAAACTTTTAAACTAGTTTCATTACAGGATAACCGGAGTTCTGTTTAACAAACTTATGAGATATAAGAAATTATATGAAACTCTTACGGGTGTGGTTCCATCCGACAAACTAAATTATTATTCGTAATAAACGAAATACCGAGGCTAAAGTATCATACATGAAAGGAGTACTGTTAAAAGTATATAATAAACATCATACGTAAGTGTATTTAGCTTAACTTTCAAACGAGTTTTATTACAAGATAACCGGAGTTTTGTTAAACAAACTTAGGAGACATAAGAAATTGTATGAAACTCTTATTGGTGTAGTTCCATCATACGAATAAATTATTATTCGTAATGAAAAAAATACGAAGGTTAAAGTATCATGCATGAAAGGAGTACCCTTAAAAGTAAATAACAAACTTCATCCGTTACAATATTTATCTTAAAGTATCAAACGAGTTTTTTTACAAGATAAACGGAGTTCGGTTAAACAAAACTTCCGAGATATAAGAAATTGTATGAAACTCTTATGAGTGTGGTTCCATCCTACGAAATAAAATATTGTTCGTCATAAACCAAATACCGAGGCTAAAATATTATGCATGAATGGAGTACCGTTAAAAGTATATTATAAATTTCACAACAAAGAGTATTCAGCATAAACTTTTAAACTAGTTTCATTACAGGATAACCGGAGTTCTGTTTAACAAACTTATGAGATATAAGAAATTATATGAAACTCTTACGGGTGTGGTTCCATCCGACAAACTAAATTATTATTCGTAATAAACGAAATACCGAGGCTAAAGTATCATACATGAAAGGAGTACTGTTAAAAGTATATAATAAACATCATACGTAAGTGTATTTAGCTTAACTTTTAAACGAGTTTTATTACAAGATAACCGGAGTTTTGTTAAACAAACTTAGGAGACATAAGAAATTGTATGAAACTCTTATTGGTGTAGTTCCATCATACGAATAAATTATTATTCGTAATGAAAAAAATACGAAGGTTAAAGTATCATGCATGAAAGGAGTACCCTTAAAAGTAAATAACAAACTTCATCCGTTACAATATTTATCTTAAAGTATCAAACGAGTTTTTTTACAAGATAAACGGAGTTCGGTTAAACAAAACTTCCGAGATATAAGAAATTGTATGAAACTCTTATGAGTGTGGTTCCATCCTACGAAATAAAATATTGTTCGTCATAAACCAAATACCGAGGCTAAAATATTATGCATGAATGGAGTACCGTTAAAAGTATCTAATAAATTTCACAACAAAGAGTATTCAGCATAAACTTTTAAACTAGTTTCATTACAGGATAACCGGAGCTCTGTTTAACAAACTTATGAGATATAAGAAATTATATGAAACTCTTACGGGTGTGGTTCCATCCGACGAACTAAATTATTATTCGTAATAAACGAAATACTGAGGCTAAAGTATCATACATGAGAGGAGTACTGTTAAAAGTATATAATAAACATCATACGTAAGTGTATTTAGCTTAAACTTTTAAACGAGTTTAATTACAAGATAACTGGAGCTTTGTTAAACAAGCTTTGGAGAAATAAGAATTTGTATGAAACTCTTATTGGTGTAGTTCCATCATACGAATAAATTATTATTCGTAATGAACAAAATACGAAGGCTAAAGTATCATGCATGAAAGGAGTACCCTTAAAAGTAAATAACAAACTTCATCCGTTACAATATTTATCTTAAAGTATCAAACGAGTTTTTTTACATGATAAACGGAGCTCGGTTAAACAAAACTTCCGAGATATAAGAAATTGTATGAAACTCTTATGAGTGTGGTTCCATCTTACGAAGTAAAATATTGTTCGTTATAAACCAAATACCGAGGCTAAAATATTATGCATGAATGGAGTACCGTTAAAAGTATCTAATAAATTTCACAACAAAGAGTATTCAGCATAAACTTTTAAACTAGTTTCATTACAGGATAACCGGAGGTCTGTTTAACAAACTTATGAGATATAAGAAATTATATGAAACTCTTACGGGTGTGGTTCCATCCGACAAACTAAATTATTATTCGTAATAAACGAAATACCGAGGCTAAAGTATCATACATGAAAGGAGTACTGTTAAAAGTATATAATAAACATCATACGTAAGTGAATTTAGCTTAACTTTCAAACGAGTTTTATTACAAGATAACCGGAGTTTTGTTAAACAAACTTAGGAGACATAAGAAAATGTATGAAACTCTTATTGGTGTAGTTCCATCATACGAATAAATTATTATTCGTAATGAAAAAAATACGAAGGTTAAAGTATCATGCATGAAAGGAGTACCCTTAAAAGTAAATAACAAACTTCATCCGTTACACTATTTATCTTAAAGTATCAAACGAGTTTTTTTACATGATAAACGGAGTTCGGTTAAACAAAACTTCCGAGATATAAGAAATTGTATGAAACTCTTATGAGTGTGGTTCCATCCTACGAAATAAAATATTGTTCGTCATAAACCAAATACCGAGGCTAAAATATTATGCATGAATGGAGTACCGTTAAAAGTATATAATAAATTTCACAACAAAGAGTATTCAGCATAAACTTTTAAACTAGTTTCATTACAGGATAACCGGAGGTCTGTTTAACAAACTTATGAGATATAAGAAATTATATGAAACTCTTACGGGTGTGGTTCCATCCGACAAACTAAATTATTATTCGTAATAAACGAAATACCGAGGCTAAAGTATCATACATGAAAGGAGTACTGTTAAAAGTATATAATAAACATCATACGTAAGTGTATTTAGCTTAAAGTTTTAAACGAGTTTTATTACAAGATAACTTGAGCTTTGTTAAACAAGCTTAGGAGAAATAAGAAATTGTATGAAACTCTTATTGGTGTAGTTCCATCATACGGATAAAATTATTATTCGATATGAATACGAAGGCTAAAGTATCACGCATGAAAGAAGTACCCTTAAAAGTAAATAACAAACTTCATCCGTTACAATATTTATCTTAAAGTATCAAACGATTTTTTTACATGATAAACGGAGTTCGGTTAAACAAAACTTCCGAGATATAAGAAATTGTATGAAACTCTTATGAGTGTGGTTCCATCCTACGAAGTAAAATATTGTTCGTCATAAACCAAATACCGAGGCTAAAATATTATGCATGAATGGAGTACCGTTAAAAGTATATTATAAATTTCACAACAAAGAGTATTCAGCATAAACTTTTAAACTAGTTTCATTACAGGATAACCGGAGCTCTGTTTAACAAACTTATGAGATATAAGAAATTATATGAAACTCTTACGGGTGTGGTTCCATCCGACAAACTAAATTATTATTCGTAATAAACGAAATACCGAGGCTAAAGTATCATACATGAAAGGAGTACCGTTAAAAGTGTATAATAAACATCATACGTAAGTGTATTTAGCTTAACTTTCAAACGAGTTTTATTACAAGATAACCGGAGTTTTGTTAAACAAACTTAGGAGACATAAGAAATTGTATGAAACTCTTATTGGTGTAGTTCCATCATACGAATAAATTATTATTCGTAATGAAAAAAATACGAAGGTTAAAGTATCATGCATGAAAGGAGTACCCTTAAAAGTAAATAACAAACTTCATCCGTTACAATATTTATCTTAAAGTATCAAACGAGTTTTTTTACAAGATAAACGGAGTTCGGTTAAACAAAACTTCCGAGATATAAGAAATTGTATGAAACTCTTATGAGTGTGGTTCCATCCTACGAAATAAAATATTGTTCGTCATAAACCAAATACCGAGGCTAAAATATTATGCATGAATGGAGTACCGTTAAAAGTATATAATAAATTTCACAACAAAGAGTATTCAGCATAAACTTTTAAACTAGTTTCATTACAGGATAACCGGAGCTCTGTTTAACAAACTTATGAGATATAAGAAATTATATGAAACTCTTACGGGTGTGGTTCCATCCGACGAACTAAATTATTATTCGTAATAAACGAAATACCGAGGCTAAAGGATCATACATGAAAGGAGTACCGTTAAAAGTATATAATAAACATCATACGTAAGTGTATTTAGCTTAAAGTTTTAAACGAGTTTTATTACAAGATAACTGGAGCTTTGTTAAACAAGCTTAGGAGAAATAAGAAATTGTATGAAACTCTTATTGGTGTAGTTCCATCATACGGATAAAATTATTATTCGATATGAATACGAAGGCTAAAGTATCATGCATGAAAGAAGTACCCTTAAAAGTAAATAACAAACTTCATCCGTTACAATATTTATCTTAAAGTATCAAACGAGTTTTTTTACATGATAAACGGAGTTCGGTTAAACAAAACTTCTGAGATATAAGAAATTGTATGAAACTCTTATGAGTGTGGTTCTATCCTACGAAGTAAAATATTGTTCGTCATAAACCAAATACCGAGGCTAAAATATTATGCATGAATGGAGTACCGTTAAAAGTATCTAATAAATTTCACAACAAAGAGTATTCAGCATAAACTTTTAAACTAGTTTCATTACAGGATAACCGGAGCTCTGTTTAACAAACTTATGAGATATAAGAAATTATATGAAACTCTTACGGGTGTGGTTCCATCCGACGAACTAAATTATTATTCGTAATAAACGAAATACCGAGGCTAAAGTATCATACATGAAAGGAGTACTGTTAAAAGTATATAATAAACATCATACGTAAGTGTATTTAGCTTAAACTTTTAAACGAGTTTTATTACAAGATAACTGGAGCTTTGTTAAACAAGCTTAGGAGAAATAAGAATTTGTATGAAACTCTTATTGGTGTAGTTCCATCATACGAATAAATTATTATTCGTAATGAACAAAATACGAAGGCTAAAGTATCATGCATGAAAGGAGTACCCTTAAAAGTAAATAACAAACTTCATCCGTTACAATATTTATCTTAAAGTATCAAACGAGTTTTTTTACATGATAAACGGAGCTCGGTTAAACAAAACTTCCGAGATATAAGAAATTGTATGAAACTCTTATGAGTGTGGTTCCATCCTACGAAGTAAAATATTGTTCGTTATAAACCAAATACCGAGGCTAAAATATTATGCATGAATGGAGTACCGTTAAAAGTATCTAATAAATTTCACAACAAAGAGTATTCAGCATAAACTTTTAAACTAGTTTCATTACAGGATAACCGGAGGTCTGTTTAACAAACTTATGAGATATAAGAAATTATATGAAACTCTTACGGGTGTGGTTCCATCCGACAAACTAAATTATTATTCGTAATAAACGAAATACCGAGGCTAAAGTATCATACATGAAAGGAGTACTGTTAAAAGTATAAAATAAACATCATACGTAAGTGTATTTAGCTTAACTTTCAAACGAGTTTTATTACAAGATAACTGGAGCTTTGTTAAACAAGCTTAGGAGAAATAAGAAATTGTATGAAACTCTTATTGGTGTAGTTCCATCATACGGATAAAATTATTATTCGATATGAATACGAAGGCTAAAGTATCATGCATGAAAGAAGTACCCTTAAAAGTAAATAACAAACTTCATCCGTTACAATATTTATCTTAAAGTATCAAACGAGTTTTTTTACATGATAAACGGAGTTCGGTTAAACAAAACTTCCGAGATATAAGAAATTGTATTAAACTCTTATGAGTGTGGTTCTATCCTACGAAGTAAAATATTGTTCGTCATAAACCAAATACCGAGGCTAAAATATTATGCATGAATGGAGTACCGTTAAAAGTATCTAATAAATTTCACAACAAAGAGTATTCAGCATAAACTTTTAAACTAGTTTCATTACAGGATAACCGGAGCTCTGTTTAACAAACTTATGAGATATAAGAAATTATATGAAACTCTTACGGGTGTGGTTCCATCCGACGAACTAAATTATTATTCGTAATAAACGAAATACCGAGGCTAAAGTATCATACATGAAAGGAGTACTGTTAAAAGTATATAATAAACATCATACGTAAGTGTATTTAGCTTAAACTTTTAAACGCGTTTTATTACAAGATAACTGGAGCTTTGTTAAACAAGCTTTGGAGAAATAAGAATTTGTATGAAACTCTTATTGGTGTAGTTCCATCATACGAATAAATTATTATTCGTAATGAACAAAATACGAAGGCTAAAGTATCATGCATGAAAGGAGTACCCTTAAAAGTAAATAACAAACTTCATCCGTTACAATATTTATCTTAAAGTATCAAACGAGTTTTTTTACATGATAAACGGAGCTCGGTTAAACAAAACTTCCGAGATATAAGAAATTGTATGAAACTCTTATGAGTGTGGTTCCATCCTACGAAGTAAAATATTGTTCGTCATAAACCAAATACCGAGGCTAAAATATTATGCATGAATGGAGTACCGTTAAAAGTATCTAATAAATTTCACAACAAAGAGTATTCAGCATAAACTTTTAAACTAGTTTCATTACAGGATAACCGGAGGTCTGTTTAACAAACTTATGAGATATAAGAAATTATATGAAACTCTTACGGGTGTGGTTCCATCCGACAAACTAAATTATTATTCGTAATAAACGAAATACCGAGGCTAAAGTATCATACATGAAAGGAGTACTGTTAAAAGTATATAATAAACATCATACGTAAGTGTATTTAGCTTAACTTTCAAACGAGTTTTATTACAAGATAACCGGAGTTTTGTTAAACAAACTTAGGAGACATAAGAAATTGTATGAAACTCTTATTGGTGTAGTTCCATCATACGAATAAATTATTATTCGTAATGAAAAAAATACGAAGGTTAAAGTATCATGCATGAAAGGAGTACCCTTAAAAGTAAATAACAAACTTCATCCGTTACAATATTTATCTTAAAGTATCAAACGAGTTTTTTTACATGATAAACGGAGTTCGGTTAAACAAAACTTCCGAGATATAAGAAATTGTATGAAACTCTTATGAGTGTGGTTCCATCCTACGAAATAAAATATTGTTCGTCATAAACCAAATACCGAGGCTAAAATATTATGCATGAATGGAGTACCGTTAAAAGTATATTATAAATTTCACAACAAAGAGTATTCAGCATAAACTTTTAAACTAGTTTCATTACAGGATAACCGGAGCTCTGTTTAACAAACTTATGAGATATAAGAAATTATATGAAACTCTTACGGGTGTGGTTCCATCCGACGAACTAAATTATTATTCGTAATAAACGAAATACCGAGGCATGAAAGGAGTACCGTTAAAAGTATATAATAGACATCATACGTAAGTGTATTTAGCTTAAACTTTTAAACGCGTTTTATTACAAGATAACCGGAGCTTTGTTAAACAAGCTTTGGAGAAATAAGAATTTGTATGAAACTCTTATTGGTGTAGTTCCATCATACGAATAAATTATTATTCGTAATGAACAAAATACGAAGGCTAAAGTATCATGCATGAAAGGAGTACCCTTAAAAGTAAATAACAAACTTCATCCGTTACAATATTTATCTTAAAGTATCAAACGAGTTTTTTTACATGATAAACGGAGCTCGGTTAAACAAAACTTCCGAGATATAAGAAATTGTATGAAACTCTTATGAGTGTGGTTCCATCCTACGAAGTAAAATATTGTTCGTCATAAACCAAATACCGAGGCTAAAATATTATGCATGAATGGAGTACCGTTAAAAGTATCTAATAAATTTCACAACAAAGAGTATTCAGCATAAACGTTTAAACTAGTTTCATTACAGGATAACCGGAGGTCTGTTTAACAAACTTATGAGATATAAGAAATTATATGAAACTCTTACGGGTGTGGTTCCATCCGACAAACTAAATTATTATTCGTAATAAACGAAATACCGAGGCTAAAGTATCATACATGAAAGGAGTACCGTTAAAAGTGTATAATAAACATCATACGTAAGTGTATTTAGCTTAACTTTTAAACGAGTTTTATTACAAGATAACCGGAGTTTTGTTAAACAAACTTAGGAGACATAAGAAATTGTATGAAACTCTTATTGGTGTAGTTCCATCATACGAATAAATTATTATTCGTAATGAACAAAATACGAAGGCTAAAGTATCATGCATGAAAGGAGTACCCTTAAAAGTAAATAACAAACTTCATCCGTTACAATATTTATCTTAAAGTATCAAACGAGTTTTTTTACATGATAAACGGAGTTCGGTTAAACAAAACTTCCGAGATATAAGAAATTGTATGAAACTCTTATGAGTGTGGTTCCATCCTACGAAATAAAATATTGTTCGTCATAAACCAAATACCGAGGCTAAAATATTATGCATGAATGGAGTACCGTTAAAAGTATATTATAAATTTCACAACAAAGAGTATTCAGCATAAACTTTTAAACTAGTTTCATTACAGGATAACCGGAGTTCTGTTTAACAAACTTATGAGATATAAGAAATTATATGAAACTCTTACGGGTGTGGTTCCATCCGACGAACTAAATTATTATTCGTAATAAACGAAATACCGAGGCTAAAGTATCATACATGAAAGGAGTACTGTTAAAAGTATATAATAAACATCATACGTAAGTGTATTTAGCTTAAACTTTTAAACGAGTTTTATTACAAGATAACTGGAGCTTTGTTAAACAAGCTTTGGAGAACTAAGAATTTGTATGAAACTCTTTTTAGTGTAGTTCCATCATACGAATAAATTATTATTCGTAATGAACAAAATACGAAGGCTAAATTATCATGCATGAAAGGAGTACCCTTAAAAGTAAATAACAAACTTCATCCGTTATAATATTTATCTTAAAGTATCAAATGAGTTTTTTTACATGATAAACGGAGCTCGGTTAAACAAAACTTCCGAGATATAAGAAATTGTATGAAACTCTTATGAGTGTGGTTCCATCCTACGAAGTAAAATATTGTTCGTTATAAACCAAATACCGAGGCTAAAATATTATGCATGAATGGAGTATCGTTAAAAGTATCTAATAAATTTCACAACAAAGAGTATTCAGCATAAACTTTTAAACTAGTTTCATTACAGGATAACCGGAGGTCTGTTTAACAAACTTATGAGATATAAGAAATTATATGAAACTCTTACGGGTGTGGTTCCATCCGACAAACTAAATTATTATTCGTAATAAACGAAATACCGAGGCTAAAGTATCATACATGAAAGGAGTACTATTAAAAGTATATAATAAACATCATACGTAAGTGTATTTAGCTTAAAGTTTTAAACGAGTTTTATTACAAGATAACTGGAGCTTTGTTAAACAAGCTTAGGAGAAATAAGAAATTGTATGAAACTCTTATTGGTGTAGTTCCATCATACGGATAAAATTATTATTCGATATGAATACGAAGGCTAAAGTATCATGCATGAAAGAAGTACCCTTAAAAGTAAATAACAAACTTCATCCGTTACAATATTTATCTTAAAGTATCAAACGATTTTTTTACATGATAAACGGAGTTCGGTTAAACAAAACTTCCGAGATATAAGAAATTGTATGAAACTCTTATGAGTGTGGTTCCATCCTACGAAGTAAAATATTGTTCGTCATAAACCAAATACCGAGGCTAAAATATTATGCATGAATGGAGTACCGTTAAAAGTATATTATAAATTTCACAACAAAGAGTATTCAGCATAAACTTTTAAACTAGTTTCATTACAGGATAACCGGAGTTCTGTTTAACAAACTTATGAGATATAAGAAATTATATGAAACTCTTACGGGTGTGGTTCCATCCGACAAACTAAATTATTATTCGTAATAAACGAAATACCGAGGCTAAAGTATCATACATGAAAGGAGTACTGTTGAAAGTATATAATAAACATCATACGTAAGTGTATTTAGCTTAACTTTCAAACGAGTTTTATTACAAGATAACCGGAGTTTTGTTAAACAAACTTAGGAGACATAAGAAATTGTATGAAACTCTTATTGGTGTAGTTCCATCATACGAATAAATTATTATTCGTAATGAAAAAAATACGAAGGTTAAAGTATCATGCATGAAAGGAGTACCCTTAAAAGTAAATAACAAACTTCATCCGTTACAATATTTATCTTAAAGTATCAAACGAGTTTTTTTACAAGATAAACGGAGTTCGGTTAAACAAAACTTCCGAGATATAAGAAATTGTATGAAACTCTTATGAGTGTGGTTCCATCCTACGAAATAAAATATTGTTCGTCATAAACCAAATACCGAGGCTAAAATATTATGCATGAATGGAGTACCGTTAAAAGTATATAATAAATTTCACAACAAAGAGTATTCAGCATAAACTTTTAAACTAGTTTCATTACAGGATAACCGGAGCTCTGTTTAACAAACTTATGAGATATAAGAAATTATATGAAACTCTTACGGGTGTGGTTCCATCCGACGAACTAAATTATTATTTGTAATAAACGAAATACCGAGGCTAAAGGATCATACATGAAAGGAGTACCGTTAAAAGTATATAATAAACATCATACGTAAGTGTATTTAGCTTAAAGTTTTAAACGAGTTTTATTACAAGATAACTGGAGCTTTGTTAAACAAGCTTAGGAGAAATAAGAAATTGTATGAAACTCTTATTGGTGTAGTTCCATCATACGGATAAAATTATTATTCGATATGAATGCGAAGGCTAAAGTATCATGCATGAAAGAAGTACCCTTAAAAGTAAATAACAAACTTCATCCGTTACAATATTTATCTTAAAGTATCAAACGAGTTTTTTTACATGATAAACGGAGTTCGGTTAAACAAAACTTCCGAGATATAAGAAATTGTATGAAACTCTTATGAGTGTGGTTCTATCCTACGAAGTAAAATATTGTTCGTCATAAACCAAATACCGAGGCTAAAATATTATGCATGAATGGAGTACCGTTAAAAGTATCTAATAAATTTCACAACAAAGAGTATTCAGCATAAACTTTTAAACTAGTTTCATTACAGGATAACCGGAGCTCTGTTTAACAAACTTATGAGATATAAGAAATTATATGAAACTCTTACGGGTGTGGTTCCATCCGACGAACTAAATTATTATTCGTAATAAACGAAATACCGAGGCTAAAGTATCATACATGAAAGGAATACTGTTAAAAGTATATAATAAACATCATACGTAAGTGTATTTAGCTTAAACTTTTAAACGAGTTTAATTACAAGATAACCGGAGTTTTGTTAAACAAACTTAGGAGACATAAGAAATTGTATGAAACTCTTATTGGTGTAGTTCCATCATACGTACGAAAGGAGTACCCTTAAAAGTAAATAACAAACTTCATCCGTTACAATATTTATCTTAAAGTATCAAACGAGTTTTTTTACAAGATAAACGGAGTTCGGTTAAACAAAACTTCCGAGATATAAGAAATTGTATGAAACTCTTATGAGTGTGGTTCCATCCTACGAAATAAAATATTGTTCGTCATAAACCAAATACCGAGGCTAAAATATTATGCATGAATGGAGTACCGTTAAAAGTATATAATAAATTTCACAACAAAGAGTATTCAGCATAAACTTTTAAACTAGTTTCATTACAGGATAACCGGAGCTCTGTTTAACAAACTTATGAGATATAAGAAATTATATGAAACTCTTACGGGTGTGGTTCCATCCGACGAACTAAATTATTATTCGTAATAAACGAAATACCGAGGCTAAAGGATCATACATGAAAGGAGTACCGTTAAAAGTATATAATAAACATCATACGTAAGTGTATTTAGCTTAAAGTTTTAAACGAGTTTTATTACAAGATAACTGGAGCTTTGTTAAACAAGCTTAAGAGAAATAAGAAATTGTATGAAACTCTTATTGGTGTAGTTCCATCATACGGATAAAATTATTATTCGATATGAATGCGAAGGCTAAAGTATCATGCATGAAAGAAGTACCCTTAAAAGTAAATAACAAACTTCATCCGTTACAATATTTATCTTAAAGTATCAAACGAGTTTTTTTACATGATAAACGGAGTTCGGTTAAACAAAACTTCTGAGATATAAGAAATTGTATGAAACTCTTATGAGTGTGGTTCTATCCTACGAAGTAAAATATTGTTCGTCATAAACCAAATACCGAGGCTAAAATATTATGCATGAATGGAGTACCGTTAAAAGTATCTAATAAATTTCACAACAAAGAGTATTCAGCATAAACTTTTAAACTAGTTTCATTACAGGATAACCGGAGCTCTGTTTAACAAACTTATGAGATATAAGAAATTATATGAAACTCTTACGGGTGTGGTTCCATCCGACAAACTAAATTATTATTCGTAATAAACGAAATACCGAGGCTAAAGTATCATACATGAAAGGAATACTGTTAAAAGTATATAATAAACATCATACGTAAGTGTATTTAGCTTAAACTTTTAAACGAGTTTAATTACAAGATAACCGGAGTTTTGTTAAACAAACTTAGGAGACATAAGAAATTGTATGAAACTCTTATTGGTGTAGTTCCATCATACGAATAAATTATTATTCGTAATGAAAAAAATACGAAGGTTAAAGTATCATGCATGAAAGGAGTACCCTTAAAAGTAAATAACAAACTTCATCCGTTACAATATTTATCTTAAAGTATCAAACGAGTTTTTTTACAAGATAAACGGAGTTCGGTTAAACAAAACTTCCGAGATATAAGAAATTGTATGAAACTCTTATGAGTGTGGTTCCATCCTACGAAATAAAATATTGTTCGTCATAAACCAAATACCGAGGCTAAAATATTATGCATGAATGGAGTACCGTTAAAAGTATATAATAAATTTCACAACAAAGAGTATTCAGCATAAAATTTTAAACTAGTTTCATTACAGGATAACCGGAGCTCTGTTTAACAAACTTATGAGATATAAGAAATTATATGAAACTCTTACGGGTGTGGTTCCATCCGACGAACTAAATTATTATTCGTAATAAACGAAATACCGAGGCTAAAGTATCATACATGAAAGGAGTACCGTTAAAAGTATATAATAAACATCATACGTAAGTGTATTTAGCTTAAAGTTTTAAACGAGTTTTATTACAAGATAACTGGAGCTTTGTTAAACAAGCTTAGGAGAAATAAGAAATTGTATGAAACTCTTATTGGTGTAGTTCCATCATACGGATAAAATTATTATTCGATATGAATGCGAAGGCTAAAGTATCATGCATGAAAGAAGTACCCTTAAAAGTAAATAACAAACTTCATCCGTTACAATATTTATCTTAAAGTATCAAACGAGTTTTTTTACATGATAAACGGAGTTCGGTTAAACAAAACTTCCGAGATATAAGAAATTGTACGAAACTCTTATGAGTGTGGTTCTATCCTACGAAGTAAAATATTGTTCGTCATAAACCAAATACCGAGGCTAAAATATTATGCATGAATGGAGTACCGTTAAAAGTATCTAATAAATTTCACAACAAAGAGTATTCAGCATAAACTTTTAAACTAGTTTCATTACAGGATAACCGGAGCTCTGTTTAACAAACTTATGAGATATAAGAAATTATATGAAACTCTTACGGGTGTGGTTCCATCCGACGAACTAAATTATTATTCGTAATAAACGAAATACCGAGGCTAAAGTATCATACATGAAAGGAGTACCGTTAAAAGTATATAATAAACATCATACGTAAGTGTATTTAGCTTAAACTTTTAAACGAGTTTAATTACAAGATAACCGGAGTTTTGTTAAACAAACTTAGGAGACATAAGAAATTGTATGAAACTCTTATTGGTGTAGTTCCATCATACGAATAAATTATTATTCGTAATGAAAAAAATACGAAGGTTAAAGTATCATGCATGAAAGGAGTACCCTTAAAAGTAAATAACAAACTTCATCCGTTACAATATTTATCTTAAAGTATCAAACGAGTTTTTTTACATGATAAACGGAGTTCGGTTAAACAAAACTTCCGAGATATAAGAAATTGTATGAAACTCTTATGAGTGTGGTTCCATCCTACGAAATAAAATATTGTTCGTCATAAACCAAATACCGAGGCTAAAATATTATGCATGAATGGAGTACCGTTAAAAGTATATAATAAATTTCACAACAAAGAGTATTCAGCATAAACTTTTAAACTAGTTTCATTACAGGATAACCGGAGCTCTGTTTAACAAACTTATGAGATATAAGAAATTATATGAAACTCTTACGGGTGTGGTTCCATCCGACGAACTAAATTATTATTCGTAATAAACGAAATACCGAGGCTAAAGGATCATACATGAAAGGAGTACCGTTAAAAGTATATAATAAACATCAAACGTAAGTGTATTTAGCTTAAAGTTTTAAACGAGTTTTATTACAAGATAACTGGAGCTTTGTTAAACAAGCTTAGGAGAAATAAGAAATTGTATGAAACTCTTATTGGTGTAGTTCCATCATACGAATAATTATTATTCGATATGAATACGAAGGCTAAAGTATCATGCATGAAAGAAGTACCCTTAAAAGTAAATAACAAACTTCATCCGTTACAATATTTATCTTAAAGTATCAAACGAGTTTTTTTACATGATAAACGGAGTTCGGTTAAACAAAACTTCTGAGATATAAGAAATTGTATGAAACTCTTATGAGTGTGGTTCTATCCTACGAAGTAAAATATTGTTCGTCATAAACCAAATACCGAGGCTAAAATATTATGCATGAATGGAGTACCGTTAAAAGTATCTAATAAATTTCACAACAAAGAGTATTCAGCATAAACTTTTAAACTAGTTTCATTACAGGATAACCGGTGGTCTGTTTAACAAACTTATGAGATATAAGAAATTATATGAAACTCTTACGGGTGTGGTTCCATCCGACAAACTAAATTATTATTCGTAATAAAAGAAATACCGAGGCTAAAGTATCATACATGAAAGGAGTACTGTTAAAAGTATATAATAAACATCATACATAAGTGTATTTAGCTTAACTTTCAAACGAGTTTTATTACAAGATAACCGGAGTTTTGTTAAACAAACTTAGGAGACATAAGAAATTGTATGAAACTCTTATTGGTGTAGTTCCATCATACGAATAAATTATTATTCGTAATGAAAAAAATACGAAGGTTAAAGTATCATGCATGAAAGGAGTACCCTTAAAAGTAAATAACAAACTTCATCCGTTACAATATTTATCTTAAAGTATCAAACGAGTTTTTTTACATGATAAACGGAGTTCGGTTAAACAAAACTTCCGAGATATAAGAAATTGTATGAAACTCTTATGAGTGTGGTTCCATCCTACGAAATAAAATATTGTTCGTCATAAACCAAATACCGAGGCTAAAATATTATGCATGAATGGAGTACCGTTAAAAGTATATAATAAATTTCACAACAAAGAGTATTCAGCATAAACTTTTAAACTAGTTTCATTACAGGATAACCGGAGGTCTGTTTAACAAACTTATGAGATATAAGAAATTATATGAAACTCTTACGGGTGTGGTTCCATCCGACAAACTAAATTATTATTCGTAATAAAAGAAATACCGAGGCTAAAGTATCATACATGAAAGGAGTACTGTTAAAAGTATATAATAAACATCATACGTAAGTGTATTTAGCTTAACTTTCAAACGAGTTTTATTACAAGATAACCGGAGTTTTGTTAAACAAACTTAGGAGACATAAGAAATTGTATGAAACTCTTATTGGTGTAGTTCCATCATACGAATAAATTATTATTCGTAATGAAAAAAATACGAAGGTTAAAGTATCATGCATGAAAGGAGTACCCTTAAAAGTAAATAACAAACTTCATCCGTTACAATATTTATCTTAAAGTATCAAACGTGTTTTTTTACATGATAAACGGAGTTCGGTTAAACAAAACTTCCGAGATATAAGAAATTGTATGAAACTCTTATGAGTGTGGTTCCATCCTACGAAATAAAATATTGTTCGTCATAAACCAAATACCGAGGCTAAAATATTATGCATGAATGGAGTACCGTTAAAAGTATATAATAAATTTCACAACAAAGAGTATTCAGCATAAACTTTTAAACTAGTTTCATTACAGGATAACCGGAGCTCTGTTTAACAAACTTATGAGATATAAGAAATTATATGAAACTCTTACGGGTGTGGTTCCATCCGACGAACTAAATTATTATTCGTAATAAAAGAAATACTGAGGCTAAAGGATCATACATGAAAGGAGTACCGTTAAAAGTATATAATAAACATCAAACGTAAGTGTATTTAGCTTAAAGTTTTAAACGAGTTTTATTACAAGATAACTGGAGCTTTGTTAAACAAGCTTAGGAGAAATAAGAAATTGTATGAAACTCTTATTGGTGTAGTTCCATCATACGAATAAATTATTATTCGATATGAATACGAAGGCTAAAGTATCATGCATGAAAGAAGTACCCTTAAAAGTAAATAACAAACTTCATCCGTTACAATATTTATCTTAAAGTATCAAACGAGTTTTTTTACATGATAAACGGAGTTCGGTTAAACAAAACTTCCGAGATATAAGAAATTGTATGAAACTCTTATGAGTGTGGTTCTATCCTACGAAGTAAAATATTGTTCGTCATAAACCAAATACCGAGGCTAAAATATTATGCATGAATGGAGTACCGTTAAAAGTATCTAATAAATTTCACAACAAAGAGTATTCAGCATAAACTTTTAAACTAGTTTCATTACAGGATAACCGGAGCTCTGTTTAACAAACTTATGAGATATAAGAAATTATATGAAACTCTTACGGGTGTGGTTCCATCCGACGAACTAAATTATTATTCGTAATAAACGAAATACCGAGGCTAAAGTATCATACATGAAAGGAGTACTGTTAAAAGTATATAATAAACATCATACGTAAGTGTATTTAGCTTAAACTTTTAAACGAGTTTTATTACAAGATAACTGGAGCTTTGTTAAACAAGCTTAGGAGAAATAAGAATTTGTATGAAACTCTTATTGGTGTAGTTCCATCATACGAATAAATTATTATTCGTAATGAACAAAATATGAAGGCTAAAGTATCATGCATGAAAGGAGTACCCTTAAAAGTAAATAACAAACTTCATCCGTTACAATATTTATCTTAAAGTATCAAACGAGTTTTTTTACATGATAAACGGAGCTCGGTTAAACAAAACTTCCGAGATATAAGAAATTGTATGAAACTCTTATGAGTGTGGTTCCATCCTACGAAGTAAAATATTGTTCGTTATAAACCAAATACCGAGGCTAAAATATTATGCATGAATGGAGTACCGTTAAAAGTATCTAATAAATTTCACAACAAAGAGTATTCAGCATAAACTTTTAAACTAGTTTCATTACAGGATAACCGGAGGTCTGTTTAACAAACTTATGAGATATAAGAAATTATATGAAACTTTTACGGGTGTGGTTCCATCCGACAAACTAAATTATTATTCGTAATAAACGAAATACCGAGGCTAAAGTATCATACATGAAAGGAGTACTGTTAAAAGTATATAATAAACATCATACGTAAGTGTATTTAGCTTAAACTTTTAAACGAGTTTTATTACAAGATAACTGGAGCTTTGTTAAACAAGCTTAGGAGAAATAAGAAATTGTATGAAACTCTTATTGGTGTAGTTCCATCATACGAATAAATTATTATTCGTAATGAACAAAATACGAAGGCTAAAGTATCATGCATGAAAGGAGTACCCTTAAAAGTAAATAACAAACTTCATCCGTTACAATATTTATCTTAAAGTATCAAACAAGTTTTTTTACATGATAAACGGAGTTCGGTTAAACAAAACTTCCGAGATATAAGAAATTGTATGAAACTCTTATGAGTGTGGTTCCATCCTACGAAGTAAAATATTGTTCGTTATAAACCAAATACCGAGGCTAAAATATTATGCATGAATGGAGTACCGTTAAAAGTATCTAATAAATTTCACAACAAAGAGTATTCAGCATAAACTTTTAAACTAGTTTCATTACAGGATAACCGGAGTTCTGTTTAACAAACTTATGAGATATAAGAAATTATATGAAACTCTTACGGGTGTGGTTCCATCCGACGAACTAAATTATTATTCGTAATAAACGAAATACCGAGGCTAAAGTATCATACATGAAAGGAGTACTGTTAAAAGTATATAATAAACATCATACGTAAGTGTATTTAGCTTAAACTTTTAAACGAGTTTTATTACAAGATAACTGGAGCTTTGTTAAACAAGCTTTGGAGAACTAAGAATTTGTATGAAACTCTTATTGGTGTAGTTCCATCATACGAATAAATTATTATTCGTAATGAACAAAATACGAAGGCTAAAGTATCATGCATGAAAGGAGTACCCTTAAAAGTAAATAACAAACTTCATCCGTTACAATATTTATCTTAAAGTATCAAACAAGTTTTTTTACATGATAAACGGAGCTCGGTTAAACAAAACTTCCGAGATATAAGAAATTGTATGAAACTCTTATGAGTGTGGTTCCATCCTACGAAGTAAAATATTGTTCGTCATAAACCAAATACCGAGGCTAAAATATTATGCATGAATGGAGTACCGTTAAAAGTATCTAATAAATTTCACAACAAAGAGTATTCAGCATAAACTTTTAAACTAGTTTCATTACAGGATAACCGGAGCTCTGTTTAACAAACTTATGAGATATAAGAAATTATATGAAACTCTTACGGGTGTGGTTCCATCCGACAAACTAAATTATTATTCGTAATAAACGAAATACCGAGGCTAAAGTATCATACATGAAAGGAGTACTGTTAAAAGTATATAATAAACATCATACGTAAGTGTATTTAGCTTAAAGTTTTAAATGAGTTTTATTACAAGATAACTGGAGCTTTGTTAAACAAGCTTAGGAGAAATAAGAAATTGTATGAAACTCTTATTGGTGTAGTTCCATCATACGGATAAAATTATTATTCGATATGAATACGAAGGCTAAAGTATCATGCATGAAAGAAGTACCCTTAAAAGTAAATAACAAACTTCATCCGTTACAATATTTATCTTAAAGTATCAAACGATTTTTTTACATGATAAACGGAGTTCGGTTAAACAAAACTTCCGAGATATAAGAAATTGTATGAAACTCTTATGAGTGTGGTTCCATCCTACGAAGTAAAATATTGTTCGTCATAAACCAAATACCGAGGCTAAAATATTATGCATGAATGGAGTACCGTTAAAAGTATATTATAAATTTCACAACAAAGAGTATTCAGCATAAACTTTTAAACTAGTTTCATTACAGGATAACCGGAGTTCTGTTTAACAAACTTATGAGATATAAGAAATTATATGAAACTCTTACGGGTGTGGTTCCATCCGACAAACTAAATTATTATTCGTAATAAACGAAATACCGAGGCTAAAGTATCATACATGAAAGGAGTACTGTTAAAAGTATATAATAAACATCATACGTAAGTGTATTTAGCTTAACTTTCAAACGAGTTTTATTACAAGATAACCGGAGTTTTGTTAAACAAACTTAGGAGACATAAGAAATTGTATGAAACTCTTATTGGTGTACTTCCATCATACGAATAAATTATTATTCGTAATGAAAAAAATACGAAGGTTAAAGTATCATGCATGAAAGGAGTACCCTTAAAAGTAAATAACAAACTTCATCCGTTACAATATTTATCTTAAAGTATCAAACAAGTTTTTTTACATGATAAACGGAGCTCGGTTAAACAAAACTTCCGAGATATAAGAAATTGTATGAAACTCTTATGAGTGTGGTTCCATCCTACGAAGTAAAATATTGTTCGTTATAAACCAAATACCGAGGCTAAAATATTATGCATGAATGGAGTACCGTTAAAAGTATCTAATAAATTTCACAACAAAGAGTATTCAGCATAAACTTTTAAACTAGTTTCATTACAGGATAACCGGAGGTCTGTTTAACAAACTTATGAGATATAAGAAATTATATGAAACTCTTACGGGTGTGGTTCCATCCGACAAACTAAATTATTATTCGTAATAAACGAAATACCGAGGCTAAAGTATCATACATGAAAGAAGTACTGTTAAAAGTATATAATAAACATCATACGTAAGTGTATTTAGCTTAAACTTTTAAACGAGTTTTATTACAAGATAACTGGAGCTTTGTTAAACAAGCTTAGGAGAAATAAGAAATTGTATGAAACTCTTATTGGTGTAGTTCCATCATACGAATAAATTATTATTCGTAATGAACAAAATACGAAGGCTAAAGTATCATGCATGAAAGGAGTACCCTTAAAAGTAAATAACAAACTTCATCCGTTACAATATTTATCTTAAAGTATCAAACAAGTTTTTTTACATGATAAACGGAGCTCGGTTAAACAAAACTTCCGAGATATAAGAAATTATATGAAACTCTTATGAGTGTGGTTCCATCCTACGAAGTAAAATATTGTTCGTTATAAACCAAATACCGAGGCTAAAATATTATGCATGAATGGAGTACCGTTAAAAGTATCTAATAAATTTCACAACAAAGAGTATTCAGCATAAACTTTTAAACTAGTTTCATTACAGGATAACCGGAGTTCTGTTTAACAAACTTATGAGATATAAGAAATTATATGAAACTCTTACGGGTGTGGTTCCATCCGACGAACTAAATTATTATTCGTAATAAACGAAATACCGAGGCTAAAGTATCATACATGAAAGGAGTACTGTTAAAAGTATATAATAAACATCATACGTAAGTGTATTTAGCTTAAACTTTTAAACGAGTTTTATTACAAGATAACTGGAGCTTTGTTAAACAAGCTTTGGAGAACTAAGAATTTGTATGAAACTCTTATTGGTGTAGTTCCATCATACGAATAAATTATTATTCGTAATGAACAAAATACGAAGGCTAAAGTATCATGCATGAAAGGAGTACCCTTAAAAGTAAATAACAAACTTCATCCGTTACAATATTTATCTTAAAGTATCAAACAAGTTTTTTTACATGATAAACGGAGCTCGGTTAAACAAAACTTCCGAGATATAAGAAATTGTATGAAACTCTTATGAGTGTGGTTCCATCCTACGAAGTAAAATATTGTTCGTTATAAACCAAATACCGAGGCTAAAATATTATGCATGAATGGAGTACCGTTAAAAGTATGTAATAAATTTCACAACAAAGAGTATTCAGCATAAACTTTTAAACTAGTTTCATTACAGGATAACCGGAGCTCTGTTTAACAAACTTATGAGATATAAGAAATTATATGAAACTCTTACGGGTGTGGTTCCATCCGACAAACTAAATTATTATTCGTAATAAACGAAATACCGAGGCTAAAGTATCATACATGAAAGGAGTACTGTTAAAAGTGTATAATAAACATCATACGTAAGTGTATTTAGCTTAAAGTTTTAAATGAGTTTTATTACAAGATAACTGGAGCTTTGTTAAACAAGCTTAGGAGAAATAAGAAATTGTATGAAACTCTTATTGGTGTAGTTCCATCATACGGATAAAATTATTATTCGATATGAATACGAAGGCTAAAGTATCATGCATGAAAGAAGTACCCTTAAAAGTAAATAACAAACTTCATCCGTTACAATATTTATCTTAAAGTATCAAACGATTTTTTTACATGATAAACGGAGTTCGGTTAAACAAAACTTCCGAGATATAAGAAATTGTATGAAACTCTTATGAGTGTGGTTCCATCCTACGAAGTAAAATATTGTTCGTCATAAACCAAATACCGAGGCTAAAATATTATGCATGAATGGAGTACCGTTAAAAGTATATTATAAATTTCACAACAAAGAGTATTCAGCATAAACTTTTAAACTAGTTTCATTACAGGATAACCGGAGTTCTGTTTAACAAACTTATGAGATATAAGAAATTATATGAAACTCTTACGGGTGTGGTTCCATCCGACAAACTAAATTATTATTCGTAATAAACGAAATACCGAGGCTAAAGTATCATACATGAAAGGAGTACCGTTAAAAGTATATAATAAACATCATACGTAAGTGTATTTAGCTTAACTTTCAAACGAGTTTTATTACAAGATAACCGGAGTTTTGTTAAACAAACTTAGGAGACATAAGAAATTGTATGAAACTCTTATTGGTGTAGTTCCATCATACGAATAAATTATTATTCGTAATGAAAAAAATACGAAGGTTAAAGTATCATGCATGAAAGGAGTACCCTTAAAAGTAAATAACAAACTTCATCCGTTACAATATTTATCTTAAAGTATCAAACGAGTTTTTTTACAAGATAAACGGAGTTCGGTTAAACAAAACTTCCGAGATATAAGAAATTGTATGAAACTCTTATGAGTGTGGTTCCATCCTACGAAATAAAATATTGTTCGTCATAAACCAAATACCGAGGCTAAAATATTATGCATGAATGGAGTACCGTTAAAAGTATATAAGAAATTTCACAACAAAGAGTATTCAGCATAAACTTTTAAACTAGTTTCATTACAGGATAACCGGAGCTCTGTTTAACAAACTTATGAGATATAAGAAATTATATGAAACTCTTACGGGTGTGGTTCCATCCGACGAACTAAATTATTATTCGTAATAAACGAAATACCGAGGCTAAAGGATCATACATGAAAGGAGTACCGTTAAAAGTATATAATAAACATCATACGTAAGTGTATTTAGCTTAAAGTTTTAAACGAGTTTTATTACAAGATAAATGGAGCTTTGTTAAACAAGCTTAGGAGAAATAAGAAATTGTATGAAACTCTTATTGGTGTAGTTCCATCATACGGATAAAATTATTATTCGATATGAATGCGAAGGCTAAAGTATCATGCATGAAAGAAGTACCCTTAAAAGTAAATAACAAACTTCATCCGTTACAATATTTATCTTAAAGTATCAAACGAGTTTTTTTACATGATAAACGGAGTTCGGTTAAACTAAACTTCCGAGATATAAGAAATTGTATGAAACTCTTATGAGTGTGGTTCTATCCTACGAAGTAAAATATTGTTCGTCATAAACCAAATACCGAGGCTAAAATATTATGCATGAATGGAGTACCGTTAAAAGTATCTAATAAATTTCACAACAAAGAGTATTCAGCATAAACTTTTAAACTAGTTTCATTACAGGATAACCGGAGCTCTGTTTAACAAACTTATGAGATATAAGAAATTATATGAAACTCTTACGGGTGTGGTTCCATCCGACGAACTAAATTATTATTCGTAATAAACGAAATACCGAGGCTAAAGTATCATACATGAAAGGAGTACTGTTAAAAGTATATAATAAACATCATACGTAAGTGTATTTAGCTTAAACCTATAAACGAGTTTAATTACAAGATAACCGGAGTTTTGTTAAACAAACTTAGGAGACATAAGAAATTGTATGAAACTCTTATTGGTGTAGTTCCATCATACGAATAAATTATTATTCGTAATGAAAAAAATACGAAGGTTAAAGTATCATGCATGAAAGGAGTACCCTTAAAAGTAAATAACAAACTTCATCCGTTACAATATTTATCTTAAAGTATCAAACGAGTTTTTTTACATGATAAACGGAGTTCGGTTAAACAAAACTTCCGAGATATAAGAAATTGTATGAAACTCTTATGAGTGTGGTTCCATCCTACGAAATAAAATATTGTTCGTCATAAACCAAATACCGAGGCTAAAATATTATGCATGAATGGAGTACCGTTAAAAGTATCTAATAAATTTCACAACAAAGAGTATTCAGCATAAACTTTTAAACTAGTTTCATTACAGGATAACCGGAGCTCTGTTTAACAAACTTATGATATATAAGAAATTATATGAAACTCTTACGGGTGTGGTTCCATCCGACGAACTAAATTATTATTCGTAATAAACGAAATACCGAGGCTAAAGGATCATACATGAAAGGAGTACCGTTAAAAGTATATAATAAACATCAAACGTAAGTGTATTTAGCTTAAAGTTTTAAACGAGTTTTATTACAAGATAACTGGAGCTTTGTTAAACAAGCTTAGGAGAAATAAGAAATTGTATGAAACTCTTATTGGTGTAGTTCCATCATACGAATAAATTATTATTCGATATGAATATGAAGGCTAAAGTATCATGCATGAAAGAAGTACCCTTAAAAGTAAATAACAAACTTCATCCGTTACAATATTTATCTTAAAGTATCAAACGAGTTTTTTTACATGATAAACGGAGTTCGGTTAAACAAAACTTCCGAGATATAAGAAATTGTATGAAACTCTTATGAGTGTGGTTCTATCCTACGAAGTAAAATATTGTTCGTCATAAACCAAATACCGAGGCTAAAATATTATGCATGAATGGAGTACCGTTAAAAGTATCTAATAAATTTCACAACAAAGAGTATTCAGCATAAACTTTTAAACTAGTTTCATTACAGGATAACCGGAGCTCTGTTTAACAAACTTATGAGATATAAGAAATTATATGAAACTCTTACGGGTGTGGTTCCATCCGACGAACTAAATTATTATTCGTAATAAACGAAATACCGAGGCTAAAGTATCATACATGAAAGGAGTACCGTTAAAAGTATATAATAAACATCATACGTAAGTGTATTTAGCTTAAACCTATAAACGAGTTTAATTACAAGATAACCGGAGTTTTGTTAAACAAACTTAGGAGACATAAGAAATTGTATGAAACTCTTATTGGTGTAGTTCCATCATACGAATAAATTATTATTCGTAATGAAAAAAATACGAAGGTTAAAGTATCATGCATGAAAGGAGTACCCTTAAAAGTAAATAACAAACTTCATCCGTTACAATATTTATCTTAAAGTATCAAACGAGTTTTTTTACATGATAAACGGAGTTCGGTTAAACAAAACTTCCGAGATATAAGAAATTGTATGAAACTCTTATGAGTGTGGTTCCATCCTACGAAGTAAAATATTGTTCGTCATAAACCAAATACCGAGGCTAAAATATTATGCATGAATGGAGTACCGTTAAAAGTATATAATAAATTTCACAACAAAGAGTATTCAGCATAAACTTTTAAACTAGTTTCATTACAGGATAACCGGAGCTCTGTTTAACAAACTTATGAGATATAAGAAATTATATGAAACTCTTACGGGTGTGGTTCCATCCGACGAACTAAATTATTATTCGTAATAAACGAAATACCGAGGCTAAAGTATCATACATGAAAGGAGTACTGTTAAAAGTATATAATAAACATCATACGTAAGTGTATTTAGCTTAAACCTATAAACGAGTTTAATTACAAGATAACCGGAGTTTTGTTAAACAAACTTAGGAGACATAAGAAATTGTATGAAACTCTTATTGGTGTAGTTCCATCATACGAATAAATTATTATTCGTAATGAAAAAAATACGAAGGTTAAAGTATCATGCATGAAAGGAGTACCCTTAAAAGTAAATAACAAACTTCATCCGTTACAATATTTATCTTAAAGTATCAAACGAGTTTTTTTACATGATAAACGGAGTTCGGTTAAACAAAACTTCCGAGATATAAGAAATTGTATGAAACTCTTATGAGTGTGGTTCCATCCTACGAAATAAAATATTGTTCGTCATAAACCAAATACCGAGGCTAAAATATTATGCATGAATGGAGTACCGTTAAAAGTATATAATAAATTTCACAACAAAGAGTATTCAGCATAAACTTTTAAACTAGTTTCATTACAGGATAACCGGAGCTCTGTTTAACAAACTTATGATATATAAGAAATTATATGAAACTCTTACGGGTGTGGTTCCATCCGACGAACTAAATTATTATTCGTAATAAACGAAATACCGAGGCTAAAGGATCATACATGAAAGGAGTACCGTTAAAAGTATATAATAAACATCAAACGTAAGTGTATTTAGCTTAAAGTTTTAAACGAGTTTTATTACAAGATAACTGGAGCTTTGTTAAACAAGCTTAGGAGAAATAAGAAATTGTATGAAACTCTTATTGGTGTAGTTCCATCATACGAATAAATTATTATTCGATATGAATACGAAGGCTAAAGTATCATGCATGAAAGAAGTACCCTTAAAAGTAAATAACAAACTTCATCCGTTACAATATTTATCTTAAAGTATCAAACGAGTTTTTTTACATGATAAACGGAGTTCGGTTAAACAAAACTTCCGAGATATAAGAAATTGTATGAAACTCTTATGAGTGTGGTTCTATCCTACGAAGTAAAATATTGTTCGTCATAAACCAAATACCGAGGCTAAAATATTATGCATGAATGGAGTACCGTTAAAAGTATCTAATAAATTTCACAACAAAGAGTATTCAGCATAAACTTTTAAACTAGTTTCATTACAGGATAACCGGAGCTCTGTTTAACAAACTTATGAGATATAAGAAATTATATGAAACTCTTACGGGTGTGGTTCCATCCGACGAACTAAATTATTATTCGTAATAAACGAAATACCGAGGCTAAAGTATCATACATGAAAGGAGTACTGTTAAAAGTATATAATAAACATCATACGTAAGTGTATTTAGCTTAAACCTATAAACGAGTTTAATTACAAGATAACCGGAGTTTTGTTAAACAAACTTAGGAGACATAAGAAATTGTATGAAACTCTTATTGGTGTAGTTCCATCATACGAATAAATTATTATTCGTAATGAAAAAAATACGAAGGTTAAAGTATCATGCATGAAAGGAGTACCCTTAAAAGTAAATAACAAACTTCATCCGTTACAATATTTATCTTAAAGTATCAAACGAGTTTTTTTACATGATAAACGGAGTTCGGTTAAACAAAACTTCCGAGATATAAGAAATTGTATGAAACTCTTATGAGTGTGGTTCCATCCTACGAAATAAAATATTGTTCGTCATAAACCAAATACCGAGGCTAAAATATTATGCATGAATGGAGTACCGTTAAAAGTATATAATAAATTTCACAACAAAGAGTATTCAGCATAAACTTTTAAACTAGTTTCATTACAGGATAACCGGAGCTCTGTTTAACAAACTTATGAGATATAAGAAATTATATGAAACTCTTACGGGTGTGGTTCCATCCGACGAACTAAATTATTATTCGTAATAAACGAAATACCGAGGCTAAAGTATCATACATGAAAGGAGTACCGTTAAAAGTATATAATAAACATCATACGTAAGTGTATTTAGCTTAAACCTATAAACGAGTTTAATTACAAGATAACCGGAGTTTTGTTAAACAAACTTAGGAGACATAAGAAATTGTATGAAACTCTTATTGGTGTAGTTCCATCATACGAATAAATTATTATTCGTAATGAAAAAAATACGAAGGTTAAAGTATCATGCATGAAAGAAGTACCCTTAAAAGTAAATAACAAACTTCATCCGTTACAATATTTATCTTAAAGTATCAAACGAGTTTTTTTACATGATAAACGGAGTTCGGTTAAACAAAACTTCCGAGATATAAGAAATTGTATGAAACTCTTATGAGTGTGGTTCCATCCTACGAAATAAAATATTGTTCGTCATAAACCAAATACCGAGGCTAAAATATTATGCATGAATGGAGTACCGTTAAAAGTATATAATAAATTTCACAACAAAGAGTATTCAGCATAAACTTTTAAACTAGTTTCATTACAGGATAACCGGAGCTCTGTTTAACAAACTTATGAGATATAAGAAATTATATGAAACTCTTACGGGTGTGGTTCCATCCGACGAACTAAATTATTATTCGTAATAAACGAAATACCGAGGCTAAAGGATCATACATGAAAGGAGTACCGTTAAAAGTATATAATAAACATCAAACGTAAGTGTATTTAGCTTAAAGTTTTAAACGAGTTTTATTACAAGATAACTGGAGCTTTGTTAAACAAGCTTAGGAGAAATAAGAAATTGTATGAAACTCTTATTGGTGTAGTTCCATCATACGAATAAATTATTATTCGATATGAATACGAAGGCTAAAGTATCATGCATGAAAGAAGTACCCTTAAAAGTAAATAACAAACTTCATCCGTTACAATATTTATCTTAAAGTATCAAACGAGTTTTTTTACATGATAAACGGAGTTCGGTTAAACAAAACTTCCGAGATATAAGAAATTGTATGAAACTCTTATGAGTGTGGTTCTATCCTACGAAGTAAAATATTGTTCGTCATAAACCAAATACCGAGGCTAAAATATTATGCATGAATGGAGTACCGTTAAAAGTATCTAATAAATTTCACAACAAAGAGTATTCAGCATAAACTTTTACACTAGTTTCATTACAGGATAACCGGAGGTCTGTTTAACAAACTTATGAGATATAAGAAATTATATGAAACTCTTACGGGTGTGGTTCCATCCGACAAACTAAATTATTATTCGTAATAAACGAAATACCGAGGCTAAAGTATCATACATGAAAGGAGTACTGTTAAAAGTATATAATAAACATCATACGTAAGTGTATTTAGCTTAACTTTCAAACGAGTTTTATTACAAGATAACCGGAGTTTTGTTAAACAAACTTAGGAGACATAAGAAATTGTATGAAACTCTTATTGGTGTAGTTCCATCATACGAATAAATTATTATTCGTAATGAAAAAAATACGAAGGTTAAAGTATCATGCATGAAAGGAGTACCCTTAAAAGTAAATAACAAACTTCATCCGTTACAATATTTATCTTAAAGTATCAAACGAGTTTTTTTACATGATAAACGGAGTTCGGTTAAACAAAACTTCCGAGATATAAGAAATTGTATGAAACTCTTATGAGTGTGGTTCCATCCTACGAAATAAAATATTGTTCGTCATAAACCAAATACCGAGGCTAAAATATTATGCATGAATGGAGTACCGTTAAAATTATATAATAAATTTCACAACAAAGAGTATTCAGCATAAACTTTTAAACTAGTTTCATTACAGGATAACCGGAGCTCTGTTTAACAAACTTATGAGATATAAGAAATTATATGAAACTCTTACGGGTGTGGTTCCATCCGACGAACTAAATTATTATTCGTAATAAAAGAAATACCGAGGCTAAAGGATCATACATGAAAGGAGTACCGTTAAAAGTATATAATAAACATCAAACGTAAGTGTATTTAGCTTAAAGTTTTAAACGAGTTTTATTACAAGATAACTGGAGCTTTGTTAAACAAGCTTAGGAGAAATAAGAAATTGTATGAAACTCTTATTGGTGTAGTTCCATCATACGAATAAATTATTATTCGATATGAATACGAAGGCTAAAGTATCATGCATGAAAGAAGTACCCTTAAAAGTAAATAACAAACTTCATCCGTTACAATATTTATCTTAAAGTATTAAACGAGTTTTTTTACATGATAAACGGAGTTCGGTTAAACAAAACTTCCGAGATATAAGAAATTGTATGAAACT
Source organism: Chamaenerion angustifolium (assembly GCA_946814005.1). NCBI lineage: Eukaryota > Viridiplantae > Streptophyta > Magnoliopsida > Myrtales > Onagraceae > Chamaenerion > Chamaenerion angustifolium. Next base: position 15,634,584 of record OX328277.1, on the reverse strand, counting down.
CTTATGAGTGTGGTTCTATCCTACGAAGTAAAATATTGTTCGTCATAAACCAAATACCGAGGCTAAAATATTATGCATGAATGGAGTACCGTTAAAAGTATCTAATAAATTTCACAACAAAGAGTATTCAGCATAAACTTTTACACTAGTTTCATTACAGGATAACCGGAGGTCTGTTTAACAAACTTATGAGATATAAGAAATTATATGAAACTCTTACGGGTGTGGTTCCATCCGACAAACTAAATTATTATTCGTAATAAACGAAATACCGAGGCTAAAGTATCATACATGAAAGGAGTACCGTTAAAAGTGTATAATAAACATCATACGTAAGTGTATTTAGCTTAACTTTTAAACGAGTTTTATTACAAGATAACCGGAGTTTTGTTAAACAAACTTAGGAGACATAAGAAATTGTATGAAACTCTTATTGGTGTAGTTCCATCATACGAATAAATTATTATTCGTAATGAAAAAAATACGAAGGTTAAAGTATCATGCATGAAAGGAGTACCCTTAAAAGTAAATAACAAACTTCATCCGTTACAATATTTATCTTAAAGTATCAAACGAGTTTTTTTACATGATAAACGGAGTTCGGTTAAACAAAACTTCCGAGATATAAGAAATTGTATGAAACTCTTATGAGTGTGGTTCCATCCTACGAAATAAAATATTGTTCGTCATAAACCAAATACCGAGGCTAAAATATTATGCATGAATGGAGTACCGTTAAAATTATATAATAAATTTCACAACAAAGAGTATTCAGCATAAACTTTTAAACTAGTTTCATTACAGGATAACCGGAGCTCTGTTTAACAAACTTATGAGATATAAGAAATTATATGAAACTCTTACGGGTGTGGTTCCATCCGACGAACTAAATTATTATTCGTAATAAAAGAAATACCGAGGCTAAAGGATCATACATGAAAGGAGTACCGTTAAAAGTATATAATAAACATCAAACGTAAGTGTATTTAGCTTAAAGTTTTAAACGAGTTTTATTACAAGATAACTGGAGCTTTGTTAAACAAGCTTAGGAGAAATAAGAAATTGTATGAAACTCTTATTGGTGTAGTTCCATCATACGAATAAATTATTATTCGATATGAATACGAAGGCTAAAGTATCATGCATGAAAGAAGTACCCTTAAAAGTAAATAACAAACTTCATCCGTTACAATATTTATCTTAAAGTATCAAACGAGTTTTTTTACATGATAAACGGAGTTCGGTTAAACAAAACTTCCGAGATATAAGAAATTGTATGAAACTCTTATGAGTGTGGTTCTATCCTACGAAGTAAAATATTGTTCGTCATAAACCAAATACCGAGGCTAAAATATTATGCATGAATGGAGTACCGTTAAAAGTATCTAATAAATTTCACAACAAAGAGTATTCAGCATAAACTTTTAAACTAGTTTCATTACAGGATAACCGGAGCTCTGTTTAACAAACTTATGAGATATAAGAAATTATATGAAACTCTTACGGGTGTGGTTCCATCCGACGAACTAAATTATTATTCGTAATAAATGAAATACCGAGGCTAAAGTATCATACATGAAAGGAGTACTGTTAAAAGTATATAATAAACATCATACGTAAGTGTATTTAGCTTAAACTTTTAAACGAGTTTTATTACAAGATAACTGGAGCTTTGTTAAACAAGCTTTGGAGAAATAAGAATTTGTATGAAACTCTTATTGGTGTAGTTCCATCATACGAATAAATTATTATTCGTAATGAACAAAATATGAAGGCTAAAGTATCATGCATGAAAGGAGTACCCTTAAAAGTAAATAACAAACTTCATCCGTTACAATATTTATCTTAAAGTATCAAACGAGTTTTTTTACATGATAAACGGAGCTCGGTTAAACAAAACTTCCGAGATATAAGAAATTGTATGAAACTCTTATGAGTGTGGTTCCATCCTACGAAGTAAAATATTGTTCGTTATAAACCAAATACCGAGGCTAAAATATTATGCATGAATGGAGTACCGTTAAAAGTATCTAATAAATTTCACAACAAAGAGTATTCAGCATAAACTTTTAAACTAGTTTCATTACAGGATAACCGGAGGTCTGTTTAACAAACTTATGAGATATAAGAAATTATATGAAACTCTTACGGGTGTGGTTCCATCCGACGAACTAAATTATTATTCGTAATAAATGAAATACCGAGGCTAAAGTATCATACATGAAAGGAGTACTGTTAAAAGTATATAATAAACATCATACGTAAGTGTATTTAGCTTAAACTTTTAAACGAGTTTTATTACAAGATAACTGGAGCTTTGTTAAACAAGCTTTGGAGAAATAAGAATTTGTATGAAACTCTTATTGGTGTAGTTCCATCATACGAATAAATTATTATTCGTAATGAACAAAATATGAAGGCTAAAGTATCATGCATGAAAGGAGTACCCTTAAAAGTAAATAACAAACTTCATCCGTTACAATATTTATCTTAAAGTATCAAACGAGTTTTTTTACATGATAAACGGAGCTCGGTTAAACAAAACTTCCGAGATATAAGAAATTGTATGAAACTCTTATGAGTGTGGTTCCATCCTACGAAGTAAAATATTGTTCGTCATAAACCAAATACCGAGGCTAAAATATTATGCATGAATGGAGTACCGTTAAAAGTATCTAATAAATTTCACAACAAAGAGTATTCAGCATAAACTTTTAAACTAGTTTCATTACAGGATAACCGGAGCTCTGTTTAACAAACTTATGAGATATAAGAAATTATATGAAACTCTTACGGGTGTGGTTCCATCCGACAAACTAAATTATTATTCGTAATAAACGAAATACCGAGGCTAAAGTATCATACATGAAAGGAGTACTGTTAAAAGTATATAATAAACATCATACGTAAGTGTATTTAGCTTAAACTTTTAAACGAGTTTTATTACAAGATAACTGGAGCTTTGTTAAACAAGCTTAGGAGAAATAAGAAATTGTATGAAACTCTTATTGGTGTAGTTCCATCATACGAATAAATTATTATTCGTAATGAACAAAATACGAAGGCTAAAGTATCATGCATGAAAGGAGTACCCTTAAAAGTAAATAACAAACTTCATCCGTTACAATATTTATCTTAAAGTATCAAACGAGTTTTTTTACATGATAAACGGAGTTCGGTTAAACAAAACTTCCGAGATATAAGAAATTGTATGAAACTCTTATGAGTGTGGTTCTATCCTACGAAGTAAAATATTGTTCGTCATAAACCAAATACCGAGGCTAAAATATTATGCATGAATGGAGTACCGTTAAAAGTATCTAATAAATTTCACAACAAAGAGTATTCAGCATAAACTTTTAAACTAGTTTCATTACAGGATAACCGGAGCTCTGTTTAACAAACTTATGAGATATAAGAAATTATATGAAACTCTTACGGGTGTGGTTCCATCCGACAAACTAAATTATTATTCGTAATAAACGAAATACCGAGGCTAAAGTATCATACATGAAAGGAGTACTGTTAAAAGTATATAATAAACATCATACGTAAGTGTATTTAGCTTAAACTTTTAAACGAGTTTAATTACAAGATAACCGGAGTTTTGTTAAACAAACTTAGGAGACATAAGAAATTGTATGAAACTCTTATTGGTGTAGTTCCATCATACGAATAAATTATTATTCGTAATGAAAAAAATACGAAGGTTAAAGTATCATGCATGAAAGGAGTACCCTTAAAAGTAAATAACAAACTTCATCCGTTACAATATTTATCTTAAAGTATCAAACGAGTTTTTTTACATGATAAACGGAGTTCGGTTAAACAAAACTTCCGAGATATAAGAAATTGTATGAAACTCTTATGAGTGTGGTTCCATCCTACGAAATAAAATATTGTTCGTCATAAACCAAATACCGAGGCTAAAATATTATGCATGAATGGAGTACCGTTAAAATTATATAATAAATTTCACAACAAAGAGTATTCAGCATAAACTTTTAAACTAGTTTCATTACAGGATAACCGGAGCTCTGTTTAACAAACTTATGAGATATAAGAAATTATATGAAACTCTTACGGGTGTGGTTCCATCCGACGAACTAAATTATTATTCGTAATAAAAGAAATACCGAGGCTAAAGGATCATACATGAAAGGAGTACCGTTAAAAGTATATAATAAACATCAAACGTAAGTGTATTTAGCTTAAAGTTTTAAACGAGTTTTATTACAAGATAACTGGAGCTTTGTTAAACAAGCTTAGGAGAAATAAGAAATTGTATGAAACTCTTATTGGTGTAGTTCCATCATACGAATAAATTATTATTCGATATGAATACGAAGGCTAAAGTATCATGCATGAAAGAAGTACCCTTAAAAGTAAATAACAAACTTCATCCGTTACAATATTTATCTTAAAGTATCAAACGAGTTTTTTTACATGATAAACGGAGTTCGGTTAAACAAAACTTCCGAGATATAAGAAATTGTATGAAACTCTTATGAGTGTGGTTCTATCCTACGAAGTAAAATATTGTTCGTCATAAACCAAATACCGAGGCTAAAATATTATGCATGAATGGAGTACCGTTAAAAGTATCTAATAAATTTCACAACAAAGAGTATTCAGCATAAACTTTTAAACTAGTTTCATTACAGGATAACCGGAGCTCTGTTTAACAAACTTATGAGATATAAGAAATTATATGAAACTCTTACGGGTGTGGTTCCATCCGACGAACTAAATTATTATTCGTAATAAATGAAATACCGAGGCTAAAGTATCATACATGAAAGGAGTACTGTTAAAAGTATATAATAAACATCATACGTAAGTGTATTTAGCTTAAACTTTTAAACGAGTTTTATTACAAGATAACTGGAGCTTTGTTAAACAAGCTTTGGAGAAATAAGAATTTGTATGAAACTCTTATTGGTGTAGTTCCATCATACGAATAAATTATTATTCGTAATGAACAAAATATGAAGGCTAAAGTATCATGCATGAAAGGAGTACCCTTAAAAGTAAATAACAAACTTCATCCGTTACAATATTTATCTTAAAGTATCAAACGAGTTTTTTTACATGATAAACGGAGCTCGGTTAAACAAGACTTCCGAGATATAAGAAATTGTATGAAACTCTTATGAGTGTGGTTCCATCCTACGAAGTAAAATATTGTTCGTCATAAACCAAATACCGAGGCTAAAATATTATGCATGAATGGAGTACCGTTAAAAGTATCTAATAAATTTCACAACAAAGAGTATTCAGCATAAACTTTTAAACTAGTTTCATTACAGGATAACCGGAGCTCTGTTTAACAAACTTATGAGATATAAGAAATTATATGAAACTCTTACGGGTGTGGTTCCATCCGACAAACTAAATTATTATTCGTAATAAACGAAATACCGAGGCTAAAGTATCATACATGAAAGGAGTACTGTTAAAAGTATATAATAAACATCATACGTAAGTGTATTTAGCTTAAACTTTTAAACGAGTTTTATTACAAGATAACTGGAGCTTTGTTAAACAAGCTTAGGAGAAATAAGAAATTGTATGAAACTCTTATTGGTGTAGTTCCATCATACGAATAAATTATTATTCCTAATGAACAAAATACGAAGGCTAAAGTATCATGCATGAAAGAAGTACCCTTAAAAGTAAATAACAAACTTCATCCGTTACAATATTTATCTTAAAGTATCAAACGAGTTTTTTTACATGATAAACGGAGTTCGGTTAAACAAAACTTCCGAGATATAAGAAATTGTATGAAACTCTTATGAGTGTGGTTCTATCCTACGAAGTAAAATATTGTTCGTCATAAACCAAATACCGAGGCTAAAATATTATGCATGAATGGAGTACCGTTAAAAGTATCTAATAAATTTCACAACAAAGAGTATTCAGCATAAACTTTTAAACTAGTTTCATTACAGGATAACCGGAGCTCTGTTTAACAAACTTATGAGATATAAGAAATTATATGAAACTCTTACGGGTGTGGTTCCATCCGACGAACTAAATTATTATTCGTAATAAACGAAATACCGAGGCTAAAGTATCATACATGAAAGGAGTACCGTTAAAAGTATATAATAAACATCATACGTAAGTGTATTTAGCTTAAACTTTTAAACGAGTTTAATTACAAGATAACCGGAGTTTTGTTAAACAAACTTAGGAGACATAAGAAATTGTATGAAACTCTTATTGGTGTAGTTCCATCATACGAATAAATTATTATTCGTAATGAAAAAAATACGAAGGTTAAAGTATCATGCATGAAAGGAGTACCCTTAAAAGTAAATAACAAACTTCATCCGTTACAATATTTATCTTAAAGTATCAAACGAGTTTTTTTACATGATAAACGGAGTTCGGTTAAACAAAACTTCCGAGATATAAGAAATTGTATGAAACTCTTATGAGTGTGGTTCCATCCTACGAAATAAAATATTGTTCGTCATAAACCAAATACCGAGGCTAAAATATTATGCATGAATGGAGTACCGTTAAAAGTATATAATAAATTTCACAACAAAGAGTATTCAGCATAAACTTTTAAACTAGTTTCATTACAGGATAACCGGAGCTCTGTTTAACAAACTTATGAGATATAAGAAATTATATGAAACTCTTACGGGTGTGGTTCTATCCGACGAACTAAATTATTATTCGTAATAAACGAAATACCGAGGCTAAAGGATCATACATGAAAGGAGTACCGTTAAAAGTATATAATAAACATCAAACGTAAGTGTATTTAGCTTAAAGTTTTAAACGAGTTTTATTACAAGATAACTGGAGCTTTGTTAAACAAGCTTAGGAGAAATAAGAAATTGTATGAAACTCTTATTGGTGTAGTTCCATCATACGAATAAATTATTATTCGATATGAATACGAAGGCTAAAGTATCATGCATGAAAGAAGTACCCTTAAAAGTAAATAACAAACTTCATCCGTTACAATATTTATCTTAAAGTATCAAACGAGTTTTTTTACATGATAAACGGAGTTCGGTTAAACAAAACTTCCGAGATATAAGAAATTGTATGAAACTCTTATGAGTGTGGTTCTATCCTACGAAGTAAAATATTATTCGTCATAAACCAAATACCGAGGCTAAAATATTATGCATGAATGGAGTACCGTTAAAAGTATCTAATAAATTTCACAACAAAGAGTATTCAGCATAAACTTTTAAACTAGTTTCATTACAGGATAACCGGAGGTCTGTTTAACAAACTTATGAGATATAAGAAATTATATGAAACTCTTACGGGTGTGGTTCCATCCGACAAACTAAATTATTATTCGTAATAAACGAAATACCGAGGCTAAAGTATCATACATGAAAGGAGTACCGTTAAAAGTGTATAATAAACATCATACGTAAGTGTATTTAGCTTAACTTTCAAACGAGTTTTATTACAAGATAACCGGAGTTTTGTTAAACAAACTTAGGAGACATAAGAAATTGTATGAAACTCTTATTGGTGTAGTTCCATCATACGAATAAATTATTATTCGTAATGAAAAAAATACGAAGGTTAAAGTATCATGCATGAAAGGAGTACCCTTAAAAGTAAATAACAAACTTCATCCGTTACAATATTTATCTTAAAGTGTCAAACGAGTTTTTTTACATGATAAACGGAGTTCGGTTAAACAAAACTTCCGAGATATAAGAAATTGTATGAAACTCTTATGAGTGTGGTTCCATCCTACGAAATAAAATATTGTTCGTCATAAACCAAATACCGAGGCTAAAATATTATGCATGAATGGAGTACCGTTAAAAGTATATAATAAATTTAACAACAAAGAGTATTCAGCATAAACTTTTAAACTAGTTTCATTACAGGATAACCGGAGCTCTGTTTAACAAACTTATGAGATATAAGAAATTATATGAAACTCTTACGGGTGTGGTTCCATCCGACGAACTAAATTATTATTCGTAATAAAAGAAATACCGAGGCTAAAGGATCATACATGAAAGGAGTACCGTTAAAAGTATATAATAAACATCAAACGTAAGTGTATTTAGCTTAAAGTTTTAAACGAGTTTTATTACAAGATAACTGGAGCTTTGTTAAACAAGCTTAGGAGAAATAAGAAATTGTATGAAACTCTTATTGGTGTAGTTCCATCATACGAATAAATTATTATTCGATATGAATACGAAGGCTAAAGTATCATGCATGAAAGAAGTACCCTTAAAAGTAAATAACAAACTTCATCCGTTACAATATTTATCTTAAAGTATCAAACGAGTTTTTTTACATGATAAACGGAGTTCGGTTAAACAAAACTTCCGAGATATAAGAAATTGTATGAAACTCTTATGAGTGTGGTTCTATCCTACGAAGTAAAATATTGTTCGTCATAAACCAAATACCGAGGCTAAAATATTATGCATGAATGGAGTACCGTTAAAAGTATCTAATAAATTTCACAACAAAGAGTATTCAGCATAAACTTTTAAACTAGTTTCATTACAGGATAACCGGAGCTCTGTTTAACAAACTTATGAGATATAAGAAATTATATGAAACTCTTACGGGTGTGGTTCCATCCGACGAACTAAATTATTATTCGTAATAAACGAAATACCGAGGCTAAAGTATCATACATGAAAGGAGTACTGTTAAAAGTATATAATAAACATCATACGTAAGTGTATTTAGCTTAAACTTTTAAACGAGTTTTATTACAAGATAACTGGAGCTTTGTTAAACAAGCTTTGGAGAAATAAGAATTTGTATGAAACTCTTATTGGTGTAGTTCCATCATACGAATAAATTATTATTCGTAATGAACAAAATATGAAGGCTAAAGTATCATGCATGAAAGGAGTACCCTTAATAGTAAATAACAAACTTAATCCGTTACAATATTTATCTTAAAGTATCAAACGAGTTTTTTTACATGATAAACGGAGCTCGGTTAAACAAGACTTCCGAGATATAAGAAATTGTATGAAACTCTTATGAGTGTGGTTCCATCCTACGAAGTAAAATATTGTTCGTTATAAACCAAATACCGAGGCTAAAATATTATGCATGAATGGAGTACCGTTAAAAGTATCTAATAAATTTCACAACAAAGAGTATTCAGCATAAACTTTTAAACTAGTTTCATTACAGGATAACCGGAGGTCTGTTTAACAAACTTATGAGATATAAGAAATTATATGAAACTCTTACGGGTGTGGTTCCATCCGACAAACTAAATTATTATTCGTAATAAACGAAATACCGAGGCTAAAGTATCATACATGAAAGGAGTACTGTTAAAAGTATATAATAAACATCATACGTAAGTGTATTTAGCTTAACTTTTAAACGAGTTTTATTACAAGATAACCGGAGTTTTGTTAAACAAACTTAGGAGACATAAGAAATTGTATGAAACTCTTATTGGTGTAGTTCCATCATACGAATAAATTATTATTCGTAATGAAAAAAATACGAAGGTTAAAGTATCATGCATGAAAGGAGTACCCTTAAAAGTAAATAACAAACTTCATCCGTTACAATATTTATCTTAAAGTATCAAACGAGTTTTTTTACATGATAAACGGAGTTCGGTTAAACAAAACTTCCGAGATATAAGAAATTGTATGAAACTCTTATGAGTGTGGTTCCATCCTACGAAATAAAATATTGTTCGTCATAAACCAAATACCGAGGCTAAAATATTATGCATGAATGGAGTACCGTTAAAAGTATATAATAAATTTCACAACAAAGAGTATTCAGCATAAACTTTTAAACTAGTTTCATTACAGGATAACCGGAGCTCTGTTTAACAAACTTATGAGATATAAGAAATTATATGAAACTCTTACGGGTGTGGTTCCATCCGACGAACTAAATTATTATTCGTAATAAAAGAAATACCGAGGCTAAAGGATCATACATGAAAGGAGTACCGTTAAAAGTATATAATAAACATCAAACGTAAGTGTATTTAGCTTAAAGTTTTAAACGAGTTTTATTACAAGATAACTGGAGCTTTGTTAAACAAGCTTAGGAGAAATAAGAAATTGTATGAAACTCTTATTGGTGTAGTTCCATCATACGAATAAATTATTATTCGATATGAATACGAAGGCTAAAGTATCATGCATGAAAGAAGTACCCTTAAAAGTAAATAACAAACTTCATCCGTTACAATATTTATCTTAAAGTATCAAACGATTTTTTTACATGATAAACGGAGTTCGGTTAAACAAAACTTCCGAGATATAAGAAATTGTATGAAACTCTTATGAGTGTGGTTCCATCCTACGAAGTAAAATATTGTTCGTCATAAACCAAATACCGAGGCTAAAATATTATGCATGAATGGAGTACCGTTAAAAGTATCTAATAAATTTCACAACAAAGAGTATTCAGCATAAACTTTTAAACTAGTTTCATTACAGGATAACCGGAGCTCTGTTTAACAAACTTATGAGATATAAGAAATTATATGAAACTCTTACGGGTGTGGTTCCATCCGACGAACTAAATTATTATTCGTAATAAACGAAATACCGAGGCTAAAGTATCATACATGAAAGGAGTACTGTTAAAAGTATATAATAAACATCATACGTAAGTGTATTTAGCTTAAACTTTTAAACGAGTTTTATTACAAGATAACTGGAGCTTTGTTAAACAAGCTTAGGAGAAATAAGAATTTGTATGAAACTCTTATTGGTGTAGTTCCATCATACGAATAAATTATTATTCGTAATGAACAAAATATGAAGGCTAAAGTATCATGCATGAAAGGAGTACCCTTAAAAGTAAATAACAAACTTCATCCGTTACAATATTTATCTTAAAGTATCAAACGAGTTTTTTTACATGATAAACGGAGCTCGGTTAAACAAAACTTCCGAGATATAAGAAATTGTATGAAACTCTTATGAGTGTGGTTCCATCCTACGAAGTAAAATATTGTTCGTCATAAACCAAATACCGAGGCTAAAATATTATGCATGAATGGAGTACCGTTAAAAGTATCTAATAAATTTCACAACAAAGAGTATTCAGCATAAACTTTTAAACTAGTTTCATTACAGGATAACCGGAGGTCTGTTTAACAAACTTATGAGATATAAGAAATTATATGAAACTCTTACGGGTGTGGTTCCATCCGACAAACTAAATTATTATTCGTAATAAACGAAATACCGAGGCTAAAGTATCATACATGAAAGGAGTACTGTTAAAAGTATATAATAAACATCATACGTAAGTGTATTTAGCTTAAACTTTTAAACGAGTTTTATTACAAGATAACTGGAGCTTTGTTAAACAAGCTTAGGAGAAATAAGAAATTGTATGAAACTCTTATTGGTGTAGTTCCATCATACGAATAAATTATTATTCGTAATGAACAAAATACGAAGGCTAAAGTATCATGCATGAAAGGAGTACCCTTAAAAGTAAATAACAAACTTAATCCGTTACAATATTTATCTTAAAGTATCAAACGAGTTTTTTTACATGATAAACGGAGCTCGGTTAAACAAAACTTCCGAGATATAAGAAATTGTATGAAACTCTTATGAGTGTGGTTCCATCCTACGAAGAAAAATATTGTTCGTCATAAACCAAATACCGAGGCTAAAATATTATGCATGAATGGAGTACCGTTAAAAGTATCTAATAAATTTCACAACAAAGAGTATTCAGCATAAACTTTTAAACTAGTTTCATTACAGGATAACCGGAGGTCTGTTTAACAAACTTATGAGATATAAGAAATTATATGAAACTCTTACGGGTGTGGTTCCATCCGACGAACTAAATTATTATTCGTAATAAACGAAATACCGAGGCTAAAGTATCATACATGAAAGGAGTACTGTTAAAAGTATATAATAAACATCATACGTAAGTGTATTTAGCTTAAACTTTTAAACGAGTTTTATTACAAGATAACCGGAGTTTTGTTAAACAAACTTAGGAGACATAAGAAATTGTATGAAACTCTTATTGGTGTAGTTCCATCATACGAATAAATTATTATTCGTAATGAAAAAAATACGAAGGTTAAAGTATCATGCATGAAAGGAGTACCCTTAAAAGTAAATAACAAACTTCATCCGTTACAATATTTATCTTAAAGTATCAAACGAGTTTTTTTACATGATAAACGGAGTTCGGTTAAACAAAACTTCCGAGATATAAGAAATTGTATGAAACTCTTATGAGTGTGGTTCCATCCTACGAAATAAAATATTGTTCGTCATAAACCAAATACCGAGGCTAAAATATTATGCATGAATGGAGTACCGTTAAAAGTATATAATAAATTTCACAACAAAGAGTATTCAGCATAAACTTTTAAACTAGTTTCATTACAGGATAACCGGAGCTCTGTTTAACAAACTTATGAGATATAAGAAATTATATGAAACTCTTACGGGTGTGGTTCCATCCGACGAACTAAATTATTATTCGTAATAAAAGAAATACCGAGGCTAAAGGATCATACATGAAAGGAGTACCGTTAAAAGTATATAATAAACATCAAACGTAAGTGTATTTAGCTTAAAGTTTTAAACGAGTTTTATTACAAGATAACTGGAGCTTTGTTAAACAAGCTTAGGAGAAATAAGAAATTGTATGAAACTCTTATTGGTGTAGTTCCATCATACGAATAAATTATTATTCGATATGAATACGAAGGCTAAAGTATCATGCATGAAAGAAGTACCCTTAAAAGTAAATAACAAACTTCATCCGTTACAATATTTATCTTAAAGTATCAAACGATTTTTTTACATGATAAACGGAGTTCGGTTAAACAAAACTTCCGAGATATAAGAAATTGTATGAAACTCTTATGAGTGTGGTTCTATCCTACGAAGTAAAATATTGTTCGTCATAAACCAAATACCGAGGCTAAAATATTATGCATGAATGGAGTACCGTTAAAAGTATCTAATAAATTTCACAACAAAGAGTATTCAGCATAAACTTTTAAACTAGTTTCATTACAGGATAACCGGAGCTCTGTTTAACAAACTTATGAGATATAAGAAATTATATGAAACTCTTACGGGTGTGGTTCCATCCGACGAACTAAATTATTATTCGTAATAAACGAAATACCGAGGCTAAAGTATCATACATGAAAGGAGTACTGTTAAAAGTATATAATAAACATCATACGTAAGTGTATTTAGCTTAAACTTTTAAACGAGTTTTATTACAAGATAACCGGAGTTTTGTTAAACAAACTTAGGAGACATAAGAAATTGTATGAAACTCTTATTGGTGTAGTTCCATCATACGAATAAATTATTATTCGTAATGAAAAAAATACGAAGGTTAAAGTATCATGCATGAAAGGAGTACCCTTAAAAGTAAATAACAAACTTCATCCGTTACAATATTTATCTTAAAGTATCAAACGAGTTTTTTTACATGATAAACGGAGTTCGGTTAAACAAAACTTCCGAGATATAAGAAATTGTATGAAACTCTTATGAGTGTGGTTCCATCCTACGAAGTAAAATATTGTTCGTCATAAACCAAATACCGAGGCTAAAATATTATGCATGAATGGAGTACCGTTAAAAGTATATAATAAATTTCACAACAAAGAGTATTCAGCATAAACTTTTAAACTAGTTTCATTACAGGATAACCGGAGCTCTGTTTAACAAACTTATGAGATATAAGAAATTATATGAAACTCTTACGGGTGTGGTTCCATCCGACGAACTAAATTATTATTCGTAATAAAAGAAATACCGAGGCTAAAGGATCATACATGAAAGGAGTACCGTTAAAAGTATATAATAAACATCAAACGTAAGTGTATTTAGCTTAAAGTTTTAAACGAGTTTTATTACAAGATAACTGGAGCTTTGTTAAACAAGCTTAGGAGAAATAAGAAATTGTATGAAACTCTTATTGGTGTAGTTCCATCATACGAATAAATTATTATTCGATATGAATACGAAGGCTAAAGTATCATGCATGAAAGAAGTACCCTTAAAAGTAAATAACAAACTTCATCCGTTACAATATTTATCTTAAAGTATCAAACGATTTTTTTACATGATAAACGGAGTTCGGTTAAACAAAACTTCCGAGATATAAGAAATTGTATGAAACTCTTATGAGTGTGGTTCCATCCTACGAAGTAAAATATTGTTCGTCATAAACCAAATACCGAGGCTAAAATATTATGCATGAATGGAGTACCGTTAAAAGTATCTAATAAATTTCACAACAAAGAGTATTCAGCATAAACTTTTAAACTAGTTTCATTACAGGATAACCGGAGCTCTGTTTAACAAACTTATGAGATATAAGAAATTATATGAAACTCTTACGGGTGTGGTTCCATCCGACAAACTAAATTATTATTCGTAATAAACGAAATACCGAGGCTAAAGTATCATACATGAAAGGAGTACCGTTAAAAGTATATAATAAACATCATACGTAAGTGTATTTAGCTTAAACTTTTAAACGAGTTTTATTACAAGATAACTGGAGCTTTGTTAAACAAGCTTTGGAGAAATAAGAATTTGTATGAAACTCTTATTGGTGTAGTTCCATCATACGAATAAATTATTATTCGTAATGAACAAAATATGAAGGCTAAAGTATCATGCATGAAAGGAGTACCCTTAAAAGTAAATAACAAACTTCATCCGTTACAATATTTATCTTAAAGTATCAAACGAGTTTTTTTACATGATAAACGGAGCTCGGTTAAACAAAACTTCCGAGATATAAGAAATTGTATGAAACTCTTATGAGTGTGGTTCCATCCTACGAAGTAAAATATTGTTCGTTATAAACCAAATACCGAGGCTAAAATATTATGCATGAATGGAGTACCGTTAAAAGTATCTAATAAATTTCACAACAAAGAGTATTCAGCATAAACTTTTAAACTAGTTTCATTACAGGATAACCGGAGGTCTGTTTAACAAACTTATGAGATATAAGAAATTATATGAAACTCTTACGGGTGTGGTTCCATCCGACAAACTAAATTATTATTCGTAATAAACGAAATACCGAGGCTAAAGTATCATACATGAAAGGAGTACCGTTAAAAGTGTATAATAAACATCATACGTAAGTGTATTTAGCTTAAACTTTTAAACGAGTTTTATTACAAGATAACTGGAGCTTTGTTAAACAAGCTTAGGAGAAATAAGAAATTGTATGAAACTCTTATTGGTGTAGTTCCATCATACGAATAAATTATTATTCGTAATGAACAAAATACGAAGGCTAAAGTATCATGCATGAAAGGAGTACCCTTAAAAGTAAATAACAAACTTAATCCGTTACAATATTTATCTTAAAGTATCAAACGAGTTTTTTTACATGATAAACGGAGCTCGGTTAAACAAAACTTCCGAGATATAAGAAATTGTATGAAACTCTTATGAGTGTGGTTCCATCCTACGAAGTAAAATATTGTTCGTTATAAACCAAATACCGAGGCTAAAATATTATGCATGAATGGAGTACCGTTAAAAGTATCTAATAAATTTCACAACAAAGAGTATTCAGCATAAACTTTTAAACTAGTTTCATTACAGGATAACCGGAGGTCTGTTTAACAAACTTATGAGATATAAGAAATTATATGAAACTCTTACGGGTGTGGTTCCATCCGACGAACTAAATTATTATTCGTAATAAACGAAATACCGAGGCTAAAGTATCATACATGAAAGGAGTACTGTTAAAAGTATATAATAAACATCATACGTAAGTGTATTTAGCTTAAACTTTTAAACGAGTTTAATTACAAGATAACCGGAGTTTTGTTAAACAAACTTAGGAGACATAAGAAATTGTATGAAACTCTTATTGGTGTAGTTCCATCATACGAATAAATTATTATTCGTAATGAACAAAATACGAAGGCTAAAGTATCATGCATGAAAGGAGTACCCTTAAAAGTAAATAACAAACTTCATCCGTTACAATATTTATCTTAAAGTATCAAACGAGTTTTTTTACATGATAAACGGAGCTCGGTTAAACAAAACTTCCGAGATATAAGAAATTGTATGAAACTCTTATGAGTGTGGTTCCATCCTACGAAGTAAAATATTGTTCGTTATAAACCAAATACCGAGGCTAAAATATTATGCATGAATGGAGTACCGTTAAAAGTATCTAATAAATTTCACAACAAAGAGTATTCAGCATAAACTTTTAAACTAGTTTCATTACAGGATAACCGGAGGTCTGTTTAACAAACTTATGAGATATAAGAAATTATATGAAACTCTTACGGGTGTGGTTCCATCCGACAAACTAAATTATTATTCGTAATTAACGAAATACCGAGGCTAAAGTATCATACATGAAAGGAGTACTGTTAAAAGTATATAATAAACATCATACGTAAGTGTATTTAGCTTAAAGTTTTAAACGAGTTTTATTACAAGATAACTGGAGCTTTGTTAAACAAGCTTAGGAGAAATAAGAAATTGTATGAAACTCTTATTGGTGTAGTTCCATCATACGGATAAAATTATTATTCGATATGAATACGAAGGCTAAAGTATCATGCATGAAAGAAGTACCCTTAAAAGTAAATAACAAACTTCATCCGTTACAATATTTATCTTAAAGTATCAAACGATTTTTTTACATGATAAACGGAGTTCGGTTAAACAAAACTTCCGAGATATAAGAAATTGTATGAAACTCTTATGAGTGTGGTTCCATCCTACGAAGTAAAATATTGTTCGTCATAAACCAAATACCGAGGCTAAAATATTATGCATGAATGGAGTACCGTTAAAAGTATATTATAAATTTCACAACAAAGAGTATTCAGCATAAACGTTTAAACTAGTTTCATTACAGGATAACCGGAGTTCTGTTTAACAAACTTATGAGATATAAGAAATTATATGAAACTCTTACGGGTGTGGTTCCATCCGACAAACTAAATTATTATTCGTAATAAACGAAATACCGAGGCTAAAGTATCATACATGAAAGGAGTACTGTTAAAAGTATATAATAAACATCATACGTAAGTGTATTTAGCTTAACTTTTAAACGAGTTTTATTACAAGATAACCGGAGTTTTGTTAAACAAACTTAGGAGACATAAGAAATTGTATGAAACTCTTATTGGTGTAGTTCCATCATACGAATAAATTATTATTCGTAATGAAAAAAATACGAAGGTTAAAGTATCATGCATGAAAGGAGTACCCTTAAAAGTAAATAACAAACTTCATCCGTTACAATATTTATCTTAAAGTATCAAACGAGTTTTTTTACAAGATAAACGGAGTTCGGTTAAACAAAACTTCCGAGATATAAGAAATTGTATGAAACTCTTATGAGTGTGGTTCCATCCTATGAAATAAAATATTGTTCGTCATAAACCAAATACCGAGGCTAAAATATTATGCATGAATGGAGTACCGTTAAAAGTATATAATAAATTTCACAACAAAGAGTATTCAGCATAAACTTTTAAACTAGTTTCATTACAGGATAACCGGAGCTCTGTTTAACAAACTTATGAGATATAAGAAATTATATGAAACTCTTACGGGTGTGGTTCCATCCGACGAACTAAATTATTATTCGTAATAAACGAAATACCGAGGCTAAAGGATCATACATGAAAGGAGTACCGTTAAAAGTATATAATAAACATCATACGTAAGTGTATTTAGCTTAAAGTTTTAAACGAGTTTTATTACAAGATAACTGGAGCTTTGTTAAACAAGCTTAGGAGAAATAAGAAATTGTATGAAACTCTTATTGGTGTAGTTCCATCATACGGATAAAATTATTATTCGATATGAATGCGAAGGCTAAAGTATCATGCATGAAAGAAGTACCCTTAAAAGTAAATAACAAACTTCATCCGTTACAATATTTATCTTAAAGTATCAAACAAGTTTTTTTACATGATAAACGGAGTTCGGTTAAACAAAACTTCCGAGATATAAGAAATTGTATGAAACTCTTATGAGTGTGGTTCTATCCTACGAAGTAAAATATTGTTCGTCATAAACCAAATACCGAGTCTAAAATATTATGCATGAATGGAGTACCGTTAAAAGTATCTAATAAATTTCACAACAAAGAGTATTCAGCATAAACTTTTAAACTAGTTTCATTACAGGATAACCGGAGCTCTGTTTAACAAACTTATGAGATATAAGAAATTATATGAAACTCTTACGGGTGTGGTTCCATCCGACGAACTAAATTATTATTCGTAATAAACGAAATACCGAGGCTAAAGTATCATACATGAAAGGAGTACTGTTAAAAGTATATAATAAACATCATACGTAAGTGTATTTAGCTTAAACTTTTAAACGAGTTTAATTACAAGATAACCGGAGTTTTGTTAAACAAACTTAGGAGACATAAGAAATTGTATGAAACTCTTATTGGTGTAGTTCCATCATACGAATAAATTATTATTCGTAATGAACAAAATACGAAGGCTAAAGTATCATGCATGAAAGGAGTACCCTTAAAAGTAAATAACAAACTTCATCCGTTACAATATTTATCTTAAAGTATCAAACGAGTTTTTTTACATGATAAACGGAGCTCGGTTAAACAAAACTTCCGAGATATAAGAAATTGTATGAAACTCTTATGAGTGTGGTTCCATCCTACGAAGTAAAATATTGTTCGTTATAAACCAAATACCGAGGCTAAAATATTATACATGAATGGAGTACCGTTAAAAGTATCTAATAAATTTCACAACAAAGAGTATTCAGCATAAACGTTTAAACTAGTTTCATTACAGGATAACCGGAGGTCTGTTTAACAAACTTATGAGATATAAGAAATTATATGAAACTCTTACGGGTGTGGTTCCATCCGACAAACTAAATTATTATTCGTAATAAACGAAATACCGAGGCTAAAGTATCATACATGAAAGGAGTACTGTTAAAAGTATATAATAAACATCATACGTAAGTGTATTTAGCTTAAAGTTTTAAACGAGTTTTATTACAAGATAACTGGAGCTTTGTTAAACAAGCTTAGGAGAAATAAGAAATTGTATGAAACTCTTATTGGTGTAGTTCCATCATACGGATAAAATTATTATTCGATATGAATACGAAGGCTAAAGTATCATGCATGAAAGAAGTACCCTTAAAAGTAAATAACAAACTTCATCCGTTACAATATTTATCTTAAAGTATCAAACGATTTTTTTACATGATAAACGGAGTTCGGTTAAACAAAACTTCCGAGATATAAGAAATTGTATGAAACTCTTATGAGTGTGGTTCCATCCTACGAAGTAAAATATTGTTCGTCATAAACCAAATACCGAGGCTAAAATATTATGCATGAATGGAGTACCGTTAAAAGTATATTATAAATTTCACAACAAAGAGTATTCAGCATAAACTTTTAAACTAGTTTCATTACAGGATAACCGGAGTTCTGTTTAACAAACTTATGAGATATAAGAAATTATATGAAACTCTTACGGGTGTGGTTCCATCCGACAAACTAAATTATTATTCGTAATAAACGAAATACTGAGGCTAAAGTATCATACATGAAAGGAGTACTGTTAAAAGTATATAATAAACATCATACGTAAGTGTATTTAGCTTAACTTTCAAACGAGTTTTATTAGAAGATAACCGGAGTTTTGTTAAACAAACTTAGGAGACATAAGAAATTGTATGAAACTCTTATTGGTGTAGTTCCATCATACGAATAAATTATTATTCGTAATGAAAAAAATACGAAGGTTAAAGTATCATGCATGAAAGGAGTACCCTTAAAAGTAAATAACAAACTTCATCCGTTACAATATTTATCTTAAAGTATCAAACGAGTTTTTTTACAAGATAAACGGAGTTCGGTTAAACAAAACTTCCGAGATATAAGAAATTGTATGAAACTCTTATGAGTGTGGTTCCATCCTACGAAATAAAATATTGTTCGTCATAAACCAAATACCGAGGCTAAAATATTATGCATGAATGGAGTACCGTTAAAAGTATATAATAAATTTCACAACAAAGAGTATTCAGCATAAACTTTTAAACTAGTTTCATTACAGGATAACCGGAGCTCTGTTTAACAAACTTATGAGATATAAGAAATTATATGAAACTCTTACGGGTGTGGTTCCATCCGACGAACTAAATTATTATTCGTAATAAACGAAATACCGAGGCTAAAGGATCATACATGAAAGGAGTACCGTTAAAAGTATATAATAAACATCATACGTAAGTGTATTTAGCTTAAAGTTTTAAACGAGTTTTATTACAAGATAACTGGAGCTTTGTTAAACAAGCTTAGGAGAAATAAGAAATTGTATGAAACTCTTATTGGTGTAGTTCCATCATACGGATAAAATTATTATTCGATATGAATGCGAAGGCTAAAGTATCATGCATGAAAGAAGTACCCTTAAAAGTAAATAACAAACTTCATCCGTTACAATATTTATCTTAAAGTATCAAACAAGTTTTTTTACATGATAAACGGAGTTCGGTTAAACAAAACTTCCGAGATATAAGAAATTGTATGAAACTCTTATGAGTGTGGTTCTATCCTACGAAGTAAAATATTGTTCGTCATAAACCAAATACCGAGGCTAAAATATTATGCATGAATGGAGTACCGTTAAAAGTATCTAATAAATTTCACAACAAAGAGTATTCAGCATAAACTTTTAAACTAGTTTCATTACAGGATAACCGGAGCTCTGTTTAACAAACTTATGAGATATAAGAAATTATATGAAACTCTTACGGGTGTGGTTCCATCCGACGAACTAAATTATTATTCGTAATAAACGTAATACCGAGGCTAAAGTATCATACATGAAAGGAGTACTGTTAAAAGTATATAATAAACATCATACGTAAGTGTATTTAGCTTAAACTTTTAAACGAGTTTAATTACAAGATAACCGGAGTTTTGTTAAACAAACTTAGGAGACATAAGAAATTGTATGAAACTCTTATTGGTGTAGTTCCATCATACGAATAAATTATTATTCGTAATGAAAAAAATACGAAGGTTAAAGTATCATGCATGAAAGGAGTACCCTTAAAAGTAAATAACAAACTTCATCCGTTACAATATTTATCTTAAAGTATCAAACGAGTTTTTTTACATGATAAACGGAGTTCGGTTAAACAAAACTTCCGAGATATAAGAAATTGTATGAAACTCTTATGAGTGTGGTTCCATCCTACGAAATAAAATATTGTTCGTCATAAACCAAATACCGAGGCTAAAATATTATGCATGAATGGAGTACCGTTAAAAGTATATAATAAATTTCACAACAAAGAGTATTCAGCATAAACTTTTAAACTAGTTTCATTACAGGATAACCGGAGCTCTGTTTAACAAACTTATGAGATATAAGAAATTATATGAAACTCTTACGGGTGTGGTTCCATCCGACGAACTAAATTATTATTCGTAGTAAACGAAATACCGAGGCTAAAGGATCATACATGAAAGGAGTACCGTTAAAAGTATATAATAAACATCAAACGTAAGTGTATTTAGCTTAAAGTTTTAAACGAGTTTTATTACAAGATAACTGGAGCTTTGTTAAACAAGCTTAGGAGAAATAAGAAATTGTATGAAACTCTTATTGGTGTAGTTCCATCATACGAATAAATTATTATTCGATATGAATACGAAGGCTAAAGTATCATGCATGAAAGAAGTACCCTTAAAAGTAAATAACAAACTTCATCCGTTACAATATTTATCTTAAAGTATCAAACGAGTTTTTTTACATGATAAACGGTGTTCGGTTAAACAAAACTTCCGAGATATAAGAAATTGTATGAAACTCTTATGAGTGTGGTTCTATCCTACGAAGTAAAATATTGTTCGTCATAAACCAAATACCGAGGCTAAAATATTATGCATGAATGGAGTACCGTTAAAAGTATCTAATAAATTTCACAACAAAGAGTATTCAGCATAAACTTTTAAACTAGTTTCATTACAGGATAACCGGAGGTCTGTTTAACAAACTTATGAGATATAAGAAATTATATGAAACTCTTACGGGTGTGGTTCCATCCGACAAACTAAATTATTATTCGTAATAAACGAAATACCGAGGCTAAAGTATCATACATGAAAGGAGTACTGTTAAAAGTATATAATAAACATCATACGTAAGTGTATTTAGCTTAAAGTTTTAAACGAGTTTTATTACAAGATAACTGGAGCTTTGTTAAACAAGCTTAGGAGAAATAAGAAATTGTATGAAACTCTTATTGGTGTAGTTCCATCATACGGATAAAATTATTATTCGATATGAATACGAAGGCTAAAGTATCATGCATGAAAGAAGTACCCTTAAAAGTAAATAACAAACTTCATCCGTTACAATATTTATCTTAAAGTATCAAACGATTTTTTTACATGATAAACGGAGTTCGGTTAAACAAAACTTCCGAGATATAAGAAATTGTATGAAACTCTTATGAGTGTGGTTCCATCCTACGAAGTAAAATATTGTTCGTCATAAACCAAATACCGAGGCTAAAATATTATGCATGAATGGAGTACCGTTAAAAGTATATTATAAATTTCACAACAAAGAGTATTCAGCATAAACTTTTAAACTAGTTTCATTACAGGATAACCGGAGTTCTGTTTAACAAACTTATGAGATATAAGAAATTATATGAAACTCTTACGGGTGTGGTTCCATCCGACAAACTAAATTATTATTCGTAATAAACGAAATACCAAGGCTAAAGTATCATACATGAAAGGAGTACTGTTAAAAGTATATAATAAACATCATACGTAAGTGTATTTAGCTTAACTTTCAAACGAGTTTTATTACAAGATAACCGGAGTTTTGTTAAACAAACTTAGGAGACATAAGAAATTGTATGAAACTCTTATTGGTGTAGTTCCATCATACGAATAAATTATTATTCGTAATGAAAAAAATACGAAGGTTAAAGTATCATGCATGAAAGGAGTACCCTTAAAAGTAAATAACAAACTTCATCCGTTACAATATTTATCTTAAAGTATCAAACGAGTTTTTTTACAAGATAAACGGAGTTCGGTTAAACAAAACTTCCGAGATATAAGAAATTGTATGAAACTCTTATGAGTGTGGTTCCATCCTACGAAATAAAATATTGTTCGTCATAAACCAAATACCGAGGCTAAAATATTATGCATGAATGGAGTACCGTTAAAAGTATATAATAAATTTCACAACAAAGAGTATTCAGCATAAACTTTTAAACTAGTTTCATTACAGGATAACCGGAGCTCTGTTTAACAAACTTATGAGATATAAGAAATTATATGAAACTCTTACGGGTGTGGTTCCATCCGACGAACTAAATTATTATTCGTAATAAACGAAATACCGAGGCTAAAGCATCATACATGAAAGGAGTACCGTTAAAAGTATATAATAAACATCATACGTAAGTGTATTTAGCTTAAAGTTTTAAACGAGTTTTATTACAAGATAACTGGAGCTTTGTTAAACAAGCTTAGGAGAAATAAGAAATTGTATGAAACTCTTATTGGTGTAGTTCCATCATACGGATAAAATTATTATTCGATATGAATGCGAAGGCTAAAGTATCATGCATGAAAGAAGTACCCTTAAAATTAAATAACAAACTTCATCCGTTACAATATTTATCTTAAAGTATCAAACGAGTTTTTTTACATGATAAACGGAGTTCGGTTAAACAAAACTTCCGAGATATAAGAAATTGTATGAAACTCTTATGAGTGTGGTTCTATCCTACGAAGTAAAATATTGTTCGTCATAAACCAAATACCGAGGCTAAAATATTATGCATGAATGGAGTACCGTTAAAAGTATCTAATAAATTTCACAACAAAGAGTATTCAGCATAAACTTTTAAACTAGTTTCATTACAGGATAACCAGAGCTCTGTTTAACAAACTTATGAGATATAAGAAATTATATGAAACTCTTACGGGTGTGGTTCCATCCGACGAACTAAATTATTATTCGTAATAAACGAAATACCGAGGCTAAAGTATCATACATGAAAGGAGTACTGTTAAAAGTATATAATAAACATCATACGTAAGTGTATTTAGCTTAAACTTTTAAACGAGTTTAATTACAAGATAACCGGAGTTTTGTTAAACAAACTTAGGAGACATAAGAAATTGTATGAAACTCTTATTGGTGCAGTTCCATCATACGAATAAATTATTATTCGTAATGAAAAAAATACGAAGGTTAAAGTATCATGCATGAAAGGAGTACCCTTAAAAGTAAATAACAAACTTCATCCGTTACAATATTTATCTTAAAGTATCAAACGAGTTTTTTTACATGATAAACGGAGTTCGGTTAAACAAAACTTCCGAGATATAAGAAATTGTATGAAACTCTTATGAGTGTGGTTCCATCCTACGAAATAAAATATTGTTCGTCATAAACCAAATACCGAGGCTAAAATATTATGCATAAATGGAGTACCGTTAAAAGTATCTAATAAATTTCACAACAAAGAGTATTCAGCATAAACTTTTAAACTAGTTTCATTACAGGATAACCGGAGCTCTGTTTAACAAACTTATGAGATATAAGAAATTATATGAAACTCTTACGGGTGTGGTTCCATCCGACGAACTAAATTATTATTCGTAATAAACGAAATACCGAGGCTAAAGTATCATACATGAAAGGAGTACCGTTAAAAGTATATAATAAACATCAAACGTAAGTGTATTTAGCTTAAAGTTTTAAACGAGTTTTATTACAAGATAACTGGAGCTTTGTTAAACAAGCTTAGGAGAAATAAGAAATTGTATGAAACTCTTATTGGTGTAGTTCCATCATACGAATAAATTATTATTCGATATGAATACGAAGGCTAAAGTATCATGCATGAAAGAAGTACCCTTAAAAGTAAATAACAAACTTCATCCGTTACAATATTTATCTTAAAGTATCAAACGAGTTTTTTTACATGATAAACGGAGTTCGGTTAAACAAAACTTCCGAGATATAAGAAATTGTATGAAACTCTTATGAGTGTGGTTCTATCCTACGAAGTAAAATATTGTTCGTCATAAACCAAATACCGAGGCTAAAATATTATGCATGAATGGAGTACCGTTAAAAGTATCTAATAAATTTCACAACAAAGAGTATTTAGCATAAACTTTTAAACTAGTTTCATTACAGGATAACCGGAGGTCTGTTTAACAAACTTATGAGATATAAGAAATTATATGAAACTCTTACGGGTGTGGTTCCATCCGACAAACTAAATTATTATTCGTAATAAACGAAATACCGAGGCTAAAGTATCATACATGAAAGGAATACTGTTAAAAGTATATAATAAACATCATACGTAAGTGTATTTAGCTTAACTTTCAAACGAGTTTTATTACAAGATAACCGGAGTTTTGTTAAACAAACTTAGGAGACATAAGAAATTGTATGAAACTCTTATTGGTGTAGTTCCATCATACGAATAAATTATTATTCGTAATGAAAAAAATACGAATGTTAAAGTATCATGCATGAAAGGAGTACCCTTAAAAGTAAATAACAAACTTCATCCTTTACAATATTTATCTTAAAGTATCAAACGAGTTTTTTTACATGATAAACAGAGTTCGGTTAAACAAAACTTCCGAGATATAAGAAATTGTATGAAACTCTTATGAGTGTGGTTCCATCCTACGAAATAAAATATTGTTCGTCATAAACCAAATACCGAGGCTAAAATATTATGCATGAATGGAGTACCGTTAAAAGTATATAATAAATTTCACAACAAAGAGTATTCAGCATAAACTTTTAAACTAGTTTCATTACAGGATAACCGGAGCTCTGTTTAACAAACTTATGAGATATAAGAAATTATATGAAACTCTTACGGGTGTGGTTCCATCCGACGAACTAAATTATTATTCGTAATAAAAGAAATACCGAGGCTAAAGGATCATACATGAAAGGAGTACCGTTAAAAGTATATAATAAACATCAAACGTAAGTGTATTTAGCTTAAAGTTTTAAACGAGTTTTATTACAAGATAACTGGAGCTTTGTTAAACAAGCTTAGGAGAAATAAGAAATTGTATGAAACTCTTATTGGTGTAGTTCCATCATACGAATAAATTATTATTCGATATGAATACGAAGGCTAAAGTATCATGCATGAAAGAAGTACCCTTAAAAGTAAATAACAAACTTCATCCGTTACAATATTTATCTTAAAGTATCAAACGAGTTTTTTTACATGATAAACGGAGTTCGGTTAAACAAAACTTCCGAGATATAAGAAATTGTATGAAACTCTTATGAGTGTGGTTCTATCCTACGAAGTAAAATATTGTTCGTCATAAACCAAATACCGAGGCTAAAATATTATGCATGAATGGAGTACCGTTAAAAGTATCTAATAAATTTCACAACAAAGAGTATTCAGCATAAACTTTTAAACTAGTTTCATTACAGGATAACCGGAGGTCTGTTTAACAAACTTATGAGATATAAGAAATTATATGAAACTCTTACGGGTGTGGTTCCATCCGACGAACTAAATTATTATTCGTAATAAACGAAATACCGAGGCTAAAGTATCATACATGAAAGGAGTACTGTTAAAAGTATATAATAAACATCATACGTAAGTGTATTTAGCTTAAACTTTTAAACGAGTTTTATTACAAGATAACCGGAGCTTTGTTAAACAAACTTAGGAGACATAAGAAATTGTATGAAACTCTTATTGGTGTAGTTCCATCATACGAATAAATTATTATTCGTAATGAAAAAAATACGAAGGTTAAAGTATCATGCATGAAAGGAGTACCCTTAAAAGTAAATAACAAACTTCATCCGTTACAATATTTATCTTAAAGTATCAAACGAGTTTTTTTACATGATAAACGGAGTTCGGTTAAACAAAACTTCCGAGATATAAGAAATTGTATGAAACTCTTATGAGTGTGGTTCCATCCTACGAAATAAAATATTGTTCGTCATAAACCAAATACCGAGGCTAAAATATTATGCATGAATGGAGTACCGTTAAAAGTATATAATAAATTTCACAACAAAGAGTATTCAGCATAAACTTTTAAACTAGTTTCATTACAGGATAACCGGAGCTCTGTTTAACAAACTTATGAGATATAAGAAATTATATGAAACTCTTACGGGTGTGGTTCCATCCGACGAACTAAATTATTATTCGTAATAAAAGAAATACCGAGGCTAAAGGATCATACATGAAAGGAGTACCGTTAAAAGTATATAATAAACATCAAACGTAAGTGTATTTAGCTTAAAGTTTTAAACGAGTTTTATTACAAGATAACTGGAGCTTTGTTAAACAAGCTTAGGAGAAATAAGAAATTGTATGAAACTCTTATTGGTGTAGTTCCATCATACGAATAAATTATTATTCGATATGAATACGAAGGCTAAAGTATCATGCATGAAAGAAGTACCCTTAAAAGTAAATAACAAACTTCATCCGTTACAATATTTATCTTAAAGTATCAAACGAGTTTTTTTACATGATAAACGGAGTTCGGTTAAACAAAACTTCCGAGATATAAGAAATTGTATGAAACTCTTATGAGTGTGGTTCTATCCTACGAAGTAAAATATTGTTCGTCATAAACCAAATACCGAGGCTAAAATATTATGCATGAATGGAGTACCGTTAAAAGTATCTAATAAATTTCACAACAAAGAGTATTCAGCATAAACTTTTAAACTAGTTTCATTACAGGATAACCGGAGCTCTGTTTAACAAACTTATGAGATATAAGAAATTATATGAAACTCTTACGGGTGTGGTTCCATCCGACGAACTAAATTATTATTCGTAATAAACGAAATACCGAGGCTAAAGTATCATACATGAAAGGAGTACTGTTAAAAGTATATAATAAACATCATACGTAAGTGTATTTAGCTTAAACTTTTAAACGAGTTTTATTACAAGATAACTGGAGCTTTGTTAAACAAGCTTTGGAGAAATAAGAATTTGTATGAAACTCTTATTGGTGTAGTTCCATCATACGAATAAATTATTATTTGTAATGAACAAAATATGAAGGCTAAAGTATCATGCATGAAAGGAGTACCCTTAAAAGTAAATAACAAACTTCATCCGTTACAATATTTATCTTAAAGTATCAAACGAGTTTTTTTACATGATAAACGGAGCTCGGTTAAACAAAACTTCCGAGATATAAGAAATTGTATGAAACTCTTATGAGTGTGGTTCCATCCTACGAAGTAAAATATTGTTCGTTATAAACCAAATACCGAGGCTAAAATATTATGCATGAATGGAGTACCGTTAAAAGTATCTAATAAATTTCACAACAAAGAGTATTCAGCATAAACTTTTAAACTAGTTTCATTACAGGATAACCGGAGGTCTGTTTAACAAACTTATGAGATATAAGAAATTATATGAAACTCTTACGGGTGTGGTTCCATCCGACAAACTAAATTATTATTCGTAATAAACGAAATACCGAGGCTAAAGTATCATACATGAAAGGAGTACTGTTAAAAGTATATAATAAACATCATACGTAAGTGTATTTAGCTTAAACTTTTAAACGAGTTTTATTACAAGATAACTGGAGATTTGTTAAACAAGCTTAGGAGAAATAAGAAATTGTATGAAACTCTTATTGGTGTAGTTCCATCATACGAATAAATTATTATTCGTAATGAACAAAATACGAAGGCTAAAGTATCATGCATGAAAGGAGTACCCTTAAAAGTAAATAACAAACTTCATCCGTTACAATATTTATCTTAAAGTATCAAACGAGTTTTTTTACATGATAAACGGAGTTCGGTTAAACAAAACTTCCGAGATATAAGAAATTGTATGAAACTCTTATGAGTGTGGTTCCATAATACGAAATAAAATATTGTTCGTCATAAACCAAATACCGAGGCTAAAATATTATGCATGACTGGTGTACCGTTAAAAGTATCTAATAAATTTCACAACAAAGAGTATTCAGCATAAACTTTTAAACTAGTTTCATTACAGGATAACCGGAGCTCTGTTTAACAAACTTATGAGATATAAGAAATTATATGAAACTCTTACGGGTGTGGTTCCATCCGACGAACTAAATTATTATTCGTAATAAACGAAATACCGAGGCTAAAGGATCATACATGAAAGGAGTACCGTTAAAAGTATATAATAAACATCAAACGTAAGTGTATTTAGCTTAAAGTTTTAAACGAGTTTTATTACAAGATAACTGGAGCTTTGTTAAACAAGCTTAGGAGAAATAAGAAATTGTATGAAACTCTTATTGGTGTAGTTCCATCATACGAATAAATTATTATTCGATATGAATACGAAGGCTAAAGTATCATGCATGAAAGGAGTACCCTTAAAAGTAAATAACAAACTTCATCCGTTACAATATTTATCTTAAAGTATCAAACGAGTTTTTTTACATGATAAACGGAGCTCGGTTAAACAAAACTTCCGAGATATAAGAAATTGTATGAAACTCTTATGAGTGTGGTTCCATCCTACGAAGTAAAATATTGTTCGTCATAAACCAAATACCGAGGCTAAAATATTATGCATGAATGGAGTACCGTTAAAAGTATCTAATAAATTTCACAACAAAGAGTATTCAGCATAAACTTTTAAACTAGTTTCATTACAGGATAACCGGAGCTCTGTTTAACAAACTTATGAGATATAAGAAATTATATGAAACTCTTACGGGTGTGGTTCCATCCGACGAACTAAATTATTATTCGTAATAAACGAAATACCGAGGCTAAAGGATCATACATGAAAGGAGTACCGTTAAAAGTATATAATAAACATCATACGTAAGTGTATTTAGCTTAAAGTTTTAAACGAGTTTTATTACAAGATAACTGGAGCTTTGTTAAACAAGCTTAGGAGAAATAAGAAATTGTATGAAACTCTTATTGGTGTAGTTCCATCATACGAATAAATTATTATTCGATATGAATACGAAGGCTAAAGTATCATGCATGAAAGAAGTACCCTTAAAAGTAAATAACAAACTTCATCCGTTACAATATTTATCTTAAAGTATCAAACGAGTTTTTTTACATGATAAACGGAGTTCGGTTAAACAAAACTTCCGAGATATAAGAAATTGTATGAAACTCTTATGACTGTGGTTCTATCCTACGAAGTAAAATATTGTTCGTCATAAACCAAATACCGAGGCTAAAATATTATGCATGAATGGAGTACCGTTAAAAGTATCTAATAAATTTCACAACAAAGAGTATTCAGCATAAACTTTTAAACTAGTTTCATTACAGGATAACCGGAGCTCTGTTTAACAAACTTATGAGATATAAGAAATTATATGAAACTCTTACGGGTGTGGTTCCATCCGACGAACTAAATTATTATTCGTAATAAACGAAATACCGAGGCTAAAGTATCATACATGAAAGGAGTACCGTTAAAAGTATATAATAAACATCAAACGTAAGTGTATTTAGCTTAAAGTTTTAAACGAGTTTTATTACAAGATAACTGGAGCTTTGTTAAACAAGCTTAGGAGAAATAAGAAATTGTATGAAACTCTTATTGGTGTAGTTCCATCATACGAATAAATTATTATTCGATATGAATACGAAGGCTAAAGTATCATGCATGAAAGAAGTACCCTTAAAAGTAAATAACAAACTTCATCCGTTACAATATTTATCTTAAAGTATCAAACGAGTTTTTTTACATGATAAACGGAGCTCGGTTAAACAAAACTTCCGAGATATAAGAAATTGTATGAAACTCTTATGAGTGTGGTTCTATCCTACGAAGTAAAATATTGTTCGTCATAAACCAAATACCGAGGCTAAAATATTATGCATGAATGGAGTACCGTTAAAAGTATCTAATAAATTTCACAACAAAGAGTATTCAACATAAACTTTTAAACTAGTTTCATTATAGGATAACCGGAGCTCTGTTTAACAAACTTATGAGATATAAGAAATTATATGAAACTCTTACGGGTGTGGTTCCATCCGACGAACTAAATTATTATTCGTAATAAAAGAAATACTGAGGCTAAAGTATCATACATGAAAGGAGTACTGTTAAAAGTATATAATAAACATCATACGTAAGTGTATTTAGCTTAAACTTTAAACGAGTTTTATTACAAGATAACTGGAGCTTTGTTAAACAAGCTTAGGAGAAATAAGAAATTGTATGAAACTCTTATTGGTGTAGTTCCATCATACGAATAAATTATTATTCGATATGAATACGAAGGCTAAAGTATCATGCATGAAAGAAGTACCCTTAAAAGTAAATAACAAACTTCATCCGTTACAATATTTATCTTAAAGTATCAAACGAGTTTTTTTACATGATAAACGGAGTTCGGTTAAACAAAACTTCCGAGATATAAGAAATTGTATGAAACTCTTATGAGTGTGGTTCTATCCTACGAAGTAAAATATTGTTCGTCATAAACCAAATACCGAGGCTAAAATATTATGCATGAATGGAGTACCGTTAAAAGTATCTAATAAATTTCACAACAAAGAGTATTCAGCATAAACTTTTAAACTAGTTTCATTACAGGATAACCGGAGCTCTGTTTAACAAACTTATGAGATATAAGAAATTATATGAAACTCTTACGGGTGTGGTTCCATCCGACGAACTAAATTATTATTCGTAATAAACGAAATACCGAGGCTAAAGTATCATACATGAAAGGAGTACTGTTAAAAGTATATAATAAACATCATACGTAAGTGTATTTAGCTTAAAGTTTTAAACGAGTTTTATTACAAGATAACTGGAACTTTGTTAAACAAGCTTAGGAGAAATAAGAAATTGTATGAAACTCTTATTGGTGTAGTTCCATCATACGAATAAATTATTATTCGTAATGAATACGAAGGCTAAAGTATCATGCATGAAAGAAGTACCCTTAAAAGTAAATAACAAACTTCATCCGTTACAATTTTTATCTTAAAGTATCAAACGAGTTTTTTACATGATAAACGGAGGTCGGTTAAACAAAACTTCCGAGATATAAGAAATTGTATGAAACTCTTATGAGTGTGGTTCCATCCTACGAAGTAAAATATTGTTCGTCATAAACCAAATACCGAGGCTAAAATATTATGCATGAACGGAGTACCGTTAAAAGTATCTAATAAATTTCACAACAAAGAGTATTCAGCATAAACTTTTAAACTAGTTTCATTACAAGATAACCGGAGCTCTGTTTAACAAACTTACGAGATATAAGATATTATATGAAACTCTTACGGGTGTGGTTCCATCCGACGAACTAAATTATTATTCGTAATAAACGAAATACCGAGGCTAAAGGATCATACATGAAAGGAGTACCGTTAAAAGTATATAATAAACATCAAACGTAAGTGTATTTAGCTTAAAGTTTTAAACGAGTTTTATTACAAGATAACTGGAGCTTTGTTAAACAAGCTTAGGAGAAATAAGAAATTGTATGAAACTCTTATTGGTGTAGTTCCATCATACGAATAAATTATTATTCGATATGAATACGAAGGCTAAAGTATCATGCATGAAAGGAGTACCCTTAAAAGTAAATAACAAACTTCATCCGTTACAATATTTATCTTAAAGTATCAAACGAGTTTTTTTACATGATAAACGGAGCTCGGTTAAACAAAACTTCCGAGATATAAGAAATTGTATGAAACTCTTATGAGTGTGGTTCCATCCTACGAAGTAAAATATTGTTCGTCATAAACCAAATACCGAGGCTAAAATATTATGCATGAATGGAGTACCGTTAAAAGTATCTAATAAATTTCACAACAAAGAGTATTCAGCATAAACTTTTAAACTAGTTTCATTACAGGATAACCGGAGCTCTGTTTAACAAACTTATGAGATATAAGAAATTATATGAAACTCTTACGGGTGTGGTTCCATCCGACGAACTAAATTATTATTCGTAATAAACGAAATACCGAGGCTAAAGGATCATACATGAAAGGAGTACCGTTAAAAGTATATAATAAACATCATACGTAAGTGTATTTAGCTTAAAGTTTTAAACGAGTTTTATTACAAGATAACTGGAGCTTTGTTAAACAAGCTTAGGAGAAATAAGAAATTGTATGAAACTCTTATTGGTGTAGTTCCATCATACGAATAAATTATTATTCGATATGAATACGAAGGCTAAAGTATCATGCATGAAAGAAGTACCCTTAAAAGTAAATAACAAACTTCATCCGTTACAATATTTATCTTAAAGTATCAAACGAGTTTTTTTACATGATAAACGGAGTTCGGTTAAACAAAACTTCCGAGATATAAGAAATTGTATGAAACTCTTATGACTGTGGTTCTATCCTACGAAGTAAAATATTGTTCGTCATAAACCAAATACCGAGGCTAAAATATTATGCATGAATGGAGTACCGTTAAAAGTATCTAATAAATTTCACAACAAAGAGTATTCAGCATAAACTTTTAAACTAGTTTCATTACAGGATAACCGGAGCTCTGTTTAACAAACTTATGAGATATAAGAAATTATATGAAACTCTTACGGGTGTGGTTCCATCCGACGAACTAAATTATTATTCGTAATAAACGAAATACCGAGGCTAAAGTATCATACATGAAAGGAGTACCGTTAAAAGTATATAATAAACATCAAACGTAAGTGTATTTAGCTTAAAGTTTTAAACGAGTTTTATTACAAGATAACTGGAGCTTTGTTAAACAAGCTTAGGAGAAATAAGAAATTGTATGAAACTCTTATTGGTGTAGTTCCATCATACGAATAAATTATTATTCGATATGAATACGAAGGCTAAAGTATCATGCATGAAAGAAGTACCCTTAAAAGTAAATAACAAACTTCATCCGTTACAATATTTATCTTAAAGTATCAAACGAGTTTTTTTACATGATAAACGGAGCTCGGTTAAACAAAACTTCCGAGATATAAGAAATTGTATGAAACTCTTATGAGTGTGGTTCTATCCTACGAAGTAAAATATTGTTCGTCATAAACCAAATACCGAGGCTAAAATATTATGCATGAATGGAGTACCGTTAAAAGTATCTAATAAATTTCACAACAAAGAGTATTCAACATAAACTTTTAAACTAGTTTCATTATAGGATAACCGGAGCTCTGTTTAACAAACTTATGAGATATAAGAAATTATATGAAACTCTTACGGGTGTGGTTCCATCCGACGAACTAAATTATTATTCGTAATAAAAGAAATACTGAGGCTAAAGTATCATACATGAAAGGAGTACTGTTAAAAGTATATAATAAACATCATACGTAAGTGTATTTAGCTTAAACTTTAAACGAGTTTTATTACAAGATAACTGGAGCTTTGTTAAACAAGCTTAGGAGAAATAAGAAATTGTATGAAACTCTTATTGGTGTAGTTCCATCATACGAATAAATTATTATTCGATATGAATACGAAGGCTAAAGTATCATGCATGAAAGAAGTACCCTTAAAAGTAAATAACAAACTTCATCCGTTACAATATTTATCTTAAAGTATCAAACGAGTTTTTTTACATGATAAACGGAGTTCGGTTAAACAAAACTTCCGAGATATAAGAAATTGTATGAAACTCTTATGAGTGTGGTTCTATCCTACGAAGTAAAATATTGTTCGTCATAAACCAAATACCGAGGCTAAAATATTATGCATGAATGGAGTACCGTTAAAAGTATCTAATAAATTTCACAACAAAGAGTATTCAGCATAAACTTTTAAACTAGTTTCATTACAGGATAACCGGATCTCTGTTTAACAAACTTATGAGATATAAGAAATTATATGAAACTCTTACGGGTGTGGTTCCATCCGACGAACTAAATTATTATTCGTAATAAACGAAATACCGAGGCTAAAGTATCATACATGAAAGGAGTACTGTTAAAAGTATATAATAAACATCATACGTAAGTGTATTTAGCTTAAACTTTTAAACGAGTTTTATTACAAGATAACTGGAGCTTTGTTAAACAAGCTTTGGAGAAATAAGAATTTGTATGAAACTCTTATTGGTGTAGTTCCATCATACGAATAAATTATTATTCGTAATGAACAAAATACGAAGGCTAAAGTATCATGCATGAAAGGAGTACCCTTAAAAGTAAATAACAAACTTCATCCGTTACAATATTTATCTTAAAGTATCAAACGAGTTTTTTTACATGATAAACGGAGTTCGGTTAAACAAAACTTCCGAGATATAAGAAATTGTATGAAACTCTTATGGGTGTGGTTCCATCCTACGAAATAAAATATTGTTCGTCATAAACCAAATACCGAGGCTAAAATATTATGCATGAATGGAGTACCGCTAAAAGTATATAATAAATTTCACAACAAAGAGTATTCAGCATAAACTTTTAAACTAGTTTCATTACAGGATAACCGGAGCTCTGTTTAACAAACTTATGAGATATAAGAAATTATATGAAACTCTTACGGGTGTGGTTCCATCCGACGAACTAAATTATTATTCGTAATAAACGAAATACCGAGGCTAAAGGATCATACATGAAAGGAGTACCGTTAAAAGTATATAATAAACATCATACGTAAGTGTATTTAGCTTAAAGTTTTAAACGAGTTTTATTACAAGATAACTGGAGCTTTGTTAAACAAGCTTAGGAGAAATAAGAAATTGTATGAAACTCTTATTGGTGTAGTTCCATCATACGAATAAATTATTATTCGATATGAATACGAAGGCTAAAGTATCATGCATGAAAGAAGTACCCTTAAAAGTAAATAACAAACTTCATCCGTTACAATATTTATCTTAAAGTATCAAACGAGTTTTTTTACATGATAAACGGAGTTCGGTTAAAGAAAACTTCCGAGATATAAGAAATTGTATGAAACTCTTATGAGTGTGGTTCTATCCTACGAAGTAAAATATTGTTCGTCATAAACCAAATACCGAGGCTAAAATATTATGCATGAATGGAGTACCGTTAAAAGTATCTAATAAATTTCACAACAAAGAGTATTCAGCATAAACTTTTAAACTAGTTTCATTACAGGATAACCGGAGCTCTGTTTAACAAACTTATGAGATATAAGAAATTATATGAAACTCTTACGGGTGTGGTTCCATCCGACGAACTAAATTATTATTCGTAATAAACGAAATACCGAGGCTAAAGTATCATACATGAAAGGAGTACTGTTAAAAGTATATAATAAACATCATACGTAAGTGTATTTAGCTTAAAGTTTTAAACGAGTTTTATTACAAGATAACTGGAGCTTTGTTAAACAAGCTTTGGAGAAATAAGAATTTGTATGAAACTCTTATTGGTGTAGTTCCATCATACGAATAAATTATTATTCGTAATGAACAAAATACGAAGGCTAAAGTATCATGCATGAAAGGAGTACCCTTAAAAGTAAATAACAAACTTCATCCGTTACAATATTTATCTTAAAGTATCAAACGAGTTTTTTTACATGATAAACGGAGTTCGGTTAAACAAAACTTCCGAGATATAAGAAATTGTATGAAACTCTTATGAGTGTGGTTCCATCCTACGAAATAAAATATTGTTCGTCATAAACCAAATACCGAGGCTAAAATATTATGCATGAATGGAGTACCGCTAAAAGTATATAATAAATTTCACAACAAAGAGTATTCAGCATAAACTTTTAAACTAGTTTCATTACAGGATAACCGGAGCTCTGTTTAACAAACTTATGAGATATAAGAAATTATATGAAACTCTTACGGGTGTGGTTCCATCCGACGAACTAAATTATTATTCGTAATAAACGAAATACCGAGGCTAAAGGATCATACATGAAAGGAGTACCGTTAAAAGTATATAATAAACATCATACGTAAGTGTATTTAGCTTAAAGTTTTAAACGAGTTTTATTACAAGATAACTGGAGCTTTGTTAAACAAGCTTAGGAGAAATAAGAAATTGTATGAAACTCTTATTGGTGTAGTTCCATCATACGAATAAATTATTATTCGATATGAATACGAAGGCTAAAGTATCATGCATGAAAGAAGTACCCTTAAAAGTAAATAACAAACTTCATCCGTTACAATATTTATCTTAAAGTGTCAAACGAGTTTTTTTACATGATAAACGGAGTTCGGTTAAAGAAAACTTCCGAGATATAAGAAATTGTATGAAACTCTTATGAGTGTGGTTCTATCCTACGAAGTAAAATATTGTTCGTCATAAACCAAATACCGAGGCTAAAATATTATGCATGAATGGAGTACCGTTAAAAGTATCTAATAAATTTCACAACAAAGAGTATTCAGCATAAACTTTTAAACTAGTTTCATTACAGGATAACCGGAGCTCTGTTTAACAAACTTATGAGATATAAGAAATTATATGAAACTCTTACGGGTGTGGTTCCATCCGACGAACTAAATTATTATTCGTAATAAACGAAATACCGAGGCTAAAGTATCATACATGAAAGGAGTACTGTTAAAAGTATATAATAAACATCATACGTAAGTGTATTTAGCTTAAACTTTTAAACGAGTTTTATTACAAGATAACTGGAGCTTTGTTAAACAAGCTTAGGAGAAATAAGAATTTGTATGAAACTCTTATTGGTGTAGTTCCATCATACGAATAAATTATTATTCGTAATGAACAAAATACGAAGGCTAAAGTATCATGCATGAAAGGAGTACCCTTAAAAGTAAATAACAAACTTCATCCGTTACAATATTTATCTTAAAGTATCAAACGAGTTTTTTTACATGATAAACGGAGTTCGGTTAAACAAAACTTCCGAGATATAAGAAATTGTATGAAACTCTTATGAGTGTGGTTCCATCCTACGAAGTAAAATATTGTTCGTCATAAACCAAATACCGAGGCTAAAATATTATGCATGAATGGAGTACCGTTAAAAGTATCTAATAAATTTCACAACAAAGAGTATTCAGCATAAACTTTTAAACTAGTTTCATTACAGGATAACCGGAGCTCTGTTTAACAAACTTATGAGATATAAGAAATTATATGAAACTCTTACGGGTGTGGTTCCATCCGACGAACTAAATTATTATTCGTAATAAACGAAATACCGAGGCTAAAGTATCATACATGAAAGGAGTACCGTTAAAAGTATATAATAAACATCAAACGTAAGTGTATTTAGCTTAAAGTTTTAAACGAGTTTTATTACAAGATAACTGGAGCTTTGTTAAACAAGCTTAGGAGAAATAAGAAATTGTATGAAACTCTTATTGGTGTAGTTCGATCATACGAATAAATTATTATTCGATATGAATACGAAGGCTAAAGTATCATGCATGAAAGAAGTACCCTTAAAAGTAAATAACAAACTTCATCCGTTACAATATTTATCTTAAAGTATCAAACGAGTTTTTTTACATGATAAACGGAGCTCGGTTAAACAAAACTTCCGAGATATAAGAAATTGTATGAAACTCTTATGAGTGTGGTTCTATCCTACGAAGTAAAATATTGTTCGTCATAAACCAAATACCGAGGCTAAAATATTATGCATGAATGGAGTACCGTTAAAAGTATCTAATAAATTTCACAACAAAGAGTATTCAACATAAACTTTTAAACTAGTTTCATTATAGGATAACTGGAGCTCTGTTTAACAAACTTATGAGATATAAGAAATTATATGAAACTCTTACGGGTGTGGTTCCATCCGACGAACTAAATTATTATTCGTAATAAACGAAATACTGAGGCTAAAGTATCATACATGAAAGGAGTACTGTTAAAAGTATATAATAAACATCATACGTAAGTGTATTTAGCTTAAACTTTAAACGAGTTTTATTACAAGATAACTGGAGCTTTGTTAAACAAGCTTAGGAGAAATAAGAAATTGTATGAAACTCTTATTGGTGTAGTTCCATCATACGAATAAATTATTATTCGATATGAATACGAAGGCTAAAGTATCATGCATGAAAGAAGTACCCTTAAAAGTAAATAACAAACTTCATCCGTTACAATATTTATCTTAAAGTATCAAACGAGTTTTTTTACATGATAAACGGAGTTCGGTTAAACAAAACTTCCGAGATATAAGAAATTGTATGAAACTCTTATGAGTGTGGTTCTATCCTACGAAGTAAAATATTGTTCGTCATAAACCAAATACCGAGGCTAAAATATTATGCATGAATGGAGTACCGTTAAAAGTATCTAATAAATTTCACAACAAAGAGTATTCAGCATAAACTTTTAAACTAGTTTCATTACAGGATAACCGGAGCTCTGTTTAACAAACTTATGAGATATAAGAAATTATATGAAACTCTTACGGGTGTGGTTCCATCCGACGAACTAAATTATTATTCGTAATAAACGAAATACCGAGGCTAAAGTATCATACATGAAAGGAGTACTGTTAAAAGTATATAATAAA
The DNA here is from genome assembly GCA_946814005.1 of Chamaenerion angustifolium. Classification (NCBI taxonomy): domain Eukaryota; kingdom Viridiplantae; phylum Streptophyta; class Magnoliopsida; order Myrtales; family Onagraceae; genus Chamaenerion; species Chamaenerion angustifolium. The sequence continues at coordinate 15,595,076 of OX328277.1, read as the reverse complement.
CATCATACGTAAGTGTATTTAGCTTAAACTTTTAAACGAGTTTTATTACAAGATAACTGGAGCTTTGTTAAACAAGCTTTGGAGAAATAAGAATTTGTATGAAACTCTTATTGGTGTAGTTCCATCATACGAATAAATTATTATTCGTAATGAACAAAATACGAAGGCTAAAGTATCATGCATGAAAGAAGTACCCTTAAAAGTAAATAACAAACTTCATCCGTTACAATATTTATCTTAAAGTATCAAACGAGTTTTTTTACATGATAAACGGAGCTCGGTTAAACAAAACTTCCGAGATATAAGAAATTGTATGAAACTCTTATGAGTGTGGTTCTATCCTACGAAGTAAAATATTGTTCGTCATAAACCAAATACCGAGGCTAAAATATTATGCATGAATGGAGTACCGTTAAAAGTATCTAATAAATTTCACAACAAAGAGTATTCAACATAAACTTTTAAACTAGTTTCATTATAGGATAACCGGAGCTCTGTTTAACAAACTTATGAGATATAAGAAATTATATGAAACTCTTACGGGTGTGGTTCCATCCGACGAACTAAATTATTATTCGTAATAAACGAAATACTGAGGCTAAAGTATCATACATGAAAGGAGTACTGTTAAAAGTATATAATAAACATCATACGTAAGTGTATTTAGCTTAAACTTTAAACGAGTTTTATTACAAGATAACTGGAGCTTTGTTAAACAAGCTTAGGAGAAATAAGAAATTGTATGAAACTCTTATTGGTGTAGTTCCATCATACGAATAAATTATTATTCGATATGAATACGAAGGCTAAAGTATCATGCATGAAAGAAGTACCCTTAAAAGTAAATAACAAACTTCATCCGTTACAATATTTATCTTAAAGTATCAAACGAGTTTTTTTACATGATAAACGGAGTTCGGTTAAACAAAACTTCCGAGATATAAGAAATTGTATGAAACTCTTATGAGTGTGGTTCTATCCTACGAAGTAAAATATTGTTCGTCATAAACCAAATACCGAGGCTAAAATATTATGCATGAATGGAGTACCGTTAAAAGTATCTAATAAATTTCACAACAAAGAGTATTCAGCATAAACTTTTAAACTAGTTTCATTACAGGATAACCGGAGCTCTGTTTAACAAACTTATGAGATATAAGAAATTATATGAAACTCTTACGGGTGTGGTTCCATCCGACGAACTAAATTATTATTCGTAATAAACGAAATACCGAGGCTAAAGTATCATACATGAAAGGAGTACTGTTAAAAGTATATAATAAACATCATACGTAAGTGTATTTAGCTTAAACTTTAAACGAGTTTTATTACAAGATAACTGGAGCTTTGTTAAACAAGCTTAGGAGAAATAAGAAATTGTATGAAACTCTTATTGGTGTAGTTCCATCATACGAATAAATTATTATTCGTAATGAACAAAATACGAAGGCTAAAGTATCATGCATGAAAGGAGTACCCTTAAAAGTAAATAACAAACTTCATCCGTTACAATATTTATCTTAAAGTATCAAACGAGTTTTTTTACATGATAAACGGAGTTCGGTTAAACAAAACTTCCGAGATATAAGAAATTGTATGAAACTCTTATGAGTGTGGTTCCATCCTACGAAGTAAAATATTGTTCGTCATAAACCAAATACCGAGGCTAAAATATTATGCATGAATGGAGTACCGTTAAAAGTATCTAATAAATTTCACAACAAAGAGTATTCAGCATAAACTTTTAAACTAGTTTCATTACAGGATAACCGGAGCTCTGTTTAACAAACTTATGAGATATAAGAAATTATATGAAACTCTTACGGGTGTGGTTCCATCCGACGAACTAAATTATTATTCGTAATAAACGAAATACCGAGGCTAAAGTATCATACATGAAAGGAGTACCGTTAAAAGTATATAATAAACATCAAACGTAAGTGTATTTAGCTTAACGTTTTAAACGAGTTTTATTACAAGATAACTGGAGCTTTGTTAAACAAGCTTAGGAGAAATAAGAAATTGTATGAAACTCTTATTGGTGTAGTTCCATCATACGAATAAATTATTATTCGATATGAATACGAAGGCTAAAGTATCATGCATGAAAGAAGTACCCTTAAAAGTAAATAACAAACTTCATCCGTTACAATATTTATCTTAAAGTATCAAACGAGTTTTTTTACATGATAAACGGAGCTCGGTTAAACAAAACTTCCGAGATATAAGAAATTGTATGAAACTCTTATGAGTGTGGTTCCATCCTACGAAGTAAAATATTGTTCGTTATAAACCAAATACCGAGGCTAAAATATTATGCATGAATGGAGTACCGTTAAAAGTATCTAATAAATTTCACAACAAAGAGTATTCAGCATAAACTTTTAAACTAGTTTCATTACAGGATAACCGGAGGTCTGTTTAACAAACTTATGAGATATAAGAAATTATATGAAACTCTTACGGGTGTGGTTCCATCCGACGAACTAAATTATTATTCGTAATAAACGAAATACCGAGGCTAAAGTATCATACATGAAAGGAGTACTGTTAAAAGTATATAATAAACATCATACGTAAGTGTATTTAGCTTAAACTTTTAAACGAGTTTTATTACAAGATAACTGGAGCTTTGTTAAACAAGCTTTGGAGAAATAAGAATTTGTATGAAACTCTTATTGGTGTAGTTCCATCATACGAATAAATTATTATTCGTAATGAACAAAATATGAAGGCTAAAGTATCATGCATGAAAGGAGTACCCTTAAAAGTAAATAACAAACTTCATCCGTTACAATATTTATCTTAAAGTATCAAACGAGTTTTTTTACATGATAAACGGAGCTCGGTTAAACAAAACTTCCGAGATATAAGAAATTGTATGAAACTCTTATGAGTGTGGTTCTATCCTACGAAGTAAAATATTGTTCGTCATAAACCAAATACCGAGGCTAAAATATTATGCATGAATGGAGTACCGTTAAAAGTATCTAATAAATTTCACAACAAAGAGTATTCAGCATAAACTTTTAAACTAGTTTCATTACAGGATAACTGGAGCTTTGTTAAACAAGCTTTGGAGAAATAAGAATTTGTATGAAACTCTTATTGGTGTAGTTCCATCATACGAATAAATTATTATTCGTAATGAACAAAATATGAAGGCTAAAGTATCATGCATGAAAGGAGTACCCTTAAAAGTAAATAACAAACTTCATCCGTTACAATATTTATCTTAAAGTATCAAACGAGTTTTTTTACATGATAAACGGAGCTCGGTTAAACAAAACTTCCGAGATATAAGAAATTGTATGAAACTCTTATGAGTGTGGTTCCATCCTACGAAGTAAAATATTGTTCGTTATAAACCAAATACCGAGGCTAAAATATTATGCATGAATGGAGTACCGTTAAAAGTATCTAATAAATTTCACAACAAAGAGTATTCAGCATAAACTTTTAAACTAGTTTCATTACAGGATAACCGGAGGTCTGTTTAACAAACTTATGAGATATAAGAAATTATATGAAACTCTTACGGGTGTGGTTCCATCCGACAAACTAAATTATTATTCGTAATAAACGAAATACCGAGGCTAAAGTATCATACATGAAAGGAGTACTGTTAAAAGTATATAATAAACATCATACGTAAGTGTATTTAGCTTAACTTTCAAACGAGTTTTATTACAAGATAACCGGAGTTTTGTTAAACAAACTTAGGAGACATAAGAAATTGTATGAAACTCTTATTAGTGTAGTTCCATCATACGAATAAATTATTATTCGTAATGAACAAAATACGAAGGCTAAAGTATCATGCATGAAAGGAGTACCCTTAAAAGTAAATAACAAACTTCATCCGTTACAATATTTATCTTAAAGTATCAAACGAGTTTTTTTACATGATAAACGGAGTTCGGTTAAACAAAACTTCCGAGATATAAGAAATTGTATGAAACTCTTATGAGTGTGGTTCTATCCTACGAAATAAAATATTGTTCGTCATAAACCAAATACCGAGGCTAAAATATTATGCATGAATGGAGTACCGTTAAAAGTATATAATAAATTTCACAACAAAGAGTATTCAGCATAAACTTTTAAACTAGTTTCATTACAGGATAACCGGAGCTCTGTTTAACAAACTTATGAGATATAAGAAATTATATGAAACTCTTACGGGTGTGGTTCCATCCGACGAACTAAATTATTATTCGTAATAAACGAAATACCGAGGCTAAAGGATCATACATGAAAGGAGTACCGTTAAAAGTATATAATAAACATCATACGTAAGTGTATTTAGCTTAAAGTTTTAAACGAGTTTTATTACAAGATAACTGGAGCTTTGTTAAACAAGCTTAGGAGAAATAAGAAATTGTATGAAACTCTTATTGGTGTAGTTCCATCATACGAACAAATTATTATTCGTTATGAATACGAAGGCTAAAGTATCATGCATGAAAGAAGTACCCTTAAAAGTAAATAACAAACTTCATCCGTTACAATATTTATCTTAAAGTATCAAACGAGTTTTTTTACATGATAAACGGAGTTCGGTTAAACAAAACTTCCGAGATATAAGAAATTGTATGAAACTCTTATGAGTGTGGTTCTATCCTACGAAGTAAAATATTGTTCGTCATAAACCAAATACCGAGGCTAAAATATTATGCATGAATGGAGTACCGTTAAAAGTATCTAATAAATTTCACAACAAAGAGTATTCAGCATAAACTTTTAAACTAGTTTCATTACAGGATAACCGGAGCTCTGTTTAACAAACTTATGAGATATAAGAAATTATATGAAACTCTTACGGGTGTGGTTCCATCCGACGAACTAAATTATTATTCGTAATAAACGAAATACCGAGGCTAAAGTATCATACATGAAAGGAGTACTGTTAAAAGTATATAATAAACATCATACTTAAGTGTATTTAGCTTAAACTTTTAAACGAGTTTTATTACAAGATAACTGGAGCTTTGTTAAACAAGCTTTGGAGAAATAAGAATTTGTATGAAACTCTTATTGGTGTAGTTCCATCATACGAATAAATTATTATTCGTAATGAACAAAATATGAAGGCTAAAGTATCATGCATGAAAGGAGTACCCTTAAAAGTAAATAACAAACTTCATCCGTTACAATATTTATCTTAAAGTATCAAACGAGTTTTTTTACATGATAAACGGAGCTCGGTTAAACAAAACTTCCGAGATATAAGAAATTGTATGAAACTCTTATGAGTGTGGTTCCATCCTACGAAGTAAAATATTGTTCGTTATAAACCAAATACCGAGGCTAAAATATTATGCATGAATGGAGTACCGTTAAAAGTATCTAATAAATTTCACAACAAAGAGTATTCAGCATAAACTTTTAAACTAGTTTCATTACAGGATAACCGGATGTCTGTTTAACAAACTTATGAGATATAAGAAATTGTATGAAACTCTTACGGGTGTGGTTCCATCCGACAAACTAAATTATTATTCGTAATAAACGAAATACCGAGGCTAAAGTATCATACATGAAAGGAGTACTGTTAAAAGTATATAATAAACATCATACGTAAGTGTATTTAGCTTAACTTTCAAACGAGTTTTATTACAAGATAACCGGAGTTTTGTTAAACAAACTTAGGAGACATAAGAAATTGTATGAAACTCTTATTAGTGTAGTTCCATCATACGAATAAATTATTATTCGTAATGAACAAAATACGAAGGCTAAAGTATCATGCATGAAAGGAGTACCCTTAAAAGTAAATAACAAACTTCATCCGTTACAATATTTATCTTAAAGTATCAAACGAGTTTTTTTACATGATAAACGGAGTTCGGTTAAACAAAACTTCCGAGATATAAGAAATTGTATGAAACTCTTATGAGTGTGGTTCCATCCTACGAAATAAAATATTGTTCGTCATAAACCAAATACCGAGGCTAAAATATTATGCATGAATGGAGTACCGTTAAAAGTATATAATAAATTTCACAACAAAGAGTATTCAGCATAAAATTTTAAACTAGTTTCATTACAGGATAACCGGAGCTCTGTTTAACAAACTTATGAGATATAAGAAATTATATGAAACTCTTACGGGTGTGGTTCCATCCGACGAACTAAATTATTATTCGTAATAAACGAAATACCGAGGCTAAAGGATCATACATGAAAGGAGTACCGTTAAAAGTATATAATAAACATCATACGTAAGTGTATTTAGCTTAAAGTTTTAAACGAGTTTTATTACAAGATAACTGGAGCTTTGTTAAACAAGGTTAGGAGAAATAAGAAATTGTATGAAACTCTTATTGGTGTAGTTCCATCATACGAATAAATTATTATTCGATATGAATACGAAGGCTAAAGTATCATGCATGAAAGAAGTACCCTTAAAAGTAAATAACAAACTTCATCCGTTACAATATTTATCTTAAAGTATCAAACGAGTTTTTTTACATGATAAACGGAATTCGGTTAAACAAAACTTCCGAGATATAAGAAATTGTATGAATCTCTTATGAGTGTGGTTCTATCCTACGAAGTAAAATATTGTTCGTCATAAACCAAATACCGAGGCTAAAATATTATGCATGAATGGAGTACCGTTAAAAGTATCTAATAAATTTCACAACAAAGAGTATTCAGCATAAACTTTTAAACTAGTTTCATTACAGGATAACCGGAGCTCTGTTTAACAAACTTATGAGATATAAGAAATTATATGAAACTCTTACGGGTGTGGTTCCATCCGACGAACTAAATTATTATTCGTAATAAACGAAATACCGAGGCTAAAGTATCATACATGAAAGGAGTACTGTTAAAAGTATATAATAAACATCATACGTAAGTGTATTTAGCTTAAACTTTTAAACGAGTTTTGTTACAAGATAACTGGAGCTTTGTTAAACAAGCTTTGGAGAAATAAGAATTTGTATGAAACTCTTATTGGTGTAGTTCCATCATACGAATAAATTATTATTCGTAATGAACAAAATACGAAGGCTAAAGTATCATGCATGAAAGGAGTACCCTTAAAAGTAAATAACAAACTTCATGCGTTACAATATTTATCTTAAAGTATCAAACGAGTTTTTTTACATGATAAACGGAGTTCGGTTAAACAAAACTTCCGAGATATAAGAAATTGTATGAAACTCTTATGAGTGTGGTTCCATCCTACGAAGTAAAATATTGTTCGTCATAAACCAAATACCGAGGCTAAAATATTATGCATGAATGGAGTACCGTTAAAAGTATCTAATAAATTTCACAACAAAGAGTATTCAGCATAAACTTTTAAACTAGTTTCATTACAGGATAACCGGAGCTCTGTTTAACAAACTTATGAGATATAAGAAATTATATGAAACTCTTACGGGTGTGGTTCCATCCGACGAACTAAATTATTATTCGTAATAAACGAAATACCGAGGCTAAAGGATCATACATGAAAGGAGTACCGTTAAAAGTATATAATAAACATCATACGTAAGTGTATTTAGCTTAAAGTTTTAAACGAGTTTTATTACAAGATAACTGGAGCTTTGTTAAACAAGCTTAGGAGAAATAAGAAATTGTATGAAACTCTTATTGGTGTAGTTCCATCATACGAATAAATTATTATTCGTAATGAATACGAAGGCTAAAGTATCATGCATGAAAGGAGTACCCTTAAAAGTAAATAACAAACTTCATCCGTTACAATATTTATCTTAAAGTATCAAACGAGTTTTTTTACATGATAAACGGAGTTCGGTTAAACAAAACTTCCGAGATATAAGAAATTGTATGAAACTCTTATGAGTGTGGTTCTATCCTACGAAGTAAAATATTGTTCGTCATAAACCAAATACCGAGGCTAAAATATTATGCATGAATGGAGTACCGTTAAAAGTATCTAATAAATTTCACAACAAAGAGTATTCAGCATAAACTTTTAAACTAGTTTCATTATAGGATAACCGGAGCTCTGTTTAACAAACTTATGAGATATAAGAAATTATATGAAACTCTTACGGGTGTGGTTCCATCCGACGAACTAAATTATTATTCGTAATAAACGAAATACTGAGGCTAAAGTATCATACATGAAAGGAGTACTGTTAAAAGTATATAATAAACATCATACGTAAGTGTATTTAGCTTAAACTTTAAACGAGTTTTATTACAAGATAACTGGAGCTTTGTTAAACAAGGTTAGGAGAAATAAGAAATTGTATGAAACTCTTATTGGTGTAGTTCCATCATACGAATAAATTATTATTCGTAATGAACAAAATACGAAGGCTAAAGTATCATGCATGAAAGGAGTCCCCTTAAAAGTAAATAACAAACTTCATCCGTTACAATATTTATCTTAAAGTATCAAACGAGTTTTTTTACATGATAAACGGAGTTCGGTTAAACAAAACTTCCGAGATATAAGAAATTGTATGAAACTCTTATGAGTGTGGTTCTATCCTACGAAGTAAAATATTGTTCGTCATAAACCAAATACCGATGCTAAAATATTATGCATGAATGGAGTACCGTTAAAAGTATCTAATAAATTTCACAACAAAGAGTATTCAGCATAAACTTTTACACAAGTTTCATTACAGGATAACCGGAGGTCTGTTTAACAAACTTATGAGATATAAGAAATTATATGAAACTCTTACGGGTGTGGTTCCATCCGACGAACTAAATTATTATTCGTAATAAACGAAATACCGAGGCTAAAGGATCATACATGAAAGGAGTACTGTTAAAAGTATATAATAAACATCATACTTAAGTGTATTTAGCTTAACCTTTTAAACGAGTTTTATTACAAGATAACTGGAGCTTTGTTAAACAAGCTTTGGAGAAATAAGAATTTGTATGAAACTCTTATTGGTGTAGTTCCATCATACGAATAAATTATTATTCGTAATGAACAAAATACGAAGGCTAAAGTATCATGCATGAAAGGAGTACCCTTAAAAGTAAATAACAAACTTCATCCGTTACAATATTTATCTTAAAGTATCAAACGAGTTTTTTTACATGATAAACGGAGCTCGGTTAAACAAAACTTCCGAGATATAAGAAATTGTATGAAACTCTTATGAGTGTGGTTCCATCCTACGAAGTAAAATATTGTTCGTCATAAACCAAATACCGAGGCTAAAATATTATGCATGAATGGAGTACCGTTAAAAGTATCTAATAAATTTCACAACAAAGAGTATTCAGCATAAACTTTTAAACTAGTTTCATTACAGGATAACCGGAGCTCTGTTTAACAAACTTATGAGATATAAGAAATTATATGAAACTCTTACGGGTGTGGTTCCATCCGACGAACTAAATTATTATTCGTAATAAACGAAATACCGAGGCTAAAGTATCATACATGAAAGGAGTACTGTTAAAAGTATATAATAAACATCATACGTAAGTGTATTTAGCTTAAACTTTTAAACGAGTTTTATTACAAGATAACTGGAGCTTTGTTAAACAAGCTTTGGAGAAATAAGAATTTGTATGAAACTCTTATTGGTGTAGTTCCATCATACGAATAAATTATTATTCGTAATGAACAAAATACGAAGGCTAAAGTATCATGCATGAAAGGAGTACCCTTAAAAGTAAATAACAAACTTCAAGCGTTACAATATTTATCTTAAAGTATCAAACGAGTTTTTTTACATGATAAACGGAGTTCGGTTAAACAAAACTTCCGAGATATAAGAAATTGTATGAAACTCTTATGAGTGTGGTTCCATCCTACGAAGTAAAATATTGTTCGTCATAAACCAAATACCGAGGCTAAAATATTATGCATGAATGGAGTACCGTTAAAAGTATCTAATAAATTTCACAACAAAGAGTATTCAGCATAAACTTTTAAACTAGTTTCATTACAGGATAACCGGAGCTCTGTTTAACAAACTTATGAGATATAAGAAATTATATGAAACTCTTACGGGTGTGGTTCCATCCGACGAACTAAATTATTATTCGTAATAAACGAAATACCGAGGCTAAAGGATCATACATGAAAGGAGTACCGTTAAAAGTATATAATAAACATCATACGTAAGTGTATTTAGCTTAAAGTTTTAAACGAGTTTTATTACAAGATAACTGGAGCTTTGTTAAACAAGCTTAGGAGAAATAAGAAATTGTATGAAACTCTTATTGGTGTAGTTCCATCATACGAATAAATTATTATTCGTAATGAATACGAAGGCTAAAGTATCATGCATGAAAGAAGTACCCTTAAAAGTAAATAACAAACTTCATCCGTTACAATATTTATCTTAAAGTATCAAACGAGTTTTTTTACATGATAAACGGAGTTCGGTTAAACAAAACTTCCGAGATATAAGAAATTGTACGAAACTCTTATGAGTGTGGTTCTATCCTACGAAGTAAAATATTGTTCGTCATAAACCAAATACCGAGGCTAAAATATTATGCATGAATGGAGTACCGTTAAAAGTATCTAATAAATTTCACAACAAAGAGTATTCAACATAAACTTTTAAACTAGTTTCATTATAGGATAACCGGAGCTCTGTTTAACAAACTTATGAGATATAAGAAATTATATGAAACTCTTACGGGTGTGGTTCCATCCGACGAACTAAATTATTATTCGTAATAAACGAAATACTGAGGCTAAAGTATCATACATGAAAGGAGTACTGTTAAAAGTATATAATAAACATCATACGTAAGTGTATTTAGCTTAAACTTTAAACGAGTTTTATTACAAGATAACTGGAGCTTTGTTAAACAAGGTTAGGAGAAATAAGAAATTGTATGAAACTCTTATTGGTGTAGTTCCATCATACGAATAAATTATTATTCGTAATGAACAAAATACGAAGGCTAAAGTATCATGCATGAAAGGAGTCCCCTTAAAAGTAAATAACAAACTTCATCCGTTACAATATTTATCTTAAAGTATCAAACGAGTTTTTTTACATGATAAACGGAGTTCGGTTAAACAAAACTTCCGAGATATAAGAAATTGTATGAAACTCTTATGAGTGTGGTTCCATCCTACGAAATAAAATATTGTTCGTCATAAACCAAATACCGAGGCTAAAATATTATGCATGAATGGAGTACCGTTAAAAGTATCTAATAAATTTCACAACAAAGAGTATTCAGCATAAACTTTTAAACTAGTTTCATTACAGGATAACCGGAGCTCTGTTTAACAAACTTATGAGATATAAGAAATTATATGAAACTCTTACGGGTGTGGTTCCATCCGACGAACTAAATTATTATTCGTAATAAACGAAATACCGAGGCTAAAGGATCATACATGAAAGGAGTACCGTTAAAAGTATATAATAAACATCATACGTAAGTGTATTTAGCTTAAAGTTTTAAACGAGTTTTATTACAAGATAACTGGAGCTTTGTTAAACAAGCTTAGGAGAAATAAGAAATTGTATGAAACTCTTATTGGTGTAGTTCCATCATACGAATAAATTATTATTCGTAATGAATACGAAGGCTAAAGTATCATGCATGAAAGAAGTACCCTTAAAAGTAAATAACAAACTTCATCCGTTACAATATTTATCTTAAAGTATCAAACGAGTTTTTTTACATGATAAACGGAGTTCGGTTAAACAAAACTTCCGAGATATAAGAAATTGTATGAAACTCTTATGAGTGTGGTTCTATCCTACGAAGTAAAATATTGTTCGTCATAAACCAAATACCGAGGCTAAAATATTATGCATGAATGGAGTACCGTTAAAAGTATCTAATAAATTTCACAACAAAGAGTATTCAACATAAACTTTTAAACTAGTTTCATTACAGGATAACCGGAGCTCTGTTTAACAAACTTATGAGATATAAGAAATTATATGAAACTCTTACGGGTGTGGTTCCATCCGACGAACTAAATTATTATTCGTAATAAACGAAATACTGAGGCTAAAGTATCATACATGAAAGGAGTACCGTTAAAAGTATATAATAAACATCATACGTAAGTGTATTTAGCTTAAACTTTAAACGAGTTTTATTACAAGATAACTGGAGCTTTGTTAAACAAGGTTAGGAGAAATAAGAAATTGTATGAAACTCTTATTGGTGTAGTTCCATCATACGAATAAATTATTATTCGTAATGAACAAAATACGAAGGCTAAAGTATCATGCATGAAAGGAGTCCCCTTAAAAGTAAATAACAAACTTCATCCGTTACAATATTTATCTTAAAGTATCAAACGAGTTTTTTTACATGATAAACGGAGTTCGGTTAAACAAAACTTCCGAGATATAAGAAATTGTATGAAACTCTTATGAGTGTGGTTCTATCCTACGAAGTAAAATATTGTTCGTCATAAACCAAATACCGATGCTAAAATATTATGCATGAATGGAGTACCGTTAAAAGTATCTAATAAATTTCACAACAAAGAGTATTCAGCATAAACTTTTACACAAGTTTCATTACAGGATAACCGGAGGTCTGTTTAACAAACTTATGAGATATAAGAAATTATATGAAACTCTTACGGGTGTGGTTCCATCCGACGAACTAAATTATTATTCGTAATAAACGAAATACCGAGGCTAAAGGATCATACATGAAAGGAGTACTGTTAAAAGTATATAATAAACATCATACTTAAGTGTATTTAGCTTAAACTTTTAAACGAGTTTTATTACAAGATAACTGGAGCTTTGTTAAACAAGCTTTGGAGAAATAAGAATTTGTATGAAACTCTTATTGGTGTAGTTCCATCATACGAATAAATTATTATTCGTAATGAACAAAATACGAAGGCTAAAGTATCATGCATGAAAGGAGTACCCTTAAAAGTAAATAACAAACTTCATCCGTTACAATATTTATCTTAAAGTATCAAACGAGTTTTTTTACATGATAAACGGAGCTCGGTTAAACAAAACTTCCGAGATATAAGAAATTGTATGAAACTCTTATGAGTGTGGTTCCATCCTACGAAGTAAAATATTGTTCGTCATAAACCAAATACCGAGGCTAAAATATTATGCATGAATGGAGTACCGTTAAAAGTATCTAATAAATTTCACAACAAAGAGTATTCAGCATAAACTTTTAAACTAGTTTCATTACAGGATAACCGGAGCTCTGTTTAACAAACTTATGAGATATAAGAAATTATATGAAACTCTTACGGGTGTGGTTCCATCCGACGAACTAAATTATTATTCGTAATAAACGAAATACCGAGGCTAAAGTATCATACATGAAAGGAGTACTGTTAAAAGTATATAATAAACATCATACGTAAGTGTATTTAGCTTAAACTTTTAAACGAGTTTTATTACAAGATAACTGGAGCTTTGTTAAACAAGCTTTGGAGAAATAAGAATTTGTATGAAACTCTTATTGGTGTAGTTCCATCATACGAATAAATTATTATTCGTAATGAACAAAATACGAAGGCTAAAGTATCATGCATGAAAGGAGTACCCTTAAAAGTAAATAACAAACTTCATCCGTTACAATATTTATCTTAAAGTATCAAACGAGTTTTTTTACATGATAAACGGAGCTCGGTTAAACAAAACTTCCGAGATATAAGAAATTGTATGAAACTCTTATGAGTGTGGTTCCATCCTACGAAGTAAAATATTGTTCGTTATAAACCAAATACCGAGGCTAAAATATTATGCATGAATGGAGTACCGTTAAAAGTATCTAATAAATTTCACAACAAAGAGTATTCAGCATAAACTTTTAAACTAGTTTCATTACAGGATAACCGGAGGTCTGTTTAACAAACTTATGAGATATAAGAAATTATATGAAACTCTTACGGGTGTGGTTCCATCCGACAAACTAAATTATTATTCGTAATAAACGAAATACCGAGGCTAAAGTATCATACATGAAAGGAGTACTGTTAAAAGTATATAATAAACATCATACGTAAGTGTATTTAGCTTAACTTTCAAACGAGTTTTATTACAAGATAACCGGAGTTTTGTTAAACAAACTTAGGAGACATAAGAAATTTTATGAAACTCTTATTAGTGTAGTTCCATCATACGAATAAATTATTATTCGTAATGAACAAAATACGAAGGCTTATCATGCATGAAAGTAGTACCCTTAAAAGTAAATAACAAACTTCATCCGTTACAATATATATCTTAAAGTATCAAACGAGTTTTTTTACATGATAAACGGAGTTCGGTTAAACAAAACTTCCGAGATATAAGAAATTGTATGAAACTCTTATGAGTGTGGTTCCATCCTACGAAATAAAATATTGTTCGTCATAAACCAAATACCGAGGCTAAAATATTATGCATGAATGGAGTACCGTTAAAAGTATCTAATAAATTTCACAACAAAGAGTATTCAGCATAAACTTTTAAACTAGTTTCATTACAGGATAACCGGAGCTCTGTTTAACAAACTTATGAGATATAAGAAATTATATGAAACTCTTACGGGTGTGGTTCCATCCGACGAACTAAATTATTATTCGTAATAAACGAAATACCGAGGCTAAAGGATCATACATGAAAGGAGTACCGTTAAAAGTATATAATAAACATCATACGTAAGTGTATTTAGCTTAAAGTTTTAAACGAGTTTTATTACAAGATAACTGGAGCTTTGTTAAACAAGCTTAGGAGAAATAAGAAATTGTATGAAACTCTTATTGGTGTAGTTCCATCATACGAATAAATTATTATTCGATATGAATACGAAGGCTAAAGTATCATGCATGAAAGAAGTACCCTTAAAAGTAAATAACAAACTTCATCCGTTACAATATTTATCTTAAAGTATCAAACGAGTTTTTTTACATGATAAACGGAATTCGGTTAAACAAAACTTCCGAGATATAAGAAATTGTATGAAACTCTTATGAGTGTGGTTCCATCCTACGAAGTAAAATATTGTTCGTCATAAACCAAATACCGAGGCTAAAATATTATGCATGAATGGAGTACCGTTAAAAGTATCTAATAAATTTCACAACAAAGAGTATTCAGCATAAACTTTTAAACTAGTTTCATTACAGGATAACCGGAGGTCTGTTTAACAAACTTATGAGATATAAGAAATTATATGAAACTCTTACGGGTGTGGTTCCATCCGACAAACTAAATTATTATTCGTAATAAACGAAATACCGAGGCTAAAGTATCATACATGAAAGGAGTACTGTTAAAAGTATATAATAAACATCATACGTAAGTGTATTTAGCTTAACTTTCAAACGAGTTTTATTACAAGATAACCGGAGTTTTGTTAAACAAACTTAGGAAACATAAGAAATTGTATGAAACTCTTATTAGTGTAGTTCCATCATACGAATAAATTATTATTCGTAATGAACAAAATACGAAGGCTAAAGTATCATGCATGAAAGGAGTACCCTTAAAAGTAAATAACAAACTTCATCCGTTACAATATTTATCTTAAAGTATCAAACGAGTTTTTTTACATGATAAACGGAGTTCGGTTAAACAAAACTTCCGAGATATAAGAAATTGTATGAAACTCTTATGAGTGTGGTTCCATCCTACGAAATAAAATATTGTTCGTCATAAACCAAATACCGAGGCTAAAATATTATGCATGAATGGAGTACCGTTAAAAGTATATAATAAATTTCACAACAAAGAGTATTCAGCATAAACTTTTAAACTAGTTTCATTACAGGATAACCGGAGCTCTGTTTAACAAACTTATGAGATATAAGAAATTATATGAAACTCTTACGGGTGTGGTTCCATCCGACGAACTAAATTATTATTCGTAATAAACGAAATACCGAGGCTAAAGGATCATACATGAAAGGAGTACCGTTAAAAGTATATAATAAACATCATACGTAAGTGTATTTAGCTTAAAGTTTTAAACGAGTTTTATTACAAGATAACTGGAGCTTTGTTAAACAAGCTTAGGAGAAATAAGAAATTGTATGAAACTCTTATTGGTGTAGTTCCATCATACGAATAAATTATTATTCGATATGAATACGAAGGCTAAAGTATCATGCATGAAAGAAGTACCCTTAAAAGTAAATAACAAACTTCATCCGTTACAATATTTATCTTAAAGTATCAAACGAGTTTTTTTACATGATAAACGGAATTCGGTTAAACAAAACTTCCGAGATATAAGAAATTGTATGAAACTCTTACGAGTGTGGTTCTATCCTACGAAGTAAAATATTGTTCGTCATAAACCAAATACCGAGGCTAAAATATTATGCATGAATGGAGTACCGTTAAAAGTATCTAATAAATTTCACAACAAAGAGTATTCAACATAAACTTTTAAACTAGTTTCATTATAGGATAACCGGAGCTCTGTTTAACAAACTTATGAGATATAAGAAATTATATGAAACTCTTACGGGTGTGGTTCCATCCGACGAACTAAATTATTATTCGTAATAAACGAAATACTGAGGCTAAAGTATCATACATGAAAGGAGTACTGTTAAAAGTATATAATAAACATCATACGTAAGTGTATTTAGCTTAAACTTTAAACGAGTTTTATTACAAGATAACTGGAGCTTTGTTAAACAAGCTTAGGAGAAATAAGAAATTGTATGAAACTCTTATTGGTGTAGTTCCATCATACGAATAAATTATTATTCGTAATGAAAAAAGTACGAAGGCTAAAGTATCATGCATGAAAGGAGTACCCTTAAAAGTAAATAACAAACTTCATCAGTTACAATATTTATCTTAAAGTATCAAACGAGTTTTTTTACATGATAAACGGAGTTCGGTTAAACAAAACTTCCGAGATATAAGAAATTGTATGAAACTCTTATGAGTGTGGTTCTATCCTACGAAGTAAAATATTGTTCGTCATAAACCAAATACCGATGCTAAAATATTATGCATGAATGGAGTACCGTTAAAAGTATCTAATAAATTTCACAACAAAGAGTATTCAGCATAAACTTTTACACAAGTTTCATTACAGGATAACCGGAGGTCTGTTTAACAAACTTATGAGATATAAGAAATTATATGAAACTCTTACGGGTGTGGTTCCATCCGACGAACTAAATTATTATTCGTAATAAACGAAATACCGAGGCTAAAGGATCATACATGAAAGGAGTACCGTTAAAAGTATATAATAAACATCATACGTAAGTGTATTTAGCTTAAAGTTTTAAACGAGTTTTATTACAAGATAACTGGAGCTTTGTTAAACAAGCTTTGGAGAAATAAGAATTTGTATGAAACTCTTATTGGTGTAGTTCCATCATACGAATAAATTATTATTCGTAATGAACAAAATACGAAGGCTAAAGTATCATGCATGAAAGGAGTACCCTTAAAAGTAAATAACAAACTTCATCCGTTACAATATTTATCTTAAAGTATCAAACGAGTTTTTTTACATGATAAACGGAATTCGGTTAAACAAAACTTCCGAGATATAAGAAATTGTATGAAACTCTTATGAGTGTGGTTCTATCCTACGAAGTAAAATATTGTTCGTCATAAACCAAATACCGAGGCTAAAATATTATGCATGAATGGAGTACCGTTAAAAGTATCTAATAAATTTCACAACAAAGAGTATTCAGCATAAACTTTTAAACTAGTTTCATTACAGGATAACCGGAGCTCTGTTTAACAAACTTATGAGATATAAGAAATTATATGAAACTCTTACGGGTGTGGTTCCATCCGACGAACTAAATTATTATTCGTAATAAACGAAATACCGAGGCTAAAGTATCATACATGAAAGGAGTACTGTTAAAAGTATATAATAAACATCATACGTAAGTGTATTTAGCTTAAACTTTTAAACGAGTTTTATTACAAGATAACTGGAGCTTTGTTAAACAAGCTTTGGAGAAATAAGAATTTGTATGAAACTCTTATTGGTGTAGTTCCATCATACGAATAAATTATTATTCGTAATGAACAAAATACGAAGGCTAAAGTATCATGCATGAAAGGAGTACCCTTAAAAGTAAATAACAAACTTCATGCGTTACAATATTTATCTTAAAGTATCAAACGAGTTTTTTTACATGATAAACGGAGTTCGGTTAAACAAAACTTCCGAGATATAAGAAATTGTATGAAACTCTTATGAGTGTGGTTCCATCCTACGAAGTAAAATATTGTTCGTCATAAACCAAATACCGAGGCTAAAATATTATGCATGAATGGAGTACCGTTAAAAGTATCTAATAAATTTCACAACAAAGAGTATTCAGCATAAACTTTTAAACTAGTTTCATTACAGGATAACCGGAGCTCTGTTTAACAAACTTATGAGATATAAGAAATTATATGAAACTCTTACGGGTGTGGTTCCATCCGACGAACTAAATTATTATTCGTAATAAACGAAATACCGAGGCTAAAGGATCATACATGAAAGGAGTACCGTTAAAAGTATATAATAAACATCATACGTAAGTGTATTTAGCTTAAAGTTTTAAACGAGTTTTATTACAAGATAACTGGAGCTTTGTTAAACAGGCTTAGGAGAAATAAGAAATTGTATGAAACTCTTATTGGTGTAGTTCCATCATACGAATAAATTATTATTCATAATGAATACGAAGGCTAAAGTATCATGCATGAAAGAAGTACCCTTAAAAGTAAATAACAAACTTCATCCGTTACAATATTTATCTTAAAGTATCAAACGAGTTTTTTTACATGATAAACGGAGTTCGGTTAAACAAAACTTCCGAGATATAAGAAATTGTATGAAACTCTTACGAGTGTGGTTCTATCCTACGAAGTAAAATATTGTTCGTCATAAACCAAATACCGAGGCTAAAATATTATGCATGAATGGAGTACCGTTAAAAGTATCTAATAAATTTCACAACAAAGAGTATTCAACATAAACTTTTAAACTAGTTTCATTATAGGATAACCGGAGCTCTGTTTAACAAACTTATGAGATATAAGAAATTATATGAAACTCTTACGGGTGTGGTTCCATCCGACGAACTAAATTATTATTCGTAATAAACGAAATACTGAGGCTAAAGTATCATACATGAAAGGAGTACTGTTAAAAGTATATAATAAACATCATACGTAAGTGTATTTAGCTTAAACTTTAAACGAGTTTTATTACAAGATAACTGGAGCTTTGTTAAACAAGCTTAGGAGAAATAAGAAATTGTATGAAACTCTTATTGGTGTAGTTCCATCATACGAATAAATTATTATTCGTAATGAAAAAAGTACGAAGGCTAAAGTATCATGCATGAAAGGAGTACCCTTAAAAGTAAATAACAAACTTCATCAGTTACAATATTTATCTTAAAGTATCAAACGAGTTTTTTTACATGATAAACGGAGTTCGGTTAAACAAAACTTCCGAGATATAAGAAATTGTATGAAACTCTTATGAGTGTGGTTCTATCCTACGAAGTAAAATATTGTTCGTCATAAACCAAATACCGATGCTAAAATATTATGCATGAATGGAGTACCGTTAAAAGTATCTAATAAATTTCACAACAAAGAGTATTCAGCATAAACTTTTACACAAGTTTCATTACAGGATAACCGGAGGTCTGTTTAACAAACTTATGAGATATAAGAAATTATATGAAACTCTTACGGGTGTGGTTCCATCCGACGAACTAAATTATTATTCGTAATAAACGAAATACCGAGGCTAAAGGATCATACATGAAAGGAGTACCGTTAAAAGTATATAATAAACATCATACGTAAGTGTATTTAGCTTAAAGTTTTAAACGAGTTTTATTACAAGATAACTGGAGCTTTGTTAAACAAGCTTTGGAGAAATAAGAATTTGTATGAAACTCTTATTGGTGTAGTTCCATCATACGAATAAATTATTATTCGTAATGAACAAAATACGAAGGCTAAAGTATCATGCATGAAAGGAGTACCCTTAAAAGTAAATAACAAACTTCATCCGTTACAATATTTATCTTAAAGTATCAAACGAGTTTTTTTACATGATAAACGGAATTCGGTTAAACAAAACTTCCGAGATATAAGAAATTGTATGAAACTCTTATGAGTGTGGTTCTATCCTACGAAGTAAAATATTGTTCGTCATAAACCAAATACCGAGGCTAAAATATTATGCATGAATGGAGTACCGTTAAAAGTATCTAATAAATTTCACAACAAAGAGTATTCAGCATAAACTTTTAAACTAGTTTCATTACAGGATAACCGGAGCTCTGTTTAACAAACTTATGAGATATAAGAAATTATATGAAACTCTTACGGGTGTGGTTCCATCCGACGAACTAAATTATTATTCGTAATAAACGAAATACCGAGGCTAAAGTATCATACATGAAAGGAGTACTGTTAAAAGTATATAATAAACATCATACGTAAGTGTATTTAGCTTAAACTTTTAAACGAGTTTTATTACAAGATAACTGGAGCTTTGTTAAACAAGCTTTGGAGAAATAAGAATTTGTATGAAACTCTTATTGGTGTAGTTCCATCATACGAATAAATTATTATTCGTAATGAACAAAACACGAAGGCTAAAGTATCATGCATGAAAGGAGTACCCTTAAAAGTAAATAACAAACTTCATGCGTTACAATATTAATCTTAAAGTATCAAACGAGTTTTTTTACATGATAAACGGAGTTCGGTTAAACAAAACTTCCGAGATATAAGAAATTGTATGAAACTCTTATGAGTGTGGTTCCATCCTACGAAATAAAATATTGTTCGTTATAAACCAAATACCGAGGCTAAAATATTATGCATGAATGGAGTACCGTTAAAAGTATCTAATAAATTTCACAACAAAGAGTATTCAGCATAAACTTTTAAACTAGTTTCATTACAGGATAACCGGAGCTCTGTTTAACAAACTTATGAGATATAAGAAATTATATGAAACTCTTACGGGTGTGGTTCCATCCGACGAACTAAATTATTATTCGTAATAAACGAAATACCGAGGCTAAAGTATCATACATGAAAGGAGTACTGTTAAAAGTATATAATAAACATCATACGTAAGTGTATTTAGCTTAAACTTTAAACGAGTTTTATTACAAGATAACTGGAGCTTTGTTAAACAAGCTTAGGAGAAATAAGAAATTGTATTAAACTCTTATTGGTGTAGTTCCATCATACGAATAAATTATTATTCGTAATGAACAAAATACGAAGGCTAAAGTATCATGCATGAAAGGAGTACCCTTAAAAGTAAATAACAAACTTCATCCGTTACAATATTTATCTTAAAGTATCAAACGAGTTTTTTTACATGATAAACGGAGTTCGGTTAAACAAAACTTCCGAGATATAAGAAATTGTATGAAACTCTTATGAGTGTGGTTCCATCCTACGAAATAAAATATTGTTCGTCATAAACCAAATACCGAGGCTAAAATATTATGCATGAATGGAGTACCGTTAAAAGTATCTAATAAATTTCACAACAAAGAGTATTCAGCATAAACTTTTAAACTAGTTTCATTACAGGATAACCGGAGCTCTGTTTAACAAACTTATGAGATATAAGAAATTATATGAAACTCTTACGGGTGTGGTTCCATCCGACGAACTAAATTATTATTCGTAATAAACGAAATACCGAGGCTAAAGGATCATACATGAAAGGAGTACCGTTAAAAGTATATAATAAACATCATACGCAAGTGTATTTAGCTTAAAGTTTTAAACGAGTTTTATTACAAGATAACTGGAGCTTTGTTAAACAGGCTTAGGAGAAATAAGAAATTGTATGAAACTCTTATTGGTGTAGTTCCATCATACGAATAAATTATTATTCGTAATGAATACGAAGGCTAAAGTATCATGCATGAAAGAAGTACCCTTAAAAGTAAATAACAAACTTCATCCGTTACAATATTTATCTTAAAGTATCAAACGAGTTTTTTTACATGATAAACGGAGTTCGGTTAAACAAAACTTCCGAGATATAAGAAATTGTATGAAACTCTTATGAGTGTGGTTCTATCCTACGAAGTAAAATATTGTTCGTCATAAACCAAATACCGAGGCTAAAATATTATGCATGAATGGAGTACCGTTAAAAGTATCTAATAAATTTCACAACAAAGAGTATTCAGCATAAACTTTTAAACTAGTTTCATTATAGGATAACCGGAGCTCTGTTTAACAAACTTATGAGATATAAGAAATTATATGAAACTCTTACGGGTGTGGTTCCATCCGACGAACTAAATTATTATTCGTAATAAACGAAATACTGAGGCTAAAGTATCATACATGAAAGGAGTACTGTTAAAAGTATATAATAAACATCATACGTAAGTGTATTTAGCTTAAACTTTAAACGAGTTTTATTACAAGATAACTGGAGCTTTGTTAAACAAGCTTAGGAGAAATAAGAAATTGTATGAAACTCTTATTGGTGTAGTTCCATCATACGAATAAATTATTATTCTTAATGAACAAAATACGAAGGCTAAAGTATCATGCATGAAAGGAGTACCCTTAAAAGTAAATAACAAACTTCATCCGTTACAATATTTATCTTAAAGTATCAAACGAGTTTTTTTACATGATAAACGGAGTTCGGTTAAACAAAACTTCCGAGATATAAGAAATTTTATGAAACTCTTATGAGTGTGGTTCCATCCTACGAAGTAAAATATTGTTCGTCATAAACCAAATACCGAGGCTAAAATATTATGCATGAACGGAGTACCGTTAAAAGTATCTAATAAATTTCACAACAAAGAGTATTCAGCATAAACTTTTAAACTAGTTTCATTACAGGATAACCGGAGGTCTGTTTAACAAACTTATGAGATATAAGAAATTATATGAAACTCTTACGGGTGTGGTTCCATCCGACGAACTAAATTATTATTCGTAATAAACGAAATACCGAGGCTAAAGGATCATACATGAAAGGAGTACCGTTAAAAGTATATAATAAACATCATACGTAAGTGTATTTAGCTTAAAGTTTTAAACGAGTTTTATTACAAGATAACTGGAGCTTTGTTAAACAAGCTTTGGAGAAATAAGAATTTGTATGAAACTCTTATTGGTGTAGTTCCATCATACGAATAAATTATTATTCGTAATGAACAAAATACGAAGGCTAAAGTATCATGCATGAAAGGAGTACCCTTAAAAGTAAATAACAAACTTCATCCGTTACAATATTTATCTTAAAGTATCAAACGAGTTTTTTTACATGATAAACGGAATTCGGTTAAACAAAACTTCCGAGATATAAGAAATTGTATGAAACTCTTATGAGTGTGGTTCTATCCTACGAAGTAAAATATTGTTCGTCATAAACCAAATACCGAGGCTAAAATATTATGCATGAATGGAGTACCGTTAAAAGTATCTAATAAATTTCACAACAAAGAGTATTCAGCATAAACTTTTAAACTAGTTTCATTACAGGATAACCGGAACTCTGTTTAACAAACTTATGAGATATAAGAAATTATATGAAACTCTTACGGGTGTGGTTCCTTCCGACGAACTAAATTATTATTCGTAATAAACGAAATACCGAGGCTAAAGTATCATACATGAAAGGAGTACTGTTAAAAGTATATAATAAACATCATACGTAAGTGTATTTAGCTTAAACTTTTAAACGAGTTTTATTACAAGATAACTGGAGCTTTGTTAAACAAGCTTTGGAGAAATAAGAATTTGTATGAAACTCTTATTGGTGTAGTTCCATCATACGAATAAATTATTATTCGTAATGAACAAAATACGAAGGCTAAAGTATCATGCATGAAAGGAGTACCCTTAAAAGTAAATAACAAACTTCATGCGTTACAATATTTATCTTAAAGTATCAAACGAGTTTTTTTACATGATAAACGGAGTTCGGTTAAACAAAACTTCCGAGATATAAGAAATTGTATGAAACTCTTATGAGTGTGGTTCCATCCTACGAAATAAAATATTGTTCGTCATAAACCAAATACCGATGCTAAAATATTATGCATGAATGGAGTACCGTTAAAAGTATCTAATAAATTTCACAACAAAGAGTATTCAGCATAAACTTTTAAACTAGTTTCATTACAGGATAACCGGAGCTCTGTTTAACAAACTTATGAGATATAAGAAATTATATGAAACTCTTACGGGTGTGGTTCCATCCGACGAACTAAATTATTATTCGTAATAAACGAAATACCGAGGCTAAAGGATCATACATGAAAGGAGTACCGTTAAAAGTATATAATAAACATCATACGTAAGTGTATTTAGCTTAAAGTTTTAAACGAGTTTTATTACAAGATAACTGGAGCTTTGTTAAACAAGCTTAGGAGAAATAAGAAATTGTATGAAACTCTTATTGGTGTAGTTCCATCATACGAATAAATTATTATTCGTAATGAATACGAAGGCTAAAGTATCATGCATGAAAGAAGTACCCTTAAAAGTAAATAACAAACTTCATCCGTTACAATATTTATCTTAAAGTATCAAACGAGTTTTTTTACATGATAAACGGAGTTCGGTTAAACAAAACTTCCGAGATATAAGAAATTGTATGAAACTCTTATGAGTGTGGTTCTATCCTACGAAGTAAAATATTGTTCGTCATAAACCAAATACCGAGGCTAAAATATTATGCATGAATGGAGTACCGTTAAAAGTATCTAATAAATTTCACAACAAAGAGTATTCAACATAAACTTTTAAACTAGTTTCATTATAGGATAACCGGAGCTCTGTTTAACAAACTTATGAGATATAAGAAATTATATGAAACTCTTACGGGTGTGGTTCCATCCGACGAACTAAATTATTATTCGTAATAAACGAAATACCGAGGCTAAAGTATCATACATGAAAGGAGTACTGTTAAAAGTATATAATAAACATCATACGTAAGTGTATTTAGCTTAAACTTTAAACGAGTTTTATTACAAGATAACTGGAGCTTTGTTAAACAAGCTTAGGAGAAATAAGAAATTGTATGAAACTCTTATTGGTGTAGTTCCATCATACGAATAAATTATTATTCTTAATGAACAAAATACGAAGGCTAAAGTATCATGCATGAAAGGAGTACCCTTAAAAGTAAATAACAAACTTCATGCGTTACAATATTTATCTTAAAGTATCAAACGAGTTTTTTTACATGATAAACGGAGTTCGGTTAAACAAAACTTCCGAGATATAAGAAATTGTATGAAACTCTTATGAGTGTGGTTCTATCCTACGAAGTAAAATATTGTTCGTCATAAACCAAATACCGATGCTAAAATATTATGCATGAATGGAGTACCGTTAAAAGTATCTAATAAATTTCACAACAAAGAGTATTCAGCATAAACTTTTACACAAGTTTCATTACAGGATAACCGGAGGTCTGTTTAACAAACTTATGAGATATAAGAAATTATATGAAACTCTTACGGGTGTGGTTCCATCCGACGAACTAAATTATTATTCGTAATAAACGAAATACCGAGGCTAAAGGATCATACATGAAAGGAGTACCGTTAAAAGTATATAATAAACATCATACGTAAGTGTATTTAGCTTAAAGTTTTAAACGAGTTTTATTACAAGATAACTGGAGCTTTGTTAAACAGGCTTAGGAGAAATAAGAAATTGTATGAAACTCTTATTGGTGTAGTTCCATCATACGAATAAATTATTATTCGTAATGAATACGAAGGCTAAAGTATCATGCATGAAAGAAGTACCCTTAAAAGTAAATAACAAACTTCATCCGTTACAATATTTATCTTAAAGTATCAAACGAGTTTTTTTACATGATAAACGGAGTTCGGTTAAACAAAACTTCCGAGATATAAGAAATTGTATGAAACTCTTATGAGTGTGGTTCTATCCTACGAAGTAAAATATTGTTCGTCATAAACCAAATACCGAGGCTAAAATATTATGCATGAATGGAGTACCGTTAAAAGTATCTAATAAATTTCACAACAAAGAGTATTCAACATAAACTTTTAAACTAGTTTCATTATAGGATAACCGGAGCTCTGTTTAACAAACTTATGAGATATAAGAAATTATATGAAACTCTTACGGGTGTGGTTCCATCCGACGAACTAAATTATTATTCGTAATAAACGAAATACCGAGGCTAAAGTATCATACATGAAAGGAGTACTGTTAAAAGTATATAATAAACATCATACGTAAGTGTATTTAGCTTAAACTTTAAACGAGTTTTATTACAAGATAACTGGAGCTTTGTTAAACAAGCTTAGGAGAAATAAGAAATTGTATGAAACTCTTATTGGTGTAGTTCCATCATACGAATAAATTATTATTCTTAATGAACAAAATACGAAGGCTAAAGTATCATGCATGAAAGGAGTACCCTTAAAAGTAAATAACAAACTTCATGCGTTACAATATTTATCTTAAAGTATCAAACGAGTTTTTTTACATGATAAACGGAGTTCGGTTAAACAAAACTTCCGAGATATAAGAAATTGTATGAAACTCTTATGAGTGTGGTTCTATCCTACGAAGTAAAATATTGTTCGTCATAAACCAAATACCGAGGCTAAAATATTATGCATGAATGGAGTACCGTTAAAAGTATCTAATAAATTTCACAACAAAGAGTATTCAGCATAAACTTTTACACAAGTTTCATTACAGGATAACCGGAGGTCTGTTTAACAAACTTATGAGATATAAGAAATTATATGAAACTCTTACGGGTGTGGTTCCATCCGACGAACTAAATTATTATTCGTAATAAACGAAATACCGAGGCTAAAGGATAATACATGAAAGGAGTACCGTTAAAAGTATATAATAAACATCATACGTAAGTGTATTTAGCTTAAAGTTTTAAACGAGTTTTATTACAAGATAACTGGAGCTTCGTTAAACAAGCTTAGGAGAAATAAGAAATTGTATGAAACTCTTATTGGTGTAGTTCCATCATACGAATAAATTATTATTCGTAATGAATACGAAGGCTAAAGTATCATGCATGAACGAAGTACCCTTAAAAGTAAATAACAAACTTCATCCGTTACAATATTTATCTTAAAGTATCAAACGAGTTTTTTTACATGATAAACGGAGTTCGGTTAAACAAAACTTCCGAGATATAAGAAATTGTACGAAACTCTTATGAGTGTGGTTCTATCCTACGAAGTAAAATATTGTTCGTCATAAACCAAATACCGATGCTAAAATATTATGCATGAATGGAGTACCGTTAAAAGTATCTAATAAATTTCACAACAAAGAGTATTCAGCATAAACTTTTACACAAGTTTCATTACAGGATAACCGGAGGTCTGTTTAACAAACTTATGAGATATAAGAAATTATATGAAACTCTTACGGGTGTGGTTCCATCCGACGAACTAAATTATTATTCGTAATAAACGAAATACCGAGGCTAAAGGATCATACATGAAAGGAGTACCGTTAAAAGTATATAATAAACATCATACGTAAGTGTATTTAGCTTAAAGTTTTAAACGAGTTTTATTACAAGATAACTGGAGCTTTGTTAAACAAGCTTTGGAGAAATAAGAATTTGTATGAAACTCTTATTGGTGTAGTTCCATCATACGAATAAATTATTATTCGTAATGAACAAAATACGAAGGCTAAAGTATCATGCATGAAAGGAGTACCCTTAAAAGTAAATAACAAACTTCATCCGTTACAATATTTATCTTAAAGTATCAAACGAGTTTTTTTACATGATAAACGGAATTCGGTTAAACAAAACTTCCGAGATATAAGAAATTGTATGAAACTCTTATGAGTGTGGTTCTATCCTACGAAGTAAAATATTGTTCGTCATAAACCAAATACCGAGGCTAAAATATTATGCATGAATGGAGTACCGTTAAAAGTATCTAATAAATTTCACAACAAAGAGTATTCAGCATAAACTTTTAAACTAGTTTCATTACAGGATAACCGGAGCTCTGTTTAACAAACTTATGAGATATAAGAAATTATATGAAACTCTTACGGGTGTGGTTCCATCCGACGAACTAAATTATTATTCGTAATAAACGAAATACCGAGGCTAAAGTATCATACATGAAAGGAGTACTGTTAAAAGTATATAATAAACATCATACGTAAGTGTATTTAGCTTAAACTTTTAAACGAGTTTTATTACAAGATAACTGGAGCTTTGTTAAACAAGCTTTGGAGAAATAAGAATTTGTATGAAACTCTTATTGGTGTAGTTCCATCATACGAATAAATTATTATTCGTAATGAACAAAATACGAAGGCTAAAGTATCATGCATGAAAGGAGTACCCTTAAAAGTAAATAACAAACTTCATGCGTTACAATATTTATCTTAAAGTATCAAACGAGTTTTTTTACATGATAAACGGAGTTCGGTTAAACAAAACTTCCGAGATATAAGAAATTGTATGAAACTCTTATGAGTGTGGTTCCATCCTACGAAGTAAAATATTGTTCGTCATAAACCAAATACCGAGGCTAAAATATTATGCATGAATGGAGTACCGTTAAAAGTATCTAATAAATTTCACAACAAAGAGTATTCAGCATAAACTTTTAAACTAGTTTCATTACAGGATAACCGGAGCTCTGTTTAACAAACTTATGAGATATAAGAAATTATATGAAACTCTTACGGGTGTGGTTCCATCCGACGAACTAAATTATTATTCGTAATAAACGAAATACCGAGGCTAAAGGATCATACATGAAAGGAGTACCGTTAAAAGTATATAATAAACATCATACGTAAGTGTATTTAGCTTAAAGTTTTAAACGAGTTTTATTACAAGATAACTGGAGCTTTGTTAAACAAGCTTTGGAGAAATAAGAATTTGTATGAAACTCTTATTGGTGTAGTTCCATCATACGAATAAATTATTATTCGTAATGAACAAAATACGAAGGCTAAAGTATCATGCATGAAAGGAGTACCCTTAAAAGTAAATAACAAACTTCATCCGTTACAATATTTATCTTAAAGTATCAAACGAGTTTTTTTACATGATAAACGGAATTCGGTTAAACAAAACTTCTGAGATATAAGAAATTGTATGAAACTCTTATGAGTGTGGTTCTATCCTACGAAGTAAAATATTGTTCGTCATAAACCAAATACCGAGGCTAAAATATTATGCATGAATGGAGTACCGTTAAAAGTATCTAATAAATTTCACAACAAAGAGTATTCAGCATAAACTTTTAAACTAGTTTCATTACAGGATAACCGGAGCTCTGTTTAACAAACTTATGAGATATAAGAAATTATATGAAACTCTTACGGGTGTGGTTCCATCCGACGAACTAAATTATTATTCGTAATAAACGAAATACCGAGGCTAAAGTATCATACATGAAAGGAGTACTGTTAAAAGTATATAATAAACATCATACGTAAGTGTATTTAGCTTAAACTTTTAAACGAGTTTTATTACAAGATAACTGGAGCTTTGTTAAACAAGCTTTGGAGAAATAAGAATTTGTATGAAACTCTTATTGGTGTAGTTCCATCATACGAATAAATTATTATTCGTAATGAACAAAATACGAAGGCTAAAGTATCATGCATGAAAGGAGTACCCTTAAAAGTAAATAACAAACTTCATGCGTTACAATATTTATCTTAAAGTATCAAACGAGTTTTTTTACATGATAAACGGAGTTCGGTTAAACAAAACTTCCGAGATATAAGAAATTGTATGAAACTCTTATGAGTGTGGTTCCATCCTACGAAGTAAAATATTGTTCGTCATAAACCAAATACCGAGGCTAAAATATTATGCATGAATGGAGTACCGTTAAAAGTATCTAATAAATTTCACAACAAAGAGTATTCAGCATAAACTTTTAAACTAGTTTCATTACAGGATAACCGGAGCTCTGTTTAACAAACTTATGAGATATAAGAAATTATATGAAACTCTTACGGGTGTGGTTCCATCCGACGAACTAAATTATTATTCGTAATAAACGAAATACCGAGGCTAAAGGATCATACATGAAAGGAGTACCGTTAAAAGTATATAATAAACATCATACGTAAGTGTATTTAGCTTAAAGTTTTAAACGAGTTTTATTACAAGATAACTGGAGCTTTGTTAAACAAGCTTTGGAGAAATAAGAATTTGTATGAAACTCTTATTGGTGTAGTTCCATCATACGAATAAATTATTATTCGTAATGAACAAAATACGAAGGCTAAAGTATCATGCATGAAAGGAGTACCCTTAAAAGTAAATAACAAACTTCATCCGTTACAATATTTATCTTAAAGTATCAAACGAGTTTTTTTACATGATAAACGGAATTCGGTTAAACAAAACTTCCGAGATATAAGAAATTGTATGAAACTCTTATGAGTGTGGTTCCATCCTACGAAGTAAAATATTGTTCGTCATAAACCAAATACCGAGGCTAAAATATTATGCATGAATGGAGTACCGTTAAAAGTATCTAATAAATTTCACAACAAAGAGTATTCAGCATAAACTTTTAAACTAGTTTCATTACAGGATAACCGGAGCTCTGTTTAACAAACTTATGAGATATAAGAAATTATATGAAACTCTTACGGGTGTGGTTCCATCCGACGAACTAAATTATTATTCGTAATAAACGAAATACCGAGGCTAAAGTATCATACATGAAAGGAGTACTGTTAAAAGTATATAATAAACATCATACGTAAGTGTATTTAGCTTAAACTTTTAAACGAGTTTTATTACAAGATAACTGGAGCTTTGTTAAACAAGCTTTGGAGAAATAAGAATTTGTATGAAACTCTTATTGGTGTAGTTCCATCATACGAATAAATTATTATTCGTAATGAACAAAATACGAAGGCTAAAGTATCATGCATGAAAGGAGTACCCTTAAAAGTAAATAACAAACTTCATGCGTTACAATATTTATCTTAAAGTATCAAACGAGTTTTTTTACATGATAAACGGAGTTCGGTTAAACAAAACTTCCGAGATATAAGAAATTGTATGAAACTCTTATGAGTGTGGTTCCATCCTACGAAGTAAAATATTGTTCGTCATAAACCAAATACCGAGGCTAAAATATTATGCATGAATGGAGTACCGTTAAAAGTATCTAATAAATTTCACAACAAAGAGTATTCAGCATAAACTTTTAAACTAGTTTCATTACAGGATAACCGGAGCTCTGTTTAACAAACTTATGAGATATAAGAAATTATATGAAACTCTTACGGGTGTGGTTCCATCCGACGAACTAAATTATTATTCGTAATAAACGAAATACCGAGGCTAAAGGATCATACATGAAAGGAGTACCGTTAAAAGTATATAATAAACATCATACGTAAGTGTATTTAGCTTAAAGTTTTAAACGAGTTTTATTACAAGATAACTGGAGCTTTGTTAAACAAGCTTAGGAGAAATAAGAAATTGTATGAAACTCTTATTGGTGTAGTTCCATCATACGAATAAATTATTATTCGTAATGAATACGAAGGCTAAAGTATCATGCATGAAAGAAGTACCCTTAAAAGTAAATAACAAACTTCATCCGTTACAATATTTATCTTAAAGTATCAAACGAGTTTTTTTACATGATAAACGGAGTTCGGTTAAACAAAACTTCTGAGATATAAGAAATTGTATGAAACTCTTATGAGTGTGGTTCTATCCTACGAAGTAAAATATTGTTCGTCATAAACCAAATACCGAGGCTAAAATATTATGCATGAATGGAGTACCGTTAAAAGTATCTAATAAATTTCACAACAAAGAGTATTCAGCATAAACTTTTAAACTAGTTTCATTATAGGATAACCGGAGCTCTGTTTAACAAACTTATGAGATATAAGAAATTATATGAAACTCTTACGGGTGTGGTTCCATCCGACGAACTAAATTATTATTCGTAATAAACGAAATACTGAGGCTAAAGTATCATACATGAAAGGAGTACTGTTAAAAGTATATAATAAACATCATACGTAAGTGTATTTAGCTTAAACTTTAAACGAGTTTTATTACAAGATAACTGGAGCTTTGTTAAATAAGCTTAGGAGAAATAAGAAATTGTATGAAACTCTTATTGGTGTAGTTCCATCATACGAATAAATTATTATTCGTAATGAACAAAATACGAAGGCTAAAGTATCATGCATGAAAGGAGTACCCTTAAAAGTAAATAACAAACTTCATCCGTTACAATATTTATCTTAAAGTATCAAACGAGTTTTTTTACATGATAAACGGAGTTCGGTTAAACAAAACTTCCGAGATATAAGAAATTGTATGAAATTCTTATGAGTGTGGTTCTATCCTACGAAGTAAAATATTGTTCGTCATAAACCAAATACCGATGCTAAAATATTATGCATGAATGGAGTACCGTTAAAAGTATCTAATAAATTTCACAACAAAGAGTATTCAGCATAAACTTTTACACAAGTTTCATTACAGGATAACCGGAGGTCTGTTTAACAAACTTATGAGATATAAGAAATTATATGAAACTCTTACGGGTGTGGTTCCATCCGACGAACTAAATTATTATTCGTAATAAACGAAATACCGAGGCTAAAGGATAATACATGAAAGGAGTACCGTTAAAAGTATATAATAAACATCATACGTAAGTGTATTTAGCTTAAAGTTTTAAACGAGTTTTATTACAAGATAACTGGAGCTTCGTTAAACAAGCTTAGGAGAAATAAGAAATTGTATGAAACTCTTATTGGTGTAGTTCCATCATACGAATAAATTATTATTCGTAATGAATACGAAGGCTAAAGTATCATGCATGAACGAAGTACCCTTAAAAGTAAATAACAAACTTCATCCGTTACAATATTTATCTTAAAGTATCAAACGAGTTTTTTTACATGATAAACGGAGTTCGGTTAAACAAAACTTCCGAGATATAAGAAATTGTATGAAACTCTTATGAGTGTGGTTCTATCCTACGAAGTAAAATATTGTTCGTCATAAACCAAATACCGATGCTAAAATATTATGCATGAATGGAGTACCGTTAAAAGTATCTAATAAATTTCACAACAAAGAGTATTCAGCATAAACTTTTACACAAGTTTCATTACAGGATAACCGGAGGTCTGTTTAACAAACTTATGAGATATAAGAAATTATATGAAACTCTTACGGGTGTGGTTCCATCCGACGAACTAAATTATTATTCGTAATAAACAAAATACCGAGGCTAAAGGATCATACATGAAAGGAGTACCGTTAAAAGTATATAATAAACATCATACGTAAGTGTATTTAGCTTAAAGTTTTAAACGAGTTTTATTACAAGATAACTGGAGCTTTGTTAAACAAGCTTTGGAGAAATAAGAATTTGTATGAAACTCTTATTGGTGTAGTTCCATCATACGAATAAATTATTATTCGTAATGAACAAAATACGAAGGCTAAAGTATCATGCATGAAAGGAGTACCCTTAAAAGTAAATAACAAACTTCATCCGTTACAATATTTATCTTAAAGTATCAAACGAGTTTTTTTACATGATAAACGGAATTCGGTTAAACAAAACTTCCGAGATATAAGAAATTGTATGAAACTCTTATGAGTGTGGTTCCATCCTACGAAGTAAAATATTGTTCGTCATAAACCAAATACCGAGGCTAAAATATTATGCATGAATGGAGTACCGTTAAAAGTATCTAATAAATTTCACAACAAAGAGTATTCAGCATAAACTTTTAAACTAGTTTCATTACAGGATAACCGGAGCTCTGTTTAACAAACTTATGAGATATAAGAAATTATATGAAACTCTTACGGGTGTGGTTCCATCCGACGAACTAAATTATTATTCGTAATAAACGAAATACCGAGGCTAAAGTATCATACATGAAAGGAGTACTGTTAAAAGTATATAATAAACATCATACGTAAGTGTATTTAGCTTAAACTTTTAAACGAGTTTTATTACAAGATAACTGGAGCTTTGTTAAACAAGCTTTGGAGAAATAAGAATTTGTATGAAACTCTTATTGGTGTAGTTCCATCATACGAATAAATTATTATTCGTAATGAACAAAATACGAAGGCTAAAGTATCATGCATGAAAGGAGTACCCTTAAAAGTAAATAACAAACTTCATGCGTTACAATATTTATCTTAAAGTATCAAACGAGTTTTTTTACATGATAAACGGAGTTCGGTTAAACAAAACTTCCGAGATATAAGAAATTGTATGAAACTCTTATGAGTGTGGTTCTATCCTACGAAGTAAAATATTGTTCGTCATAAACCAAATACCGATGCTAAAATATTATGCATGAATGGAGTACCGTTAAAAGTATCTAATAAATTTCACAACAAAGAGTATTCAGCATAAACTTTTACACAAGTTTCATTACAGGATAACCGGAGGTCTGTTTAACAAACTTATGAGATATAAGAAATTATATGAAACTCTTACGGGTGTGGTTCCATCCGACGAACTAAATTATTATTCGTAATAAACGAAATACCGAGGCTAAAGGATAATACATGAAAGGAGTACCGTTAAAAGTATATAATAAACATCATACGTAAGTGTATTTAGCTTAAAGTTTTAAACGAGTTTTATTACAAGATAACTGGAGCTTCGTTAAACAAGCTTAGGAGAAATAAGAAATTGTATGAAACTCTTATTGGTGTAGTTCCATCATACGAATAAATTATTATTCGTAATGAATACGAAGGCTAAAGTATCATGCATGAACGAAGTACCCTTAAAAGTAAATAACAAACTTCATCCGTTACAATATTTATCTTAAAGTATCAAACGAGTTTTTTTACATGATAAACGGAGTTCGGTTAAACAAAACTTCCGAGATATAAGAAATTGTATGAAACTCTTATGAGTGTGGTTCTATCCTACGAAGTAAAATATTGTTCGTCATAAACCAAATACCGATGCTAAAATATTATGCATGAATGGAGTACCGTTAAAAGTATCTAATAAATTTCACAACAAAGAGTATTCAGCATAAACTTTTACACAAGTTTCATTACAGGATAACCGGAGGTCTGTTTAACAAACTTATGAGATATAAGAAATTATATGAAACTCTTACGGGTGTGGTTCCATCCGACGAACTAAATTATTATTCGTAATAAACAAAATACCGAGGCTAAAGGATCATACATGAAAGGAGTACCGTTAAAAGTATATAATAAACATCATACGTAAGTGTATTTAGCTTAAAGTTTTAAACGAGTTTTATTACAAGATAACTGGAGCTTTGTTAAACAAGCTTTGGAGAAATAAGAATTTGTATGAAACTCTTATTGGTGTAGTTCCATCATACGAATAAATTATTATTCCTAATGAACAAAATACGAAGGCTAAAGTATCATGCATGAAAGAAGTACCCTTAAAAGTAAATAACAAACTTCATCCGTTACAATATTTATCTTAAAGTATCAAACGAGTTTTTTTACATGATAAACGGAATTCGGTTAAACAAAACTTCCGAGATATAAGAAATTGTATGAAACTCTTATGAGTGTGGTTCTATCCTACGAAGTAAAATATTGTTCGTCATAAACCAAATACCGAGGCTAAAATATTATGCATGAATGGAGTACCGTTAAAAGTATCTAATAAATTTCACAACAAAGAGTATTCAGCATAAACTTTTAAACTAGTTTCATTACAGGATAACCGGAGCTCTGTTTAACAAACTTATGAGATATAAGAAATTATATGAAACTCTTACGGGTGTGGTTCCATCCGACGAACTAAATTATTATTCGTAATAAACGAAATACCGAGGCTAAAGTATCATACATGAAAGGAGTACTGTTAAAAGTATATAATAAACATCATACGTAAGTGTATTTAGCTTAAACTTTTAAACGAGTTTTATTACAAGAAAACTGGAGCTTTGTTAAACAAGCTTTGGAGAAATAAGAATTTGTATGAAACTCTTATTGGTGTAGTTCCATCATACGAATAAATTATTATTCGTAATGAACAAAATACGAAGGCTAAAGTATCATGCATGAAAGGAGTACCCTTAAAAGTAAATAACAAACTTCATGCGTTACAATATTTATCTTAAAGTATCAAACGAGTTTTTTTACATGATAAACGGAGTTCGGTTAAACAAAACTTCCGAGATATAAGAAATTGTATGAAACTCTTATGAGTGTGGTTCCATCCTACGAAATAAAATATTGTTGGTCATAAACCAAATACCGAGGCTAAAATATTATGCATGAATGGAGTACCGTTAAAAGTATCTAATAAATTTCACAACAAAGAGTATTCAGCATAAACTTTTAAACTAGTTTCATTACAGGATAACCGGAGCTCTGTTTACCAAACTTATGAGATATAAGAAATTATATGAAACTCTTACGGGTGTGGTTCCATCCGACGAACTAAATTATTATTCGTAATAAACGAAATACCGAGGCTAAAGGATCATACATGAAAGGAGTACCGTTAAAAGTATATAATAAACATCATACGTAAGTGTATTTAGCTTAAAGTTTTAAACGAGTTTTATTACAAGATAACTGGAGCTTTGTTAAACAGGCTTAGGAGAAATAAGAAATTGTATGAAACTCTTATTGGTGTAGTTCCATCATACGAATAAATTATTATTCGTAATGAATACGAAGGCTAAAGTATCATGCATGAAAGAAGTACCCTTAAAAGTAAATAACAAACTTCATCCGTTACAATATTTATCTTAAAGTATCAAACGAGTTTTTTTACATGATAAACGGAGTTCGGTTAAACAAAACTTCCGAGATATAAGAAATTGTATGAAACTCTTATGAGTGTGGTTCTATCCTACGATGTAAAATATTGTTCGTCATAAACCAAATACCGAGGCTAAAATATTATGCATGAATGGAGTACCGTTAAAAGTATCTAATAAATTTCACAACAAAGAGTATTCAACATAAAATTTTAAACTAGTTTCATTATAGGATAACCGGAGCTCTGTTTAACAAACTTATGAGATATAAGAAATTATATGAAACTCTTACGGGTGTGGTTCCATCCGACGAACTAAATTATTATTCGTAATAAACGAAATACTGAGGCTAAAGTATCATACATGAAAGGAGTACTGTTAAAAGTATATAATAAACATCATACGTAAGTGTATTTAGCTTAAACTTTAAACGAGTTTTATTACAAGATAACTGGAGCTTTGTTAAACAAGCTTAGGAGAAATAAGAAATTGTATGAAACTCTTATTGGTGTAGTTCCATCATACGAATAAATTATTATTCGTAATGAACAAAATACGAAGGCTAAAGTATCATGCATGAAAGGAGTACCCTTAAAAGTAAATAACAAACTTCATCCGTCACAATATTTATCTTAAAGTATCAAACGAGTTTTTTTACATGATAAACGGAGTTCGGTTAAACAAAACTTCCGAGATATAAGAAATTGTATGAAACTCTTATGAGTGTGGTTCTATCCTACGAAGTAAAATATTGTTCGTCATAAACCAAATACCGATGCTAAAATATTATGCATGAATGGAGTACCGTTAAAAGTATCTAATAAATTTCACAACAAAGAGTATTCAGCATAAACTTTTACACAAGTTTCATTACAGGATAACCGGAGGTCTGTTTAACAAACTTGTGAGATATAAGAAATTATATGAAACTCTTACGGGTGTGGTTCCATCCGACGAACTAAATTATTATTCGTAATAAACGAAATACCGAGGCTAAAGGATCATACATGAAAGGAGTACCGTTAAAAGTATATAATAAACATCATACGTAAGTGTATTTAGCTTAAAGTTTTAAACGAGTTTTATTACAAGATAACTGGAGCTTTGTTAAACAGGCTTAGGAGAAATAAGAAATTGTATGAAACTCTTATTGGTGTAGTTCCATCATACGAATAAATTATTATTCGTAATGAATACGAAGGCTAAAGTATCATGCATGAAAGAAGTACCCTTAAAAGTAAATAACAAACTTCATCCGTTACAATATTTATCTTAAAGTATCAAACGAGTTTTTTTACATGATAAACGGAGTTCGGTTAAACAAAACTTCCGAGATATAAGAAATTGTATGAAACTCTTATGAGTGTGGTTCTATCCTACGAAGTAAAATATTGTTCGTCATAAACCAAATACCGAGGCTAAAATATTATGCATGAATGGAGTACCGTTAAAAGTATCTAATAAATTTCACAACAAAGAGTATTCAACATAAAATTTTAAACTAGTTTCATTATAGGATAACCGGAGCTCTGTTTAACAAACTTATGAGATATAAGAAATTATATGAAACTCTTACGGGTGTGGTTCCATCCGACGAACTAAATTATTATTCGTAATAAACGAAATACTGAGGCTAAAGTATCATACATGAAAGGAGTACTGTTAAAAGTATATAATAAACATCATACGTAAGTGTATTTAGCTTAAACTTTAAACGAGTTTTATTACAAGATAACTGGAGCTTTGTTAAACAAGCTTAGGAGAAATAAGAAATTGTATGAAACTCTTATTGGTGTAGTTCCATCATACGAATAAATTATTATTCGTAATGAACAAAATACGAAGGCTAAAGTATCATGCATGAAAGGAGTACCCTTAAAAGTAAATAACAAACTTCATCCGTCACAATATTTATCTTAAAGTATCAAACGAGTTTTTTTACATGATAAACGGAGTTCGGTTAAACAAAACTTCCGAGATATAAGAAATTGTATGAAACTCTTATGAGTGTGGTTCTATCCTACGAAGTAAAATATTGTTCGTCATAAACCAAATACCGATGCTAAAATATTATGCATGAATGGAGTACCGTTAAAAGTATCTAATAAATTTCACAACAAAGAGTATTCAGCATAAACTTTTACACAAGTTTCATTACAGGATAACCGGAGGTCTGTTTAACAAACTTGTGAGATATAAGAAATTATATGAAACTCTTACGGGTGTGGTTCCATCCGACGAACTAAATTATTATTCGTAATAAACGAAATACCGAGGCTAAAGTATCATACATGAAAGGAGTACCGTTAAAAGTATATAATAAACATCATACGTAAGTGTATTTAGCTTAAAGTTTTAAATGAGTTTTATTACAAGATAACTGGAGCTTCGTTAAACAAGCTTAGGAGAAATAAGAAATTGTATGAAACTCTTATTGGTGTAGTTCCATCATACGAATAAATTATTATTCGTAATGAATACGAAGGCTAAAGTATCATGCATGAACGAAGTACCCTTAAAAGTAAATAACAAACTTCATCCGTTACAATATTTATCTTAAAGTATCAAACGAGTTTTTTTACATGATAAACGGAGTTCGGTTAAACAAAACTTCCGAGATATAAGAAATTGTATGAAACTCTTATGAGTGTGGTTCCATCCTACGAAGTAAAATATTGTTCGTCATAAACCAAATACCGAGGCTAAAATATTATGCATGAATGGAGTACCGTTAAAAGTATCTAATAAATTTCACAACAAAGAGTATTCAGCATAAACTTTTAAACTAGTTTCATTACAGGATAACCGGAGGTCTGTTTAACAAACTTATGAGATATAAGAAATTATATGAAATTCTTACGGGTGTGGTTCCATCCGACGAACTAAATTATTATTCGTAATAAACGAAATACCGAGGCTAAAGGATCATACATGAAAGGAGTACCGTTAAAAGTATATAATAAACATCATACGTAAGTGTATTTAGCTTAAAGTTTTAAACGAGTTTTATTACAAGATAACTGGAGCTTTGTTAAACAAGCTTAGGAGAAATAAGAAATTGTATGAAACTCTTATTGGTGTAGTTCCATCATACGAATAAATTATTATTCGTAATGAATACGAAGGCTAAAGTATCATGCATGAAAGGAGTACCCTTAAAAGTAAATAACAAACTTCATCCGTTACAATATTTATCTTAAAGTATCAAACGAGTTTTTTTACATGATAAACGGAGTTCGGTTAAACAAAACTTCCGAGATATAAGAAATTGTATGAAACTCTTATGAGTGTGGTTCTATCCTACGAAGTAAAATATTGTTCGTCATAAACCAAATACCGAGGCTAAAATATTATGCATGAATGGAGTACCGTTAAAAGTATCTAATAAATTTCACAACAAAGAGTATTCAGCATAAACTTTTAAACTAGTTTCATTATAGGATAACCTGAGCTCTGTTTAACAAACTTATGAGATATAAGAAATTATATGAAACTCTTACGGGTGTGGTTCCATCCGACGAACTAAATTATTATTCGTAATAAACGAAATACCGAGGCTAAAGTATCATACATGAAAGGAGTACTGTTAAAAGTATATAATAAACATCATACGTAAGTGTATTTAGCTTAAACTTTAAACGAGTTTTATTACAAGATAACTGGAGCTTTGTTAAACAAGCTTAGGAGAAATAAGAAATTGTATGAAACTCTTATTGGTGTAGTTCCATCATACGAATAAATTATTATTCGTAATGAACAAAATACGAAGGCTAAAGTATCATGCATGAAAGGAGTACCCTTAAAAGTAAATAACAAACTTCATCCGTTACAATATTTATCTTAAAGTATCAAACGAGTTTTTTTACATGATAAACGGAGTTCGGTTAAACAAAACTTCCGAGATATAAGAAATTGTATGAAACTCTTATGAGTGTGGTTCTATCCTACGAAGTAAAATATTGTTCGTCATAAACCAAATACCGATGCTAAAATATTATGCATGAATGGAGTACCGTTAAAAGTATCTAATAAATTTCACAACAAAGAGTATTCAGCATAAACTTTTACACAAGTTTCATTACAGGATAACCGGAGGTCTGTTTAACAAACTTATGAGATATAAGAAATTATATGAAACTCTTACGGGTGTGGTTCCATCCGACGAACTAAATTATTATTCGTAATAAACGAAATACCGAGGCTAAAGGATCATACATGAAAGGAGTACCGTTAAAAGTATATAATAAACATCATACGTAAGTGTATTTAGCTTAAAGTTTTAAACGAGTTTTATTACAAGATAACTGGAGCTTTGTTAAACAAGCTTAGGAGAAATAAGAAATTGTATGAAACTCTTATTGGTGTAGTTCCATCATACGAACAAATTATTATTCGTAATGAATACGAAGGCTAAAGTATCATGCATGAAAGAAGTACCCTTAAAAGTAAATAACAAACTTCATCCGTTACAATATTTATCTTAAAGTATCAAACGAGTTTTTTTACATGATAAACGGAGTTCGGTTAAACAAAACTTCCGAGATATAAGAAATTGTATGAAACTCTTATGAGTGTGGTTCTATCCTACGAAGTAAAATATTGTTCGTCATAAACCAAATACCGAGGCTAAAATATTATGCATGAATGGAGTACCGTTAAAAGTATCTAATAAATTTCACAACAAAGAGTATTCAGCATAAACTTTTAAACTAGTTTCATTACAGGATAACCGGAGCTCTGTTTAACAAACTTATGAGATATAAGAAATTATATGAAACTCTTACGGGTGTGGTTCCATCCGACGAACTAAATTATTATTCGTAATAAACGAAATACCGAGGCTAAAGGATCATACATGAAAGGAGTACCGTTAAAAGTATATAATAAACATCATACGTAAGTGTATTTAGCTTAAAGTTTTAAACGAGTTTTATTACAAGATAACTGGAGCTTTGTTAAACAAGCTTAGGTGAAATAAGAAATTGTATGAAACTCTTATTGGTGTAGTTCCATCATACGAATAAATTATTATTCGTAATGAATACGAAGGCTAAAGTATCATGCATGAACGAAGTACCCTTAAAAGTAAATAACAAACTTCATCCGTTACAATATTTATCTTAAAGTATCAAACGAGTTTTTTTACATGATAAACGGAGTTCGGTTAAACAAAACTTCCGAGATATAAGAAATTGTATGAAACTCTTATGAGTGTGGTTCTATCCTACGAAGTAAAATATTGTTCGTCATAAACCAAATACCGATGCTAAAATATTATGCATGAATGGAGTACCGTTAAAAGTATCTAATAAATTTCACAACAAAGAGTATTCAGCATAAACTTTTACACAAGTTTCATTACAGGATAACCGGAGGTCTGTTTAACAAACTTATGAGATATAAGAAATTATATGAAACTCTTACGGGTGTGGTTCCATCCGACGAACTAAATTATTATTCGTAATAAACGAAATACCGAGGCTAAAGGATCATACATGAAAGGAGTACTGTTAAAAGTATATAATAAACATCATACGTAAGTGTATTTAGCTTAAAGTTTTAAACGAGTTTTATTACAAGATAACTGGAGCTTTGTTAAACAAGCTTAGGAGAAATAAGAAATTGTATGAAACTCTTATTGGTGTAGTTCCATCATACGAATAAATTATTATTCGTAATGAA
The DNA here is from genome assembly GCA_946814005.1 of Chamaenerion angustifolium. Classification (NCBI taxonomy): domain Eukaryota; kingdom Viridiplantae; phylum Streptophyta; class Magnoliopsida; order Myrtales; family Onagraceae; genus Chamaenerion; species Chamaenerion angustifolium. The sequence goes on along the minus strand of OX328277.1, from coordinate 15,552,705 downwards.
TACGAAGGCTAAAGTATCATGCATGAACGAAGTACCCTTAAAAGTAAATAACAAACTTCATCCGTTACAATATTTATCTTAAAGTATCAAACGAGTTTTTTTACATGATAAACGGAGTTCGGTTAAACAAAACTTCCGAGATATAAGAAATTGTATGAAACTCTTATGAGTGTGGTTCTATCCTACGAAGTAAAATATTGTTCGTCATAAACCAAATACCGAGGCTAAAATATTATGCATGAATGGAGTACCGTTAAAAGTATCTAATAAATTTCACAACAAAGAGTATTCAGCATAAACTTTTAAACTAGTTTCATTATAGGATAATCGGAGCTCTGTTTAACAAACTTATGAGATATAAGAAATTATATGAAACTCTTACGGGTGTGGTTCCATCCGTCGAACTAAATTATTATTCGTAATAAACGAAATACCGAGGCTAAAGTATCATACATGAAAGGAGTACTGTTAAAAGTATATAATAAACCTCATACGTAAGTGTATTTAGCTTAAAGTTTTAAACGAGTTTTATTACAAGATAACTGGAGCTTTGTTAAACAAGCTTAGGAGAAATAAGAAATTGTATGAAACTCTTATTGGTGTAGTTCCATCATACGAATAAATTATTATTCGTAATGAACAAAATACGAAGGCTAAAGTATCATGCATGAACGAAGTACCCTTAAAAGTAAATAACAAACTTCATCCGTTAAAATATTTATCTTAAAGTATCAAACGAGTTTTTTTACATGATAAACGGATTTCGGTTAAACAAAACTTCCGAGATATAAGAAATTGTATGAAACTCTTATGAGTGTGGTTCTATCCTACGAAGTAAAATATTGTTCGTCATAAACCAAATACCGAGGCTAAAATATTATGCATGAATGGAGTACCGTTAAAAGTATCTAATAAATTTCACAACAAAGAGTATTCAGCATAAACTTTTAAACTAGTTTCATTACAGGATAACCGGAGGTCTGTTTAACAAACTTATGAGATATAAGAAATTATATGAAACTCTTACGGGTGTGGTTCCATCCGACGAACTAAATTATTATTCGTAATAAACGAAATACCGAGGCTAAAGGATCATACATGAAAGGAGTACCGTTAAAAGTATATAATAAACATCATACGTAAGTGTATTTAGCTTAAAGTTTTAAACGAGTTTTATTACAAGATAACTGGAGCTTTGTTAAACAAGCTTAGGAGAAATAAGAAATTGTATGAAACTCTTATTGGTGTAGTTCCATCATACGAATAAATTATTATTCGTAATGAATACGAAGGCTAAAGTATCATGCATGAAAGAAGTACCCTTAAAAGTAAATAACAAACTTCATCCGTTACAATATTTATCTTAAAGTATCAAACGAGTTTTTTTACATGATAAACGGAGTTCGGTTAAACAAAACTTCCGAGATATAAGAAATTGTATGAAACTCTTATGAGTGTGGTTCTATCCTACGAAGTAAAATATTGTTCGTCATAAACCAAATACCGAGGCTAAAATATTATGCATGAATGGAGTACCGTTAAAAGTATCTAATAAATTTCACAACAAAGAGTATTCAGCATAAACTTTTAAACTAGTTTCATTATAGGATAACCGGAGCTCTGTTTAACAAACTTATGAGATATAAGAAATTATATGAAACTCTTACGGGTGTGGTTCCATCCGTCGAACTAAATTATTATTCGTAATAAACGAAATACCGAGGCTAAAGTATCATACATGAAAGGAGTACTGTTAAAAGTATATAATAAACCTCATACGTAAGTGTATTTAGCTTAAAGTTTTAAACGAGTTTTATTACAAGATAACTGGAGCTTTGTTAAACAAGCTTAGGAGAAATAAGAAATTGTATGAAACTCTTATTGGTGTAGTTCCATCATACGAATAAATTATTATTCGTAATGAACAAAATACGAAGGCTAAAGTATCATGCATGAAAGGAGTACCCTTAAAAGTAAATAACAAACTTCATCTGTTACAATATTTATCTTAAAGTATCAAACGAGTTTTTTTACATGATAAACGGAGTTCGGTTAAACAAAACTTCCGAGATATAAGAAATTGTATGAAACTCTTATGAGTGTGGTTCTATCCTACGAAGTAAAATATTGTTCGTCATAAACCAAATACCGATGCTAAAATATTATGCATGAATGGAGTACCGTTAAAAGTATCTAATAAATTTCACAACAAAGAGTATTCAGCATAAACTTTTACACAAGTTTCATTACATGATAACCGGAGGTCTGTTTAACAAACTTATGAGATATAAGAAATTATATGAAACTCTTACGGGTGTGGCTCCATCCGACGAACTAAATTATTATTCGTAATAAACGAAATACCGAGGCTAAAGGATCATACATGAAAGGAGTACCGTTAAAAGTATATAATAAACATCATACGTAAGTGTATTTAGCTTAAAGTTTTAAACGAGTTTTATTACAAGATAACTGGAGCTTTGTTAAACAAGCTTAGGAGAAATAAGAAATTGTATGAAACTCTTATTGGTGTAGTTCCATCATACGAATAAATTATTATTCGTAATGAATACGAAGGCTAAAGTATCATGCATGAACGAAGTACCCTTAAAAGTAAATAACAAACTTCATCCGTTACAATATTTATCTTAAAGTATCGAACGAGTTTTTTTACATGATAAACGGAGTTCGGTTAAACAAAACTTCTGAGATATAAGAAATTGTATGAAACTCTTATGAGTGTGGTTCTATCCTACGAAGTAAAATATTGTTCGTCATAAACCAAATACCGAGGCTAAAATATTATGCATGAATGGAGTACCGTTAAAAGTATCTAATAAATTTCACAACAAAGAGTATTCAGCATAAACTTTTAAACTAGTTTCATTATAGGATAACCGGAGCTCTGTTTAATAAACTTATGAGATATAAGAAATTATATGAAACTCTTACGGGTGTGGTTCCATCCGTCGAACTAAATTATTATTCGTAATAAACGAAATACCGAGGCTAAAGTATCATACATGAAAGGAGTACTGTTAAAAGTATATAATAAACCTCATACGTAAGTGTATTTAGCTTAAAGTTTTAAACTAGTTTTATTACAAGATAACTGGAGCTTTGTTAAACAGGCTTAGGAGAAATAAGAAATTGTATGAAACTCTTATTGGTGTAGTTCCATCATACGAATAAATTATTATTCGTAATGAATACGAAGGCTAAAGTATCATGCATGAAAGGAGTACCCTTAAAAGTAAATAACAAACTTCATCCGTTACAATATTTATCTTAAAGTATCAAACGAGTTTTTTTACATGATAAACGGAGTTCGGTTAAACAAAACTTCCGAGATATAAGAAATTGTATGAAACTCTTATGAGTGTGGTTCTATCCTACGAAGTAAAATATTGTTCGTCATAAACCAAATACCGAGGCTAAAATATTATGCATGAACGGAGTACCGTTAAAAGTATCTAATAAATTTCACAACAAAGAGTATTCAGCATAAACTTTTAAACTAGTTTCATTATAGGATAACCGGAGCTCTATTTAACAAACTTATGAGATATAAGAAATTATATGAAACTCTTACGGGTGTGGTTCCATCCGTCGAACTAAATTATTATTCGTAATAAACGAAATACCGAGGCTAAAGTATCATACATGAAAGGAGTACTGTTAAAAGTATATAATAAACCTCATACGTAAGTGTATTTAGCTTAAAGTTTTAAACGAGTTTTATTACAAGATAACTGGAGCTTTGTTAAACAAGCTTAGGAGAAATAAGAAATTGTATGAAACTTTTATTGGTGTAGTTCCATCATACGAATAAATTATTATTCGTAATGAACAAAATACGAAGGCTAAAGTATCATGCATGAAAGGAGTACCCTTAAAAGTAAATAACAAACTTCATCTGTTACAATATTTATCTTAAAGTATCAAACGAGATTTTTTACATGATAAACGGAGTTCGGTTAAACAAAACTTCCGAGATATAAGAAATTGTATGAAACTCTTATGAGTGTGGTTCTATCCTACGAAGTAAAATATTGTTCGTCATAAACCAAATACCGATGCTAAAATATTATGCATGAATGGAGTACCGTTAAAAGTATCTAATAAATTTCACAACAAAGAGTATTCAGCATAAACTTTTACACAAGTTTCATTACATGATAACCGGAGGTCTGTTTAACAAACTTATGAGATATAAGAAATTATATGAAACTCTTACGGGTGTGGCTCCATCCGACGAACTAAATTATTATTCGTAATAAACGAAATACCGAGGCTAAAGGATCATACATGAAAGGAGTACCGTTAAAAGTATATAATAAACATCATACGTAAGTGTATTTAGCTTAAAGTTTTAAACGAGTTTTATTACAAGATAACTGGAGCTTTGTTAAACAAGCTTAGGAGAAATAAGAAATTGTATGAAACTCTTATTGGTGTAGTTCCATCATACGAATAAATTATTATTCGTAATGAATACGAAGGCTAAAGTATCATGCATGAAAGAAGTACCCTTAAAAGTAAATAACAAACTTCATCCGTTACAATATTTATCTTAAAGTATCGAACGAGTTTTTTTACATGATAAACGGAGTTCGGTTAAACAAAACTTCTGAGATATAAGAAATTGTATGAAACTCTTATGAGTGTGGTTCTATCCTACGAAGTAAAATATTGTTCGTCATAAACCAAATACCGAGGCTAAAATATTATGCATGAATGGAGTACCGTTAAAAGTATCTAATAAATTTCACAACAAAGAGTATTCAGCATAAACTTTTAAACTAGTTTCATTATAGGATAACCGGAGCTCTGTTTAACAAACTTATGAGATATAAGAAATTATATGAAACTCTTACGGGTGTGGTTCCATCCGTCGAACTAAATTATTATTCGTAATAAACGAAATACCGAGGCTAAAGTATCATACATGAAAGGAGTACTGTTAAAAGTATATAATAAACCTCATACGTAAGTGTATTTAGCTTAAAGTTTTAAACTAGTTTTATTACAAGATAACTGGAGCTTTGTTAAACAGGCTTAGGAGAAATAAGAAATTGTATGAAACTCTTATTGGTGTAGTTCCATCATACGAATAAATTATTATTCGTAATGAATACGAAGGCTAAAGTATCATGCATGAAAGAAGTACCCTTAAAAGTAAATAACAAACTTCATCCGTTACAATATTTATCTTAAAGTATCAAACGAGTTTTTTTACATGATAAACGGAGTTCGGTTAAACAAAACTTCCGAGATATAAGAAATTGTATGAAACTCTTATGAGTGTGGTTCTATCCTACGAAGTAAAATATTGTTCGTCATAAACCAAATACCGAGGCTAAAATATTATGCATGAATGGAGTACCGTTAAAAGTATCTAATAAATTTCACAACAAAGAGTATTCAGCATAAACTTTTAAACTAGTTTCATTATAGGATAACCGGAGCTCTATTTAACAAACTTATGAGATATAAGAAATTATATGAAACTCTTACGGGTGTGGTTCCATCCGTCGAACTAAATTATTATTCGTAATAAACGAAATACCGAGGCTAAAGTATCATACATGAAAGGAGTACTGTTAAAAGTATATAATAAACCTCATACGTAAGTGTATTTAGCTTAAAGTTTTAAACGAGTTTTATTACAAGATAACTGGAGCTTTGTTAAACAAGCTTAGGAAAAATAAGAAATTGTATGAAACTCTTATTGGTGTAGTTCCATCATACGAATAAATTATTATTCGTAATGAACAAAATACGAAGGCTAAAGTATCATGCATGAAAGGAGTACCCTTAAAAGTAAATAACAAACTTCATCTGTTACAATATTTATCTTAAAGTATCAAACGAGTTTTTTTACATGATAAACGGAGTTCGGTTAAACAAAACTTCCGAGATATAAGAAATTGTATGAAACTCTTATGAGTGTGGTTCTATCCTACGAAGTAAAATATTGTTCGTCATAAACCAAATACCGATGCTAAAATATTATGCATGAATGGAGTACCGTTAAAAGTATCTAATAAATTTCACAACAAAGAGTATTCAGCATAAACTTTTACACAAGTTTCATTACATGATAACCGGAGGTCTGTTTAACAAACTTATGAGATATAAGAAATTATATGAAACTCTTACGGGTGTGGCTCCATCCGACGAACTAAATTATTATTCGTAATAAACGAAATACCGAGGCTAAAGGATCATACATGAAAGGAGTACCGTTAAAAGTATATAATAAACATCATACGTAAGTGTATTTAGCTTAAAGTTTTAAACGAGTTTTATTACAAGATAACTGGAGCTTTGTTAAACAAGCTTAGGAGAAATAAGAAATTGTATGAAACTCTTATTGGTGTAGTTCCATCATACGAATAAATTATTATTCGTAATGAATACGAAGGCTAAAGTATCATGCATGAACGAAGTACCCTTAAAAGTAAATAACAAACTTCATCCGTTACAATATTTATCTTAAAGTATCGAACGAGTTTTTTTACATGATAAACGGAGTTCGGTTAAACAAAACTTCCGAGATATAAGAAATTGTATGAAACTCTTATGAGTGTGGTTCTATCCTACGAAGTAAAATATTGTTCGTCATAAACCAAATACCGAGGCTAAAATATTATGCATGAATGGAGTACCGTTAAAAGTATCTAATAAATTTCACAACAAAGAGTATTCAGCATAAACTTTTAAACTAGTTTCATTATAGGATAACCGGAGCTCTGTTTAACAAACTTATGAGATATAAGAAATTATATGAAACTCTTACGGGTGTGGTTCCATCCGTCGAACTAAATTATTATTCGTAATAAACGAAATACCGAGGCTAAAGTATCATACATGAAAGGAGTACTGTTAAAAGTATATAATAAACCTCATACGTAAGTGTATTTAGCTTAAAGTTTTAAACTAGTTTTATTACAAGATAACTGGAGCTTTGTTAAACAGGCTTAGGAGAAATAAGAAATTGTATGAAACTCTTATTGGTGTAGTTCCATCATACGAATAAATTATTATTCGTAATGAATACGAAGGCTAAAGTATCATGCATGAAAGGAGTACCCTTAAAAGTAAATAACAAACTTCATCCGTTACAATATTTATCTTAAAGTATCAAACGAGTTTTTTTACATGATAAACGGAGTTCGGTTAAACAAAACTTCCGAGATATAAGAAATTGTATGAAACTCTTATGAGTGTGGTTCTATCCTACGAAGTAAAATATTGTTCGTCATAAACCAAATACCGAGGCTAAAATATTATGCATGAACGGAGTACCGTTAAAAGTATCTAATAAATTTCACAACAAAGAGTATTCAGCATAAACTTTTAAACTAGTTTCATTATAGGATAACCGGAGCTCTATTTAACAAACTTATGAGATATAAGAAATTATATGAAACTCTTACGGGTGTGGTTCCATCCGTCGAACTAAATTATTATTCGTAATAAACGAAATACCGAGGCTAAAGTATCATACATGAAAGGAGTACTGTTAAAAGTATATAATAAACCTCATACGTAAGTGTATTTAGCTTAAAGTTTTAAACGAGTTTTATTACAAGATAACTGGAGCTTTGTTAAACAAGCTTAGGAGAAATAAGAAATTGTATGAAACTCTTATTGGTGTAGTTCCATCATACGAATAAATTATTATTCGTAATGAACAAAATACGAAGGCTAAAGTATCATGCATGAAAGGAGTACCCTTAAAAGTAAATAACAAACTTCATCTGTTACAATATTTATCTTAAAGTATCAAACGAGTTTTTTTACATGATAAACGGAGTTCGGTTAAACAAAACTTCCGAGATATAAGAAATTGTATGAAACTCTTATGAGTGTGGTTCTATCCTACGAAGTAAAATATTGTTCGTCATAAACCAAATACCGATGCTAAAATATTATGCATGAATGGAGTACCGTTAAAAGTATCTAATAAATTTCACAACAAAGAGTATTCAGCATAAACTTTTACACAAGTTTCATTACATGATAACCGGAGGTCTGTTTAACAAACTTATGAGATATAAGAAATTATATGAAACTCTTACGGGTGTGGCTCCATCCGACGAACTAAATTATTATTCGTAATAAACGAAATACCGAGGCTAAAGGATCATACATGAAAGGAGTACCGTTAAAAGTATATAATAAACATCATACGTAAGTGTATTTAGCTTAAAGTTTTAAACGAGTTTTATTACAAGATAACTGGAGCTTTGTTAAACAAGCTTAGGAGAAATAAGAAATTGTATGAAACTCTTATTGGTGTAGTTCCATCATACGAATAAATTATTATTCGTAATGAATACGAAGGCTAAAGTATCATGCATGAACGAAGTACCCTTAAAAGTAAATAACAAACTTCATCCGTTACAATATTTATCTTAAAGTATCGAACGAGTTTTTTTACATGATAAACGGAGTTCGGTTAAACAAAACTTCTGAGATATAAGAAATTGTATGAAACTCTTATGAGTGTGGTTCTATCCTACGAAGTAAAATATTGTTCGTCATAAACCAAATACCGAGGCTAAAATATTATGCATGAATGGAGTACCGTTAAAAGTATCTAATAAATTTCACAACAAAGAGTATTCAGCATAAACTTTTAAACTAGTTTCATTATAGGATAACCGGAGCTCTGTTTAACAAACTTATGAGATATAAGAAATTATATGAAACTCTTACGGGTGTGGTTCCATCCGTCGAACTAAATTATTATTCGTAATAAACGAAATACCGAGGCTAAAGTATCATACATGAAAGGAGTACTGTTAAAAGTATATAATAAACCTCATACGTAAGTGTATTTAGCTTAAAGTTTTAAACTAGTTTTATTACAAGATAACTGGAGCTTTGTTAAACAGGCTTAGGAGAAATAAGAAATTGTATGAAACTCTTATTGGTGTAGTTCCATCATACGAATAAATTATTATTCGTAATGAATACGAAGGCTAAAGTATCATGCATGAAAGGAGTACCCTTAAAAGTAAATAACAAACTTCATCCGTTACAATATTTATCTTAAAGTATCAAACGAGTTTTTTTACATGATAAACGGAGTTCGGTTAAACAAAACTTCCGAGATATAAGAAATTGTATGAAACTCTTATGAGTGTGGTTCTATCCTACGAAGTAAAATATTGTTCGTCATAAACCAAATACCGAGGCTAAAATATTATGCATGAACGGAGTACCGTTAAAAGTATCTAATAAATTTCACAACAAAGAGTATTCAGCATAAACTTTTAAACTAGTTTCATTATAGGATAACCGGAGCTCTATTTAACAAACTTATGAGATATAAGAAATTATATGAAACTCTTACGGGTGTGGTTCCATCCGTCGAACTAAATTATTATTCGTAATAAACGAAATACCGAGGCTAAAGTATCATACATGAAAGGAGTACTGTTAAAAGTATATAATAAACCTCATACGTAAGTGTATTTAGCTTAAAGTTTTAAACGAGTTTTATTACAAGATAACTGGAGCTTTGTTAAACAAGCTTAGGAGAAATAAGAAATTGTATGAAACTCTTATTGGTGTAGTTCCATCATACGAATAAATTATTATTCGTAATGAACAAAATACGAAGGCTAAAGTATCATGCATGAAAGGAGTACCCTTAAAAGTAAATAACAAACTTCATCTGTTACAATATTTATCTTAAAGTATCAAACGAGTTTTTTTACATGATAAACGGAGTTCGGTTAAACAAAACTTCCGAGATATAAGAAATTGTATGAAACTCTTATGAGTGTGGTTCTATCCTACGAAGTAAAATATTGTTCGTCATAAACCAAATACCGATGCTAAAATATTATGCATGAATGGAGTACCGTTAAAAGTATCTAATAAATTTCACAACAAAGAGTATTCAGCATAAACTTTTACACAAGTTTCATTACAGGATAACCGGAGGTCTGTTTAACAAACTTATGAGATATAAGAAATTATATGAAACTCTTACGGGTGTGGCTCCATCCGACGAACTAAATTATTATTCGTAATAAACGAAATACCGAGGCTAAAGGATCATACATGAAAGGAGTACCGTTAAAAGTATATAATAAACATCATACGTAAGTGTATTTAGCTTAAAGTTTTAAACGAGTTTTATTACAAGATAACTGGAGCTTTGTTAAACAAGCTTAGGAGAAATAAGAAATTGTATGAAACTCTTATTGGTGTAGTTCCATCATACGAATAAATTATTATTCGTAATGAATACGAAGGCTAAAGTATCATGCATGAACGAAGTACCCTTAAAAGTAAATAACAAACTTCATCCGTTACAATATTTATCTTAAAGTATCAAACGAGTTTTTTTACATGATAAACGGAGTTCGGTTAAACAAAACTTCCGAGATATAAGAAATTGTACGAAACTCTTATGAGTGTGGTTCTATCCTACGAAGTAAAATATTGTTCGTCATAAACCAAATACCGAGGCTAAAATATTATGCATGAATGGAGTACCGTTAAAAGTATCTAATAAATTTCACAACAAAGAGTATTCAGCATAAACTTTTAAACTAGTTTCATTATAGGATAACCTGAGCTCTGTTTAACAAACTTATGAGATATAAGAAATTATATGAAACTCTTACGGGTGTGGTTCCATCCGACGAACTAAATTATTATTCGTAATAAACGAAATACCGAGGCTAAAGTATCATACATGAAAGGAGTACTGTTAAAAGTATATAATAAACATCATACGTAAGTGTATTTAGCTTAAACTTTAAACGAGTTTTATTACAAGATAACTGGAGCTTTGTTAAACAAGCTTAGGAGAAATAAGAAATTGTATGAAACTCTTATTGGTGTAGTTCCATCATACGAATAAATTATTATTCGTAATGAATACGAAGGCTAAAGTATCATGCATGAACGAAGTACCCTTAAAAGTAAATAACAAACTTCATCCGTTACAATATTTATCTTAAAGTATCAAACGAGTTTTTTTACATGATAAACGGAGTTCGGTTAAACAAAACTTCCGAGATATAAGAAATTGTATGAAACTCTTATGAGTGTGGTTCTATCCTACGAAGTAAAATATTGTTCGTCATAAACCAAATACCGAGGCTAAAATATTATGCATGAATGGAGTACCGTTAAAAGTATCTAATAAATTTCACAACAAAGAGTATTCAGCATAAACTTTTAAACTAGTTTCATTATAGGATAACCTGAGCTCTGTTTAACAAACTTATGAGATATAAGAAATTATATGAAACTCTTACGGGTGTGGTTCCATCCGACGAACTAAATTATTATTCGTAATAAACGAAATACCGAGGCTAAAGTATCATACATGAAAGGAGTACTGTTAAAAGTATATAATAAACATCATACGTAAGTGTATTTAGCTTAAACTTTAAACGAGTTTTATTACAAGATAACTGGAGCTTTGTTAAACAAGCTTAGGAGAAATAAGAAATTGTATGAAACTCTTATTGGTGTAGTTCCATCATACGAATAAATTATTATTCGTAATGAACAAAATACGAAGGCTAAAGTATCATGCATGAAAGGAGTACCCTTAAAAGTAAATAACAAACTTCATCCGTTACAATATTTATCTTAAAGTATCAAACGAGTTTTTTTACATGATAAACGGAGTTCGGTTAAACAAAACTTCCGAGATATAAGAAATTGTATGAAACTCTTATGAGTGTGGTTCTATCCTACGAAGTAAAATATTGTTCGTCATAAACCAAATACCGATGCTAAAATATTATGCATGAATGGAGTACCGTTAAAAGTATCTAATAAATTTCACAACAAAGAGTATTCAGCATAAACTTTTACACAAGTTTCATTACAGGATAACCGGAGGTCTGTTTAACAAACTTATGAGATATAAGAAATTATATGAAACTCTTACGGGTGTGGTTCCATCCGACGAACTAAATTATTATTCGTAATAAACGAAATACCGAGGATAAAGGATCATACATGAAAGGAGTACCGTTAAAAGTATATAATAAACATCATACGTAAGTGTATTTAGCTTAAAGTTTTAAACGAGTTTTATTACAAGATAACTGGAGCTTTGTTAAACAAGCTTAGGAGAAATAAGAAATTGTATGAAACTCTTATTGGTGTAGTTCCATCATACGAATAAATTATTATTCGTAATGAATACGAAGGCTAAAGTATCATGCATGAACGAAGTACCCTTAAAAGTAAATAACAAACTTCATCCGTTACAATATTTATCTTAAAGTATCAAACGAGTTTTTTTACATGATAAACGGAGTTCGGTTAAACAAAACTTCCGAGATATAAGAAATTGTATGAAACTCTTATGAGTGTGGTTCTATCCTACGAAGTAAAATATTGTTCGTCATAAACCAAATACCGAGGCTAAAATATTATGCATGAATGGAGTACCGTTAAAAGTATCTAATAAATTTCACAACAAAGAGTATTCAGCATAAACTTTTAAACTAGTTTCATTATAGGATAACCGGAGCTCTGTTTAACAAACTTATGAGATATAAGAAATTATATGAAACTCTTACGGGTGTGGTTCCATCCGTCGAACTAAATTATTATTCGTAATAAACGAAATACCGAGGCTAAAGTATCATACATGAAAGGAGTACTGTTAAAAGTATATAATAAACATCATACGTAAGTGTATTTAGCTTAAAGTTTTAAACGAGTTTTATTACAAGATAACTGGAGCTTTGTTAAACAAGCTTAGGAGAAATAAGAAATTGTATGAAACTCTTATTGGTGTAGTTCCATCATACGAATAAATTATTATTCGTAATGAACAAAATACGAAGGCTAAAGTATCATGCATGAACGAAGTACCCTTAAAAGTAAATAACAAACTTCATCCGTTAAAATATTTATCTTAAAGTATCAAACGAGTTTTTTTACATGATAAACGGAGTTCGGTTAAACAAAACTTCCGAGATATAAGAAATTGTATGAAACTCTTATGAGTGTGGTTCTATCCTACGAAGTAAAATATTGTTCGTCATAAACCAAATACCGAGGCTAAAATATTATGCATGAATGGAGTACCGTTAAACGTATCTAATAAATTTCACAACAAAGAGTATTCAGCATAAACTTTTAAACTAGTTTCATTACAGGATAACCGGAGGTCTGTTTAACAAACTTATGAGATATAAGAAATTATATGAAATTCTTACGGGTGTGGTTACATCCGACGAACTAAATTATTATTCGTAATAAACGAAATACCGAGGCTAAAGGATCATACATGAAAGGAGTACCGTTAAAAGTATATAATAAACATCATACGTAAGTGTATTTAGCTTAAAGTTTTAAACGAGTTTTATTACAAGATAACTGGAGCTTTGTTAAACAGGCTTAGGAGAAATAAGAAATTGTATGAAACTCTTATTGGTGTAGTTCCATCATACGAATAAATTATTATTCGTAATGAATACGAAGGCTAAAGTATCATGCATGAAAGAAGTACCCTTAAAAGTAAATAACAAACTTCATCCGTTACAATATTTATCTTAAAGTATCAAACGAGTTTTTTTACATGATAAACGGAGTTCGGTTAAACAAAACTTCTGAGATATAAGAAATTGTATGAAACTCTTATGAGTGTGGTTCTATCCTACGAAGTAAAATATTGTTCGTCATAAACCAAATACCGAGGCTAAAATATTATGCATGAATGGAGTACCGTTAAAAGTATCTAATAAATTTCACAACAAAGAGTATTCAGCATAAACTTTTAAACTAGTTTCATTATAGGATAACCGGAGCTCTGTTTAACAAACTTATGAGATATAAGAAATTATATGAAACTCTTACGGGTGTGGTTCCATCCGTCGAACTAAATTATTATTCGTAATAAACGAAATACCGAGGCTAAAGTATCATACATGAAAGGAGTACTGTTAAAAGTATATAATAAACATCATACGTAAGTGTATTTAGCTTAAAGTTTTAAACGAGTTTTATTACAAGATAACTGGAGCTTTGTTAAACAAGCTTAGGAGAAATAAGAAATTGTATGAAACTCTTATTGGTGTAGTTCCATCATACGAATAAATTATTATTCGTAATGAACAAAATACGAAGGCTAAAGTATCATGCATGAAAGGAGTACCCTTAAAAGTAAATAACAAACTTCATCTGTTACAATATTTATCTTAAAGTATCAAACGAGTTTTTTTACATGATAAACGGAGTTCGGTTAAACAAAACTTCCGAGATATAAGAAATTGTATGAAACTCTTATGAGTGTGGTTCTATCCTACGAAGTAAAATATTGTTCGTCATAAACCAAATACCGATGCTAAAATATTATGCATGAATGGAGTACCGTTAAAAGTATCTAATAAATTTCACAACAAAGAGTATTCAGCATAAACTTTTACACAAGTTTCATTACAGGATAACCGGAGGTCTGTTTAACAAACTTATGAGATATAAGAAATTATATGAAACTCTTACGGGTGTGGCTCCATCCGACGAACTAAATTATTATTCGTAATAAACGAAATACCGAGGCTAAAGGATCATACATGAAAGGAGTACCGTTAAAAGTATATAATAAACATCATACGTAAGTGTATTTAGCTTAAAGTTTTAAACGAGTTTTATTACAAGATAACTGGAGCTTTGTTAAACAAGCTTAGGAGAAATAAGAAATTGTATGAAACTCTTATTGGTGTAGTTCCATCATACGAATAAATTATTATTCGTAATGAATACGAAGGCTAAAGTATCATGCATGAAAGAAGTACCCTTAAAAGTAAATAACAAACTTCATCCGTTACAATATTTATCTTAAAGTATCAAACGAGTTTTTTTACATGATAAACGGAGTTCGGTTAAACAAAACTTCCGAGATATAAGAAATTGTATGAAACTCTTATGAGTGTGGTTCTATCCTACGAAGTAAAATATTGTTCGTCATAAACCAAATACCGAGGCTAAAATATTATGCATGAATGGAGTACCGTTAAAAGTATCTAATAAATTTCACAACAAAGAGTATTCAGCATAAACTTTTAAACTAGTTTCATTATAGGATAACCGGAGCTCTGTTTAACAAACTTATGAGATATAAGAAATTATATGAAACTCTTACGGGTGTGGTTCCATCCGTCGAACTAAATTATTATTCGTAATAAACGAAATACCGAGGCTAAAGTATCATACATGAAAGGAGTACTGTTAAAAGTATATAATAAACCTCATACGTAAGTGTATTTAGCTTAAAGTTTTAAACGAGTTTTATTACAAGATAACTGGAGCTTTGTTAAACAGGCTTAGGAGAAATAAGAAATTGTATGAAACTCTTATTGGTGTAGTTCCATCATACGAATAAATTATTATTCGTAATGAATACGAAGGCTAAAGTATCATGCATGAAAGGAGTACCCTTAAAAGTAAATAACAAACTTCATCCGTTACAATATTTATCTTAAAGTATCAAACGAGTTTTTTTACATGATAAACGGAGTTCGGTTAAACAAAACTTCCGAGATATAAGAAATTGTACGAAACTCTTATGAGTGTGGTTCTATCCTACGAAGTAAAATATTGTTCGTCATAAACCAAATACCGAGGCTAAAATATTATGCATGAATGGAGTACCGTTAAAAGTATCTAATAAATTTCACAACAAAGAGTATTCAGCATAAACTTTTAAACTAGTTTCATTATAGGATAATCGGAGCTCTGTTTAACAAACTTATGAGATATAAGAAATTATATGAAACTCTTACGGGTGTGGTTCCATCCGTCGAACTAAATTATTATTCGTAATAAACGAAATACCGAGGCTAAAGTATCATACATGAAAGGAGTACTGTTAAAAGTATATAATAAACCTCATACGTAAGTGTATTTAGCTTAAAGTTTTAAACGAGTTTTATTACAAGATAACTGGAGCTTTGTTAAACAAGCTTAGGAGAAATAAGAAATTGTATGAAACTCTTATTGGTGTAGTTCCATCATACGAATAAATTATTATTCGTAATGAACAAAATACGAAGGCTAAAGTATCATGCATGAACGAAGTACCCTTAAAAGTAAATAACAAACTTCATCCGTTAAAATATTTATCTTAAAGTATCAAACGAGTTTTTTTACATGATAAACGGAGTTCGGTTAAACAAAACTTCCGAGATATAAGAAATTGTATGAAACTCTTATGAGTGTGGTTCTATCCTACGAAGTAAAATATTGTTCGTCATAAACCAAATACCGAGGCTAAAATATTATGCATGAATGGAGTACCGTTAAACGTATCTAATAAATTTCACAACAAAGAGTATTCAGCATAAACTTTTAAACTAGTTTCATTACAGGATAACCGGAGGTCTGTTTAACAAACTTATGAGATATAAGAAATTATATGAAATTCTTACGGGTGTGGTTACATCCGACGAACTAAATTATTATTCGTAATAAACGAAATACCGAGGCTAAAGGATCATACATGAAAGGAGTACCGTTAAAAGTATATAATAAACATCATACGTAAGTGTATTTAGCTTAAAGTTTTAAACGAGTTTTATTACAAGATAACTGGAGCTTTGTTAAACAGGCTTAGGAGAAATAAGAAATTGTATGAAACTCTTATTGGTGTAGTTCCATCATACGAATAAATTATTATTCGTAATGAATACGAAGGCTAAAGTATCATGCATGAAAGGAGTACCCTTAAAAGTAAATAACAAACTTCATCCGTTACAATATTTATCTTAAATTATCAAACGAGTTTTTTTACATGATAAACGGAGTTCGGTTAAACAAAACTTCCGAGATATAAGAAATTGTATGAAACTCTTATGAGTGTGGTTCTATCCTACGAAGTAAAATATTGTTCGTCATAAACCAAATACCGAGGCTAAAATATTATGCATGAATGGAGTACCGTTAAAAGTATCTAATAAATTTCACAACAAAGAGTATTCAGCATAAACTTTTAAACTAGTTTCATTATAGGATAACCGGAGCTCTGTTTAACAAACTTATGAGATATAAGAAATTATATGAAACTCTTACGGGTGTGGTTCCATCCGTCGAACTAAATTATTATTCGTAATAAACGAAATACCGAGGCTAAAGTATCATACATGAAAGGAGTACTGTTAAAAGTATATAATAAACCTCATACGTAAGTGTATTTAGCTTAAAGTTTTAAACGAGTTTTATTACAAGATAACTGGAGCTTTGTTAAACAAGCTTAGGAGAAATAAGAAATTGTATGAAACTCTTATTGGTGTAGTTCCATCATACGAATAAATTATTATTCGTAATGAACAAAATACGAAGGCTAAAGTATCATGCATGAAAGGAGTACCCTTAAAAGTAAATAACAAACTTCATCTGTTACAATATTTATCTTAAAGTATCAAACGAGTTTTTTTACATGATAAACGGAGTTCGGTTAAACAAAACTTCCGAGATATAAGAAATTGTATGAAACTCTTATGAGTGTGGTTCTATCCTACGAAGTAAAATATTGTTCGTCATAAACCAAATACCGATGCTAAAATATTATGCATGAATGGAGTACCGTTAAAAGTATCTAATAAATTTCACAACAAAGAGTATTCAGCATAAACTTTTACACAAGTTTCATTACAGGATAACCGGAGGTCTGTTTAACAAACTTATGAGATATAAGAAATTATATGAAACTCTTACGGGTGTGGCTCCATCCGACGAACTAAATTATTATTCGTAATAAACGAAATACCGAGGCTAAAGGATCATACATGAAAGGAGTACCGTTAAAAGTATATAATAAACATCATACGTAAGTGTATTTAGCTTAAAGTTTTAAACGAGTTTTATTACAAGATAACTGGAGCTTTGTTAAACAAGCTTAGGAGAAATAAGAAATTGTATGAAACTCTTATTGGTGTAGTTCCATCATACGAATAAATTATTATTCGTAATGAATACGAAGGCTAAAGTATCATGCATGAACGAAGTACCCTTAAAAGTAAATAACAAACTTCATCCGTTACAATATTTATCTTAAAGTATCAAACGAGTTTTTTTACATGATAAACGGAGTTCGGTTAAACAAAACTTCCGAGATATAAGAAATTGTATGAAACTCTTATGAGTGTGGTTCTATCCTACGAAGTAAAATATTGTTCGTCATAAACCAAATACCGAGGCTAAAATATTATGCATGAATGGAGTACCGTTAAAAGTATCTAATAAATTTCACAACAAAGAGTATTCAGTATAAACTTTTAAACTAGTTTCATTATAGGATAACCGGAGCTCTGTTTAACAAACTTATGAGATATAAGAAATTATATGAAACTCTTACGGGTGTGGTTCCATCCGTCGAACTAAATTATTATTCGTAATAAACGAAATACCGAGGCTAAAGTATCATACATGAAAGGAGTACTGTTAAAAGTATATAATAAACCTCATACGTAAGTGTATTTAGCTTAAAGTTTTAAACGAGTTTTATTACAAGATAACTGGAGCTTTGTTAAACAGGCTTAGGAGAAATAAGAAATTGTATGAAACTCTTATTGGTGTAGTTCCATCATACGAATAAATTATTATTCGTAATGAATACGAAGGCTAAAGTATCATGCATGAAAGGAGTACCCTTAAAAGTAAATAACAAACTTCATCCGTTACAATATTTATCTTAAAGTATCAAACGAGTTTTTTTACATGATAAACGAAGTTCGGTTAAACAAAACTTCCGAGATATAAGAAATTGTATGAAACTCTTATGAGTGTGGTTCTATCCTACGAAGTAAAATATTGTTCGTCATAAACCAAATACCGAGGCTAAAATATTATGCATGAATGGAGTACCGTTAAAAGTATCTAATAAATTTCACAACAAAGAGTATTCAGCATAAACTTTTAAACTAGTTTCATTATAGGATAACCGGAGCTCTGTTTAACAAACTTATGAGATATAAGAAATTATATGAAACTCTTACGGGTGTGGTTCCATCCGTCGAACTAAATTATTATTCGTAATAAACGAAATACCGAGGCTAAAGTATCATACATGAAAGGAGTACTGTTAAAAGTATATAATAAACCTCATACGTAAGTGTATTTAGCTTAAAGTTTTAAACGAGTTTTATTACAAGATAACTGGAGCTTTGTTAAACAAGCTTAGGAGAAATAAGAAATTGTATGAAACTCTTATTGGTGTAGTTCCATCATACGAATAAATTATTATTCGTAATGAACAAAATACGAAGGCTAAAGTATCATGCATGAAAGGAGTACCCTTAAAAGTAAATAACAAACTTCATCTGTTACAATATTTATCTTAAAGTATCAAACGAGTTTTTTTACATGATAAACGGAGTTCGGTTAAACAAAACTTCCGAGATATAAGAAATTGTATGAAACTCTTATGAGTGTGGTTCTATCCTACGAAGTAAAATATTGTTCGTCATAAACCAAATACCGATGCTAAAATATTATGCATGAATGGAGTACCGTTAAAAGTATCTAATAAATTTCACAACAAAGAGTATTCAGCATAAACTTTTACACAAGTTTCATTACAGGATAACCGGAGGTCTGTTTAACAAACTTATGAGATGTAAGAAATTATATGAAACTCTTACGGGTGTGGCTCCATCCGACGAACTAAATTATTATTCGTAATAAACGAAATACCGAGGCTAAAGGATCATACATGAAAGGAGTACCGTTAAAAGTATATAATAAACATCATACGTAAGTGTATTTAGCTTAAAGTTTTAAACGAGTTTTATTACAAGATAACTGGAGCTTTGTTAAACAAGCTTAGGAGAAATAAGAAATTGTATGAAACTCTTATTGGTGTAGTTCCATCATACGAATAAATTATTATTCGTAATGAATACGAAGGCTAAAGTATCATGCATGAAAGAAGTACCCTTAAAAGTAAATAACAAACTTCATCCGTTACAATATTTATCTTAAAGTATCAAACGAGTTTTTTTACATGATAAACGGAGTTCGGTTAAACAAAACTTCCGAGATATAAGAAATTGTATGAAACTCTTATGAGTGTGGTTCTATCCTACGAAGTAAAATATTGTTCGTCATAAACCAAATACCGAGGCTAAAATATTATGCATGAATGGAGTACCGTTAAAAGTATCTAATAAATTTCACAACAAAGAGTATTCAGCATAAACTTTTAAACTAGTTTCATTATAGGATAACCGGAGCTCTGTTTAACAAACTTATGAGATATAAGAAATTATATGAAACTCTTACGGGTGTGGTTCCATCCGTCGAACTAAATTATTATTCGTAATAAACGAAATACCGAGGCTAAAGTATCATACATGAAAGGAGTACTGTTAAAAGTATATAATAAACCTCATACGTAAGTGTATTTAGCTTAAAGTTTTAAACGAGTTTTATTACAAGATAACTGGAGCTTTGTTAAACAAGCTTAGGAGAAATAAGAAATTGTATGAAACTCTTATTGGTGTAGTTCCATCATACGAATAAATTATTATTCGTAATGAATACGAAGGCTAAAGTATCATGCATGAAAGGAGTGCCCTTAAAAGTAAATAACAAACTTCATCCGTTACAATATTTATCTTAAAGTATCAAACGAGTTTTTTTACATGATAAACGGAGTTCGGTTAAACAAAACTTCTGAGATATAAGAAATTGTATGAAACTCTTATGAGTGTGGTTCTATCCTACGAAGTAAAATATTGTTCGTCATAAACCAAATACCGAGGCTAAAATATTATGCATGAATGGAGTACCGTTAAAAGTATCTAATAAATTTCACAACAAAGAGTATTCAGCATAAACTTTTAAACTAGTTTCATTATAGGATAACCGGAGCTCTGTTTAACAAACTTATGAGATATAAGAAATTATATGAAACTCTTACGGGTGTGGTTCCATCCGACGAACTAAATTATTATTCGTAATAAACGAAATACCGAGGCTAAAGGATCATACATGAAAGGAGTACCGTTAAAAGTATATAATAAACATCATACGTAAGTGTATTTAGCTTAAAGTTTTAAACGAGTTTTATTACAAGATAACTGGAGCTTTGTTAAACAAGCTTAGGAGAAATAAGAAATTGTATGAAACTCTTATTGGTGTAGTTCCATCATACGAATAAATTATTATTCGTAATGAACAAAATACGAAGGCTAAAGTATCATGCATGAAAGGAGTACCCTTAAAAGTAAATAACAAACTTCATCTGTTACAATATTTATCTTAAAGTATCAAACGAGTTTTTTTACATGATAAACGGAGTTCGGTTAAACAAAACTTCCGAGATATAAGAAATTGTATGAAACTCTTATGAGTGTGGTTCTATCCTACGAAGTAAAATATTGTTCGTCATAAACCAAATACCGAGGCTAAAATATTATGCATGAATGGAGTACCGTTAAAAGTATCTAATAAATTTCACAACAAAGAGTATTCAGCATAAACTTTTAAACTAGTTTCATTACAGGATAACCGGAGGTCTGTTTAACAAACTTATGAGATATAATAAATTATATGAAATTCTTACGGGTGTGGTTCCATCCGACGAACTAAATTATTATTCGTAATAAACGAAATACCGAGGCTAAAGGATCATACATGAAAGGAGTACCGTTAAAAGTATATAATAAACATCATAC
The DNA here is from genome assembly GCA_946814005.1 of Chamaenerion angustifolium. Taxonomy (NCBI): domain Eukaryota; kingdom Viridiplantae; phylum Streptophyta; class Magnoliopsida; order Myrtales; family Onagraceae; genus Chamaenerion; species Chamaenerion angustifolium. Next base: position 15,531,028 of record OX328277.1, on the reverse strand, counting down.
GTAAGTGTATTTAGCTTAAAGTTTTAAACGAGTTTTATTACAAGATAACTGGAGCTTTGTTAAACAGGCTTAGGAGAAATAAGAAATTGTATGAAACTCTTATTGGTGTAGTTCCATCATACGAATAAATTATTATTCGTAATGAATACGAAGGCTAAAGTATCATGCATGAAAGGAGTACCCTTAAAAGTAAATAACAAACTTCATCCGTTACAATATTTATCTTAAAGTATCAAACGAGTTTTTTTACATGATAAACGGAGTTCGGTTAAACAAAACTTCTGAGATATAAGAAATTGTATGAAACTCTTATGAGTGTGGTTCTATCCTACGAAGTAAAATATTGTTCGTCATAAACCAAATACCGAGGCTAAAATATTATGCATGAATGGAGTACCGTTAAAAGTATCTAATAAATTTCACAACAAAGAGTATTCAGCATAAACTTTTAAACTAGTTTCATTATAGGATAACCGGAGCTCTGTTTAACAAACTTATGAGATATAAGAAATTATATGAAACTCTTACGGGTGTGGTTCCATCCGACGAACTAAATTATTATTCGTAATAAACGAAATACCGAGGCTAAAGTATCATACATGAAAGGAGTAATGTTAAAAGTATATAATAAACATCATACGTAAGTGTATTTAGCTTAAACTTTAAACGAGTTTTATTACAAGATAACTGGAGCTTTGTTAAACAAGCTTAGGAGAAATAAGAAATTGTATGAAACTCTTATTGGTGTAGTTCCATCATACGAATAAATTATTATTCGTAATGAACAAAATACGAAGGCTAAAGTATCATGCATGAAAGGAGTACCCTTAAAAGTAAATAACAAACTTCATCCGTTACAATATTTATCTTAAAGTATCAAACGAGTTTTTTTACATGATAAACGGAGTTCGGTTAAACAAAACTTCCGAGATATAAGAAATTGTATGAAACTCTTATGAGTGTGGTTCTATCCTACGAAGTAAAATATTGTTCGTCATAAACCAAATACTGATGCTAAAATATTATGCATGAATGGAGTACCGTTAAAAGTATCTAATAAATTTCACAACAAAGAGTATTCAGCATAAACCTTTACACAAGTTTCATTACAGGATAACCGGAGGTCTGTTTAACAAACTTATGAGATATAAGAAATTATATGAAACTCTTACGGGTGTGGTTCCATCCGACGAACTAAATTATTATTCGTAATAAACGAAATACCGAGGCTAAAGGATCATACATGAAAGGAGTACCGTTAAAAGTATATAATAAACATCATACGTAAGTGTATTTAGCTTAAAGTTTTAAACGAGTTTTATTACAAGATAACTGGAGCTTTGTTAAACAAGCTTAGGAGAAATAAGAAATTGTATGAAACTCTTATTGGTGTAGTTCCATCATACGAATAAATTATTATTCGTAATGAATACGAAGGCTAAAGTATCATGCATGAACGAAGTACCCTTAAAAGTAAATAACAAACTTCATCCGTTACAATATTTATCTTAAAGTATCAAACGAGTTTTTTTACATGATAAACGGAGTTCGGTTAAACAAAACTTTCGAGATATAAGAAATTGTATGAAACTCTTATGAGTGTGGTTCTATCCTACGAAGTAAAATATTGTTCGTCATAAACCAAATACCGAGGCTAAAATATTATGCATGAATGGAGTACCGTTAAAAGTATCTAATAAATTTCACAACAAAGAGTATTCAGCATAAACTTTTAAACTAGTTTCATTACAGGATAACCGGAGGTCTGTTTAACAAACTTATGAGATATAAGAAATTATATGAAATTCTTACGGGTGTGGTTCCATCCGACGAACTAAATTATTATTCGTAATAAACGAATTACCGAGGCTAAAGGATCATACATGAAAGGAGTACCGTTAAAAGTATATAATAAACATCATACGTAAGTGTATTTAGCTTAAAGTTTTAAACGAGTTTTATTACAAGATAACTGGAGCTTTGTTAAACAGGCTTAGGAGAAATAAGAAATTGTATGAAACTCTTATTGGTGTAGTTCCATCATACGAATAAATTATTATTCGTAATGAATACGAAGGCTAAAGTATCATGCATGAAAGGAGTGCCCTTAAAAGTAAATAACAAACTTCATCCGTTACAATATTTATCTTAAAGTATCAAACGAGTTTTTTTACATGATAAACGGAGTTCGGTTAAACAAAACTTCCGAGATATAAGAAATTGTATGAAACTCTTATGAGTGTGGTTCTATCCTACGAAGTAAAATATTGTTCGTCATAAACCAAATACCGAGGCTAAAATATGATGCATGAATGGAGTACCGTTAAAAGTATCTAATAAATTTCACAACAAAGAGTATTCAGCATAAACTTTTAAACTAGTTTCATTATAGGATAACCGGAGCTCTGTTTAACAAACTTATGAGATATAAGAAATTATATGAAACTCTTACGGGTGTGGTTCCATCCGACGAACTAAATTATTATTCGTAATAAACGAAATACCGAGGCTAAAGTATCATACATGAAAGGAGTACTGTTAAAAGTATATAATAAACATCATACGTAAGTGTATTTAGCTTAAACTTTAAACGAGTTTTATTACAAGATAACTGGAGCTTTGTTAAACAAGC